>CM076930.1:0-1357500 GCA_039566165.1 Maruca vitrata | reverse complement strand
AAAATAAGAAAAAATTGTGTAGTCAACCAAACCGCACTTGGCCAGCATGGTTGACTAATGCCTTATCACTCTAGTATTAGGGTAAGCCCGTGCCCCAGCATTGGGGGCGCCTATGGATTGATGATATAAGTAGACTTTAGCTCCGTGTAAGAGACCTTTTAGGGTGCAGTTCCATTGAGGCAGAGCGGAGAAGAGCTGGGCCGCGATTCAGCAAACACATGGCTTGAAATGGAAGGAATGGAACTGCACCCTAATATTTAGAAAAAGGAAAAAAACAACTGCCCCGCCGCGGCAGGGACTCGAACACCCGTCCATCTAGGAATAAGGGATTATTCAAAATTGCCGAGTGCAACCATTCTGTATAACATTGCTGTAAATAAATGTTTGCGAACCGATAGTGTTTAAGTTTTGTATTAGTAAGTACCTCATTGTAATTCGTTGTGTACTTCTGTATGTTAATAATGTGGTCAAAAATTCTATTAACAGAGTAAATATCTTTGACCACACAGTCACACAAATGGCATTACCGTTCTGCAGCAGTGCTACGGGAAAGTGCGGCGAAGGCGTGGAGGTGAGCCACAACCGGAAGTCTTTGTGCACGAGCTCCGGAGAGATGTGCTCCACGTTCAACTCCAACACCGGCATCCAGGACGGGGATAGGTGGCAGTTCTGGGTGGAAAGAAACATATTGGACCTTATAGCCTACTGTATACGGTTCAAAGTGAAAGGTACAATACTCTTGGATGCGCCACTATCGACTAGTTACATTAGTAGAGGGAATAATTAATATATGACAGACAATAAGGAATATGCATAAACCGGCAATCTTGCTTTTTTCAACAACTTATGCAAATAGTCTTCCAAATATAATACAATGTGAATTTGAAGTGGAAATCGGTTCAAAAACGAATTCATTTAAAGTTAATTTTCCATCTCTTTCTTACAAAACAGAGTTTTTTTATGGATTGCGTATGGCCGTAGTGTAATTTGACGTCACCTGACATATCGGATCTCTCTGTCTACTCAGGAACTTTAAACAGGTATATCTCTGCTATCGTTAAAGTAAATTATTATATTCATATTTCTTCAATATTAAAGATTTATTTAGGATAATAAAAAAAATGTGTGCATATTCCCCATTCAACTAAACTTGGCGGCCTGAGGAACCCTTGATCTCAACAAATCTTAAACAGCAGAGAATTAACGTATATACGATTAGTAAAGAGATTTTACTTTACTGTCGTGAAATCTATAAATTAATATACCAGGGAAAAGTTCTCCAAGATCCAGATGTTCTTTCTTCAGTAAAATCAGTGCGTGTGTCCTCTTCAACGGTTTAATAGCGAATGACCTACATTGACCCCGTGTTGACCCCTTTATACCCACAAAGGTAGCGCAACACGCGACTCTCCCGAGCAGCAAAATTTCCTTAGAATTTTTGTGTCACTTTATTTGTTGCATTAGGTTTTATTTAATAATGAAAAATAATGTTTTTATTAAGTTAATTAAGTAACCTTTTAAATAAAATTATAATTATTACGACTGCATGTGCGTGCATATCAAGAGTTACTGACATTTGAACGAGATTTTCTTAGAGGTGCGATTTTTTGACGCCGAGTGTATAATTGCGTGTAAATGCTTTTATAAAAAAAAGCAATTTTGACTTTTGACTTTGAAACATAAAACTTTGACTTTGAAAAAAAGTGATAATCTGGTACCTGGAAGAAGACCCAGTTCCCGAAGTCGCAGCCGACTTTCATCATAGCCTCGGCCAGCGGGCCCTGTCCCTGCCCCAGCGAGATGCTCTCGAAGCGCTTTCCCATCTTCATCTTGTCCGCGAACTTCATCAGATCTGATTACAATAATTTACATACATACATACATAAAATCACGCCTTTTTCCCAGAGGGGTAGGCAGAGATCACGTCCAGCGATCCACTTTTCACCTCTGTGGGAAACGTGACGTGACGGGTTGTGGGCCACGTCGCCGCCATTCCGCCTTGTGCATTGTTTTAACAAGGTCATTGCGTTCCCACGAGTAGCAAGGATATATGACGGGGAAGGAAAAGGGGAGGAAGGATACTATCGCCTCGGATGATTTGGACTGAGTCGATAGTAGCTCGAGGAGCCGGGGTCGCTTACCCGTATACCGTTCACCAACCACCGGACAGATAGTTGTGACTGGTATCCCCTGACTGTCAATAATTTATGTTAAAAAAAAGACGTGTGGCTCTCGGGGACTGCCGCGGTATAGCTATTGCATAGCATCGTCCGATTTCGTGCGAGTTTCGTAGAGTCGTACAATACGTGTAATCGCACGCACACAAATACCGTGCCGAAGTCTACCGAACTGAAATGACGTAATGACGTTAGACGATTGTGAGTTTTTTTTTCGTTACGGAATTTCTTGGTTCGGTCGCCGCGCTCAAAGCCCGCGATAAAAGCTATGCAAAAGCTTAATTATGGTAATTTTGTTTACACTCTTAGTTAGTATAAACTCTGTGTAAGTTAGGAAATACAATCTAAAACCTGTGATTATGCCATCATTTTGTTTCACTTACTGACCATATGATACTATGATGGCTTGGAGTAGCCTCGTCATCGTCACCGGACTCGCGGGGGAGCGGATAGCTCTCACCCCTAGATTATTATCAACGTTGCCATCAATGTGCTAACGTTTACTCATAGTAACCTATGAGTAAACGTTGTACATTGGACGGTGTACATTAGTTCCTCGCATCTAAGTGTCACCGCCCACGGGCAACCACAGGCGACCACAAAACGCTACGCTACGATATTTCCTGTAGTTCTCATACATTGCAAGTGTCAACCCCGGCCACAAGTGCCTGTCGCGCCCGTCTGGTTCTTTCGTGGCCTTGTGTGGCGGCGTTTGTGGCGACACTAAGGATCGGAGCCATACATACATACATACATACATAAAATCACGCCTTTTTCCTAAAGGGGTAGGCAGAGATCACTTCCAGCGATCCTCTTTTCACCTCTGTGGGAAACGTGATGTGACGGGTTGTGAACCGAACCACGACGCCGCCATTCTGCCTTGTGCATTGTTTTAAAAGGTCATTGCGTTCCTACGAGTAGCAAGGATATATGAGATAAAATGGAGTTTCCGTTTTTGCCCTGTCCGATGGTCAGTTTTCATTGATTCTAGTCCAGTCATTTAAGCTTAAATTCCTGTAAGAATCTCGGAATTCGAGATACCCAGCTGTAAGTCTGTAAATTCTTAGATATTGACATCCTAAAAGTGGTCTCAAAACCTACATATGGTAGGGTGTACGCAACTATAAAATTTTCAAGGTCAAATGTCACAAATATCAGTTTTATGAACTTTAAAGCGAAACGAGCAGTTTTATCATAAAAGTGTGTAGGAGAAAATTGCTTATCATCTAATATCTATAAAAATTGTCTATACGTTTTGTTCCTAAGATTCACCATTTCAGAGATACAGCGATGCAAATAGTTGAAAAAGTTGTATTTTCAAAAGCTTCCAGATAGTAACAGAGCCCACGACCAAAACCATGACTCATAGCAATACGGCAAAAACCTTATAAAATCGTTAGAATGTATGATTCTGAACCCGTCTAGGTATATAGTAACGGTCGAAAGTGTAGCAACTGCGTGTGAGGCCATTTCTGCTGTGTCAAAAAGGCAGTCGGTATTATAGCAATACGTCTGATAGTGAAAATGTACATAGATTTTATAATTGTATTACGAAAAAGTTTGTTTTCAGACATTTTGTGCGTAGCACATAGCCTGAGCGCATTTTTGAAAATGTCAACAAATTTAGCCGACCTGTATCATAGCAATACGGATAAATTTTTTTTAACTATTCGTATTGCTGCCATGATTACCAAAAACCTGTTTTCAGACACTTTAAGTGTAGCTGTAAAAACTCCTATAGGCCCAAATCTATTGAATAAAACAGGTTGTATAGAGACCTTAGTTTTATTGAAGTGCGAACATTTTGAACATGCCTCTCGGCTATACATATAGGGCGGAGAAAACAAAACGCTTGCGCGATGTAAAAATGGATAGTTCCATCTATTGTCATAAACTAAAACTAACAGTTTGATTCAAAATATCAAATCTAGAACTAGAATACAAAAACATTGCTGGCCTGATATTACTGACATTTATAAGACAATACGAAGAACAAAACCTTTTTGAACATACCGCCCACCAAGGACATCTGTTTATGTCCTTAACAAAACTTATTCAAGAAAAGTAACCCGCCCACCATGAGGTCAAGGGGGTGTATGCATTACATTAAGTTGTGTAACAATAACAAGATTAGAAAAACATAAGTAATACAAAAAACAAATTAAGACTCTCTTTACATCACCTCAGGTAGAGTTGGATAAAATGGATAAAAAAAACTTAAAACATAATGTGACTACACCGGAGAGATACGACTCGTACAACTCTGTCCAGACTTGGCTGCAATTGACAACTTTCCCTAATGGCCAAAGTGCTGGTAGATGATTGCCCTCCTATATGATAGCTACGTCACCTAATGTATGGACACAAATATACGTATTAGACGATTTATGCCTCTACCCTTTGAAATTATTTTACATAATAAAACTCCTCTTGCTGGCTCTGACTTATACAAATTTCAACGCACCTGATATTTCCTGACTTGTATTTGACCTAATTTCCGCTCTCTTTCTGCTATCCATAACCTCTCCAAGTACAGGAACCTTCTATGAAATGCAATGACACGTATTCATTTGTATAAAGATGAGTACTTAATCCCCTTACCTTCTGAGTTATTAGTTGAAACACGTGATTTGATGGCTCTGCTTCATGTTGCTACTAATTGATTTAAGGACATACGTACCATCATAGCTTTTCATGGAGCCAGTAAGAACTGTTTGACACGACTTGCTATATTGAAGTTCTTGCAGCTTTATGCGCAGAGTTGGCTGGATTACGAGCTGAATGCATTGTTTCTTGCATGCCTGTGGTGTATCTGTCTCTTACCTGGGGTTTCCTTTTGAACTTATTTCTAAGATACAGGAATCTCGTATTTGCTGTCTTGTTAGATTTCCCATATTGATACTGGATATACTTACCATGGGAAGGGAAACTAACAACGCGGCTACCACTTGGATCTCTACAAGCGGTAGCTTTGTATACTTCCTTGCAATGTTGTTCATCTGCTGTCAGTGCCTCTGTGGGAACGATTGACTCACCTTCCCAAACCTTTTTCAGCAATATATTGCCATCCACCTGATCACTGACAGTAGCGAAAAGGCATTGAGGGCTGCCCTGTTCAAAACCTACTAGACCAAACAAAATCCAACCTAAAGCAGTGTTCTGAGCAGTGGGAGATCCTTTTGGACCTTTTACTATACCTTTCCTGAGGACTTGAGCATAAATATCTGCTCCAAGTAGCATCTCTATCTGGCTTGGGGTATCGAATTCAGGATCAGCTAATTTGACTCCCTGAAATTCTGGCCAGTGACTTTTGTATAACTTCTGTGAAGGTAATGAAGAAGTTATAGTGCTTAGCGAGATTGAATCATCACCATGACGAAAAACTTGGGAGTTAAAGAACTCTGATCACCGCCTATTCCTGAAATAATACTATTCGCAGGTATTTTCTTCAAACCTAGCAATCGTACTGCTGATTCGGTTATGAATGATGTCTGGGACCCTTGGTCCAATAACACCCTCAACAGTTGACTATTACTGCTACTTGTCTGTGCTTCGACAATAGCAGTTGCTAATAAAACCTGTGACGTCATCGATTGCTTGGAAAAATGAACTACGTTTGAAGTTGATGAAGATGAAGATGGTTCGCAATGTTTCAGCTGTGTCCGGACCGAGGACACGGCTGCTTTGACCTCAACTGCTGAATTAGAACTCTTTGTGTTTGCAGTGAAGTTTGAAATAGATTTGGGATGCAATAATGAGTGGTGCTTTTTGTTACAAATACGACAAGTGGAACTATTACGACAATATTTCATTGAATGGTTATCTCCCAAGCAATTAAAACAAAGCCTGTTATTCTGGACAAAGCTGTGACGTGAATCGTAACTCTCCTTAGCGAAATTCTTACAATGTGCAATTTTATGGTTCTCTTTACAAAAAGGACAAGACAATATCTTAGAACCATTGATATTATTATTGAGTGCATGCATAACTTTTGATTTATAGTGAGAGGTGTCACTTTGATTAACGAACTTATTAACCTTAGGATCTAAAAACTCAAGGGCTCGAAATCTAGACTCTAGGAACTCTTTGAACTCAACAAAATTCGGCAATTGATCATGTGTGCTAATCTTCGCCTCCCATTGTTTGCGTGACTCCGGGTCTAATTTAGAACTAACAATGTAAACAATTATGATGTCCCATGAACTTACATCAACAGACAGATTCTTTAGTCCATTTAAACATTCTACGGTTGTATCTAAGAGACCCTTAATGGCAGCAGAAGATTCTATTACATTAGGTTGACTCATAAATCGCTTCAGTAAAGAATTTGATTGGAATCGCTTATTCTTATACCTACTACTAAGCTGAGACCAACAATCTTTGTAATTGGCCGCCGTAATCGGTATATGCCTTACCAGCTGTTCAGCTTCATCTGTCAAAAGACTCTTTAAATAATGCATCTTCTGTACATCATCTAAACGTGTATTTTTATCGATCAATGACAAAAACAAATCCTCAAACGATGTCCATTCCGAGTATAAACCTGAGAAACGTGGAATGGAAATCTGTGGTAATTTGACAGATGAACCATCACAGTGCCCTACGTTGGAGTTAATACCTGACGACAGTTTTGCATTTTGATCTACATTTAAACTATCGAGAGCTTCCTTTAGCTCTGACTTGTATGAAAAGTATAACTCCTCAGTTATCTCATAAACACTTTGAGAAAAGTATTCATGGTCGAATTGTTCCTTAGTGACAGCTGATTGAATGATATTGTCATGAGTAGAGTTGAATTTATCCCACTCTTTATCTAGAGCATCTAACCTTGTTTGTACATATTGCAATTTGATTCTATCCTTGGGGGACTTTTTGTAATTTTCTCTAGCTTTTTCCATAGAACTGACCTTATGAAACTGTAACCTAAATAGCCCCTCCATTATGCACAAACAAAAATTGAAATCCTCGGTATGAAAACAAAGAAATATTTTCTAAGACGAAAATCGATGCGAAACCTATGTTATCAATTTCGGCTTAAAATATTCTAAGTCCAAGACTACACTTAAAATTATCTAAGTCCGGAATTTGCTTCAAATTTTCTAAGACCGGGAAATTCTTGAAAATGTTCTAAGTTAATAAGTTAAACCTCCTCACTTGCAATAGACATAAACTGATTCAAAAGTACTTACAATTCACAGCACTACACTCACTGATAACTTTTTACGATTCACTTGGCTTGGTTCCACTCCGTCTTACTGTACTCCTCCAGCGATTTTGCCTGAACTCCGCAACTGGCAGTTCCTGCTGATCTCTCCGGGAAAATGCGCCGGCCATCCAGCAGCAATTCCCCTCGGATGGTTTCTTCTCACAAAACCGCCGGGACACTCAAAACTCGACTGTATATCCGACTCGATAAGGACCATGTAAAAACTCCTATAGGCCCAAATCTACTGAATAAAACAGGTTGTATAGAGACCTTAGTTTTATTGAAGTGCGAACATTTTGAACATGCCTCTCGGCTATACATATAGGGCGGAGAAAACAAAACGCTTGCGCGATGTAAAAATGGATAGTTCCATCTATTGTCATAAACTAAAACTAACAGTTTGATTCAAAATATCAAATCTAGAACTAGAATACAAAAACATTGCTGGCCTGATATTACTGACATTTATAAGACAATACGAAGAACAAAACCTTTTTGAACAGTAGCATTATGGAGTATATGCTAAAACGAAAATAACAAGTGTGCTTTAAATAAAACCAAAACTATCAAATCAATCAGTATTTAATTTCAACAGCCTCATCGCTTGTTACGCCCCTGCCCCTTTCTTACTATTATTCATTGGTTTCATTCAAGATACCTCAATACGATTCTTAAATGATATCTGAGTATCGAAAAAGTTGTCTGATAGAGAAGATGCTACACTTCATTTGTCTGATATAAATTTTTTGCACATGTGGACAACTTATTCTATCATGTCTAGCAATTTTCAGACATATTGCTATGATACCGATCGGTAAAATTTGTTAACATTTTCAAAACGGTCTCAAAATTTTATGCGTCCACATTTCCGTCTGAAAATTGTTTTGTTCGCATCAAATAACCAAAATTTACTAATAAAAAAGATTTTCAGACGTATTGCTATGAGACATTTTTTTTGTCTCATTTTTAATCTTTTAAGTGATTTTACGGGTTTGCGCTACACCACTAACGTCTGAAAAATATGTTTCCGGTATCTCAGAATCATCATTTAACTACAGTCTGCAAATCAGACATATTGCTATGATGCAGTTCGGTAAAATTCTTTGACAATTTTGAAAAATTCGGTCAGATCAAACGCTACGCGGAAAATGTCTGATATTGGTATTTTCGAGTTCAGAATAATCTTATCTATCGATTTGATGCGGTTTTGGCCGTATTGCTATGAGACAAAAATTTTGGTCGTGGGCTCTGTTACTAAGACCCCGTGCGATTGTGCTAGACAGTTAAAATGTTCTGATGTATCAGTAGCCTCTATAACATCTAATACTAGAAAATGCTTAAAACCAATGTTTAAGTGGGTTGTCATTCAAAAACTATGTTTTTTTTTCACACTTGGCCGGTTTTTAACGTGGTTATTACCCCAGTAAACCTATTCCAGACGACACCTTTTATACGTGATGAACACGTTGTTTATATGGAAGCCTAGTTACTCAAATATTTATTATTAACTCAAATATTTGTGACATTTGACCTTGAAAAATTTAATAGTTGCGTACACCCTACAATATGTAGGTTTTGAGACAACTTTTAGGACGTTAATATACAATTTTTTACAGCTGTGTATCTCAAATTCCGAGATTTTTATGTAATTTGTCTGGACTATCCTGAAAAAGTAACCACGCGAATTTAAGAAGACGCATCATAAATACAAATATGATCTGTCCCTGTCTATCGCTCAGGTCGTCGTCGGGTCGGACTCCGCGTACAGCGCGGCCAGGTACACTGAGCCACTGGGGGCGCCACTGGTGTGGGGTCACATACCGGCGGCGGGGTCGGTGCCGGTGGACAGCACGAAGATGATGGGCGCGAGCGGGTCGGACTCCGCGTACAGCGCGGCCAGGTACACTGAGCCACTGGGGGCGCCACTGGTGTGGGGTCACATACCGGCGGCGGGGTCGGTGCCGGTGGACAGCACGAAGATGATGGGCGCGAGCGGGTCGGACTCCGCGTACAGCGCGGCCAGGTACACTGAGCCACTGGGGGCGCCACTGGTGTGGGGTCACATACCGGCGGCGGGGTCGGTGCCGGTGGACAGCACGAAGATGATGGGCGCGAGCGGGTCGGACTCCGCGTACAGCGCGGCCAGGTACACTGAGCCACTGGGGGCGCCACTGGTGTGGGGTCACATACCGGCGGCGGGGTCGGTGCCGGTGGACAGCACGAAGATGATGGGCGCGAGCGGGTCGGACTCCGCGTACAGCGCGGCCAGGTCCGCCGGCTGCGGCTCCACGAAGCGCCCGCCCAGGCCCACTACCACGTAGTCCTACACACATGTTATTATACAAACGGTGATAACTGATAGGTTACAAGAAAAGAACAAAAGAAGCGACGGTCTAACGCAGTGGACGGAAAATTGTTATAAGTGAGGTCCGGATCATCATCATCATCATCAGCCCATATACGTCCCCACTTCTGGGGCGCGGGCCTACCCTAAACTAGGGCGACAAGGCCTTAGTCGACCACGCTGGACAAGTGCGGGTTGGTCGACTACACAACCTAAGAATTTCTTCTTAGGTGTGCAGATTTCCTCACGATGTTTTCCTTCACCGTTAAAGCATCAAATAATCGTACAAATTTATTTCAAATTAGAAAATTACAGTGGTAAGTGGCGGATTTTGAACTGGCGACCTCTCGCGTGGCAAGCAACGAATTTAACTACTCGGCCATGGACGCATTTTTCGGAGGTCCGGATGCCAGGCCAGAAATTGCCACTGTAGCTTTCAAGAGGCAGGCTTTTATGTAAAATTCACCCGAAGCCAAGCGAGCGCCTACGCAAGTGGCGGGTCACTATTATTTATATAAATAAAAGTTTTTAACAATAACGACGAATTTCGGAAATAAATAAAATTTCGGGGGGAGCAAATTTGTAAACCTAATAAAAAAAATCACCTGAAGTCCCGGCACAAGTTTGTCAGGCCGCAGGCACTTCAACACGAGTAACTTCTGGAATGCGTCCAGCTGAGTGTCCATAGGTTTCGGCAGCGGCAGTCTAAAACACATCAGACCGACCACATAACCCTTTAATCAGTGTAATAATTTGAAAATTTTATTGCTTTTAGACCTTATGTTGAGGGAATAAGGTTCAAATTATGGTAGCAATATGGTTGTCATCACCAGTTAAAGTGTTAGCTGTCGTGTAACACCTACAAAAGCTTATTGACTAACTAACTAAGTATTCTAACCAGTTTCTTTGTCTTCTAGGGCAGCATAAGAAACAAGACCTCACTACATATCCAGCAAGCAAATTGCGGTAATAATGACGTTTTTTGAGAGCCCCCTATAATATTTATTGTAATCTATTTATTTTAGTTCTAGTAATAGGGGCGACATATCACATATGAAAATCTTCAATCACCAATTTAGTTATCACGTTACTAAACAGATAGCTAGACAGCTATAGGGAACGTGCACAGAGATAAGTTTGCTAGGTTAATGTGGGATCAGGTAGAATCTGAAAGCGCCATCTATTATTACTAGTTCTATGTCTACAAACCAAACTAAACCTGCAGACTCACTTATGCGGGTTCCAAGCGTCATAGTAAGTCCTGAAGAACTTGATCTGGTTGGGGAACTCGTCCAGCACGAACCACGACATGGTGGGCACGGACGCGAGCTGCTGCATGTCCAGCCACATGCGCTCCGACACCCACTTAGGTTCCGGGTTCTCTAGCTCCTGGGATACAAATTAAGAGTACATTTAAGTACTACTAGCTGTGCCTCTGCGTGGAAAAGAGACTTTAGGTAGCATTTTGGAAACGGTTCTTGTGAGTTTGAAGCTCGCTCTCGGATCTCCCGCCTTTACCATACGTTACTCAAAAATAATCCTTATAATTATGATGTTTTAGTAGACACGTACCACGGTGCGATGGCTTATTTCTTGTATAAGTTTGGTGTTACTATGCCAATTTCTATGATTATTTTTTATTGAATATATAAAAATATTAACTTTTTAAATTAGCGATGAGTATTATAAACGTAAGAGTAAACAAATATAATCGTAATGCTCTGAACTGATAATAATCTATTAGGAGTTACACGTGTTATTGTGAGTCAACCATAAAAGATAGACACATGTTGTTGCGATATATTTTTTGTAAATATTATGTAGAATATTTCCTATGTCTGTGGTGTCTCTCATCTAGTTTTGTAAAAGAACTAAGTCTTTAGTCCTGATTTTGCGCCTAATTATGAGTTATGTTTAATAACGAGTAATTAGTCTTCTTCTGAGTCTTTTCAGTTCTTTTAGTCGTTAGATGTATTTTAAGTCTTTTCGGGTTATTTCAGTCCTTTGTCTTCTTACCCTCTCTATCTTGGCCCCGTTGAGCAGGAAGTTGAACTCGGGCGCGCGTATGGTGCCGCGATCGAGAAGCACGCGCGCACACAGAAGAAATGCGAATAGTAGCTTGTGTCGCTCGAACAGGGAACGGCATACGTTCACGTAGAGAAGGAAGGTGAAGTGTAGTCAGAGGATACCAGTCACAACTATCTGTCTGGTGGTTGGTGAACGGTATACGGGTAAGCGACCCCGGCTCCTCGAGCTACTATCGACTCAGTCCAAATCATCCGAGGCGATAGTATTTTCCCTTGCCCTGTCATATATCCTTGCTACTCGTGGGAACGCAATGACCTTGTTAAAACAACGCACAAGGCAGAATGGCGGCGACGTGGTCCACAACCCGTCACGTCACGTTTCCCACAGAGGTGAACAGTGGACCGCTGGAAGTGGTCTCTGCCTACCCCTCTGGGAAAAAGACGTGATTATATGTATGTTGTCTTCTTACCCGCTCGATCTTGGCCCCGTTGAGCAGGAAGTTGAACTCGGGCGCGCGTATGGTGCCGCGATCGAGAAGCACGCGCGCACACAGAAGAAATGCGAATAGCAGCTTGTGTCGCTCGAAGAGGGAACGGCATACATTCACGTATAGTAGGAAGGTGAAGTGCTCGATTATTATGTAGACGCGCTCCATTATGTCCTCTGGAATGGGGAAATGTACAGTTAATATACACACCGTGAAATTTTAGTAGTTGTTTTCCTGCAGTAAAATTATTCTATCTTGCTAGCACAATAGATTTGTGCAGTATTTTTTTTATTAAAATCAATAAACCTGTTTTACGAAAGTAATAAACGAAAGCACGCTCGAACCGGTTTATTACTTGGAGCTTCTTTAGCTTTAAGCATCGCATTTCGTGCGGCAAGCAGTATTCGACTACGATATTGATAGCAAGCGCTGCGTACCGAGAGGTCGCCGGTTCGAGTCCAGGGTCGGGCAAAATTTGTGAGTTTTTTAGTGCAGAAATTACTCAGCTCGGCGTTAGGAAGTTGGCGGTTGCACGCCCGTGCCCCGGAAAGTACGTTAATCCGGTGGTCCTGCGCCCGATCTCTCATCGGTCATATCAGATTGCCGTCTCACTGCACTATGAGAGTAATGGAGTGCATTTGTGTTTGGACGCATACTTATGCATTTTATGTCCTGCGCACTTGGCTGATCTTGATTAAAATCGGCCGCGATAGCCGAAATCGGTAGGTCGCCTTACTATTTCAGTTATCTTATTTAGTAGACCCCAGTTGTGTTAGTAGCCCTCATATCAATCGGTCACACCTACCATCTTGTAGACATTGAAGCGGCTGAAAATCAGCGCTGGCAAGGATCTCGGTCCAATGTCAGCACAAGCTGAGCCACTAGTACTCACCATTAGGCTCAGTCTCGGCCATGCTACGCACGAACAGCTTGACGAACCACTCCAGCGAGTACTGGTACATGGGGTCTACGTTGGCCATGCCCGACAGGCAGAAGAATAGGATCTGTCCCCGGTTAGCTACGGGCACGTAGTCCTCGCGCGCCACGTCTATCTCTATCGTTGTCTTCTCTATGTCCGCTACTTTTATCTGGAAGAAATATTAATAGACCAATAGTAGATTTAGACTGCGTTCTGTTGTCATCATCATCTTTACTAAAAATTTAAAGCTGAAGAGATTGTTTGTTTGTTTGAATGCGCTAATCTCAAAAACTATGGGTTCAGATTGAATTTTTCATGGATATACGTTGGATAGACCATTTATCGGGGAAACCTTTAGGTAGGACTATGATTTGTGCAACCCAGTCGAAACGTCGGGCAGTCAGTAACTATGTAATTTGCTACTCCTAATAACGCGTGTAGACCCAATAAAGACTAATATTTAGTGTAATGGAACGCGAAAGTCTAAAATCTTACAACCTTTAGGTTATATAAAATCAAGGAGCCAATAGGAACCATGAAGCAATGGAATGGAATTTGGCATGCAAGTAAATGACTACCCGAACAGATTACCCGAAGTGAGGACGAGTGAATAGTTATATATACGACCTAACCGAGGGCCACGAGCCTGCCCTAAACTAGGGCGATGAGGCCTGAGTCAACCACGCTGGCCAAGTGCGGGTTCGTCGACTTCACAGAATCTTAGAACTTCTTTGCAGTTGTGCAGGTTTCCTCACCGATGTTTTCCTACACCGAAAGAGCGTCAAAAACGTACATCCGAGTACAGGGTTTGAACTGGCGACTTCTCGCATGGCCAGCAACTATCTTAACGGCTCTTGATCTTGATGGCCTCGAGCATGAGGATAAGCGGCATGTCGCCCACCGGCGAGTCTTGCTGGTGGACCCCGCTGGTGGACAGCAGTACTTACAGTGATGAACTCCAGCGCCTTGAAGACCTCGACGCCAAGTACTGAAGACTCGGCCAAAGCCCTACACTTACACAATCAACAGAGCTGGCCAGCTCTACTGCGTACCCTGCCGGCGTAATTTAAAAACAAAGCCACATTCGAGCTTTCCATTTTCAATTTCCTATTTTCCAATTATTAAAACATACTTATTTGACATGCTCGAAGTCGCCGTTACCGAAAGCGGTACGGAAAATGATGACGATGACTCACAGTGATCTACGCGCTCTTGATCTTGATGGCTTCCAACGTGAGGATCAGCGGCACGTCGTCCACCGGCGACCCCTGGCTGTTGGACAGCCCAAAGAGGATGTCCGCCTGCATCTCGGCCAGTTGGGAGGACATCTGCGCGCGGGAGACGATCAACTGCCCCCTCAACTCCTCCAAGTCTGGACGCTCTTGCGCTACCACTATTGATAGGAGCTGTTCTGCTAGACCGCTGCAAAGGTATACCAATGACTTAAAATATATGCGCGGAATCACTCGTAGTTTCTCAAGCGCCCTATTTTTAAATAGACTAGTAAATGACATTTCTCAGTGACAGCAAAGGCTAGAAATATAGGACGCAATCTGTAGCTTTATTTGATTATGAAAGCACGGTAGATTCCAGAGGTCCAAGGGAAAAGAGAGCGAAGAGAGCGGACTTTTAATTTGTGTCCCTGTAACCGCACTTTTATTGGGATCGTGCACGACGGTGATGCCCTCATTTTGGTGGCGTTTCTTTCGTTAAATCTTATGGAGTGTAAATAGTACCAACGGCCGCCGCTAGCAATATCAACGGACATCTCATAAAATTACATGCGTTTTTGACAATCAGCGCCGTTTCTCCCTCCACCCACTTCGCACGGTCGCAATATAAGTATGTCATACATTCTATTAGGCCACGCCTACTGACGCTGTAGACGTGATGCCGTCAGAGAGTAAGGGAACAGAGAGTGCACTTGTGTTTGCGCGCCTACTTGTGCTCTATAATATCTCCTGCGCACTTGGCTGATCTTTATTAAGATCGACCGCCATGGGAGAAATCGGTCGGACGCCTTATTTTTTATTATTGTCTATGGTCTCACCTGGGCACCAGAGCGAAGTTGACGATCTGCACCTTGACGGAGGTCTCTGGCGTGTACTTGGGGTTGGGCAGCTTCGTGGTCATGTAGAGCCGGAAGCCCGCCATGTACGGGATGAGCGAGTCACCCAGCTTGAGGACTAATTGGCCCGCTTGCCGGAAGTATTGTCTCTGAATAGTAGGGAAAGAAATAGAAATAAGTATGTTATATTATTCTGTTAAATTATTCATAATTTGTTACTTTCAGACATAAGCAAAACATGCCTATAAATACTTCTATCTCTTCGTGACGGACTTGACATACGTTTAAAGCGTATATCTACTTCAACCAAAACTTAAACGTATATATGCAATACTAATGTACATTCGACTTCGCTTTAATTTGCACAATATAGTTCCAGAGTTGTTATTTTTATTGCAGAATATGTAACATTAGAATTCTTTTAAGGATTTTAATAAGACTGTGAAGAAGATGTAAAAGTTTCATTTAGTTATTTTCTAACGCAAGATTAGGATAACAATACGTTTACAAAAAGCACAGTGTGCAAAGAGACTCGTCCAAGAATAAGAGCATAAAGATCAAAAGTTAACTTTGAAGTCAACGAAACGAAGGCCTCAACCTAACTTTTCCAAGTTTCAACCCAATCAACTATTACGCACTGGTATCAGCCCATATACGTCCCCACTGCTGGGGCACGGGCCTACCCCTAAGATAGGGCGATAGCGCCGCGAGTCGACCACACTGGCCAAGCGCGGGTTGGTCGACACTGGCATACTTAGACACTAACCTTCAGTACAGGGTCTAGTGCAGGATCGATCTCCTGTCCCACATTCTCTAGCAGCACGGGTTTCCCGAAGCGCAGCGCCGACTCGAAGTTACGAAGTAAGTCGCGATCGTTCGGCTTGCACACCGCTAGACCTTCGATTTTACCCTGCAAGTATTCAAATGAAACTTTATTAATAGATATAAGAATTAATTGAGGACCGACACATAAATCAAATTTGTTTAGGTGTGAAAATATCAATGAAAAAATGCTTATGGTTATTGTTGTTCAGGGACCAGAATGGTATTTCATTTAGTAATAATCAATGTCGAGTTATACCTCAGAAAGATCAACAAGATTAGATTTATCCTGCAGTTTTTTTTACGTGGATTAAAAGAAAGTGTAAATTATACCTAATGGAGCACTTGGTTTTGTACCCTTCAACGGCCATGTCTCACAACAACTATAGGTAACAATAAAGAAATCGCATTACGGAATCTTAGGGTACGACTTTGTCCAGATTACATTACTTTTTATAGAAGTAGCTCCATCGAGACTTGGCTAGGCGTTTTAAATTATGTTATTTTTTTTATAAAAAAAAATTGCGGCCTCCTAATTTCAGTAGAATTTTTATTGGCCCTATCCCATCTAGTTTGGACAGCCCTGATCTAGAACAATCTGCTTGACCGGGTTTAGGGCCCTAATGTTAAGACTACAGTGTAAGCTAGTGACCATAGCCCGGATCCACTTGTTGGCCTGCGTCTGCGGGTCGATAATGAGAGGCCAGCGCCGCGAGTTGGACATCAGCACCGCAGATTCCACCGATAGAGGGTCGCGCGGGAGGCCGTACATCTGCCATGTCCTGCACAAAAAAATCAGACATTCTACGTAGAGAATCCCACTCGGGACAAATATTTGTGTGACGAACATCGGTGTTTGTTCCGTGTCTGGGTGTCTTATTAAATATATTTAAGTTTATTTGTGTATCCACTGTTGATCCTGATTTCCGTAACACAAGTGCTTAAGCTACTTAGCACGGGGTCAGATCAATGTATGTGATGTTGTGCAATATTTATTTATTTATTTAGAGACATTGTCGGTCTAAGTGTTCTCTACCGTCTCTATAGTGGGGAATGCCCTAAAATGAGATATTTCAGCTAGTCCCTCCCTCCCCTTTCCACTTCCGAACGACACGTGATGGGCAGCGCTGCCATCCACATGCAATGCAGGCTCTGGTGGCTCAGACTAAGTGGTTTTTTTTTATTTATTTTTTTATTTATTTAGGTTCACTTACAACTTATGTATCAATTCTTACACTAGACAGGAATTATGACTTAAAGCTAAATACATTAATTTATTACAAGTAAACACCACATACAGGTTCAGTTCCTCTTTTCTGTCCCGTATCATTAAGGCATGGAATGATCTTCCAGCTGATGTTTTCCCTTCCTCCTATGATCCCGGGCTCTTCAGGCGGGGCGTGAAACGGCCTTCAGGGTGAGTGCGACAGGCTCAAATGGTCTATCGTGCCTGTCGACCTCATATGTGGATCTCACTACCGCGTACTATCAGGTGGAATGAGATCATCTTGTTAGCCTATCGTAAAAAAAAATAATAATAATTAGTTACCTGATCACCACTGCATCTCCTAATATAGACAGGGGTGTGGCGCCTTCAGTGTGTGGCACGTTAACTTCCTATAAACATACAAAATTAATGAATATACGACCGTCAAGATTATTTTCTCATTTCTTTTTACCCGTAGCTAAGGTTTCTCTAACTAAATAGAATAGGCCAGATGCCTAAAAAAACTATTTAATCATTTAGTTAGATTATTTAAAAATATTTTACACTTTGCTTAACAACATAATGATGAAGATATAGTGCTTAGAAGTTTCGGTTGACGTCACCGCTATTTTGTACAATTATTACGAAAGAGTGACGTCACACGCTCCCACTCAAGAAGTTTGACGAACTATAACTTAATCAATGTTTGATCATTGTAAATAGATACTTTTCCTATATTTTTCTATATTATACTAACTTACAGACTAAATATAATGGTATAGTTTTGACCCAGTTGTTTGAGCCCAGTCATTCAAAAGAACGAATTTCGGCACTAGTTATCTAGATCTCAGATCAGATCAGCCAGAATACCAGCGCCCCAGCGGTTTCTTGTCATTAAGGCATGTGCTGAGGCATATGTTATGTTTTCTTTTTTTACATTTATGGTTTAAACTTTAACTTTTTTTTTTCTTATTCATATCTATAAATCTAAGGTACACTACCAGTAACAAATTAATTAAGTACATAAAATATATGTAATGTGAACCTCCATATGATGCATCCACTCTGCTAGCAGTTCTCTTCTGAACTCATCCGTGAAAGGCGTAATATACCCTACTGCACCTGTGCATTCAACTTTGCTTGTCAGAAATTAATTTAATAATATTATTTTTAAAACCTAGCCTTCTAAACTACATGGAAATGGTAGGTATATCTTGAGATTCTTTGATGAATATTACCTTTATAAGCCGCGTTCTACATATTTTGTACAATATTCATCTGTAAAAGTGGAACTATATTTTTCATAGGTGGAACGGTGGTTGGCTATCGATCCCCACTCGGGATAAATATTTGATTTATATGATTATATTAACATCGGTATCGGTATTCGATCCGTATCTGGGTGCGTTATTTACATATTTTAGTTTATTTGTGTATCCACTGTCGTTTCTGATATCCGTAACACAAGTGCTTAACCACGGGATCAGATCAATGTATGTGATTATGTGAAGTGATTGTTTAATGCTATTTAAAGCTGTAATGTAAACTAAAAATTTTAAAAAAATGCGTTCATGACCCCATCGAATTGGTGATTCATCACCTGGATAGCTCAGTTGGTTAGAGCAGCTAACGCGACATCGGAAGACCGGTGGTTCAAGTCCCCGTTGTGGCGTCCCCCAGGCAAGATTTTTTCCAAATTTATAGCTATTTTTGGCAGCAAGCAGTTTTATTCTGCGGTACTCACAGGCGCTGATGAGGATATCTCCGATGAGGCTGACGATGTCCACGTCCAGCTTCTTGATGGTGCTGATCCAGCGCACGCGCTCGCTCGACAGACCGTTCAGGAGTCTGCAAGACACTAACCCTATTACCTTATATCTTACATTTCAAAGTCAAAGTCAAAGTCAAAATTTCTTTATTTATATAGGCATTTACACGCACTAGATAAGTAAAAGATAAGTGATTCTACCACCGGTTCGGAAAGCTGATTCTACCGAGAAGACACCGGCAAGAAACACAATAGTTCTATTTAACCGATTATCACATAACCTTGTTAAAAATATATGCCATGTCATACAGTTTGAGTATTTGAAGCCGAGAGAGAGATCTGCCTCGTTGGTCTATTGGTAGCAAGCGCTGCGTAAGGACCGAGAGGTCCCCGGTTGGAGTCCGGGGTTGGGCAAAATTTGTGTGAGTTTTTCTGTAATGAAATTACTCAGCCCGGAGTTAGGAAGTTGGCTGTTGAACGCCCGCACCTCGAAAAGCACGTTAAGCCGGTGGTCCTGCGCCCGATCTCTCATCGGTCATGTCGGATTGCCGTCTCACCGAATTATGAGAGTAAGGGAATAGATGGTGCACTTGTGTTTGCGCGCACACTTGTGCACTATATGTCCTGTGCACTTGGCTGATCTCAATTGAGATCGGCCGTCATGGCTAAAATGGCCTTACGTATGAACCCGAGACCCTACTACCTGTTGGCGTGGTCCATGCGCGCGAGGCACTGGTTGATGTCATCCTCCATCTTGCGCTTCTCGTCTTCCTTCTCTTGCAAGTAGGCGTTGAGTTTGGCAATGCCTTCTAATAGGGCTTGCATCTTCGCCTTTGCGTTTGCCAACATCGCTAAATAAATAAAAATTATAAATATTGCACAACATCACATACAGTGATATGATCCCGTGGTAAGTAGCTTAAGCACTTGTGTTACGGGCATCAGAATCAACAATTAATCAATATTTAATAATACACCCAGACACGGAACAAACATCGATGTTCGTCACACATATATTTGTCCCGAGTGGGAATCGAACCCACGACTCTTGGAACCGTAGGTTTTGAACTTGAGTCACTAGCCACTGTTCCACCGAGCCAGTCAATCCTTACTAATATTATAAAGGTGAAAGTTTGTATGTATGGATGTATGGATGTATGTATGGATGTATGTATGGATGTTTGTTACTCTTTCACGCTCAAACGACTGAACCGATTTTCATGAAATTTGGTATGATGGTAGCTGGCACTCTGGAATAGCATTCTTTTTTTTTAATTCAACCCCCATGTGGTTCATTGGGGGGGTGAAAATTAGTATGGGAGAATTTTTACGTGTTTGTCGATTTTTATAAAACTTGGTATGGAGGTAGCTGGCACTCCGGAGAGACACCAGCGCATTTTTTTTTTTTTAATTTAGCCCCGTTAGTATGGGAGAACTTTTACGTGTTTATAGATTTTTATAAAACGTGGTATGGAGGTAGCTGACACTCCGGAGAGACACCAGGGGGGATTGAAAATTAGTATGGGAGAATTTTTACATGTTTGTCGATTTTTATAAAACTTGGTATGGAGGTAGCTGACACTCCGGAGAGACACCAGCGTATTTTTTTTTATTCAGCCCCGTTAGTATGGGAGAACTTTTACGTCTTTATAGATTTTTATAAAACTTGGTATGGAGGTAGCTGACACTCCGGAGAGACACCAGTGCATTTTTTTTTAATTCAGCCTCATTGGGGGGTGGGCGGTAAAAATTAGTTATGGGAGAAGTTTTACGGGTTTATAGATTTTCATAAAACTTGGTATGGGGGTAGCTGGCACATTGGAAATATGCGCGCGCTACTTTTTTTCAAAATTCGACGCCCATGGAAGTTATTATATTATATAATGGGGGGCGTACTATGGGAGAACGTTGACGGAACTTCCACTAATAAATAGCAAATTTTACAAGGCATGTAGGCTATTTTAATACATCCTTGCTACTAAAACCAATTTATACGCGGACAAAGTCGCGGGCGGCCGCTAGTATGTAATATATAAATGTATGGTATTTATTAGTATTGCAATAAATTCCAAAATAAACACTTTAGATTTGATAACGGACATAGAAACAAGGCAGCAAACAGGTAAAACCAAATAAAAGCTTGTAAAAAAACACCAGAGTAAATAATTTTATTGATGTCATACGCACTTGTACGCAAAATCGCCGAAACATTATGTTAGTTTCTTTTGTTTGTATAATATTATTTTTGATTTTCTTCTTTATTTATTCATATTGTTAATTTTAATATTAATCTTCTTCAACCTTTACTCAATTAACTTTATCAGAACTTTATGATAATGATCAGTCAGCCCGTCACACAAAGGTGTGTCCAGAATACCAGTGCTGCTGTAGCGGTTCTCGGGTCGCTACAACACACCCAACAGCCAATCTCTATGTCTGTTTCAATGTTTTCATGTCTATAAGGGCCGTTAAATGTCTATCTCTTCTCTTTACACTATTTATTATTGTACTGTAGCCCTTGTACTCTTGTATAGTATGTCCTAGTAGTTGTATATGTGTATGTATATTACCTTCGACGTCACACATTTCTGACGCGAATTCCGTTTATTTGTGTTCTGATTTTGATCATCTACTCCTTTCATCTCATTTATTTATTTATTTAATAATGTCAACTTCTCGAAATGTCAACCAGACGAAAAATTTTCATTTCCTATTCACTAAGTGCGCGATGATAGCGCCCCTAGTGGCGACAAGTATTCAGTACTTGAGATCTGTCATATCATAGCAACTAGATGGTTTGTCATGTCATATCATAGCAACTAGATGTTTTGATATGTCATATCATAGCAACTAGATGTTTTGATAAAGATTTTCGACTAGTTTTTCAACACAAAATAAATAAAAATTGTATAAAGTGAGTGTGTATATTATACCAAGTGATTTTCTTACTTCACAAAAATATGAATCCTTACTAATATTATAAATGCGAAAGTAACTCTGTCTGTCTGTCTGTCTGTCTGTCTGTTACTCTTTCACGCCTAAACGGCTGAACGGATTTTGATGAAATTTGGTATGGTGATAGATGATAACCTAGAAATGGTTATAGGCTATAAATAATCACGCCATCGTCCTTAGGGGGTAGGCAGTAGGCAGATAACTAAATTGAGTTAGTGATTTTTTGTCGTTTTTGTTAGGACTTTTGCTCTTTGACGTCTAAACGGCTGAACGGATTTTGATGAAATTTGGTATGGTGATAGTTGATAACCTAGAAATAGTTATAGGCTATAATAATCACGCCATCGTTCTTAGGGGATAGGCAGTAGGTAGATAACTAAATTGAGTTAGTGATTTTTAGTCGTTTTTGCTAGGACTTTTACTCTTTGACGTCTAAACGGCTGAACGGATTTTGATGAAATTTGGTATGGTGATAGATGATAACCTAGAAATGGAATGGAAAAATAATAAAAAAAAATGGAAATAAATAATCACGTCATCGTACTTAGGGTGTAGGAAGTAGGCAGAAAACTGAATTAAATTAGTGATTTTTTAATGGTTTTTGCTGGGAGTTTTGCTCTATCACCTAAACGGCTGAAGGGATTTTGATGAAATTTAGTTAGGTGATAGATAGTTACCTAGAAAAGGATAAAGGTTATTAATATTCATGCTATCGTACTTAAGGCATAGGCAGTAGGCAGAAAACTAATCAAGTTAGTGATTTTTAATCATTTGTTTTAATAGTTTACCTCATTCACGCCTTAACGTCTAAACGGATTTTTATAAGACTTGGTTAATTTAGAAATAGGATTCTAGACACGGACACAGGGTACTTTTTACGGCGGGAAAATTCCTCATTTCTGCGGAAATCTAGCGTAATCGTGTCAAGAAGCGTAGGCACCATAATTTAGGGAATTTATGATAAAATTTTGATGCAACTGTCTTTATTTGTCAGTTTTACTCGGATCGAAACTTAGCGACATTCCATCACCCTACTTAACTTATATGGTGGCAGGTAGCTGATGTTAAGGAGTAACTAAGACTACTTTTAAGTTAAAAAAAAAATCAAAATCCTGTAGTCCACGCGAACGAAGTCGCGGGCACAGCTATATATTATATAGAGATAGAGGTATACCCGAAGCGAAGCGAGGGCGGGTCGCTAGTATTTTTATAAGTATTGAATTTGCATCGTTTACGTTACGTACGTAACGTTTTTACTTACAAATACAAGGGAATTTATGAAATTAAAGCAATTTGATACATGAAAGCTCAGAATTATATCGCATTTCTGTCACATAGTGCGCTTCGATCGATTTGCCGTCCCCCACCACCCACTCCGCACATAGCGAATAACGTCAACTTCTTTTGCTGTTCGTCAACATGTGTAATGGTGTATGTAATTACCTTCGACGGCAGCCAGGTCCTTGGTGGCGCGCTCGAGCGCCTCCTTCTTGGGCGCGACGGCCTTGTTGACGTGGTAGAACTTGTACATCGCGTGCACCCACATGCACAGCGACATGCACGCCTTCGACACCTGTTAACCATACGAGTGTACTTCCTTCATCATGTTACAAACTACTTTATAAGACTAGATGACTCGTTAATGTATTTTTGCTACAAATACGTAAGGGTCTCGTGTTCTGGTTCGGAACCGGAACGAACCAAAGTTGTTCCTTTAAAGAAATCACACAACTCAAAGCTAAGAAGTGTGTAGTGTTCACCGCCGTATCCTGGAAAACATGTTAAACCATTGTATGAACGATCTATAATCAGTCAACATGCATGCAAAAGAAACAAGCTGCATGCGTTTGCGCAATAGTTCCGCACTTAAACATTTTCTGTGCAAACATGTACATACAATCACGCCTTTTTCCCAGAGGGGTAGGCAGAGATCACTTCCAGCGATCCACTTTTTCACCTCTGTGGGAAACGTGACGTGACGGGTTGTGAACCACGTCACCGCCATTCTGCCTTGTGCATTGTTTTAACAAGGTCATTGCGTTCCCACGAGTACCAAGGATATATGACGGGGAAGGAAAAGGGGAGGAAGGTTTTGTTAGTTAAGTGGACTAATAACTCATTACTTTAAACTGTCATGGCTACACACATTAGAAAATGAAAAATGTTTGGGATATTTATCTTGTTTCCCGTTTTATCGAGTTCCTGATCCCAAACATTTTCAGTTGACTACCTCATTAGTCTATTAGTTTTAGCCGATTCCAACGACCGTGTGAATAAATTACTCAATTCGGAGTTAATGGGTCAAAATGTATCATTCTATTTAGTACACAAGCTAGTTTATTACAAAATATAGGACAAGAGTGTTTTGGTTGTTCTTTTAATTGTAAAATTACACAATTTTGGTACATCAAGCTCTTGGTGTGTGTCTTATGATCTAACCAATTATGGTCCCATTGAATTTTCAATTTTCCATAACTTTTTATGTAAAAAATTAAATATTCATCATACCTTGTTCATTAAAAAAACTCAAATTATTTAAAGACCCAAATCGTTTTAAAGCCATTTTATTTAGTCGCCTACCCTATCTATACTCGTGAGCCACGTAGGTAATTGTAATTTCATATCGATCTCACCTTCAGGATCTTGACCGGATCATAGTCCGGGTTGGCGATGAACCTCTTCAGCTTCTTGATCATGTCCTCGGTGATGGACTCCTTGTCGAACTTCATCAGCGAGTCGAGGAAGGCGCTCGGGTCAGCCAGCATCGCGGAGCCCGGCTTCCAATAGTTCAGGACTTTTTCGCCGAACGACGCGCCTGGCTCCTGAAAATATCGAGAAAATGGTAGTATTTTAATCATGATCTTGTGAACAGTAAATTTGAAAAAATCGTATTCATGACCCCGCCTGTACAGGGACTTGAACCACCGGACCTCCCGGTTTTCAAATTTTAAATTTACTTTGAGCTTTAAAAGCATTAAAAATAAGTAATAAAAATACACTTTTTTCTTTTTTATTTAATTTTATTATTTCCACAAATTTTTATACTCCGACACGTCGTCGCTCACCTTGATCGGCTTGATGTCGAACACGACGCACAGCGACTCGATGACGAGCACGACGCCGCCGGGCGGCTTCTTCGTCTTCACTCCGACACGTCGTCGCTCACCTTGATCGGCTTGATGTCGAACACGACGCACAGCGACTCGATGACGAGCACGACGCCGCCGAGCGGCTTCTTTGTACCCTTCCCTCCGACACGTCGTCGCTCACCTTGATCGGCTTGATGTCGAATACGACGCATAGCGACTCGATGACGAGCACGACGCCGCCGGGCGGCAACCTTGTACCCTTCCCTCCGACACGTCGTCGCTCACCTTGATCGGCTTGATGTCGAACACGACGCACAGCGACTCGATGACGAGCACGACGCCGCCGGGCGGCAACCTTGTACCCTTCCCTCCGACACGTCGTCGCTCACCTTGATCGGCTTGATGTCGAACACGACACACAGCGACTCGATGACGGGTACGACGCCTCCCGGCGTCTTCTTCATCGCCTTCACTCCGACACGTCGTCGCTCACCTTGATCGGCTTGATGTCGAACACGACACACAGCGACTCGATGACGGGTACGACGCCTCCCGGCGTCTTCTTCATCGCCTTCACTCCGACACGTCATCGCTCACCTTGATCGGCTTGATGTCGAACACGACGCACAGCGACTCGATGACGAGTACCACGCCTCCGGGCGGTTTCTTTGTACCCTTCCCTCCGACACGTCGTCGCTCACCTTGATCGGCTTGATGTCGAACACGACGCACAGCGACTCGATGACGAGCACGACGCCGCCGGCGGTTTTCTTCGTCTTCACTCCGACACGTCGTCGCTCACCTTGATCGGCTTGATGTCGAACACAACACACAGCGACTCGATGACGAGCACGACGCCGCCGGGCGGCTTCTTCGAACCCTTCACTCCGACACGTCGTCGCTCACCTTGATCGGCTTGATGTCGAACACAACACACAGCGACTCGATGACGAGCACGACGCCGCCGGGCGGCTTCTTCGAACCCTTCACTCCGACACGTCGTCGCTCACCTTGATCGGCTTGATGTCGAACACAACACACAGCGACTCGATGACGAGCACGACGCCGCCGGGCGGCTTCTTCGAACCCTTCACTCCGACACGTCGTCGCTCACCTTGATCGGCTTGATGTCGAACACGACGCACAGCGACTCGATGACGAGTACCACGCCTCCGGGCGGCTTCTTCATCGCCTTCACTTCCACTACGTCGTTTCGGTTCAACTCTTGGAGGGCTTTCTCTGCCGCTTTGAGTGCGGGCATAGCTTCGTCTGGGGATAGATTTACCATACATTAACTTTTCCGTTGTTAAAACATACAAATGATGTAATAAGGAATGTCAAATATATTGAAATCATAGTAGGATCTTACTACACTGTCATTAGTACTTTTAAATCGATCAAAGGTAGTTTAGCCTTACGGATTTCTTAAGGTTGTTTTCTTCCGAAACTTAATTACTTTACTATATTATTGACTTACGATAAGTACTAAACACAGTATTTTTGGCATGGCAATCGCTTTTATAATTCGCTTCGCAATCGGTTTTATTGAAAATCGTTTTTTTATGTTTTCAAATAGACTGACTATATTCATAGAGTTGTAACATAGACAAAAGGCTCATAGACAAAAGTTGCACCTCAATATCGTCTAGATGGTGCTACGTGTATTTATAAACATTATGTTTTTATAACATTTTAACACTGTTTATCATCTCATTTAATAAACTTCAACAACAAATTATAACGGCAAATCCAAATAGGTACCCAGGTCTCTCTGCGCGTCCTCTGCCATGGCGATCGTTTCGGACGCCATCTTCTCCGCGATCGCTTGTTCCCTCTCCACTTTGATACGAGCCTCCTCAGCTATAGCCTGCAACATTATACACCGTGAAATTTGAGTGGTTGTTTTCCCGTGGCAGAACGATTTGCCTTTAGTAATACTATCGAATCATGCAAATTATTCCTCGAAAAAAATTTTTTTTTTTTTTAATTTTTCAGAATAATATTTTTCCAACTCGAAAACGTGAGAAGCTATCGTTGTTTTTGAAGATGTGATGTATTCAGATACTGCTTGCCGTATGAAATAGATGCTTAAAGCTAAAGAAGCTCTACACCCTAAGTCATAAAGCGGTTCGAACGTGCTTTCGAGTTACGGTTAAACCTTTCGTAAAACCGGCATTTATTGATTTTACCAAAAAAGAACTGCACACATCTTTTGTACTACTAAGATAGAATCATTTTACTGCGGGAAAACAACCACTAAAATTTCACGGTGTATATGGGCCAGTAAATTAAGAACTGATACATTGGAAGTGAGGTCGCCAGTTCAAACACCGCGACGTACCACCGTGTTTTTCAAATTTGAAAGTAATTTCTACGATTACTCGACGCTTTATCGGTGAAGGAAAACATCGTGAGGAAACTCTTAGGAAGAAATTCTTAGGTTCTGTAGTCTACCAACCCATATACGTCCTCATTATCATCAGCCCATGTATGGCCCTTATTGCTGGGGCACGGGCCTACCCTAAACTAGGGCGATCAAGCCTTAGACAACCATGCTCGTCAAGTGCGGATTAGTTGACTACAGAACCGAAGAATTTCTTCGTAGACACCTACGAAAAAATATTTCGGCAGGTTTCCTCGCTATGTTTTCCTTCACCGTTAATTTCAATTTCAATTCATTTATTAATTCAGATAAACAAGATCCAATTATGGTTAGTAACATTTATGCTTATAACTATGTTAGTAATTTATTAAATTTCATGTCAATTACAATAAAATATTCTATAACAATTCTAAAACAATAAAACAATACTAAAACAATATTTTGACGGTCTGTACATGCATCATGTTACAATGATTTATGTACACACCGTCAAAACGCTCGGCAAATACTCGCAGGATACTGTTCGGGCTGACCCGCACCCTGCGCACCAGGGATGTGCACCGCTTGCGCATGGTTGTGTAGAAACAATCTACGCGCGCTTCAGCAAACATCCCTGACGCGCTGCAGAAGCGGGGCAGCCCCAACAGCACCCTGAAAGCGTTATTGAATTGAACGCGAAGGGCGCTGTACTGCTTCTGCGTATAGTCCACCCACAGACTGCCCGTGTAAAAAGACGTGCAAAATGACCTGAATAAGGTGATCTTGACGTCTCTCGAACAACGGACAAATCTGCGGGCTATCATATTCGCACGAACAGACAGCGCCCTCCGTTCCCTTTCTATGTCGGCATTATCTTTAAGGTCCGGGGTTAGAATGTGCCCGAGGTACTTAAACTGTTCAACTCTCTTCAGAGGACAGCTATTTAACCTAAGTTCGGGTATTTGTCTTAGGGACCTTCCCCGAGCATGAAAGACCATCCACTCAGTTTTCTTTTCGTTATACTTCAGACCGTGTTGAATTGCGTATTTTTCACAAATTTGAAGCAACTGAGATAAACCACCTACCGAGGCGCTCAGCAGCACCATGTCGTCCGCATAACTGATGTTGTTCAGGCAGACTCCATCAATATGGCAGCCGACATGTGTGCTGCTGAGCTCCTCCACAAGCGCGTTCACGTACAAATTAAAAGTTGAGGTGATGTGAGCCCCCCCTGCCTCACACCACACTCCAATCTGTACGGTGACGAATACGCCCCCGACCATCGAACGACGTTCATCTGATTTCCATACCAATATTTAAAAATACGGATTAGTTCCTCGGGCATCGATGTGTTGTGTAGTTTTTCCCATAAAATGTCGTAGGAAACCAGATCAAACGCCTTCGACAAATCTAGAAAACAACTAAATATGGGCGTATTTTTTATCCGTATAATATTTGACAGTTTGCTTTAGACACAATATAGCAGTTTCAGTGGAGAGACCTGACTTGAAACCAAATTGGTTATCATGTATGTGTAGGTGTTTATCAAGCTGAGTGTTAAGCAAACTGTCAAATACTTTAGCGACAATTGTGGCCAACGAAATGGGGCGATAATTACATTTGTCACTAATGTCTCCAGTCTTATTCTTGACAATAGGTACCACCACAGTCTTCATCATCGGCCCAGGCAAGTAAGAGTGTCCCACGCACAGCGAGTAGAACATCGCAAGCACTCTAGGCAAGTGACGTCCCGCATACCTCAGGTGTTCAATACTTAGGTCGTCATGGCCAGGAGACCTGCCCCGCGATATAGATGCTATGGCCTGCCGGACATCTTTGGCTGTAAATCTAACCCTGACTTCCTGGCCACTACGACAGCTAACAACAGCTGTCGACTGTGTTGGACCCAGTGGTGATTCAACTGTAAAGTGGTTCTTAAATACTTCAGCTATTCCCGACAAGTCCCCGGCACCATCGACAGTCACAGGCAGACCCGGTCTACCGTTGAGCCTATTTGTGGCCTTCCAAAAACTCTTAAAGTCGCACATGGAATGATGGGATGCCAGAATGTCCATTTTTATTTGGTCAGCATGATTCTGACACCAGCGCAATCGGGATTTAAAAATTTTACGACTCGTTTGCATATCATCCCACACGCGACCCCTCGAGGGCCTGCCACAAAGTACCCACATCTGAAACTTTTCCCTGGCCTCCCTGTGTGCATCTCTAACGTGCTTGTTCCACCCCAGTACCGGTCTCCTATGCCTACGCCTAGGAATATCAGAAGACTGGCCATCACACGCTGCCTGTCTTAATATGCTTACAACCCTATCGTACATACTGTCAATAATAAGATGGTGGTCAATATTCTTACATACATGGTCACAACACTTAGTCATTTCAATCGGAAAGTCAATTAATTTTAAATTATCATTACATAAATTACTATACAAGTCACATAAATAAGAGTTTCTGTCACCCCAACGCACTCCGCTATTCTGAACAACGTTTCCATTCGTCTTAGGTTTAATGTCATCTAACAAAATGTCAATCTCGAGAGGAAAATGATCGGACCACAGAACGTCTTCTTTAACCTGTACATTTATAATCGTCTCCTGCGCAGATTTAGTGACTATACAGTGATCTAGCCAGCGCTTGGATCCGTTTGCCTCGCTTATAAATGTACACGTTTCGGAATCTAAACCTAGCAGTTCGATGTCCGCGCAAACCCATTGCGATTCCATACAAAAATTCATTAATTCAAGGTAAAATTGCTCATGCGGATGTGCGTTAAAGTCACCGAGTATATAAGCCGTTTCTATACTACTACTATTGTTTATAATAGCGCTCACCAGACCGAGACAATCCGTAAATTCCGGCAAATTCAAAGCCTTATCCGTTGGCATGTATACACTGAACACTAAGAATGACCTCAGGCCCGCGCTCACCTTTACTGCACACACTCGCGGGTTATCGCACTGCACAACCGATACGTCACTTAACACACTTTTCCGCCACAGCAGCGCGACGCCGCCGTGGGGGCGGCCTCGCAGCATGCCCGCGCCGGTGTCCACCGCCGACGTCCCGGTGTAGCCGAAGTCCTCGTCGATCTCGCCCAGGAATGGGATATCTTCAGGCAGCAGCCATGTCTCCTGTAAGGCTATTATGTCCGCTAAGCGACATAACTTCCTTACGCTTTCCACTGAGCGCTTTACGCTCTTGCAGTTGTAACTAACCAGCTTATAAATAGACTTCAAATCCATAAAAACTACAATAGGCCAGTCACAGTGTCCTTGTGTACCCCGTTCGCATTCGAGTTTCTGAATTTGAAGTTCACAAACCGCCTGAAAATAATTCCTTCAGGCCATAGTTTGTTATTCAGGAATAATGACAATTTAGATTCTGGCACAAGAAATTTAAAAGCGTTGTACGTTTTCGGGTATTTGAACATTATTGGTTCCAATGTTATAATTTCTTTCGTTTTTTGATGGATGTAATCGGTAATATCTTTCTCCGTTGTATCTATATGAACCTTCGTAATAAATATGGCAACTTTTTTCACAGCGGCTTTAAATTTACCTTCGTTATCTCGGGCTATGCCAGCGGTACCCTGATATCGGTAATTGATATGTCGCCTACGATATGAAACTTGTTGCCATCCATCCTCGTCCTTACGTGCCGGCTCGGGCTGGAGGGCCGGCATAGTTTCATTCATACGTTTAGCCGCTTCCTTTGGAAAATTGCATTCAAAGTTATTTGTCACAGTCGAATCGGATTGTTGTTGTGTGACTTTCTGGTCCGGCGTAGCGCGTCGCTGCGATAACAAACCTGTTCCGCTGCGCCCGGGGGCGGCGGGGCGGGGTGTGTGGGTTTCGCGCGCATCTCGCTCTCGATGAATAGCCGTTACCGAACTGTCTATGTCTACCGTCTTTAAATTTGACAAACGCCCTATATTGTTGTCAACTTTAGATTTCGGAGTTCTTTCGTATGCGCCTATGTAGTCCTCTAATGACGAGTCTTGGACGTGGGATAATCCAACTGGGCCACTATCAGATAACCACCCGCCGCGTTTCATATTTACCCGACTAACTGATGGCGATATTAATGAGTTATGCTGTGTTTTCAAAATATCCGTCTTAACTTCGTCCAATTGTGCATGCGTCACGTACGTTTCTTTTATTTCCTTTAGTTCGTTTTGCACCCGAAGGAGGTCTTTAAGTAACTTCGTGCAGTCCAGATGATCAAAAAGAACAGGTGGCAATCGTTCCAGATCTTTTGCAACAAAGATGGGAAATAAATCCGGTTCCACAGATTTGAACAAATTCACTATGTCCACGAGATCTCGTTGCTCTTTTCCCTTATTTTTCCGCTTTATTTTGGCCTTTTCTACCGGTACCGATTCGAATAACAGCTCCTTCGATTGTTCAATCTCCTCACTGCTGAACGTAGATGAACATATGTTCACAAGTGTAACCTCGTCTATCACTGACAATTTGTTTTGTATGAACGCTAACAATTCGTCAATTATTATATTGCAGGAAACACACTTCACCGCTTTCGTCATTTTAAATCGCAATTACTTGTCACTCCGTTAACCGATATACGCCCGCACAGGGGTGCGCGCGCAACTGCTTAAAGCGTCGAATAATCGTACATCAAAATTTCAAATTTGTACGACTGTGGTATGTGGCGTGGTTTGAACTACCGACCTCTCGCATGGCAAGCAACGATCTACACCACTCGGCCATCGATGCATTTTTTTTACTTAATGAGCGTTCAGTAAGTAGTTCAAGCCCTCATATTGCATTACCCGACAAAGGAAACTAAGTTTAAAAGATCCTGTTCTAACAATAACACCTGTAACAACACTTAGTTCGCAATAAAAACTTTGACTTTGACTTAGAACTCTCCACTCACCGAGTCGATGGCGATCTGGTCGATGACCTTCCTGGTCTCCTCGGCAGCCTTCTCCATCAGCGGCTTCAGCTCCGCCAACTCGATCTGCAGCTGCTTGACTTCCACTTCCGTCTGGTTCAGCTTGTTCAAACCTGAAGTCAGAGATCAATGATTTCAAACATATGTCACAACATCACTGGTAACAAGACTGGTCTTGCCCGTGACCTACGGGACCGTTGTGTAACCGTTGTCGGTGACCGTCAGTCAACTAAATAATATGTTTAAATTTACAATAAACGCGAGTTTAATACGTAAAATAAGCAAAGCTCTTGCCAATCAGACACGCACAGAACGAGTCGGTAAGCATAAGTATGGACATTTCATTTTAATTAAAACTAGCAGCCGCTCACGACTTCGTTCGCGTGTAAATATACCATGTTAAATTTGCTATTTATTACTGAAAGTCCCGTCGAAATTAGTCCAGCCGTTTAGGAGATTAGCGGGAACAAACAAACAGTCAGTCAAAAATTTTTTCGGTTATGTTTTTGTCATTGATACCCGATTTAGATTCATACCCATTCAGTAAAAAGTATTTATTTAAATAATTCAAACAGAAACTTAAATTTTATTTAGATGATGAGCAAACTGCGAACTGTGGACCCTAGTAGCTAATACTGATGGTCCTCACCAGTCTTCAGGGCGTTGGACTCGGTGAGTATGTTAGCTCGCTTCTTGCGGAACATCTCCGCGTAGGCGCCCAGCATCTCCATGTACGACATGGGCGTGACGTAGTTGAGCCGGTTGAGCTGAACGAGGAAGCGAACTGTGGACCCTAGTAGCTAATACTGATGGTCCTCACCAGTCTTCAGGGCGTTGGACTCGGTGAGTATGTTAGCTCGCTTCTTGCGGAACATCTCCGCGTAGGCGCCCAGCATCTCCATGTACGACATGGGCGTGACGTAGTTGAGCCGGTTGAGCTGAACGAGGAAGCGAACTGTGGACCCTAGTAGCTAATACTGATGGTCCTCACCAGTCTTCAGGGCGTTGGACTCGGTGAGTATGTTAGCTCGCTTCTTGCGGAACATCTCCGCGTAGGCGCCCAGCATCTCCATGTACGACATGGGCGTGACGTAGTTGAGCCGGTTGAGCTGAACGAGGAAGCGAACTGTGGACCCTAGTAGCTAATACTGATGGTCCTCACCAGTCTTCAGGGCGTTGGACTCGGTGAGTATGTTAGCTCGCTTCTTGCGGAACATCTCCGCGTAGGCGCCCAGCATCTCCATGTACGACATGGGCGTGACGTAGTTGAGCCGGTTGAGCTGAACGAGGAAGCGAACTGTGGACCCTAGTAGCTAATACTGATGGTCCTCACCAGTCTTCAGGGCGTTGGACTCGGTGAGTATGTTAGCTCGCTTCTTGCGGAACATCTCCGCGTAGGCGCCCAGCATCTCCATGTACGACATGGGCGTGACGTAGTTGAGCCGGTTGAGCTGAACGAGGAAGCGAACTGTGGACCCTAGTAGCTAATACTGATGGTCCTCACCAGTCTTCAGGGCGTTGGACTCGGTGAGTATGTTAGCTCGCTTCTTGCGGAACATCTCCGCGTAGGCGCCCAGCATCTCCATGTACGACATGGGCGTGACGTAGTTGAGCCGGTTGAGCTGAACGAGGAAGCGAACTGTGGACCCTAGTAGCTAATACTGATGGTCCTCACCAGTCTTCAGGGCGTTGGACTCGGTGAGTATGTTAGCTCGCTTCTTGCGGAACATCTCCGCGTAGGCGCCCAGCATCTCCATGTACGACATGGGCGTGACGTAGTTGAGCCGGTTGAGCTGAACGAGGAAGCGAACTGTGGACCCTAGTAGCTAATACTGATGGTCCTCACCAGTCTTCAGGGCGTTGGACTCGGTGAGTATGTTAGCTCGCTTCTTGCGGAACATCTCCGCGTAGGCGCCCAGCATCTCCATGTACGACATGGGCGTGACGTAGTTGAGCCGGTTGAGTTGGGCGAGGAAGCGAACTGTGGACCCTAGTAGCTAATACTGGATGGTCCTCACCAGTCTTCAGGGCGTTGGACTCGGTGAGTATGTTAGCTCGCTTCTTGCGGAACATCTCCGCGTAGGCGCCCAGCATCTCCATGTACGACATGGGCGTGACGTAGTTGAGCCGGTTGAGCTGAACGAGGAAGCGAACTGTGGACCCTAGTAGCTAATACTGATGGTCCTCACCAGTCTTCAGGGCGTTGGACTCGGTGAGTATGTTAGCTCGCTTCTTGCGGAACATCTCCGCGTAGGCGCCCAGCATCTCCATGTACGACATGGGCGTGACGTAGTTGAGCCGGTTGAGCTGAACGAGGAAGCGAACTGTGGACCCTAGTAGCTAATACTGATGGTCCTCACCAGTCTTCAGGGCGTTGGACTCGGTGAGTATGTTAGCTCGCTTCTTGCGGAACATCTCCGCGTAGGCGCCCAGCATCTCCATGTACGACATGGGCGTGACGTAGTTGAGCCGGTTGAGCTGAACGAGGAAGCGAACTGTGGACCCTAGTAGCTAATACTGATGGTCCTCACCAGTCTTCAGGGCGTTGGACTCGGTGAGTATGTTAGCTCGCTTCTTGCGGAACATCTCCGCGTAGGCGCCCAGCATCTCCATGTACGACATGGGCGTGACGTAGTTGAGCCGGTTGAGCTGAACGAGGAAGCGAACTGTGGACCCTAGTAGCTAATACTGATGGTCCTCACCAGTCTTCAGGGCGTTGGACTCGGTGAGTATGTTAGCTCGCTTCTTGCGGAACATCTCCGCGTAGGCGCCCAGCATCTCCATGTACGACATGGGCGTGACGTAGTTGAGCCGGTTGAGCTGAACGAGGAAGCGAACTGTGGACCCTAGTAGCTAATACTGATGGTCCTCACCAGTCTTCAGGGCGTTGGACTCGGTGAGTATGTTAGCTCGCTTCTTGCGGAACATCTCCGCGTAGGCGCCCAGCATCTCCATGTACGACATGGGCGTGACGTAGTTGAGCCGGTTGAGCTGAACGAGGAAGCGAACTGTGGACCCTAGTAGCTAATACTGATGGTCCTCACCAGTCTTCAGGGCGTTGGACTCGGTGAGTATGTTAGCTCGCTTCTTGCGGAACATCTCCGCGTAGGCGCCCAGCATCTCCATGTACGACATGGGCGTGACGTAGTTGAGCCGGTTGAGTTGGGCGAGGAAGCGGGCGCTCGCGTCTACCACTGACTGGTGCGCGAAGCAGCATACAGACTGACAAATATAATTGAATAATCTTTAAATAAAATATTTTTACAGTAACTTAGTGATAAATATAAATAAATATTGCACAACATCACATACATTGATCTGATCCCGTGGTAAGTAGCTTAAGCACTTGTGTTACGGATATCAGAAACAACAGTGGATACACAAATATACTTAAATATATTTAATAACACACCCAGACACAGAACAAACACCGATGTTCGTCACACAAATATTTGTGCCGGGTGGGAATCGAACCGACTCTTGAAACCGTTGTCAGTGAACCTGAGTCACTAACCACTGTTCCACCGAGCCAGTCAATAGATAAAAAACACAGTATCCACCATCCCCACTCACCACCATAGCCTCGATGACCTGGTCGGTGGTCTGCAGCTCGCCCATGTTGTTGAAGAAGTGGTTCGCCACCGACTCCAGCGCGGACTTGGGCCACTCGCTGAACCAGTCGATGGTGCAGCAGTTCACTAGAGACGGGAACTGGCGAAGGCGCGCGCGGAATATCTACGGACAGACGAGGATATATCATCATCATCAGTAGCCCATATAAGCTTGTGTATGAAGGCTGTGAACCAGTGCATTGGTCGTGCGGTGCGCCAAGCCAACGATTACGCTTGTGTCATCTTGCTAGATGAGAGGTACGTTGACGTATGTAGACTTTTTTACCAAGTCGTCGGTCCACCTGTGGGGCTACCATGAGTTTAAAACTTACGCGCTCGATATCGCCTACGTAAATATGTCTATGAAAAACATGTACAGCGCCGGCTGGTGGTTACGCGAAGAACTAAAATCGGCCGTATGAAAAAAACAACTCGATAGGTTTTTAACGTACGTAAGTTTACGATAGCCAACTCATGGTAGGCCTACTGGTAGATGGCCGTCCCACACTGCGCTTTTCAGTACGTAGCCTCCACTCAAGGATCAGTCGGCCCCAACGACAGTCCAATCTTCGTGCTACGTGGCCGGCTCATTGCCACTTCTATTTTCTAATCCAACGGGTTATACTTACGGCAACTTTGATTCTTCTTCGGATCTCCTCATCTCTTTTTGATCACGTAGAGGAATGCCGAGCATAGCCCTCTCCATAGCTATCTGCGCGACATTGAGCCTTGAAAAAAAGTCAATTAACTGGTACGATGTTAAGGATTCTATAGATGACCCACCTCGCCCACGGGGTCATGACGACCACGATGTGCAACTAATGGGCGATTTTGATCAGTCATAATGTACTATGACCTTGGGTGACCGACGCTCTATCTGAACAGGGTGTAAGAGTCTGCGAAACGTCAGTTCACATATCCCGAACATTAAGTATCAGTTTTCTTGTCTGCAAAACGCGCCATCTGAATAGGGTCTATGGTCACCCGCCTCGCCCACGGGGCTCATGACGACCACGATGTGCAGGTTGATACTCACGCGGCGCTGGTAGCACGCGAACAGGTTCGTCTTGGTGGCGGCCAGGTTCATCTCCATCACAGCGTGACGGACGGACATGTAGATCTTGTCTAGGTCCTCGGCTTCATATACACCGTGAAATTTTAGTGGTTGTTTTCCCGTGGCAGAACGATTTGCCTTTAGTAATACTAGCAAATCATGCAAATTATTCCACGAAAAAAAAAATTTTTTTTTTTGATTTTTCAGAATAATAATTTTCCAACTCGAAAACGAGAGAAGCTATCGTTGTTTTTGAAGATGTGACTTATTCAGGTACTGCTTGCCGTATGAAATCGATGCTTAAAGCAAAAGAAGATCTACACCCTAAGTCATAAAGCGGTTCGAACGTGCTTTCGAGTTACGGTTAAAATTTTCGTAAAACCGGCATTTATTGATTTTACCAAAAAAGAACTGCACACATCTTTTGCACTACTATACCGGAGCCGTTCTTAGAAGACTGATTTGACACTTTTTATTTTATATTTTGCATTTATCCTTGTTAAGAGGAACATATTTAGCTAATTAAAAAGAACAACTTTTAAAAATAAGACATTATTTAAAAATGTCAAATGCACCTAATTATCTAATTATTATTTGTCTTTTATTACCTAAAATAATTGAATTATAAAAAGAAAATGTGAAATTTTCACTCTGTATTCCGCTGTTACAAGGTTACGCCGTTTGACATGTTTTCATAGTGATGTAGTGGTTAATACTCACTAGGTATTTTTTTTAAATAGGATGAAGGATTTATAGTATTTTTCACCTAAGATGATCCCTGTGACACTTCATTGTGTTCTGTATCATGCATTTACGTTCGACAAATGAAAATAATTTTATTGCACACTTTTTCATTTTATGGCGGCGTCATTAGGAAAAATATTAAAATAAATGTTTTTATACTTTTAAATAACAAACAGTATCGTTTAGTTTAATTTTATGTAATAGAACATTTAAAAAATAGTAAATTCCATTCTACGTATACAAACTGCATAGGTACATTTTTTGAATTTTCTATTACATTAAATTAAACTAAACGATACTGTTTCCCTTTTAAAACTTTAAAATGATTTATTTTAATATTTTTCTTAATGACGCCGCATTAAAATGAAAAAAGTGTGCAATGAAATTATTTTCGTTTGTCAAACGTAAAATGCGTGATTCAGAACACAATGAAGTGTCACAGGGATCATCTTGGCTGAAAAAGACTATAATAAGTATTGTATTTTAAAATAAATATATTTTTAAATAAAAACTTCAATTCAATCTTCTGGATGTGAATAAATGTTTTTAATAAATGTGTTATAATTAGACCTTGCTTGGTTATAAAGTGGAAATAACTGTTACTTATATACTTCGGCAATTTTACCGTTGACCCTCACTAGTGCAGTCAGTCTGACATGTGTCAAATCGGCCAACTTAGAGCGGCTCTGGTATAAGATATAATCATTTTTCTGCGGGAAAACAACCACTAAAATTTCACGGTGTATGTTCGGCTCCTCGCCTGGTCTGGTCGTTCCATCGCGCGATTGTGAGATACTAGCAAGTCGCGCGACTATATGTGGATAAAACATAATATGAACCTCTAGTGCCTCACCATCGCGCGATTCCCATACGCCCGAGCAAAATGTAACCTAACCTAACCCATCCCCTAGTTGATTAGGTAAGGTTTGTAAATAACCTAACACATCCCCTAATTGATTAGGTTAGGTAAGGTCTGAACAGGGTCTATGGGGGACCCACCTCGCCCACGGGGCTCATGACGACCACGATGTGCAGGTTACTCCTCACGCGGCGCTGGTAGCACGCGAACAGGTTCGTCTTGGTGGCGGCCAGGTTCATCTCCATCACCGCGTGACGGACAGACATGTATATCTTGTCTAGGTCCTCGGCTTCGTATATGTTGGGGACGTCACCAGAGCTGAGTATGTTGTTTAAGTCTTCTAGGAAGGATTCCATTTTTATCTGTAATAATAAATTTCATGAGACTTCTTCATCATCATCATCATCAGCCCATATACGTCCCCACTGCAGGGCTACGGGCCTACCCTAAACTAGGGCGGTAATGCCTTAGTCAACCACGCGGGCCAAGTGCAGGTTGGTCGACTCCACAAACTTTGCATTACTTCGTAGGTGTGCAGGTTTCCTCACGATGTTTTCCTTCACCGTTAAAACGTGAAATAATCGTACATATGAATTTATTTTTGAAAAATACGGTGGTACGTGGCGTGGTTTGAACTGGCGACCTCTCGCATGGCAAGGCAAGCAACGACCTTAACTACTCGGCCATGGTGCGAACATTACAGTGTGTTAAAAAACTAATTTTAAGGATTAGTGATCTCCGCCTACCCCTCTGGGAAAAAGTCGTGATTCTTGGTATGTATGTATGTAAACTCGCAAGTATTACATACTAGCTGTGCCAGCAACTTCGTTCGCGTTTCCCCCGTTTTTTACACATTTTCCATTGTATCTTTGCTCCTATTGGACGCAGCGTGATGTAATATAGCCTAAAGCCTTCCTCGATAAATGGTCTATACAACGCAAAAAGATTTTTTCAAATCGAACCAGTAGTTCCTGAGATTAGCGCGTTCAAACAAACAAACTCTTCAGCTTTATAATATTAGTATAGATTACTTAGGGACAGGACGTTTTAAGCTCTTTTAAGGTCTCGTCATACATCATACCTGTGCATCAGAGAACAAGAACACAATGCCCCTGTTGTCGGCCCCGGCCTTGATCATCGTCTGCTTGAGGTCGTCGCGCCACTCCGCCTGCCCGTACGCCTTCGTGATCTCGATCTGAATGCACACCAGTTCGGCCATGTTGGCAGCCAGACGGGAGAGGGATTGGCGGCCTGGGGGGAATAGAATAAAGAAAATTCTGTTACGAACTCGAATTTCAACTATTCATTGACTTAACAACATCATCATCAGAACATGCACGTCCCCACTTCTGGGGCACGGGCCTACCCTAAACTAGGGCGATAAGGCCTTAGTCCACCACGCTGGCCAAGTGCGAGTTGGTCGACATACTACATAATAAATGCTTATATGCTCATGCTGTAATCTTTAAAAATCCATAAGGGATATTGATACGGTTCTTTAATAGATAGAGGGATTTAAGAGGAAGGATTTATATTTTATTTATTTATTTTTATATATAATATACCCGAAGCAAAGCGAGATCGAGTCAGTAATGCAAAATAAAACATGAAAACATCTGACCCATTCGGAGCCATTTTCAAAACTACAAATACTTGGGCTTAACAACTTAAAAATACCAACCGATACAATACTGACGAAAATTAACTTCAAGCTGCCAGTCACATTAGAAACCTGAAATGACACGGGTCAAATCCAACCCGATTTATGAATTTGACCCGTTAGTCAACGATCCCGAACATTTTCAGTTTTGTACTGTAATAAATTGTATTGAGACCACTGAAGGAAGGCTATAATTAAGTAAAGCTATTTTTAAAAGGTGCCGTAAAACTATTCCGTAGTCTGTATTTAGATACTATCGTCCAACCAAAGCAACCTCAATCGCAGCTGCGCGATTTAGGATTACATCATCGTTCTGGTATAAGTATAAAGATTCACTGAGCGCGCCATCTGTCGGTAGCAGTCAGAACTATCTTGTAAACCCATCAGGTCCCTCACCGGAGCCGCCCATGCCCAGCAGCAGCGCGTTGGCCATGGGCTGGCAAAGGCGTCCGGGAACAGCACCAGGTCTATGGGCACTGTGCTTGACAGGTCGCGCTCGACCGGGGAGTGGCCGAGCGGGAATACTCTAAGCGCGCCATCTAGCGGTAGCAGTCGGAACTATCTGGTCAAATCCTGTGCTTGTTCTTTTTTTTATTTTTTATAATAAGCTAACAAGATGACCTCACTCCACCTGATGGAAAGCGGTAGTGAGATCCAAATATGAGGTCGACAGGCACAATAGACCATATTGAGCCTGTCGCACTCACCCTGAAAGCCCGCTTAAAGAGGAGACCACTGCTGCGGCAACAACAGAGACAAGGCGTGGAGTCTCTGCATTGGTATTGAGCTGTGCGGGTCCGCTGGACGGAAGGGCCCCCGTTCTAATCTAAGTTCGTCCCTCAGCGGAGCCCAACAGCAGCACCATTTTGCTAGCAGCTGACTAGCTTGTTTAAAAATTCTCTAAGCGCGCCATCTACCGGCACCAGTCAGAACTATCTTGTAAAATGCTCGTTCTACTCTCAGCATCGTCGCTCACCGGAGCCGCCCATGCCCAGCAGCAGCGCGTTGGCCATGGGCTGGCGCATGATGCGCGCGAGCCGGCACAGGTGCGCCACGGCGTCCTCGAACAGCACCAGGTCTATGGGCACTGTGCTTGACAGGTCGTGCTCGACCGGGGAGTGGCCGAGCGGGAATACTCTAAGCGCGCCATCTAGCGGTAGCAGTCGGAACTATCTGGTCAAATCCTGTGCTTGTTCTAATCTAAGTTCGTCCCTCAGCGGAGTCCAGCAGCACCACCATTTACTAGCAGCTGACTAGCTTGTTTAAAAAAATGGTTGCCTGTAAAGTCGGTTTTACGGGCGAAGATTTTACGTGACAACGTCTAATTCTCTAGTGCTGCGCGCGCGGCAGACCGATCATAGTTGAGTGGGAGAGAGACGCAAGGCATTCGGCGGGCCTCTCTCTCGTTCGGTGACTCATCGTAACGTTACCGAGCGTTACACTTTTTCATAAGTGACTCCCAGCCGCAACCTAATTTAAGACGTTGTCACGTCAAAATTCTCTAAGCGCGCCATCTACCGGCACCAGTCAGAACTATCTTGTAAAATGCTCGTTCCAATCCCAGTATCGTCGCTCACCGGAGCCGCCCATGCCCAGCAGCAGCGCGTTGGCCATGGGCTGGCGCATGATGCGCGCGAGCCGGCACAGGTGCGCCACGGCGTCCTCCGAACAGCACCAGGTCTATGGGCACTGTGCTCGACAGGTTGTACTCCACCATGTAGTGGCTGAGCACGTAGTCCATCTGAAAATATCAGAACACACATCGTGAAGAAAGTGTTACGACCACGGAGGGTACCGTGCAAGCGGAATTAGAGCTTATCGATCGTTGGATAAGCCCTATATTCCCTTATACTACGTCACAAACGCGCAATGTATATATCTATAAATCATACAAAAAAATACAGCTAAACCTGTGTCACCACAGTTTGAACAGTTTTTCGACTTTTAAGTGCTCCCGCGCATGAGACGTCCATATTAATAATTTCAAGTAAAGAATCCGTATAAAGATGCAGACTTTTATTTGTGCGCACCAAAAATCATGCTTAAACTTTGAAATACCACTTAGGTCCAAGCACTACAAGAGGATCTAGATGGCCTGTCTTTTCATCAAACTTAACAAATTATAGCATTTTTTCAAAATCTGAAAAATTCGCATTCATGACCCCAAATTTAAAAATTATAGCATTCTAAAAACATAGCAATGATCATGTTTTCGTCTGAGGACGCAAGTACAAAAGAGGCAAACACCAAAGGCAAGATAAAAAATTAAGGTAAAAAAAATCTTTAAAAACAAGCTTTTTATTTAAATGCGCTAAAAAGAAAAATTAACTTTTACACTATAACTTTTACTGTCAACTTATAACATTTCAAATTCAACATATTTGACACAATTTATATGTTTTAAAAGCTTGTCGCGAGATTTAAGTACCTACTCGTAATTTTAAAAGCAAGTTTTAAAATACCTGCCTATTAAAAATTTTAAACTAAGAAAGTAAATACGAGTACTTAAATCTCGCGTCAAGCTTTTAAAACATATAAATTGTTGTCAAATATGTTGAATTTGAAATGTTATAAGTTGACAGTAAAGTTATAGTGTAAAGTTTATTTTTTTCTTTTTAGCGCATTTAAATAAAAGCTTGTTTTTAAAGATTTTTTTACCTTAATTTATTTTATACTTTTTAGTTTTCACCTTGTAAGTTCCTAAGTCTGTTCATCTCATTCAACGCATCATTATTGCAAGGTCGTTTGCCAGTTAATTTTGAACAATCCAACTCTTCAATTAGACCCTGGTTACCATCTAGCATCTAAGTACTCATCTAGGCGAATCAAACGAGCCCAAACTCGATGGGGTTGTGTCGTTTAAGTACTGAGTTCCTTTGGCTGTCTTCCGGCTCCATCATCAGACCCTGGTTACCATCTAGCATCTAAGTACTCATCTAGGCGAATCAAACGAGCCCAAACTCGATTTGGTTGTGTCGTTTAAGTACTGAGTTCCTTTGGCTGTCTTCCGGCTCCATCATCAGACCTTGGTTACTATCTAGCACCAAAGTACTCATCTAGTCGAATGAAATGAGCCCAAACTCGATGTGGTTATGTTATTTAATTACTGAGTTGCTATGGCTATCTTCCGACTTCATCATCAGATCAGCTCCATGTCATAATAATATTGCATTGTCATCGGATATACACGTGCATGCAAAATTTCAGCTCAATCGGTTGAGGGCAAGTGCCTTAAAATTGAGTTATAAAATTCCACCCGAACACACAAACATACATACATACATACATACATACATACATACATTGCAAGTTAAATAAAAGCTTGTAATGAGAAGAATTAACCTTTCCTCGTCAAAACTAGTACCTTCTTTCTGAGCAAGCATCCCTGGATCCCTCCAGCTCTAACTCACCTCCTCCTGGTCGGTGATCTCGATGTACTTGCGCTCGTCGGCTCCAATGTCCATGAAGTCTCCAAACAGCATCAGCCGTCCGCCCACCACATCAGCGCTCTTCTTGCCAAAGTCCGTACGGATCTTCTTGTTGAGTAGGCTGGCAAACAAAGTTGCGAAGTCAATTAATCATCTGACAATCTTTAAATTCAAAGATAATATAAATAATGAGGGTTTTAGAGTTTGAGAAATTCACTAGGTGGCACTACGTTGGTGTGAGGTCCAACTGCAGCATGTTCGGTTATTTTTGACATGTCATTGACTTACATGACAATATTCCCCAATCATGCTGCAGTTGAACCTCAAGCCTATTTATTGCCATCTAGAAAATTTCTCACCCGCTATTGCTCCCATTGAGTTCGTTCAAAAACGGGTTACCGCGATTCAAATAAAACTGGAAGAAGACCTACACATCGTATATAGGCGCGGCTAAACAGCCTGTTGTCACAACTGCGGAAGGAGGGAGCGACAAATAACACACGCTCATCGCTTGTAAATAAGTAGCACGCATTCCTCCAAGAAATTATGACAAACACTTTGTATTACTCTATAATTGTGATTTAGATAATGCATAGGTAAATGGTCAAGTGGTCTGTTAACCACGCTGGTCAAGTGCGGGTTGGTCGATTACACATACACAACCTAAGAACTTCTTCGTAGGTGTGCAGGCTTCCTCACGATGTGTTTTCCTTCACCGTTAAAGCGTCGAATAATCATACATATGAATTTCCGATTGTTTGCCATGCGAGAGGTCGCATGGCAAACAATCGGAAATTCATTCATTCATTCAACAACGACCTAAACCACTCGGCCATTGAAGTTTTTTTTTTAAAATAAGTTAAAGTCGTCATCAGCAACTCACTTGACGAACCACTGGCGGTCCTCGGCGTTGACCAGCCGGTCCTGGTACACGCGCTGGTGCTCGTGATACCACAGTCTGATCACGTCGTCTTCGTCCTGCGAATAGTATTTTCAAATGAGGTTTGGTCCGGCAGTTATGTCATATTTTAAGCAGTTAAATTTAGTAACTGATGATATTTTACTTGTTTTATAGGGTTTGGTACCTAAAAGGTAAAAACAGGACCCTATTACTAAGCCTCCAACGTCCGTCTGTCTGTCTCCAAGCTGTTTCTCATAAACCGTGATAGCACTCATATGATGTATGATATGATAAAATATTTAGATATACAACAAACGTATTGTTTTTTTACATAATTGGTGCGGAACCCCTTGTGCGCGAGTCCGAATTGCGACTTGGCTGGTTTTTCTATTTTAGGCCTACTTAAACCTTGAACTCATTTTAAATTTACAAGTGATTATGTTTAATTTTACAAGTCTTACGAAATAAGCTCAATCGACGATTAATCTGGTGGCAAAGTTTTAACAAAATCGTTTACTTTCCCAATTTTTTTGTTTTTTTAGGGTACCTTGACGTGAGTGGGGTCCATCATCAGGATCCCCTGGAACACCTTGCTGAGGTCGCGCAGGTTGAACGTGTAGTGGCTCTTGGTGGGCGTGGGCAGCAGCTCCTCCACGAGCGAGCCGAAGATGTCTATGGACGCCTTGAGGAACGGCGCCTCGCGCACCTTCACGCTCTTGTCTATGAACCGGGTCCACGAGCACAGGATCACGTAGAAGATGCCGTACTGGAAATTGGAAAAAACACCAATGCTCTTTACACAAATATTTCGAGCCTTTTCAGGAAGGAGATCGTAAGCGCCAATAATAGCAAAAAGTGTTTGAATACGAACAGCCAGATCAACTGATTTTGCATCTTATCGCACCTCTCCTGTAAAATATGCAAAATGGCGGTTACGATCTCCTTTTTGAAAGGCTCGATTTGTTCCGAGTGGGAATCGAACCCACGACTCTTGGAACGAACCAGGGTCACTTTAAACGCTCCTTGAAGTTACTTAAGGGTAAGTACTGCACTAAAACCGGGCTTAGTCCAGCACAGTAGTCTCAGTAGTCCTTGCTCGCGTACTCCATCTCGGTGAAGGAGACTTAGTGGAAGAGCCTCATGAGGCGCATGTAGTATATTTAAATAAATACATAATAACACTCAGACACGTAACAAAGACCGAAATTCATCACACAAATATTTGTTCCGAGTGGGAATCGAACCCACGACTCTTGGAACCGCCAGCCCTCATTAGTCCAGCACGGTACCTTGCTCGCGTACTCCATCTCGGTGAAGGAGACGTAGTGGAAGTGCCTCATGAGCCGCATGGAGACGGGGTTCCGTCCGCCGCCCGGGGGGCCCATGGCGGCCACTATACCCACGTCCACTAGAGTCTTGAACTCGCCGATCTGCTGCCGGTCGTACCAGCCTGGTACCAAAACATTGGCAGACCAAAATATTATAACATACATACAATCACGCCTTTTTCCCAGAAGGGTAGGCAGAGATCACTTCCAGCGATCCACTTTTCACCTCTGTGGGAAACGTGACGTGACGGGTTGTGGACCACGTCGCCGTCATTCTGCCTTGTGCATTGTTTTAACAAGGTCATTGCGTTCCCACGAGTAGCAAGGATATATGACGGGGGAAGGAAAAGTGGAGGAAGGATACTATCGCCTCGGATGATTTGGACTGAGTCGATAGTAGCTCGAGGAGCCGGGGTCGCTTACCCGTATACCGTTCACCAACCACCGGACAGATAGTTGTGACTAGTATCCCCTGACTATCAGATCTATACCTAAATATTATAAAGCAGCACAAATGTCAATTACGCCAGTACTTCTATGTTCTTCTTCTATCTTATACCCTAGTAAGAAGGTGTACGGTGATGATGTCTGAACCTAAAAATACTTGCCTATCCTTGGAGTATGAGACAAGGAGTAGTTAGATATCTTGAAACCTAACACGGTGCCTAGAGTAGACCATACAAGGCAGAGATTAAGGACAAGGACCCCACCTGCGTCTGATTGGTGAAGGTGAAGTTGTAGTAAGGTTGACAGACATTTGCATGAGGAAAAATTCAATATCGCGTCTCTGCGTGCTGATTAGTTACATTTGCTTCCTTTCCATTTTTAAATGAGCTCCCATGCCACGCTTATTACGCACTATAAAATAAAGTAATGAGAGAAGCCAGTTATGTAATTTACGATGGCAATGGAGCTTTTATCTCGCATGAGTCCCGGATCGCTAACGAACTTCAAGGCTTTAAGCCTTTAGCGGTGGCATGTTTAGGTCGTCGATGGAGACCACCTGCCATGGTCGGTGGTGGCACCTGAAAAGTCTATAGTCTGCCGCAGCTACTCGATGGGCGGCTGCGCTACCTCCAGCGCGGGCACGTTGAGATTGACGATGGACGGTCGGGAGCTGGTGGCGGTAGTCGGCGGTCAGTGGCGGTGGTCGGGAGCTGGTGGCGGTAGTCGGTGGTCAGTGGCGGTGGTCAGTGGTCGCACCTGAGAAGTCCATGAACTGCCGCAGCAGCTCAATAGGCGGCTGCGCGCCGTACACCTCCAGCGCGGGCATGTTCAGGTCGTCGATGAAGAACACTTGTCGTTTCGTCGGTGGAGGACCAAAGACCCCGCGGCGTCGGCGCTCTAACTTGCTGTCGATCACATCCTAAGGATAACAAAGTCAATTTAATAAAAGATTTAAAGGTTTAACTCTACGCTAAGGTTGCTTTTTCGCCGGAAACAAGCGAGGAAGATCAGACGTAAGTGAAAAAATAATTGGATCTCGTTCAGATTTTCCCACAGTATACGGACCGCACTGAAACTACTTGCCATACCATGAGACAAGGACCTCATCTGCAATCTGATTGGCGGATGTGATATCTTGATACCTAGCTTGGTGCCTAGACCATAGATCGTAGAGTAGACCGTAGACCGTAGAGCAGAGACAAGGCCGCACCTGCATCTGATTGGCGGAGGTGTAGTTGTAGTTAGACATCTTGACACCTAGCTAGCATTGTTCCTAGAGTAGACCATAGACCGTAGAGTGGACCATAAACCGTAGAGCGGACAAGGCCGCACCTGCGTCTGATTGGCGAAGGTGTAGTTGTACTTAGATATCTTGATGCCTAGCATGGTGCTTAGTGTAGACCGTAGACCGTAGAGCAGAGACAAGGCCGCACCTGCGTCTGGTTGGCGGTGGTGCAGTTGTAGTTAGACATCTTGATGCCTAGCACGGCGCCTAGAGTAGACCATAGACCGTAGAGTGGACCATAGACCGTGGAGCAGAGACAAGGCCGCACCTGCGTCTGGTTGGCGGAGGTGCGCGCGGAGAACACTATGAACTCGCAGATGAACTTCTTGTGCAGCCCGCGCGACAGCTTGGACGTGATGGTGACCGTCTTGATACCTAGCATGGTGCCTAGAGTAGACCATAGACCGTAGAGTGGACCATAGACCGTAGAGCAGAGACAAGGCCGCACCTGCGTCTGGTTGGCGGAGGTGCGCGCGGAGAACACTATGAACTCGCAGATGAACTTCTTGTGCAGCCCGCGCGACAGCTTGGACGTGATGGTGACCGTCTTGATACCTAGCATGGTGCCTAGAGTAGACCATAGACCGTAGAGTAGACCATAGACCGTGGAGCAGAGACAAGGCCGCACCTGCGTCTGGTTGGCGGAGGTGCGCGCGGAGAACACTATGAACTCGCAGATGAACTTCTTGTGCAGCCCGCGCGACAGCTTGGACGTGATGGTGACCGTCTTGATACCTAGCATGGTGCCTAGAGTAGACCATAGACCGTAGAGTAGACCATAGACCGTAGAGCAGAGACAAGGCCGCACCTGCGTCTGGTTGGCGGTGGTGCAGTTGTAGTTAGACATCTTGATGCCTAGCACGGCGCCTAGAGTAGACCATAGACCGTAGAGTGGACCATAGACCGTGGAGCAGAGACAAGGCCGCACCTGCGTCTGGTTGGCGGAGGTGCGCGCGGAGAACACTATGAACTCGCAGATGAACTTCTTGTGCAGCCCGCGCGACAGCTTGGACGTGATGGTGACCGTCTTGCCCGTGCCGGTGGGCCCGACGCATATCACGTGGTTGTAGTTGGATATCTTGTAGCCGAGCAGAGCCGCGCTGCGCACGTTGTCTAGGGTTGGCACTTCGATGTCTAGAAAAAAAAAGGTGAGACAATAAGCAGTACATACATACTTAATAAAATCACGTCTCTTTCCCAGAGGGAACAATCATTTAATAACCAGTAGGTAAACCGAAACAACCAATGCGATGCTACTTTGGTAGCTGTGTCAAAGAACTTACACGCATATTTTATAATTTATTAAGACAACCAAGAAGATGTTAAAAATATTAAAATAGCCACATTTAAATAAGAATTTTTACTCATATATTACTACAGATATGATGGACAACAAGATATCAGACAGAGATCCAATGAAACCGAGAAAATATAAGTTAACTTCCTTACTCTTACTTATTAACAGAACAACCAATATTTTGCTTGGCCTTTACCTTCAATATACGCAGTAAATCATATTAACAAAAGCTCAAAAAATTTGGATCTTTTTTTAGGAGGAGTCTATACACTTCAGAGGAATGAAGCGATAGCTTAGCGATGAAAAATATAGCTTCCAAACTTAAAAATGTAAAAGTAATGAGTCTATAAACTCATATCTACCTACAAAAACTGGTATTTAAACCAGATACTCACCGGCAAACTGCCACTCGGGGTCGACTTCATACTCGTCCATGTTGGCCATCCAGTTGTACCAGTATGGGTTCGCGGGCTCTCCGTCCTCAGTGGGGTCGGTGAACCCGCCATCGTGTAACCTGAAAAATTATAAATAATATCTGGGACATTTACAAACACAGTCATCTGACGCAAAACTAAGCAGAGCGTGTACTATGGGCGTCAGAGACTGATATCCATACATATACATTTTTAAATAGATACTTAAATATATAATCACACCCAGACACGGAACAAACACCGATGTTCATCACACAAATATTTGTCCAGGGTGGGAATCGAACCCACGACTCTTGGAACCGCCAGCCAGGGTCACTAACAACTGTTCCAACAAGCCATTATAAAAAGATATATTATGAAGACTGAACTAACTCATCATCATCTTGGCGTTTTCCCGGTTGCATCCTTGCGGAGCCCGGGGTCCGCTTTCCTACTCCTAACTCTCCACTTCGCACGGTCTTCGGCATCCTTTACGGAGAGTTTGTTGGCACGCATGTCATCCACTACAACGTCAAGCCAGGCCTTCTTGGGCCTTCCCCTTCTGCCGGGACCCGGCGGTAGCGACATGGCTAGACACTTGTTCCCTACGTAGTTTGCCGGTTTCCGTAAAACATGACCGTACCAACGTAGGCGGCACTCTTGCAGTTTATCAGCGATGTCTCGGACATGAAGGCTGCCGCGAATTCGGGAGTTCTTTACGCGATCTGCTCGCGTAACTCCCGACATCCAGCGCAGCATCTTCATCTCCGTGACCCGCAGTTCCTGCTTGTGCCGCTCAAGTAATGGCCATGCTTCACTACCATATAAGAGGACAGGCCTAATGATGGATTTATAGACCTGTCCCTTCAGCTTAACCGGCATTTTAGGGTCGCAAGTGACGCCGCTCACCTCCCTCCATTTATCCCCAAGCAGCAGCAATGCGTGCCTTGACGTCGGAGTCGATGTCGCCGTTCGCGTGGAGTACAGATCCCAGATACTTGAACCGGTCCGTGCGCTCGACCGTGTCTTCGCCTATGCGGACGGACATGGGATCTGTAGTGTTGCAGGCCAAGTACTCTGTCTTCGCCACGTTGAGTTTCAGACCCCCGTTCTCAAGCGATTCCTTCCATGTGTTAACACGTCTCACCAGCCGTGCCCCGTCCGAGTCCACCAGCGCGATATCATCAGCATACATAAGTAGCCATGGTGGCTGCTCATGGTGGTCTCTGATGCTGTCTGACAATACGTCTAATATCAGGCTGAAGAGAAACGGACTCAGGACGGAGCCTTGGTGTACTCCGACGGTTATACGGAAGGGCAAAGTGTCGCCAACAGCGGTCCTAACTACAGAATCGGAATCACAGTACATGTCTCTAATGATATCAACATACGTTTCTGGCACTCCCTTGGACCTCAGGGGCCCACCAAATCATCTCACGCGGAACACAGTCGAAGGCCTTCTCCATGTCCAGAAATAGGAAGTGGAGAGGCGTGTTCTTCGTCCTGTATTTCTCCATGATGATTCTTAGGGCAAAAACGGGGTCCATAGTCCCGTGACCGGGGCGGAAACCATATTGACATCCAGAGACAGTGCACTCCTGACGGATTCGAGAGTCTACTATCCGCTCGAATAGTTTCATGGTGTGGGACATGACCTTTATACTCGCGATAACTACCGCACTCTTGCACTGACCCCTTGCCCTTGAAGACCGGGGTGATAACACTCAGTCTCCATTGGCGAGGAATCCTGCCGGTGCTGAGTATGCGGTTATAAAGGTCAGTTAGGATGCCCACACCACGACCACCCATTGCCTTCCAGGCTTCGATGGGGACTCCATCGGCTCCGACAGCTTTCCGATTCTTCATGCGGCGAAGAGCATTCTCTACTTCTTCAGGCGTTACCGGTGGCACAAGTCCAAGATTTGGAGGGAGGTCCGGTGGCTGCACTTCTCTATGCTGTTTATTTAACAGCTCGTGGAAGTAAGAGCGCCATCTCTCCTTCACCGCGAGGTCCTCGCATAGTAGGTTACCGTGAGGGTCTTTAACACAGCGGCACTTGGAGATATCCTGTGCCGCTTTGACCCTAGAACGTGCCAATCTATAGATAAGCTTCTGCCCTCAGACGATTCCAGCCTATCGTAGAGCGGTTGTAGGTGGGCTCGCCTGGCTCTGGCAACAGCTTTCTTAGTTGCACGTTTTGCGGACCTGTATGCGTCGCGATCTTCAGGAGAGTTGGACGCTTGCCACTTTTTAAAGAAGGCTTTCTTCACCCTAGTCTCCCTCTGGACTGCGTCGTTCCACCACCAAGTCTCCTTGTCAAATTTGCGTCCACCCTTAGACGTGCCAAGCACTGACTTCGCCGCTTCGGTTATGGTTGCCTGAATCCTGTCCCAGTGGTTCTGAACTGATTCGTTCTCAGCCTCAGCGCACTTGTCGCCGATAGCTGAGACGAACACCTGGGATTTGTTTTCGTCAAGCCGCCACCACCTTATTTGACGCCGACAGTGCTCAAAGCTTTTGGCTTTGGGCTTCACGCAGAGATCCATGACAAGTAGACGGTGTTGTGCTGTGAGACTCTCTCCGGGTATGACCTTGCAGTTGACTACTTTGCCGATGTGGTGCCTCCTAGTGAGTAGGAAGTCGATCTGGGTAGCGTGCCGCCCACTCCTGTAGGTGATTAAATGTTCAGGCCTCTTTGGAAAAAACGTGTTCACAATAGCCAGGTCGGCAGCCGAACACAACTGGAGGATGTTCTCCCCTTCAGTGTTGCGTCTGCCGTACCCATAGCCACCATGTACACGCTCGAACTCCTCAGGCTCCTCACCCACATGACCGTTCAGATCGCCACCCAGAACGACTCCCTGAGATGGTGGGATTCCACGCAGCACCTCTCCAAGTCTATCCCAGAATGAAATCTTTTCGGTGTCGCTGCAACCAGCCTGTGGAGCGTATGCGCTTATCAAGTGGGTCGTAACCCCTTCGATAAGCACCGTTACGTCCATTAAGCGGTCGCTGTAGCGTTTCACCTCCAACACGTCATCCTGCAACTCCCCGGACAGCACTACCGCAACCCCGTTCTCTCCACTAGGTGCTCCTGTGTAGATCAGCTTGTAGTCATTCCCAATGGCCCGGGATCTGCTGCCTTTCCACCGAGTCTCCTGCAGGAACGCCACTGCCACCCTCCGCCTGGTGAGTACGTCGGCCAGCTCTCTCGCGCGACCGGAGCGCGAAGACTGAACTAACTATACATAGTTTAATGGCTTATATGGTGGTTGCTTGTGTTTAGGTATGTAAACTAGTATTCAATTCTGATACTCTGATGACATTTTAGTTTGAGCTTAAATAGTTCAAAAATATAAGGTTGGTGTGTGGTTACAGTTTTATCTATAACTAGCTGTCCCAGCGACTTCGTCCGCGTTTTCCCCCGCTTTTTACACATTTTCCATTGTATCTTTGCTCCTATTGGTCGCAGCGTGATGTTATATAGCCTAAAGCCTTCCTCGATAAATGGTCTATACAACGCAAAAAGATTTTTTCAAATCGAACCAGTAGTTCCTGAGATTAGCGCGTTCAAACAAACAAACAAACAAACAAACAAACAATCAAACAAACAAACAAACTCTTCAGCTTTATAATATTAGTATAGATTTGCATAAAACGAAGTTTTTCAAATAAGGAGATTTAAAATAATTTTTATCGAAAATGTTCTGGTGTTATGGTTTTTAAGTAAATTTGCGTATAAAACTGTTGTGTAATCCAAAACGATTGCTCCAGCCACCTAGCTCATAATTTAACTGATTACATTTATTTCAATGCATGTGATATTGTGGGGTTATTCCATTTTGACCCACAGACACAAAAAAGGAAATCTTTTCCCTTCCTATGGCGCAGCTTGAAGAGGTAAAGATGAATAACCAATCCCCTCACGTGTAGTCGTAGACGCGTCCCTCCTTAGGGAAGAGCGGCTTGAGCCCGTTCTCGGCGGTGAGCTCTCGCATGAAGTCCGAGAACACGGCGCGCCCGTTGTGGTCGCACGTCGCGCCCACCGACCAGATCACCGCCCACACTACCCAGCAGGGGGCCAGTCGAGCTGAAAAAAAAAAACAATAATTGAGGCCACCAGTATTACCGCTACTGTAGCGGTACCATGAGTTAGCTATCGAAAACTTACGTACGTTAAAAACCTATCGAACTGTTTTTTTCATACTGCCGATACTAGTTCTTAGCGTAACCGCTAGGGGCGCTGTACAAGTCTTTCATAGACATATTTACATAGGCGATATCGAGTCTGTCGCTTTTAAACTCATGGTAGCGCTACTGAAGCAGAGTGGCCCAAGTGACATGAGCTGTAATAAATAGCGTGGTCCGATTGATATGGGCCACTTTACTCGATTAATCACTAAGGCGTCCGACCGACTTCAGCCGTGGCGGCCGATCTCAATGAGGGTTTTCGCGTATGAGAAATTTACTAGATGACAATACGTGAGCGTGAGGTCGACTGCAGAATGATTGGTTATTTTGACGTGACATTGACAGACGACAATATTCACCAATCTTGCTGCAATTGGACCTCACGCCTACGTATTGCCATGTAATGAATTTCTCACACGCGATAGCCCGCATTGATATCAGCCATGTACGCAGGACATATTATAGGACATACAAACACAAGTACACTCACTATTCCCTTACTCTCATAATTCGGTGAGACGGCAACGGCGGACGGCGGTGATTATTCACTACAAAGTATAAAGCAAAGTCGCTACCCGCGTCTGCCTCTCTCAATGTATGCTTCAATTTTTAAAACTACACAACGGATTTTGATATCAGCCTTATAATCTACCTCTTAGTCGTCATTTTAATATTACAAACAGACACTTTTCAATTTTATATAGTTGTATGAATTTATTTATTACAAAATACAAATACAAAATAATTCATTTCAGTTACTTAGGTATGCATAGTATGGAATCTCCTTTTAAGCAAATATTTGCTAGTGTTATAACATAAGGTATGCAAACAGATGACTACTAACGCAGCATGGCGATGAAGGCGCCCCCGGGCGGCGGGCGGTCGTCCTTGCCGGTGAGCGGGCGCATGCGGTAGTCCAGCAGCTCCAGGCACTTGAGCACCAGCTGCGAGTCGATGGACCCCACCAGCTCGGTGAGGGTAGGTCCTCAGTACTCACGCAGCATGGCGATGAAGGCGCCCCCGGGCGGCGGGCGGTCGTCCTTGCCGGTGAGCGGGCGCATGCGGTAGTCCAGCAGCTCCAGGCACTTGAGCACCAGCTGCGAGTCGATGGACCCCACCAGCTCGGTGAGGGTAGGTCCTCAGTACTCACGCAGCATGGCGATGAAGGCGCCCCCGGGCGGCGGGCGGTCGTCCTTGCCGGTGAGCGGGCGCATGCGGTAGTCCAGCAGCTCCAGGCACTTGAGCACCAGCTGCGAGTCGATGGACCCCACCAGCTCGGTGAGGGTAGGTCCTCAGTACTCACGCAGCATGGCGATGAAGGCGCCCCCGGGCGGCGGGCGGTCGTCCTTGCCGGTGAGCGGGCGCATGCGGTAGTCCAGCAGCTCCAGGCACTTGAGCACCAGCTGCGAGTCGATGGACCCCACCAGCTCGGTGAGGGGAGGTCCTCAGTACTCACGCAGCATGGCGATGAAGGCGCCCCCGGGCGGCGGGCGGTCGTCCTTGCCGGTGAGCGGGCGCATGCGGTAGTCCAGCAGCTCCAGGCACTTGAGCACCAGCTGCGAGTCGATGGACCCCACCAGCTCGGTGAGGGTAGGTCCTCAGTACTCACGCAGCATGGCGATGAAGGCGCCCCCGGGCGGCGGGCGGTCGTCCTTGCCGGTGAGCGGGCGCATGCGGTAGTCCAGCAGCTCCAGGCACTTGAGCACCAGCTGCGAGTCGATGGACCCCACCAGCTCGGTGAGGGTAGGTCCTCAGTACTCACGCAGCATGGCGATGAAGGCGCCCCCGGGCGGCGGGCGGTCGTCCTTGCCGGTGAGCGGGCGCATGCGGTAGTCCAGCAGCTCCAGGCACTTGAGCACCAGCTGCGAGTCGATGGACCCCACCAGCTCGGTGAGGGTAGGTCCTCAGTACTCACGCAGCATGGCGATGAAGGCGCCCCCGGGCGGCGGGCGGTCGTCCTTGCCGGTGAGCGGGCGCATGCGGTAGTCCAGCAGCTCCAGGCACTTGAGCACCAGCTGCGAGTCGATGGACCCCACCAGCTCGGTGAGGGTAGGTCCTCAGTACTCACGCAGCATGGCGATGAAGGCGCCCCCGGGCGGCGGGCGGTCGTCCTTGCCGGTGAGCGGGCGCATGCGGTAGTCCAGCAGCTCCAGGCACTTGAGCACCAGCTGCGAGTCGATGGACCCCACCAGCTCGGTGAGGGTAGGTCCTCAGTACTCACGCAGCATGGCGATGAAGGCGCCCCCGGGCGGCGGGCGGTCGTCCTTGCCGGTGAGCGGGCGCATGCGGTAGTCCAGCAGCTCCAGGCACTTGAGCACCAGCTGCGAGTCGATGGACACCACCAGCTCGGTGAGCCGGGAGCGTAAGATGTTCAGCGCCGGGTACAGGTATGTAGTGATGAGGCCAGGGAAGTGCTTGCGGAGCGCGTCGCCGATCTGTAAGGTTAGAATATATTGCACTGCACGTTTAGTACGCATACGATACGCGGGTGCAAATGTCTACAGATACCGACATAGCTAAGCGTGAGATAACTGTGTTATGTGCTGAGCCCCGGCTCCTCGAGCTACTATCAACTCAGTCCAAATCATCCGAGGCGATAGTATCCTTCCTCCTCTTTTTCCTTCCCCGTCATATTTCCTTGCTACTCGTGGGAACGCAATGACCTTGTTAAAACAATGCACAAGGCAGAATGGCGGCGACGTGGTCCACAACCCGTCACGTCACGTTTCCCACAGAGGTGAAAAGTGGATCGCTGTAAGTGATCTCTGCCTACCCCTCTGGGAAAAAGGTGTGATTTTATGTATGTATCTTGCTGAGCGTCTTACGCTATTTTTAATTTAATAGAATAGTTTTGTACCTAAGCCAAATTACGCTCAGTACTTTGTTATGATAAAATTTTAAAAGGGTTTTTCGCGTATGAAAACTCTCATCAAGACACTAGCAATAACTTTAGGCAATTTTGCAACGATTGCTACTTCTTGTTCAGCTCCATGATCTGAGGGCCTACCATGAGTTGGCTATCGTAAACTTACGTACGTTAAAAACCTATCGAGTTGTTTTTTTCATACGGCCGATTTTAGTTCTTCGCGTAACCACCAGGCGGCGCTGTACAAGTTTTTCATAGACATATTTACGTAGTCGATATCGAGCGCGTAAGTTTTAAACTCATGGTAGCCCCACTTATCGCCCTAGTTTAGGTTAGGCCGGTGCCCCTGCAGCGGGGACGTATATGGGCTGATGATGATGATGATCTGTACTGACCGGCGGTATGTTGCTCTTGAGCCAGGCGCTGACGAGCGGCGGTAGGCCCACGACCCGCGTGTCGAGGTACACCATGCCGCAGCGGGACACCGTAGCTGGTGAAGCTACCGCCAAGTCCGCTACTTCAAAGATCATCCGCTGTCGGTCTGTCAGCTTCATGATCTCGCCGCTGGAGAGGCAGAGCTTCTTGTTGTCGTCTAGCACCTGTGTCAAACGAGACAAGTAAACAGACATTACTGTTTCGATAGCTATTTACAAATTCATGACGGTCGTCGAGTCTGGCATGTGCCGGCCAAATAAGTTAAAGGATACAATTTGACGGTTCCAAATGCAATCGTTGCTTGCCATGATCGCTCATTTTGAAACCCTGCCACGTATTACTGTGTTTTCGAAATGTATACGTATGACTATTCGACGGTTTAACGGTGAAGGTAAACATAGTGAGGAAACCTGCACACCAACGAAGAAATTCTTAGGTTGTGTAGTCAACCAAACCGCACTTGGCCAGCGTGGTTGACTCGCGGCCTGATCGCGCTAGTTAGGGTAGGCCCGTGCCCCAGCAGTGGGGACGTATATGGGCTGATGATGGATACCCATATTGTACGTTATAGTTACCGTGTTCATGTTCTCGATCCAAACGGCGTCGACGGGCCCGTCGAACACGTACCATCGCTTGTCCAGGTCTTCCACCGCGATGCCTCCGCGCACCAGGCTCGACAGGATGCCGTCCGTCCTGAGGGTGAAGGAGGAGTGTGATCGATATAAGGCGTCCGACCGATTTCAGCCATGGGGGCCGATCTCAATTTAGATCAGCCAAGTGCGCAGGACATATTATAGTGCACAATTGTACGCGCAAACACAAGTGCACTCTCTATTCCCTTACTCTCATAATTCGGTGAGACGGCAATCCGACATGACCGATGAGAGATCGAGCGCAGGACCACCGGCTTAACGTGCTTTCCGAGGCACGGGCGTTCAACCGCCAACTTCCTAACTCCGGGCTGAGTAATTTCATTACAGAAAAACTCACACAAATTTTGCCCGACCCCGGACTCGAACCGGGGACCTCTCGGTCTTAACGCAGCACTTGCTACCAACCAATAGACCAACGAGGCAGTTAAAAAAAAGTGATCGATATATGGACAGGTCAAAGAACATTAGAGATGGGAAGACCAAATAGAGCACATTCTAAAATCAATATTATCAAACAAAGTACAACTGCCTCGATAGTCTCGAAGTAAATATCAAAAGTCCACATCACCTATCAGAGCCCAATAATGCCAATCATAAGCCATCTGCTTCCCCGCAAGTCCGCTGATGATGACGAGGCTACTCCAAGTCATCATCGTTAGTCAGTTAGGAAAAAAAAATCAAATGGCCAAAGTAGGCAAGGCAGGGCTGTTGCTTTCCATGTCAGAGGTAGCGAGATCAAATATTTTCTCGACCGGCCAGAATGACTATGGCCAGAACACCTCAGTTTAGTGTAGGCTAGAGCTTAACGCTGGTATTTAAGCCTAAATAAAAAACAATGATTATTATTTTTGCAGTCGACAAAGATACGAATATTCGACAGCAATTATTCGCCATAATGTAGCCCGTATAGCAGAAGTCACACATTATAGACTCATTAGGGTGGATTCAAGTCACCATCCTTATTATAAATATGTTTGTATTACGTCACTCACCACTCATGGGTCTGCAGATCGAACTCCCCGTACAGCTGTCCCATGGTAATGGACTTCGGGTTCACTATGAAGGTGTGTACGGGCGTGAACGGGAATCCGTCTGGCGCCAGTTTGCCTTTGATAGCTGTTAGCGCATCGCGAAGGATCTCGTAGCACTGAAATTAGAACAAAAAGTCTTTCCTTTCGTTCTTTCTTATACACACCAGTGATTAGTAAGTTCATACCGCGGAAAATTACGTCAAATTTAATCCCGGATACTAAGAATGTTGTGTGTCGGACAAATTTATTTAGAAATGTACAACCGCTGTGGCAGACGAAGACGGGCGGCGCCAGTTCGCTCGCGACCATGATTGGTGTAACCCAGTCGAAACGTCGGGCAGTAAGTAGCTATGTATTTGTTACTCCTAATATCGCGTGTAGACCCATAAAGACTAATATTTAGTGTAATGGAACGTGAAAGTCTAAAATCTAAAGCATGATTGTTTGGAAAAGGTCACCCGCATTTAAAGTGAAAATACACAGACCTGCCTACGTGGAACATAAGGTAATATATAATACATGTTGTGTAGGGTAAGCTCTGGCAAGAAATCCTATAAGATAGACAACAGTAACCTTTGTCTTGCCCGCCCCCGCGGGCCCTACCAACATCAGTCCGTGCCGCACGACTGTAGTCTCGTACAACTGGATCACTTTGAATATAAACGCTGAAAAAAAAATGGAAACATTGAAATAAGAGTAAAATCCTGGTAATTAATTTCGGAATTTCGGGAATTCATTTTTTAGAGCACCTCTACGGTACCTAAGCTACGTCGCTTCTAAATTGAAGTGCCCACGTTAAGCGTTTAGGCTGTGCGTTGATATGTCAGTCAGTCAGTTTCTACTTTTACATACCTACTAGCGGCCGCCCGCGACTTTTTCCGCGTATTAATGGGTTTTAGTGGCAATGTTGTATTAAAACAGCCTACATGCCTTGTAAAATTTGTTAATTATTAGTGAAAGTTCCGTCAACGTTCTCCCATAGTACGTCCCCCCCACCCAGGTCGAATTTTGAAAAAAAAAAAAAAAAAGTAGCACTGGTGTTATTACAGTGTTCCCCCCCCCCCCAATGAAGCCCATGGGGGTTGAAATAAAAAAAAAAAAGTAGCCTATATGTTATTCCAGAGTGCCAGCTACCTTCATACCTATAAAAATCCATAAACAATACATATCTCCAATACTACGTTTCACCCCCCCCCTCCCCAATAACTACCATGGGGTCGAATTTGAAGAAAAAAAAAAAAAGGATCGCTAGTGTCTCTCCGCAGAGCCATCTACCTCCATACCAAGTTTTATAAAAATCTATAAACACTTAAAAGTTCTTCCACACTAATTTTCACCCCATCCCCCCAATGACAGCCATGGGGGTTAAATTTAAAAAAAAATAGCGCTGGTGTCTCTCCGGAGTGCTAGCTACCTCCATACCAAGTTTTATAAAATCGACAAACACGTAAAAATTCTCCCATACAAATTTTCACCCCCCCAATGAACCACATGGGGGTTGAATTAAAAAAAAAAACCGGCCAAGTGCGAGTCGGGCTCGCGCACAAAGGGTTCCGTAGCAGCAAATATAATAAACTTATTATGTCAGATCTATCTTATAAGGTTCAGCCATCGTTTTCAGTGTAAGCACAATAACTTAACCAAAATTACAGTTAAATCAACCTATCTCAAAAACTATAAGAGATACTTTGATCAAACCAAAAATCGTTGAAAGAGTTAATTAGCATGCATCACCTCTATTTTTTTTAGAATTTTATACCCCGTAGTTATAAAAATAGAGGGGGGGGGACATACTTTTTACGACTTTGAGAGCTGATATCTCAAAAACCGTTCACTTTAAGAAAAATGTTTTAAAGAAAACTTTATATCATTTTAAAAGACCTTTCCATTGATACCCCACACGGGTATGTACATCGAAAAAAACTTTCATCCCTCAGTTACATGTATGGGGGCCCCACCCCAATTCTTTTTTACTATTTAGTGTCATATTTTTGTAGCGGTTCATACAACACATATTCCCATCAAATTTCATCACTGTAGTACTTATAGTTTCCGAGTAAATCGGCTGTGACAGACGGACAGACGGACAGACGGACAGACGGACAGACGGACATGACGAAACTATAAGGGTTCCGTTTTTGCCATTTTGGCTACGGAACCCTAAAAAGTAGCCTATATGTTATTCCAGAGTGCCAGCTACCATCATACCAAATTTCATGAAAATCGGTTCAGTCGTTTGAGCGTGAAAGAGTAACAAACATACATACATCCATACATACAAACTTTCGCCTTTATAATATTAGTAAGGATTCAGATAACCAATATACCATTATGCAAGTACACAGAAGATTATTAAGAAGCGCCATGACAACAGACGAGATTAGGCCACGCCTATCAACGATGACGTCATTAGCTCGTCAGTTTGTGATGAAATCGAATACTCACTATACAAGTCGTCGTACCCCCGCTTGACCAGTATATTCCTGATCGACTGCTCCATGATCCCGTAGTCCACAACCGGGATCTCCACGCGTGGGAACAGATCCGATATTATGCCTGGAATACGTATAAGAGTTCATAAAACCAAGTTTATGTCAATGGAGAGCATATAACATTGTGCTGGGCATAGATATATTGTAGTGTACAAATGCCCTTTCTGTTTCCTCACTCTGGTAGTTCAAATAAATGGCATTTCGACATGACCGATGATCAAAAACTATAAATTAAGAGTAACACGCGCTGAAAAGAGTAGAAAATACATTGACAGCTACTTACTTATCTGGTGTAATCCAGTCTAAACGTTGGGCAGTAAGTATTTATGTATTGGTTAATCTTTTTATCGCGTGAAAAAAATCATTTTTAGTTTTTGATGTACAGAAACACTAAAATCATATAGCCGATGATCCTGAAAGATCAGGCGCAGAGCCACCGGTTTAACGTGCTTCTTTTCTCAAAGATGGCGGCTGTTATAAAGGAACTTAAAATGGACTTAAATTTCTGCACACACTTGTTCACCAGGATCATTGCCTTCTGCCGAAGTCGAGTGGTCCCGGTAGTGGCAGTGCCCCACCGTCCGCTGCCGTAGTGCAGTGGTCCTAGCGGTGCCAGTGTCTCAGACTCTATTGCCGTAGTGCAGTGTACCCGGCAGTGCCAATTCCTCACGTCTTCTACCGCAGCCCATTGGTTCCGGCAGTGCCAGTGGCTCACCGTTGAACAGCAGCAAGTCGTCGGCGAGGAACTTGGGCACGTTGACGTCCCTCAGCGCGCGCAGCACGATCTGCCGCTCGTCGGCGTCCGGCACCTGCCGGATCAGGTTCCGGCAGTGCCAGTGTCTCACCGTTGAACAGCAGCAAGTCGTCGGCGAGGAACTTGGGCACGTTGACGTCCCTCAGCGCGCGCAGCACGATCTGCCGCTCGTCGGCGTCCGGCACCTGCCGGATCAGGTTCCGGCAGTGCCAGTGGCTCACCGTTGAACAGCAGCAAGTCGTCGGCGAGGAACTTGGGCACGTTGACGTCCCTCAGCGCGCGCAGCACGATCTGCCGCTCGTCGGCGTCCGGCACCTGCCGGATCAGGTTGCCGCAGGGCCAGTGTCTCACCGGTGAAGAGCAGCAAGTCGTCGGCGAGGAACTTGGGCACGTTGACGTCCCTCAGCGCGCGCAGCACGATCTGCCGCTCGTCGGCGTCCGGCACCTGCCGGATCAGGTTCCGGCAGTGCCAGTGGCTCACCGTTGAACAGCAGCAAGTCGTCGGCGAGGAACTTGGGCACGTTGACGTCCCTCAGCGCGCGCAGCACGATCTGCCGCTCGTCGGCGTCCGGCACCTGCCGGATCAGGTTCCGGCAGTGCCAGTGGCTCACCGTTGAACAGCAGCAAGTCGTCGGCGAGGAACTTGGGCACGTTGACGTCCCTCAGCGCGCGCAGCACGATCTGCCGCTCGTCGGCGTCCGGCACCTGCCGGATCAGGTTCCGGCAGTGCCAGTGGCTCACCGTTGAACAGCAGCAAGTCGTCGGCGAGGAACTTGGGCACGTTGACGTCCCTCAGCGCGCGCAGCACGATCTGCCGCTCGTCGGCGTCCGGCACCTGCCGGATCAGGTTCCGGCAGTGCCAGTGTCTCACCGTTGAACAGCAGCAAGTCGTCGGCGAGGAACTTGGGCACGTTGACGTCCCTCAGCGCGCGCAGCACGATCTGCCGCTCGTCGGCGTCCGGCATCTGCCGGATCAGGTTCCCGGCCACTAGGATCACAGTCTTCACCGCTCGCATGCCGAAGTCGTAGTGGTCCTAGAATGTGGTAAACAGCACCAGGATTATAAATGTTGTAGTGGCCAATCGACCAACAAGGAAAATAAAGTCAAGTCATGTCAGTGTCGATAAAAAATAAAGTCTATGTTGATTCGTCCGTGTCATTTATGTAGATACTTGCTCTATCAGCACAATATTATTATTGAGGCTTTTTCTTCAAACCATTCTGGTTCATCAGCATTGAAGAAAGATAGTCAGCTGAAAATTACATAGGCCAGTTTTACACAGCGCCAAAGGAAAGTATTATGCTAAATGACTTAACATATAACGAGGCAGTCTGTTTCATATGTATTTGTTAAACATACATAATGAATTTCGTCTCACCTGCGAAGAAAGCTGTTCAGAACTCAGCCTAAACGTAGTGGTGATCTTGCCAGCAAGTATCTTCGCCTCGAAGAACCCGTAGGAGAAGAGCGATATCTCAGCGATGAGCGCGTAGTCGGGCACCATCATCGCGATGGGGCGGAACAGAGCCTTCAGGTTATCAGGGAGCTCCGTGCGACCTTAAAAAACAGTTATTATTAAACGATATTGAAAATTAAATAAGATTTGTGATTCTAAATCATGATTTCTAGGCAATCGCAGTCGCAACGCTCGTATGTTGACCTACATAATCCCGTAGTCAGTAATGTAAAATGCTTCCCTATAAACCACGGATGGTGCTCCTACCGGTACTGATCGTCACTTTCGTCTGTATACATTTACAAAAATTTTATCCCCATCTAGTACTTATATTTGATTTGTTTTTTTAAGTAAAATCGAGCCGGAATTAAAATTTAAAGCTAAGAAGGTATATGACTTTGTCGCTGGATAGGGACAGGAGGAAACAAGCCACTGATCAACAATACATTTCAACAGGCAACAAAATTCAACGCGCAAAACACTCCGATCAAAGACGCAATAATGCATGACGTTGACGAATAGCCAGACTATGACGTAACGAGGTGGACACATACCAGCGTACCCAGGGTTCATGGTGATGAAGACTGAGCAGGAGGCCTTCAGCGGCAGCTCGCAGCCCTCGAACATAAACTTGTCCAACTTCAGCACCTGCGCCTTCTGGATCGTCACCACCTGTCGATGAACAGGCATCATAATAACCATTATCACCCGTGATCATGGCGCTGGCAACAGTGCCGAAATATCGGGAGCTCATTAAAACAAAACAACATGGTAAATATCCCGGACAATTTCAGTTTTCTAATGTGTGTAACCATGACAGTTTAAAATTATATATCATAATAACCAGTTTATATTGTAAATACAGCCATGAATGTAAAACTAACGGTAACTGTATGGAGCTCGAAACGTCGTCTCTAAATAATATGTTCAAAATAAAAAGTTAAAAACTAAAACCCAACTACGACAAAAAACGACGCTGAAAAAGTATAAAACAAGACTTTTAGAACATACAATACTATTTTGAAGTATGCAATATTTACTATGTAGAGATAAGTTTTCATGTTTGGAAAACCGCAGTCACACGTTGTCAAAGTGCTACGGTAGGTAGGTACTTGTGTATGGAACGTGTGACTACGCCTTTCCAAACATGAAAACTTATCTCTACATAGTAAATATTGCATACTTCAAAATAGTATTGTATGTTCTAAAAGTCTTGTTTTATACTTTTTCAGCGTCGTTTTTTGTCGTAGTTGGGTTTTAGTTTTTAACTTTTATTATTTGTACTATTTTGGTGTTAGTAAGTAGTAAAGAAGCTATGAACGAAAAGATGTGAACTATATGCAATCAGTCCATGAATATACGTAAAGTCACATGCAAATGCTAGTAATATATATATATTTAAAATGTACAAGTAAAGCGCTTTCCAATGATACCAAACACGGCGTATTTATCTTAACTTTATTTTTTTACTCTGTATGTTTTGTCCGCTAGTGGGCGCCACATTAGATTTTGTGAAACCCTATATAGCCTATAACCAGCGGACAATTAAGACGCTTCTAATGATATGTCATTTGTCGAATTCTGACAAACAATTTAGAAGTTAAGATGAACATACATACATACATACAAACATACATACATACATACATACATACATACATACATACATACATAGCCTGTCAAAATCATAACCCTCCTTTTGCTTTGCCGTAGTCGGGTAAAAATAACAATACACGCGAGTTTAATCCGTAAAATTAGTTTTATTTCAAATGTGTAGTGTTCGCGCAAAGAAACAACGAAATAAGTTAACTTACGCTCCCAACGAGCACAAAGTTTATTTTTAACAAGATTTTATTAAGTAATCATAAGTTGCGAATCAAATTCGAGCCACGTCCAAGTTACTGCTAATACTGGGTATTGCTGAAATTGTGCATGTAACATGTAAGGTCAAGAAGTTCATATGAAATGTGGACAAAGTAACAATTTTGGAGAAAGGTGAACATACCTGTTGTGCTACCACAGAGAGCACTTCGATATCAATCCGGTTGAACTCGTCAAAGCACGCCCATGCCCCGGACCTGATTGACATTATCTTCTATAATATAAAAATGAATCGCGACATGTGTTGGTAGCGCATAACTCAACAACGCCTGAACCCATTTGACTAATTCGTTTTTTTAAATGTTCGTTGAAGTCCAAGGATGGTTCTTACAGCGAGACAAAAACGAATAATTGCCGGGAAAACCCTGAAAACAGCCCTTTTCTTTTTCACATTTTTTTGACAGGATGCAGTCTGTCGGGTCAGCTATTATTACAATAAATAGTATTTATGGGTCGGTCTACACGCTTGCGCCCACCGTCAAAAGCGTGTAGCGTGAGCGTTAATAATAATGGGTTTGATCATTTAAGAGAAAGGCAAGTTTCGCATAATATTAGGTTAAATGAAATATGCTCACGCGGCCAGTCCTTTAAAGAATTTGCCCATCGCCATGTAGTCGAGCTGGTCCGAGCAATTGAAGACCACGCACTGCACCGCCAAAGCTTTCGCCAAGTCCTGAATCAAATGTACAATAGATAAAAGGAATTGCTGTACATTAGTTTAGCTTTAACCCAAGGACAGATTCGATTGTCAATGTAGGTCTTAAAATCTTCGTTCGGAGTTTCGTTAAGTTTCAAAGATCATAAAAGTCCTGTGAGTCTGACTCGACTGAGTCTATGAAGAGTTTCGAACCAATATTGAAAACATAACATGTTTTAAGGGTATCCCCAGTCAAACATTCGTATTAATTTGTTGTTAAGGCTGCAACAGAAATACATCATTTGTAAAAATTTCAACTGCCTAGCTATAGCGGTTCTCGAGATACAGCGGAGTCTTAATAATAGGGTCGCGTTTTTATCTTTTGGGTGCAGATCCCTAAAATAGCTAGTTTTGTCTATTTTTATAAGACGCAATACTTTAAACAAGTTGTTGTCAAAAAATATAAATGTTTTTATTTTCTATGCCACATAAGTACGTAGTGTAGGACGCCCTCCGGCCAGGTGGTGTGACGTTCTGCGCAGGACGGCTGGTAGGAGCTGGATGCGAGTGGTCGAGGGGAGACTAAAGTGGTGAGCATTTGAGGAGGCCTATGTCCAGCAGTGGACGAAAGTGGGCTGATAATGATGATGATGATGAACATATACACATATACATACCATGTAACATATATCGGAAATTTTCAGTTTTCTTATTTGTGTTGCCATGACTGACGTGAGTTTAAAATTAATAATGATGATGATGATGAAAAAGTCAGGGGATACCAGTCACAACTATCTGTCCGGTGGTTAGTGAACGGTATACGGGTAAGCGACCCCGGCTCCTCGAGCTACTATCGACTCAGTCCAAATCATCCGAGGTGATAGTATTTTTCCTTTCCCTGTCACATATCCTCGCTACTCGTGGGAACGCAGTGACCTTATTAAAACAATGCACAAGGCAGAATGGCGGCGACGTGGTCCACAGCCCGTCACGTCACGTTTCCCACAGAGGTGAACAGTGGACCGCTGGAAGTGGTCTCTGCCTACCCCTCTGGGAAAAAGGCGTGATTTTATGTATGTATGTATGATGATGATGATGAACATGTACACACACACATTCATGTAACATATATCGGACATTTTAAGTTTTCTTATGTGGGTTGCCATGAATGACGTGAGTTTAAAATTTATGATGATGATGATGAACCTGTACTCAAATACATACATGTAACCTATATCGGTCATTTTCAGTTTTCTAATGGGTGTTACCATGACAGTTTAAAATTAATTATGATGATGATGATGACGTCACCCACCTTAGTGGTCTCCGTCTTGCCGGTGCCGGCGGGCCCGGCGGGCGCGCCGCCGAACTTGAGGTGCATCGCGCACATCAGCGTCAGGTAGCAGCGGTCCGTCAGCGGCGTGATCACCAGCCGCCCGCTGGGGATGATAATATATATATATATATCTTTATTTTCTCAACACAAAACACAAGTTAACAAATTTTATTTTATTTAACAACAATGATTGGAAGGACATATGATGAGGTTTGTGTGAGACAGAGGCCTGTGACAGGTATAAGTATACCTGTTTTACAGATCATCAGGCTCCCACCACCCGGTATTCCTAGTTACACTTGATGTTAACGTTATGGTGTTAGCAAAACGGGTCACATTCGCCTGATGGAAAGCTTTAGATGGCGTCACATAATATTATTCAATATCACATACATTGATTTGATACCATGATAATCTTGCAACATGAATAAATAAATATCTGGGACATTTTCACACACGGTCATCAGACCTCAAACTAAACAGATCTTGTACTATGGGCGTCAGGACTGATAACACCCAGCAACGGAACAAACACCGATGTTCATCACAAAATATTTGTCCCGAGTGGGAATCGAACCCACGAATCTTGGAACCCCCAGACAGGGTCACGCCTTTTCCCCAGTGAAGAGGGGCAGAGATCACTTCCTGCCATGTGCTAAAGTAAATATGTTAACGAAAAATCGGGTATGATCTTGACCTCTCGCATGGCAAGCAACAACCTTAACCACTCGACCATCGACGCTTTCTGACAAGGTACGTATTTATAAATATATATAATAAATAAATAAATATTACACAACATCACATACATTGATCTGATCCCGTAGTAAGTAGCTTAATTACTTGTGTTACGGAAATCAGGATCAACAGTGGATATGTTATAGACAATGTGTATAATCCGGTATTGTATAGATCACCTAGGTATTCTATACAATAATAATAATAATAATAATATAACCACCACATTTTCCCGTGACATCAGAATGGATTTAGGGCTAGAGAAATGTAAAAAAGCTCAACATAGTAAAAGGCAAGATTATTGATGGTAATTACACAATTGGAGAAACAGAATGCATATAAGCTATGAAAAAAGCAGAAATATATAAATACTTGGGTTATAAACAATCTCTTCTTATTGAACATATATCAATCAGGAACCAATTAAAATCAGAATACTACAATAGAATTCATTCACTTTGCAAAAAACAGTTATCAGGTAAAAATCTCTTTAAAGCTATCAATACTTACGCAATACCAGTGCTCACTTATTCCTTCGGCGTTATTAAATGGTCGAAGACAGAATTACATAAGTTAGAAATTAAAACAAGGACAACTCTCACACATCATAGACATCATCATCCTAAATCAGCAATAGAGCGAATAACGTTACCAAGGAAAGAAGGTGGAAGAGGTCTTATAGAAATAATACAGTTACACAATACACAAATTACTAACTTAAGAGATTTTTTCAAAGATAAACAAACTAACAGTACTCTACATAAAACAATACTTGCAATAGATAATAATTATACCCCAATAAGCATAAATACAGAAGTAGAACCAATTGATAAAACCGAAAGAAAAGAAGAAAAACATCGAAGATGGAAAGAAAAAGAATTGCATGGCCGACACCCTCACGATCTGGACCAAGCCCATGTCGACAAGGAGGCTTCTAATAAGTGGCTTGAATCAGGAGATCTATTTCCAGAGACTGAAGGATTTGCGATTGCCATACAAGACCAAGTAATAAACACAAAAAATTACAGAAAGTATATTTTAAAAGACCGTTCCCTACAAAATGATCTTTGCAGATAATGTAATAACAAACCAGAAACAATTCAACACATAATAGGAGCATGCATCACACTAACCCAGAATGATTATACCTACAGACACAACCAACTTGCTAACATAATTCATCAGAAACTAGTACAAAAACACAAATTAAATAACGACCTACATACTCCCTACTACAAATACGTCCCACAACATGTGTTAGAAAATTCTAATTATAAACTGTATTATGATCGCACAATTCTCACTGACAACACAATATACAATAACAGGCCTGACATAACTCTTGTAGATAAACATAATAAACACACTTACATAATAGATATAGCAGTCCCCAATACTAACAACATTCAGTCCACAATAGTAGAGAAAGTAAGAAAATATACCGAGTTACAAGACCAAATCAAACGAGTATGGAAGATGAACCAAGTCACTATAATTCCAATAGTTGTGTCCACCACAGTCGTCATACCCAAGCAATTACACATTAGTCTACAGAATTTAAACCTCCCAAAGCACACCTATATTACCCTCCAAAAAGCTGCAATCCTTAACACATGTCGAATAGTTCGAAAATTTTTACGATTAGAATTAGAGTCGAGTACATAAACTTTCAATTTTGCTTGCCCAGAGGCCGCAAAATTGAAATGAACCCCTTCAAAAAGGGAGAATATATTTACAATATATACACAAAATAATAATAGTTTATTTCAGATAAGTTACATCCATAAAAAAATACATTCACACAAAGATAATTATAAGATAAAATAAAATAAAATAAAAATTAAAATTAAAAGATAACTATAACATAAGACAAGATAACATAAAATAAATGTTTAGTGCAACGGCTGACCATCACGAGAGAGGGTAGTTTCCCGTGACCGTCACCCTCTGCACAAAACATCTCCAGAGGGGCGATGTGAACCGATCCGCCAATGTCTTCAGGATGCTTTTGGGACTATCTCTCACTGTTCTAATCAGGGAGGCACTTTTTTTGCGAATGACTGCTTCAAAACCATCAGTTTGGTACTCCACAAACATCCCTGAAGCACTGCAAAAACGCGGCAGACCCAACATCATCCTAAAAACATTATTGTATTGGATTCTTAGGGTCTCCATCGATTTTTGGTGTGTCTGACCCACAGATTTCCCGTGTATATGCTTTGGCAGTAGGCTTTAAAAAGCGACACTTTGACGTCTTCAGTACAACGAGAGAATCTGCGCGCCAGCATATTACCTCTCACCGCTAGAGCCCTACGCTCCCGTTCGATATCATCATCGTCTTTGAGGCTACTGGTTAAGATATGCCCTAGATACTTAAATTTCGTTACACGTTTTATGTTCAAGCCATTAAGGGTAATATCTGTACTATTATCTGGGCATTTCCCAGCAGCCCCAAAAACCATGTATTCCGTTTTGCTAGCATTGTACATGAGCCCGTGGCTGGCAGCATACAACTCACAGACCCTCAGCATATCCAAAAGCCCACCCACCGTGGGGCTGAGCAGCACCATGTCATCTGCGTAGCTAAGGTTGTTCATACTAACGCCGTCTAGACGACAGCCGACACGCATGCTACTCAGCTCCACGATGAGATCGTTAACATAAATGTTAAAGAGGTTTGGAGAAGACAACCCACCCTGTCTTACCCCGCACTCCAACACATATGGATCTGACAGAGAATCAGCCCATCTCACCTGATTTGTTTGGTTAGCATACCAAAATTTCAGGACGTTCAGTATTTCCACCGGTACACCCCTGCTCCCCAGCTTCCCCCAAAGGACGTCATATGACACCAGGTCAAATGCCTTTGAAAGATCCAGGAAGCAGGCGTATACCGGCGTCTCTCTATCGGTATAGTATTGGACAGTATGCTTAAGGCTTACTATAGCGCTTTCAGTTGAAAGTCAGGTCGAAAACCGAACTGCGCGTCATGTAAATTTAAATGTTTGTCCAGTTCAGAATTAAGCACACTATCCAACACTTTGGCAATTGTTGTAGCCAGGGATATAGGCCGATAGTTCCTCCTATCCGAGGTGTCACCAGTCCCATTCTTGACAATGGGCACAACGATGGTTTTCATTAGGTCTAGCGGTAGATAACAGTGACTAATACACATTGTCAAGAACATAGCCAATACCCTCGGCAGGTGAACCCCTGCATACTTTAAGTGTTCCACACTAATGCCATCATGACCTGGAGACCTGCCGCCGCTCATGTTATTGAGCACTTTTCTTATCTGAGAAGCCGTTATAGTGCGTAATGCCGATTCGACTCCCCGGTTAACGGGCGCAGGGCTAGAAGTAAACAGCGAGGGACCCAGAGGAGAATCTACTGCAAAATGATCCTTGAACAAATTTGCAATCTGCACAGAGTCACTTGCCCCTCCAATGCTTACCGGGAGGCCAGGCTTAACATCGCATTTCTTCGTGGCCTTCCAAAAATGTTTAAAATTTTTAGTTGATCGGTGTTTTGCTAGAACGTCCATTTTAGTTGGTCTTGGTTACGTTGACACCATTTTAAACGACTTTTAAAGACTTTCCTCGATACATTCATGTCATCATAAATTTTCCCTGAGGAAGGACGATTATATAACAACCACACTTTAAAATTAAGCCTGGCCACCCTGTGAGCCTCATGAACATGTTCATTCCATCCACAGAGATGCCTATTCCTGTTTGGCTTAATACACGGCCGCTTCTTAGTTTCACTAGCAGCTATACAGAGAGCACTAACAATATTATTATAAAGCCTGTCAAGCACTATTTTATGATTATCCAGGTTGCACCACCCACGACCGCAATGAATGAACTCAGGAGGGAACTCAATTTCACGCAACATACTATGACAGTGAAGTCGGTACTGATCCTTTTGAGTTTCGTCTCTTTCTCCACAATGCCTAAAACGATCAGGCAATGTGTATAATACGATTAATTTCACACATTGCCTAGGTATTGTATGAAATGCCCGAAGTGCATCAGGTAATGTGTATAATGAACGACCATGGGTAGGACCTTAATCATTTTCATTTTATTTATTACTAGCGACCCGCCCTCGCTTCGCTTCGGGGATATCATTATCTCTATGTAATATATTTTAACCCCGTAAGAGAAATCTATTTTTTTTTAATCTAAAAAAGGCATATGACACTCAGGGATAGTGAAGCTTTCCAACAGTGAAAGATTTTTTCAAATCGGTGCAGTAGTTTCGGAGCCTATTCGAAACAAACAAACAAACAAAAAATCAAACCTTTCCTCTTTATAATATTATTATATAACATTGACTCCCCCGTACCCCAGTGACGCTTACATGGAGCCTACATCGCATGCTGGCTAGCTGAGCGCGGTGGCGGCAAACACGCGACTTTTTTCTAATACTTGCATTTTTAATCTCGTGATATCTTCCGAATTAAATGTCCGAATTGAATAATTCAAAAAGTTATAAAAAGGTATTGAAGCCGTCTTGAATATAAAGTAACTTATTTTTTTAAGGATTAATACCAAGGTACAAATAAAGAGCCCTTTCAAGCGGCGGCATATAAATTAAATTTTTAGAATAAAAAACCGCTTGCTGTGACATAACTATAATATTTAGACATATGCTGTCGCGACACTTTTTGTAGATAATGATGAGTTCTGCAAAGTCTTAGTAAATGGTTTTGTTCTATCTTCAATAGTTTTCGCAGCGTAGGCGACGTAAGGAATTTTTCAGGTCTATTTTTTACACCTTGGGTTACATTATTGGAGTTTTAGTAAGGATCCCTAATTTTTAAAAAAATATAATATAGCCTATGTTACTTCTGAATAATGCAGCTTTCTAATGGTGAAAAAATTATTGCAATCGGTCCAGTAGTTTTTGAGTTTATTCATTACAAACATACAAAAATACAAAAATACAAAAATACAAATCTTTCCTCTTTATAATATTAGTATAGATTGAGACAGAGTAATGTTCCTGTTAATGTCAAGTTCAAAATGTTGATATTGAACGGGTTAATCAAACTTATCGACGGTATGTTTTGAATAATATGTTATTGCTTTGCGTAGAGAGAGAGGTTCGGTAGCATTGGTTTTGAGTCCGTCCGTTAACTCATGAATGGTCCGTCCGTCCATCCGTCACCAGGCTTTTACTTGAGAACAGTGATAGCTAGATATGTAGTTGCAATTAGTTGATCATAAACATACATGTTACCGGACAAACCTGATTTCAGGACAAACTCGTTAGGCCTTGGATAAACTATGTAGTACTTGCGAGCTCGGGACTTCCTGGCACCTTAGACTGAGTTAAAAAAAGAGTCCTCTTTGAAAATTTAAAATTTGAAAAAATTCGCATTTATGACCCCGCCTGAACGGGGACTTGAACCACCGGACCTCCCGATATCGCGTCGGTTGCTCTGAGCTATCCAGGCAATTACGTCACAATGCGAACTTTTCCATCACCTTTTACCCGTTAGCCACGGGTGGCGCCACCACCGGTAGTGATCAAACACTATCGGTCCGCAAACATTTCTTTACAGAAATGTTATACAGAATGGTTGCACTTGGCAATTATATTTTTATTTGTTGTTTTTAATGCTTTTAAAGCTTAATGTAAATTTAAAATTTTGAAAAAATTCGCATTCACGACCCCGCCTGAACGGGACCTTGAACCACCGGACATCCGATATTTTTAAAACCACCCATATACACCGTGAAATTTTAGTGGTTGTTTTCCCGCAGTAAAATTATTCTATCTTAGTAGCACAATGCACAATAGATTTGTGCAGCTCTTATTAAAAAATGCCGGTCTTACGAAAGGTTTAACCGAAACTCGAAAGCACTTTCGAACCGCTTTATTACTTAGGGCGTAGAGCTTCTTTAGCTTTAAGTATCGATTTCATGCGGCAAGCAGTACCTGATTACGTCAAATCACAGCTTCTCTCGTTTTCGAGTTTAAAAATTATTATTATAAAAATTTTGAATAATTCTAGAACTCCTATGTGACAAACGCATACCAACCGATAAAGTGCAATATGTTTAATCAGCGCTATGTGTTTGTAACAGTTAAAATTAGGATAAGCTCTCAAAAGATCAGTAGGTAACTAACCAAATTACGGAGAAGAAAAATCGATTAAATACATTACCTAAGCTTCAACCGGCATTCTATACAATGCCCAGGTATTCTATACATTTCCTAGGTAAAGTGTAAAATATTTCAAACATTGAGTATCATTTCATACATTGCCTAAGCAACCTCGGCATTCTATACATTTCCTAGGCATTGTATAGAATGCCTGCATTATACACATTGCCTATAACAGATACACAAATTAACTTAAATATATTTAATAATACACCCAGACACTGAAAAAACACCGATGTTCGTCACACAAAAATTTGTGTTAAGTAGCTTAAGCATGATAATCTTGCAACATAAATAAATAAATATCTGGGACATTTTCACTCACGGTCACCTAACCCCAAACTAAACCTTGTTGTACTATGGGCGTCAGAGACTGATATACATACAAATATATTTATAAAGACATGCTTAAATACATAATCACACCCAGTCACGGAGCAAACACCGATGTTCATCACAAAATTATTTGTCCCGAGTGGGAATCGAACCCACGATTTTTGGAACCGCCAACCGCTGTTCCATCGGGCTCGATACATAAAATCACGCCTTTTCCCCAGTGCAGAGGGACAGAGATCACTTCCTGGTATAAGATCCGGCTGCAAAATCACTACGTTCATAATGTGGTTAATGGAACTATTTTTTTCCATATTTACATGACTCCTATTCAATACACTTTCAAGAAGCTGCCAATCGAAAAGCGCCCGCAAGTAATTTTATTTAATATAATGTTAATGAATTTTTGGAAAAAAATTTCGTTCACTTATTTGCTTGATGAAATATCATACATTTCAAAGCAGTGAACGTAAAAAGTAGGGAAAACTATGGTTGCCGCTGCCCTTTTGGCCGCAACTTCATCGCAGCCAGGTATGAACAAGTATAACTTTGTAATACTTTTTCGTTCATGACGTATATTGATAATTTTAATATGAAATGAAAGAAATTAAAAAATACTTTTTTTTTTAATTCATCTTTACAGAATAGCTGGCAACTATAATATAATACCCACGACTCTTGGAACCGTAGGTTATGAACCTGACTCACTAACCATTTTTCCACCGAGCCAGTATTTAGTCCTGATCTAAATACTTGTCACCTGTTGCCGAGGTACTCGCAGGAGTACACAAAGACCGAGTTGAGCGCCCTCACGTCGCAGTGGTTCTGGCTGAACTGGGGGTAGTAGGGCGCGGTGTCGAGCCGGTTCACTTGACATAAGGTTCAAACCCAATGAAATTCCAACAAACTACCGTTTAAGGGTTTGACAAGGTAGGTATTTAGTCCAGATCAACAAATAAAAAAATAATTGCCTCGTGCAACCATCCTGTATAACATTTCTGTAAAGAAATGTTTGCGGACCGATAGTGTTTGATCACTACCGGTGGTAGCGCCGCCCGTGGCTAACGCATAAAATGTGATGGAAAAATTCGCATTGGAAGCTCAACTCCTGGATAGCTCAGAGGTTAGAGCAACCGACGCGATATCGGGAGGTCCGGTAGTTCAAGTCCCCGGGTTATGAGTGCGAATTTTTCCAAATTTTAAATTTACATTAATACCTGTTGCCGAGGTACTCGCAGGAGTACACGAAGACCGAGTTGAGCGCCCTCACGTCGCAGTGGTTCTGGCTGAACTGGCGGTAGTAGGGCGCGGTGTCGAGGCGGCTCTCGTCCTGGTAGATCTCGGTCGACTCGCCCTCCTCGAACACGTACATCGGCTTCACTATTGAGTAGTATCTGCGGAGAGGAAATTATATTTAACTAGTGACCCGCCCTCGCTTATTGAGTATTTCACCTTATGTTAGTATCGTAGATTTCTACGATACACATTTTGGCCCCTAGATTGAGGATTACACGCGAGACTATTAGCTTCAACACCGTCCCAGGTGAAGACACATGGAATGAGGGTGTTCGCGTGTAAGAACTTCACTAGATGGCAATACGTAGGCGTGAGGTCCAACTGCAGCGTGATTGGTTATTTTTGACGTGACATTGACAGACATGTCAATATTCACCAATCACGAAGCTGTTAGACCTCACGCCTACGTATTGCCACCTAGTGAAGTTCCTATACGCGAACACCCTCATTCAACGATCACCGTAGACCTGTTAACCCCCGCCCCTCACCTGAGCTGGCACGTCCACTAGAATTCGGTGATAATCTTCACTTCACGAGCGAGCGCGTGACGTCACGCGCGTGCGCCTCGAGCACGGAGAGTTGTCCTCTACCGGACACAGGGTGTTGGAGGCAAACGACCTTATGTTAAGGGCTTTAAGTCCAATATCGTAGAAATTTACATATTTCTCGCTGCCCGTATCTTGATTGATGCATATTTGCAAAAGTCGATTTATCCTGGACTGACTAAGGTGACTACTAATATAATAAGTGCCGAGTTACGTGTTATTTTTACTGTCGCATCACCTTGCCATTTTTTGCGTCTAGTATTAAGGTTTCCAAAGGGTGGCCGCTACATGATCTGTTTCCGGTTCAATGTCCAAAAAGGAGACGCAAAAGAAATTGTCGCCACATCTATTCGTTGGCTGTGGGGCAAAATCTGTTAACCAATCGCTCCCTCACCCAAGCTGGCACGTCCATTGGAAGTCTGGATTACACGGTATCAGCGACTGATAGCTTCAAAACTGTCTCAGAAGAACGGTCACGGTAGACCTGTTAACCCCCCGCCCCCTCACCTGAGCTGGCACGTCCACTGGAAGTCGGTGATGTTCTTGACGTTCTCGTCGACGAGCGAGCGCGTGACGTCACGCGCGTGCACCTCGATCACGATGAGCTCTCCTCTACCGTACACAGCGCATTGAAGGCTTTCGACCTTATGTCAAGCGGTTAAAGTCCAATATCGTAGAAACATACTGCCCGTATCTTGCTTGATGTATCACTGCAAAAGTCGCCTCATGGCAGACTGCTATACATACATACATAAAACCACGCCTTTTTCCCAGAGGGGTAGACAGAGATCACTTCCTCCAGACTGCTAAGATGACCAATTAATAATATGATCAACACCCAGTTACTTACTATTTTATTGTCGCATCCCCTTGCCATCTATTGCACCTAGATTTAAGAGAGACACAGGAAGGCGCTACAGAATCTGTTTTCGATTCACTGTCTGAAAAGTAGACACAAAAGAAACGAAATAGTCACATCCCGTGACTGTGACAAAATCTGTTAACCAATCGTTCCCTGACCTGAGCTGGCACGTCCACTGGAAGTCGGTGATGTTCTTGACGTTCTCGTCGACGAGCGAGCGCGTGACGTCACGCGCGTGCACCTCGATCACGATGAGCGCGCACACCACCTCGCGCTGGAAGAACGTCAGCTCGCCCTTCACCAGCCCGCGGAGGCTGTCCAACTGGGAAGTGAATAAATCAATAAATAAAAAAGGCGTCCGACCGATTTCAGCCATGGCGGCCGATCTCAATTGAGATCAGCCAAGTGCGCAGGACATATTATAGTGCACAAGTGTGCGCGCAAACACAAGTGCACTCTCTATTCCCTTACTCTCATAATTCGGTGAGACGGCAATCCGACATGACCGATGAGAGATCGGGCGCAGGACCACCGGCTTAACGTGCTTTCCGAGGCACGGGCGTTCAACCGCCAACTTCCTAACTCCGGGCTGAGTAATTTCAATTACAGAAAAACTCACACAAATTTTGCCCGACCCCGGATTCGAACCGGGGACCTCTCGGTCCTAACGCAGCACTTGCTACCAATTGACCAACGAGAGAGTTAATAAATCAATACATAGTATAAAACAAAGTCGCTTTCGCTGTATGTCCGTATGTATGCTTAGATCTTTAAAACTACGCAACGGATTTTGATGCGGTTTTTTTAATAGATAGAGTGATTCTTAAGGAAGGTTTGTATGTAAAATTTACCCGAAGCGAAGCGAGGGCGGGTCACTAGTAATAAATAAATAAATAATAAATATTACACAACATCACATACATTGATCTGATCCCGTGGTAAGTAGCTTAAGCACTTGTGTTACGGGTATCAGAATCAACAGTGGATACACAAATATACTTAAATATATTTAATAATACACCCAGACACGGAACAAACACCGATGTTCGTCACACAAATATTTGTCCCGAGTGGGAATCGAACCCACGACTCTTGGAACCGTAGGTAGTAAACCTGGGTCACTAGCCACTGTTCCACCGAGCCAGTTATAACACATAATTTTATAACCAAAAATTTGACACCAAAAAGGTTTATTTTAATCCGCCCAAAAATAGCCGATGGCTCTCACCCCCAGCGGATGGCTCTCACCCCTCTTTCTCCTGCTACATCTACACCCACTCTGGTGTTCCTATGTTACCACACTCACCATAGCCAGGTTCTCGTCGAAGAACTGGTCCATCCTGTAGTCCTGGATGGCCTGCTCCACGCCCGCGGTCCAGGCGGTCTGCGAGCCCGCGATCACCACCTGCCCCGGCCAGCGGAGCACCCACTCCGCGCGGGTCATGCCCCATAGCTCTTCTAGACCGGCGATCAGGGTGAGACGGACTGGGGATTAACAAATAAACAACTATTTATACCCTTTACCAACATATCGACCTTATACACTTAACATAAGGTCCACGAGCAATTTACACGTTTGTAACATGTTAAAAAAAAAACTTAATAATAATAATAATAATAAAATTCGTTTATTGCTTTCCATACACGAACAAAATAAAAAAAATAAATAACAATCAGTAAAGCAATAGGAGTTAGCTCAGCATGAGCTTGTCTAGGATCCGGGAACCTAGATAGCGCTGATTTTCAGCTACTCCCGTTTCTCTTAAGGTGTTAAACGAGAAATGGGTTACGAGGGCTAAATTTATTACATAAATTATAACATTAAACATTAAGGGAAAAGAGAAAATAATAATAAGAAAAAAAGTAACATTAAACATCCTTAAGAATAACATTAAGAATAACAAAACGGAGAAAAATGGCGTAATTCTAAAAAAGTGAGATCGTTTGAGTGTGTGTGTGTGTGTGTGTGTGTGTGTGTGTGTGTGTGTGTGTGTGTGTGTGTGTGTGTGTGTGTGTGCGCGCGTGCGTGCGTGCGTGCGTGTGTGTGTGTGTGTGTGTGTGTGTGTGTGTGTGTGTGTGTGTGTGTGTGTGTGCGCGCGCGTGCGTGCGTGCGTGCGTGCGTGTGTGTGTGTGTGTGTGTTTGGTTATAATGCGTTTTTAGGGGTTACCTATTGAAAAAAGTTTTTAAGTGACCAATATCCACCAATTAGATCTTGCGCAGCTAATTGTTTACCTAATAAGGCTGTCTTGTATTTATTTTTGAAGCACTCTACGCTCATTTTTATTTTCATAGGCGGAGGCAGATCATTCCAAATGCTCGCTGCATAATATTTGAAAGATCCGCGATATCGGGCGGAGCTATGCTTAGGTACCTTCAGCAAATTCTTTGTAGCGAACCGCAAACACTTGAGGCTGCTTCCACTAACCCATGTAAGCTTCTCGAATAAATATTCAGGTGCTTTTGTCCATATTATCCTGTGAACAGTACAGGCGTATTGCATCTCTCTTTTAGCCTTCATATTCAGAATGCCTTTTTTGTTGAGGTATGGTGTTATATACTCTCTTCTTGGCACATTATAACAGAAGCGGATGCAAGCATTCTGCACACGTTGAATAGCTTTCTCAGTACTAACATTCAACCTTGGGCCAAACACAGTACTGCAGTAGTTGAAAGGGGACAAAACCAGAGAATCAGTCAAAAGCAATCGTAACTCTTCTTTTAAATACGGTCTGATTTTATAGAGTACTTTAAGTTTGAAAAAAGCATTTCTGATCTTACTGTTGACGTGATCCTCATATCTTTGCTCCCCATCCATAAGCAATCCTAAATTTCGCGCCGATTTGACTTCATCTAATTTAACGTTAGCAATACAGACAGCTTGGTTACAGTCTTTAACTTTTTTTATTTGTGATTTGGTTCCTAATATCAAAACCTGCGACTTTTTAGGGTTTAAAACAAGCGAGTTATTCTCGGACCACGCGTGTATGTTAAGTAGATCAGAGTTAATTTTCTGTATTGATTTGTGAGTATCTTTAGCATCGAACGAGTAATATAATTGCGTATCGTCAGCATACTGGTGATATTTGCATGATTTTATGGATTGAGGAAGATCTGCAGTAAAAACAGTGAATAAAATGGGGCTTAGTATTGAGCCTTGTGGTACGCCATGGGTGATTAATTTGGGTGCCGAGAGCATCTTTCCACCGTCCTTTCCGTAGGTAACAACAGTTTGTTCCCTATCAGTCAGGTAGGTTTTAAACCACTCACAGGTATTGGCCGAGAAACCGTACAAATTTAATTTAGCTAGAAGGAGCTGATGGTGTAGGCAATCAAATGCTCTTGTGTAATCTAACAGTACTAATACACTACTTAATCCCATGTCTGAAGCCTCAGTCAGGTCGTCTGTAACATGTATCAAAGCAGTTTCAGTTCCATGCCCACGACGAAATCCGGACTGGAATTTAGGTATTATGTTATTATTGTCCAAAAAATTCGTTATCTGATGCAAAACAACTTTTTCTATTACTTTCGATAGTGTGGGTAAAATTGATATGGGGCGTAAATCTTTAAATTCATTAACAGAGTCTATTTTAGGAATAGGTCTAATCAGGGATTTTTTCCATTGTGCGGGGAAGGTGTGGGTTAAAATTGATTTGTTTATTATTGAAGTGATAATAGAAAGCGTTTTTAGGTAATGTCAGTTTGATCATACGTATGTTTAAGCCATCATGTCCCGAAGAGTTAGTTTTTATATCATTAATGATTTTGTATACCTCAGATTCAGTAGTTGGTTTTAAGTCTAATATGTCTTGTGATTTAGGTTTGTCAATTTTGTCGATTACACTTTTAACATTAACACTTTTACAATAGGGTAGGTTTAAAAAGTGATCATTAATTTTGTTAGGGTCGTTGAAGTTATCCGGTATACTAATTTCCCTATTATTGCTTAAAGGAGATGTATTTTTTATGTTCTTCCATAGAAGTTTAGGATTCTTTATGTTTTTATTTAAGTGAGAATTTAAGTAAGCCGTCTTTTCATTTTTTACTGCTGTAGTGATGTAGTTTTTAAGATTTCGATAATACTGTTTTGCCGAGTGTTTTTTATTTTTATGAAATTTAGTCAAGGCTTCGTCTTTAAGTCTCACCATTCGTTTTAGGGTTTCAGTTATCCAAGGCTTATTTCTGTCTTTGATAATTACTTTTTGATGGGCGCGTGAAGATTAAATAAAGTCAACATATAATTATTAAATATTGAAATCATTTCGTCGACGTTGTTTGCTAGTTCGACTGTATGCCAAGGGATTGAATTTAAGTCATCTTCAAAGAGATCTGGAACTATATCATGTAAAGCCCGCCTATAAATTATTTCCTTTAGGAATTTTGATTTTTTATGTCAAAGTCTACCATTACTGTGGCATGATCGCTTATGCAATGTAACTTTATCTCTATTAATGTTAAGAAAGAGCGGCGTCTCCAAACACAGGCATCATGCTTAAATGGAGACAACGACCACGATCTGTGTTCCTTTGAAATAGATACTGAATAAACATTTTTCATTTTCAACATGTTATGCTCGTTAGACGGTTAAACAATTGCATCAGCGGCCATCTCAGTAAAGAGCAAAAAGCACACGCGATTCTCACATATTGCTACTACGTCATCGTAATAAAAATGTCTTAAACCAACAAACCAACTGAATCCTGATCTGATTGATCCAGAATAATTAAGACATAAACATCAAATAAGGGCAATCGCGTATGAGAAATTCTCTAGACGGCAATACGTAGCCGTGAGGTCCAACAGCAGCATGATTGTATTTTTTTTTGACGTCACATTGACAGACATGTCAATATTCACCACTCAAGTGGACTTCGCGCCTACGTATTGCCATCTAGTGAATTTCTTATACGCGATTACCGTCATTGACGCAATTTCGTTAGCTCTCTCGGGTCTCAGTTTAATCATTTCTACACAATTTATTTTGAATGCTTAAAAGTCTAATCTACTCACTAGTGTGCCTCATAGTATCTTCCAACAACAGCAGCCACTGCTCCACGTTAGACGACGGGTAGAACTTGTACTTGAGCTCCACGATCTCTCCCTCGCTGGAGTGCATGTGGCTGATCCTTAGGTCCGCTTCGAAGGTCACCTGGTTGTTCATAGAACATTGTCAGTATAAGTTAAAAGAGTATCCACAGAGAGGCAAGTGGTTTAGTTCCTCTTTTCTGTCCCGTGTCATCAAGTCATGGAATGCCATACCAGCTCATGTTTTCCCTCCCTCCTATGATCCCGAGCTCTTAAGGCGTAAAACGGCATTTAAGCAGGCCTTCAGGGTGAGTGCGACACGCTCAATATGATGTATTGTGCCTGTCGACTTCATATGTGTGTGTGATCTCACTACCGCTTACCACCAGGTTGAGTGAGGTCATCTTGATCAATTTGCTATGGTAAACCTGCAAATTTGTATCTGCAACCAGATCCAGATGTTCTTAGATGAGATACACGGCCATAGGAAGTGAACAGACTACGGAGTCGGCCAATTTTCTACTGCATGCGGAGTCCACACTGCGGGCCCAAATTGGTTGGATATGAATATGCTCAGATTCTCTCTCAAATTCTTCAGCTCCATGCATTAGGCCCTAGGCCTACACGGGGTGCCTTAGCTACCTTAACCTCTCACCTTGGCGATGTTCTCGAAGCACTTCCTCAGATGGGGCTGGACCGCTCTCGGGTTTCGAGACTGGGACAGGATCTCCAGCAGTTCGTCGTCGCTGAGGAAGAAGAAGCGAGGGAATCGAAGCCGCTTCAGCTCCATGCACTAGGCCCTAGGCCTGCACGGGGGTGCCTTAGCTACCGACGGACCCCACCATGGCGATGTTCTCGAAGCACCTACTCAGCTCATCGTTGCCTCAGCTGCACGCACTAGGCACTAGGCCCTAGACCTGCACGGGGTGCCTTAGCTACCTTAGCCCTTCACCTTGGCGATGTTCTCGAAGCACTTCCTCAGATGGGGCTGGACCGCTCTCGGGTTTCGAGACTGGGACAGGATCTCCAGCAGTTCGTCGTCGCTGAGGAAGAAGAAGCGAGGGAATCGAAGCCGCTTCAGCTCCATGCACTAGGCCCTAGGCCTGCACGGGGGTGCCTTAGCTACCTTAGCCCCTCACCATGGCGATGTTCTCGAAGCACCTACTCAGCTCATCGTTGCCTCAGCTGCACGCACTAGGCACTAGGCCCTAGACCTGCACGGGGTGCCTTAGCTACCTTAGCCCTTCACCTTGGCGATGTTCTCGAAGCACTTCCTCAGGTGCGGCTGAACCGCTCTCGGGTTCCGTGACTGGGACAGGATCTCCAGCAGTTCGTCGTCGCTGAGGAAGAAGAAGCGAGGGAATCGAAGCCGCTTCAGCTCCATGTACTCGGCCAGGCCGCGCGCGACCACCGCCAGGAGATGACGGGCTTCCACCAAGCTGTCCAGGAGACGGGAGTCAGGGCAGATCAGCATTATCTGGCGATGTGGAGGTAGCCGTTAGACGCTTTGTTGCATATATCTGATCACACCTAGCGATTTCGATCTCGGCGATATCGCCGCGATTTCGCCGCGTACTGCGATCATATTTCCAACATGAACGAACCTGCGCGGTAGAATGCGGCGCATACGCTAAGCTGGTAGGTTGGATGAGGCGTAGCCGCACGAAATCGCGGCGGAATCGCAGCGATATCGCGGCGTGATCGCGGCGATTTTTTCGAAATTGCCCTAAAATCGCTAGGTGTGAACACGCTGTAAAACAATGTCGCTATCCTCTGTCTATCCCTATGTGTGCTTATATCTTTAAAACTACACAACAGATACTGATGCGTTTTGAAGAGATAGAGATATTCAAGAGGAAGTTTTTTATGAATAATATACCCGAACCGAAGCGAGGGCAGGTCACTAGTTTGGAATAAAAGAAGGTCAGCAATCATCAGTCACCCATGAAGTTTCTGACGAATGTTCGCAAACAAAAATTATCGTTTTTTGGCTCACCAGGCGGCGCCAGTATTGAGTAAGATCCTAAAATGGTCAAATTTTGTTACCTTTCATCACATTTAGTGCAAAACAACGATAACTCAATTACAAAATAAATCATGCAACGAAGACTTTATTTTCCTAACTGACACTCAATGATGGCTTGGAGTAGCTTCGTCATCATCACCGGACTTGCGGGGGAGCGGATGGCTCTCACCTCTACTAAAGAAGACTATTTTTATTTGTTGTATTTATGCTATTAAAGCTTAATGTAAACTTAAAATTTCAAAAAAAAATTAAAAAATTCGCTTCCATGACCCCCCTGAACGGGGACATGAACCACCGGACCTCCCGATTTCGCGTCGGTTGCTCTAACCTCTGAGTCCCCGTTCAGGCGGGGTCATGAATGCGAATTTTTTCAAATTTAAAATTTATATCGAAGACTATTTTAACCACACTACCAGCCCCCGTGAAAGACCTTCAACTTTAACTGACTCGGACTTAGTTGACTGACTCGGTGGAACAGTGGTTAGTGACCCTGGCTGGCGGTTCCGAGAGTCGTGGGTTCGATTCCCACTCGGGACAAATATTTGTGTGATGAACATCGGTGTTTGTTCCGTGTCTGGGTGTGATTATGTATTTAAGTATGTATTTAGAAATATATATGTGTAAAGAAACAATATAATTTCATTAATCCTACCTTTTTAATAGAGACGTCAAATTATCGAATGTCGTTCACCTGTCAAATGTCAGAAGAAGAATTACTCAGCTCATTATTATTTTGTTAAGTAATTATAAAATTAGATTAGAGATTAGATTTTAAGTTGTGTACATTCAGAGGATAACAATTAACTTTTATTGTCGTTTCCTTACTTACAGGTGAGATTGCGTTTTGTATTTTAAAGTTATGTTGTTTTTGTAACCTACTTGATAAATAAATTTGTTCCACCTTACTTACAGAGAAACAAATTGAAGTTTAATTTTCCTCTGGAGCCTGAGTTACGAGTTAGAGTCTTATAAAACGACAATACTTGTTTATAATGGCACAGAAATTGCAGTTTGCATTTAGATATGAGGCATCACAGACTGACAAAAAACGAGTGTGATTGCCATAACATCTATTACTACAAAAGGTAACAAAATGTATGCACTGTTGGAATCTGATAAATATGCAAGTAGCCACGTAGCACTAACTAAGACGGAAAGCTACAAAAGAGTAAAGAAAAGTTTAAACAAAGAGGTCAAGAGATAACCATATGGATTACCTGCACGGAAGAAATGAACCAAATCTATTTTGATGAAGATGATAATTTGATGTTTAACGATTTATATCTTAAGGAAATAAAAGAAACCGATCTTGTAGATTCCGACCAGAAGAAAGAATCTCAATTAAATCTAAAACATATATCGGAAAGATTTTTGATTGAAAAGTTTGTTTGCAAATTCTCTAATGCTAAACAATGGATGGACACGTTTGAAAATGAATGCAAACGATTTCAAATTATCGAAGATACAACAAAGATAGAAATATTAAGATTATTCTTAGACAAATCATGCGCGGACTGGCACTCGGCAACATTGAGGACTCTGAAAATAGAAGCTGGATGGTCGGAATGGAGAGAAAAATTTTTGAATTCGTTTGCTGATAAAGGATGGAGTACAGGAATGTATGCCATATTTTACAAGTATAAAGAAGGATCACTAATGGAATATGCCATTAGAAAAGAAAAGTTATAATTAGATGTGGATGAAAATATTGGCGGGAAAACTCTAGTGACACTTATAGCAGCCGGCTTACCTGAATTTATTAGAAACAGAATTGATCGAGAAAGATGTGTTGACTCAACGGGATTGCTTCATGAGATAAAAAAGTGTGAAAGTTTAGTAAATACCAGCTTTATAAAGAAGAAAGATGATAAACAAGACAACAGGAAATTTGTTGGAGGGAAGAAACCATGCAAGAACTGTGAAAATTTAAATAAGGGTACTCGATTTCACTCAGAACAGTCGTGTTGGTTTAGAAAAGAAGGGCAAGATAAAAAAATGATTGGAAGTAATTCTGTAATAGAAGTTAATTTACTGGAAGAGACAAAAAACGAGTAATCACACCATTGATAAAAACAAATATGTTATTAGAAGACAAACTACAAGTAAATGGAATATATGATTCAGGTTCTCAAGTCTCTTTGATAAACAAAAGATTAGTAAGAATTCAGAATAATTCAGAAGATACAAATAGAATATTATTAAAAACAGTCAATGGTGTGACATATACAAGAGGTCTAATAAACCTAAAAGTAAATATTTTTGATTTAGAAGAATATGTTGATGTTTTTATTGTAGACAATGTTGATTTTGAAGATTTTATTATAGGATTGGATATGATAAAAAAATTTAAACTTGCTCAAGATGAAGATCTACAAATATCGCAAAGAAGAGAGAGGGAGGTAGATACTAGAAATGGATTGAAAGGGATGAAAGAAATTAAAGTTAATTTCAATGAGCATGTGAATAGAAATGAATTTTTAACAAACTTAAATCATTTAGATAACATGAAAAAGACTAGAATACAAAGATTAATAGATGATAACAATACTGTATTTGCCAATGACAAATATGATGTAGGCACAGTGAAAGAATATGAAGCCAGAATAGACTTACAGATTGAAAAGTACTGCAGTAAAAGACCATATCGTTGCACAATAGAAGATAAAATAGAAATAGAAAATCAGATAGCAAATTTACTAAAAAATAATTTAATCGAAGAATCTTACAGTCCGTTTGCAGCGCCAGTTACCTTGGCATTTAAAAGAGATGAAAATACAAAATCAAGACTCTGTATTGATTTTCGTGAATTAAACAAGATTATCATACCACAAGCACAACCATTTCCATTGATAAATGACTTGATAATTAAGGCAAGAAACTGTAAATATTTTACCACACTTGACATTAATTCCGCCTTTTGGTCTATACCACTACGTATTGAAGACAGGCAAAAAACAGGATTTGTCACACAAGAATCATCATTCATGTTTTCCCTCCCTCCTATGATCCCGGGCTCTTCAGGCGGGGCGTGAAACGGCATTTAAGCAGGCCTTCAGGGTGAGTGCGACAGGCGCAATATGATCTATTGTGCCTGTCGACCTCATATTTGGATCTCACTACCGCTTACCATCAGGCGGAGTGTGGTCATCTTGTTTGCCTATTATAAAAAAAAAAAAAAAAAAAAAAAGAAGGACATTATCAGTGGACTTGCCTCCCATTCGGGTTAAAAACTTCACCTGCTATATTCCAGAGAATTTTGTCAAATATATTGAGGAAGCATAATTTGAAAGATTTTACAGAGAATTATATTGATGACATATTAATATTTTCACAATCATTTGAACAACACATAGAACATATAGAAAAAGTAATCAAAGCAATCATAAAAGAAGGATTCAGATTAAAATTTGTAAAATGCACATTTGCAGCAACATCAGTAAAATACTTAGGACACATAATAGGAGATAATACGATAAAGCCAATCAAGGATAATATTATTTCAATACGGAATTTTCCAACACCAAAAACCCAGAAGAACATTAGACAATTTCTTGGAAAAATTAATTTTTATCACGAATACATACCGAATTGTTCAATAATATTAGATCCTCTACATAGATTATTGAAAAAAAATGTACAATTTATATGGTCAGATGAATGTGAAAAATCCTTCTCTGATATAAAGAATATATTATGCTCACAGCCAGTACTGGAAATATTCGATAAAGACTTGCCCATTAGGATTTACACGGATGCTTCGTTGAATGGCATAGGTGCAATACTAAAACAAATTCAAAAAGATGGAAAAGAAAAACCGGTTGCCTATTTCTCAAAAAAACTCAATAATACACAAAAAAGAAAGAAGGCAATATACCTTGAATGCTTAGCAATTAAGGAAGCTATCAAGTATTGGCAATTCTGGTTAATAGGAAGAAAATTCACAGTTTTTTCGGATCACAAACCATTAGAAAATCTTAACATAAAGGCTAGAACAGATGAGGAACTTGGTGAATTGACCTTATATTTGTCACAATTTGATTTCAATGTTAAATATATTCCGGGAAAGAATAACACTGAAGCAGATAGTCTCAGTAGGAATCCAGTATTGGAAGACAATGATGATGATGAAGAAATTTTAAAAATGGTAAACATGATAAAATTTGATGATATTAAAGCAGATCAAAAGAGGAACGAGAAAATAGAGAAAACAAAAACTAAACTTCTTGAAAGAAACGGTATATTTTACAAAAAGATACGAAACAGAGAAAAGATTATACTATCTGAAGAATCAAGTATAAAATTAATAAAGGAAATACACAGCGAATGGTGCCACTTAGGGATCAGCCAAATGATACATAAAATAAGCCCTTATTATACAGCAAAAGGTCTAACTGCTAACATAAAAAAATATGCAAAAACTGTGAGACCTGTATTAAAAATAAAGCAAGAGGCCTAAATAAATATGGTTTGATGTCACATTTGGGACCGGCATCAAAACCATTTCAGATAATGTCGATAGATACTATTGGCGGCTTTGGAGGGCAAAGATCGACAAAGAAATACCTACACTTGATGGTTGATCATTTTACAAGATTTGCGTTCATTCTAACATCAAAAACGCAAAATGCTACAGATTTCATTAAGTTAGTAAAAAAGTTTTAGAGACAGAAAAGATTCATATATTATTAGCAGATCAGTATCCAGGATTGAATTCAAAAGAATTTAAAGAATATTTGGCAGATAATGATGTGAAACTAATTTTTACTGCAGTTGATACTGCGTTTACAAATGGACTAAATGAAAGATTGAACCAAACACTTGTCAATAAAATGAGATGCAAAATAAATGAAAAAAAAGAAAAGAAATCCTGGACGTCTATTGCAAGGGAATGCATAAATAAATACAATGAAACCGAACATTCAGTAACTGGATTTTCACCAGTTTATTTATTAGAAGGAAGAGTCACCAACATTTTGCCACAAGAACTACAACAGCCCACAAATACAGAAATATGGATAAAAGATAGAGAAGAAGCACTAAAAAGAACAATAAAATCACACACATACAACAAGAAATTATTTGATAAAGGCAGACTAAATTGTGAATTCAACATTGGACAACTAGTATATATTGAAAATGGAAATAAGTTAAATAGGAAAAAGTTAGATAATTTAAGAATCGGCCCTTTTAAAATAACAGACAAAATATCAGGAACTATTTATAGAATAAACACTGGTCGAACAAAAAAGGAAACAAGCTTATATCATATAACAAAACTTATTCCAATAGAAGATGAAATCAATAATGAAGAAGTTGCTGAATAGTAGGTCCAGTTACAATGAGAATTACTGGAGTAATCCTCACCTTGGAGGGGGGAGATGTAAAGAAACAATATAATTTCATTAATCCTACCTTTTTAATAGAGACGTCAAATTATCGAATGTCGTTCACCTGTCAAATGTCAGAAGAAGAATTACTCAGCTCATTATTATTTTGTAAATTAATTATAAAATTAGATTAGAGATTAGATTTTTAAGTTGTGTACATTCAGAGGATAACAATTAACTTTTATTGTCGTTTCCTTACTTACAGGTGAGATTGCGTTTTGTATTTTAAAGTTATGTTGTTTTTGTAACCTACTTGATAAATAAATTTGTTCCACCTTACTTACAGAGAAACAAATTGAAGTTTAATTTTCCTCTGGAGCCTGAGTTACGAGTTAGAGTCTTATATATGTATGTATATCAGTCTCTGACGCCCATAGTACAAGCTCTGCTTAGTTTGGGGTCAGATGACCGTGTGTGGAAATGTCCCAGATATTTATTATTTATTTATTTATTATTTTTAACTCTTCCTACTCCTACTACTACTCCTAGGACTAACCTTAGGACAAGCCGCAGCCGAGCTCATGATCCTGCGCCAGATACGCTCCATGGTGCCGTACTTCTTAGCCTCGAGAGGCAGCTGCCGGGAGATGTCTTCCGACGTGAAGATCGGCTCCAGGTACATCCATTCCCTGGAAAACATATCGCTTTGTTATATCCAACTAGCTTTTCGCCCGCGACTCCGTCCGCGTAGAGATGTTTAACGGGTAAAACATTACTTCTTTCTAAATTTCATTCTTCTTTAAAAAGTAGTAGTATATGATACAGTCCAGAGCCTAGAACAGGATATAGGTCCTTTTCTAGGCTCTGTACTATATCACATCTGTACCAAAATTGATTTAAATCGGTTCAGTACTTTTTGTGTGAAAGCGTAACAGACAGACAGAGTTACTTTCGCATTTATAATATTAGTAAGGATACGTATGCTAGCAAACGATAATTATCGCTCTCGGCTGATGTGGCACATGCTGAGGCCTGTACCTCGTTGACCACTTCTTATTGTAGTAGTGTCCATTATTTGCGCGAACACTACACGTTTGAAATAAAAAACTAATTTTACGGATTATACTCGCGTAAATTGTTAATCTAAACACATTATTTAGAGATTCGACGTTTCGAGCTCTTTATAGCGCTCGTGGAGTTTAATCCGTAAAATTAGTTTTTTTTTTCAAACCCTTCTTTTAGTCCTTGTATATATGTGTGATATTTCTTTGTTTGCGTCTAGTGTATTTATGTATCATTATAACTGTTCGTGTCTGTGTCGTGGTCAATAAATGTTTTTTTTCTTTCTTTCAAAGGTACTAAGATGTGGACTAAAGATACTAAGATTTTTTTCGGCTACTGAGACATACTTACTGAAAAGAAACTAGATGAGAACCTGATTCTATTAAAATGTACAAAAATCAAGAGTTTTACCGTACGCGAGGATTTTAAACCACGCCCTTTCGTAAATTGTAACCTTTTCAAAGTCGGATATCCAAATTCAAACAAATAAATATGTCTATACTGGTCATCTGCGTGAGTTCAGATAAAAGCACGCAGAAGTATTGAAGGCCCATACCATTCATCGATAACTACATTAACCCGTCGGTCCCGGACCCGACCTCTAGCGGCACAGCCAACCGACTCACTTCTGGCACTCGATCCAAATCAGTTTAGGGTCAGATGACCGCGTGTAGAAATGTCCATCCATCCAACCACATTAACCCGTCGGTCCCGGACCTGACTAAGGTCAGATGACCGTGTATAGAAATATCCATCCATCCAACCACATTAACCCGTCGGTCCCGGGCCCGATCCCGACTCACTTCTGGCACTCGATCCACTCGTCCACGACCTTCTGCGTCAGCCGCAGCCGCTCGTCCCAGTCGGTGATGCGCAGCTCGAAGGCCGCCTTGAACGGGCTGAAGCCTAACTGCTGCGTCGCCAGGAGATGCTCGTCCAGGAGTTGGAGCGTCTCGTCCGCTATCTTCATTATGAACGTGCCTGGGGATAGAGTAAGCTATTTCAGGAACCATAGAGTAATAACTAAATATTATTCTTTAAAGGTCTAATCGCGATATTAGGAGTAGCAAATACATACATAGCTACTTACTGCCCGACGTTCCGACTGGGTTACCCAATCATGTTAGCGAGCGAGCTGGCGCCGCCCGTCTTCCGTATTCGTCTGCCACAGTGGTTGTGAATTTTTCTATCCACCCCGAACCAGCACTAATGTCATTTGTACAGCTACACACTCCATGAATTACTATTATTATTATTGAGAATTATTTTAAAAGACCTAGAATAATATTAAATTTAAAGATCAAAACTTGCCTTAAAGGAGTCGTTTAAGGACTAAGCCGGAGAACCACGACTCCGTTAAGGCGATGAGGTATACCGCGGTGATTTAGTCCGTAGACTCTGGGCATTGCACTCCGCCCAGGAGCAGTGGCTGACATTAATCATCTTTGCCTGGAAGTCCGACACACTCCCGGGGAGAACTCCTTTCCCGGTGACGGTGCGTAAAGCATTTCATCGCGAAAAAATTTAAAAAAATTACTTGACATCATGCAAATAGGTCGCCGCCATCGGGCTATGGCCTAACGCCTCCACCGGAGACGCAATCCTCTTTAATTGCCGGCCAGTGTCCAGAAAGACAACGGCTCCACCCCTCACCAGTAGCCTTGTAGGGCGCGATCTCCATGGCCTTGTTGGCCCAGTCGCCCTGCATCTTGTCCAGCGACTGCTCGATGACGTACTCCTTGCTGGCGAGCTCGCCGATCTCCGCGATCAGCTCGCCGTGCACCGCCATGCCTTGCTTCAGGCACATCGTGAACGTCTGCTTGTCGTTCATTGTGACGGTAATGCCTGGGAAGAGATAAATGGGGTGTAAATAAATATCCACCGAAATAGAAAAGCGTCGATGGCCGAGTGGTTATGGTCGTTGCTTGCCATGCGAGAGGTCGCCAGTTCAAACCCCGCCAGGTACCAATGTGTTTTTCAAATTTGAAATTCATATGTACCATCATTCGACGCTTTAACGGTGAAGGAAAACATCGTGAGGAAACCTGCACACCTACGAAGAAATTCTAAGGTTGTGTAGTCGACCAACCCGCACTTGGCCAGCGTGGTCGACTAAGGCCTTATCACCCTAGTTTAGGGTAGGCCCGTGCCCCAGCAGTGGGGACGTATATGGGCTGATGATGATGATGATGAAATAAATATCTGGGACATCTGGGACATTTCCACACACGGTCATCTGACCCCAAACTAAGCAAAGCTTGTACTCTGGGCGTCAGAGACTGATATACATACATTTTTATACATACATAATCACACCCAGTCACGGAACAAACACCGATGTTCATCACACAAATATTTGTCCCGAGTGGGAATCGAACCCACGAGTCTCGGATCACTAACCACTGTTCCACCGAGCCAGTAAAATATTCGCTATAAGTATGAGTGTTACGAGAATCTCACTGGAAAAGTGTCGATGGCCGGGCAGTCAAGGTCGTTGCTTGCTATGGGAGAGGTCGCCAGTTCAAACCTCGCCACCTAGCACTGTGTTTTTCAAATTTGAAATTCGTATGTTTGATTATTCGACACCTTAACGGCGAAGGAAAACGTCGTGAGGAAACCTGCACAGCTCTACGAAGAAATTCTTAGGTTGTATAGTCGACCAACCCACACTTGGCCAGAGCAGCGTGGTTACCAGGCCTTATCGCCTTAGTTTAGATTAGCAGAAACTAATTGAAAGTAATACATAAAATCAGTCTCAAATCAAAATCATTGTGACTCACCGGCTTTCTCCATAAACTCGTTCCAATGGCGTTCCTTCATGCCCGGGTTCCGCACCGCTTGGATGATGGGGATCAGCGGTCGGAACTCGTCTATGTCATCCTGTAAGCGAAATGACATAAAAAATAAGAAGTATGATGACATAGAGCTTAGTATCCTACCGATTTCGCCAAAGCGGCCGATCTTCTCGCCTCGATCTCCTCCTCCATATAGTTCAATTGCATCAAATGAACTGTATTACTTTTTTCAACTCTGTGAACTGATTTACGCAAGTCTACTATCAGGTCCCTTAATCACATAGTTTCTTGAGACATTATTATACCTGTCGACCTCACCTCATAAGTGGACCTCACAGCCGCTTCCCATGAGGTCCCGCTTGCCCATCAGGTATGGTGAGGTCATTCTTAAAGTTATTTTATTAAAAAAGAGTCTATTATGCCTGCCGACCTCATCTTACACGTAGACCTCACGACCTCATACGCGGACCTCATGACCTCATACGTGGACCTCACCGCCGCTTCCCATGAGGTCATTCTGAAAGTCAATGATAATAAAAAAAAACAGAATATCTCCCTCACCCGTATGGTGACGGCCACCTGCTGCACCTTGGGCAGGTCGGCGAAGGTGCGCACGCACTTCACGATCGTCTTGTAGTAGTCGTTGACGAGCGGCTCGATCGCGTCCGCGTCCACGTACATCAGCGGGTTGTCGAACCACACCTCGCGCGCTTTGAGGAAGTCTGACGGACAGAAAGACAAACTAGATAAATATTCTTAAAAGCACAGGAAAAACTAATTGTAAAACACTAGTGACCCGCCCTCCGCCCGCTTAGGGTATACTATCTATCCTATCAATTTAAAAACCGCATCAAAACCCGTTGTGTACTTTTAAAGATTTAAGCATACATAGGAGCAGACAGACGCGGATGCGACTTTGCTTTATTTATACTAACTATGTAGTGATACATCATTGGTCAGATTGGCGGCACACAGATACACTGCATGTACTTGCAATACGGTTTTACGAAATCGTATTGCAAGTACATGCAGTGTTTTACGAAAAGGATAAACGAAACTCTAAAGCACGCTCGAACCGCTTACTTAGGGCATAGATCATCTTTAGCTGTAATCATCAATTTCATGTGACAAGCAGTATCTGATTACGTCACATTACTTTAAAAATCTATCGCTACTCATGCTTTTCAGTTGGATGATTATTTTTTTAAACATTGAATAAAATGTAAAGGTTTTTCAAGAATTATTATTAGCATGATTCGACAGTATTACTAAAATGGAAATCGTTCTTCTACGGAAAAAAAACTACTAAAATTTTACGGTGTATGTCATTTTAATATTATCTACATATAATATACCTGAAGCCGTGACCCATAGGTTCCGGTACGGCTCGAACTCCTTGACGAGCCGGTTGAGGTCCGCGAACGGGATCACCGGCTGCCCGAACAGCTTCTGGCGCTGGTTGAGGATGCGCCCCCACTCCTGGGAGTCCTTCATGCCCTTCCACGCCTTCTTTATGTCGTTCGCTATCTCGTGTACCTGCAGTCGACGGGTGATGTGACGATTAGCGCATACTACATGACATGTATAACAAAAAATAGGCTGGTGGTCTTAACAGGCTTAATTAAAAAACAGATCCCTGTAGCTGACGCGTCTTTAACAACTATTCTTATCCTCCTATTCACAAAGCGTCGGAATCGTTCTGAAATTTGGTAACTTCTATGCTGTCTCTTTATAAACGTAAGCGATTAAGTTACAAAGCATAGATTTCCTGAATCCGAACGTCAGAAAGACGTAACGAATAGGAGGGAGGTTACGGGCCATTCATAAATTGCGTCTCACGTTAGGCCTAGGAGTCTGAAGAAAGTAACCAGTTGTGACAAGTAGGAGGAGGTGTCAAGAAACTGGAGATTTGTGTGACTTTATAGATGGTCTCGTAACTTAGCAGGCACATGGCAGGAAGTGATCTCTGCCTACCCCTCTGGGAAGGAGGCGATATTTTATGTATGTATGTATGTATGTATGTATGTATGTTTGACTGGCTCGGTGGAACAGTGGTTAGTGACCCTAGTTTACTACCTACGGTTCCAAGAGTCGTGGGTTCTGATTCCCACTGGGACAAATATTTATGTGACAAACATCGGTGTTTCTTCCGTGTCTGGGTGTGTTATGAAATACCTAAATTTAAGGTATATTTGTGTATTCACTATTAATTCTAATATCTGTCACACAAGTGCTTACGCTACTTACCACGGGATCAGATCAATATAATGTGATGTTGTGTAATATTTATATTTATATTTATTTATGTACGTATGTACGTGCATATGTATATGTATATGTATATGTACGAACCTTAGCGAAGTCGTTCTGCAGCGTGAGCGCCATGCACTGCGCGCTGAACATGTCGATCTTGTCGAACATCGTCTGCTCGTCGAGCTGGTGCAGCTTCCAGAACTTCTCCTGCTCCTCCTCCAGGAACTCCGTTGTCGCGTCCATCTGAACACCAAAAAAAATGTAAGTTCAGTTTTGTGAAGCAACAAAATTCAACTGAAAAAAAGATGGTCTGACAGATAACCAAAATCATCGACATAGCTCCCGGATATGGACTTTCATTCAACTGATAGCTGGGGTAAACTAGTTCTGTGGGGCTACCATGAGTTTAAAACTTACGCGCTCGATATCGCCTACGTAAATATGTCTATGAAAAACATGTACAGCGCCGGCTGGTGGTTACGCGAAGAACTACAATCGGCCATATGAAAAAACCAGCCCGCTAGGTTTTTAACGTACGTAAGTTTACGATAGCCAACTCATGATAGGCCCTCTGAAGTGGATACCGCATATCGGAAAACGTAGTGTGGGACGCAATCAGGCCAGGTGGAGTGACGATCTACGTAGAATGTCTGGCGGGAGTTGGATACGAGTAGCCGAGGATAGATGCGAGTGGCCTGCATTACGAGATGCCTATATTCAGAAGCAGACTGCTAGATGATGATGAAATGGAATCACATGACCTTGAGCAATAGCAAAGGTGAGACTATCAAATCGAGCCAGTCAAAATTTCCCTATTAATTATTACCGACGGGTTATAGCAACTGCGAACTTGTATGTAGCTTGATTGACTTTATGGAGTTTAATGATCTGAAACAATTTAATGGTGTGAATAATCAAAGTGGTAAAATTCTAGATTTGATGATAGGTGACCTGGAGGAATTAGACATTACGGAATGCTTACAGCCGTTTAGGAGTTTAGATAAATCCCCTCCTGCTCTTGAAATCAAAAATGACTATTAAAGTTGAGTCTAATAACAAATCAATGTCAACAGCGCGGTTCAACTTTTACAAAGGTGATTATTTGGCAAGCAACGCTTCTCTGCAATTAGTTTCGTGGGAGGAGGAACTATTTCTCTGTAAGGACGTAAACGAGATGTTGGCTAGATTTAATGAAATTTTGAAAGGTATTATTGAGAAACATATTCCAAAAACAAAAACACGTCCTTACCTGTCTGGTTTACACCTCAGCTAATATATCTTCTGAAGCCAAAATTAAAATACCACAATAAATACAAAAAGTTCGGAAACCCACTTGACAAATTAGAATTTGAATATTTGCGGGATGATTGCAATAAAATGATTAAAAAATGTTACAATAATTATATAAATACAATTGAAAACGAAATTAAAAACCCAAAGTTTTTCTGGACGCATATTAAAAATATGAGGAAAAATACTTCAAAATACCCTCTTATCATGACCCTTAATGGTGCATCATCTTCCGAAATAAACCGAATCCCTGACATGTTTGCAACCCATTTTTCGTCTGTATACGGTTCAGGCGATGACACCACCGATAAGTTGAGCATACCGCTACCCGATATAGATAGGATAGACGAAATTCATTTTTTTCAATTCAGCCAAGACGACGTAAAAAGGAAACTGAAAAGTATTGACACAAGAAAAGGAGTGGGCCCTGACAACATCCATCCCCTCCTCCTTGTCAATTGTGCAAACACCTTGGCTCAGCCATTGTCAATGTTGTATAACAGATCTCTGAGTACGGGTACGTTTCCTGATTCCTGGAAGTTGGCTAGAGTGGTTCCTATATATAAAAGTGGCAAAAAAGATTGTATTACGAATTATCGACCGGTGTCCATGCTTTCGGCAATATCAAAAGTATTCGAGTCAATGGTTCACTCTGTTATGTACAGACACATTCATAAATATATTAGCGATGATCAATTCGGTTTTATGCAGAAGCGGTCCACTAATACAAACTTGATGCTATTTACGTCAGAGCTAAGGGAGGCCGTTGATCTAGGACATCAAGTTGACGCAATTTACACGGACTTCTCAAAAGCTTTTGATAAGGTCAATCATAATATCCTCATAGCGAAGTTGCACAAGTTTGGAGTAACGGGCAAATTGCTGGACTGGTGCGAATCTTACTTAAAAAACCGCCCTTCGAGAGTGGTAGTTGACGGTGAGCAATCTGAATCTTTTACTGCGTTGTCGGGTGTTCCACAAGGCTCCGTTCTTGGCCCTCTGTTCTTCAACATTTTTATCAATGATGTTGCAAGTGTAATAAAGCACAGTAAAATCTACCTCTTTGCGGATGACCTTAAGTTGACCACGACAATACTCACAGATAAGGATTCTAAGAATTTACAAGAGGACCTCGACAGCCTCCATAAATGGTGTAGCCAGAACAAGATGGTACTAAATTCGAAGAAATGCTATCACATAAAATTTACCAAAAAAAGGAATAAGATTAACACTGAATACCTTATTGCTGACAATAAGCTAGATGAAGTTACTGTTATCAGAGACTTGGGCGTATTACTGGATAGTCAATTGCGGTTTACTGATCATATTGATAAAATCATAAAAGAATCAAATAAATCTTTAGGATTTATCCTTCGGACTGCTAAAGACTTTAAAAATCCTACTACCGTGGCTCTTTATTCAACACTTACGTGAGAAGCAGGCTTTCTGAGTACTGCAGTCAGGTATGGTCCCCAAGCTACAATCTACACATACTTCGTATTGAAAAAGTGCAAAAAAAATTGATTCGCAATATGACTTTTCGTTATAGAGCATCTAGTATGTTGACATCATATACAGACAACTTAAAACAATTTAACCTTAATCCACTCACTTTACGACGCACGATCCTGCATATGTCTTATTTGCACAAACTAATGAATGATCAAATAGATTGCCCTAAGCTCCTAGCCAAACTAGATTTTAATATTCCCAACAGAATTCCCAGATACCCCTGTGGATTATTCAGAAAGAAGTTCTGTAGAAGAAGTTCTGACTAGGATGGGCCGCGACTCACCAGTAATACGCTTGTCTTGCCTCTATAACGAGCTGACTCACCTTCAAAGTCTACCAAAATTCTTGACTATAATCATTAATAGTGACGTACTATGAGTCGATTTGTTCATGCTTTTAGTCATTGTTTTAGTTTGATGTTTTAGTTTATATTTATATTTTATAAATATATTTTTTTTACTGTATTTTGGTTAGATTTAAAATGTTAATTCTTGATTGTTGTTTTTTTTAACCACTGTTTAAGACTTAATTTTCTTTTTCATAGCATGGTGTGATTACCTATAATTTTAAGAACAGTTAGCCGTAAGTTAGTGATAGTTATTTAATCTTAAGTTAAAACTACTGTATCTTATGTTGGTAGTCCAATAAATAAATAAATAAATAATGCTTTGCTCCGATAAGGTGGTACAATCACTCTGATTTGATGGTGCAGAGCCTAAGTTTTAATGTAATTACTTTATATTACCTGTTTTGTGATATTGAGAGGCCAACCGATCGCTTCCCAGAGAGCTTTGAAGTCGTCATTCTCCAACGGCGTGAAGAATGCATCGAGAACCTCGTAGTCCTGAAAAATTAAAACAGGTTACCTACATAAATACGTATAATTACGTTGTTCGTATAGACAAAGACAAGACTAAAACAATTTGTTGATCCTTCAATCAAAGATGGCTGAGTTTGACGGACGTGATAACAAATTTAGCAAAGATATTATCTGTGTGCGATATCCGTCTCCCTTCTCTCCCACTCAATCCTTCTGTAGCACTACCATGAGTTAGCTATCTAAAACTTACGTAAGTTAATAACCTTTAGAACTGTTTTCTTTATACTATTTAGAAAAACGGAAAAAATCAACTGCCTCACCGCGGCCCGGGATTCGAACACCCGTCCTTCCGGGAATCGCGCCCAGTTTTTCTTCATACTATTTTAGTTCTGAGCGTTACCGCTAGGGGCGCTGTACAAGTTTTTCATAGACATTTTTACATAGGCGATATCGAATCTGTCACTTTTAAACTCATGGTAGCTTTACTGTCTCTCTTTACATCAGTGACGTCACATACCGTGTGCACCTACTTCATGTTTAAAAGTGATCTGGATATCGCCTATGTAAAAAATGTACAGCGCCCCTAGCGGTAACGCTAAGAACTAAAATCGGTAGTATGAAAAAAAAATTCGATAGGTTTTCAACGTACGTAAGTTTTCGATAGCTAACGCTACAGATGGTAACGCTACAGATCTCGGACACTTCTTCCCCTTTATCCCTTTCTATCCCCCCCCACAATAAAGGTGACGTCACGTACCGTGTGCACAAATATCGGGAGCTCATTAAAACAAAACAACATGGTAAATATCCCGGACACTTTCAGTTTTCGAAGTACCGTGTGCACCTTCTTCATGATGTCCTCCTGCGTCTTGAGCGCGAAGGGGATGGACTCCATCTCCTCCCTGATCCCAAACACTTCTCTCCCCCTGTATCCCCCTTTATCCCCCACACAGTGACGTCACGTACCGTGTGCACCTTCTTCATGATGTCCTCCTGCGTCTTGAGCGCGAAGGGGATGGACTCCATCCCCTCCCTGATCCCAAACACTTATCTCCCCCTGTATCCCCCTATCCCCCACACGGTGACGTCACGTACCGTGTGCACCTTCTTCATGATGTCCTCCTGCGTCTTGAGCGCGAAGGGGATGGACTCCATCCCTCCCTGATCCCAAACACTTATCTCCCCCTGTATCCCCCTATCCCCCACACGGTGACGTCACGTACCGTGTGCACCTTCTTCATGATGTCCTCCTGCGTCTTGAGCGCGAAGGGGATGGACTCCATCCTCCCTGATCCCAAACACTTTTCTCCCCTGTATCCCCCTATCCCCCACACGGTGACGTCACGTACCGTGTGCACCTTCTTCATGATGTCCTCCTGCATCTTGAGCGCGAAGGGGATGGACTCCATCCACTCCTTGTAGCGCTACCATGAGTTTAAAAGTGATCTGGATATCGCCTATGTAAAAAATGAACAGCGCCCTAGCGGTAACGCTAAGAACTAAAAGCGGTAGTATGAAAAAATCAATTCGATAGGTTTTCAACGTACGTAAATTTTCGATAGCTAACGCTACAGATCTCGGACACTCTTTCTATCCCCCCCCCAATAAAGGTGACGTCACATACCGTGTGCACCTTCTTCATGATGTCCTCCTGCGTCTTGAGCGCGAAGGGGATGGACTCCATCCACTCCCGGATCTCGAACACGTGTTCTATGGTGTTCGGCTTCTCTGCCAGCTTGCGCATTATTGTCTTGTACGCTTGGATCACGTCCTGAAGATAGAACATGGTCTAATAAAGTCAAAATTTGGTTCAGCCGTTTCGGAGATTAGCGAGAATAAACAGACAGAGAGACAGACAAAAATATTTTTTATTTCGTTTTTGTTATTGGTACCCGATAAAGATTCATATTCATTTCGCAAAAAGTCGTTATTTTGATATTACCAGACACTTCAAATTTCTTTAGTTGTATCAATAGATTGACACAATAGATACATAGTTAGTATCCCTGTAGGTTGTTGCGCCAGGAAAGAATTGCGTCATGACTATAGGTGTTTGCCAGGATACCTTATTTAGGTATATTTATGTACTCCGCAGCAGTTTACTATAAAAAGAGCTCACTTTTGTGGTGGAGTCTCGAAAAAAATTTAACTCGATTTATATTGCTCGACACCAAAAGCTCTTGGGGTACACATACGAAGTCAGTATTATGTAAAACCACGAATGTATTATTCTAGTTCTTAAGTCCAATGCAAAAGGTCGATTTATGTGTTGTGTACGATGTTTTAGTGCTACACAGAGCTCTGGAAAAATTCGTATTCATGCCTGACTAGACGGGGACTCGAACCCACGATCTTGAGGTTACGCGCCCCACGTCCTACCAATTATACTATCCAGGCGTTACGTAATGTATGTGAATTTTTCCGTCACTTTACCCGTTAGCCACGGGTGGCGCCCCCAACAAAGTGATCAATACTACCGGTCCATATAGATCGATTTTACCTCAACGACGTTGCGCACCTCCTCCGCCCACATGGTCAGCATCGCCTTCATGATATCAGATCGCTTTGTCACCAGCATTTGCTACAAATAAAAACAACACATTATTTTAACATAGTCAATATAAGTTACATTTATTTATTTATTATGGTACACAAACAGATAACTGTCATTACATTGTTACTAACTATTACTTACTAACTATATGTACATAGGTGGTTGTGGTCTGAGAATCAATGATTTTTTAAGCTATTGCATAGCTTTTATCGCGGGCTTTGAGCGCGGCGAACGAACCAAGAAATTCCGTAACAAAAAAAAACCTCACAATCATCTAACGACGTTTCAGTTCGGTAGACTTCGGCACGGTGTTTGTGTGCGTGCGGTTAGACGTATTGTACGACTCTACGAAACTCGCACGAATCGAGACGAGCTGCTCCGAAATCGGACGATGCTATGCAATAGCCTTACCACGGCAGTCCCCGAGTGCCACACGTCTTTTTTTTATCCATCCGTCGCAGAACGACAAAAGTGACGTGCATTTAGGGAAACGTATGTCCAGCAGTGGACAGAGATAGGCAGATGATGATGATAATTATTATTATTATTATTTTATACATCACACACAATTCCTTTCTATAGGACAAAGTAGGCTACTTAGCTGACTAAATGACGAAATTAAAAGAAAAACACATTCATTGTGGGTTGAAGAAAAATTTGATGTATAGAGAAAAAGATGGAGATTTTTTTAACTCTATCCACGTTTGCAAGAAACTAAAAAAAATTCAATTGCTTTCGAACACAGGCTATTTTTTATACTGCCACAATTACCAATTCAATGTCAATTTTGTTGCAGGAGCTCATTTTGTGGATGCACTATTCCTCCAGGAAAAGAGTGCGCTGTTTTCCTATTTTCAGTCAAATGACAAAATGGTGAGTAGACAAGCAATAACTGCAGCCGTCGACAAAGTGCCGTTCTGTATGAACCCTTAGCCGGAAAGTTGACTACCTATTTGACCGATTAGTTAACTACTAGACCCACCAGTTAACTACTTTTCCGACCCCTTGGCCGACGACTTGGCTACTCGGCCAAGGTTCTCGATATTCCCTCGTACCTTGAGCGTGTCCACGTTGAGGGCGAAGGGCCCGATGTTGATGAACTGCGGCAGGCGCCAGATGAGCTCTTGCTTCGCGTCGTAGTGCATCTGAATTTCTTCCTTGGTCTCTGAGGCTGAGTGCTTCTCTAGACGGAAGTTCCTACCAACATTGGGTCACGTGAGATTTAAGACTTTGACTTTTTTAATAGAATAATTGTTTATTTGTATACACATAAAAATATCACAACAGAAACTAGAAACTAAATAAAAACTAAGTCTAAACACTCACACCATTTACTACGAACTTTGAAAATGCCCATGGCTGACCCAATATTAAATATTAGTCTTTATGGGTCCGCACGCGATATTAGGAGTAGCACAAACAAAACACGCGCTTTTAATGTAAAAAAAAAATTATTTTAAACTAGTGGTCCCGGCGAATTTTATACCGCCAATAAGTACTGATTATTTTTCTTTATTTTTTCATTGAAACCTTCCCTGGACTACGAAAAACATTTTAAAACCAAAATGACCTAAATCGGTCCGGGCGTTCTCGAGTTTTAGTCAGCCTAACGAACAGCATTTCATTTTAATTTATAAGAAGATGTGTAGTGTTCGCGCAAATAATAGACAATACTAATATTAGTCTGATTGTAATGGGCACTCACTCGACATACTCCTCGATGTCCAGCATGTAGATCTCTTTGTACTCCTGGTACTGCTCCATGTAGGCGACTAGCGGGATGATGGCCTGCCGGTACGCCTTCAACAGCCGATCCCGGTACTCCACTACGTTGGGCTCCATCAGACCTGCAAAATAAATAAATATTACACAACATCACATACATTGATCTGATCCCGTGGTAAGTAGCTTTAGCACTTGTGTTACAGATATCAGAATCAACAGTGGATATGTTACGGCTAATACCCGAAGTGCGGCTACACCTAGGTTTAGCCGGCTAGAACTAGGTGTAGCCACTTACTCTTGGCTAAACCTAGGTGTAGCCGATTGTTTTCGGCTAAAACTAGGTCTAGCCTTCATCATGCCGGCTACAACTAGGTCCAGCCATTCCATGTCGGCTAATACTAGGTTCAGAGAATCCCTGTTGGATAAAACTTAGATGCGAGTCCCGCCAAGCCTTCCGTCCTTCCCCGCGTCACACTCAGGACTCACAGCATCTGCAGCAGCAGCGCGGGGTGGAGGGCGTAGCGAGACACGCGCCTCTGCAGGTTGTGAGCACCAAGTGCTGCTGATCTACTGCAGGTCTACTAGCGAGTGTGACTCATAGCGTCTGTACATAGTTGTAACTGCCTCGTTGGTCTATTGGCAGCAAGCGCTGCGTAAGGACTGAGAGGTCCCCGGTTCGAGTCTGCGGTCGGTGAAAATTTGTGTGAGTTTTTCTGTAATGAAATTACTTAGCCCGGAGTTAGGAAGTTGGCGGTTGAACGCCCGTGCCTCAGAAAGCACGTTAAGCCGGTGGTCCAGCGCCCGATCTCTCATCGGTCATGTCGGATTGCCCACTTACCAAATTATGAGAGTAGGGGAAAAGAGAGCGCACTTGTGTTTGCGCGCACACTTGTGCACTATAATATGACCTACGCACTTGGCTGATCTTAATTGAGATCGGCATACTTAGTTATAGCCGGCATGCTTTCGGCAGAGCTTTTTTAGATATTACAAATACATCCAATATTTTTTTTTAAATTAGAAACCAAGGTAGTTTTTCATTCTTTTAAATCAAATTGTAATAAATAACACATATTGTTAGGAGTAAATTGTTAAGTACAATAGGAACAATCAGGAACATTTTTTTAACAACAGACAATAGTTGCATATTATAATTTTAAAGAATATAATTATAAATCACAGGTTTATAAAGTAACATAAACTATTTAGAACAATCTATACTTGAGTGACATTTTGAGTTGCACATAATACCAACAGCTTTGCAGAGGCACTTTATGTTGCCACATTTGGTTTTGTAGTTGCATGTTTTCTAATTAATGGATGTTTTTGTAATATAAAAGCTCCGCGCGCAAACACAAGTGCGCTCTCTTTTCCCCTACTCTCATAATTTGGTGAGTCGGCAATCCGACATGACCGATGAGAGATCGGGCGCAGGACCACCGGCTTAACGTGCTTTCCGAGGCACGGGCGTTCAACCGCCAACTTCCTAACTCCGGGCTAAGTAATTTCATTACAGAAAAACTCACACAAATTTTCACCGACCGCAGACTCGAACCGGGGACCTCTCGGTCCTTACGCAGCGCTTGCTGCCAATAGACCAACGAGGCAGTTACAACTATGTACAGACGCTATGAGTCACACTCGCTAGTAGACCTGCAGTAGATCAGCAGCACTTGGTGCTCACAACCTGCAGAGGCGCGTGTCTCGCTACGCCCTCCACCCCGCGCTGCTGCTGCAGATGCTGTGAGTCCTGAGTGTGACGCGGGGAAGGACGGAAGGCTTGGCGGGACTCGCATCTAAGTTTTATCCAACAGGGATTCTCTGAACCTAGTATTAGCCGACATGGAATGGCTGGACCTAGTTGTAGCCGGCATGCTGAAGGCTAGACCTAGTTTTAGCCGAAAACAATCGGCTACACCTAAGTTTAGCCAAGAGTAAGTGGCTACACCTAGTTCTAGCCGGCTAAACCTAGGTGTAGCCGCACTTCGGGTATTAGCCGTAACAGATACACAAACATACTCAAATATACTTAATTTACTTAATGAACTTAATCATGAGATATTGCTAATGAAATTGAATCATTATGGAATCTCAGATGAGGCGAATAATTTGTTGAAATCATATCTTAAAGATAGGGTGCAAACAGTTAATGTCAATGGAGTTGATTCTTGTGGCGCTCCCATTCTCATGGGAGTGCCTCAGGGCTCAATTCTGGGACCTTTACTGTTCTTGATTTATATAAAAGATCTTCCTAACTTAACTGCGGATCTATGTGAGACGGTACTGTTTGCTGATGATACATCTTTGATTTTTAAGGTTGACAGAGGTAAAAATAACTACGACGAGGTAAATAGTGCCCTCTCGCAAGTTCTGCGCTGGTTTAATACAAATAATTTATTGTTAAATGCAAAAACGAAATGTATAAGATTTACAATGCCTAATGTAAGAAAAGTTGATACTAACATTATTGTAAATAAGGAAATTGTAGAATTGACTGAATCTACAAAATTTTTAGGAATCACTATAGATGCTAAGTTACAGTGGGGACCTCATATCTCTGTTCTGGCAGATAGACTTAGTTCAGCTGCGTATGCAGTCAGAAAAATCAGGATGTTGACTGACATTGAAACGGCAAGATTAGTTTATTTCAGCTATTTCCATAGTGTTATGTCATACGGTCTTCTGCTGTGGGGATCTGCTACAGACATTCAAACCATTTTTGTACTACAAAAAAGGGCCATCAGATCCATATATGGTATAGACCGCGCGACTCCCTTAGAGATATTTTTAAAGATATAGATATTTTAACCGTAGCTTCTCAGTTCATTTTAGATTGTATCGTATATGTTCATAAAAACATGCACTTATTAAATAAAAAGTCGGATTCTCACAATTTTAACTCAAGTTCCAAGACTCAGGCTTCAAAAAGTTGGAAAATCATTCATAGGTTTAAGTATAATATTGTTCAATAAAATTCCGCAAAATATTATTGAATTGCCGTTGTATAAATTTAAAGTCTATATTAAATCTTGTCTTTTGAAAAAGGGGTACTATAAAGTAGAAGACTATTTGAATGATAAGAATCCATGGACATGAGGAGCTGCTCGCTAGAACATCCATGAATTATGAAACTTGTACATAGGTTTTATTCTTATTATTTAAGTATTTGTAATTAATTAACTTGTAATTTGACATGCGAAAGAATTTCATGAAATCTACTTGCAGAATAAATTATTTCATTTCATTTCATTTCATAATACACACCCAGACTCGGAACAAACACCGATGTTCACACAAATATTTGTCCCGGGTGGGAATCGAACCCACGACTCTTGGAACTGTAGGTAGTGATTCTGGGTCACTAACCACTGTTCCATCGAGCCAGTCAAAAAAAGCAGGAACATTATACTATACACATCATCATCATCATCATCAGCCCATATACGTCTCCACTGTTGGGGCACGGGCCTACTCTAAACTAGCGCGATAAGGCCGCGAGTCAACCACGCTGGCCAAGTGATTGGTCGACTACATAAACTAAGAATTTCTTCGTAGGTGTGCAGGTTTCATCACGATGTTTTCCTTCACCTTTGAAGCGTCGAATAATCGTACATATGAATTTCAAATTTGTAAAACACAGTGGTACGTTTGAACTGGCGACCTCTCGCATGGCAAGCAACGACCTTAACCACTCTGCCATCGACGCGACATTATACACAAACAGTAGATACCATGGGACTGCCGGCTTGCCGTAAGCTACCTACAGACACTTTTTTTTTTATAAGAGGCTAACAAGATGACCTCACTCCACCTGATGGTAAGCGGTAGTAAGATCCACATATGAGGTCGACAGGCACAATAGACCATGTTGAGCCTGTCGCACTCACCCTGAAAGCCGTGAAAAAGGAGACCACTGCTGCGGCAACAACGAGACAAGGCGTGGAGTCTCGCTTCAATTTTATTGAGTTGTCTAAAAGCGTAGTGTTCGCGCAAACAATAAACAATACTATGAGACGTTTGCTGTCAAATAGGTAATGTCCTGTCTCCGTACCAATGGATGTGAGGAACAGCTCCTTGTCGAACACCAGGCCCGTCATGATCATGGGGTGCACCTGCGGGATGAAGTGGCAGCGGTACAGCATCTCGCGGAACAGACGCTGGATCACGATCTGGAAGGAGATACCAAAGCATATGAGTAAGACTCAGGGTCTCAGGGGGACCCGTAGAAACGGGGGCCCTTCCGTCCGCCGGACTGGCCAAGTCCGACCCGCACAGCTCAATACCAATGCGAGACTCCACGCCTTGTCTCGTTGTTGCCGCAGCAGTGGTCTCCTCTTTAAGCGGGCTTTCAGGGTGAGTGCGACAGGCTCAATATAGTCTATTGTGCCTGTCGACCTCATATATGGATCTCACTACCGCTTACCATCAGGTGGAGTGAGGTCATCTTGTTGAAAGCAATATAAAAAAAAGACTACGTACGTACTATCAGATTTAGGGCACGATCCCAAGTCAAACCGTGAACTGATAATGTTGATTTTTTTATATTTAAGAATAATTAATTTTATTTTTAATCTCTTGCCCTCATGTTGCAGTGCCTGGAAAAGGTTAGGGCTTATAATGTACCTTAGATCGCAATAAATAATTCGACTTTGACTTGATAGTTTGCTTCCAATTTGCCTTCCTTTACATTTTTAACCACGCGGCACAGACGCTCCGTCAGTCGCATATAGAATGAGTCGGCGAGCGAACCCTCGCAAACTGTGAGCCATTCACTGTTCCATGGCCACACACAACAGTCAATATTATGATTTGCATGTGACAGAGTACGGTCTTATAGGCTGATGATGATGATGATGACGATAATGATGATGATGAAGGCTATCACTGACCTCGAACTGGCTGGGCGGCGTGGTGTAGTACGGCCCGTCGACGGACATCATGAGCTGGAAGTAGAACAGCGTGACGGTGGGCGAGCGGAAGGGCGTGGTGATGAGGTCGGCCGGGTCCCAGGCCCAGCTAGGGATGAGGTCGGTAGTGACCTCACCTGTTACGTGTCTGTATGGGGTCGCTAGGGTCGGCACTGACCTCGAACTGGCTGGGCGGCGTGGTGTAGTACGGCCCGTCGACGGACATCATGAGCTGGAAGTAGAACAGCGTGACGGTGGGCGAGCGGAAGGGCGTGGTGATGAGGTCGGTAGTGACCTCACCTGTTTGTGTCTGTATGGGGTCGCTAGGGTCGGCACTGACCTCGAACTGGCTGGGCGGCGTGGTGTAGTACGGCCCGTCGACGGACATCATGAGCTGGAAGTAGAACAGCGTGACGGTGGGCGAGCGGAAGGGCGTGGTGATGAGGTCGGCCGGGTCCCAGGCGCAGCTAGGGATGAGGTCGTAGTGACCTCACCTGTTACGTGTCTGTATGGGGTCGCTAGGGTCGGCACTGACCTCGAACTGGCTGGGCGGCGTGGTGTAGTACGGCCCGTCGACGGACATCATGAGCTGGAAGTAGAACAGCGTGACGGTGGGCGAGCGGAAGGGCGTGGTGATGAGGTCGTAGTGACCTCACCTGTTACGTGTCTGTATGGGGTCGCTAGGGTCGGCACTGACCTCGAACTGGCTGGGCGGCGTGGTGTAGTACGGCCCGTCGACGGACATCATGAGCTGGAAGTAGAACAGCGTGACGGTGGGCGAGCGGAAGGGCGTGGTGATGAGGTCGGTGGGGTCCCAGGCCCAGTCGGGCCCGCAGCCGTACGTGCAGAGGCACGGCGTCTCGCACAACGACACGAACATCGCCATCGACTGCTCGATGCAGTAGCGCAGCGCGAACTGGAGGGCGAGACACAGATTGGGTTAAAATATAATAGAAGAAAATGAGTGACCAAGTGCATGTCGAACTGGCGCATGAAGGGTACCGTACCTATTATGTAAAAAGAAACACGTTTATTGTATGGCGACACCCCTAATATATATTTTTAATTTTTAGTCCATTATAAATAAAATTTACTTGTTACCGTTATTAATATTGAGAAGAAATACGTTTCCATGTATGGGGACCCACTTTAATATTATATCTTTTTCAATTTGTTGTTATCGCGGCAACGGCTTTAGTGAAAATTTCAGCATTCTAGCTAACACGGTTTATGAGATAGGTACAGCATGGAGACAGCAGACAGACAAACGAACATACGGAAGGATGAGACTTAGTACATAATAGGATCCCGTTTTTACCGGTTTTTAGAAAATAGTAAAAATACAATATGGATTACTTCTCCCACGGGTAAATGCCGCTAGCATTTTTAGGGGTGAAATCCATCCGCTCCCGCGCAATTCCGGTGATGATAACGAGGCTACTCCAAGCCATCATCATATGGGGTTATGAATCTGATCTACAGACTACTGTCTATGCCTACCTGCATCCGAAACCTGACCAACTGCATAAACCTGCAGAGTTTGCTTACGCCGTAAAACTCCCATTTCTTCTCGTATATGTTGAACCACCTAAAAGTAAATTATCAACTTACAAATATCATTGACCAGCTTCACATACATTTCTGAGTCCGGGGTAAGTAACTAAAAACACATGCATTTTAGATTACAACAGTGGGATCATCATCATCATCAGCATCAGCCCATTCAAGTCCCCACTGCTGGGGGACGGGCCTACGCCAAAATAGGGCAATAAGGCCTTAGTCAACTACACTGACCAAGTGCTAGTTGGTCTTTATAATGTTACGACCACGTGGGACCGGGCAAGCGGAATTAGTCTTATCGTCGTATGGATAAGGTCTATATTCGCTTGCACGCTCGTAACGAGCTCTAGCGTGTGCTGGAATAATAATAATAGTGTTACAACCACGAGAGACCGTGCAAGCGAAATTAGTCTTATCGACGTATAGATAAGGTCTATATTCGCTTGCACGATACTACGTCACACACTCTGGTCGGTCGGAGCAAGCTCCAGCGAGTTCTAGAAATTTCGATCCCCGCGAGAATATTCTCGACGCCACGCGAAGAGCTGCGTCTCTGGGTATAAAAGCGGGATGTACGACGCGACGGGACAGTTCCGATTTGGAAAGCGAAGCGAATCAGTCTCCTGCGAACTAGAAGTGATCGAGTGCGTTACCTGCGAATAGTTTCAGTGAAATTCAGTGTTTTAGTGTGATTCAGTGCTTTAGTGTAATTTAGTGTTCCGTGTTTAGTGTTGTTATTAAGTGTTTTTAATTGTGTTTTTAAGTGTTTAATTGTGTAATTGTTAGTCGATAAATAAATTAATTGTCTTTTGGTGACTTTTGGCGTATCTTGAATTTAACGTACCCCGTTCCCGCAACAATTGGTGTCAGAAGTGGGATTCAAGATGCCTCTTACACCACGAGAAGACAGTGAGGGTCGAGTAACAAGGAGTCAAACCGCGGCCCTGCAAGAGGGTGAAGGTACTTCAACGGAGGGATCAATCCAAACACCGATTGGGCTTGGATTTATTTAAAATGCTGAAGACACAAGCCAGCCGCCAGGAGGAGCTAGCCCGACTTCAGGAAGCACAATTTGCTAAGCTGAGGGAAGAACAAGCCCTTCGCCAGGAAAAGCAAGACCTTCGCCAGGAGGAGCAAGCCCGCCGCCAGGAGGAGCAAGCCCGCCGCCAGGAGGAGCAAGCCCGCCGCCAGGAGGAGCAACTGGTCGAACTCAAGGAAGAGCTAAGCAAGAGTTTGTTGGGGGCTATTGAACAGAAGCACGAAGTACTAGAAAAGCAGATTGATGCCCTCAAGGATGATGTGATGAAACATGAAGATCGATTCACCCAACATGAAGATCGATTCACCCAACATGAGGATCGATTGAGCCAGGTGGATGCTGAGATGCGACAGCTGCATACCAAAATGACAAGAGTGGGGACCCGGGGTGCTACGGTAGTGTCGGATTCTCCGAAAATCGAAGTACCCCACTTCGATGGAACGACGTCTTGGGCAGCATTTTGGTACCAGTTCGAGACGGTGGCTAAAGGAAAGGGGTGGAACGAGGAAGAGTCCTTGATAGCTCTGACTCTAGCTCTTCGTGGAGATGCCCTGCTCACGTTGGAAAACCTGCCTTCGGATAACAGAACTTTAGGTGCTCTCCAAAGAGCACTAGAGGGCAGGTACAGCGACAAACACCTAGAACACGCATATAGAGCACAACTCCGCGATCGACAGCAGAAGCCTGGTGAGAGTCTGCAGCAATGGGCAACGGAAATCGAAAGGTGTGTCTGAGGTGCATACGTGTCATGCCCGACAATGGTGGAATCAATGATCCCGCAAGCTTTCTGTGATGGAATTAGAGACGCAGACGTCAGACACACCGTGAAATTGAGCCATCATCAGACCTTACAGGAAGCTCTTGCCCATGCTTTGGAGGTGGAAGCCGTGCGTCAAGACGCTAGAACTCAACGACTTCGGGAGGTTGTGGTGAAGGAAAAACCTTCTTTGGGTCCGATGTGCTATGGCTGCGGCGAGAGGGGCCATATTCGGAGTAGTTGCCCCAAGCGAAGATGGCCACGTAGAACGACAGTAGCGTCCTCTACACAGGTGGACGCAGAAGAGCTGTCGTTAAACTAGAAGAAGCCAGGGCCGTGGGGCGGGCGCTGGCTGGTCAACATCGAGCCCCTACCGTCACTGTTTCACAGATTGGTAATGGGAACAACCTTACAGTGGTTGGACAGCTGAACAGCGTAACGTGTCATTTTACTATTGACACCGGTGCTTCAAGAACAATAGTGCGTCCGGAGCTATTGAAAAGGACTATTGTGTGGAATCAGAGACCATCCGTTCAGCTTCAAACAGCAACAGGCCAGCCAGTTACCGTCTTCGGTGAGACGATGGAGAAGATAACCATTGGAGAACAGACCTTTGAATACGGTGTACTCGTAGCAGACATCACGGACGATTGCATCATCGGATTGGACTTTTAAGAGACCAGAAGTGTGTTGTAGACGTCGCTAAAGGAGTACTTAGTTTCCCGAACAAGAAGTATTCCTAGAGGGAGCGAGATCATGCGCAGTTTACTGCCTGAAAAATACGACCCTACCGCCGAGATCTGAAACTCTGGTCAAAGTTAAATTCCCTTACACTGCGTGTCAAGGGCGAAGCGTCGTCATAGAAAACTGCGGCGACCATCCGAGTTGGATCACAGCAAGAACTCTGGCAATGACCGGAAAAGGAGCGCTGGTGCGAGTCATCAATCTTAGTGGAGATGAAGTGCAGCTACGAAGAAACTGTGTCATCGGACGGTGCGATGCAGGTCAATCCATCAGAAGGCTGAAAAGGGCCCGGGAACCGGAATCCTGTCAACAAGATGACGTCACGCCGCTCCTAGCAAATTGTAAGGACAAGCTATCTGAGCGGGAACTTCAGCAAGCTAAAAGGTTGTTGCTGGATTTCAACGACATATTTTCGAAGGGTGACCATGATTTGGGAAGGACAGGTCTCGTTAAACACAGAATAGACACGGGAGACGCGCCACCAATCAAGCAGCGGCCTAGACGCCTTCCATTTGCCAAAGAGAAGGAGGTAGCAGACATGGTTGCCGAGATGCAGAAGAACCGCATCATAGAACCTTCCACAAGCCCGTGGTCTTCGCCAGTAGTCCTAGTAAAGAAGAAAGACGGCAGCACCAGGTTTTGTGTGGACTACCGATTGTTGAATAATGCAACGAAGAAGGACAGCTACCCTCTGCCCCGTATAGACGACACACTGGACATGTTGAGCGGCATGAAGTGGTTCTCAACAGTGGACCTTAAGAGTGGGTACTGGCAAGTTGACATCCATCCAGAAGACAAAGAGAAGACGGCATTTACGACTGGAACTAGGGAATGGATTGTGGCAGTTCAACGTCATGCCCTTTGGCCTTTGCAACGCTCCGGCGACATTCGAGCGATTGATGGAAAGGGTACTGGTTGGACTTCTGGGTGATGCATGCCTGGTCTATCTGGATGACATCATTGTCATGGGTCGAAATTTTACAGAGCATGTCAGTAACCTGAGGAAGGTTTTCACCAGAATACGAGAAGCAAACTTGAGACTCAGCCCAAAGAAATGCACGTTTTTCAAGGAGGAAGTCGCCTACTTAGGCCACATTATTTCATCGAAAGGTGTAAGGACTGACCCAGAGAAGATAAAAGCTGTCCAAGAATGGCCTATACCAGTTAACAAGACCGACGTGAGATCATTTTTGGGTTTATGCGCATACTACCGGCGCTTTGTAAAGAACTTCTCTGATATAGCGAAACCTCTTCATCGGCTCACGGAAGATAAACGAGTATTCGCCTGGGACTCGGAATGTGATCAAGCCTTCTTCAGATTAAAAGAACACCTCTGCACCAGTCCTATACTTGGTTACCCGAACAGAGAAGGAAGGTTTATCGTGGACACCGATGCCAGCAATACTGGCATAGGCGGAGTTCTGTCGCAAGAGCAAGGTGAACGGGAAGTCGTGATCGCCTATTTCAGTAAGTCACTTTCAAAACCTGAAAGGAACTACTGTGTGACTCGTAAGGAACTGTTGGCGGTAGTGAAGACTCTACAGCATTTCAACAAGTATCTCGTTGGAAGACAGATCATGCTGCGTTAAAATGGCTCTTGCAGTTTAAGAACCCTGAAGGACAAGTGGCGCGGTGGCTAGAGCAGCTACAGGAGTACAACTTCACAACAGAACATCGGAGTGGTAGAACGCATTTGAATGCCGAAGCCCTTATCAAGGAGACCTTGTCCTGTGGCCTGCAGTCATTGTTCTAAGACGGAGACTAAAGAAGAAGTCCGGATGATTACCACCCAGGGACTTGATAATGAATGGAGCGAAGACGCTATCAAAAAGGCTCAAAAAGAGGATAGTGACCTGAGGAAAATATTTGAATGGAAAGAAGTAGGTCAAAAACCTTCTTGGGGCCATGTAGCATCATCAAGCCCCATCACGAAAAGTTACTGGGCACAATGGGACAGTTTGGAGATTAAGGATGGAGTGCTCTTCAGGAAATGGGAAACACCAAAAGGGGATCAAACGACACTACAGCTGATTGTACCTCGTAAACAGGTTGCTTCTCTACTGAGGTACATACACGATGGGGTATCCGGGGGACATTTAGGCGTGAAGAAGACCCTAGAGAAGCTGAGACAGAGGTTCTACTGGATACACTGTCGGGAGGACGTCGAAGACTGGTGCAAGAAATGTACGACTTGCGCATCAGTAAAGGGCCCACAAACCAGAAGTAAGGGCAAACTCAAGCTGTACAACGTTGGCGCTCCATGGGAAAGAATCGCAGTAGATGTAGCTGGCCCCTTTCCAGAATCCGATGAGGGAAACAAGTACATCATTGTGGTCCAAGATTACTTCACTAAGTGGCCTGAAGTCTTCGCTACGCCTAATCAAGAAGCAAAGACGGTCGCCAAGAAGTTAGTCCACGAGGTAATTTGCCGATTTGGTGTGCCTCTTGAAATACATTCAGACCAAGGAAGAAACTTTGAGTCAGCACTGTTCCAGGAGGTCTGTCAACTGTTGGGTATGCATAAGACCCGTACTACACCAGCACACCCGCAATCCGATGGCATGGTCGAGAGATTCAACCAAACGTTGGAAAACCACTTGGCCAAAGTTGTGGACGAGCATCAACGAGACTGGGACCAGTACATACCGCTTTTCTTGCTGTCCTACCGATCTGCGATCCACGATAGCACCAGCGCAACCCCAGCAATGGTAAACTTCGGTCGAGAAATGCGGCTTCCGGTAGACGCGTTGACTGGGACACCGCCAGAAGCTCCGAAACCAGTAACCGAATACGCGGCTGACCTACAGAAGCGCCTGGATGAAGTACATGCTCTCGTTAGAGACTGCAGTCTAAAATCCAGCGAAAGAATGAAAACCCGTTACGACCGCAAAGCCAACACCGACGGTTTCGATGAAGGGAGTCTGGTTTGGTTACACAACCCACTCAGGAAGAAGGGCAAATCACCGAAGTTCCAGCCAAGGTGGGAAGGACCATACAAGATCATCACTAGGCTGAACGACTTAACCTATCGGATCAAACAAGGGACAAGAGGCAAGCCGAAAATTGTTCACATTGATCGATTGGCTCGTTACCATGGGTCAAATGATGCTCGGGACGAGCATGACTAAGAGGGGGATAATGTTACGACCACGAGGGACCGGGCAAGCGGAATTAGTCTTATCGTCGTATGGATAAGGTCTATATTCGCTTGCACGGTCGTAGCGAGCTCTAGCGTGTTCTGGAATAATAATAATAGTGTTACAACCACGAGAGACCGTGCAAGCGAAATTAGTCTTATCGACGTAGGGATAAGGTCTATATTCGCTTGCACGATACTACGTCACACACTCTGGTCGGTCGGAGCAAGCTCCAGCGAGTTCTAGAAATTTCGATCCCCGCGAGAATATTCTCGACGCCACGCGAAGAGCTGCGTCTCTGGGTATAAAAGCGGGATGTACGACGCGACGGGACAGTTCCGATTTGGAAAGCGAAGCGAATCAGTCTCCTGCGAACTAGAAGTGATCGAGTGCGTTACCTGCGAATAGTTTCAGTGAAATTCAGTGTTTTAGTGTGATTCAGTGCTTTAGTGTAATTTAGTGTTCCGTGTTTAGTGTTGTTATTAAGTGTTTTTAATTGTGTTTTTAAGTGTTTAATTGTGTAATTGTTAGTCGATAAATAAATTAATTGTCTTTTGGTGACTTTTGGCGTATCTTGAATTTAACGTACCCCGTTCCCGCAACAATAAGGTTGTGTACCTTAAAAATTCTTCACTGTTTTCAATGTTTTCCTTCACCGTTAAAGCGTCAAATAATCATACATAATGAATTTCAAATTTAAAAACACACAGTGGAACATACAAATAGTTTCCGCGCTAAGTAGTTAAAGCACTAACTATAAGGGTTTGATACCATATGGCAAAAAAGGGTTATCTACTACTAAGGTCGGCAGAACCACTCACCCTTTCCCGACATCTCTGAAGGACATTCTGATAGCATGAGCGGTGTTGTTCAACCAAGTTATATTCAGATACTTCAACATCTGCCAAAGAGAATCACAATGTACTCCTGAATACATTCCATAGATTACAAACAAATCAATCTCGATGCTAACAAATTGAGTAGGTAGCTCAATGAGGGTGCTTCATATCGAACCAACCTGACATCTTAGGTAAATTTTAACAAAACTGCCATTTTTAAACGGTTTTATTTAGCTCACCCCGTTTTTTATATTTTTTCTTGGGTCAAATGTAGGAATTCAAATTTAAGTACCGTCCTGTTTTCAGACTGATCTGAAATTTGGTACAAACCTTTAGTTTCGATGACAATACAATGTAATTATATCAATAACATTGTAAATCCAAGATGGCCGCCGTTACAAAATGGCGGATTACATAATTTTGCACAACCCCCTCAATATGGGTATCAAATGAAAAGGCTCTACAAGTAGAATACAATGTACTATACAAAATTGAAATCCAAGATGGCCGCCGTTACAAAATGGCGACCTAGATACATATTTTTCTAAAACCCCTAATATGGGTATCAAATGAAAGGGCTTCACTATTAGAATATGTACTGTTACCTATTATGTCAAAATTTCAAATTCAAGATGGACGCTGTAGATCTTAATTAAATATCTACTAAAAAAGAAGAAAATAAAACAACTTTTAAGTTAAACGGTTTTACTTTATGTGCACTAAAAACTAGAAAATAAATAAATAGTTACAACTAACGTATCAACCTACGTAGGTGGTTCCTGTCATTACTATCTCTGATGGTAGTGGTACCTACCAACCGGAAATTTTGGCGGTAGTACACTTTTCAAACAGATTTCTTTAAACGCCATTAGCCCCGCCCACTGGCCAATAGAAGAGCACTTGAAGAAAATCTGTCAAAATCCAAGCAAAAACGTTCCAATAGTAGGAGAGCTAGCAAGAATTTTTTGGTAGGTATTTGAGGTAAGCTGAAAACTTATCCTGTACCTTTCCTATTATATCCCAGCACGAAACTGCAGACCTGGCTGGTGAGTAGCGAGGCTAAAGCAAACCCCCAAAAATATATTTCATCTTTTTATTTATAACTCAAAAATAAGACTCACTAAGACAAATTATTACGATGGAACTTCTACCTGTCAGGTGACTGACAAATTATATTTTTGGATTATAAAATATATTTTTAAATAAAAAAAATTGTGGGTTTGGTTTAGCCCCGGTACTCAGCCAAGTCTGCGGATTTGTGTTGGGATATAATAGGAGAGGTACAGGACAAGTTTTCAGCATGCCTCAAATATCTACCAAAAAATTATTGCCAGCTCCTTGACCACAATTGGGCGGGGCTTGCTCTGACAGACGCGAAATTGCCAAACGATTTTCACCTTATAGGTGGTCGACCGCCAGCGTTGCTGAATGTACGACTAAAATAAAAACGTAGGGCCCAGCGAACCCCGAGTTATGATCTACCAAAGTATAAAGATGCTCTGCCATAGGTAGGATTTCAGAGAGGCCCCACGTTTTTATTTTAGTCGTACCTACCACTACCATCAGAAATAATAATGACTGGGACCACCTTCGTAGGCTGATTGGTAAGTTGTAACTATTTATTTATTTTCTAGTTTTCAGTGCAAATAAAATAAAACCGTTTAACTTATAAGTTTTTTTATTTTCTACTTTTTAACTGTCAGCCGCTCACTTTTCTCCTCACATTACTCTAACGACTTACGACTAGGCTACCCCATCCAATTGCACACTATTATTGAATCTAATGTTATTTGAAAGGTTTACAGTACAGACTGATAAATGTTGTAACGTCACACATACCATGGAAGTGCAGTGTTGCTGCGCGGCGTCGAACTCAGCCAGACTCACATTCCGGCCGTAGTTTGTCGTGAAGAACAACATCGACTCCACCTGAATAAATGAAGATGTCGATGGTTGCATGGATAGATTATAATGAAAGCTCTTTTTTTCTGATAGCACCCAGCGGTCGGTGTTAGTAATTTCAAGTTAAAAGTCATAGTTTTTATTGCGAACTAAGCGTTTTTAAAAAAAATTTACAGCGCCCCTAGCGGTAACGCTAACAACTAAAATCGGTAGTATGAAAAAAACAATAGGGATGGTGACGCTTTTGATTTTGATATAGATGGATGGACCAAACAATTGAAAAGGTGCTGTTAAAATAATGGTTTGATATTTGGAAAACACCCGGAGATATTACAGTTTCAATAGCACCTAATTCAGGCGAGCTCAAATCTCAAAAACTTTGTTCAGCAGCTATATCAAATGTTTCGTTTACGAATATGTTTTCATAGTAAAAGTAACTACTAATTTTGTAGTTCATAAGATGGCACAGTAATTTTGAAAATTTTTGAAATGGACTTTCCCATCCAACTTCAAATGTCTATTAATGTCTCATGATGTCAGAAATTTTGATTTCGATTTTACTATTGTTATTAATTTACCTATATCTTACTGTTAATTGTGAAATTGAATGTAAAATCGGACTTAGGAAACTACTCTATTCTATAGGTTTTTAACGTACTTAAGTACTACTCTAATCGATACCTAACTCATGGTAGCGCTACCGGCCCCGCTTAGACAAAGTAACAACATCAAAACGATAACGAATTTCGAAAAGGATAAAATGTATGGAACTGACATAAGATTGACCACGTGATTTATCGCCTCTAATGTCAAACCCATACATTTTATTCTTTTCGAACTTCGTTATCGTTTTAATATTGTTACTTTGTCTACGGGACCTGACAACGTAACCGGGCCCTGTGGGCCTACCATGAGTTGGCTATCGAAAACTTACGTACGTTAAAAACCTATCGAGTTGTTTTTTTCATATGGCCGATTGTAGTTCTTCGCGTAACCACCAGGCGGCGCTGTACACGTTTTTCATAGACATATTTACGTAGGCGATATCGAGTGCGTAAGTTTTAAACTCATGGTAGCCCCACTGTATGACGTCACCTTGAGGCACTCGTCGATGACGAGGTGTATGCAGGAGACGGACTCGGTGAGGACGTAGAGGGAGTACCACTGGTTGTACACCAGCCGCCCGGGGAAGTCCTGCATCACGCACGGCTGCCGACCTTGTTGTGCGCACAACAAACAAATAAATATTACACTAAAATATGTCTCTATGGGTCTACACGCGATATTAGGAGTAGCAAATTACATAGCTACTTACTGCCCGACGTTTCGACTGGGTTACACCAATCGTGGTCGCGAGCGAACTCATAGAGACATATTTTAGTGTAATGGAACGCGAAAGTCTAAAATCTTAAACAAATAAATATATCCATCTGGATGAAAATAATGTAACATACATTGTCGATGGCGGATTTCTTCTGCATCGCTTTCTCTTTACAACTTTTATTATAGATGAAAATATCATTTAAGCAATAGGAACCGAGATATTCGCGAAAATTCCTTTTATGTAATAATATACAGTGAAACCTGACTAAGTGGGACCTGGATAAGTGAGAAACCTCCATATCTAGTACTCAATCGGGGGTCCCAACACCTAGGCACTGCATTACTTCTGTTAGTGAGACGAAGCAAACCTCTATATCTGGGATTCATACCTTCGATTATTTTTTTAATAATTGCCTCTGTTACTGAGACAGCAAGTGTATTTCATATCTACAAACCTCTGTTACTGAGATAAGATCGTATTGTTTGTTTGCTTACTTATTCTTAGTCTACCCACAAATTCCGCACTTAAAGACGAAATTACATAATTTCAATAACCTCCAGTTTTAGTTTCGCTTTATATCATACAGATGTTTGTGTGAAAAATGTCAACGTAAAATAAAATGTTTATCATTTCGTGAAAAACTGAGGTCGATATCCGTTTATGAAGTATTACGAAAACTGAAACGTTTACGTTCATCAGAATATTTTGAACTTGAACAGTGTTTGCTAGCTTGAGTTAAGTATGTTCGTAACATAATCGTTCCGATAAGTAGACCGATGATGATTAAAGTTGATTAAGAATTTTTTAAATAATCACACCTCTATATCTGAAATAACCTGCTTTCTGACCTCTGTTAATGGCACCCTCTGTTATTGAGACAGATATTTATTTATACCTGGATATCTGAGACACTGGGTAAGTGGAATACCTCTATAAGTGAAACAATATTGCTCGTCCCTGGATGTCTTACTAAACCAGGTTTCACTGTAATAATAATAATAATAAAAACTTTTATTTGTACAGCAACAAGTTACAAATTCGGAGTTTAACAGTATTATGTTGGTTGTACATACATGGTCTTAAAATATTGGCGGGGAACGTGAACTTTTACCTTTAACATCTTAAGACGCGGACACGATAGCATTTGTGACTTTTGAGACAATATTTAGGGCGACAAAACAAAGGTTTACACTAATTTCTAGCTTATTATCTTTCATTCCGAGGTTGACCCCTTTTTTCAACTTATTTGACTGGGCTATAAAGACAGACAGACAACATACCATAGTCCGGCACGGGCGGCACGTAGTCTTTGGTGGGCACGTCTATGAAATTGTAGAGGTCGCGGTACCGCTGTATCGTGTATATGATCTTCATTTTTCCTTCCATCTTTCTGTACATGAACTCTGCCTGTAAGCAACATAAAAAAAAATCACTGGCATTAAAAAAATGGAAACAATCACATTTGAGCCCGGTTTTACAGAGGACTTAGAACCACGATCTTGAGGTCGCATCTCAAATTTTCAATAGCGTTGGTTCTAGTCCCCGAACGACTAGGTATGAATGGGATTTCAAAAACCATAAATTTACATACAGCCTAAGTAGTACCAAAATATCTATAAAAATAAACAACAAATCACTTGAAAGAGTGATAGACTGCCACTCTCCTTTACCATTCTGTCATCTGTCACGCATCTCTCACACCAACTCTACCAGCATGTGAAACAGTTAGTACTTCGTACGTTTCCCTGTCAAGAGGGGCTTGCCCCCACCTCGGTACGTAGCGCGTCGTAGTGCACGAGGCGCGCTCTCTTTTTTAGGGTAACAAGATGACCTCACTCCACCTGATGGTAAGCGGTAGTGAGATCGACATATGAGGTCGACAGGCACAATAGACCATATTGAGCGTGTCGCACTCACCCTGAATCCCTCAAATGCCGTGTCACGCCCCGCCCGAAGAGCCCGCGATCATAGGAGCGAAAACATGAGCTGGAAGGGCATTCCATGCCTTAATGACACGGGGCAGAAAATAACCCCCTCTTCCTCCCCAGCTCGATGCGCAGCGCGTCGTAGTCCTCATGGTCGAGGTCACACACGCCACGCCACTTCAATACATAGTATAAAACAAAGTCGCTTTCGCTGTATGTCCGTATGTATGCTTAGATCTTTAAAACTACGCAACGGATTTTGATGCGGTTTTTTTAATAGATAGAGTGATTCTTAAGGAAGGTTTGTATGTAAAATTTACCCGAAGCGAAGCGAGGGCGGGTCACTAGTTTCATTTATATAGGCTAACACGATGACGTCACTCCACCTGATCGTAAGCGGTAGTGAGTGAGTGAGTAGTGCTCTAGCCTCTAGGTCTCGCGCCTGGCGGTGCACGCGCACGAGCCGCGTCACGCCCTATCCCTCTCCCTCCCGCACCTCAGTGCGCAGCGCGTCGTAGTGCTCGTGGTTGAAATGGCGCTCCTGGCGAGGCACGCCACGCCCTCTCCCTCACCCTCTCTAACTCCCTCCCCTGCCCTCCCCCTCCCCCACCTCAGTCCGCAGAGCGTTGTAGTGCTCATGGTCGAGGTCGCGCGCCTGGCGATGCACGCGGACGAGCCGCTCTATAGCCGGCATGTAGTGCAGCGGCATCATCGGCAGCCCCTGCAGCAGCAGGCAGTCCAGGTACAGGTAGAAGCTGCAACACACACGGTACAACATCATCAGCCCATATACATCCCCACTGCTGGGGCACGGGTTTACCGTACAGTCAGCCAAAAATGTTGTCTACCCTACCGTTGAGATTCGTTTGAACGTCATAAAACAACGAGGTCAATTTTCCCTGGCAATAAGATTGTGTCAGTGACCATACTGTCAACCTTAACGATAGTTACGTCTCGCAGAAACTTTTGTCAAAAGTTGTAGACCACTTTCTTGGCTGACTGTAAACTAGAGCGATAAGGCCGCGAGTCAATCACGCTGGCCGAGTGCAGGTCGGTAGACTTTGAAGACCACCTTAGTATTAGTTATCGGGTTGCCCCGTCGCTCGGGGGGCCCTGAGTGTAGCCCATGCAGGCTGTCCGCCGGCGGTGTTGTGAGCGAAGGCTATGCCGAGTACCACGACACCGCCAATAGGCGATGAGGTACACCCCAGTTACCATCTCTTCGTCAGTCGCTGGGGAGTCCGACACACCACCCGGAGAGAACCCCGTCTCAGGAACGTAGTGAATGAAGGTGCGCAACGCATTTCAAAGGGTTAAAAAAAAGGTATAATCGATCTAGTAGTTCGTGCACGTGTACCTCTGTGAAATCGTAACTATATAAATAAATATTTCACAACATCACATACATTGATCTGATCCCATGGTAAGTAGCTTAAGCACTTGTGTTATGGATATCAGAATCAACAGTGGATACACAAATATACTTCAATATATTTAACAACACACCCAAACACGCAACAAATACTGATGTTCGTCACACAAATATTTGTCCCGGGTGAAACGAACCCACGACTTTTAGAACCGTAGGTAGTAAACCTGGGTCACTAACCACTGTTCTACCGAGCCAGTCAAATATGGGCAGATGATGCTGGTAATGACTTACCGCAGGTTGTTTTCGACCTCCCGTCGCAAATCGACTGCAAATTTGACTCGCTGCGCGAACGTTTCCGGATCGTCCGCCTTGAACATCAGCCGGATGCGAGGGATGCTGCCAACAAATCACGTTTAAAACGTTAACAAGCGTTAATGGCCGAGTGGTTACCTACAGTCAATCAATTCAAACCCCGCCACGTTCAATCAGCCAAAAATGTGGTGTACCATCCTACAGTTGAGATTCGTTATTCGATTTCTTTAAACGCCATTAGCCCCGCCCACTAGCCAATAGAAGAGCACTTCGAAACTTTGTTTACGAATACGTTCCAATAGTAGGAGAGCTAGCAAGAATTTTTTGGTAGGTATTTGAGGCAAGCTGAAAACTTATCCTTTACCTCTCCTATTATATCCCAGCACGAAACTGCAGACCTGGCTGGTGAGTAGCGGGGCTAAAGCAAACCCCCAAGAATATTTTTCATCTTTTTATTTATAACTAAAAAATAAGACTCACATAGACAAATCATTTCGATGGAACTTCTACCTGTCAGGTGAACTGACAAATTTTTTGTTTTTTGGATTATAAAAATATTTTTTTAATAAACAAAATTGGGGGTTGGTTTAGCCCCGTTACTCAGCCAGGTCTGCGGTTTTGTGTTGGGATATAATAGGAGAGGTGCAGGACAAGTTTTCAGCTTGCTTCAAATAGCTCCTTGACCACAATGGGGCGGGGCTTGTTCTGACAGACGCGTAAGCGCCAAGCGATTTTCACCTTATAGGTGGTCGACCGCCAGCGTTGCTGATAGTATGTGTGTCTCTTGATACAAATAAACTCTTGGAAATAATAAAGGTAGATATCTACAACAAAAATAATTATTCTATTCTATGAAAAGACCAGAATGAACAAGCAACTTACTTGAATTTCCGCTTGGTACCATCTAACGCCATGACCTCCCATCTATCAGTCACCTTATCATAACTGAATGCAGCCACATTTGTCCACTGAAACCGAAATCAATGAGGTGTAGTTCTAATTACAATTTATTTATTATTTTTCGGATATCCAACAGCAAATCCATAAGTACAAATTAAGATAACACATGACTGGAGGAAATGAAATGAAATAATTCATTCTGCAAGTAGATTTTATGAAATTCTTTCGCATATCAAACAAATCACAGGTTAATTAATTACAAATAAATAATAATAATATTATGTACAAGTTACATAATTCTTGGATGTCCAAGCGAGCAGCTCATCATGTCCATGGATTCTTATCATTTAAATAGTCTTCTACTTTATAGTACCCCTTTTTCATAAGACAAGAGACAACAAGAGAAGGAAGATACAAAGCCAATAATAGGATATCACAGCATAAGTTACGATGACAACATTTTGTAACTGACATGACTGACTTGGTAGAACAGTGGACCCCAGGTTCACTACTTACGGTTCCAAGAGTCGTGGGTTCGATTCCCACCTGGGAAGATATTTGTGTGACGAACATGGGTGTTTGTCACATGTCTGTTATTAAATATATTTAAGTAAATTCATGTATCCACTGTTAATTCTGATATTCATAACATGAATGCTTATGCTTAAGTTACTTCCATGGGATTAGATCAAAGTTATATTTAACATGAAAAAAATAAGTGTGTGACTGACTTCTATGGAGATCTGGAAGATCTTCCATTTAAGGAACCTTTTATGTACATACTCCCAAAGAATCTTTTTATTGGCTGTAGTCTTCTCAAGTTCTTATATTATTGGAAAGTCACACAATACACTAATTATCAAATCAATTAGGTTGAAAACGTTAAAAAGCCTCGAGCTTAGCCTTCACTCCATATCACACATACCTCATACAAGTTGTTGAGTATCTGTAAGGTGTCCCCGGTAGCTTTGGCTGCTTTGCCCACTTCCTTGGGGATGAAAGCGAGTCCTGGGCAAGGGTACTGCTCCCCCTCAATCATACCAAGAGACAACCACTCCTCAGGTATACTAAAAAGTTAATTAACATAAAAAAAACCATAAGTCATACTAAATTGGACATTTAACCCTCTAATGGGCAGAGTATGTTGAACATTTTCTTTGGTATTGGACCTTAAGTCAACTGATTAAGGTCTTACATAGATGTGGCATTTATTCTACGATTGTTTGATTAAGAAAGCATACTTGAGTACAAAATATAAATTGCTAACCGGCAATCAAAGTCTGTGTTGTCAAATATCTCCAAATCCATCTTTGGGTAAGGACTGTACAGACCGTAATATTCCTGGTCTGTAAGCTGGAACTCCGATGGTGGAAGCAGCCAGTAAGGTTGAATTCCCAGACCCTGAAGCATTTTCTAAAAAAAATATATTTAATTTTGTCACCTTGTTAATCACCTAAAAACCAGCCAAGTGAGAGTTGACTCATGCAGGGGTTCTGTACCAATATTGTAATAACATTATGTTGAATAAATATTTTATTTTATTATAGTATTTGTTGTTTTATGGGCAATATAATAAATTAATACATCCACCATCTGTGAAAACGGCAACTATGTAAATATCACAGTTCTTGAGATACAGCCTGATGACATAACAAATGTATGGATGGATGGACGGACTGATGGACAGAAAATCTTCAGTAATAGGGTCCTGTTTTTTAACCCTAGAAAGATAATCTTATTTAGGTGTACGGAAAAGATAATCATACGTCAAAATGACTCCTTAGTTTTAAATCGCTATTATTACCAAGATTATGTACTTAATTTAATGAAATTTGTTTGTATGTATTTCTCATATCATTTTAAACAAAACTACGACATAATTATGTATTAGTTCTCTTTATTAATTATTTAAAAAAGCATCGAAACATAATGGCTACCATTTTAAAGTAACAAAACATAGGAACTTCTCTAATGAAAATAAAATCCCTTTTTTCGGCAAATCAGTCATTTCTTGTAACGCTGTTAGTTAAAAACAAAAGACTCTATAGATTTATAACACGTCAATCTACTGAGATCGATAAGATGCAGCTCAGGAACAATGTCAATGTTATGTTCACGACAAATACATTTTTTTATACCTTTTTCAACATCCGCTGGCCTTACGCTTTGTTTTAGAGGGGAAATGAGCACAGTAAGTACTTGTCTTTGGATTGGGCTCTTCTGTATCGTCTTCTGCTGGTCCAGGAGCAGCTTTGGATAACATGTTCTTTATCTCATCCCAAAAATATCGCTTCACAGTGATCGCTTCGAAGATCATGACCATATAGTGTGAAGTTTGAGCCATGGCTCAAGTGTTTGATGATTTGCGGCGGTTTAGAGGCTTCTGGTCTTTAGTGAGAACATTGTGCCTGTTTATTATATATGTACTTACGAATGAAATATTCAGCATCTCATAAAAAAGGCACATGGGCCATCTTTTAGTCTTCCTACTGCACTACAAAAAAGAGCACGTCTGATCTCGATGAGAAAGTGTAGATCAAGGTACTTGTTCACCATTTCCTTCAGGTGGTGGGCTAGATATCATTGTCTTTTGGTCCTCTTCTCATCGACAAATGCCTCCTCAACGTCACTCTGCACATCGTTTTCGCTCAAATGGTCCTCGAGCTCGCCGTCAGTATCGGCAGCTGGAATATCCTCACCGCTCTCTAAAAAACCCCCCAGGATACTTTCGTCTTGTAAATCCCTATTTTTATAATGCGATCAGACATCCTACAATACTTATGTATAAGATATAAAGCTAAAACTATCGCTAAAACTCAGAAAAGTAAGCAAAATTACCCTAATTGAAACACATACCCAATTCCTAAAAGTCACGTAAAAGATAATCATACGTCATTTTCATTACGTGCTGGAGTAGCACCTATTGTATTTAAAAAACGAGATAACTTACTTCGGTACCGCGATCACCACTCGATAGCTCGGCCCGGCTGAGGAAATGTCTGTGAAGCACGGCGCCAGATTCGTGAAAATTAGTGAGAGACAGCGATTTTTCGAAACACAGGGAGTCATTTTGACGTAGATTATCTTTCTAGGGTTAACAATGGGTTTTGTTATGTATGACTACTGTGGGTAATTTGATAATTGACATTTTAGAAGGTACCTATGTTTTTAGTTTGACATTTTGTACCTGATACTCCCAAAATTGAGTTTAATTACTAATTAACATTAATACTTAACAGGTATGAAACACTTATTTAACATATTTATATGTGCATATCACTTATCTATAATTATAATTGTTATTTCCAAGGATGAACAAAATATTTAAATTTTATAAATCACCTTAATATTTGCAGCCAGGAATTTTCGTCGCAAGCGCTCAATCTTGACGAGTCTTGGTAGCTCTTTAGGCAAAACAATACTAAGAAACTGAAGCTTTGGCACAAATGTTTCGAAAGGGAATTGCTGTAAAAAAAATAACAATTACTTATATTAAATTAATGACACACAAATTTTAAGCTAAAACTGGTGATACGTACGACCAATATAGTCTTAAAGAAATCTATACTTAAAAGATCAGAAGAGTTTGTTTGTTTGAATGTGCGAATCTCAGGAACTGCTGGTTCGATTTGAAAAAATATTTTTGTGTTGAATAGAGCATTTATCGAGGAAGGCTTTTGGCTATATAAGTTCACGCTGCGACCAAAAGGAGCAAAGTAACAATGGAAAATGTGTAAAAACGGGGGAAAAGCGGACTCGCTGGCACGACTAGTAAAAAATAAAAATCAGAATCAGCAACAAAATAATCTACAAGAAGTGATGCTATATTCTTGAGGACAAAATTGCCGTCGTCTATCGGATACTTACAATACTTTCATCTTCCCTGTAAGTTGTCCAACGACCGGGTGGCAATAAAATCTTCGCTTTTTGTGGCTTCGGTAGAGAAACTAGCGTGGGTGCCAACTTGTCGGTCTTGGCCTAGCACAAAAATTTACAATATGTATTCAAATTGTTGGTTTATCTACATTAAATTGCGCGAACTAATAATAAAATAATGATAAGTTTTTGAAACAAGAGCGCCAATGCGCCAAACAACCAGACTGTCAGACAATCAAAACAACATAAATAGATAATTTTTTTTTAAATCAAGCAAAGCAAGAGAATTTTAATGAACAGTCCACAAGAGCTATAAACCAACTGGCAACCATCACTCGTAGTGTACGGATAAATTATCATACTATTACATACTACATTTACGAAATGCAGAAAAATAATACCTGCAATATCAGCTTCATCCGTTTTTTAGCACAAATATTTTTAGAACTATCATCTTTGGTCAGATCAGAAACAAGTTCAGAATAATATCCTCGTTTAGGTATAGAATCCCTTGTTGTATTGTCGTAGATTACGTCGTGCTGTCGAATTTTCTTCTTCTTGCTATACATTATTTCTATTAAACTTACGATAAATTGAAATCTTATGATAAGTAATTCAACGGTTAGTAAAAAATTGACATTGAAGCTATGATGACATTGTGGATTTTTTAAATTTCGAAATAACTCTCGCAATAATTAAGGCTAATGACTCACGGCGGGGTTTTTAGACGCGGCTGGCCCTGCAACTTCTGTAGAATACAGATGGTGTGTAAAAACGAGTGCACAGCTTACGACGCAGTTCACGCAGTGTGCACATCTTGAATGCGGGTCCCGCTGCACCGGCGGGCATCATCTCGGGCTGCGGTAACCACAGCATCTGCTCAGCAGCAGCAGCAGCAGCTCTTATATTCATAGTTTTAACGGATCAAAGTCACAAATGTAAAAATCCTGTGCTTTACAACCTATCTTGTGAATAATTAAATCATCCATTCCAATACAAATGTAACATTGAAAGACATATAATTATGTCAAATAATTATGGAGATTTTAATATCAGCGAGTCTATCGTTGGAAATAAATCTTCTTAACATATTTATTTAGAGACCCTTAATAATTATATTTCTATGTGTTATCTTTAAATAATAAGTGGTATCGCTCGGTGGAATAGTGGTTAGTGACCCAGGTTCACTACCTACGGTTCCAAGAGTAGTGGGTTCGATTCCCACTCGGGACAAATATTTGTGTGACGAGTATTGGTGTTTGTTCCGTGTCTGGGTGTGTTATTAAATATATTTAAGTATACGAAAAACAAGTGCTTAAGCTACTTACCAAAGGCTGATCCTTTGGTAAGTAGCTATCGATGTATGTTATGTTGTGAAATATTTATTATTATATCTATTTATTATAATAGTAATACACCTACTGCTTGCGTTAGATCCCAGGCCCGTGAAAAACATCAGCATTTTTCAAAATCAATGCATATTGTGTGTTCTTCTCAGCTCTACAAAATTATGAACTAAATTAAACTTATTTTAATTCGTAAAAATTATCGCATAGTCAAATATAGTAAAATTATAGTATAGTCAAAATTGTCATCATGAAAATATTATCATCCAACCATTTGTTTATTTTACTTAAAAAAAAAATGATTTTGTCCACTGGCAACACCCATTTCACAGCCACGAGTTTCTGTCAATGTCATCCAAGTGCCAAACCAAAAAAAAAGTGCAATGAACAAAACATGCTTGAAAAACGATGTGTGTTCGTAAAATCTTTTCCAAACTACATTCACGATTAAGTAGTTTCCACTGCTGCTTTTTAGTTTTGTTTATTGCTTAATTACAAGTTCCGTTCCTTTATGATTAATCATTAATCATACTTCTTTCATTCAGCTTTGTTGAGGAGTGTTTCAGATATATTTTTTCTGTCTTTATTATTATTTTAAACGTGTTTGTACTCTAAGTAAGTAACTTGTTATTAGTTACATACTGGGTTATTTACCACTATGTAACGATTAACTTAACTTAAGTCTCTATTTGTGTTATATGGGTTGACAAAAATTTATTCTGCATTCGGTTGTATTAATTGTCGTGGTTCGGCCGGTCATTGTCGGGATTTTAATGGCTCTTTAGGCCAATTTAATTCGTTTATTACACTAATCACCAAGAAAAAGTTGAAAATCTCAAATTTCCTCAAAGAAATGGCTTTACATATGCATAGTACATATTTTTGTCCTATTTTAGTGCCTATTCCTCGGTGATCGATTTTGCTCGATTTGCCCGCAATTTCTACTTTTGTTCTCTATTCCACACCACCCCAGAGGTTAAGAACTAGGTGCGTTTTTTTTGTAGTGGTGTCCCCATTAGGCCTAATCCACTAGGGGACTATTTGGAAGAATTATTGAATGATAACCCACGATTTAGGGGGGGGGGGGGGGGGGGGAGGCTACTCCCCTGTACCACTCCCACTTTGTCAGGATGTATACTTTTTGAGATATGAATTTTTGAAAATTTGTCTAACTTAACCTCAAAATGTATGAAAAGTCACTTTTTGAATGACTCCTCTTTAATCAAAGAACGGAATAATATACGAATAACTGCGAGCAGCATAGGTTCTGCTCTTTTCCGGCGCTGCGGGCGGTACAGCCCTTCCGCCCTTACATAGCGAATCACATGCGCAGATGACGCACAGGGAGAGCTTCCGCAGCTTCGGCTTTTTGGATCGCCATCGGCGCCTACAGAGGGCGAGGGCTGTACTCCCTTCGCGCCTCCAGATTTAGGAATTGCACTCTAATGTAGGGCAGACTAGTATCACGGCGAAGGACCACGGCCAGTCGGTTTTAAGAACCCTTTAGTAATAAGAATGTAAGTATGCCTTATACCAAAGGATATAAATTAAGGACTTAGAAATAAAACATTAAAATTTTATAAAATATTTTTTATTGCGGATAAACATAAAATACATTTTAAGAGTTCTTCAAAGAAATCTTTAAATTTAATTTTATTTCTCCTTCTCCAGCTATTTTCAATTAGCCATTCCTCAAAATTTCCGCTGTAATTATCTTTGGAATGTAGTCTTTTTAACACTCTCCAATGGCTCTCGATTTGTTGTGTGTGGACCCCGTCTGGTGACACAAATCTGTTGACGGGGTCACTATGGTTTACTTTTCTATGTATATAGCCATGTTCGGGAAGACAATCATACGCTCTCCAACAATCTGTGTGTATTGTTGTGCCCTCCCGAACATGCTTCTTTATAAGCTCAACAAGGACTTCAGAACTTCTTTCATTGTCTGGGCAGACCTCAACCCTTAAATCATCCTTTCCATCTTCAATCATACCGAGGACCCAATGCCCTTCCACATTGCGTCCTCGGTTATATTTTCTTCGCCCAAATTTTGATTCATCTATTTGTACAATTTTTCCTGGGCCTCCAATTTTCTCCTCCTCCTCTGAATGCTCAATCATATAAACAATTATTGTTTCTCTGCAATATGAAAACCAATCAGCGATTGTGTTCGGTGACAGTGAGGACTCCCTCCAATGACTTGTCTCCCATCTGATAACTTCATATGTAAATCCTGCACTGAACATGTACATGATTTGGAAGATTAGTGGCAATGGGAGTTTGGCATTTTCGAACCATGTGCCATTTGCTCTGCTGATGGATTTTGAGCGGCAGTTTATTTATTACATAAGACGATATTTCACCCCCTACCCTCCCTCCCTTAAACGATAAAAATTCAATTACAATATCAATTTTCCCTTGTAAATAGAATTGTCGTACGAAAAAATAAATGGTCCCTATAATAAAACTACAATCACTTCAAGTTACTCTTTTAATTTAATCACTGTTAAAGGTATCTACATTAACAAATACAAAATTTTCGGTTTCTTCGTCATCAAATATTTCTGCCTGTTCAATAATAATTAGTAAACTTTGTGCTTCTTCTGACAAAGTTTTATGTTTCCTCCGAAGTTGGCGGATCTGAGCTGGTCAATAAATTATTTAAAAATATCTTCATTTGTAGCTTTTCTACTACATTTCCTGGAATGGTCTTGGCGGTACCTACGAAAATCTTTGTTTCTTGCTTCGGCAGCTTCTTCAGATAGCTGTCCAATTGGTATAAGACCAAAATTTTCAATGATAGCTGCACCATGCATGAGCACTTTGTGCACACTCGAAGGCATATGGGGCATTCCATAGTGACTGGTGGGACAGTTTACTCCAGAATTTCTAATGTTTAGACCTGTTACTTACTATTTTGATCTAATATCAATGATCGAATAGATATTTTGTAGTTATTATGAACCAACTTATGAAACTAATGCCGAAAAATATAAATTATATACATATTTGGATGAAATTTTACAGTTAAAGGAATGTGACTGGTGGGACAGTCAAAAATATCTCACCTCCGCCTTTTGCAATGTCAACCAATATTTTAGCCCAAATAATATATATAGCATGACGTCTTTAGCTACGCTATAAAATGATTAAATATACTACTACATAAACTGGAAATAAGCACTAAACAAATTTTTTATAAGAAAACATAGAAGAAGGAAATTGTGACTGGTGAGACATCGTTTTGTGACTGGTCGGACAAGTAAGAAATCAGTTAATAAATGAACTCTTTTTTATCATTTTGTGAAAATGTTACACTTTTTAACCGACTTCAAAAAAAGGAGGAGGTTCTCAATTCGTCTGTATGTATAATATTTTTTTTTTTTTTTTTTATGTATGTTCACCGATATTTTCGTCAATTATAGACGGATTTCAAAAATTTTTTTTGGTTGGATAGAGTTCACTTCCGAGGTGGTCCCATTTTCCCCAGTCTTGGGTGAAATGATGGGATCCTGGAGAAGTCGAGGGCAACCTTCAAATTTTATAGGGACATGTACCGCGTTTTGCATATTATCTGAAGTCATATTGGCATTTGCTTCTGGCTATCATAATTTTATGATGCTGAGCTGATGATGGAAGGTCAACTCCTTAATAGTTATGAGTAAAAGAATAATTATTTTAATACTGTATACATATTAAGACTACTAGTTATAATATCAGTAGCATTACAGGTGAGCTAAACTATTAGGTTGACCAGTCTAGGATCTGATGATGGGATCCAGGAGAAATCGAGGGCAACCCTCAAATTTTATAGGCACATGTACCGCGTTTTACATATTTTCTGAAGTTATATTGGCATTTGCTTCTGGCAATCATAATGTTATGATGCTGAGCTGATGATGGAAGGTCAACTCCTTAATAGTTGGGAGTAAAGGGATTATTCTTTCAAATCTGTGTACATATTGATACTACTGGTTATAATATCAGTAGAATTATAGGTGAGCTTAACTAATAGGGTGTAAAAAAATTAACACTAAAAAGGATGAAAAAAATTGTAAACAAAAAAAAACCGCCTTCAAAAACACGACTCTACTAAAAATTACAAAATAATATAATACGAACATTAATCTGGGTATGAATTTGATATGTTGTTGAAGGCGGTGCCGTTTATATTTCACGCAGTTTTCCCTCAAATATTTAATTGGCACCGCCTTCAACAACATATCAAATTCATACCCAGATTAATGTTCGTATTATATTATTTTGTAATTTTTAGTGAGTCGTGTTTTTGAAGGCGGTTTTTTTTTTGTTTACAATTTTTTAAACTAGACATTTTTAAAAACCCCAAATTCCGTCTAGTTCAGGAACCGAATATATTTCACGGCGCACACTGGTGAAATTCGCTCAAAACTTGGCCAAAATCACGTCAAGTCTGTTATACCTATATATTGCTGTAGTCTGTCTAAAATAATAGGTTGAAGGGGCTTTAAAAAGCAAAACTATTAAATGTATGTTTCATTGATGTATTTAATCTTAATAATACTAGTCAAAAATGAGAAAATAAAACAATTACGATACAGAACTTATTTCTGGTTCTTTCAAAAGATTTATTACATCTTGAGGATAGGGTTTAACTTGTCTTTGTGGTAGTTTTCTGAGACTTGTGATGTGAGGATCTGATGAAATTAAAAGTTGGTGAAATAAATCTTCCATAGTCTGTTTCCTAGAAAATTTCCGTGTGAAACCTTCACGATATTTTTTAATATCTTTGTTCTTACTTTCTTGGGCCTCTTCAGATAGAAGACCTATTGGAACCACTGCATTCTGTACTATAACATACCCATGGATTAATATTCTGTGAATTGTAGTGGGCATATTATACCATGGATACCATTTCAAAAAGACAACAGCGGTTTTCAGGCAGTATATTTTAAACTTTTCCTCATTTATTGCTAGCCCACTAGACATTGTCATCAAAATAATCCATAGCCTATAAATCAATTGTTTGCTTATGCCAGTTATTTCTCCAGATATTTCGTAATTGGAGAAAAATCGTCGAGCTGAATTTCCATCATTGGTACTCCCATATCCATGTTTAGGCTGATCTACCAACATACCCAGTTTTGTTTTAAATTCTTGTTGCACTCTTTTTTCTCCAATTCTACTTGAGTTTTATTTGCTGTTGCTCTCGCTTGCCACTTACACAGTTTCAGTTTGTACGACAAGTTTAACATCCATTCATAAAATTTCATCCACCAATGGACTGATGAAATTCCTACAAGCCATCTCTGTTCATCTATAATGGGTTTATTTAAACAGTAGTTCAATTTGTTAAAATCCTTCGCTGTAACACCGCATAAGTTGCATCTTTGTGTAGAAGCAGTTTGTGTAATTGCGTTTATTGCTTTTCCATCTATCATCGTCAAAATTAAGTGGTGCTTAATACATACATTTTTCCCGTTTATAACTAAGTGTGTACTTGTTAATGTCTTAATTTGTTCTTCAATGTACTTTGTCTCGTTTTGTAGTATTTCAGTTGTTTCATGTACAAAATCTAACTTTATAGGTCTGCAATAGCGTGGTGAAGAAGGCCTTGATTTTGCCAAATAAGTTCATGTGTATTGATAGGGTTCCCGCAAACTATTTGTACAGGCACCAAAGATGAAATGAAAATAGAAGCATCAGATACATCTGGATTTTCAAATAATTGCTTGTATTCAGCCTGCCCGGAGGTACCATCGCAGCCCCATTTACTTATGAGCCACAAATTATTTAATTTACTTTCTTCTAGTACAGACAGTACATCATCAAGTGATATTGCTAACCTTTTTAACGTGTGATCGACAAGATCCTGAAGAGGTATTTCTGCTGATCGCTCAGTAATCATAATGTTGTCAAAAACGTTGCTACGTTTTTTAGCTTTAATTATACTTTCGTAATTAGGATACAGTGGACAATTTTCTTCAAGGGCGTTACTTCTGATAATATTGTATTGATATTTAGTAAGCCTAGCATTAATAAGTAAAGAAAGAGCTTTATCTTCTGTTAGCTTAGCAATCTTTCTATCACTATCTTTTTTAATGTAATTCGATGCATCGGGGGTTTGAATTATATCGGCTAACACTTTTGCAGCGTGAACATTACCCTCTGACCTGAGCTTCATTTCAGCTGCATACGTCAACTCAACTGTTTCATTGTTACTTCTTAATTCTTGAGTTTTTCGTCGTTTTGATCTCTCACTGCATTCCACAAAAACTTTTTCAGGCCTTCCCACAGAATCACTAGAGATTCTTTGTCTTTTTTGCAAAGGAAAATTAACTGATGTATCTAGCCAGTTACTATATTTGCTTTCAAAACGTTTTTTATTTCGTGAAACACGTTGCCACTTCTGTTTATACTGATAAATAAAGTGAAACAATTCTTGTTTGATATACTTTGGGTCTTCATCTTCACAGTGTGTTTTTTCCCGAACTTTTGTAACTAAGCGTTGAAATTGTATCTCGTGGTCATTAGATTCACCCGTTAAGTAATAACTCAATAATTCTCTTCGACTAATTGGAATGCTATGCAGAGAACTGCCTGAAAAAAAATTATGAGTATTTTATGACTTCGTATACATTGTAAGTTTTGCATTATTTTGTTTAGGTGACGCAGTTAGACGCAGCTAATTTTGGAGTCATATTAAAGCTATAGTTATGTTCTTTTGAAATATGTAAAAGAAACGGGTTGAGCGCGATTGAGTATGAACTTTTTCACTGAGTAAACCAAAAAAATCTCTTAAAATATACACTTCTCTTCAAACCTACATATCTATAACACCGCAAGTAATGTAAACTGTTTAGTAATACAGAAATAATAAACTTACCTGAAGGTATAGAACCCATTACGTTTTACACCAAATATCAACTAAATAAAATTTTGACGTTGTCATTAAACAAAACCTCAAAATTGTAATAATTTACATAACAACCAAAACTGTTTAAATCGAGTGTTGTAAGTATCTGAATAAAAAGTGTCAAACGTTTAAATGGTCATTCATAGATGGCGCCATATGTCTTGTTCCTAAATTAGGCTACTAATTTAGAATCGGAGTAACTTAGTTTTTTTAATTTTGGACACAAATTACGTAAATTTCACCTGTGTGCGGCGGGTACTTATTTTTTTCCCGATTAGTATTCCCGATCTTTCTTTATGGAGTCGAAACGTGGACAATTTTAGCTCGAGAGAGGGAGAGGATCGATTCGTTCGAAATGTGATGCTGGAGGCTGATGCTGCGGATACCGTGGACCGCCATGCGCACAAACGAGTCGATCCTCTCACAGCTGAATGTGAAGACACGTTTATCCACCACATGTCGCCAGCGTATCCTTGCGTATTTCGGACACGTTGTAAGGAAAAACGACGAAAATCTGGAGAGACTCATCATAGTCGGCAATACAAAAGCAAACGTTCACGAGGCCGACAGCCGACACGATGGACAGACCAGATCAAAGAATCGTCAACCAGCAAGTTCTACCAACTCGTTCATGATGCGATGGACAGAAACCGATGGAGGCAAATAATTCGCTCCAATTGCACATCCAATGATGACCACGATCCTCAGTCATGAGCCGACTACAGAGAGAGACCTATATTTTAGGGAAATCAATACATCCCAATATATCCTGCCAATCGTATTGAATCTCACTGACGTGTTTAGGCCATGTCCAGGAATTCAGAGACTTCTTCATTGAAGAGATATACGGCCCTTTTTAATATTACCCCAGGAAATAATTCCCCCTCATACGTGAAAACTACCTTCATATTGCCCAACCGCCTTCACAATTGGTTTAAAATTGCAATTTTTTGCCCGCAACTTGGACACATCAGCACGCCCTCGCTGTTCCTCAAGTATGAGATAGCCGCAGGAGGACGGACTTTTCGTTCATCTCGCTTCGTGTCGAGTTGCAACAATATTTGATCTTCAAATTTTTGTACATTTTGGTGCACTAAACGTCTACATTCCGGCCGCTGTGCTGCAAGTTTCTCCCACTGAGAGGGCTCAATATTGCATCGTTTGAGATGCCTTTTTCAGAACATCCTTGTACTCAAGGTACTCAAGCGCAGAGGGCTTGCGTTTCCCCTGCTGGAGTTCTGAGAAGAAAAAGCGCTTTGCCACCCGCTCCACCGCCATTCGAACTACGTATCTGCTCCATCGCAGCTGACAACGCATTAGGTAGACTTCAATGCCACAAACTTTAGAACGCCGCAGAAGCCGCCTGTGTGCAGGTTTCAGACAAAGCCCGGTTTGCATCTTACCGGACCTCTCTACTTCAACCCATCGCCACAGTTGCGTAAAACCCGCCAAGTGACTCTGACCTCTCTCGGTCAGGTCGCGTTCCGGGATCAGCACTGTACGAACCGGAGCCAGGGGGGATCATTTTTGCGGCAAGCGCCGGACCAGTGGAGTCTTAGCGGCGGTATTGTGCGGGCGGAGCGGGTCAGCCCGCCGGCCAGGGAGACCCGGGGGACCCGGAGAAACGGGGGCGCTTCCGTCCGGTTAACTGGCCAACTCGGACCCGCAGAGCCAATCAAAATTTTGCGGAAGTTGGAATCAATCAATGGCTATGGGACATTGTTGCTCCAGTGCGAACCAATGCTGTATGGCTATCTACAAGAGGGAGAGGGGTTTCAAACTGAAAGATTTGGTGGAGTTTATTTTGTTTTGCATGTATTGCAATTACTTCTAAAAACGCCTGGTGCGCCACTTCCGTAACTGGTGATTAGTTTCTCTTCACTCTTTGCTATTTTCGATAGGCGTTTTGTTTTTTTTGTAGGCAATCCGTTTGCGACATTCCTCGGCGGTGTGTCCCTTCCAACCGCAAAAGAGATAACGTTTGAACTTCGGTTTCACAATCATTTGTTGCTTGGTCGGAATAGGAGGATGCTCGGATTTTACTTTTCTAATGTTTCTTGATAACGAGCACGCTCAATAAATGTTCGAATGTTTTCATGTCTCTTAGTAAAATAAGATCTAGCTGCTCTTCTTTCTCATGGCGCTTCAGCGTTAATAGCCCGCGCAGTGCGCGTTTCCTGCAGAGGAACTAATTTATGCCTTGGGATGAAGAGAAAGGTTTCAAGTACACTTAGTAGTACTTCGTGCGGCTGTCGTTTCGAGGCAAAGGCGGCCATGTTTTAAAGCGGAAGACCAGGTTTTTATTTCTGGTCGCTCGCCTTGCCACCAATTATTTGCACCATCTTTCAGCAGTAACGGGAGCCCTGTCAGCGCGTCGTCGTCAGATATGTTTTCGATGTTTTTGAATACGGCGGTAACGAACTTCTCGACTTTGTTATGGTCCCGTTCTCCAAGAAATCTGAGGAACTAGTTCCAGCTGATCCGGCTTGCCGCATGCGAATTCACATGTATGTAACAGTTTGTTACATGTGAATAATGATAGTGTTTTTTCTGGCATTGTTTACATGGACCGAATAAGCATTAATTTGTTGAGTGTTCTTGTCCTGTTCTTAAACAGTTTTGACATAAATTATTATCATTGACAAACTTTAGTCTTTCCTTCACTGACTGATTAAGAAAGATTATACACTCATAAAAACTATGAGGTTTGTTACACAAAATGCAGGATCGGAATCGTGACTTCGAATTAAATTGTTTATTTGTGTTCTCACTATTATTAGAAGTTGAAACATAAGTGGGAACTTTGTTGGTGTGCCTGTGGGTATAAGAGTCATTACAGGTTAATTTAGGTTTGACTTAACATTCACCATTTCCAACATATCAGCCCTATTTCTCAGGAAAGAAAGCAATTGTTCTAGATTCACTTTAGAAGCTATGGAACCTTTATGGTTCTCCCATTCGCGCTCAGTAGAAGGGTCAAGCTTGGTAACAATTAAATAAATTATTAAAGAGTCCCATGTCTCGGTGGACTCTTCAAACGTTTTTAGTGCTCTTCAATTTCTTAAGTTTCGTGTAATGTATTTGACCTAGAATGCTTTATGATTTTTTTGAATTGAGTAATCTTGCCACGTAAGATGCCTCTCTGCTTTTTTAAATCAGCTAGCATCTCGACAGAAGGAAATTGTTTGAGGCGATGCAGGAATTGATAATTTATCTGAACTCTCACTCATTTTGGCGACAATGGGTAGAAAGTTGGTAAAAGTACTCACGTGTAAATTCTACTACTTCGTTTGTCGAGCAAGACGCACGCGATTGCTGAAACGTATAAAATACTGCTTTAACAAAGAGTCGTTGGAAGAGGAACAGACGGGAACAATAAACTGACCGGCTCGTTTATCCTTTTCCTGCGTTGGTTCACACGTGCTCGTGCCTTACATGCGGCTCTGAAGGTCCATTTTCATGTTGCAGCTCTGGTTTCGTGTAGCTCAGGATTCTCAGGTAGCAATGAAAATATGGTTTGTTCTTCGTATATTGATTTTAATCTAAATTTTAGTTACAATTTTCGCAAAATTAATCGCGTACAAGTTACGATTTCAAGATGGAGGCGGAGGTAAATTGGAAAGTGAGAAGAGCGACTGCTGAAAAAAAATTTAAGCTTCACTCTGTTGTTCATGACAGTTAGGTGATAGTTAAGTGACAGTTGACGTTTACCATTAATCGTTTATTTAGTAGGCTTAAACAATAAGTATCAATCGCAAAACCCTTTTTTTTTTCTAGAAATGCTGCAAAGTTAGTTCTTTCTTCTCTAATTGCACCAAATACTTTTTATATTTTTTTATCAAAAATAATATTTCTGACTCGTCTTTTATTTTTCATAATTTTTAAACATAGAATCAATCGACTATCCCAGTACTCGCTTTCTCCTTTTTATTAATGCACAAAGAATTATCTTTATATTTTTTGTTAAGTATGTCTGTTAGATCTGCTCTTACGTCGGCGTTCACCATAGGAGCCTCTACTGTTTTTTCATTTTCTGGGACTAAGTGTAACTGTATTAACTCTTTTCTCTATTCCTCTGTAAGTCCTTTTGTTGCAGTATGTACCCAATGTACTGCTATTTCATCCTTCACCTTCTTGCCATATCTTTTTTCTACTGAAAGCGTCTCTCCCAGTATCTCTAATATTTCAGGGGGAGAGATTCTTCTTAAGGTTCTAAGTTCCCCATCAATCCAAGCAAGTTTTTTATTTATTTCTTATTAAAACCGAATGTTTAACAGACATCTATTGTTACATTATGACCCACATTTTTATAATTAGGAATTATGGTGTTGAATTTTTTTTATTATTTCTTCAATATTGGCTTCTTTTGGACTACATGCACTCCTCATTGAGTCTTCTAAATGAGTGGAAAGACTATTACGGTATTTTTTGTTTTAAGAAGCTCATTTTTGAAAATGAAGCTTCACAGATATGTTGAAGAAAATATGGTTAAAACGAATTGAGCGCAGTCTTGTAAATATTTATATTTGCTAGGGGCATTTTTTCAAAATTCATTGTACATCTGCTGAAGGGTTCGGGATTGTTTAGCGTTGGATTAAAAAATGTTTGTTGTGTTAATAATTAAAACTGTATTCAATGTTCCACAAATGTTATACTTAATGTTAAAATGTTATGAGTGCACCCGGTCGCGATCGTTCCGTGATTTACACTGATTTTAATGAAGTGATCGATCGCAAACGATTGCACACGAGTTCAAATGTCACGTGTTCGGTCGTATTACACCGAACATCTGCTTTTCACGGTGCTCAATGAAACAAACTTGTAGCTGCGTGTCGTGCTTTAGGTCAATGATTTCATTCAATAACTGAGTTTTAGAAAACCCAAACTGGCAAAATAATTTCATATCGTCGTTTTGAACGTGCCAAGGATTTTCTACAAGTATAAAGCAGTTCTTAATCTCTCGCACATCGTGAAATCTATTTTCTATTCCTCTCAAATATTTTTTTAAATAGGATATTAAATCTGGATAAACCGTACTCTCGAGAACAGGAATTTCGGATTTCAGAGCGGCAACAGTTGGAAAATTTGAAAAATCCCCGGCTTCGAATTTGTCTTCAAATGCAAAAACTTTATTTGTCATTTGCCTAATTATTTTGTTAGGTCCTTGCATCTCTAAATTAAGACTATTAAAGGACAATGGGCAAAAATGTATGGAGCTTGGTCTATTTTTGAAATTGAGTGGCAGTCTCCGGAATCAGTATATCTTGCGAGGCACTATTAAACAACACTATTTAAAAAAAAATCGTGAGCATATACCGGTTAGTTTGGGAGATATCGAATATTGTTGTCTTTGTATATTTCGATGATTCAATGCAAAAATTATTTTATTTTTATAATATTCCTATAGTTAAGTGTATATTATAACTATTAAAAAGTCTAATATTTTTAAAGGTTTACAAGAAAATAAAAAACCGACCGATTATTTTTAAGATTTTATTATGATAAATACAATCACATACAAAAGGTACAATATAAAAACGTCTAAAGAAGTTTTGTCGACCGGTTGCTGTTACCACCATACAGTTGCGTAAGACCCGCCATGTGACTCTGGCCTCTCTCGGTCAGGTCGCGTTCCGGGATCAGCACTGTACGAACCGGAGCCAGGGGGGACCATTGCTGCGGCAAGCGCCGGACCAGTGGAGTCTTAGCGGCGGTATTGTGCGGGCGGAGCGGGTCAGCCCGCCTGCCAGGGAGACCCGTAGAAACGGGGGCTCTTCCGTCCGGCGGACTGGCCAACCCGCACAGCTCAAACCAATGCGAGACTCCACGCCTTGTCTCGTTGTTGCCGCAGAAATAGTCTCCTCTTTAAGCGGGCTTTCAGGGTGAGTGCGACAGGCTATTGTGCCTGTCGACTTCATATTTGGATCTCACTACCGCTCATCATCAGGTGGAGTGAGGAGGAGGAGCTTGTTAGTTTAATATTAAAAAAAATGATTTTTTTATAAAAAACTTACTTGTCTATAAAAATAGTGTCTAAAAACGCAGCAGGTAATCGAATTTTATCTTGGTATCGTGCCGTGGCTGGGTGATCCGTCAGACGAGTTTATACTATAAAAAAAATGACACTTTTCGTAGGCGCAGGTTTATTGTAATTCTGAATTATCCTATTTAAAGAAAAAACCGCTGTTTGCTTTTACACAATTATCAAAATAAAATAGTTATGTAATAATACGTTAATGAAATATAACAATCTTCATCACTCTATATTTCTATATCTAACCATGACTCGAAGTAACTGCCATATAATAAGTTTTTATTTATGACACGAACTATGATATGCAATTGAAATTTGAGACTGCCACCCGATTTTTATTTTAGCCCAAAATGCCCATTGTCCTTTCATAGTAATATCTAGTCTACCAGCAAGTGTCCACCAGTCATCTTGCTGTAGTTGGGGGTATTCTTTGCCACTTTGTTGCAAAAAAAGTATTATTTCGTGTTTCAAATGGAAGAACCGTTCTAATACTTTTCCCTTGCTTAACCATCTGACGGCTGTATGTAATTAAAAAATTTGCGCTCTACGCGGGTTGAGTCAACTTGCTCTCAGCGCTAATTTGTTGAGAAAACTTTCTCAAAGCGGCACAGGGGAATTATTTTTGATAATCATTAATTTTTATCTGCGCTGATTTCCTCCGTCACTTAAATATTTTTAATACGTAATTGGAATTTTCGCTTCCAAAACCTCCCAATCAATCGTTATAATTCAGCGACAGATCATTCCTTAATAAAGCAACGACTCCGCTACTGAATGTCGAAGTTTGAAATGTCGACTTATGTTAGTTCTAATGTGCATGATCTCGATGTTTTTGAATTGAAATATTCCTATCTTCATGTGGGTTTCTTGTAGGCATGCTATATCTATTTTAGTTGCCTTTAGGATTCTATCAATCTCGCGTTTTTATTTGGGCATGCCGCTCCCCTAACGTTCCATGTGGCAATTGTTATGTTTAACGGGTCTAATATTTGTTTGTCAAATGATTGTTTACCAACCACCAGGGCCGGGTTATGCCTGTCGGGGCCCCTAGGCAATGCTCATCCAGGGGCCCCCTACCCTCTTCTAATTTTTTCGTTAACACAACAAAATTCAAAATTACGCTGTTTTTTACTAACCTGGGTTTGTTTTTTACTAACCCATCATATTATTCAATAAAAATGTTGAATCAAATGAACAGAATGTTTATTTATGCATTTAAAAAAAACATATAATAAGCTTAAATATTAACTCTAACTTTTTTTGTTACAAAATCATTCAAAACATCCTGAAAGTTAATCTTTTTCCAACACGTTATTTTCAATTGCCATTATAGCCAATGAATTTAAACGGTTTGGAGACATCGTTGAACGAAGACAGTTTTTAATTAATTTCAATTTGGAAAAGTTTCGTTCACCAGTGGCGTTTGTAATCATTAGACTTCTATATATTTGCAAAGCTGTCATTACATTCGGGAAAGTTGACTGTGCCATGTTACCAATAATCAGTTTGTAAGACTCCTCGGCTGGCACATTTTTTTTCCGGCGTCATCTAATTGTAAGATGAAGTATTTATACTGCACCATTTCGTCTATAAACTCAGGCTCAATGTCCTCGAAATAATGATCCTTAAACTTTGTACAAGCCTGTCTAATTTCAGCGTCCGATTTTGTCGAGAAATCTGTTAGAAACCCAAACAGATCATTTATTTCCCGGTAAGCTTCTAGGCGCCGCGACAGTTCTGTACACAACATGTCTAGTACTGGCAAATATGTATCAACTTTTAACTTCTCTTTTCCTCTGAGCACAACTTCTTCTGCTGATCCGTCATCGTAATGCCTTTTCCTTATTCGCACACGCTGATTCTCATCACTGTATTGAATATCAGTTTTCTCATTTGCATTAGTCTCGTAGTCGTCAAATAAATCTCTCTGTGAAATTAAAAAATCTAAAAGCGATTTTAAAAGATCGACTGCCGTTCGTAGTTCAATTGTTTTCTTTTGTAAAGATATGCTGACACCATTGATCCGATCTAGTATGGCAGCCCAGAATACGGCCATTACAGCATTTTCTTTTTTTCCTAAGTCATTCAAAAGACATTTAGCTTCGTGAATCGCTTGTGATGTCTGAGTCTCATCGCTAGCAATAGACTGCAAAGCTTTCTGAAAACTGTTGTAACCAGTTGCCAAAGCCTTAGTAGCATCGGCCCTTGCACACCATCTTGTATCGGATACTCTTTTCAGAACCAATGACGAATTATGCTTACGTTCATCACCTTTTTCAAGATTTTCGAGCATAATTGCCCAGCGATGAGTTGATGCCGAAAAAAAGTTGTATAGTGCCTGTACAAATCCGAAGAATGAGATTGCTCCAACGCAGCTTTCCGCTGCACGTACTCCAACCAAATTCAGTGAGTGCGCTGCACAGGGAACGTAGTGTGCGAGGTGATTTATTTTCTTTATATGCGCCTGGAGACCATTGTAACGACCAGACATATTCGACGCATTATCGTAAGACTGACCTCTCAAATTTCTTACATCAATGTTATATTGGCTTAAAAATTTTAATATTTCGGTGGCTAATTCTTCCCCTTTGTGGTTCTGTATGAGAAGAAATTTAAGAAAACGTTCAGCCACTTCTCCATTCGACATAACATATCTCAGCACTACAGTCAACTGATCAGTGTGTGATATATCAGGTGTCGAATCGACACTTATTGAGAAGTATTTGGCTTCAATAATTTCATTAACAATATATTTTAAAACCTTATTTCCCAATATTTCAATAAGTTCCTCACAAATCGTTGCAGATAAATACGATTGTTTTCCTTTGCCTTCATTACCCTATTTTGCTAAATGCGAACTAAGAAAAGGATCGTACTCTGCGATTAACTCTAAAATTCCCAAATAATTGCCATTATGTTGAGAACCGAGAATTTCATTGTCACCACGAAATGCTAATCCGCGGGATGATAAAAATTTTATCACAGAGACCATTCTTTCTAAAACTTTTTTCCAATATTCTCTTTCTTTATTAAATGTAATCTCTAAAGAAGTGTCGATTCGTCCGTGAATGCGTCGTCTACTAATCAGTGTCTGTACACATACTCGGTGAGTTGCATTATTCTCATGCGATTGGATTCGGTGCAACGCATTTTTCCAATCAGAAAATCCAGTTTGAAATTGTGATCGGTTTTGTGCTTCACCAAAAAGGATACATGGAAAACAGTATACTTTTCCAGTAGACGGAGAATACATGAGCCACTCCCGTTTAATTTTACCACCACTGATGTGTTTCCGAAAAAACATAGACTGAGAAAAAAATCTTTTACTGTCGTCGTACTGTCGGGCCGAAGCAGAAAAATTACAATCAAAGTGTTGACATTCGTAAGGGTCTCTAGTACACCAAAAATCTTGCATTTCATTGGTAATATTTTGCCATAAGCCAATGTCATTCTGGTATTCCACCCCTAGATGAACTACGTTTTGATGTATGACCCCTGTCTCGGCCTCACCTTCCTCTGCACTGACTAACGTAGGTGTTTCTTGATCCTGGACACAGGGTGGTTGGCAACCACCCTGTATCCTGTTCCATCGGGTAGGTCATCCTCTATTGTAGGTGGAGTGGAGCTCCCTGATTGCGTGAAAATGAATATTTCGCTTTTTTCTGAGTCAGTAGTGTTTGTTGGAGATAGCATTAGTGCAGTATTTTTTTCCTTTGGTGGTCCGGTAAGTGTAAGGCTATCGTAGTGGAGTCCATCGTATATGAGGTTGATGTCGCCTACTGCCTCTTTGGTAGTTTTGGGGTTTGAAGGTAAATGTTGATTTGTAATTTACATTACGGACGGTTACATTAACTATAACTTTGTGTACCTTGAAAGTTTTTTTCTCGGTTCCTGTATTCTACATCCTTTACAACTGTAATTATGTTCACATCACCCGAACACAGCACCGGAACGCACGTTTTGTTCGAAACTATGATCTCCTTGGTTTTATGTTCATAAGATGGGTTCACAACGTATTCTTTTTTCGCTGTCATGTGTTTGCTGGCCCCGCTGTCTAAAAAAAATAGTGGCTAAAAAGATAGCACTGAAGGCATTGGATTGTTTTCTTTTGCTTGTTTCGAAATTTGTCGGGCACTGGTTTTTATAATGACCTGTTTGTTTACACCTATAATATTTAATGACTTTGACAGGTTTTGACGATTCTGTCTGTCTTTGGTCATGTTTTGTGTTGCCATTATATTTAATTCTCTGACGATAATTCGCAGCAAAAGCAGTCTCTGAGCAGGAAACGGAAACAGATCCAACTTCACTACACATGTCCATCAGCTTCGTTTTTATGACGTCAGCGCTTATTTCTATGCCCGAATGTTCTATGGCCATAAGCATAGGGCCATATTTTTCAGGTAATCCTGCCAACATTAATGCACCGATCCACCTATCCGATATTTTGAAACCTGTACCTTGTAGTCTAGCAGTTTTAAATTTAGTTTAATCGAATAAGTCAAATAATAAGTATGTAATTGCTAACTAAGTATCTAATAGGTAGCAGACGTAATCAAAGACACCAAAAGAAAAAAAAACATTAAAATTTTGTGTAGCATCCCAGTATGCTCTTTCAATCATACTCAGGTTGTGAGGTGGCTCTGGGATACTGAGCTGTAGTTATGATTCTGACTCTGTTGGTTGCATTACATACACTTCTTGAGGTTGTTGAGTCTGTGGAATGACATGCACTGGAGAGGGTGTTGAAATAATTTGGTAACCCGAATATTATGATTGAGGTGACGGTGACGATGAATAATGTGAGCTTGCTCTTGATAGTAGATTATCTGGACAAGGATTTTCTAAAAGAAGGCCGTCTATTTTGTACATAATTCTTGCTCGCATTGCCTCGGGATATTTTCGTAATCTTGTAGCTAAAAGTTTCGCATAAATGTCGCACTCGTCTTCATCTGTATGTTTTTTTCTATCCTTGATAACTTAGTTTAAAGTGTCTAAAGACTGGGATATTTTGATTTGTGCTTCATCTATGAGGCTACTAGCTTTTCTTTTTTTTGCCTGATGTGTGCGTGTAGTAGTGGCGATGGAAGTAACTCTGATGGCGAAGGGACTGGCTGTGATGGTAGTGGCGATTCTACATCGCGTTCAGATTGTATTTCAACATCTATTTGAGATTGTATGAGCTCGTTTTGTAAATTCTGAAAAAATAAATAAATTATTGTTTTTGTTTTAGTTACCACAAACACCAGATAGGTTAGGATAGGATGGTTACATTTAGAAGAGGGATTTAAAAATAAGTTTCCACGGTGTGTCGCTGATACAGACGGGAAGCATATTTTAATTAAATGCCCACCAAACATTGGCTCACAATATAATAACTATAAGCATACATATAGCATCGTCCTAATGGCCTTAGTCGATCACTATCGTGAATACCTTTTTATTTTTACTGATATTGGCGGCCAAGGACGCTTCTGTGATGGAGGAATTTTTCATAACTGTCTACTTTGGCAAAAAATTGACACAGGCACAATTAATTTGCCACCAGACGCTCCTTTACCCGGAAGGGTAATGAATATACCTTATTATTTATTTATTTATTTATCAACAAAATCTTAACTATCCTTACAGGCTAACTTAACCTAATACGATAGAACAGACTACACTATTTATATTATTTATACTTGTACAATTATTAATAAACTAAAATTACATAATTATATTATACTTATTCTATTTACTTATAGCTAATAAAATATAATGTACATATTGCGAATTCCCTCAAAGAACACGCAAAAATGTCAACTTTCTCGTGTACTATGTTAATTAAGCCCATTGTGCGAACAATGGGCGTTTTAGCCAGTAAGTTGGTTCTGTGTGCGGGCGCAGCCAGCAGGCTCGGGCGCCGCCGCCGCCACACGTACCGGTCGGGCGCGCTCAGCGGCAGCCGCTGCAGCAGCTCTGGGTGGTGCGCCAGCCCGCGCAGCACACGGACCACGTGCAGTGCCAGCGCGTACTCGCGCCGCACTCTCAGCTGATTGTACCCTACCATACCCAGAACGAATAAAGTAGGGTACATCAAAGGGTACAATGGGTATACCCCATATAGTTTGAAGTACAGATGCCTAGTGAACTTGTTCTGGACCCGTTCTAACATGACACTGTACTTCTCTTCATGGGGAGCCCATATGACTGCGCTGTGCTCTAGATGACTTCGGACTAGTGCATCATATAATACCCGAAGCGTTGTAATGTTGATGAACCCCTGTGTTTGCCTAAGTACGAAGCCCAGGTTTCTAAACGCTCTTTTGCATATCTTCATTATGTGGTCACGAAAATTTAGGACTGGTGTCACATACACCCCTAAATCCCGGACCTGTGATACGCGTTGCATTGGAGTCGTCTCTACCTTGTACTCGTAGGTCACAGGGGTCCGCGCGCGTGTGAACGTCATCACCGAGCATTTCGACGCATTGAAGTGCAGCTTATTTTCTCGGCTCCACCTCACCACCCGGTCGATGTCTTCCTGTAGACGCTCGCAATCCGAACCATCCTTAACCTCGAGCAGCAACTTAAGGTCATCTGCAAACAATAAACACATCCCATGTCTGACGACTTCCGGCAAATCGTTTATCATTATGATGAACTCGAGTGGCCCCAAGTTACTGCCCTGGCTCACGCCCGACCTGAGGGCCTACCATGAGTTGGCTATCGTAAACTTACGCACGTTAAAAACCTATCGAGTTGTTTTTTTCATATGGCCGATTGTAGTTCTTCGCGTAACCACCAGCCGGCGCTGTACATGTTTTTCATAGACATATTTACGTAGTCGATATCGAGCGCGTAAGTTTTAAACTCATGGTAGGCCCACTGGTGAAGTACGGTTCGGATTCGTAACCGTCGAACTCGACGTACTGCCGGCGACCCTCCTCCTCCATATAGCTGGCGAAGAACTGCAGCAGGTGTGATGTGCAGCCGACGTCCGCGTCGTCGTCTATTTCTTGGTGACGGAAAACCGTTACATAAACATATAATGAAACCATTTCCTGGTAATCATAATATCAACTTAATAAAACAAACTTTCAATTACTAACTTTCTAGTTCTCGAGTAATCGTTGAAAATGCCTTCGGCGTTCTAACTACTGTTTTTCGAATATTTAAAAAACCAATTGAGATTGATATAAAGAATGTATCAACAGTAACTATGACTTGTATTTTGCTACACATTTTTCTTAAAAAACAGTACAGCTTTTACGCTATAGAATCAAAAGTTCCCGGAGGAACTTTTGATTCTATAGTTGACGGAGTACATGTTGATGGCTCTTGGAGACAGAATCAAACCAACGCAGAGACTTTAGCTATTCGGCCAATAGCAGATGTACCAAGACGCTCACCCAGAAATATTTATGAAATTCGAACTGAATTTGCGCAATATTTTCATAATTCAGGTGGGAGACATTTGTCGACCGGTTGCTGTTACCACCATACAGTTGCGTAAAACCCGCCAAGTGACTCTGACCTCTCTCGGTCAGGTCGCGTTTCGGGATCAGCACTGTACGAACCGGAGCCAGGGGGGACCATTGCTGCGGCAAGCGCCGGACCAGTGGAGTCTTAGCGGCAGTATTTTCAATATTGTTTTGGGTAGTTGGGATACCAGCGTTCACACAATCTAATACAGACCATATCTGCGGCGGAAATATTGGAGGCGACTTCTGCACCGTTAATTTCAGTGTTGACACCTTCTTTTCATTAGTCACATATTCATAAACTCCATCAACATAATATTCAGCAAACCAGTCCACCACTTTTTTTGCTTCTTCGGGTATAATTTGCTCGCCAATAATTTCAAACGCGGACGGTATCTCAGTCTGATCTAAAAAAGCAAGGGCCGCTAGATGACGCATTTGATGCGCGAAATTACTGTCACTTATATAGGTATACTTTTACACTACGTCACTATGAAAACGTGTCAAACGGCGTAACCTTGTAAAAGAGTAATACAGAGTGGAAATTTTACGTTTTCTTTTTATAATTCAATTATTTTAAGATTTTAAAAGGCGAATAATTCGATAATTAGGTGTATTTCACATTTTGAAATAACGTCTTATTTTTTAAAGTTGTTAACAAGGATAAATGCAAAATATAAAATAAAAAGTGTCAAATCGGTCATCTAAAAGCAGCTCCGGTTTAGTTTTAAAATGCATAGTGTAAATTATCTAGTAAATTACATAAGTGTTATTAATAATTTTTGGGTCAAACTTCGGTTTAAATACAAATTATCATAGTAATAACAATTACTAATATCCGTGTCCGTCCTTTACAACTCAATTGAGAGTGTGGACAAAACACGCTATTTGCCACCACTTTACCTCTCTAAGTGCTCGCCGTGATGTTGGCATCATTGTCACTTGCAACTGCAGTGATTTTATTTTCTATTTTCCATTATATGAAAGCTCTTTAAAAACTCACATAAATTAGTACTAGTATACCGATCATCATATCCTATACATGTTATCAATAATGATTCTTGTTTCGTCATTGTAGAATTTATGTAATAGGGTGGAGCACAAATGTATGGCAATTTTTTTTTTTATGTTTAGGTTTCTAAGTGTAAGGGATTTATGCCATATGTAAAAACATAAAATTATGCCAATTTTCATTACGGATGAATTCAAAATTGTTTTCTACCTCCGAAAATTCTTGAAAATACTACTCCGTTTCTCATATCTATATTTAGTAGAAATTAAAGGTAATTGGGCGAAAACAAATACACAAAGTAATGATCACACAAGTAGTAATGTAATGAATGCAAAAAAATTAAAGATTCATAAAAAACATACATTTTGAAACACCTTTAATTTGGCTTAAAATGACGTTTTGTATCGAATTTAGGCATTTTGTCTCTTGATTCCAATTTTGCCCTTATGACACCTAGTCGCGATTTTTTTGTACATTGCGAAATAGCAGCTTCTGTTGTAATCTTCACGGCTCTTTCTACTGCCTGCGTATGACACGGAAGATGCAAAAATGTTATTTGATTCTCACCACCAGACTGAACAATATTAAATATTGTCTGTGTTGACAACGTTTTAAGAAGTGGTGGTTAAGTTATCTCTTTTTGCCAGTATCATGTCGACATACACTCGCGAGCAACCAAATCGACTCAAGCGCTACCTCTGCATTCAAACATTGTTCTATAAAAAAGTGTACAACATTTAAATAAAAATAATATGCCATTTGAAAGCTTAAAACCTAAGCTTTAAAAAAACATCAACATCATTCAATAAACCAAGTACCAATATGTTCATTTGCGCTACCCTCTACCCCTATCAAAACCCCCGTGACTCTTGAACCCTTATCAGTCGCTTATCGACAGTTGACCGATACACATCTGCGCAACCTGCATTCATTGTTTTCAAAAAACCACGGATACCACACCTCAAGAAGCCGCTCAAGTTGTTACCTTATTGCAACAAGGACTCAAAAAGGTAAAATCAATGTGGGTTGTTTTGAGTGGGCTCGTGAAGTCTTAATCAGTTCAGGTATAATAATAATTCTATCATCCGGACATACTTCAATATTTTGGCCCTTAATTTTGCTTAAAGTTTGCACTCTGTGTGCTGTAATTTCCTCATGTGGGTCGCTGGGTTCCAAGTAACATCGTATTTTGGAATAAGTGGGCGTAGCCTATAGAAACCCTTGAATAATCTAGCTACCCTATCGTCAGTACCTATTTTAGTATTAACAATTAAAGAAAGTGCAGACCTATATGTGTTTATCGTACTATATTGAGAACCACCTTGATAACAATCAGTCAAAAAAGAAATCACTTGAGGAATTGATGCTTCATATGGTGCAATATTGTGTAATTTACAAAAATCAAACCATTTTTTAAATGCAACACCATATTGCTTGACTGAATTATCCGAGAGGGTAGCACACATAATATCTAAGGCACTTGTTGGGATGCTCCTTCGTGAGAGCGCCGTGCGGATAACGGAACTATTTATATGAGTCTGCCACCACTTTAGATCTTCATTAAGAAGCTCGGGTATAGACATAAAACTGTCGTAATCCTCTGTTTTTAATAAAGAAATGTACGGTCACAGCGTAGGTTGTAAAAAAATGATTTATTGAATACAATTTAATTATAAAATATTACAAATGTTATTAAATTATAAAGACATGAGACTCGACCGATGTTAGGTACAAGAATGAATGTCGAAATTGAGGCGATGAGGTGGTCGGCGAGAACCGGCGTCAGGTTGCGCGGCGTCAGCAGTTCAATTGTTCATTCATGTTGTGCATGATAACTGGGCCGGCGCTGTCTCGGCAATATCCATACTTTAGGGTTGCGTAACAGGGTTAATAGACGAATAGCGTTATATCGCCAGACTCATTAAATTCATCGAAACACGGTAGTGTTATAGAGTGGTCACTCTTACTGGTGGCATGTACGTTAGTTACCTGGAAGGGTTCGTAATTTAAGGGGACATGACTAAAATATGTTTCTACAGCTCTAGGGCTAATAAAAGATTGATTCGCTCCTGTGTCAAGTAAGAATTTCAACGGAGGATTACCTATTTGTATGTATCCCAGTTGCCGTTGTATATGAAAATTTAGTTCTATTTTCATTTGTCTGATTCCGGGACCTTCTGAAAATTTTCATCCCCAGACGGTTCGGGATTCGGGACAATCTCTTCAACAAAAAAAGCCTCAGGAATATCAGGCTCTTCATAGCTATAGTAACAATCAGGATACTGTTCGTATGCTACGTACTCCGGGTAACAATTGTACTGGCCATAATCGTAATCATAGTATCATAGCCGTAGTCAAAATTGTTAAAATTTACCTCACGAGTTTTAAAGTAATTGTTAGGTGGCGGGTTGCCAAACTTACGCCAATCATGACCGCTAGGAGGCAACGGCTTGGAAACAAAGTGGCTTACACCACTCATAGGGCGTGGAATGCCGAAGTTCTGAGATGACTGATGCTGGGGCCTATTTGTCATCCTAAACACGTTGCTCTGAGGATTATAGTTCGGCGGGGCAGCACGGAACATTTGCTGTGTCCTGGTGGGACCTCGTGGGGGTTGCATGGGTTGCATTTGATGCATAACATTTGGCTTCCAACCCTGGATGTGCTGAACTGGCATGGTTTGATGTCTGGGTGGACCAGGAATATTTAAAACGTGTGGTCTAGAAGGACCAGGCATATTAAAAGAGGGTCTTTTCTGAGCGAAATTATTAAGGGGAAGGTTATAATTAATATTAGAGGGCTGGGCCCATTCCTTCCTACTAGGACCATCGTTTCGTTGTTGCAAGTAAAGGGTGTTGAGTTCCTCCTGGACAAATTCCAGGGCCTTTTCCATGGTTGCGGGTCTCATACAACGAATTCTGGACCCCAAGGGATCTTTTAGACCTCTCAAATAAGCCTGAAGGGTGAGTTTACTATAGAGAGTGCGTTTAGCCTCCACTGTGGTAGGCACAGTTTCATGAAGAGATATATATGTCATGATCGTGCTATATAAGTTTTGGCACCGTTCGTAAAACTCTTGAGGAGAGCTAGACCCTTGACTCTGCATTGACAAGTCGCTATATAAAGCGGTCTCGTCCCGGTGGTCGGCAAAGTTATTTATCAAAGCACTACGTATCCCGTTCCAGTTATCTGGGATACCACCGGAATTAATAGTTCTAGCCGCGGGGCCAGTCACCTTATTTAAGATTCCATTAATAAGGGCTAAATTATTTAACTCATTCCCGGGTCCTACCTTAAAATGTGCTAATACTAATCTATCGCATAAGTTAATAAAACGTGTTAAGACATTAGGGTTACCATCAAATTCCGGTAATAGTCGGAGGGACTTGAAAATTACGTCAACGTCGTCGTGAGACATGTTCTCTTTTAAATGTCTACCTTCGTCAATAGCCTTCGACCTTTTCGACTGCCTAGCACTAGGTTTACGCGACGATAGCGGGTGAAAAATTTTGACAAATAAAAATAGCACACAACAAAAGAAATACAATTATATAAAATATAAAGTTAAGGGCGTTATAAGGATAATTGGAATATTAAACTAGGATAGTATCAGGACCTTGGATTAATCAAGGACTGATAAAATATAAAAAAATTAAGGATAAATTAGGGGTAAACTAGGATATAAGGATTGGCAAGGACTTGAAAGATTCAAAGTACTTACAACATGCTGGTATCACTTCTTCTACGGAATCGATTGCTGGATTCACCTTCGCTGGGACCAAGTAGTAAGTTCGAAATAGTCACGGAGGATCGATTTTAGATGCCTACTCTTTGACTATCCTACCGACTGCGCCAGAAATGTACGGTCACAGCGTAGGTTGTAAAAAAAATGATTTATTGAATACAATTTAATTATAAAATATTACAAATGTTATTAAATTATAAAGACATGAGACTCGACCGATGTTAGGTACAAGAATGAATGTCGAAATTGAGGCGATGAGGTGGTCGGCGAGAACCGGCGTCAGGTTGCGCGGCGTCAGCAGTTCAATTGTTCATTGATGTTGTGCATGATAACTGGGCCGGCGCTGTCTCGGCAATATCCATACTTTAGGGTTGCGTAACAATAACGCAAGATATTTACATCGTTCTATGTTCTTAGTATACAGCCAACCGTATTGGGTGGCGGGGCAAGATGAGGTAAGTAAGCCGGCTAGGCAAGCGAATTGACGAATTGAACATCGTTTTAATTTTAAGAACTTTGTAACCTCTGTTTTAATTAAAGTCCTTTTTTCTTGAGTCAGGGCAATATGGTAATTTTTTGTGTCAATAACAAAGCCTAGATACTTACAAATATTACTTGGTATTAATACACTTTTTTCCATAATTTATAAGAAAACCCAAAGATTCTAGTATAATTATTGTCTGTTTTATATTATTTTCTAAATTTATGTATGAATCATCAATTAAACAAAAATCGTCTAAATTAATTGAAGATAATATGTATCCTAAAGACCTTAGTAAACATACGACTGGTTTCATTAACTTTGTGAACACCAGAGGTGCTGTGTGAAGTCCGAACGGGAGAACATTAAATTCAAACAGTTTGTTGTTAAATATAAAACGAAGATATTTCTTAAAATTATTTTTTATAGGTAATAAAAAATAAGCATCTTTCAGATCAATTGTACACAAAAATGAACCCCTTGATAAAAATTTTAATGTCCAAATCCTCCATTTTAAAATGTTTTGTTGTAATGAATTTATTTAGTGATTTAAGAGATAATGCAAAATTATAAAGCGTTTTTTGCCGCTTGGCTTTGGGACTAAGAAAATACATGAGATGTATTGCTCATCACAAGGAGTACATTCAGCAATTGCACCCGATTCTAATAATTCCTCAATAGCAATTTGCATGTCATTAAATTCATCCAAGGAATATATTTTGGAGGACGGTATAAAATCCTGTTTTAGAGTGGAGCGGAAAGGTATACTGCACCCTTCTGTAACCCATGATAGTATTAGATTATCGTTGCGTACCTCATTCATCGCCGGTATTGCGTGCGCGCGCGTGAGCGCTGCAGCTGCGCTGGCGGCGGTGGCGGACGATAGCCCGTGTAGGGTGTGGGGCTGGCGGCGGCGGTGGCGGCGGCGCGGGGGCTTGGTATCGGCGGGGCTGAATCGTCGCAGGCATCGGTCTTCTCCCCGCTCCCGCCTGCCTTGCTTTTGGAAACGGAGTTCTCACATTTAACGCCCGAGGTTGACTAGTTCCAGGTTTAGGATGTGTTATCGTTTTCATTTCAGATCCTGATTTGTTGATAGCTTTCGCTGCCTTTAGTGTGTCAGCTAACTTCTCACCAAAAAGTGACTATCAATCTCTGTTGTGAATAATTGGTGTTTTATGTCTTTTTTAATCGTATATGTCACGAAGCTTCGGCAGGACATAGACTCCTGATATTGAGAGTCGCACAACAGTCTAGAGGCGTCAATCAAGTACTTGATTACGTCAGTGTCCTTGTTATTGGCAAATATTTTTGTCAAAGCCTGTCCAATGCAGGATATAGCTACTGCTCTTTGATTTTGCTTGATCTCAATAGCTGCGTCCTTTTTGACTAGCGTTTCTGATAACGTGGCTTTTATCTCCGGATTCAGCTTAGGAGCCGCAAGTTTTAGGCAGTTTACAGGTATGAAATATTTGCCTAAAAGGTCATTCTTAACCTCCTTTGGCAGCCCGGAGGTTACAATCATAGAGTATATTGAATAATTAGGAAATAGAGTTGTCACTCAAGCACTTGTGAATGGGCCCGCCATCTATTGACAGGTTTCGAAAATACTTTCACAATATACATAACTATAACTATCTGCTACGTTGCGCATGCATAGGGGTGGTAGGTAAAAAGAACTGAATTTACACTTTTCATTTCATACACTTAAACTAAACAGTAAAAGCATAATAAGTAATCATATTGGATTGCTTTAACTGTTAGATTATAAGTGTATGAAATGAAAAGTTCATACTTTTATAATAATTTAAATAAATGAATAAAACAATCATAGCTGTTTTTTACAAAACATTTATTTTTTCCTTTTTTTACAATAATCATAACATAAAATTTGCACTTCGTCATTGTGGTCAAAGTCGATCCTGCTTCCCTTTAATACTTTATTGCTTTCTTTGCACCATTGACATAGGAAAAACCTGCAGCACAAGTCCAATATGTATTCCAAAAACCCAACTACGACAAAAAACGACGCTGTAAATGTATAAAACAAGACTTTTAGAACACTGAACTGAACAAAGTTGCTTATGTAGTTCCAAGTAAATGGACACAGTAGACTCTACCAAAATGCTTATGTTGAAAATTGACAATAATGTCATACAATACTATTTTGTAGTATGCAATATTCACTATGTAGAGATAGGTTTTCATGTTTGGAAAACCGCAGTCACACGTTGTCAAAGTGCTACGGTAGGTAGGTACTTGTGTATGGAACGTGTGACTACGCCTTTCCAAACATGAAAACTTATCTCTACATAGTAAATATTGCATACTTCAAAATAGTATTGTATGACATTATTGTCAATTTTCAACATAAGCATTTTGGTAGAGTCTACTGTGTCCATTTACTTGGAACTACATAAGCAACTTTGTTCAGTTCAGTGTTCTAAAAGTCTTGTTTTATACTTTTTCAGCGTCGTTTTTTGTCGTAGTTGGGTTTTAGTTTTTAACTTTTTATTATTTGTACTATTTTGGTGTTAACCCATTATGACCTGAATTATTTAAGGGTGTTAGAATTTAATATTTTTTTGATATATTGTTGTCTGGGGGTCCTTTAGGTATTTTTGATCATCAAAAGTTAAAAAAAATATATACTTTTGGAGAAATCAATGGGTGCCGAATGGCACCGCTAGGCTAATGTGTAAGCATGACAGGCTTGGGTACATACAGATTTACTTATGCCGATTTAGCAATTTTTGCCATCATTCGATAAGATTAATAAATTTTACTGAATATAGGAATAAAAAAGCATTTATTTTATCAGTTTATTATACAGTTACTTTTATAAAATCAATTGCAGGCTGTACAGAGACCTACGTCATATTTGTGGCATTGAAGTCTCGTCTGACTCTCACACACCTCTAAAGCACATTTACGACTTGATTCACTAGGAGCTAGTCAATGATTCCGCCCGTCGTAGCGTATGTCATCAGAGACATGTCATGTCTAATGCCTGTCTTAGATGTTTTGGAAGCTAAAGTACGGCCCTTCGATGGCGGTTCGTCTATCTTGGACTCGTCCGTATCACTCGATGAACTGTCAACAGTTCTGCGGCTTTTTTCACGTTTTGTACTACCTCTTCCTCGGCGTAAAGAAGAGCATCCTCGGGAACTACGTAAAACGCCAGACGGCCCCCGACGACAGGTTGTATCTCTGAACACGCTTGTGTATTTTCGTGGCTTGAGAATGATTGATGAGGTGATGACAAACACCTAGAAGACCCCAGCACCACTTCGCAACCCGAATTTAATTGACAACCTGTGAGATTATTTAGAAGCCCACCCCCTTATTCGTCACCTGAATCTTGATCAGAATCGATGGCCGCTTCTGGAGGTTCTATATAACGTTAGCGTGGCCCAAGTTCCTCGTCTTCTTCTAATAAAGCCAGGTGCCTCATGCAGCGTGCAACCCTCACCAAGGCAAATAAATACTACTTAGTCTACTATAAAAACAAAAACAAACACTGCTAATAGTTTTTTTGTATAAATCATAGTAATTTAAAAAGACATCATATCGGCCTAGCGGTGCCGATCGGCATCCGTAACTTTTGCCTTACAATAAATCTAATAAACAAACAAAACTGAGTAATATTATTATAAAATATAGTCAAACAAACACTTACAAATATAAATAGTGTATTCCAATAACAAAAAACACAAAATAAACAGAAAATAACACACTTACTTGAAAGGTGGGTCCATTTTTCCCGCCAATTTTACTACACTGACGTTTTAACGCTCACCCCAGATTTTAAAAAAGTGAACTGAGTGGCAAATAGTACCGGATATATTAGCTGTGTCTTCCTAGCACCGCATAGACAGCAAATTGCGTGGTTTTTCAATTTGTAGTGCGCGAATGGCACGTAAATCTAAACGCCTCAAACTGGGTGCCAATCGGCACCGCTAGGTTATAATGGGTTAAAGTGTATTTGTGGCGCATAATATTATCAAAAGTTAAATTGATGAACCAACATGTTTTATATTTTAAGGGGACCTGGGAAGATTTCTTAATCGATCTAATTCAGCTAACGATCGACTGTCATGTGGATTTTTGAGTAATTTATTATGATCCAAGGCACTTATGAACAATCCCGCAATGGATTTGACTCTACTGAGAGCTACATAGGCCTGTCCTTTGGCAAACAATGACTTTCCTAGATCGATTACTGCTTTGTCTAGAGTACATCCTTGTAGTTTATGTACAGTACAACCCCAAGAAAGAATCAGCGGGAGCATTTTACGCTGAATATACTATACTACTACTAACTTTTACTGCTACTTACTAGACTATATACTTATGCAATATTTAATTCGACAATTTTTTTACAGTTTATCGAAGTAGGAAGGCTGTGGTTGCTTCCTGCGTTACCGGGTACACAACAACACAACAAATAGGCAGATAGACACGCACATATAACAACATAAGCCCGAAGGCATATAGAGGACATTTTTATGGGAGTTTTAGCCAGTTATCAAACTGTTTCCGCCTTCACCGCGTGGAGGTACTCCCAGCTTATGTCGTTTTCATTAGTGCAATTATATTTTATTAACGGTCACACTGCTCTACGTTGCATATAGCATATACACGGTATATTTATTTTAATTTTGTCCGCTAGAGGGCGCAATACTAAATTTGGTGACAAGCTATAAAGCTCATAACTAACAGAATATCAAGGCCCTTCTAATGGTACTGCAGTGGTCTTATTCTGTTAAGTAGTAAAGAAGCTATGAACGAAAAGATGTGAACTATGCCCGCGGCATAGTACAGGCCCAACGGAGACTAACCACATCCGAAGGCTGCCCCACCAGGTCGCGCATAATCCCGGAGCGGCTCGTCGTGCCGGGTGGTGCCCGGAGTGGGACCCGGCGTGTCCGCCTCCGGGGGTACGGGGGCCCTTCCGTCCGGCGGACTGGCCAACTCCGACCCGCACAGCTCAATACCAATGCGAGACTCCACGCCTTGTCTCGTTGTTGCCGCAGCAATGGTTTCCTCTTTCACGTCCCCTTTCCCTCTAATCTCGATGGCAGTACAACAAACGCAACATCGTCCTACAGCGGCACCCCAACTCCCCACCCCTCGCTGTTTGAGGTGGAGTTCACTAACATCCGTGGACTCCATGCAAACCTCAACGCCGTCCACCAACACCTCGAGACGGCGAGGCCTGCGATGTTGTTTCTGACGGAGACTCAGATTGGCTGCCCTGCCGATACGGCATACCTTCGCTATCCGGGCTATGAGCTGGAAGAGTCCTTCCAGCCCAAGGCGGGTGTGTGCCTTTTCGTCAGGGCGGACGTCTGTTGTGTCCGTCTTCACTGCCTCGAAGACCCATCCCTCTCCATCCTTGGTGTGCACGTGGATTTAGGCTCTGTGAGCAGAGTCTACGTGTGCATATACCGGTCCCATAAAGGTGACACTGAGACAACTCGACTCTTCGACCGTCTGAGTCAGGCGGCAGACATCGCTCAGGCGCGGTTCCCCAATAGCGAGCTGGTGTTTTTAGGGGACTTTAATGCCCACCATGACACCTGGTTAGGCTCCCCTAAAACAGACCATGCTGGCCGGACCGCCCACGCATTTGCTCTCACGCATGACCTGACGCAACTGGTACTCCAGCCCACCCGGATGCCTGATATTGTCGGTCAAGCGCCCTCCTTGTTGGACCTTCTGCTGACGAGCCACCCATCCGGGTACCTAGTGTCGGTTTGTGCCCCGCTGGGGTCCTCCGACCACTGCCTGGTGGGTGCAACAGTGCCATGCACCGCTCCCCACAACCCGTGGAGGTGACGCGGAGACTGTGGCGCTACTCGTCGGCAGATTGGGATGGTATGCGTGAATACTTCGCATCCATCCCTTGGGGGCAGTGCTGCTTTGGAGGAAGTGATCCCACGGAGTGTGCAGCGGCTATTGCGGGTGAGATCAGTCTTGGAATGGAGTATTACATTCCATTTACTGATGTCACCAGCGGTCGCAAAGATGATCTCTGGTTCAGTCGTGAGTGCGCCGCAGCCGTTGAACTGAAACGGACGGCGTACCGCAACTGGGCCAGGGCTCATGCACTTGGGGATCCTAATATTGCCTCGATTAAAGCAGCCTACAACAAAGCCACCAAGGCCACCAAAAGGGCCTACAACAGAGCAGATGCCCAGCGAGTTGCACGTGTTGGCCAGGACCTCATTAGGCATCCCACGGGTAGCCGCTCCTTTTGGCGCCTGGCTAAACATGTGCAATCCAACTTCTGTCTGCCTTCGCTGCCCCCGCTGAAATATCCTGACGGTTCACTAGCTCATCAACCGCAGGAGAAGGCAGATCTGCTTGCCAATCTTTTGCGGCCAATTCCTGCATCGATGACGGTGGAGCACAACCGCCTAAAATTTCACATTGCGGTGCTCGTATGCCTGAGATCCGAATCAGGCAATGTGATGTACGTGCTGAGTTGCAGTCACTTGATGTAAGGAAAGCTAGTGGCCCAGACGGTATTCCAGCGTTAGTACTCCAAATTTGCGCAGCGGAGTTGTCTCCAGTACTCACACGCCTGTACCGCCTCTCATATACCTCGGGCATCGTGCCCCGGGCTTGGAAGGAGGCGAATGTTCAACCTGTTCCCAAAAAAGGGGACAGGTCCGATCCTGCCAACTACCGGCCCATAGCTATAACCTCAGTACTGGGTAAGGTGTTTGAGCGGATAATTAACGCCCAGCTCATCCGCTACCTAGAGGATCACTCGCTGCTGCATGACCGTCAATACGGTTTTAGACCAAAACGGTCCACGGGTGATCTTCTAGCGTACGTTTCGCACCTCTGGGGGGAGGCTATGGAGAAACATGGCGAATCTATGGCGGTTAGCCTTGATATCGCAAAAGCGTTTGACCGTGTATGGCATCGTTCGCTTCTCTCCAAGCTCCCGGCATACGGTCTGCCACCTCGCTTGTGCGAATGGGTTGCGGGATTTTTGGAGGGACGCAGGATTCGTGTCCTTTGTGACGGACGCACTTCTTGTTTCCACCCAATAAATTCCGGTGTACCTCAAGGTTCCGTTCTGTCGCCGACATTGTTTCTGCTGCATATCAATGACATGTTGTCACTAGGCAACATTCATTGCTATGCGGATGACAGCACTGTCCACGCACGTTATTTCGGAAGACCTGGGGTAAAGCAGACCGAAACCGAGGAAAAGAGGAACCTTCTTGTCGCCGAGCTTGACGGGGTCTTGGACCGCATTTCCGAATGGGGCTCATGCAATCTTGTCGAGTTCAATGCCAAGAAGACACAGGTGTGTGTTTTTTCTAGTAAAGTGTCTCCTTTCCTTTCCCATCCTACTCTTCAGAGCACCCCCTTACCAATACAGGATAGCCTTAGCATCCTTGGCATGGATGTTCGCCGCGACCTGAACCAGCGGGATTACATCGAGAGCGTCATTAGAACAGCCTCCCGCAAACTGGGGATCCTGAACAGAGTGCGGCGATTTTTCACACCGGTGCAACTCTGCCTTCTTTATAAGGCACAAGTTCGCCCATGTGTGGAATATTGCTGTCACCTCTGGGATGGCTCCGCAAAATACTTGCTCGACGCTCTCGATAGGTTGCAGCGACGTGCTATCCGTATTGTCGGTGATGTAGAGGTGTCCGTAACCATTGAGCCTCTCCAGCTACGTAGAGACATTGCCGGTCTAAGTGTTCTCTACCGTCTCTATAATGGGGAATGTTCTGAAGAGCTATTCCAGCTAGTCCCTCCCTCCCCTTTCCACTCCCGAACGACACGTGCTGGACAGCGCTGCCATCCACATACAATGCAGGCGCTGGTGGCTCGGACTAAGAGGTTTAGCTCCTCATTTCTGCCCCGTGCCATTAAGGCATGGAATGCCCTTCCAGCTCATGTTTTCCCTCCCTCCTATGATCCCGGGCTCTTCAGGCGGGGCGTGAAACGGCATTTAAGCAGGCCTTCAGGGTGAGTGCGACAGGCTCAATACGATCTATTGTGCCTGTCGACCTCATATTTGGATCTCACTTCCGCTTACCATCAGGTGGAGTGAGGTCATCTTGTTAGCCTTTTATAAAAAAAAAAAAAAAAGAACTATATGCAATCAGTCCATGAATATACGTAAAGTCACATGCAAATGCTAGTAATATATATATATTTAAAATGTACAAGTAAAGCGCTTTCCAATGATACCAAACACGGCGTATTTATCTTAACTTTATTTTTTTACTCTGTATGTTTTGTCCGCTAGTGGGCGCCACATTAGATTTTGTGAAACCCTATATAGCCTATAACCAGCGGACAATTAAGACGCTTCTAATGATATGTCATTTGTCGAATTCTGACAAGCAATTTAGAAGTTATGTGGAAACAGATGAACATACATACATACATACAAACATACATACATACATACATACATACATAGCCTGTCAAAATCATAACCCTCCTTTTGCTTTGCCGTAGTCGGGTAAAAATTGTTTTTTTATGTTCATCGCACCATTTTAGATTATTTGTATCAGATACAATATATAAAATTGTTTTGAAATAATTTCTTACATTTGGAATCGAGATTCGGTGCCGCAATAAGTTTGTGATCACATCCTGTATGTCACTAAACAGTTTTAAAAAATCTTCGGCAGGGTCTGTAAGGCATCTCTTGTTAGAATATTCATTATTCTCTAGAAAGCCGGAAGAACTTAACTTATTTGTAGTGTATAGATGGGAACAACAATGCGGACAATTCTTAAAAATGTTTTTTTGCGTTTTCCTTAAAACATTCCCTGCCACATACTCTAATTGAGCCATTATTTTAGGATTATTTTTTTTTGTATCTAGACCCAGGACATGATCACAATTGACATCATCAATATTAATGTCTATTTGACTATTTTCTGGAAATTTATTAACAAAAAATATATCTTTTAATGTGGCAAAGGAGCTACATGCATCCTTTTCACAATTAGCTCCTGGGGAATGGACTGAGCTAACAGATTTAATTAAAAGGGAAGCAAAAGCTACTTCAAAGCCAGCACATGTTGGATTATTATTTCTGTATCCATGACTCCTTACAGAGCTAAAACAATTTTCCAAAGGATCTTGATTCAAGTGCCGTAGCCATATCGACTTAACATTTACTTTATTTAATTTTAATTGTAAATATTCTAAATTTTCTATATTTTGTATCCAATGTTTTATGGTTGGCACATTGTGTACTTTTCCTTTACTACAATGAACTTTATTGTTCTCAAAACTTTCTTTGCCTTTTGCCATACTTTTTTATGGGGTGAATTTAAAGTCAGTGGACCTAAAAGGACTTTTCCCGATTTTTTGGTAACTGCTTGGAAGCTGCCATTCACAGAGTCGAATAGTTCATCGAAAAAAATGGTGACACATGATGTCTCCTTACACTCTTCTGGAAGTATTCTCTTGTCTGTAAAAATAAAAAAAATATTATGTGTTAACACTTGATAAGGAATATTATGTAGAGGTACACCAACAACATACAATGAAAAATAGAGAAAATTATCAAAAGAATTCTATAAAGAAGGTATATAATTATGCCAAATCAATTTAATTTTGAATAAAAGATACAGGCTTAAAAGCAGTAAAGTAGGTACTTATTAGAATTTTATAAACAAAAATTAATACACATTATATTTTCAGTACTTATTTCAGAAGATTCCCATGTTTTCAACCACATCCAATGCAATAATCCACATACAATGCAGTCGCTGGTGGCTCGGACTAAGAGGTTCAGCTCTTCATTTCTGCCCCGTGCCATTAAGGCATGGAATGCCCTTCCAGCTCATGTTTTCCCTCCCTCCTATGATCCCGGGCTCTTCAGGCGGGGCGTGAAACGGCATTTAAGCAGGCCTTCAGGGTGAGTGCGACAGGCGCAATATGATCTATTGTGCCTGTCGACCTCATATTTGGATCTCACTACCGCTTACCATCAGGCGGAGTGTGGTCATCTTGTTTGCCTATTATAAAAAAGAAATTGTTAAACGTTATTATTTCTGGATCTAAGGTATATCCATATCCCTAACAATGTGTATGCAAAATTTCATGATGATTAGTTCAGTAGTTACAACATGAAAGCAAAAAATATACAAACAGTCATTTTCACATTTATAAAATAAATAGTATAGGATACTTCCTATCCTATCCTATTACTTCCTATCTTATCATACTGGATAGCATGAGTTTCTGTTAACCTAAAAGTATGTTTAAAGCTCACCTGCCAAATATCCCATTGTCACAGCAACAGAATGGCTCAGTAGTTGAGTTGCCATCTTGACCTTCATTTTTAGAATTTTTTTGGGATTAACGTGATTTTCTGTTAACTTGGGCAGTAAACGTAAGCCTTGAAAGGCTGGATCTTCCCTATACAATCTTGAGAAATGTTCCCATTTGGCTGTTTTCAACTGTCCATCTATTTCGCATTGCAAGTTCACAAAAAACTTGCAAATTATTTCTAATGCCTTTTATTGAATGGGGAGGGTCATATAATGGAATTATTTTCTCATTATTGATTGTAAATATTCTTTTCTTTACTTTACTATTCTGTGCTTGTTGGTTTGAGTTTTCAATCAGTTTATTAATGGCACTAACATTTGTGGCTCCCTGGTCACAGATTGTTGCAACAACTTTGAAACCAATTGTTTGAAGTTTTGTAATTATTTCTCTGAGTAGCATAACTAAATCTTCTTTTGATGTACTACCATGAGAAAAGGTGTAGTGAATGGCTTGCTTATAATTGTTCACTACACCTCGAATCATGAAAACCAAAGCATGGTCTGCAATTTTCTTTTTCATAAGTGTACCATTGTCAACAAATCCAGTAATTCTATCTTTTCTTCGGTTATAATCGAAATGGGGTGCTATTGCAATTTCGTCAAATAACAATGAGCAAATTTTTTCTGTAGCCGACATTTTGGCTACTCTTTTCTTTAATTGACTGAAAAATATTTTCATTTATGCCAGTTTTTAAGTTTGCTGTTGATATTAGTCTACTTAGTGTGACTGGAGCTGGGAGAACAGCTTCTCCACGAAACCAACGATAACTCCTTGGTCCTTGCTTGTATAGAGCTAAAGCTGCAATTTTTTCAGCTTTAGTAAATCTTCGCCCCCTGGGTTTCTTTAACTTCCCTGAACTGCATCATTGTGAAAATCGCAGTAAAAGTTGTGAAGTTCTTCAACACATTCATAAAGCTTATGTTTTGTGCCAGCTTCAGGGCAGCTTTCAATTTTTTTATATATTCGTTTTTAGTTTTAATTAATTTAGTAATTTGTGTCTCAAAAAGACGAGCTTCACCAGAGTGGACAATTGCCTTTTTAACCTTTTTATTCCTATTTGGCTTGGAAGCAGATGAAGCTGAAAGAAAAATAAATTTTTTGCTTGGAATTTAAGTTAAGTTAGGTTATTAATTCGTTTCATCTTTTGAAGAACTGGGGCATAATAAATCAGTATGTAACTAGTACTGCTTGAATTCCAATGAGCAAAAAGTTATAAAAGTATAATTTTGTATTATAATATTAGTGACATACCTGCAGCAAAATTGTCTTGAAGAGAAGTAGTTGAAGTAGTTTCAACACCAGTTCAAGTTGAAGCTCCTCCTTCAAAGACCAATCCGGGTTGATTTCCAACATTTTGGGTGTTTGTTATATCCCCCAAAGGATTTCTTGAAATGAGGAATCCTATAAAACATATTGTAATGATAAAGCAAAAATCTATAGCAGGTAGCTCCCCAATTTTATAAATGATGACACTGACAAAATAGTTTTCAAATATTTACACTAAAATTAGCAAATAAAAATGCTTACCTGGCAAATGTTTTGAAGGAACTGCATTAGCACTTAGCCTTTTGCTTCGGGTGTAATATCTTGATGCAAAATGTAAATGGCAAATTCTTCTGTATTTATGAATCTCCTTATTGTCCAAACTCAGAATATCACCACCCACAACATACAGCCAAGTGCGAAATCTGTCTAAATCATTGTCCGGATTGGGAAAATTATGCAAGATAACTTCTGGGCCTGCAATTATTAGATTAAAATAGTCAATACGTTAGCCTAGAACTATTACATGTTCGGGTTAATTTTACCAGGTATTATTCAGATTTATAAGAAGCCGGCAGAGAATGAGGTTAGAATAGTAAATCCATTGTTCTTTGATTTTGATTAATAATACAATGTAGTTTAAATATTTATTCCATTCAAAATTTCAATACAGTTGGATACACACACAGTTGGATACACAACACTTTTTATTTACCGGAACAGACATTGTCAACAAAACCACAGCACAGGTTATCACAGGAGCAACGATCAATACCAAATTCAAGGCGGGTCGTTATTTTAAGCAAAAAAACAAACAGCGCAGCGTAAGAAGGTGTACTTTCAGTCACGAAGGGCAACGAAAGTGAATAAATAAAAGGCTTATTACACTACGCGGTATTCAGACAGTCTTACTAAGACTGTCTTAAAATCTAACTAGACAAGCTCGCTATTACACTGTGCTGAATATCGCATGCTAACTCATTTGCAAGGAGTACGTAGTCGGTGACGGTTGTCGCGCGATGGGAAAACTTTCAAAGCACCAGAAAATCGCCATAGCTCTTGCCGCATCTATTAATTTAAATACAAAAAAGAAAAGAAAAATATGGGTGAAAGAGTATTTACTTTTACGAGGAAAATTATCAAATATGCAGATACTGAGTGTTCTGGAACCATGTGACTTAAGAAACTACCTTAGAGTAGGAGTTGCCGAGTTTGAATGACTTTTGAATTTAGTTACTCCGTATATTCAAAAAGAAGATACGATTCTTAGACAAAGTGTCAGTGCTAAACAAAGATTGGTAGTTACTTTAAGATTCCTGGCAACGGGCAACTCCTATCAAGACCTAAGGTTCAGCTCTTTGATATCGCAACCTCTTTTATCGTCAATTATACCAGAAACATGCCGGGCTATCTACAAATGCTTAAAACATTTGATCAAGGTGAGTAAAACCACTGTATATTATTTTTCAATTTAACATTTATTTTTCAAATCAAAATTCAAAGTTCAATTTAACATTTATTTTTCAAATCAAATCAATAACAAAAACAATCAGTAAATTAAACAGAAAATTATTCTTTTTTCGGCTTGAAAATCAAAAAATCTTTCATTACATTGGCACTCCCTTCTACTATAGACGGGGAAACAGTTGACCCTGATTCATTTTCAATGTATTCTAAAAAATCTTCAGGATTGTTGACAGTGATTCTCGAGGGAAATGAATGTTGTGGTGACTGGATTGCTGGTTGTGGTGATTGAATTATGTGTTGTGACGACTGGATTGTGTGTTGTGACGACTGGATTGTGTGTTGTGGTAACTGAATTGTTTTGTTGTGGCGATTGGATTGCTTGTTGTGACGACTGGAATGCTTGTTGTGGAAACTGAATTGGATGAGGCGGATGATACTGTGTAGTAGATGATGATGGAGGACTCGGTGTGGGTGATGAATAATTGCGTGATGATGGACGTTTGTGTGGCAACTTAGGGGAAATAGTAGACACTGATTCATTTCCAATGTATTCTGAAAAATCGTCAGGATTGTTGACAGTGATTCTCGAGGGAAATGAATGTTGTGGTGACTGGATTGCTGGTTGTGGTGATTGAATTATGTGTTGTGACGACTGGATTGTGTGTTGTGACGACTGGATTGTGTGTTGTAGTAACTGAATTGTTTGTTGTGGCGATTGGATTGCTTGTTGTGACGACTGGAATGCTTGTTGTGGAAACTGAATTGGATGAGGCGGATGATACTGTGTAGTAGATGACGATGGAGGACTCGGTGTGGGTGATAAATAATTGCGTGATGATGGACGTTTGTGAGGCAACTTAGGGGACTGTCGGTTGTATGGTGACGGGGATGAATAACTTGATGCTGGTGATTGGATGAAGGGTATCTGATAGTTGTATCTGTTCAATGTATGTCTTATTTCCGATGGCGTGACGAGTAGACAAGAATCTTCAGAAAGTCGTCCAAGTTTAGCATTATAAATTACATCGGATATAATTTTTTGAGTAAATATCAGTTGTGTTCCATTTATATCCTTTAACTGCAAGCCTACAGACTTTCCAAATACTTCCCAGTTTTCTTCTTCTTTATTTGATAACATTACTTCAGCAGATTTGATAATTTTTTCTTGTTTTTGTAGAAGTGTTTCTTTCTTTTTTTTAACGCTATGTCCTCTAGACGTTGAAGGAATTGATCCTTGAATTTGCTGGCTTGAAATGTCTTCGTCAGATAAGTTTGAGCCCTAAAAATACAATCAAATTAATTTTTTTGTTCCAGATACCTGAAAATGAGACAGAATGGACAGAAATTGCTGAGTAATTCGAAACAAAATGGAATTTCAGTCACTGTATTGGATCATGTGATGGGAAGCATATCGCCATCGAAAAACCCCCCGGAAGTGTCTCTTTGTTCTATAATTATAAGGGATTCTTCAGTATAGTGCTGTTTGCTGTTGTAAACGCTAACTACGAATTCATGTATATACACACAGGCACCAATGGATCCGTTGCAGATGGAGCAATTTTAAAATGTACAAAATTTTATAAGAAAATGATGAACAATTCTTTAAATTTGCCATCTCCATCTCCACTACCAGGCACAAACGAAATTGTACCATACGTGTTTCTGGGGGATAGTGCATTCGCATTAAATAAAAATTTAATGAAACCGTTTCCTTTTAAAAATATTAATCGTTCACAAAGGATTTTTAATTATCGATTATCGCGAGCCAGAAGAGTGGTTGAAAATGCCTTTGGCATATTAAGTTCCCGTTTCAGAATACTGCGTAGACCACTTGATCTAGATCTGGACAATGTGGATGCTGTAGTGTTGGCATGTTGCGCTCTGCATAACTTTCTGAGGAAACGAGTACCAACTTATATATCTCATTCTAATATTGACTCAGAAAATATAGGACTGGGTACGTTTCGCGAAGGAGATTGGAGACAAACCTCTGCACCCTTAGTTTCATTACAGCGTTCATCAAATAGGCAGCGTAATGAAGATGGCAACATTGTTCGCAATAAATTCATGGACTATTTCAATTCTGTTGGACGTGTTAGTTTCCAAGTCCGAATGATTGATGTTGTACCCCCATAATATTTGTTGTACCTACCATTTTATCTGATTAAATAATGTTTAGTAAAAAATAAAATACAGGTTGTTTCATAATATCCTAAAAAATGAAAGGGGTCAATGTACTGCACTTATGTACCTACGAACAACTTTTACCATCCAACTTCGAAATCACGAAAAAAACAGCTGTTCCATACATATCGGGTGATTGGTCTTGAATTTTGAATATTTCTATGAAACCTGTTTTTTATTCGCGATTTCGAAGTTGGTATAATGAATTGAATACAATTTACCTCCTCATATTCGATACTCTCTGGTGTTATGCGACACGGTTCACTCCTTGACCCAAGAAAGTTTAAGGCGTCGTAATACCATAAAGTTGGTACATACGCGTCATTTGTCCCTGCACCAGTTTGTTTGGAAGCATTTACCTGTAAAAACACCGCATTTCGAAGCTTGAAACGATTTAGGCTCGATAACGCTCCTCGATGTACATTGCGTGAATCGAAATCGTTTGACAGATGACGCCATAAAGAAAATCGAATTAGGCAATGTACGTCAAAGTTTTTGAAATAACGGTCAAATTTCATTTCGGCAAAATAGTGTAATAGCACCGCAGGTGCGCTTTGTCGTATGTATGGAGGTACCTACGTATTTATTGGGACGAACAAAAGACATAACAAAGGAATTAGGTACATACCTTAGCCAATTCTTTATTGTAATTGGTGCGCATATTCGTCAACCTCTTTTTTTATTGTTTTGACTGTAGCTTTTTCATCAAAGTTTTTATAAATTTCCAACAACACCCGAAATCCTTCAGTACGTAGTGGTTTATTAAAATAATCTTTATGACTTTTCTGCCATAAATATGGCATGTCTCGGTACAAATCGAGTACATTAAAAAGCACTTCTTTCTCTTTCGAACAAGCCATGGTGCACGCGGCCACAGCAAACAAACATACGAGCGACTTTGCTCTGCGGTTGCCGCGCGCTGACTGAACGGTCTAAGCGTGCTAAGTCTTATTACACTACGCGGTATTCAGCAAGCAAGCAAGTAAGCATGGTCGAACCAATTCGGTCGGTCTAATTAGACAGGCTAACTTGCTAACTCTTATTACATTATGCTAAATCTTAGTAAGACTGTCTGAATACCGCGTAGTGTAATAAGCCTTTAAACTCAGACACTTCACAGCCATTTTTAACGTTCAGTTCCACGTATTTGTTTGAAACAAAAAAAGACAGTTCCGGACTTTTTCTTCGCAAAATTAAAAGAAAGGCTCATAAGAAATAACTCAATTTAATAAAATTATTCAATGACGTTAAATACTGTAGGATATATAACTTTAAATAATTATTATTTTGAATTCAATTTATGGTTGAAGAATTGTTAGCTTCTTGTAATGGAACGTTGTGACCGTCGGCTTAAAATAGTTGCCAGAACAAAAAATGCTTTGTAATACCATAATAAAAAAAAACCACGCCATCTATTGTTAAGTGTTAACAATACAAAAATATTAGGAATCTGTAATTTTTCTTCTGAGTGAAATCACCCTGGTTACAATGTGCTCGCAACGGACTGCCAGATCTGATTGTATTGGCGAGCTGTAGGACTTATTTTTGTTGGACTTTCGCCTAACAGTTCAAGTATGCTCTCGTCTAAAGCGGAGCAAGCTTCCGAAGTCGAGAGTAGATTTGGGTCGAGTTCTAAGTTTTGTGGATTTTAATCAACAATTTGTGGCGTACAATCTTGATTATGGGGTTCTGGTGTGAATAAACCAGCTGTGTTGTCCTCGTTTATGTCGACACTAACATCGAGTAAATCTACGGGCTCCTCCATTTGGTTGTCTAAAATAGACAGAAAAAAAATGTATTGTCGGTAAGTACTTAAAATTGTAGTTCACATGATTACTGAATTGTAGGTAACAGGCCTAAAACCTGTACTCATTCAATTGTTGTGAGGCAAGCATCCTTAATAGATGAACTCATCACATATTGTTATAGGTAGGTATAAAAAGATAATACAAGGCGATAGTCTTCAAATAGACACACATAAATATAAGTATTTCCTCTATATAATATTATTGTAAGTAGATGGGTATAATAAGTATGAATGAAAAACACATTTCTCTCAATTATTTATTGATCATAAACGATTAAAATATCGTCTTAAAACTGTGCAGGTGGTATTAAATACTCTTGATGTTTTGCCCAGCCTAGGTACCATTTATGGACATTATGTGATAACAGCAGCCCACATTTCTTTTTCCTACCAAGCAATTACAATAATATTATGCTTTCCTCTTCTATTTGATGTAATCCGCCGCCAGCTAGCTATGCCGCAATTGATACAATAAAGTCGTTGATCTGTCATTGTATTCTAGTAATAACCATCAGAATCCTTCGTCGCAAAATAATACTAATTGAATAATAAAAACTCCCGAAGACACAACTCGACTCAACGATGATTTTTTAGTTTGATGTTTGTCTTTGATGTGACATGAGTTCTACTTTGTTGCCAGTACAAGAAAAAAATAAACCTAACAAGAATGTATAGCCAGTGCAGGAACGCCGGTCTTCTCCTGAACTTGCCCAGTCTGCATCACTGAACCCATGTATCATATTTTCCTGAATATTTTGTTTATGTTACGACCACGAGAGACCGGGCAAGCGGAATTAGTCTTATCGCCGTATAAATAAGGTCTATATTTGCTTGCACGGTCACTCTGGTCGGTCGGAGCAAGCTCCAGCAAGTTCTAGAAATTTCGATCTCCGCGAGAATATTCTCGACGCCACGCGAAGAGCTGTGTCTCTGGGTATAAAAGCGGGATGTACGACGCGACGGGACAGTTCCGGTTTGGAAAGCGAAGCGAATCAGTCTCCTGCGAACTAGAAGTGATCGAGTGCGTTACCTGCGAATAGTCAGTGAAATTCAGTGTTTTAGTGTGATTCAGTGCTTTAGTGTAATTTAGTGTTCCGTGTTTAGTGTTGTAATTAAGTGTTTTTAAATTGTGTTTTTAAGTGTTTAATTGTGTAATTGTTAGTCGATAAATAAATTAATTGTCTTTTGGTGACTTTTGGCGTATCTTGAATTAAACGTACCCCGTTCCCGCAACAATTGGTGTCAGAAGTGGGATTCAAGATGCCTCTTACACCACGAGAAGACAGTGAGGGTCGAGTAACAAGGAGTCAAACCGCGGCCCTGCAAGAGGGTGAAGGTACTTCAACGGAGGGATCAATCCAAACACCGATTGGGCCTGTGGAGCTTGCAGATTTATTTAAAATGCTGAAAACACAAGCCAGCCGCCAGGAGGAGCTAGCCCGACTTCAGGAAGCACAATTTGCTAAGCTGAGGGAAGAACAAGCCCTTCGCCAGGAAAAGCAAGACCTTCGCCAGGAGGAGCAAGCCCGCCGCCAGGAGGAGCAAGCCCGCCGCCAGGAGGAGCAAGCCCGCCGCCAGGAGGAGCAAGCCCGCCGCCAGGAGGAGCAACTGGTCGAACTCAAGGAAGAGCTAAGCAAGAGTTTGTTGGGGGCTATTGAAAAGAAGCACGAAGTACTAGAAAAGCAGATTGATGCTCTCAAGGATGATGTGATGAAACATGAAGATCGATTCACCCAACATGAAGATCGATTCACCCAACATGAGGATCGATTGAGCCAGGTGGATGCTGAGATGCGACAGCTGCATACCAAAATGACAAGACTGGGGACCCGGGGTGCTACGGTAGTGTCGGATTCTCCGAAAATCGAAGTACCCCACTTCGATGGAACGACGTCTTGGGCAGCATTTTGGTACCAGTTCGAGACGGTGGCTAAAGGAAAGGGGTGGAACGAGGAAGAGTCCTTGATAGCTCTGACTCTGGCTCTTCGTGGAGATGCCCTGCTCACGTTGGAAAACCTGCCTTCGGATAACAGAACTTTAGGTGCTCTCCAAAGAGCACTAGAGGGCAGGTACAGCGACAAACACCTAGAACACGCATATAGAGCACAACTCCGCGATCGACAGCAGAAGCCTGGTGAGAGTCTGCAGCAATGGGCAACGGAAATCGAAAGGCTTGTCAGACGTGCATACGTGTCATGCCCGACAATGGTGGAATCAATGATCCCGCAAGCTTTCTGTGATGGAATTAGAGACGCAGACGTCAGACACACCGTGAAATTGAGCCATCATCAGACCTTACAGGAAGCTCTAGCCCATGCTTTGGAGGTGGAAGCCGTGCGTCAAGACGCTAGAACTCAACGACTTCGGGAGGTTGTGGTGAAGGAAAAACCTTCTTTGGGTCCGATGTGCTATGGCTGCGGCGAGAGGGGCCATATTCGGAGTAGTTGCCCCAAGCGAAGATGGCCACGTAGAACGACAGTAGCGTCCTCTACACAGGTGGACGCAGAAGAGCTGTCGTTAAACTAGAAGAAGCCAGGGCCGTGGGGCGGGCGCTGGCTGGTCAACATCGAGCCCCTACCGTCACTGTTTCACAGATTGGTAATGGGAACAACCTTACAGTGGTTGGACAGCTGAACAGCGTAACGTGTCATTTTACTATTGACACCGGTGCTTCAAGAACAATAGTGCGTCCGGAGCTATTGAAAAGGACTATTGTGTGGAATCAGAGACCATCCGTTCAGCTTCAAACAGCAACAGGCCAGCCAGTTACCGTCTTCGGTGAGACGATGGCGAAGATAACCATTGGAGAACAGATCTTTGAATACGGTGTACTCGTAGCAGACATCACGGACGATTGCATCATCGGATTGGACTTTTTAAGAGACCAGAAGTGTGTTGTAGACGTCGCTAAAGGAGTACTTAGTTTCCCCGAACAAGAAGTATTCCTAGAGGGAGCGAGATCATGCGCAGTTTACTGCCTGAAAAATACGACCCTACCGCCGAGATCTGAAACTCTGGTCAAAGTTAAATTCCCTTACACTGCGTGTCAAGGGCGAAGCGTCGTCATAGAAAACTGCGGCGACCATCCGAGTTGGATCACAGCAAGAACTCTGGCAATGACCGGAAAAGGAGCGCTGGTGCGAGTCATCAATCTTAGCGGAGATGAAGTGCAGCTACGAAGAAACTGTGTCATCGGACGGTGCGATGCAGGTCAATCCATCAGAAGGCTGAAAAGGGCCCGGGAACCGGAATCCTGTCAACAAGATGACGTCACGCCGCTCCTAGCAAATTGTAAGGACAAGCTATCTGAGCGGGAACTTCAGCAAGCTAAAGGTTGTTGCTGGATTTCAACGACATATTTTCGAAGGGTGACCATGATTTGGGAAGGACAGGTCTCGTTAAACACAGAATAGACACGGGAGACGCGCCACCAATCAAGCAGCGGCCTAGACGCCTTCCATTTGCCAAAGACCTTCTCTATTCTCTTTCTTTTCTCTTTTCTCGGCAACCATGTCTGCAAGGTAGCAGACATGGTTGCCGAGATGCAGAAGAACCGCATCATAGAACCTTCCACAAGCCCGTGGTCTTCGCCAGTAGTCCTAGTAAAGAAGAAGGACGGCAGCACCAGGTTTTGTGTGGACTACCGATTGTTGAATAATGCAACGAAGAAGGACAGCTACCCTCTGCCCCGTATAGACGACACACTGGACATGTTGAGCGGCATGAAGTGGTTCTCAACAGTGGACCTTAAGAGTGGGTACTGGCAAGTTGACATCCATCCAGAAGACAAGGAGAAGACGGCATTTACGACCGGAACTAGGAATGGATTGTGGCAGTTCAACGTCATGCCTTTTGGGCTTTGCAACGCTCCGGCGACATTCGAGCGGTTGATGGAAAGGGTACTGGTTGGACTTCTGGGAGATGCATGCCTGGTCTATCTGGATGACATCATTGTCATGGGTCGAAATTTCACAGAGCATGTCAGTAACCTGAGGAAGGTTTTCACCAGAATACGAGAAGCAAACTTGAGACTCAGCCCAAAGAAATGCACGTTTTTCAAGGAAGAAGTCGCCTACTTAGGCCACATTATTTCATCGAAAGGTGTAAGGACCGACCCAGAGAAGATCAAAGCTGTCCAAGAATGGCCTATTCCAGCTAACAAGACCGACGTGAGATCATTTTTGGGTTTATGCGCATACTACCGGCGCTTTGTAAAGAACTTCTCTGATATAGCGAAACCTCTTCATCGGCTCACGGAAGATAAACGAGTATTCGCCTGGGACTTGGAATGTGATCAAGCCTTCGTCAGATTAAAAGAACACCTCTGCACCAGTCCTATACTTGGCTACCCGAACAGAGAAGGAAGGTTTATCGTGGACACCGATGCCAGCAATACTGGCATAGGCGGAGTTCTGTCGCAAGAGCAAGGTGAACGGGAAGTGGTGATCGCCTATTTCAGTAAGTCACTTTCAAAACCTGAAAGGAACTACTGTGTGACTCGTAAGGAACTGTTGGCGGTAGTGAAGACTCTACAGCATTTCAACAAGTATCTCGTTGGAAGACAGTTTTCCCTGCGGACAGATCATGCTGCGTTAAAATGGCTCTTGCAGTTTAAGAACCCTGAAGGACAAGTGGCGCGATGGCTAGAGCAGCTACAGGAGTACAACTTCACAACAGAACATCGGAGTGGTAGAACGCATTTGAATGCCGATGCCCTATCAAGGAGACCTTGTCCTGTGGCCTGCAGTCATTGTTCTAAGACAGAGACTAAAGAAGAAGTCCGGATGATTACCACCCAGGGTCTTGATAATGAATGGAGCGAAGACGCTATCAAAAAGGCTCAAAAAGAGGATAGTGACCTGAGGAAAATATTTGAATGGAAAGAAGTAGGTCAAAAACCTTCTTGGAGCCATGTAGCATCATCAAGCCCCATCACTAAAAGTTACTGGGCACAATGGGACAGTTTGGAGATTAAGGATGGAGTACTCTTCAGGAAATGGGAAACACCAAAAGGGGATCAAACGACACTACAGCTGATTGTACCCCGTAAACAGGTTGCTTCTCTACTGAGGTACATACACGATCCGGGGGACATTTAGGCGTGAAGAAGACCCTAGAGAAGCTGAGACAGAGGTTCTACTGGATACACTGTCGGGAGGACGTTGAAGACTGGTGCAAGAAATGTACGACTTGCGCATCAGTAAAGGGCCCACAAACCAGAAGTAAGGGCAAACTCAAGCTGTACAACGTCGGCGCTCCATGGGAAAGAATCGCAGTAGATGTAGCTGGCCCCTTTCCAGAATCCGATGAGGGAAACAAGTACATCATTGTGGTTCAAGATTACTTCACTAAGTGGCCTGAAGTCTTCGCTACGCCTAATCAAGAAACAAAGACGGTCGCCAAGAAGTTAGTCCACGAGGTAATTTGCCGATTTGGTGTGCCTCTTGAGATACATTCACACCAAGGAAGAAACTTTGAGTCAGCACTGTACCAGGAGGTCTGTCAACTGTTGGGTATGCATAAGACCCGTACTACACCAGCACACCCGCAATCCGATGGCATGGTCGAGAGATTCAACCAAACGTTGGAAAACCACTTGGCCAAAGTTGTGGACGAGCATCAACGAGACTGGGACCAGTACATACCGCTTTTCTTGCTGTCCTACCGATCTGCGATCCACGATAGCACCAGCGCAACCCCAGCAATGGTAAACTTCGGTCGAGAAATGCGGCTTCCGGTAGACGCGTTGACTGGGACACCGCCAGAAGCTCCGAAACCAGTAACCGAATATGCGGCTGACCTACAGAAGCGCCTGGATGAAGTACATGCTCTCGTCAGAGACTGCAGTCTAAAATCCAGCGAAAGAATGAAAACCCGTTACGACCGCAAAGCCAACACCGACGGTTTCGATGAAGGGAGTCTGGTTTGGTTACACAACCCACTCAGGAAGAAGGGCAAATCACCGAAGTTCCAGCCAAGGTGGGAAGGACCATACAAGATCATCACGAGGCTGAACGACTTAACCTATCGGATCAAACAAGGGACAAGAGGCAAGCCGAAAATTATTCACATTGATCGATTGGCACGTTACCATGGGTCAAATGATGCTCGGGACGAGCATGACTAAGAGGGGGATAATGTTACGACCACGAGGGACCGGGCAAGCGGAATTAGTCTTATCGTCGTATGGATAAGGTCTATATTCGCTTGCACGATACTACGTCACACACTCTGGTCGGTCGGAGCAAGCTCCAGCGAGTTCTAGAAATTTCGATCCCCGCGAGAATATTCTCGACGCCACGCGAAGAGCTGCGTCTCTGGGTATAAAAGCGGGATGTACGACGCGACGGGACAGTTCCGATTTGGAAAGCGAAGCGAATCAGTCTCCTGCGAACTAGAAGTGATCGAGTGCGTTACCTGCGAATAGTCAGTGAAATTCAGTGTTTTAGTGTGATTCAGTGCTTTAGTGTAATTTAGTGTTCCGTGTTTAGTGTTGTAATTAAGTGTTTTTAAATTGTGTTTTTAAGTGTTTAATTGTGTAATTGTTAGTCGATAAATAAATTAATTGTCTTTTGGTGACTTTTGGCGTATCTTGAATTAAACGTACCCCGTTCCCGCAACATTTATAACTCAATCTATAACCTTCAGTACCTTTAAAATAACGCATAACTCTCTTCACAGCTAACCAATGAGAAATTTCTGGTTTATTATTGTATTTACTCAACATATTTACCACAAAGCTTATATTTGGTCTTGTGATTTGTGATATTTATAACAAGCAACCAATATAATAACCTCTTGATAAGGTATTCCAGTCAATACACTTGACTCCTCAAATTTCTCCTTACTTTTTGCATTAACATCCAATGGAATCTTGACAGATTTGCATTCAGACATTACATATTTACTTAATACTTCTCTTATGTACTTTTTCTGATCTAAATATATGACTCCTTTCATTCTGTCTCTTTTTACATGAATTCCAAGACAATATTCTATATCGCCCAAATCCTTTATCTTGAACTGTTTCATAAGCTCTTCTTTTACATACTTCTTAAATTCTGAATATTAATGCAACTTTTTGTATTCTTTATTTTAGCTGGTAAGGGTATAAAACTCCCCCCTCTCATGGGAGAATATTTATTTACATTGATTTCTAAATGACTCACAGTAAAATATGACCAACCGGATTCACTATCTTGGAATTGGATTAGTTTCTTTTTTGATTTCTCAACTATATTCACATATAATTCATATAAATCTGTATTTTTGTAAACAACTTCATATTTTGTGTTAAAAGATTTTAACTGCGTTTCTTTTGATTTTGGTAAAGTAAAGTAAACGAACAATTCAAAATTAATTGTAACACAATCATGTTTTATCAATGATTTTTCTATAATTTTTATAATAGCATTTTGTCCATCACACTAGAATGCCTCAGGAGCGAGGTACTCGACTTCTTGTGTTGGCCTTAAGCAAAATATTACAATTCGTTTCTTAAAGGCAATGGCTATAATATCAATGTTTTTATAATCGGTTTTCATTAAACAGTTTGATATGTGTAAATTTTTCTCAAATGAAATCTGTATTCATGTTCTGGTAATTCAATCTGACATTTCTCGCATGTAAAACTGGTCACCTCGGGGTTGGTTGAGAGAAGAGCTGTTTTTTTTAAAGATTTAAAACAAACAATGACGCTTAATATGATTGATATTACATTTATTAAACTAAATAATTATTGCGTTACATATTCTAGTCTGTGATTATTATAATACGACGATAATATGGTGAATACAAAATACAATACGATAAACATATTTTTAAGCTTTCAATAATTACAAGATACATAAACTACAAGGTAAGTTACAACTCATATTGAAGAATAAAATATTAATTAATAAGAATTGAATTATTATGATAATATGAAATGAACATAGTTTTACAGAAAGTTGCTGTAAAATATTATTTCAATATATCGTAGATTATATTATATTGATTAATTAATATTGATTATACTTCAATAATAATTTGCTTATGAAAGTCGGTGGGCATGTTCGAAATTCTTTTCGATTGGCAATAATGTAATTAGAGAAATGTTTCCAAGCTTCAGTATCGTCATTAGTCTGATTCTTTATTGTGATTATGACTTGTCGCCATCTATTTACAGGCGACACTTTCTCTATATCGCCGCACCTATACACTTTGACTTCGACAAAGTGAGTGCCAGTTTTTGTAGGATGTGTCTGCCGCGCAAACTCGTTCGTAAGCCGACGTGAGACATATGATAGTACTTTACCAGGCGCTGTAGTCAGGGTTGAGGGGGCTTCTTTGTCTTCACTATCGCTGCCAAACAATTCGGCAGCAATAACACGCCCACATTTGCACTGGATTTATTTTCGTTTTCTTGGAAGCACCGCTTGAAGTTGACGCCCTCGGTTCGGTTTGGACCGCTTCTTAGTTTTCTGTTGATATTTGTTTGTTTCTCCCTGCACCGACAACTCATCCTCGGACGGGAACAACTCCTCGGCATTGTAGTCCAGTCAAAATAGACATTTAACCTAGGAAAAATTCGCATAGAGCTGAAAATTGGCATGAATGTTGGAAACACTATTACAAATAATCTGTCAAAAGTCCCCATCGATCCCAAGTCTGCAAAAAAAAAATATTCAAGGTCAAATGTCACAAATATCAGTTTTATGCACTTTTGAGCGAAACGGTAAGTTTAATCATAAAAGTATGTATGACAAAATTACTTATCACGTAATTATCTATAAAAAATGTCTAAACACTTTGTTCCTAAGATTCACCATTTCAGAGATATAGCGATGCACAAAGTTGAAAAAGTTGTATTTTCAAACGCTTCCAGGCCCCCATGGGATTGTGCTAGACAGTTAAAATTTTAACGAATGATGTATCTCAGTTGCCTCTATAACATCTAATACTAGAAACAACATGAAACCAACGTGTAAAGTGGGTTCTCATACAAAACCTATGTTTTTTTTCTCACACTTGGGCGGTTTTTAACGTGGTTACCCTAGTGAACCTACTCCAGGTCATATATCGATCAAAAACGATATCAACAGATGAATGCATATTATGTAAAATATGAATTTTCTAATGATTAAAACCACGATATCTCGCGAATGCTGAGTCGAAAAAGAAAAAGTGACTGGACCATTTTTGTAGAAAATTGTATGATCTACAACTTTTGTTTGACCAATTTTACGATAATACTTACTATTTTCGAGAAAAATGGAAAAATCCTTAATTTTATACTTTTGACCTTGAATAAATTTTTTTGCAGAAGTAGGATTGATGGGGATTTTTGATATTTCGTTTATTATGATGTATTTAACGTCTCTGGCAATTTTCAGCTCTATGCGAATTTTGTCTAAGTTAGCACTTATTTTTTGTCTATTTTGACTGGACTATTAGGCGAGTTCTTGGACCTGAAAAAGCCGCTTAAAAATATTTTCCATCATCAAATCCATCTCTTCTTTCTTACGTTCTAACGATACGTTATTGATATTTGATAGCTATTATTTTTCGCTTTGGCATGGGCTCTGAAGAGTTCAAACGTTCCAAACGGCATTCCGTATTTTTTTGTTCCTTAATCATTTCACGTATCGTCGTAAATGCATTTACGTCGGCCTAGCAAAATATTCCACCGATTATGCCAGGACTCAAGGGCATTTTGAGATAGGGGTACTTGAGATTTGTCCATAATATATGCAGTAAACATATTTTTGCATTGCACTGTAGATATAACAAAAAAAACATAATAGGTATTATTGTCACATAAATTACGAAGGCTTCAGCCGTAGGATGCAAAAAAAATCCCTATAATCTAAGTCCAGGATTTCATCTTTTGAATATAAAGTCCTCATTTTTCCTATCATATACTTGGGATTATCTAAACTTATTATAAAATGTGGAGTGCTCGATGCACGAATAAATCCTAATGTATTCTCAAGCTTAGTAAGTTCTTGAGATAAATCTTCAATATTATCTCCTAATATAATTAAATGTTGTGCCAGATGGGCGTACTTAATTAGACTCGTTTCCTTTTGACTATCGTTTTCCATGATTGTATTTAAAACTGTAGTTATTTTTTGTTGGTTACTCACTAAACTGTCAATCGTTTTCGTGTTCTAAGATACCCAATCTTTATTTAACGTTATATGATTATTTAATTCAGACTCTAACTTATGTTCATTATGTTGTAATATATTTATCGCTTCATTATACTTAATTGCATCTGTGTAATCTAGATTTCCGGAAATGCTTTTGATAACCGAACCTAGTCCGTCAATAAGACCTCTTTTGCTACGATTTGGCTCAAAAGTTAATAATTGAGCTGAAATCCTATCTAATTTCATATTAAGATGTTCAATGTGACGAACATATAAGGATAAGGTTTTATTATTAAGTCTAGGTCTAAGATCCAGTAATTGAGATCTAACAAATTCGATTTGCCTATGAATAATTTCTAAGTCTATGTTATTAAGGAAGGAACGGTAATGAGATATAAGTTTCGAAGGTCCTAATTTGACGACGGACCAGGCTTACTTAGCCTGGTCCGTCGTCCAAGGGGTCAATCGTTACATCTTGACCTCGGGTCAGTTGAAGCAGAGACGTTAATAGAAATATCTTGAACATTTCTGTACTTTTTGCCGTATCAATGTCTATGACTGCATACATCTCTTGACTGTAGCTCTTGTAGGTTCGGATAGTTACCGTCCTTGCTTGATGCACTGACTCTACTTTAACTATCCTACCGACTGCGCCAATTACGAAGGCTACAGCCGTAGGATGCAAAAAAATACAAAAATTATAAAAAAATATTACAAATAACTAAATCGAATTAAACTAACTAAATAAATTACATTGCTATAAATAAAAAATATGCCCCAGATCGCTGTCCATAGGCATAGTGCCCAAGAGGCTGGTCGAGTTTCCTCTTTGGATGGCGAGGCTTATCCGCTGACCCAGAAACAAGCCCGCCCTCCGGTCACCTGAAATCTCGATCAGCCGCTTGGCGAGGTCTCGGTAAACACGATGCGCTGCTGGTCCCCACGGGCCCATTGTCTCTACCCCAAACGGCTCAAACATGTAAGAGCTAGTAAGGCCGACATTTTTGCGCCGTTTGCGGGACTCCGCAGCACATGCAGCGGCTCCGGCCTCTAACGAAGTTCCTGGGAGATGCAAAGGGGCCAAAGTGTCGAAGCAAGTAGCATCCCACACTAAGAGCCTTCCAGGGCACCAAGGTCAGACCGTCAGGTCTCTTGCCATCGCTTCGGGTCAGACCATTCGGTTCGAGCACAGCTGGAACCAAAGCGCTAGCAAGGGCCCGACGGATGATGTCGTTGAGTCCGGAGTGCCGGGGTAGTCTCCCGGCGCTTCTGCTGCATGAAAGCCCGTGGTGACCAAGCGCGTCGACCATTTCACCACAGGGGCAGCGATGAGGGACATTGCAGGATGCCCCCAAACGGAGGGATGTAGCCAGACGGAAAGCGTGGTTGTCTAATAGGGTTCCTATATTTGAAGATGGAAGGCTGTGAAGCCAAAGACCAGATTCCCACCTAAACACAGCAAGGAGACGAGCGCGATCCGCGGGACTAGTAGACGTATTTAACAGATTATTCCGTCCTAGTTCCCAGATCGGCCAACCCCAAAGTTTCTGTGAAGAGGTGGAAACTGGTACATCGGCGTGGGTGACCCCCTTCCAAGCTTCAATGGCTTCGTTTTGATATGATATGGTAAAATTTGTGATCTGATTGGGTGGACGGCTTAAAATTTTGAATGCCAAAACATGGGTGCTGTGAACCGAGGAAAATATTTGATATCTAAAATTACAATATTAAGTTAATTACTAAGTAAGGTGACGATCGATCAAAGTGGGAAACGAAAGTGTCGAAATTAGACGAGGCTCCGTCCGGTGTCGAGCGCCTCACGTTCCGCTGCTTCGGCATCCTGGGTCCATAGGTCGCTGCTAATGGGGTTATTGCCAATCGGCGATAGGGTTGCAACGCGAAATACATTAGATAAGAACCGGCCGGACCGGACTTCCTGGCCACGCCACAAAAGCAATTTTAATGAAATTTGGCAGTATAATTGTCCATTAAATGTCTATTTTAGTCCATTGTTTAAAAAAAAATGTCTTTCTAAAGATAATGAGAAATTGAGCAGAATTAGTGGCGTGGCTGGGAAGTATACTTTGTCGCCATGCCACCTCGCAAATCGTAACAAAAGAGGTAATTGTCTGTTTTTCTAATACTAAAAAAAAACCTAAAACTAACGTACATACCTATTTAGTAATTAAAATCAATAATTCCTCGCAAGCTCCTGATATTTACTTTTGAGCAAAGGTTATTTTCTAATAACGCAGGCACTAAGACAGGAATTATTGAATAAAAATGATTAATTACTTAATAGGTATGTACGTTAGTTTTAGGCTTTAATTTTAGTATTAGGAGAACAGACAATTACTGGACATTTATTTGATAACAAATTAGTATAGGTATATGCTCTTTTGTTACGATTTGCGAGGTGGCAAGAGCGTACTTGATGCAATTGTCGATTACATGACAGTTACAATTTGCCTTAATCAGATGATCATTGGTCTGCTGCAATTTTTGGAACACTGAATTGTTTACTCCATAATTGACTGAGGCGTTATCTACACTATAAGATGATAATTGGCTGAGTTTTTACTCGTTGGCTTCGGTAATGTTTTATTTTTTCAAATATGTCTAAGGCAGCTTCAAACGGATCGTCGTAAAAATCGAGGAGCTTTTTAGAAATACCTGTTTGTGGACTAAAATACTGGACAGCATAAGGGTAGGTTTTTACGTTTCCAATATTTGATGCATCGCTTGCTACTGAAAAATATTCTGCTTCTTTGAGCTCTTGTACAACTTGTTCAATGGCATGTGGAGACAAAACGTTTCGCGCGATAGCAGCAGCTTTGGTGCGTCCACAGGAAATTTTGCTTGCAATTTTACTATCGGTATATACATGGAGCAAGTTTTACCTGACTGACAATCAAGACTATTGTAGCTTAGGCCGTGAGTTACATTGAGAAAAACACATAATAATTCTGCTTTTGAAATGTGCTGTTCCTCAAGAGTTTCTTTCCTCACAAAAAAAAAAATTGTAGATTGCTGGATATTTTCTGGTACGATATAAGTTTACTGTGCTTTATTGTCTGCTTATGCTTGTCTAATGCGCGACTACCTCCATATTTTACAGAAATATTAGTTTGACACAATTTGCACATTGCAGTGTAGTCATCTTTTTTCTGTATCCATTTTGAGAAATTAGGATGCCTTTCCCATTGATCACTATATACAGTATAGCACTTTTTTCTTTTAGATGAGCCCGGTCCAGTCTCTTTCTGAAGCTCTTCCGATCCCTCATAACACATGTTATGAAAGAGCCAACGCCACCTTTTCAGATTTTAAACAGTCTTTATCAATTAAATTATGTTAAGTACTTCTTTGTAATCATAATAATACGAAACTTACTTTGATATTTCTATGAAAATCAAAATTTTAACCAATCTCAATGATATTAAACATATTTGAATAACTAAATAAGAATTTGTTTGAAAACATAAGGTGGAGCCCTCAACTCTGTAACTTAAAAAAAAACATAAATAAAATTTTTGGCAATAGAAATTAATCACCCCTTTGTGGCCACAAGATTCATTAGCCCACCCTTCACATACCTTGCACATAACCATACTTCTGTACTAAAATTATAATCTTCATTGCATACAATACAATAGTTTTTGACTTTCTCTGAATTAACATTTTTTTTTTAAATTCTATTAAGTTAATGTCATGATCTGAACTAGAGTCGCTAGAGTCATCTAGAGTATCACAATGTTTTTTTTTTATGTAACTGCCTTGTATTTTGTTTTGTTTTCATCTTCTTAATTACGGTTTTTTTTGGTTTAGCTTGTTTTTCTTGTATTTTATTCTTTTTCAGGAGTATCTGTGATAATAGCCGATACCATTTTACGAGTGTTGGGTTTCGAATTCTTCCTAGGCCCTGATTTTACAAACGGTCTTACGATTTCAGGACTAACAATTTGCTGTTGTTGATGTTGATGGTTGCAATACATTTTCAGTTGATGTGGTGTCTTTGATCAGACTATCTATTGGTGTAGGTTGGACATTTGGACTTCCAGGAGCATCTAAAGTGTTAATATGGGACGTGCTGGGTTGTGGTGTTCTGGGTCTCACGTTTTCTTGGGTGGCAACTTCGGAGAGTGTTGGATCAGGTTTGTCAGTCACGTATGCTGCTAGAAAATCATCTTCAGAGAAGATTTTGGAGTATAAAGAATGAATTCCTGTTTTTAAAAATCCTTGTGTAACATTTGTCATGTTAAAAGTTGCTAAATAAGCATCTCTAGCAAACTTCGCAACTTGATTTATAGTACAGTTTTGCCAGGATTAGAGAGCATCCACTCATTCATTGCTATTCGGTATCTAATTTTAAATGGCCCATAAACCGTAACATCTAAAGGCTATGGCTGCAATGTGGCGGAGAAGTCAGATTTTTTATAATTATTTCGTGCCAATTCTACCACACGAAGATTAACATAGGACGCATGATTAACCAATATTAGTAGGGCTGGGTTTTCATTAGTTGGTTTCACGTGGCTTACAAACTCGATACCCTAATTTTCAAACCTACTATCTCCTCTGTAGCAAATTTTACAGCAGAGACTTAAAACGTCATAATAAATTTAATTTAACGCAGTAATGAAAACCATCTCGTTGGAAATTATGCTTTTTATTTATCTAAAAACACTTAAAAATCTTTTTTTTTTATAATCATTGGGTTTTGTAACGAAAAAAGGAGTTGTTAGATTTGGTTTAAGCAATAATTGAAACTAAAAGTGGAGTTGTTTGTTTTTATTTTAATCTTTAAGCTGAGTACAATTGTACTAACAAATTGTGTTTTATAATGAAAATAATTAATTTTCGTGTGGCAAAGCATCGTAAAAGGCATGATAATCACGGGGAATAGTTGCTGTAGACCAGAAAATTTTTTTTTCGTGATTTTTCTTCTTTCGTCATATAAGTTTTTTAGATCCTCTACGCTCACGGGGACAACTTGGGTTTTCCTTTGATTGAGGATCCTCCACTCCTCGCCAAACTGCAGCTTGTACATTACATCTCCATTAGGTCTGTACTGCAGAGCCCTCAGATCAGTAACCTGTAAAAATACTTTATTTTAGAAAGCCTTCCTGTATATATTTATTTTATTTATTTATTTATTTAAAACATACAAACATAATCCTTACAGGCTAACCTAATACATAATAATAATCACATACCTATCAAACATGTAGAAAGAAGGTCTTAATTCATGATAAGTTGAAACAAAGCTTGCAAATTGAAAGAAAATAAGTGTATACCTTTGGATCCCCTTTCATTTTCCCTGGGCGAATAGATTTATAAAAAGCGATTTGTTTAAAATCTTTGAAGTAGGAAAAAGTCAAATATTCACATTGGTATTTTTTGTTATTGGTCTTTGCCGTTCGGCAGATGTTTAAATATTCAGCAGGAGCATGGATGGTTTGGTTTTTCAGCCGCTTCTCAATCATGGCATGCATGCTGTCAACCTCCATTTGTGTGTGCCTCCATTTGTGTGTATTTATGAGTTATTGTTATGTTATAAAATATTGACACATTAATGAAGGAATTACTGAGTACTACGTTGCGGTTTTGATAGGTACAACCATCAGTATAAAACACGATATGCCGATCCTTGTCGTCCATTTGAGGTACAACTTCTTTTACAATAAATTTCGACATTGTAGTGGCAAATTCCTCTGAATTTAGGCCGCCTTCAGATTCTTTCCACATAAAACATTAACCCTGCTCCATTTTCATGTCAAAAATACACCAATTGTGGACACATAATTTAGTTTTGTAATAATTGCAAGAAACAGTAGACTTAGGTGCTAGTAGAACAGCTTGGAGGTCAGCAGTAAAAACGAATTTGTGATCTTTCTTGTCTTGTTGTTTTTCAGCTCTAGCTTCCTTCTTTTTCTGAATATGTTCATTGTATACGTCTTCACTGATTTGACAAATCAAATATCCGTTGCATATTTCACAGAGATATTTTTTTGGCTTAAACAACGATATTTTTTTTAAAGTAAGAGCATTGGAAAATGTGGCTATGCTCAATGGTTTTACTTGTATGGAATTGCATTTCTCTTTATAGAGTGTATAAAGCTGTTGCTTGGATATTATTTCAGGTTGCAAGTACAACAGAGACGTTCTTTGCCGGCAGTAGTGAGAAGGTAATTTAGGTAAATCGTCCAGAAAACTGTCCATAAATTGATTTTCTGAGGAACTGACTTTATTATCGCTGGAGGTCGTTGACCGATTATTAGAATGGAAATCATTTTCACCCGTTTTGGCTACTTGTGATGCCTTTTCTTCTTTCCAAGCCCAGCATTGATAGGTAGTTATAGAAAAGGTGTTTATAAACAATGTCTTACACACTCGTATCATTTCATCGTTTCTAATAAATCATTGAATTCTTTCTTTGTGACTTATTGGGTCTCTTATTTATTGGGACCTATCTCTATAGGTAGGCACTACGCCTAAGATAGGCGTAGTGCCTACCTATAGAGATAAGTGAATTTATAAAAATAGTCGGTTGAAGTTAAGTTTATGAAAAAAATTTAGGTAGGTGAATAAAAAATATTTTCAAACAGAACCCCAATTAAAACCCCCCTAAATTTGGATCTCCAAAGGAAACAAAGCAGTAGATTTGTAGAATCATGACATCATCCATCATTTAAATTAGTAACATTATTACAACAATAACGTACCACGTTACATATCAACAAGGAAATAAGAAGGAATAAATGATACTATGGCTCACGATTCTCCCTGGTGTTCTCGCATTTTTAACTTTAGGTAGACAGTTTAAAATACCTACTTAATGGGCCACCATACTCGGTATTTTTAAAGAAATTATGGTTATCCGAGTTGAAAAATTATCTTGAACTAGATTCACAAACAAATTTACGAATAAAATAATGAAATTTGCACTAAGTTTTGACAACACTTCAAATAGATGAGATTAGGAAATAGTTTATTTATGGTTTTTAGATTTGGGATTTCGATTACGGATTGGGACTCCTAAGATCCAATGATGATGATGACGGCGAGCTGCTTCACTGGCCGCTAATTTCGAACCTCTTCAAGATTTCGGCTTCACCCTTTGAACTCTGATTTTGATGATTCTTGATTTCGATTTTCAAAGATTGTCACATCATGGGATACCAATTTAAGTCTTGTCTTGACTCAATGGAGCCACAAATAAAAGACGCTCTTACTTGAACTCGTGAATTTAATGTTTAAATGTAAAGTTAAGGTACAATGTTGCCTTGTAGACGGCCAACGAGTAAGTAAGTGATGACAGTTAGATTTTGATTTACATATTGCACAGAACCCCTACACAAATTTAACAGCAATAGTCTTAAGACACAAAGGACAATGGGCAAAAATGTATGAAGCTTGGTCTATTTTTGAAATTGAGTGGCAGTCTCCGGAATCAGTATATCTTGCGAGGCACTATTAAACTACACTATTTAAAAAAAAAATCGTGAGCATATTCCGGTTAGTTTAGGAGATATCGAATATTGTTGTCTTTGTATATTTCGATGATTCAATGCAAAAATTGTTTTATTTTTATAATATTCCTATTGTTAAGGTTTACAAGAAAATAAAAAACCGTCCATATTTTTAAGATTTTATTATGATAAATACAATCACATACAAAAGGTACAATATAAAAACGTCCAAAAAAGTTTTGTCGACCGGTTGCTGTTACCACCATACAGTTGCGTAAAACCCGACAAGTGACTCTGGCCTCTATCGGTCAGGTCGCGTTCCGGGATCAGCACTGTACGAACCGGAGCCAGGGGGGACCATTGCTGCGGCAAGCGCCGGACCAGTGGAGTCTTAGCGGCGGGATTGTGCCGGCGGAGAGGGTCAGCCCGCCGGCCTGGGAAACGGGGGCCCTTCCGTCCGGCGGACTGGCCAACTCGGACCCGCACAGCTCAATACCAATGCGAGACTCCACGCCTTGTCTCGTTGTTGCCGCAGCAGTGGTCTCCTCTTTAAGCGGGCTTTCAGGGTGAGTGCGAAAGGCTATTGTGCCTGTCGTCCTCATATTTGGATCTCACTACCGCTTATCATCAGGTGGAGTGAGGTAATCTTGTTAGTTTAATATTAAAAAAAAATGCTTTTTTTATAAAAAGCTTACTCGTCTATAATAATAGTGTCTAAAAACGCTGCAGGTAATCGAATTTCATCTTGGTATCGTGCCGTGGCTGGGTGATTCCGTCAGACGAGTTTAAACTATAAAAAAAAAATGTCACTTTTCGTAGGCGCAGGTTTATTGTAATTCTGAATTATCCTATTTAAATAAAAAACCGCTGTTTGCTTTTACACAATTATCAAAATAAAATAGTTATGTAATAATACGTTAATGAAATATAACAATCTTCATCACTCTATATTTCTATATCTAACCATGACTCGAAGTAACTGCCATATAATAAGTTTTTATTTATGACACGAACTATGATATGCAATTGAAATTTGAGACTGCCACGCGATTTTTATTTTAGCCCAAAATGCCCATTGTCCTTTAATACCACAAACGTTTATAACGTTAACATTAACGTTAACGTAGGGCGGCGATATGATGAGCCGCAACATATATTAAACAGGGTAGGGTTTAAAATAAAAATATGCATAATAAAAATAAAAATCATATATACTATTAAATTTTTGAATTAAAATTACAATCTTACTCTTCGAGCTTTTTGTTCCGCAAATAAAAATATAGCCTTATATCATAATTTAACTCATGTGCAATACGATTTTCTATCGCTAAGATTGCAATGTTTAATCAGTTTTAGGTTGCTGAAACTTCTCTTGCGGACTTAGTAGGAAGCGTAAAGTAAATTCGCAGAGCAATACAAAAATATTAGGAAAAGCATCGTGCAAATCATGCGCATAGATCTGTTGCAAGAAATTAAAACAAGAGATTAATAAAGCCGGAGCTTGTTCTTTAAAAACATAAAGTTCCTGGAAGAATTCAACGGCGCTCAAATCTTGCTCGTATTTTCGAGCCAAATCCATACTTTTGCAGTTCTTCATTTGACATTTTCAAAATGTTGGTACTATTAAGAAAAGCAAAATTTCATAATCAATAAATTCAAATTCAGCATGGTTGCTTAATCAAATCTCTTTTTAATTTCAAATATGATTCGATCAAATGCCATCATTATTTCTTTAGAAAAAACTTAACAGGTTAGAGTATTGGCAATTCGTCTTCACACATTTCGTCGAACTGTTTTTTACGTTTTGGAATTCGTTTGTTTTGCAAAATAGGCTCAAAAACACAATTTTCAGCTATTTTGCCAGCTTCTTTTATTCAATTTCATTGGATTTTTGCTAACATTTTCGCAAAGTTTTGAGCGGACCATTCATTAGTGACACGGAACGGGCAGAGATAATATCTTCTTTCTGAATTTCAATATTCACTCGATTGATTTCACGGAGAATATCCGCCCAAATAGTTAAATTACGAATAAATTTAAAATTCTTTACAGCAGTCAAGAGATGACCAGCCTCGAACAAAGCTTTTGGAACATGAGAAGTTTGCTTAATTTCTTCTAAGGCTTCCGCTATTTCTGGAAAATAACACTGGGCAACAAAACTAATGTGTTTTTATGCCACAAGAACCAAAGTAAGGTTTTTTGAATGACTTCGGTGCAATAAACATGGTCTTCTTAAACAACTTTTCTCTATCTATTTTCGGGTCTCTTTCTTGGACATGTAGCCAATATATATTTTTTGATAAACTTTTACAAACGTGTCAATTTATTAAACGTAACGTGCCACTAAACATACCTACCGTTGGATTTGCTTAGATATCAGTTTTTTTACTTCAAGATATTTATTTGTGAAATTTTAGAATTTAGCCCCATACAAACAGTAAGATTATAAAAGTATGGAGTAAAATGAAGAAATTTCAAAATTGAATGTCTTGAAAATATAAAGTTATATCTGAGTGAACACAGCGGTATTTTTAAGAGCAAGAGGTACACTTTATTGACTCGTTTGTAAATGTTTGTCAAAAGTATATGAAATTTTACAACATGTCTCAGAAAGTGACCCGAAAACGCTTTTTGTCCATTTTTAGGCTGGGATATCTCAATAATATGAGCTAATACAGAAAATTCTTCAAGATATCCATGTTTAGCGCATATAAAACTTTCAAAAAACATTACTTTGCTTCAAGTGGCAAAATCTCTGTCGACCAGTGTTAGTTAATATGGCATTCACAGCAACGTGTTTCGCCGACCATCTTGTCTGACTACTTCCTTTTAAATTAGATTTGCGTTTTTTTATAATGTTCCACCTAGAAATGAAACCAACAAAAAATCAATATACTTTTTAGTCCAAATAGGTAAATAGCTTCCTGGCATGATGAGGCAGAATGAACCCCTACAAGATTTAAGGAGTGAACCAAGCACGGCACGAACACGGCCAGCTCATTATTTACTGCAATCCTGGCTTCTACTCCTTAATGTTGTTACTTTTATATTAAACAAAGTTGTGTAGCAAGGACGAATTGCGTAAATCAGTTAAAGCTGACACAAAATTGATTCAAGATGTCCCTACACGTTGGAACAACACATACTATATGATTGTACGTTTCCTTGATTTACGAAATGCGAACGAATTAACTGGTATGGAATTGACAATATTAACATCGCTTCTTAACATATTGCGCCCACTAGAAGCAGCGACTAAAGAAATTCCATTAGTGCACTGCATGATATCAATACTCAAAAACCTAGTAATTAAAGAACCCTTAATTAAGGAAGTACATAAACGCATTTTTATCGAAATTAATAAACGAATGGGCGCCATTGAACAGGTATCATAATTAGCTATTGCTACGATATTGGACCCGAGATTTAAAAAACTTCATTATGAAGATGCTTTGGCGTGCGCGAATGCCGTCAGTAAAATTAAAGAGATGATTAATAAAATCAGCAAGATGAATTCACTGTGGCTGTGGAATCTGACTCTGACAATTCAGACAAAATAAGTTTATCATCGGATCTCTGGAGTGACCACCATAAACTGGTACAGCGGAATTGGAAAACAAATTCAGTTCCATCTGAACGACTTTTCTCAAAAGCCTCACAGGTTCTTACACAACAAAATACCTTTTGTAACTTGCGTAAATTGCTTTTGTGACTTGCGCGTGCTTAAGTGTCAGTACTTCAACTGAAGTTTATAGTCATCAGGGAGATTCAACTAGTTTTTTTATGATGGATTCCTTATGGATAAATACGCCATCAAAATTACAATCTAGTCTTAAAAGACTAATAAGTAATGTATGTTTAACTTAAGCTGCTAAAATAAATGTATGTCTAAGAATGTGTCCATTAGCACTTTTCTTATTGTCTCTATTAAAGAGAAGACACTTTGTTCTTGTGTTCATAATGCACACACTTCACTTTTTGTCACTAATTTACACTAACTCAAAAGGTTTTATCCTTTTGAGTCTCCTCACTGTGTTCGTGTTGTCAAGGAGCTGGATAGCCTGGACATTTACGTGATGATGAAGTCGACGTTCATGAGCTTCGGCGTATTTCTTAATAATATCTTTGACAAAGTCTACTTTAAGGTCCCGGTGGTAGGTCTTCATTTCTGACGTACCAGGGTGCATCTACGACACCTCCGAGTACTTTATTCTGGAAACGTTGGATGATCTGCATATTACTATTTTTGGTACAGCCCCATATACTGGCATGAGGACTTGTTTATATAGTATAATTTTGTTCTCAACTGACAAGGAGGAATATCTCCCAAGCACCCACATAATTTTATACCGATATTCTAGTTCATCCCGTTTTTTCTTGACATGAGCCTTCCAGCGAAGCTTTGCGTCTAGTGTCATGCCAAGATATTTGGCTGTATTTTCGTATGGTACAATATGATTATTGATATAAACCGGTTGATAATTTGTTTTTTTGTTAGTAAAATCTATGTGTACTGATTTAGATTCATTGAGTTTAATGCGCCATTTCTGCGTCCAGTCAAAGACGGTAGTTATAGCGGATTGAACCTTTGTTACAGCTTCTTGATGGGTAATTCCTATAGCCATAATAGCAGTGTCATCTGCAAAAGTCGCAATAGTGTTATCTTCCAGTTCTGATATGTCACAAGTGTATATTAAGTACAGGACCGGCCCCAATACACTTCCCTGTGGCACTCCAGCTTTAATTGACATTAGGTCTGAGTAAGCATCTTCTTGTCTCACTCTGAACATCCTGTCAGTTAAGTAAGACTTTATTAGATCTACAAATTGGTTTGGAAGCAAGTTTCTAAGTTTTATAATAAGGCCTTCATGCCACACTTTGTCAAAAGCCTGCGCCACATCCAAAAAGACGGTACTACAAACTTTCTTTTCTTGTAGGGCCTTTTCAATGATGTTGGTGATCCTAGTACTTGGTCTATAGTAGAATGATTTTCTCGAAAACCGAATTGATAGTCGGGAATGAACTCTTTCTACAATGATTAGGTTTAACCGTCTTAAAAATAGTTTTTCGAAAAGCTTGGACATGACCGGCAGAAGTGAGATTGGTCGGTGAGACGTTGCTTCATGAGGTGGTTTTCCTGGTTTTAGAATCATAATGACTTGGGCTACTTTCCACATGCCAGGAACGTGTTTTAATCTAAATGCTGCATTCATTAGCGTGGTCAGTTTGACGATGGCCTTACGTGAAAGGTTCTGAAGTACTTCCCCAGTAATAAGATCATACCCAGGCGTTTTCTTTTTGCTTAGTCGTTTGATCTCATTACAGACTTCTCTTGGTGTAGTTAGTCTTATTTCTAGATCATCATGAGGTGTGGTACTTAAAGGAACGCTGGTAGTTATTTCGTTGGGTTTAAATATTTGTTTCCGATGAAGAGCAAACCGTTTAGCTTTTTGCTCATTATTTACTGCCCACTGACCATTAATGTCTTTTATTGGAGGGATCAATGTGGTAGGTTTCTTTAGATTTTTTGTTGCTCTCCATAAGGAGTAGTTTGTAGACTTATCGTTTGTTAAGTCACTGAGATACGTAGTCATGCGATCACTATTGTATTTCTGAATAGTTCTTTTAAGCTTTTGGGTAAGGTTGTTTAACAGAGTTTTGTCTTCTACGACGATGGCAACAATCTAGATTCCATCTAGATTGTTGCCATCGTCGTCTTTGTTGCCTCTTTTCAGCTATCAGATTTCTTATTTCTCTCGGGTAGCAGTTGCCTTTTGGTCTTTTTTTTAATTCAGGTGTATTTTTCGATGCACTTTGCTGTATATCCCTTGTGAGTTTAATAACATCCAGGTCTAATTGATCAGGGGTTTTAAGTGAAACATTAAGGTTAATGCAGGCGTCTAGATCTCATCAGCTGGCTCGAGCGGACGGGCGGCTTCTTGTCGTTCCGTCTGGTGCAGGTGCTGACCGGGCATGGTTGTATCGGCCAGTATCTGAACCGAATCCAGCGGGAGGACCGGCCCGTGTGTCGCGAGTGCGGCGCATATGAGGACACGGCGGACCACACTCTTTTTCAGTGTCCGTCGTGGTTCGAAGAGAGGTCGGCCTAACATCTGTGGCCGGCCCGGTAACCTCCCTCCCCAACTTCTCCGGGGATGGTGGAGGATGTCGATGTGGTCGGCAGCCGCCTCATTCTGCGAGTCCGTGATGGCTCAAAGGAGGCGGCGGAGAGGGAGCGTGAAAACGACCCTCCGCGCCACCACAGCGCAGAAGGAGACCGGGGCGCAGAAGGCGCGAATATGCGCGTCATATGCCGCAGTCCAATGATGGCCGGCCGGCGGAGAGTGTGGGGACACTCCCGTCGGCATTGCACCAACGGCCGTCGTTGAGGGACGGGAGCGACCTTGCGTACCGGGTCGCCCCGTTACCCCCTTCGGGGAGTCTTGAGGAGCCCGTGGAGGCTGTCCGCCGGTGGTGTTGTGAATGGAGGCTCTGCCAGGTACCACGGCACCACCAATAGGCGATGAGATATGCCGCGGAGTTTAGTGGGTACACTGTAGGAATAGTAGAATAAAGCGAAGTATTTGCAATAAAAACGTATATTGATAAAAGAAAGTACAGTTCTTACGGCGGTTCGGATTCAAAGAGAAAAAGAAATTAGCGCCGCGCAGCTAGATTAGTAAAACTTAAGGATGCGTTCCTAACATTAGTTTTTACAATATAATTATGTTTGCGTTCCATTACTAACATCCACCCCTGAACGCAAACCCATTTTAGCTATACAATACAAATTTTTGTGCTCAGTTGTTCCTTTGGTAAGTATATCGGCAACCATCTTATCACCTCTACAATAGTTAAACTGAATTTCTAAATTATTAACATGTTCTCTTAAAAAATGATATCTGATATCTATATGTTTGGAACGCGGTAGATAACAATCATTGGCGGACAACTTAATAGCACTCTGATTATCACTAAATATATGAAGAGGACCGTCTAGGGGCTGGCCGAACTCGACGTGCAGTTGTCGCAGCCACAGCGCCTCCTGCGCCGCCGACGACATCGCCATGTACTCGGCCTCCGCCGTGGACAGCGCCACCGTCTGCTGTCTCCTCGAGCACCAGGTCACTGCGCCTCCCTGAGAAATAAAAACATAGCCCGTGCAGGACTTACGGTCGCTATTATCGCTGGCCCAATCCGCGTCGCAGAAACCCTTCATGGTTGATTCACCATCTTTGGTATATGTGAGCCTCATATCTTTAGTTCCTTGTAAATACCGTAGGACCCTCTTGACAGCTGTCCAGTGCTCTGCTCTCGGCTCCTTGTTGAACCTGCTAAGAGTATTCACTGCAAAGAAATGTCAGGCCTTGTGCCTTGAGCTATGTATAAAAGACATCCTATGGCTTGTTGGTATGGAGTAATCCATTTCCTTTTCATCGGCACTCTGAGTGAACTTTTGACCAACTTCAATTGGAGTTTTACACGGTTTGCAGTCAGACATACCAAACTTGTTAAGTACATCTTTAATATACTTTTCTTGATCTATCATAATGGTGTCTCCATACCTAGTTATGTTGAGACCAACACACTGACTGGCTCTACCTATATCCTTCATCTCTAAGTGTTGCATGAGCCTCTTCTTTATTATATCCTTTTCTACTTTATAGTCGATAGTCAGGGGATACCAGTCACAACTATCTGTCCGGTGGTTGGTGAACGGTATACGGGTAAGCGACCCCGGCTCCTCGAGCTACTATCGACTCAGTCCAAATCATCCGAGGCGATAGTATCCTTCCTCCCCTTTTCCTTCCCCGTCATATATCCTTGCTACTCGTGGGAACGCAATGACCTTGTTAAAACAATGCACAAGGCAGAATGGCGGCGACGTGGTCCACAACCCGTCACGTCACGTTTCCCACAGAGGTGAAAAAAGGATCGCTGGAAGTGATCTCTGCCTACCCCTCTGGGAAAAAGGCGTGATTTTATGTATGTATGTATGTTTTCTACTTTATTTGGAGTAAATAAAATGAGATCATCAACCCATACAGCAATATAGGTATTCTTATTAACATTATAATATACACATGGGTCAGACTTTGACCTTTTCATACCGATATCTTGGAGCACAGTGTTCAGTTTTGAATTCCATAGCCTACTGGCTTGTTTCAATCCATATAAAGATTTATGCAAGTGACATACCTGAGGCCCTTGTTCATACAACTCTGGCTGTGTCATATATATCTCCACATCGATGTCTCCTTGAAGGAATGCTGACACTGCATCCAGCTGATCGATGTCAAGCCCAAGTCTTGCAGCTAGTGACATTAAATAGCGTATGGTACTGTACCTTACAACTGGTGAGAACACTTCCTCATAATCAGTGCCCTTCTTCTGTGCATATCCTTTTATGACAAGCCTGGCCTTGAAACGAACAATATTACCATCCTGATCAGTCTTAGATTTGTAAACCCACTTGCTGGGTAAGACCTTTTTATCCACAGGCAGTTTCCTTAAACTCCAGGTGTTGTTTTTCATCAGCGAGTTGTACTCCTCGTCCATAGCCTGTTGCCACTGCTTGGCATATGGTGATGCGAGTGCCTCCTCGACTGTCTGTGGATCAGAAAAATTAGAAAGTAAACAAAACATACTATTTCCTTCTGTATCTGTGATGTTTCTTCTGTTCCGAGGTCTCAGGGTAATATTCCTTTGCTGGTGCTCTGACTGTACCCATCTCGGTGGTACATATGTTGCATCTAGGTCCCCTGTGTCCGTCTCATACTCACTTGAACTCTGATCACAGTCTTCATCTAGTACACAATCATCAGTAGTAGATTCTTCATGTGATGGAATGACATTTCTTGTATCAGATAGGGGTGACTCTTCGGACTGTACCAACACATTACTTCTATGACTTGTAGAAGTAGGGTGATCACCACACAGCTGTGACTCCACTCGGTTATCAGTATCATGGCTGTTAGACGAAGCTGAAACATCATTGTCAGTCACTAAATCCCTCTTGCAGATCTCAAAGAAGGTAACATCTCTGCTTTTAGTGATTTTGAATGTTTTTCATCTAATAAACGATATCCTTTAGTATTGTCACAGTATCCGACCAGAATCATCCTTTTTGACTTTTGTCCCACTTTTGGCGCTTTTCTTTAGGTATAAACACCATAGCCTCGGAGCCAAATATTCTTAGGTGTGACAGATCAGGTTTGTATCCATTCCACAGTTCAAAAGGTGTCTTACCATGTAAAAGCTTTACTAGGAGATCGGTTTACAATATATGCCGCTGTCCCCACTGCCTCGGCCCATAGTTTCTTCGGCAGATTGGCTTGAAACAACATGCACCTGCCCTTTTCAACTAGTGTTCTGTTCATCCTCTCTGCTAGTCCATTATGTTGAGGGGTGTAGGGAGTGGAAGTCTGATGTACTATACCGCTGATGGATAGAAAATTTTCAAAATGAGTATTGCAGTACTCAGTACCATTATCTGTTCTTAATATTTTAATTTTCTGAGAACAATGGTTTTCAACTTTATTTCTATAGTCCTTGAAAATTTCTAACACTTTAGTTTTATCCTGCATAAAGTATACATACACCATTCTAGTGTAGTCATCTATGAAAGTAATATAATACTTCATACCTGAGCAGCTCAAGTTCTCCATCGGTCCACAGAGGTCAGAGTGGATAAGTTCTAAAGGTGCCGTTGCTCGGGAACCAACATTCTTGAATGGGAGCCTGGTTTGCTTTGCCTTCATAGCAGGAAACACATCTTGTCACACAGTTCTCAGTGTTGGTTAAAGTGACACCCTTGACGCAGTTAGGCAGCCTGTTGACATCTGTAACATTTAAGTGTCCCATACGGAGGTGCCACAAGTAGGTATCACTACATTTGTCTTCACTAGAGCTCAAGTGTGCAGTTTCAGAACTAATATGTGTATCCAAAATATATAGTTTATTATCTAGAGTTGCAGAACATATGAATTTACCATGTGAATCATTAACATTACAGCCTCTTTGAGTAAATGTTACTTTGTAACCGCTATTGACAATAGCACTCACTGAGAGTAGGTTGACGGCCAGGTCAGGAACATACAAAACATTTTTAAGTTGAATGTTCTTACCATTTGCTAATCTGACATCGGTGTATCCAACTCCTCCAACTGACAGCGGCTCCTTGTTAGCTACTGTTACTTCCCTTACCGGAGGTTCTGTGACGTTGTACAACCAGTGCCTGTTTCCAGTCATGTGCATGGATGCACCAGAGTCCATGAACCATTTGTTTTGATTTTTCCCTGAAAATGCTGAAAAAGCTGCAATAAAACCTGTATCATTCTTGCTTTTTCATTTTCGGTCTTGCTCCCTTTAGCACTTGAACAGAACTTGGCATAGTGGCCATAACTGTTGCAATTGTAGCATCTTGGCCCCTTCTTGGCCTTTGATTGGTGTGGCGAACGGTGAAATTTTTTGTGTCTTGAATTTACATATAAAGCAGTACTGGTATCTGCTGATCTTACTTCCTGTAGGAGCTTAGTCTTGATAAGATCGGCGCTAATGGTCGCGCCGGAGCTCTCAAGCCCCATGATCATAGGAGCGTAGATGTCAGGCAGACCTGCCAGCATTAGGGTGCCCAGCCACTCGTCGTTGACTTCAAACCCTATGTTACGTAGCTTGTGGGCGGTGGTCATTATTTTATTAACATATGACTCCACATTACCGCTTGATTCCAGAGTAGTGTTGACAAGGTCCTTTAACAGTCCAACTCTTCTTGTTAATCCGTTATCGTCTAAATGCTCTTTGCAGATTTTCCCACACTTCTTTGGCAGTCTTACAGCTTTGTACGTGAACATAGTTTTGCGGATCTAACAATAGTATTAGTTTGGATTTCGCCTTGATGTCCTTACTTGAATCGATAGGTATATCGGTCTTTGGCTCCACACATTGCCACAAGTCTTCGTGTTCTAGGTAAGTTTTTACACTGAACTTCCATGTTGCGAAGTTTTCACGCCCAATCAACTTTTCTAGATTGAACATGTGATGCGACGAACTCATTTTTCAAATTTTCGCCGGCCGGTCACATGCCCGCGTATAACCTCCAAAGTTCTCAGTACGCGTATATCGCAAAGCTCGGATCAATTCGGTACGATTATTTGCACTGATACTTGCTGATCAACTACGCTCTGCTACCATGTAAGAATAGTAGAATAAAGCGAAGTATTTGCAATACTAACGTATATTGATATAAAAGAAAGTACAGTTGTTACGGCGGTTCGGATTCAAAGATAAAGAAATCAGCGCCGCGGCAGATTAGTAAAACTTAAGGATGCATTCCGTTTTACAATATTTAATTATGTTTGCGTACCATTACTAACATACACCCCTGGGCATTGCACCTTAGCCCAGGAGCAGTTGTCGGCCTTTTCCATCTCAGTACCGGCAGCCGGGAGTCCACACACCGCCTTGGGTAAACCCCTGCCCAAGGTGAAGGTTCACAAAAGTTTTACGAATCGAATTGTGTCTACCAACTTTCAAAGCCTCCAGTGAAAAAAAAGTGCCTGTGTTTTTTTTTCTAGAACTTATTTTAAAAACTACCTACATTCATGGATAGTATACCCTGAAAATTTCATACCGCTACTGCCAGAGCATCAAAACGAAAATTGAACGCGAATGGCACAGGTGCCATAAATCAGTGTTTTTATTTTTCATGAGAAACTTTAATTTAAAAAATAAATCGATATATTTCAGCAAATTTATGCTAACGTAACATTAGCAGCAGTAATTTTACAGAATTGCAAATTGAGGGGTGAAAATCAAACAAAAAAAATTTACATAATTTTTGTTAATAATTTTTTTTATAGTAAGTGTTCATAATGGGCATTATTATTGGCTATGCATAGCTTAGACCTTCTTAAAAAGCTTTTTTGGAGGTTGTGGAATGCTTCTTTTTTGAAAAATTTTTCAGGGGCCCAAATTGTGACAAGGCAAAATGTAGTACCTAGTAGCATTTTGCAACATCCGAAAAACCTTTGTAAAAAGGTGTCGTACTCGTTTATGCATAGCCAATAATGGAGCCCATTATGAACACTTACTGTAAAAAAAAAATAATTAACAAAAATTATGTAAATTTTCTTTGTTTGATTTTCACCCCTTTGATTTGCAATTCTGTAAAATTACTGCTACTTATGTTACTTACATAGCATAAATTTGCTGAAACATATCGATTTATTTTTTAAATTAAAGTTTCTCATGAAAAATAAAAACACTGATTTATGGCACCTGTGCCATTCGCGTTCAATTTTCGTTATGATGCTCTGGTAGTAGCGGTATGAAATTTTCAGGGTATACTATCCATGAATGTAGGTAGTTTTTAAAATAAGTTCTAGAAAAAAAACACAGGCACTTTTTTTTCACTGGAGGCTTTGAAAGTTGGTAGACACAATTCGATTCGTAAAACTTTTGTGAAGAATTATTTTTTTACTCCAATACGATAGGGTTATGACTCAAATCGGTATCGTAATTATGCAGACCCACTATTGAACTATTTCTAGAAAAAAAATCATGCAAGCAGGTCCAGTAGTTAAGCTACAGTGAAGACTTTTATACTGAATTCCGGCTTCTTACAAAAATTACGCAAAAATCTCAATAACTTTGGAACTATTGAAAATCGCTGAACATACATGGGGGTTAATTCGATAGGTATTGAAGTCCCCCATCGATTGACTTACGATGATCCACCCCCCCTGTTACACCCTGTATATGAAAAAATCAATCAAATCTGGTATCTTTTGTGGGTCTGTTGGTCAATATGTAGGTTTTCCTGTAGAAATGGTTACATTTCATTTCTCTGATAGCATTCATCAGTTCTCTTCCTTTTGTAGTTGTAAGTCTAGATCCCCATAATGTATTTTTGGCATTAAAGTCGCCCCCAAGCACAAACCTGTTGCCCAGTTTCTTTATTAGCTCTGTATATTGTTCTGATTTCAATGAGTATCTTGGTGGACAGTAGATAGTGGACATCGTTACAATCTTTTAGTTGTTCTAATACAAACTGCTACAGCCTGTACACATTGTTCTACACACTTATGTTGCTCAAAATGTGAAATGTTATCTTTGATTATGACGGCGCTACCCCCTCTAGCTGTGTAATCAGGATGTAGTGCATGGTAAGTTTTATATCCATTAAACTGAATGTGGGATTCTTTAGTGAAGTGTGTTTCAGAGATAAGGCACACGTCAATTTTTTCTGTATTTAAGACTACTTGCAGTTCATCTCGATGCTGTAAGAGTCCATTAGCGTTTCAAACCATAATTTTAATGCTATTCATTTTGATTTAGCTTTTTGAGATGTAGCAGTTTTGTTGCTACATTTTTCTAAGTATTTTAATCTTTGATCAAACGATGTCAAGAGACTCAAGATCGTACTTTGCACTCGTTTGTTCAGTTTCTTTAGCTGACATTGCAACATCTTTTTTATGAGCCATTGACGATGACTGAGGCGGTTTTGTCATTTGTGCATATAGAGGAAGATCCCAGAGCCGCCAGACATCACTTATTTTCTAATGGACAAAATATATACGATTGAGTAGTGGTGGGGTGTACTATCATCATATGACTAGTTGCTACCTTGACCAGACGGCCATTTTTCAGATATCAACCAATCAAGGTACATAGAAACACTGCTCACCTCACTTAAATTCTGATGGCTGATTTTAACATATATTTCACACAATATCATTAAAAATCAGGATTCATTACTCCCAGACACATGCGGTCGGCGGTTTTACCTTACAGACGCTTTAAAGCTATGAAAAAAAATATACTGTTACTTATTTTCTGATGCTTGATTTTTATATATGTTATTCAAACAACTATTTTAAAACGTTTTGCAAACGGACAGACCGATCCAAGGGGCCAAACATTCACCAGACCCAACTGTTTTAGATTTTTTTTTTAATTGAATTTAGTTAAGTTTTTCTAATAAAATAGTTTGTAAGGTACCATTATATAATTATTGCGGTCAGATGAGCACTTTTTAGTTGTTTGACTAACATAATATAAGAATCAAGCATCAGAAAATAAGTAAAATTAAGTAAAAGTAAAAATTTTTTCATAGCTTTAAAGCGTCTGTAAGGTAAAACCGCCGACCGCATGTGTCTGGGAGTAATGAAACCTGATTTTTAATGATATTGTGTGAAATATATGTTAAAATCAGCCATCAGAATTTAAGTGAGGTGAGCAGTGTTTCTATGTACCTTGATTGGTTGATATCTGAGAAATGGCCGTCTGGTCAAGGTAGCAACTAGTCATATGATGATAGTACACCCCAACACTACTTAATCGTATATATTTTGACCATTAGAAAATAAGTGATGTCTGGCAGCTCTGGGATCTTGGACCAATAAGAAATATTGTCTGACACACGTTTGTATGACACGGTATTTTTGCTGGAAGCTGTTGTTTGTAATGTTTTGCAGCTCTTTTGCTACTAAACATCCTCTGTAGCTGGCAGAATGTGGTTCCCCACGGTGGATGCATTTCGGCTTATCCTCTGCCGATTTATTGCAGTCTCTACTAAGTTGTTTTCCGGTGCACTTTACACACCAAGGTTCCTTAGAACAGTATCTCTGTGTATGTATAGCCATATGCTTGACACTTTTTACACTGAGGAATTAGTTTTGATGTTTTAAGAAGCTGTATTTCTATTTTACAGCCCAAGATAGATTTAATTGCATAAATTTTGTTAATATCTTCGTCCTTTTGGAACGAGAGCAAAAACATGTTGAGGGGCTCCTTGGTCTTCCAACTGAGCTTGTTGACGGCATTTTCAATTTTAAAGCCCTTAGCTATCAAGTCATCGACTATTCTATCACGCAAACACGACGAATGTAGATTTTTTGCCATAACTCTAATTGGACTGTCCTGTTTGTTCTCATAGGACTACCAGAGGCAATTGTTTTGTAACAAGAGCTTGGTAATCGCCCTGTACGAGTCCCCGTTACGGGCGTCTATTTTCACATTTTCCCCATTCATCATTTTGACTGCAAATGAGTTTTTGTCTATTTCCCCAGCCAGTAGAAAATCATAGAACTTTTGATAGTCCTTGACATTTTCAACTACGATCGGCGGTGGTTGCGGTGCCTTCTTGACAATAGGCTTATCTTTACTTACCTGGCTGCTTTCACCAAGTTCTTGAGACGGTGGGGACAGTGACAGGTTCAGTTTCCTTTTCTTCCTGCTTTTCTGGCGTACACACTCGGTTTCACGGGCGAGTTCCCCTTCGTCGGTGTTATATTCAACCGGCTTGGGAGGTTCCTCATAATTTTCCTTTACTGGAGCAACATCACTTTGCTCCTGAAGATGTTTTAGGTGGCTTTGAAGTTGCTCTATTTGATCTTTAAGATCACTGACCAACGTTTTCAGTTTCTGACGTTCTTTTCTTTCGTCAGTTAAATGTTTATACAACAGATGTTCTGTTTCAGTTTGTAATATTATAGACTTTGCCGGCGAACCCATAATTGTAATAAGTATAACTTCGCTTTAACACTTGTCTTGTTTACATAAGTAATCAACTATTCACATCGTATTGAAATTAACTGAGTCATCGCGACGGTGACCCGCTACGGCTACGCGGCCGCGTAGCGCGACGAACTAGGTTGCTGCTTCAGCGCTTTGCTCGAGTACGGACTAGAGCAAGTGCGTCTGCGACACAGCTGTTCTCATCGGAAATCGAACGATCACTGAACTAGTTTCAACTAGTGATAAAGAAATGATGTTCGCAAAAGGAAGAAAACGTAAACGAAATGAAGCACGCTGGAAATAAAATAAGACGAAAAATCTACGAAATGCTGGAAAAGAATACACAACCAAGATACAAAAAACAGTCCAAGCTCGATCTGTTCAAACTCCTTGTGGTCTTAAATGTAGACTCAAATGCTGTAAAAAGATAACCGCTGATCAGAGACAAATTATTTTTGATGCGTATTGGAAACTTGGCGAAGTTCATTCTCAAAGATCATTTATTTTGTCTTGTTTATCCGATATAATACCACGATACAAATATACAAATGCTACTATACCAAGAAATTGTAACAAAGCATTCCATTTTAGTAGAGGGGAAATCGGTAAGAGTCTGTAAACCATTTTTTCTAAGTACCTTCGATATATCTGATCGTGTTATACGCACGGTTAAAGAGTAAACAGATAAAAATGGCTTTTTAGCACGAGATCTCCGAGGACAGCGCAACAACCACATGGTCAGATAGTAAAGCTTAAAATTATAAAATATAAAATTGTAATGAAGTACTGTAACACACCAATAAAACGTCAGATGCATTTGACATATAACTGCATCGGTGCAGCGGCGTTTACTCGCGCGGTGACTAGATGGCGCTGCGTGTATCCTGCATCGCGGTATCGTTTTGTTTAAGGCATCTCTATACATTTTAATTATTATCTTAGAATTGCATAGCAAGCATTACTTTGTTTATAGGCTTCCAAGCTTATTGGAACCTTCTACCGAATATTCGCTTGCTATACATTTTTCGTAAGGCACCAAGCTTTGTGCATCCACGCTAGTGGGACACATTGCGGGGTCCGACCCTTTTTGTATCTAGACGACTCAATAAAAGTCTGTTTTCGTCGAAATTGACTTTTCTTCGGCGGAGACGTCGCTTCACATCGTTCGTCACCCGGACACCGTGCACGTACTACGTTAAAAAAGTGGCGACCAACGGGGCCCGAAGCAACAGCACGAACCCGAAATTCGTAACTACGCGATACGGACGGAAGACGACGACACTTGTGAAGAAAGCGGATCCGAAGATGGGAGTCAACTTAAGCGACGACCAATTCAGACAGCTATTATCGTCTGTTGGTCAACAACGCAGCAACCTGTCATCCTGCAGAGCAACCTACAGCGGTACGAAGAACGCAGAAGCCGTGGAAGCTTTTCTAGCAGCACTGCGTGTCTTCAAGCGAATAGAGGCTGCCACAGACCAGGATGTTCTGGATGGTCTTCCCTTACTTCTCCAGGAGGAAGCAGCTATCTGGTGGCAAGGTGTGAAGGAGCATGTTGGCACATTTGACGAGTTCGAAGAACGGTTACGAGAAAACTTTGCCCCAAAGAAACCGGAGTATCTCATCTACCACGAAATAATCTCTGAGCGGCAAAGTAAGGACCGAGATACTGCTTCTTTTATCTCCAAGAAGAGAATGTTATTCTCGCAACTGCCTAAAGCTGAACAATTAGCTGAGAAACAACAGTTAGACCTGGTCTACAGCCTGCTTCATCTCTCAATCAGAGATAAAGTGCCTCGTAGCAGTGTACAGAAATTTGACGACTTGATGATACTACAAGCACGGGGAGAGGAGCAGGTACTACTAGAGAAGTGAAACAGTAGCATCTCAACGCTTCCAAATAAGGAGTTTACGCCAAAGCCTCGCTGCAATTTTTGCAAGATTCTAGGACACTCTCAAGAGCAATGCCGATCGATAGAAAAAGTCTACGCAACAGGGAACGTGGTGAAGTAGACCCGGTACCGTCCACTAGTGAAGCAAAACCGGAGCCAGGTATGACAAACTCTGTTTCGTGTTACGGTTGTGGGGCACCTGAAGTATACCGAAGTAACTGTCCCACGTGCAGCAGCAAGTCGGTCGACAAGAAACTGAGCTTTTGTGCCCTGTTCCTCGTTTCAATTATACGAATCACTTCGTAAACAAGGGCACATATTCAATGAACGGAGTGCATTTATCACTTTGGCGGATAGGATTGAAAAAATCTGAAAAAATCCTTACATTCAAGGCTTCAGTGGAACTATGCGAGCGTAGAATACTTACCAGCTTTGTGGTTCTACCTGAATCGAAGGACAACCGAACATTGCTAGAAGTAGGCTTTCTGAAGCAAGCTGGCATCGTCCTTGATTTGGCTCAATTCACCTGGCACTTCATCGATGACCCGACCCAGAAGTATGAGTTGTTTGGTGAAGATTTCATTATAGAGGAAGATCCCAGAGCCGCCAGACATCACTTATTTTCTAATGGACAAAATATTTACGATGGAGTAGTGGTGGGGGTGTACTATCATCATATGACTAGTTGCTACCTTGACCAGACGGCCATTTTTCAGATATCAACCAATCAAGGTACATAGAAATACTGCTCACCTCACTTAAATTCTGATGGCTGATTTTAACATATATTTCACACAATACCATTAAAAATCAAGTTTTATTACTCCCAGACACATGCGGTCGGCGGTTTTACCTTACAGACGCTTTAAAGCTATGAAAAAATTTTACTTTTACTTAATTTTACTTATTTGGTGATGCTTGACTTTTATATATGTTATTCAAACAACTATTTTAAAACGTTTTGCAAACGGACAGACCGATCAAGGGGCCAAACATTCACCAGACCCAACTGTTTTAGATTTTTTATATTGAATTTAGTTAAGTTTATCTAATAAAATAGTTTCAAGGTACAATTCTATAATTATTGCGGTCAGATGAGCACTTTTTAGTTGTTTCAATAACATATATAAAAATCAAGCATCAGAAAATAAGTAAAAGTAAAATTTTTTTCATAGCTTTAAAGCGTCTGTAAGGTAATACCGCCGACCGCATGTGTCTGGGAGTAATGAATCCTGATTTTTAATGATATTGTGTGAAATATATGTTAAAATCAGCCATCAGAATTTAAGTGAGGTGAGCAGTGTTTCTATGTACCTTGATTGGTTGATATCTGAAAAATAGCCGTCTGGTCAAGGTAGCAACTAGTCATATGATGATAGTACACCCCAACACTACTCAATCGTATATATTTTGTCCATTAGAAAATAAGTGATGTCTGGCAGCTCTGGGATCTTGGACCATTACGTTCAACAACTCAAGTGGCCATTTTCCTCCAAAGAAAGTGGAAGTGTCAGCAGTTGCACCTAGAACGCCATTAAGTCCTGCGAAACCATTCAACACTCATGCCCAGTCGATCACAACATCAGATTTACCTGGGATGATGCCACTGGAGTTGCAGGTGAACTTACCCTTCGAAAGCGCATCGTGAATGTATAAACTCATCCCAATCTCATAACCTGACATTCCGCTATCTGTTAAGCGTAAGAGGGCGGAAATTTTTGACGGCTTTTCACCGCAACTTGACTTCTTATACGCCATTATAAACGTTAATGAGTATAGTAACGAATTGTCCCTAAAATCAGCGGAAATGTTTCCCAAAATTGACTTATGTCCTTTTAAGTTGGAATGTACAAATGTTAACCATAAACAGAAAGATAAATTAGAGATCCTTTTGCAAAATTATAAAGATGTTTTTGTTCTTAAAAATTCTCCTACTGACATAATAGAACATTGCATTCAAACACATGATCACCCCCCAATCTCTATGCCACCTTATCGGCTAGCACCTCTCAGAGTTGAATCAAATAAAAATAAAATGTTAGAGGATGGAATTATTGAGGCATCCTCGTTTTGGGCTGCGCCAGTCGTTATGGTTTCAAAACCAGATGGAACAGTTCGAGTATGCGCTTGAACCAAATAACAGTACCTGATGCTTATCCATTACCTAGGAAAGATGACTTTCTTCGTGATGCTAAATCTACTGCTTTCATGTCCACAACAGATCTGAAAGCAGGACACTGGCAAGTGAAGGTCCGTGATGAGGATCAGGAGAAGACCGCGTTCATAAAACCATTTGGTACTTATAAATTAAACAGAATGCCCTTTGGTCTGAGGAACGCACCAGCAACCTTTCAAAGGCTTATTGACAGGTTTCGTGTCAGCCTGAATCACGTAATTGATACCTTGATGATTTGATTATCCTCAAAAAAGTATCGCCTTTCAAAAATAATGATGCAGATATTCTGTGCCTTATCTCGAGTAATTGTGCCCGTAATTTTAAATTTGTACCTCTAAAGGGTTCGGAGTTATTTAAGATTAACTGATTCTGCTGCACGAACGTTCGTCCAGCAAAATATTTTTTATTTTTTTAGTCTAGCAGGATATAAAATATGCAAAAAGAAAAGAGAAGTGCAAAAAGAAGTTTTAAGATTTAAGAGATATTAAGTTTTTTGCTGAACGAACGTTTTGGCGAATGCTGTATATTGGAAACTGTTGGACGCGCAGTGATGATTTTTTTATATAGATACGATATATTTGTGCGTATTTGTGCCCAAATTTTTAAAAACATGACTAGCATGGTTCAGGAGTTATGATTTTTTTCCCTAGAAAATGAAAAAAGGCTCTAGCCATCGAACGAACATGACCAAGGACTTCGCGTTGCCAACATGTACCTATTATATATTCCCACGATCCCATAAAGTTTCACCGGTCTACTACATATCATTGGCGAGTTATTAACGATGTTGTATTTTTTTGAGGTTATCTTGATTCAAATTACTTAGACAAGGAAAACGCTAGTATTATGTGAACTGGCTTATTACATTCTTAAACAATAATTAGTGCCTTCTTTTAGGAATACGTATACAAAAAATTTTTAAAACAATGCACAAGGCAGAATGGCGGCGACGTGGTCCACAACCCGTCACGACACGTTTCCCACAGAGTTGAAAAGTGGATCGCTGGAAGTGATCTCTGCCTACCCCACTGGGAAAAAGGCGTGAATTTATGTATGTATGTACAAAAAAACAGTTCAGTATATAACACATATTTTTGGTAGATTAACCGACCAAATTCGAGAGAACATTAAAAGGCGGCCGCACGATACTTCAAGCTATTCTTTCTAATTTGATGGCGTTGTAAAGATATTGAAACAGTACAGATGCGTGATTAATTGTTAATTTGGAACATATTTTATAATAGAGACATTAAATAACATGTGTTTTTTTTTGTGTATAATAATACTTACCTACATTATAATTTGTAGTGTATTATTACAAATGAATTGTCCGTAATCAGCTATTTGATTATACAATCAGCTATTAGATTGTATAATCATATTGTATAATAATAGCGCGTTCATTAAATAACGACATTAATTGAATGACTAGACCGACCATTTAATTTTAGCGTTACTCAACTACCAACTAGTTAGCAGATTGAAACAATAGCCCTATGAACAAAGCGGACGAATATCAGTCGGGTTAGGTGATTGTAATTTAGTTATTTTTTCCCACTGCCGCGTCACCAATACAAGCAAACGTTTTATTGTTATATTTATTCTTATAAATAAATTACTCACGGACTGACATATCGACGGAAAGCCTAAACGGCTAAACGTAGGCACTTAAAATTTGGAAGGGACCTAGCTTAGGTACCGTAGAGGTGCACTAAAAAAGGAATTACCGAAATTCTCACGGGAACATATATCGGGAATAATCGGGAAAGTTCTTTTGTATAAAAAATCTAAACTGCTTGAGCTAGACGCTTGAAATTTAGCATGCAGGTACTTTAGTAAACTTTAATTAAGCTTAGTTGTAACAGGATATTGTAAATTTCCCACGGGAACAGGAGTGAGTGGGAAAAAACTTTCGTATGAATAAATCTAAGCCGCGTAAGATAGGTGATTGAAATTTGGCATGCTGGTACCTTAATAATCTTTGTTCCCAACGAGTAACACTGTAACCGGTAACACTGTGACTCGTTGAGAGAACTTTTTAAAATTATTTTCAACCAGTTACACTGTGACACGTTGGGAGACCTTTCTTAAATCATTCCCAACCAGTCATACTATTACATATATTTTGTCTTGCCGCTGTCATAAATCATATTGTTTTGTTATAAATAACAGGTGTTTTATTGCTCCCAACTTATTTACGCAAAATGATTTTTTGGAGTCTCCGAACCATTTCACATACGTGTCAGGTAAATTAAGCACTCCAGCGACATAAAATTATAGACTATCTTAGTGTTTTAATTAGGTAACTTTTAAAAGACTTAGTGGCTAAATATAATCACAGATTGCTTATCTCAGTCGTATTAGATAATGTATGATCTAACTTAAATAAACATGCTTTCTAAAGGGTACGGGTGGGTACCTGGTAATTTTAAGCTTTTATTTCTTATATGGCAAGAGACGTAAAGTTATTCGCAAATATAAATTTTAATTATGGCATGCGGCATAATATTCTTCCGACCATTTTGAATCTTGGTATACAAATCATCGTAACATTCAAAAGATTTAGTCATTGTTCTAAAACAATGCGCTCTGTAATGGCCAATTCCTCCCAAATGTGCAAAAGGCTCAAACTCAATAATAGCTAAAACTAAATATACTTTTTTATTAATTTAAATGTTATGGGGAATGTTATCAATATTGATAGAAATATCAGGCAACTCGATTATAATCAGATCCTTTAAATCTTAATCATATTTTACTCTACCTACTCCACAGTAATTACAAATGGGTAAATAACAATAAATAGGTAAAGTAAAATTACAAAAGGTACAAAGGATCAGTATTCAGACAAGATTCGATTGACTCTTGTAAATTTTCTATACCTTTCAGAGTAATTATATCCCATTGAAGTGGTATGTACTTGCAGTAATATATTTTTATTTGTTTCGGAGCTAGTGCAAGTAATTTTAGTACAGTTTCTTGTACGTATAGCAGAAAAATATGGACAAAATATTCTTCAAAAATTTTGGTGACATTACATGAACAATTTATAATTGTAGATTTATCATTAATATCGTCAGGGTGAAATACTTTTGTCAACAAATTTTCTCTTAAATTGTACAATCTTTGCCCGTATTTTTGAGCAGTAGACAACTCTCTGATTAGTGGGGTAAATATGTCGTTATCTATTGCCTTAGTAGAGTCTATATATTGTTTGAAAGCTAGCCGGTCCTTGTATGCTACGGCAAATGCTTGTGCTGTTGCGTCAAAAGCACAAGTGTTCGTTAATAAGTTTGATTTTTTAGATATGGTCACATTGCCATTTTTGAAATATATATATAGGTTTAACCCTAGCTTTTAAGGGCTTTCTTCCAGGAAGGGAAAGCCCCCGCCAGTTTTCGAATTCTATAGGGTGATCTTGAAATATTGATTCTAATTCGAAATCATTTTCGAAATCTGCCTACCATGGTGATTTTATTTTTTAACAGTTCTTTTGCTAATGGAATGCTAGTGTACCAATTATCACATGTTAGATTCCTTCCAGAACCTAAAATGGACGCACGTAATCGCATAACTATATCGCCTGGCTTATAGCTGACTTTATAAGGACCATCTGGTTGTTGACCAAGATATGGTTCACTTTGGTACGTATAAAAAGTCTTTGCATCGCATAAAGCAAAACTCTTCAAACCATATTGCCCTGGCGTACTTGGAATATACTGTCGAAATATACAACGTCCTCTAAATTTCATCAATTGTTCATCTAAGTAAGTAAAGTTCTCATTGAGACTGTAGTTGTCACCGCAATGATTGTTGAATTGCATAATTTTTTTTCTGATTGGAGCAAATCTGTCTATCGACTTTCTTTATACACGAGTGTTCACATCATCGAATCGTAGACATCTTAGTAGGAATGAGAATCGGTTATAACTCATTGTTTTGTGGAAAATTACAATACCTAGTCTAGTCTAGACTCATCCCATAAATCTTTAAATTTTCTATGGCTGGATTTACACAAACCGGACAAAATTAGTAAGCTCTCATTTCAATTTTATCGGTTTTATTGCAATCTCTCTGACGTATATATTTATGGCTTATCTTTTCTATGTAAATATTCGTACAACTCGTTATTTCTGCGATCATATCGTCGGTAATAAACAGTTGGAAACATTCGAATGGCGATTTATAGATTTAGTAGCCAAACCTTTGGGTCCAGGAGCTTCAGTAATTATGTTTTGAGCGCGGGTTCTGCAGTACGACCCTTGACTTTGTGCCACTTAGTTACTTTGTCTTTTCCGATGTAATTACGTTGACGATCCTCAGTTTCAGCCTCTTCTACTTCAGGCTCTTCAACCTATGAAATATCCTGTTCTGATAAAGAATCATGATCAGATTCTTCAATAAAATCTACATCCAAGCTGTCATCACTATGCACTGCAACATTATCATCGTTATCCGATATTACTTCTTCTAACAAAGCAGTCAATCTCGCTTGCTCCTGTGCTTGCAAAAAACCATTAAATATATGCTTAGATAAATAAATATACATTTATTATAGTAAATAACAGCACATTTAAATAATTACTTTTACAAAACAATTGAAATCACGTACCTTGCTGATCAAGTAATCTCTGCAAAAGTATAACACGAGCTCGCGCTCACGGGGTGTCGTGACCACCCCACGCAAACTTCAACACGTCCTCACGCTGCGAGTCCTCGCGCCAGACTGCCCTCCCGCCCCGCATCGACGGGTTCGGTTCTGATGACAGCTCGTCACTTTTCGTATTTCGTCACTATAGTTAATACGTCTAATTGAATAGCCGAGAGACGGCTTAACTAGATAACATCTCTTACAGGTCTCATGCTGTATTTCGTCACTTTCCCGATTCGTCCGACGAGCATGTATAATCAAGTATATAATATTATAAACCATTTTTTCCTTTATTTGCACTTGTTCCATTGAAAGGAAGAAAACATTTATTGATCATTAAAAAAATATTAACAAAAAAAATTGATTGATTGATTAGTCCCATGATGGTACGACTGTGAATTTTTATTCGCAGTACTGCGAAAACTCAAATTTAAATTCGTACCATGATCAGTTATATGATTGAACCAGCTAGAACTATTGACATCGACTAGCTCGGCGGAACAGTGGTTAGTGACTCAGGTTCACTGACAACGGTTCCAAGAGTCGTGGGTTCGATTACCACCCGGGACAAATATTTGTGTAAAAAGTTATTTATGTCACATCTTCGTTTGTTTCCGCCGCTGTCAATTTATGCGAGAATTGAGAAGGTTTATAGTTTTATTATTGCAATGGAAAATAATTCTATTAGCTGAAAATTTATTTCAAGTAAGAGAGGAAAACGTATTTTGCTGATGGCTGGATATAGATTGACTCTAGCAAAAACTAATAAAAACTGATCTTCAAGATGGCGTTGCGTGAATCGTTTTGAATGTAGTGGAAGTGCAACTTTAAGTGACAATTCCAACATATCACGGGAAACGCGTCACAGCTGTAATCCCGATCATGCAACGAACGCTGTTGATGTTGTATTGGATCAATGCAAAAAAAGGTGTGTGTAAATTTGGGTCCAGTAAAACAAATCTTTGAAGATGCAACAATGGATTTACGTGATAATGCTACTCCGACAAAATTTCATGTTGATTTTGAGCATGCGGTGATAAATGCTATTTCAAAAGTGTTTCCAAACGCCGAAATTGTTGGATGTTTTTTTCATTTTTATCAAAGCTTGTGGCGAAAAGCTAAATTATTAAAATTAACCGACACTCGAGAAGGTCGGCATCATGTTTCAAAATGCAGAGCTCTAGCTCATTTGCCCTAAAACCACATTCCAGAAGGATGGTTAACAATTTAAAATAATTCGATGGAGGGTAAAAGCTTTGAATTGTTTAATGAGTATTTTTCAAATACCTGGATTGACTCAGTGTTGTTATTTAGTTGTATAGCAACTATCAGCGGCATCGAACTATTAACTCACTCGAAGGCTGGCATAACAGGATCAATTGACGGATTAACATAAAGAAACCAGGCCTTTACTATTTTATTTCTATAATTAAAAGAGAAGCTAACTTTGTGGATTTAAGAGTAAAAAAAAGTTGATGTTGAAGCGCTGCGTTATTAGATACCAGACCAAAGTGCGTAGTAGATGACTTCGTTGAAAAAACTGAAATTGATTAGGCCGAATGTCTAAAGACGAAAGTAGTGTCCATTTTGACTAGGCCTCAAAAATAAAAGAGTCTCGCCTTTCAGTTGTGGAAACGACATGTCATTCACGAGAGGATGTGTCATACGCGATCGGGAAAATGGCGTCGTAATTACCGCCTTTTCCGTAAATGATTATTATTCAATAACGAAAGCATATTTTATCATTATGTAAAAAGAAATTAGTAAATGAATTATTTTCTTAATTCAGGTACTACATTGAAATAATGAACGATAGAAGAATTACTATATCTACAAGTTCAATTTTGTCAACGAGCCAAAGCTCGAAAGTAAACAAAATAATCGATGTACTATATGAAACCCATTATACAGATATAGTAAGTATGCAACTATTCAAACAGATGGACAAAAATGTTTGAGATGTTTACAATAACACCACTTGAAACTCGACCCGACCGGTCATAAAAACTACTAGGGATATTCCTTCACATTATGAAATAGTCTCTATCGGTAATGGCTTTTTTTTTTGTAAGAATAATATGAGAATAAAAATTGTAAACAAAAAAAAAACCGCCTTTAAAAAACCCGACTCACTAAAAATTACAAAATAATATAATACGAACTTTTTTAATCATCTGGGTAGGAATTTAATATGTTGTTGAAGGCGGTGCCGTGTATATTTCATACAGACAAGCACAGAGTGCTTCGTTTTCCTCAAAATTTTGATTGGCACCGCCTTCAAAAACATATTAAATTCATACCCAGATGATTAAAAATGTTCGTATTATATTATTTTGTAATTTTTAGTGAGTCGGGTTTTTGAGGGCGGTTTTTTTTTGTTTACAATTTTTTTCATACTTTTAGTGTTAAATCTTTTGTTACCCTATTAGTTCAGCTCACCTGTAATACTACTGATATTATAACTAGTAGTCTTAATATGTATACAGTATTGAAATAATTATCCTTTTACTCCAAACAATTAAGGAGTTGACCTTCCATCATCAGCTCAGCATCATAACATTATGATTGCAAGAAGCAATGCCAATATCACTTCAGAAAATATATAAAACGCGGTACATGTGCCTATAAAATTTGAGGGTTGCCCTCGATTTCTCCTGGATCCCATCATCAGATCCTAGACTGGCCACCCTATTAGTTCAGCTCACCTATAATGCTACTGACATTATAACTAGTAGTCTTAATATTTATACAGTATTGAAAGAATTATCCTTTTACCTAAGTATTAAGAAGTTGACCTTCCATCATCAGCTCAGCATCATAAGATTATGATTTCCAGAAGCAAATGCTAATATAACTTCAGATAATATGCAAAACGCGGTACATGTCCCTATAAAATTTGAGGGTTGCCCTCGATTTCTCCTGGATCTCATCATCAGATCCTAGACTGGTCACCCTATTAGTTCAGCTCACCTATAATGCTACTGATATTATAACTAGTAGTCTTAATATGTATACAGTATTGAAAGAATTATCCTTTTACTCCTAAGTATTAAGGAGTTGACCTTCCATCATCAGCTCAGCATCATAAGATTATGATTTCCAGAAGCAAATGCCAATATAACTTCAGATAATATGCAAAACGCGGTACATGTCCCTATAAAATTTGAGGGTTGCCCTCGATTTCTCCTGGATCCCATCATCAGATCCGGGACTGGTGAAAATGGGACCACCTCGGAAGTGAACTGTATCCAACCAAAAAAATTTTTGAAATCCGTCTATAATTGACGAAAATATCGGTGAACATACATAAAAAAAAAAAAAAAAAAAAAAAAAAATTATACATACAGACGAATTGAGAACCTCCTCCTTTTTTTGAAGTCGGTTAAAAATACAACTACTATTAAGAAGTTTTGTTTATTTCCGTTATTAATACTTTGAAACTAAAATGAGTTAGAACCAAATCTTCGCTAAACTCATCCACCTCCTCCTCCTCCTCGTCATTCCCATACAGGATGCCGAGGAAGTTCGAAGGCTGATCTCAATTGAGATCGGCGCCATGGCTGAAATCGGTCGGACGCCTTATTTTTTTTATATCTCCCTTTAGTTCATCATCGGAAGATGAAGGTAAGCAACAATATTGTAATCCTTTAAGGTCGTAGTTTATAAAAGTGTTAAATAAATTATAAAACTTTTTTGAAAATGCTTTGGGATTGACTGCGAGTCAATAACTTTGTCACTTTTCAAAACTTAAATGTTTGTTTTGATGGCTGATTTTTTGATGAACGACCTTTTTATAAGCATTGGGGTAGACTGCGAGTCTACAACAATGGCAATCCTACAAATCGGGGTAGACTGCGAGTCTACAACGATGGCAATCCTACAAATCGGGGTAGACTGCGAGTCTACAACGATGGCAATCCTACAGGTCGGCGTAGACTGCGAGTCTACAACGATAATAACATGGCAGAAAATACGCTACATCTAAAATATATGTATCGTTTCCCTGCAAGATTCGAAAAAACAAATAGTTTTATCGTTACCACCCGACATTACTTGAAGTAATTTTTTATTTTCGTATTAGGTAACAAGGACCGATGAACAGTGAAATGATCCCGGACATAGCATTAGATAAAACGGAGGCTGGTTCAGAAGCGGATTTTATAGACAATATCGAACAAAATATTGACCAGACAGGACCTAGTTTGCAAGTCGAGACTGAGGCCGAAATCGACCTAGATCCTGAATTTCCGTCCGCCCTGGGCGAATCCACGTCTGACGCACCTGAGTACGGCGATAGTATTCATGCAAAATGAAAGAAAGTAAGGTGATAGTATTCCTGAAAATCTGACAAAATTGTGGCTGCCTCTTTTGAAAACAGGAATGCCAAAAGAAAATAAGGACAAGGTCTTAAAGGAATATTTGATCCCGGACAACGGTAAACTTCTGCAAGCTCCGAAATTAAATGCGGTAAGACAGTTGCCGCCTCCCAACAACAGCTTGGGCTCACAGCTATTAATAGAGGATTCGACATCCTCTTAAAAAACGACAATAAAATCCAAGCGTTTAAACATTTGAGTAATGGCTGTAGGCTATTGTGCGACTCCCATAGCTTGATGTCAAAAAATCGAGTCAAGCTTATCATGTCCAGTTGAGATAAGACTTTTCTGCACATGATAAAGGAATCTGAAAGAGACGAAACGTTATTTGGTTCTTCGCTGTTGGAGAAAATAATAGCTGCTAAAGCTATTGAGAAGCAGGGCCTTTAGATCAAGAAGCCGGCTCCAAAACCTCCAAAATCAAGCATATCTCAGCCCAGCGTTCGTACCGGTTCACACCAGGGAAACTGGGGTGTGCCTCCTCGTTATCCGCCAGCGAACAGGGGGGGGGGGGGGCGCGGAGGCTACCGCAGACCACAGGTGGCGTCCCTAGAATAACAATCTCTTGTAATAATATAAGTATAGAGTGTGTTATTTGGCCAAGCAGTTCGCCAGAAAGACTGTTTGGAGTGAACAAATAAGCGACTTGACATTGATTCGTGATGAATAGTGATGCCTGACCAATCTATCTGCATAGCTTCTGTCACGATTCCTCCTTTTGGGGTTTATTATACAGGGTGTCCCAAAAAGTAGTGTCAAGCGGAAGTCCTGAGATAGAACACCCCGTGGGGCATCCGAATCACCCCCCTGTATGTTCCGCGATTTTTTATAGTTTTCGAGTTATGATTATTTTTCTAAAATTTTGAGAACAACTGACCTAACCGACTAAAACTATTGTAGAGAAAAAAAGTATTTGGCTTTTTTGAGTAATTCTTTTTGCAAATCAATTTTCATGAGTTTTTCTTTAATGCCTAAAATATTTGTCTCCATAACTTATATGGAAAATATCAAAATTATGGTACAAACTGAAAAGTTACGTTCTGTAAATAATGTCTTACAATTTCAACGTTAAATTTAAAATATTAGGAGGTAGCTGCATGGCTCCTAAATAACTTTAAAAACTGCGCTAGACTCTCAGCTTTTATAATCATTAATAAAAACTGGTACTTAATGGGCTACTTTTGCTGAAATCGTACTTCAAAGACAGAGAGGTGGAAAAATCATAAAATTTTCCATTTGAATACGAAGTATTATTTGGACATTTTATTATTTCTAAAGTTAATAAGATTGTTAACAATCAAAATTATACCAGAAATGCTAAGAAATCACCACTTGAAAGTTTAATTTGTGATACTTAAAAAAATTATTAAGTTTAAAAATGGGAACTTTATTAAAAATAAAAGTTATCGTTTTTGATTATTTATTGTAAAAAGTTTATAAGTAAAAGTTTATTAAAGTCCGTAAAGAAATCAAAGTTCGTCAAGTTCGTCGTAACAAAGATATTGCATGTGAAAACAGTGATAGCGCAATGAAACTGAAATTAAATAAAAAAAATCATCCAAATGTTTGCATCTGAGTGCTCCTATATTAAATTTAGGTTTGTTAACAAACTGACTAACTTTCGGAATAATAAAATGTCCAAATAATACTTCGTATTCAAATGGCTAATTTTATGATTTTTCCATCTTTCTGTCTTTGTAGTCCGATTTCAGAAAAAGTAGCCCATTAAGTACCAGTTTTTATTAATGATTATGAAAGCTGAGAGTCTGGCGCAGTTTTTGAAGTTACTTAGGAGCCATGCAGCTACCTCCTAATATTTTAAATTTAACGTTGAAATTGTAAGACATTATTTACAGAACGTAACTTTTCAGTTTGTACCATAATTTTGATGATTTCCATATAAGTTATGGGGACAAATATTTTAGGCATTAAAGAAAAACTCATGAAAATTGATTTGCAAAAAGAATAACTCAAAAAAGTCAAATACTTTTTTCTCTACAATATTTTTAGTTGGTTAGGTCAGTTTTCCTCAAAATTTTGGAAAAAAAATCATAACTCGAAAACTATAAAAAATAGCGGAACATACATGGGGGTGTTTCGGATGCCCCACAGGGTGTTCTATCTCAGGACTTCCGCTTGACACTACTTTTTGGGACACCCTGTATAATAAAACACGTTATTTAGTTTGAATCTTTGATGCAACTGACAGTTTTATTTATTATCTTAAACCACAGACAATATTATACAAAGGAATAGACAATAAGTATTATTTAACAGCACCAGCACTATGAGGTTATGGTAGGTTTTATTTGATGTATTAATTACAATTTCAACACCCCCACTACATCAAGTAAGAATACAATTATATAACTTACATTTCAAGAAGACCTATTTCTTTTACACAATTATAATGCTCAATAGGACTAAGAGCCTTAGTTAACACATCGGCTGGCATCTGACTTGTTTGCAAATATTAAAGAATAACAATTTTATCTTTAACAGCATCTCTTACAAAATCAAATTTAATATCAATATGTTTACTCTTTCTATGTAAACTATAATTGGCTGCTAGCTTTTGTGCACTTTGACTATCATTGTACAACACTATGGGATACATATAATAATAATAATATAATATTTATTTATTCAGACAACTAAAATGATCCAATTTTGTTAAAAACAATTTTTCTTATAATATTATGTTAGTAGGTAGACACAAAAAGAATAAAAAAAACAAAAACATACAGTAATCACAAGCTAGGACTGACAAGAATACAGTTAAATTAGCAGCCCTAGCCAGTGTTGCAAGAAGGGAGAGTCAGGTGATCAGGTTTCTCAGCAAACACCCTCAGAATTCCGTTGGTGCTGCTCCGAAGTCTCGTCAGCAGAGATGCAGAATTTTTGCGCATAATAGCGTAAAAATCGTCCGTGCGTGCTTCTGCGAACATGCCGGACGCGCTACAGCAACGAGGCAACCCCAAAAGCACCCTGAAGATGTTATTGTATTGCACGCGTAAGGCATTGTACGACTTCTGGGTGAAGTTGATCCACAGGCTGCTAGAGTAAAACGACTGGCAGTATGCCTTAAATAATGTGATTTTAGCTCCCTGTGAACAACGAGCAAACCTGCGGGCCAACATATTACCCCTTACCGCCAAAGCCCTACGCTCCCTTTCTAAATCCCTGTCATCGGACATACTCTCAGATACAATATGCCCAAGATACTTGAACTGTCTCTGTCTTTACATATGATTAGTGATTTCAAATTGTAATGTTCTGAGGTACATAGCTTCCTTACAAGCTTCCGCTATTGCCATATACTAAGCTTCCTTGCTGGAGAGAGCTACAGTCCTCTAGAGTGTAACATTTAAATCTCATTTTCACCGGTTGTGCGTTTCAGAGTGACGCACAACCGGTGAAAATGTCTCATCGTAATCTATTCCTGGTTTCTGGGTAAAACCTTTTGCCACAAGCCGCGCCCTATAACGTACACTGTTATCACTTTCTAATTTTCGTTTAAACACCCACTTGCACTGTATTAATGTTTGGTACTTGATCCACTTCAGTCCAAGCATTATTATCTCTAAATGCTTCAAGTTCCTTATTCATGACAGCAATCCATTCCTCTCTGTATGGACCCTGTACAGCCTCTTGAACACAGACTGGATCATTTAGATTTAGATTTGCTAATGTGCGTAGATTTGAATAGCCATAACATTCAGGTTTTCTTATTCTTTTTGATGATTCTTGCCGCTCCTGCTGTGCTTTCTGTAATGTGAAATTCAAATCAGTTTCAACATCTTCATACTCAGATTCTATTGAGGTATCTGAATTGACAAGTTCATCCTTGATCTCGTCACATTCTTCTTGACATTCAGTATCTGGTACTGGGGGGATATCCCCGACTGCCACTTTCTTGACTTTCTTTCTTCTAAATTTTCCTGGATAATGAAGTCTTTACTAATAACAACTTGTTGTTTAGCTGGATCATATATCCTGTAACCATTAACGTTTTCTGAATAACCAACCAGTATATGTGGTTTTGATTTTTAATCCCACTTAAGACGTTTCTCCTTTAGTATATGCATCATTACTTGACTACCAAATATTCTTATATGACTCAAGTCTGGTTTACTATTAGTCCAGAGCTCATATGGCGTCTTGTTATTTAGTCCGGAGGCTATAGACCTATTTCTTAGATAAACTGCACTATTAACAGCCTCAGCCCAAACCGTTTATCAAGTCCTGCATCAAATAACATGCATCAAGCTCTTTCAACAATTGTTCGATTCATTCGTTCACTCATAGCATTTTGTTCTGGAGTATATACAGGGTGTCCCAAAAGTAGTGTCAAGCGGAAGTCCTGAGATAGAACACCCCGTGGGGCATCCGAAACACCCCCATGTTTGTTCCGCGATTTTTTAAAGTTTTCTGTTTATGATTATTTTTCTAAAATTTTGAGAACAACTGACCTAACCGACTAAAAATATTGTAGAGAAAAAAGTATTTGACTTATTTGAGTAATTCTTTTTGCAAATCAATTTTCATGAGTTTTTCTTTAATGCCTAAAATATTTGTCTCCATAACTTAAATGGAAAATATCAAAATTATGATACAAACTGAAAAGTAACTTTCTGTAAATAATGTCTTACAATTTCAACGTTAAATTTAAAATATTAGGAGGTAGTTGCATGGCTCTTAAGTAACTTTAAAAACTGCGCTAGACTCTCAGCTTTTATAATCATTAATAAAAACTGGTACTTAATGGGCTACTTTTGCTGAAATCGGACTTCAAAGACAGAGAGGTGGAAAAATCATAAAATTAGCCATTTGAATACGAAGTATTATTTGGACATTTTATTATTCCGAAAGTTAGTCAGTTTGTTAACAAACCTAAATTTAATACAGGAGCACTCAGATGCAAACATTTGGATGATTTTTTTTTTGTTTAATTTAAGTTTCATTGCGCTAACACTGTTTTCACATGCAATACCTTTGTTACGACGAACTTGACGAACTTTGCTTTCTTTACGGACTTTAATAAACTTTTACTTATAAACTTTTTACAATAAATAATCAAAAACGATAATTTTTTTTTTAATAAAGTTCCCATTTTTAAACTTGATAATTTTTTTAAGTATCACAAATTAAACTTTCAAGTGGTTATTTCTTAGCATTTCTGGTATAATTTTGATTGTTAACAATCTTATTAACTTTAGAAATAATAAAATGTCCAAATAATACTTCGTATTCAAATGGAAATTTTTTATTATTTTTCCACCTCTCTGTCTTTGAAGTCCGATTTCAGTAAAAGTAGCCCTTTAAGTACCAGTTTTTATTAATGATTATGAAAGCTGAGAGTGTAGCGCAGTTTTTAAAGTTACTTAGGAGCCATGAAACTACCTCCTAATATTTTAAATTTAACGTTGAAATTGTAAGATATTATTTACAGAACGTAACTTTTCAGTTTGTACCATAATTTTGATAATTTCCATATAAATTATGGAGACAAATATTTTAGGCATTAAATAAAAACTCATGAAAATTGATTTGCAAAAAGAATTACTCAAAAAAGTCAAATACTTTTTTCTTTACAATATTTTTAGTCGGTTAGGTCAGTTGTTCTCAAAATTTTAGAAAAAAAATCATAACTCGAAAACTATAAAAAATCGCGGAACATACATGGGGGTGATTCGGATGCCCCACGGGGTGTTCTATCTCAGGACTTCCGCTTGACACTACTTTTTGGGACATCCTGTATATGTTAGTTTCTGATGTATAATACCAGCGTTAGTTATGAAATTCTCAAATTCATTACAGCAAAATTCAATGCCATTATCAGTTCTAAATATTTTTATTCTTTTATTCTGTTGATTTTCAACTAAAGATTTCCCAATCTTCTATGCCACACTTCACTGTTGACAGCAGATGATGTAAACAAACATTATGTATTCTCTATGTTCATCTTGTATACACCGTCAACTAAAACAGCCATAGCTACCAGCTCTCCTTTCTGGTTATGTTACAACAATTCTCTTTAAAATAGGACACATTAATAGCAGAGACCTGCAGAAAATGAAAAATGGTGCTGCTGATGGAGTAATGTATGATGAGAAAGCTGACATTGATAAGTTTAACTGCATTACTTGTTATGAAGGCAAGCAGTCTCGTCTGCCTTTCAAGAGCACAGGCCATAGAAGTAGTGACTTGTTGGGCCTAGTCCATAGTGATGTGTGCGGGTCTATGGAGAATGTTACTATAGGTGGGTCGCGTTGCTTCTTGTTATTTGTCGATGACCATAGTCGAATGGCTTTTGTTTACTTTATGAAGCACAAAAATGAAGTCTTCAAATATTTTAAACAGGTCAAAGCTCATGTAGAAAACCAAATCAACAAGAAAATAAAGATATAGAGAACGGATAATGGAGGTGAGTTCTGCAATAAAGAAATGGATGTCTATTTAAAGAATGCTGGAATAGTTCTACAAAAAACTACTCCATACACTCCAGAACAGAATGGGCTCTGTGAGAGATTAAATAGAACTATTGTAGAACGAGCCAGGTCTGTATTATTTGATGCGAAAATTGAAAAGAAGTTTTGGGCGGAGGCAGTGAACACGGCAGTGTACCTTAAAAATTGAACACCAGCTACAGGTTTAGACCAAATGACACCCTATGAGAAATGGACAGGAAAGAAGCCAGATATGAGCCATGTCAGAATATTTGGAAGCCCAGTAATGGTGCATGTTCCAAAGCAACAAAGGTTAAAGTGGAATAAGAAGGCAACCAAGTACATACTAATAGGATACTCAGAAAATGTGAAGGCTTACAGATTGTACAACCCAGAGAAGAAATCCATCATAACCAGATGACTCGATGGAGAAGATTAACAGTGAACCAGAGGTGATTCAAGCAGTAGTGGAAAATGAGATGGAAGAGGAAGTGCAATCAGTGGAAGAATTAACAACATCAGAGGATCCAAGTTATGTTTGCGAAAACTCAGACAGCTCAGAAGACATAGCGAGCAGTGATGATAATTTCTTCAATGGGCAGGAGATAGAAAATATAAATCTACCTGCGAAACATGTGAGAAAAGCACCACAATGTATGGTTGTAACATGTATGCAATGAATCTATCGGAAAAACCCGAACATGACTAACATCTGGTTTCCTATTCATCCAAAGCTGAAATGGTGCTGCATTCTGTGATCCTGATGTTGGTGATCTATTCTTTAAGTAAACTGCTGTATTTATCGCTTCTGCCCAAAAACTTTTGTCCAGCCTAGCATCAAACAGCATGCAACGCGCTCTTTCTACTAATGTTCTATTTGAGAGTTCACTAACACCATTCTGCTCTGGTGTATAAATGTTAGTTCTTTGGTGCTCTATTTTTTTTCATTCAGTCAAGAAACTATCAAATTCTGCATTACAGAATTCAAGGCCATTGTCGGTTCTAAATATTTTAATTTTCTTATTCTGTTCATTTTCAACGAAGGCTTTAAATTCTTTGAAATATTTAAACACCTGATTCTTGGCTTTCAAAAAATAAACAACGGTCATGCGAGTGTGGTCATCTACAAAGATCAAAAAATACCTGCAGCCGCCAATTGATGTCACCTCCATGGGTCCGCACACATCTGCATATACAATGCTGAGCGCCTCATCACTCCTCGTGCTCATGTGGTTGAATGGCAATCTGGTCTGCTTGCCTTGACAGCACACTACACATGTACTCTTGCTGATCTCGGTGTATCTTTATAGTCCACTCCCACAACTGCACCATCTTTCATTTTGTTAAGGTCACTGCTGTTCAAATGACCCATTCTTCGATGCCATAACTCGTTCTTGATACTATCAGGTACTGTAAACAAACATTGTCTGTTGTCTTCCACGTTCAGTTTGTAAACACCATCAACCAATCTGGCCTTGATTTCTGCTGTTATAGATATAACTTACATTTTTCCGAAAGTTCCTATTTTCCTGTTTCCATTCTGAATTAGTTTGCTCACTGACAAAAAGTTTGTAGCAACAGTAGACACACATAATACATCCTTTACTGTGATATTATTTCTGCTTTTCGACGTAATAGGCGTGACGACTGGGTCAAAATCTTATTGTTCTATTAAGTCCGTAAGTTAGTTTATACAAAAATATGGAACACATATTTTTTTTGTTTTTCAATTGATTTAAAAATGACAAAATTATAGCTTATCAAACTTCTGGAGTGGGGGCTTGTGACGTCACGGCTAGGTAGAAATTATACCATAACGTTACGTCATACGAAACTTCTAAGCATATCTTCATAATTTCTTCTTTGTGAAACAAAATAAAAAATACGAGTACAATATTTTTAAATAATCTAAATAACGGACTAATTATATTTTTTTTGACCACTCGCCTATTGCGACAATATCAACATCACCCGAGCACAACACAGATATAACTCCTCTATTAGCCGCTGTGATCACCTTGATACTCGTGTTTTCTGATGTATTTCGAATATTGTTTACATTTGACGTGATGTGTGTACTCGCACCAGAATCCAAATACCCATTCTTACTGAAGTTTCCGCTTAAAAACACTGCAGAAAACGCATTCGAATTATTTGTGTTCGTATCTTGAGCTTGTGGACATTTATTCTTATAGTGTCCGATCTGTTTGCATCGATAACACTTGGTGACTTGGTTTTTGTTTTGTGCATTTGACTTTTTGCCATTTTTGAATGAATGAACGGACTGAAATGACGTATGTTTCCGATTGACATACTGCTGCTGCCCTCTAGTCAACAATGCTGTTTCCGTTGAATCTTCACTTCCGACCAAATCAAGTAATTTTGATTTAACAACATCCGCCGTAATGGCGATGCCCGAATGTTCGATAGCCATTGGAAAATACGTCTTACATTAATATGCCTTATTAATATATTACAAATAACTAAGTCGAATTAAACTAACTAAATAAATAAGAAATATGCCCTTGATCGCTGTCCATACGCATCGTGCCCAAGAGGCTGGTCGAGTTTCCTCTTTGGATGGCGAGGCTTATCCGCTGACCCAGGAACAAGCCCGCCCTCTGGTCACCTGAAATCTCAATTAGCCGCTTTTTTATTTATAGCAATGTAATTTATTTAGTTAGTTTAATTCGCCTTATTAATTGTTTATTTCACTATAAAAAGGACACAGTTTGCATTTATTGAAAATCACATGGATTGATGAAAGCAGATAGTACAAATCTGCCCAAAATCGACACATTGATGGTTGCAAAGTTTTTTGCTTCAAATCCTGATTTCTGTTCAGCTGAGCTTAGAAATGTTAAGATAACTAAGTAAGTTTCATTTACAACCTTTTTTATTTAGACCACATCTTTAAATGAAAATAAGGAAATAAGTGTATTCTGACCTCTGACCAGCTTTTGCTAAAATATTATATTCTTTTTCAGGTCTGCAGGAGAATCATATGGTGATGACGCAATAGGTTATGTTCAATTACAAAGGGAAAGTAAAATCTGTACTGTAAAATGTGTCCTGAACATAAGGTGTGCTCTAAGCAGTATACAGTATCCGCAGGCATAGATGAAGAAGAAGAAGAGATTGTGAGAGTTCTTTGTCAAGATTGTCCAGCTGCAGCAGGGGGCTGTAAACATGCTGTTGCGTTTTTAATGTGGCTACATCGTCGCAGTGAGGAGCCATCTTGCACGTCAGTAGAATGCTACTGGAAAAAATCCAACCTGTCAAAAGTCGGCAGCACAATTAAAATGTTAACTGTAAAAGAAATGTGCAAAAGAAAACACCAGAACCAGACACCAGTATTATGGAGAAATTTGTGATTGAATGCAAAAACCGAAAAATTAAATCCTGTCAGTTTATCAAGCATGTTGGATATTACGAAGAGGAAAAATTAATATTGTATTTGTTTTATTTAGTCAATACATACAAAGAACCGACTTGTGACAGTTTTCTTTCAAAAACTAAACATATCTTCAATGAAGAAAATATAAAGTCTGCAGATTTCTGCAGACTTTATGAATTTTGAATTTTTAAACCAGAAATCAAAACAAAAGTCCTGTCTGGTTTGAGCTTAACAGTCTCAAAAAGCTTTGAAGTTGGTCGGTGCAGAACACATGATGGTTATTTGCAATGATTTTTGGTGCAACATCTGTGTTGACGTCTGCAATGAAACGAAGCCAAAAGCAAGAAGACAAAGTCCGAGAGGTTGCTGAAAAAAAATTGGGTTTAAAGTTTGCAAAATGTGGTCTCTTTATTTCTGATTAATACCCGATCGCTGGTTTACCAGATGGAATAAGTACAAAGGGAATCATTGAAATTAAATGCCCCTCTAATGAAAAAATAGAGAATATTACATTAAAAATGGAGAAAACAAAATCTATTTTTAATCTATATATATAAAAATCAATGCCACTTTTCGTTGTAATTCCATAACTCAAGAACGGGCTCACCTATCCAAACCAAATGCTTAGGATTTGGTCGGCATATTAGTAGATGGTTTATGTGAAGTTTGCATAAAATCGGTCGAGCCGTTCCTCATTTGTCACATTTTTTGTAATAAATGAATTCAATAGAAACTTTTTTCACAGAAACTTTTTTGAAGTTTTGTTGACAGGACAAGCACGTTGTTATGTCATTCATGCCGTCAATTCATTTTGGACGTGCTTTGATTAAATCATATTATCAGCGATAAATTTCTTTTTCACATAATTGCATTTGCAGTGCATTCATACAAACGGTGAGTCCTGAATTTATGTGTACTTTTCTAAGTTGCCGTATATGATTTCACATGGCATCATATGCGACAGCTTCTTGGGAATTTGTTTTTTTGTTCTAATTTTTTTCCAGTTTTAAGCGAAAACATATGTGCATACGGGAAAAATGCCACCAGCCAGACGAGCAAATATAGGTCGGCGAACGCGTAATGCAAATGATGTGGCATTACTAAGACGATCACAGACTGCAGATGAACGCGCACAAGCTAATGCATCGCAGCGTGAACGTAATGCACGCAATGGATTTGTTAACCCAGTACCTGTACTGAATCTTGCACGGCCATCACGAATACGTCGTGCTGTTTTGGCTGAAATGATGCGTGCTGCTTTTAATTACAACAGTCAGATTGTTGATTATAGTATGTATGGATACATTGGAATGATGGACGCAATATGTCCACATTGTGATGCGGCTAACTTTCCAGGTGAAACGCCCGGCATGTGTTGTGCTAATGGCAAAGTGAGATTGCCAGCATTAGAAACTCCACCCGAACCATTGTATTCATTTATTTTGGGACATCGCAAGCGTCGAAGCACTTTCTGAGTCATATTCAACAATACAATTCGGCATTTCAAATGACTTCTTTTGGTGCAACTAAAATTATTAGAGATAATTTTATGCCGACGTTTAAGGTAAATACTTCAACAGGATTATTCCATGTTTGTATCAATCTGAAGCAAAAAGTATATTTAAAAAAACTGATATAAGATTTACCTAAAATTGTATACATGTTACAGATTCAGGGCCAGATTTATCATCAAGCTGGTTCGTTATTGCCATACCCCGACGCTGATCATCAATTTTTGCAAATTTATTTTATTGGTGATGAAAATCGTGAATTGGATCAACGTTGTGCAATTCTTTAGAATACAAGACGAGAAAGTATTCGTGAGCTACAAAGGTTGTTCCATCAGCATAACGCATTAGTTCAATTGTTTAAAATTACTCTCGATCGTATGCCAACTGATAATCACAAAATCGTAATAAGAGCTGATAGAACACCTTTTTGGAGAGCATGCAAGGCGATTTAATGCACCAACAATTGATGAGGTTGCAATTGTAATTCTTGGTGATCAGTTTCAATCCCGTGATATTGTACTTCATCGTAGAAATGAGCAATTGCAACGTGTTTCGGAACTTCATCGTAGTTACGATGCATTACAGTACCCAATATTGCATTGGAAAGGTGACGATGGTTACCATATCAATATACCAATGATTGATCCACGAACAGGTAAATAATTGACCTATTTTTAGTGTGTTGACATTTCATTTCTACAACTTTCTAAAGTCACATTTTGTAATTATTTTCAGGTCTACATATACAGAAAAAAGTTAGTGCCATGAATTTTTATTCGTATCGATTGATGATTCGTCCACAAGAACAAAATTATATCTTAAAATGTGGTAAACTATATCATCAGTACATCGTTGATATGTATGCCAAAATAGAGACTGAACGTCTTAATTATATTCGTTTCAACCAAGCAAAATTAAGATCCGAAGAATATATTCATTTGCAAGATGCGATAGCGAATGATGCTAATGTTAATGACATCGGACGTTTAACTATATTGCCATCTTCGTATATTGGTAGCCCACGGCATATGAACGAATATGCACAAGACGCAATGTCTTATGTACGAAAATACGGTCGACCGGATCTGTTCATTACATTTACATGTAATCCGCAGTGGGATGACATCAAGAACAATTTATTTGAAGGCCAGTCGACAACTGATCGTCATGACATTACAGCACGTGTTTTTCGGCGAAAATTGAAAGCACTTATGGATTTAATTGTGAAATTACGTGTATTTGGAGAGGTGCGTTGCCATATGTACTCCATCGAATGGCAAAAAGGGGATTGCCGCACGCACATATATTAATTTGGCTGGTAAATAAAATAACTCCGGATCAAATCGATAACGTTATATCAGGTGAAATTCCTGATCAAACTGTTGATCCTGAGTTATTTGATGTTGTCGTTAAAAACATGATACATGGTCCGTGCGGTGAACTAAATATGAATTCGCCATGTATGATTGATGGAAAGTGTTCGAAACGATACCCAAGACAATTGACTTCAGACACAATAACGGGCAATGACGGATATCCGTTGTATAGACGTAGATCACCTAATGATAATGGCAAAACGGCAACCATTAGAATGCGTAACCAGGACGTTGAAGTTGATAATCGTTGGGTGGTTCCGTATTGTCCATTATTATCGAAAATATTCAAGGCTCATATAAATGTGGAGTATTGTAATTCAGTCAAATCCATTAAATATATTTGCAAGTATGTAAATAAAGGGAGCGATATGGCTGTTTTCGGTGTAGCTGGTGATAATAGAAATGATGAAATTACTCAGTATCAACTGGGGCGCTATATTAGTAGTAATGAAGCTGTCTGGAGGATTCTGTCGTTTCCAATGCACGAAAGACATCCTGTGGTTGTTCACTTAGCTGTGCATCTTGAGAATGGCCAACGTATTTATTTTAATGAAGCAAATGCATTGGAAAGAGCAGCACACCCACCAGCGACTACGTTGACAGCTTTTTCAAATTATGCAGAAACTGATACATTTGCTAGAAATTTGTTATATTCCGAAGTGCCTCAGTACTATACATGGAATGTGTCTTCAAAAAAATTTCAAAGACGTAAACAAGGAACAGCAGTCGATGGGCATTCAGGCATTTTCAAAACAGATGCAATTGGGAGAATGTATACAGTACATCCAAACAATGCTGAGTGTTTTTATTTGCGATTGCTATTAGTTAACGTCAATGGCCCAAAATCATTTCAAGAATTAAGGACAGTCGACGGTCATTTGTGTCAAACATATCGTGAAGCATGTCAACTCTTGCATTTGTTGGAGGATGATGCACATTGGGATTCAACACTTAATGATGCATCTACGTCAGCTCATCCACAACAAATACGAATGCTATTTGCCATTATATTATCGACATGTATGCCATCAAATCCACTTGAATTATGGAACAAATATAAAAATTATATGGCAGAAGATATTTTAATTCGTATGCGTCATCATGCAAGAAATCCTGATTTGTTGATTACCTTGGAAATGTGCAACGAAGCTTTGATAATAATTGAAGATATATGTCTAACGATTGCAAATAAAGCATTAGTACAATTGGGTATGACCGCACCAAATCGTCCCATGCATGATTTGTTTGATCGTGAATTGCAACGTGAGCAGGAATTCAACTGTAATGATTTGCGTTTATTTGTACAATCGAATATAACCAAATTAAATATTCAGCAAAAACATGTATATGATACAATCATGCAAGCCGTTTCCAATAATGCAGGTGGATTATATTTTTGGATGCCCCTGGTGGCACAGGTAAAACGTTCGTTATATCATTGATTTTAGCGACTATTCGATCAGATCAGAAAATTGCACTAGCACTTGCATCTTCGGGAATTGCTGCTACATTATTAGAAGGTGGTCGGACCGCACACTCTGCATTAAAATTGCCATTGAATGTACAGGTGATTGAAACTCCAACTTGCAATATATCGAGAAATTCTGCTATGGCAAAAAGTTCTGCGATTAACGTCAATTATTTTATGGGATGAGTGTACAATGGCGAATAAAAATCAGTAGAAGCATTCAATCGAACAATGCAAGATTTACGTGGTAATCAACAGCTTTTTGGTGGTGCTTTGATATTACTTTCAGGGGATTTTCGTCAAACATTGCCTGTCATTCCTCGATCAACTCCTGCTGATGAAATAAATGCCTGCTTGAAGTCATCAGTTCTTTGGAGATATCTACAAAAATTGACACTAAACATTAATATGCGTGTTCACCTACAAAATGATCCAGCTGCCCATGAGTTCTCAAAACAATTGTTAGAAATTGGTGACGGCAAAATACAAATCGACAGAACCAACGGATTGATCGCTGTACCGAACAATTTTTTGTACAATTGCGCAATCGATAGATGAATTGATTGAATGTGTTTTTCCGAATATTGTTCAGAATTACAGAAATCATGATTGGTTGACAGAACGCGCCATTTTAGCACCGAAAAACATTCATGTCAATGCAATTAATTTTCAAATTCAAGCGAAACTGCCAGGCGTAGTCACGAAATATAAATCAATTGACAGTGTTATGAATCAAGATGGGGCAATGAAATATCTAATTGAATTTTTAAATTCATTGGAGCCGGCTGGTATGCCACCGCATTGCTTGAATCTGAAAGTTGGTTCTTCGATTATATTATTGCGAAATATTAATCCACCAAAACTGTGTAACGGAACAAGATTGGCAGTGAAAAAGTTATTGCCAAATTTGATTGAAGCTACGATCTTAACTGGTAAATCAAAAGGAGAAGTTGTTTTGATACCGCGTATACCTATGATTCCAACTGATATGCCTTTTGAGTTCAAACGTTTACAATATCCTGTGCGTTTATCATTTGCGATGTCCATCAACAAGGCCCAAGGTCAAACACTTCACGTTTGTGGTGTGAATTTGGAGGAACATTGTTTTTCACATGGCCAGTTATATGTTGCCTGTTCCAGAGTCGGTACCCCCAGCCGTTTGTTTATTTATGCTCAAAATGGAAAAACAAAAAATATTGTTTATCCAAATGTTTTGGATTAAGTGTGTTGTAAATAGCTAGCAATTGATTTCGATTTGATTAAATAAATGAATTTGATGTTCCGATTTGTTTATTTTATTTCACTTTATACGTAGCGAAGCACGTACCGGGCCGCTAGTTACTTGTAAAAATAAACAATGTTTTTGTTTCTTTACAGATAACTAACTATGCCTTCCAATAAAATAAAAAGTAAAATTTGGAATTATTTTAAGAAAATTGGTGACAAGGAGGCTATTTGCAATATATGCAACAAGAGTCTTAAAACTTCTGGAAATACGACAAATCTTCGAGGTCATTTAGAAAATGTACATTCCCAGCAATTGGAAGATATTGATGTACCCTGCAAGAAAAGAAAAGTTGGTAACATTACTAGTTACATGCACATTGATGAAGCAACTGCAAGTACCAGTAGTCATAATGTTGACCTTCCATTACAATCAAACATCGACGTCGACGTTAACCAACCATCGACCAATTCAAGCGGTGTTAAAGATTTAGTATTACCTTCATCTCAAAAGTCAGTTGCTACTGTTGCTAGTACATCGTCAGACATTGTTATTGATACTAAAAAAACTGCTCAGCCAAATATAGATGATTTTATAAACAACATTAGAGTATAACTACAAAAGATGGTGCAAAATCAAAGAAAATAACTGAGGCCATCACGAATTTCATAATCATGGATAATAAACCATTTTCGACTGTTGAAGGTAAAGGTTTTCGACAACTGATGAAAGAAGTGTGTCCACTGTATAACGTGCCGAGTCGAGAGACAATTAAAACGAGAGTAGATGAAAAATATGAGACATTGAGTAATCTTTTTAAGATGTATATAAAAAATTCTGAAAGCTATTGCATCACATACGACATTTGGACGGAAACCATGCAAAATAAATCATTTATTGGTGTCACTATTCATTTTTTGGATAAGTCTCGACTTCCACCAAAGGTTCCACACCTTAGGTGTTTTTGAGTTGACCGAAAGCCATACATCGCTTTACATTATTCAGAAACTTACCGATATTTTCACCGAGTGGAATGTTTCCATTGAAAAAGTTTCAGCTGTTATTACAGACAATGATAGCACTGTTATGAAGGCCAATCGGGAAATGTTTGGAGAAAAAAAAATAATTCCCTGTTTTGCTCATACAATTAATTTAGTCGTAACAAAATCCATTGATGAATCAAACAATTGTACTGAGTTAATAACCAAAGTTAGGGATATAGTTAAGTATATAAAAAGGAGCGTCAATGCAAGTGACGAATTACGGAAGAGACAGTTAGAGATGGGAGTAAAAGAAGGTCAATTAAAAAAAATGATATTCGATGTTCGCACATGATGGAACTCTTGTTTTTATATGCTTCAACGGTTCATGGAATTGGTGTCCATTGTAGGATCAATACTTTTGACTCGACCTGAAGCTCCACCAATGGTCTCAAGCAGTGAACTGGATTGCAATAAAGAAATCATAGAATTACTATGCTCATTTGAGAAATTGACAAAAGAGTTTTCTGGAGATAGTTACGTAACGGTAAGCAAAGTGATTCCGCTAGTTAGCTGTGACCGTGAAGTACTAGAGAACATAAAATCAAAAAATGAAATAATACTTCAATTTAACAAGGAATTAAAGAAACAACTAGCTAGAAGACTTCAGGTGGGAGACATTTTGTCGACCGGTTGCTGTTACCACCATACAGTTGTGTAAAACCCGCCAAGTGACTCTGACCTCTCTTGGTCAGGTCGCGTTCAGGATCAGCACTGTACGAACCGGAGCCAGGGGGACCATTGTTGCGGCAAGCGCCGGACCAGTGGAGTCTTAGCGGCGGTATTGTGCGTGCGGAGCGGGTCAGCCCGCCGGCCAGGGAGACCCGTAGACACGGGGCCCTTCCGTCCGGCGGACTGGCCAACTCGGACCCGCACAGCTCAATGCCAATGCGAGACTCCACGCCTTGTCTCGTTGTTGCCGCAGCAGTGGTCTCCTTTTTCACGGCTTTCAGGGTGAGTGCGACAGGCTCAATATGGTCTATTGTGCCTGTCGACCTCATATTTGGATCTCACTACCGCTTACCATCAGGTGGAGTGAGGTCATCTTGTTAAACTCTTTATAAAAAAAAAAAAATAAAGATTTGATACCCTAGAGCATTCCTCAATCCTAGCTATCTCAACGACTCTTGACCCCAGATTCAAGTTCATGCATTTTACAGATCCAGTGGCCAAAAGTAAAGTATTTAATTACTTAAATAATTTTGTACGGGAATATAACAGCTCTCCTGGAGCTGCAACAAGAAAGTGATACCTCTGATGAATCTGATAAAGATGATTCGGAATTTGACATTTGGAAATACCACAAGCAGCTGACACATAAAAACATGAAAAATAAATCATCTGCTACAACTATGCCACTTCCAGGCTCCATCAACGAAACCGAGGTCCAGATGTACCTGTCATCTCCTGTAACACCAATAAAGAGAGATGCCATTGAAATTTGGGAAGATATGAAATCTCTTTTTCCAAAACTTACAAAAGTCGCAATGATATACCTTCCAATCGTTGCCACGTCTGTCCCAAGTGAGCGGTTGTTCTCGGAAGCTGGAGCAACCATTACTCAACAAAGAAATAGGCTGTTAGGGTCTAGATTATCTAAGCTTCTTTTCCTTAACTCTGTGGCAAGACTATTAAATTCGAAATAAATATTATATAACATAACATTCCATGTAATATAATGTTAACTACACAAAGATGATTCTGCTGCTGAAGCAGCTGTCATAACATCATGTCTAAGTTTGTTTACTTTAACTCTGTCTCAGAATTGTTACATTATTTAAAATAAATAACGTTTGTGTATTAAAATGTGTTTTAATGTAATAAAACGTGTTAATGCTAGTGTTAATGAAGCATCCTATTAAAAAAGTAAAACATCGGCAAAAACATCGATATATCGCCCATATCAACGATATTTTTGCATATCGATGTTTTTCATGCAAACATCGATGATTTAAAATATCGATGTTTTTCAGAACGATGTTTGCATCCCGACTCTCGTCGAGACTCTCGTTACGAGAGGTCAACACACACTGACTCTGGCGACATACAACGGACGCACGCTACGGCTCGACTCGCATCTGGCGAGGACCAAGAAGTTATTGTTGGTTTCGTGAAGAAGCTGTTCTCCCAGCTCCAGTCACACTAAGCAGACTTATATCAACCGCAAAATTAAAAACTGGCATAAATGAAAATATTTTCATTCAATTAAGGAAAAGAGTAGCCAAAATGTCGGCTACAGAAAATAATTGCTCATCGTTATTTGCATTTACGAAATTGCAATAGCACCCCATTTTGATTACAACAGAAAAGATAGAATAACTGGATTTGTTGACAATGGAAGACTAATGAAAAAGAAAATTTCTGGAGACGTTTCCATAATGAATATATTTCTATGCTGCAGATGAAAACGAAATGGTTCAATTCCACAGGCGAGGTAAAGCCTGGAACATTGGCCTTAATTAAGGAGAAAGCTCCACCTTTGTTGTGGTTCCTAGGACGGGTCACGAAGACATTTCCGGGCGTGGATGGTGTGACTAGGGTGGCCGAGCTCAAGACGAAGAGGGGCATCATCCGTCGAGCTTTCAACTGCATCTGCCCTCTGCCAATCAATTGAAGAACATTTCAACCCGGGGAGTATGTTGGAGCGCGAGCGTCCTCGGGCTTCCTCGGGCATCGTCGGCGGTCGTCGGGTTATATGCGCGCGCGCGGGGCCGCGATCCCCAGCGCGCCATTCTGCCTTCAACCTTCGGCGGCACCGGCCGCATTCTGTAGTGTCCTTCCACCGGCATCAATACCATAGAAATACAATCCACCTTTCATTTAAGTCCTTTAGTTAGGACCCTAACAGTATCCATATCGTTCAATTTCCAGATAACTATTGTACATACTCTTTATACATAAAGAACGAGATGTTGGAATCGCCGGCCTCCATCTTTACGGTGTGGGAAGACGACGATAGGTACTTATGTATTATTTTTTATAACTTAGGCTCACGCACGGCCCCCAGTTCCCGGCAGCCCCGCTATTCCTGGTCACGGTGGCGACCATGGTAACGGTGGAGCGGGGGTTCTAAGATTCCCCGGGCTACGAGAGGCCACCAAAACACACTGACTCTGGCGACATACAACGGACGCACGCTACGGCTCGACTCGCATCTGGCGAGGACCAAGAAGTTATCGTTGGTTTCGTGGAGAAGCTGTTCTCCCAGCTCCAGTCATACTAAGCAGACTTATATCAACCGCAAAATTAAAAACTGGCATAAATGAAAATATTTTCATTCAATTAAAGAAAAGAGTAGCCAAAATGTCAGCTACAGAAAAAAATTGCTCATCGTTATGTGCATTTACGAAATTGCAATAGCACCCCATTTTGATTACAACAGAAGAAAAGATAGAATAACTGGATTTGTTGACAATGGAAGACTAATGAAAAAGAAAATTGCAGACCATGCTTTGGTTTTCATGATTCGAGAGGTAGTGAACAATTATAAGCAAGCCATTCACTACACCTTTTCTGTCTCATGGTAGAACATCAAAAGAAGATTTAGTAGTGCTACTTAGAGAAATAATAACGAAACTTCAAACAATTGGTTTTAAAGTTGTTGCAACAATCTGTGACCAGGGAGCCACAAATGTTAGTGCTATTAATAATTTGATTGAAAACTCAAACTAACAAGCACAGAATAGTAAAGAAAACAAAAGAATATTCACAATCAATAATGAGGAAATAATACCATTATATGCCCCTGCCCATTTAATAAAAGGCATTCGAAATAATTTGCTAACAAAAAACTTGCAATGTGAAATAGATGGACAGTTGCAAACAGCCAAATGGGAACATTTCTCCAGCCTGTATAGGGGAGATCCAGCCTTTCAAGGCTTACGTTTACTGCCCAAGTTGACAGAAAATCACGTCAGTCCCAAAAAAATCTTAAAATGAAGGTCAAGTTTATCTGATTTCGCATACGAATAGGCTGTGGTGAATATAATCTTGACAAAATATTAGATTAAAAAAACTTTTTTTTTTTTCAGGTAGAACCTTGGATACTACAGGTATTTTTTAGAATATAAGGGACACCCTAGCGGGCGCCCATGACGGCGCAGGCCCTGACTGAATGTCAGGAGAGGTGGTGTCGGCAGGAATCGCCAACGTGCGGCGTGCTTGTGCCGAAGTTGCGGCTGGCGCAGGCGACTGTCGCCGCCTACGCACTTGCCGCATCGTGAGCTCTATTGATACAATTGCAAATGTAATTTTATCAATAGAGCTCCGTTGAATTAAAACCCAATGAAATAAATTATTAATTACTTAATGAATTGTACATATTATTATTACAAATTTAATTTATAAACTGATGTTTCTTTTATTATATTGCCTTCATTCACCAACTCCATCGACGTCGGAAAGATAGCACTTGGCAAAGTATCTTAGGAAAAAACGACACCTATTAGAGTCATGTACTTATTTTGTAAATTGAACCATAATATTAGAAAAGTTAGCTATGCAGCGGAACTGCCGTAACTATTTAAATAGTTAATTGAACATAGAAGTGTAAAATGTTAAAATATTAATATCTTGCTTTTGTATTTTCTTTCGAAACCAACATTGCCAATATTATACCTATAGTATACATGTATTGTCATATAATGCGTGAACTTGTCAATACGATAAGTCGTCCTGAGCAGGACTACTTACAGTTTTATTACGATAAGCTTGCTTCAGGCAACGCGTGCGGGTTGCCTGGCTCGCTCATCACAGAAGCTATAATAGGCACAATCGGAAATAACCTTATAGAGATTGGTGCGATTTCTGTTGGCTATTGAGATACGCCCAGTCTTATCAGGTATTTAATAATAATAATAAATGTTTAATGACCACAAAAAAGATAAATAATAACATAAAAACACAACATTACCAATTTACCGGCGCACCTTGCCCACGTCCAAATGATTTTGGAATAACTCTTCTGACGCTCTGTAAAATCGCATGTGATTTTGTTACAACTAATGGCTTAGCACGTTACTATAACCAAGCAACGGGGGTAGCTGGAATGGAGTCACTCCATTCCAGCTACCCTCTACTATTATGGCACGGCATCCTGGCCTATCACGTCATTAGGCCGGATCCATTAATCAATAAAAAAATAGTTTATAAATTTATAAGACTGTTTTCACAGATTAACGTTTGCTAGAATACAGACCAAATGGCACAATTTGGTATAAAGTTAGTTTTGATGACGAGCTTTACCCGTTACCACATCGTCCCACTCCAATTAAAAGCATCGAACAAAATAATAATGAGAATTTTACAAAAAACACCGCCTAAATCTAATAAAATGTCAGTCAACTCCGCTCAAGTCATAATATAAAAGATAAAATCAAGTAAATCGTCACAATTAGAATAAATAATTATTTCTTCGCCGCTTAGTAGAATATGTATTAAGTAGCAATAGAAAAAAACACGCAGATTTAAAAAATAGTTTTATTCGTCACCTGTAAAGTTGGTAAAATTACTTATGCGGTGTTGTAAGATAAGGGACGATATGCTTCAAATGAAAAGGCTTGGGAAAAGAGGAAAATAACCGGACTATTTGACAATAAAATACATAGTACAAGGAATAGAGGTCGACGAAATAAATTAATTAATGCTACAAGGTGTAAGTACGTCCTTACCTTTACGAAAATATGAAGCTATTGCAGCTAAGTCGAAACGCACTCAGGCGAGAAACAGCAGCGAGCATTATTATAAGACACCTAAACCTCAGGCGCAAGCACAAACGCCAGTAAGATGTTATAGTTGGTGGCAAGAATCAAATATCGGCAATGTATCCTGTTGTAATATAGATTAAATATAATAATCTTAAATCCTGTGGCGCCATATCCAGTGACGCGTAAAAAGAAACTCTAATTTTTAATCTGTGGTTGCATCCACTTCCGGCTTTCTCATTGGTTTGTAAAATTTGTGTTGAACGAAAGTTGTGTTGTTCCTTTATCTAAAATAAGTAATAAAAGAAGTGCTATATAATAAAGGATTTTATTTCAACATGGTAGCAGAGCGTAGTTATCGCTAAAATAAGTGTAAAAAGTAACAGCAATAAGAAACAACAAAATCTGCGAACGGAACACCGGCCGGCTAAACAAGCGAGGATCGAAGATAATAATGATACCAATTTTTGACGGAGCAAGCTATTCAAGCTGGAAATTAAGGTTATTAACCTTACTGGAGTACAAAGAATGCCACGAGGCCGCCATTTGCACAATGCCGGCGTCTATCAAAAATGAAAACGCAGAAGCAGAATGGAAAAAGAAAGATCTAAAAGCAAGAACCATTATAATGAGTACAATATCAGATAAACAATTAGAATTTGTCAGCTTGTGCAATGATAAAAAAGTTCGACAAAGTGTACCTAACGCAGTCTACAGCGTTACAAATTATATGCAGAGGAAAAATTTAAGAAATTAGACTGAAAAAATTATACAACGGTTGAAGATTTTTTTTGTGGATTTTGAAAAACAATTAACGACTTTAAAGCGGCTGGAGGAAAGCTAGATGAACCTGAAAAGTTAAGAAATTTGCTTTGAGCACTCCCATTTAGCTATAGCTATATTGGAAATTTCCTAGACGTAATTCCAGAAGAACAGAGGACAGTTGACTATGTACAGTCTAAAATTAAAGAGAAAAATATGGCTATTACTGAACCAAACAATAGCAAATGTACTCAACATTTGCTACTATAACCAAAGCACAATGTTTTGTCTGTGGAAAAGCTGGACACATGAAGAAGGACTGCTGGTACGCACAGAAGAAGTTTCAAGTTCAACTATCAAATACTTACTAACTACGAGCTATCAAGGAAGTAATAATTTCAATACAAGTCAACGGGGAATGCAGAGAGGGATTGTAAAAAATGGCAAGTGGCAATGAACTCTGAAATAAATAGTCTGAATAACAATAAGACCTGGCAACTTGTTCATAGGCCAGAAGGAAAAAGGGTTAAAGATGTAAAGTGGATTTTTAAAAAGAAAAGTAATAACGTGTTTAAAGCTAGACTAGTTGTAAAAGGATTCCAGCAAAAGGAATTTAAAGGAAAGTTTATTCACCAGTAGGTAAAATGCAAACATTGAAAATTTTATTGTCATGTAAAAATAATTTGTTTATTGAACAAATGGATATAGAGACAACGTTTTTAAATGGATATATAAAGTCACAAGTACTGATACTAACAATCAAATTCATAAAAGTGCATGAAAGTTCATGCATGGCTGCCATTTTGAAAACAGAGTTAAAATGGCGGACGTGGTTTAAAGAAATAAAATTTTGAAGCCCGTAATGACACTGATATAGTTACATACATACAGCCTTTCTCCCCTCAGGGATAGGCAGAGACAGAATAGTATTGTGATATTCACTTCACATTGCACCATTCCTTAAAAACAAAAATTGCACACGTGCAAATCTGTAGATGTTATTGGACTTGAATTTCCTTAGTGGCCTGATATACGAATCTGATATATGAAGTGAAACTAAATTTGTCTGATGATACTGATGATGTACGTCACAATTTTTTGCATATTCTTAATTTTGTAAAGTATCTTGAATTCATTAAAATTTTAATTTAAGGACAACATGGTGCGACCAAAAAACGAAGCAATTTTTTTTTTTTATAATAAGCTAACAAGATGACCTCACTCCACCTGATGGAAAGCGGTAGTGAGATCCAAATATGAGGTCGACAGGCACAATAGACCATATTGAGCCTGTCGCATTCACCCTGAAAGCCCGCTTAAAGAGGAGACCACTGCTGCGGCAACAACGAGACAAGGCGTGGAGTCTCATTTGGAAACATTTTCGAGAAACCGAAAACAAGTCAGCTACGTGCAAATATTGCGAGTTAAAATATAAAGTGGCCAACTTACAAAAAATGGCTAGACATTTGATGAAGTGCCCAAACTGTCCCCAAAGCAGCAGGCCAAAACTAAAGACCTGATTTTGAATCAAGTTCAGGAGCAGAGCACGAGGGCACTGTCTCTTCCGTATGTTTGACAAACGTCAATAAAGAACATTTAAACTCATTATTAGCTAAAGCTATTTATGTATCAGGAACACCTCTGTCCATGGTGGATGGTAAAGTTTTTTAATGAACTCCAGCCGTTATACAAATTGCCTACTAGAAAAATAGTTACTACTAGTATTTTAGATAAAACATACAAAGAAATGTATAATGAGATAAAAGAAAACGTTAGATCTCAACCATGTTTGCACATAATATTGGATGGCTGGTCCAACTGCAGAAATGAAGGTGTTATTAATTTATTGATTGCCAAATCAGAACCAGTTTTTATTAAAAGCGTCGCGACGGGAGAAAATCGACATACCAGTAATTATATATCTAAAGAAATTCAAAGTGTATTATTAGAGTATGGAGTACACAAGTTTGGTACGATGATGTCACGGTAGTTTTCAGGCACCTATAGGCTTTAAACTGCCACAAATCAATATTACTAAATTTGAAGGTTCTCAGTTCAAGAGGCTAGAGTTCATCATATCAGCATACATATCAGCTCTCATACATAATAATGATAATATCCAGCTAATCCATAAGTTCCATCATTTAAATTCGTATCTCGAAGGCGAAACTGCTCGCGTAATTAACAACCTAGAAATTTCAGCTGATAACTATCATGGCGCTTGGAAACTTTTACATGATCGGTATAATAACAAACGTCGATTAATTTCCTTTCATCTCAACTCCTTACTTAACATTGAGGCTCAATGATACAGATAGCATAGATTGTTCAAGAGCTCGTGAATGTATAAAAAATATGAAGACGATGCTTCTATGACTGCAGTTCTAGAAGAGAACATAATTATAGAAATAGGCGCAAAAGTCATGTTAAGGCGAAACATTGACGTGAGTCTCGGTTTAGTTAATGGGTCTATCGGTATAATAGTGCGAAAAGTAAATGTGGATCCTGAAAATAAAAGTCCACACCTTATAGCCTCTTTTTACCGTTATTTAGGCATATATTGCTTCAAAGAGCTACCACCTTTAAATTTTATCATGGATTCGTCAATAGCAAATTTTTCTGTATGGTGGTAATTTGTTTTGCAAGCGTTTCGAATAATCTCTATATATGGTCGGATCTTGTACAGTTTATCAAAATTAGGATCGATTTGTGAAGGCTGCAGATTATTGAATTTTGATGTAAATTACCGAGGATCCACGAGAAGCGATTGAGTGGCATAAGTTTTTGAAATTTCTGTTTTCGCTTGAAGGGAATATCTCAACCTATGTAGAAAACATCATTTGCTCCCGCTGGAGCTGAGGCGTGAGATAGCTGACATCTCATATACAGGGTGTCCCAAAAAGTAGTGTCAAGCGGAAGTCCTGAGATAGAGCACCCCGTGGGGCATCCGAAACACCCCTATGTATGTTCCGCGATTTTTTATAGTTTTCGAGTTATGATTATTTTTCTTAAATTTTGAGAACAACTGACCTAACCGACTAAAAATATTGTAGAGAAAAAAGTATTTGACATTTTTGAGTAATTCTTTTTGCAAATCAATTTTCATGAGTTTTTCTTTAATGCCTAAAATATTTGTCTCCATAACTTATATGGAAAATATCAAAATTATGGTACAAACTGAAAAGTTACGTTCTGTAAATAATGTCTTACAATTTCAACGTTAAATTTAAAATATTAGGAGGTAGCTGCATGGCTCCTAAGTAACTTTAAAAACTGAGCTAGACTCTCAGCTTTCATAATCATTAATAAAAACTGGTACTTAATGGGCTACTTTTGCTGAAATCGGACTTCAAAGACAGAGAGGTGGAAAAAATCATAAAATTTGCCATTTGAATACGAAGTATTATTTGGACATTTTATTATTCCGAAAGTTAGTCAGTTTGTTAACAAACCTAAATTTAATACAGGAGCACTCAGATGCAAACATTTGGATGCTTTTTTTTGTTTAATTTAAGTTTCATTGCGCTAACACTGTTTTCACATGCAATACCTTTGTTACGACGAATTTGACGAACTTTACTTTCTTAATGGACTTTAATAAACTTTTACTTATAAACTTTTTACAATAAATAATCAAAAACGATTACTTTTTTTTTTATAAAGTTCCCATTTTTAATCTTAATAAAATTTTTAAGTTTCACAAATTCAACTTTCAAGTGGTTATTCCTTAGCATTTCTGGTATAATTTTGATTGTTAACAATCTTATTGACTTTAGAAATAATAAAATGTCCAAATAATACTTAGTATTCAAATGGCAAATTTTATGATTTTTCCACCTCTCTGCCTTTGAAGTCCGATTTCAGCAAAAGTAGCCCATTAAGTACCAGTTTTTATTAAGAATTATGAAAGCTGAGAGTCTAGCGCAGTTTTTAAAGTTACTTAGGAGCCATGCAGCTACCTCCTAATACTTTAAATTTAACGTTGAAATTGTAAGACATTATTTACAGAACGTAACTTTTCAGTTTGTACCATAATTTTGATATTTTTCATATAAGTTATGGAGACAAATATTTTAGGCATTAAAGAAAAACTCATGAAAATTGATTTGCAAAAAGAATTACTCAAAAAAGTCAAATACTTTTTTCTCCACAATATTTTTAGTCGGTTAGGTCAGTTGTTCTCAAAATTTAAGAAAAATAATCATAACTCGAAAACTATAAAAAATCGCGGAACATACATGGGGGTGTTTCGGATGCCCCACGGGGTGCTCTATCTCGACTTCCGCTTCGACACTACTTTTTGGGACACCCTGTATATTTAACACTAGCGTGCCAACGGTTGGACAGCAGGCGGTTCTTTTGTTTCTTAAAAATCATAATCAGATTTTTGTTCTGTTTTCTTATTTTTGTTATGTATAGACATACAATGTGACGTTGAATGTGCTTTTTGTAATTCTTTTTATACAGGGTGTCCCAAAAAGTAGTGTCAAGCGGAAGTCCTGAGATAGAACACCCTGTGGGGCATCCGAAACACCCCCATGTATGTTCCGCGATTTTTTATAGTTTTCGAGTTATGATTATTTTTCTAAAATTTTGAGAACAACTGACCTAACCGACTAAAAATATTGTAGAGAAAAAAGTATTTGACTTTTTTGAGTAATTCTTTTTGCAAATAAATTTTCATGAGTTTTTCTTTAATGCCTAGAATACTTGTCTCCATAACTTATATGGAAAATATCAAAATTATGGTACAAACTTAAAAGTTACGTTCTGTAAATAATGTCTTTCAATTTCAACGTTAAATTTAAAATATTAGAAGGTAGCTGCATGGCTCCTAAGTAACTTTAAAAACTGCGCTAGACTCTCAGCTTTGATAATCATCAATAAAAACTGGTACTTAATGGGCTACTTTTGCTGAAATGGGCTACTTTTGCTGAAATCATAAAATTAGCCATTTGAATACGAAGTATTATTTGGACATTTTATTATTCCGAAAGTAAGTCAGTTTGTTATTAAACCTAAATTTAATACAGGAGCACTCAGATGCAAACATTTGGATGATTGTTTTTGTTTAATTTAAGGTTCATTGCGCTAACACTGTTTTCACATGCAATACCTTTGTTACGACGAACTTGACGAACTTTGCTTTCTTTACGGACTTTAATAAACTTTTACTTATAAACTTTTTACAATAAATAATCAAAAACGATAACTTTTTTTTTTAATAAAGTTCCCATTTTTAAACTTAATAATTTTTTTAAGTATCACAAATTAAACTTTCAAGTGGTTATTTCTTAGCATTTCTGGTATAATTTTGATTGTTAACAATCTTATTAACTTTCGGAATAATAAAATGTCCAAATAATACTTCGTATTCAAATGGCAAATTTTATGATTTTTCCACCTCTCTGTCTTTGAAGTCCGATTTCAGCAAAAGTAGCCCATTAAGTACCAGTTTTTATTAATGATTATCAAAGCTGAGAGTCTAGCGCAGTTTTTAAAGTTACTTAGGAACCATGCAGCTACCTTTTAATATTTTAAATTTAACGTTGAAATTGTAAGACATTATTTACAGAACGTAACTTTTCAGTTTGTACCATAATTCTGATATTTTCCATATAAGTTATGGAGACAAGTATTTTAGGCATGAAAGAAAAACTCATGAAAATTGATTTGCAAAAAGAATTACTCAAAAAAGTGAAATACTTTTTTCTCTACAATATTTTTAGTCGGTTAGGTCAGTTGTTCTCAAAATTTTAGAAAAATAATCATAACTCGTAAACTATAAAAAATCGCGGAACATACATGGGGGTGTTTCGGATGCCCCACAGGGTGTTCTATCTCAGGACTTCCGCTTGACACTACTTTTTGGGACACCCTGTATACTCAATTTTTATTTGTGAGGCCCTATAAGTGATTTTTTAATTTTTACTGTATTTTCCTATGTTAAAAATGTAAATCATGGTCTTCCTAAAATAAATAAATAAATAAAAGATGATATAAAGTCGTCGCGCAAGTCACATCAAAGCACAAACCTGAAGTGCCACGCTCATTACGCTCAAGAAGACGTTGCTGTGTATGTAGCATGAAAAATATGCCTGTGCGCACCATATGATGCTGCGAAGTATGCAAAGTACCACTATGCTATAGTGAGGGTAAAATTTGTTTTAAAGATCACCATGCATCTTTTTAACTTTTATGTTCCTAATTTGATTTTGATCTCAGTTTTGTGATTTATAATAAATACTTATTTACTTACAATTTTTTGTATATTTATTTCACAGTGGTCACCTAAGGTAACCACCTCATAACACACCCCCCAGGTCTATGTAGTAAAAAAAACAGATGGTTAGCATGCCTAAATATTATATTTTTTTACAATATTACGATCTTATCATTAGTAATAAAAATCTGTGCCGAAAAGAGTTAAGGCGGTATCTTAGCTAAAATCATCACAGAATCATCCGTTCCTTCTTCGCAGACTTCTGGTGAATGAGATTAAGCAGCAGAAAAAGAAGGATGTGGAGCAAATTTTGACTAAACAGTTCGGAGATCAATGGACACAAAATCCTGAACTTGAATGGTTTAAATCTATTATTTCTAACGAAACACCTGCTAATATATCTGCGAGAAATGAGGTCTATGATGACGATGCTGTAGCTGATGATGTGATTGTTATGAGACGGATCAGCAAGGTTTTGTTTAATTATTCTAATTTGTGATTAAATTTCTCATTTATAAAATTTGAGTTTCATTTCAAATACGGACATGTCCATGAATTTATCAGTCAAAACCAGAGCTGTCCAAATTTTCGTTCAAAATCACTTGCCCAAAAAAAATTAACTATTAAGTTTTTTTATAATATTGCAACGGTTATATGTTTGTACTTTGATGACGCTTGAATGCAATAAAAATCAGAAACCTGGCTAGATTTTATTTGCTTGTTTTAAAATTTTACCCCTCCTGTAAAAAAACATTAATCGGACAAGCCCGCTTTTGTTCGCCAGCTCCTATGTGGCCCTATGTAAACACAAACTCTAGGAGGTGCCAAATATTTCATCACATTTCTTGATGACTTTTCAAAGAAAATGTATGTGTATTTTCTCCGGAATAAGTCAGATGTTTTGGAAAAATTCAAGGAATTCAAAACGGAAGTAGAAAATCAACTTGGTCCTCGGGTAAAAGTTCTACTGACTGACAATGACCTGGAATATGTCAACAAGAATTTCTCTGAGTACCTGAAAGCTGAGGGTATCATACACCAAACAACCACACCGTATTCCCCGGAACAGAATGGCACAGCGGAACGTATGAACAGAAGTCTGATTGAAAGAGCAAAATGTATGCTCCTTAATGCCAATCTACCTAAACCATTTTGGGCTGATATAGTACACACCGCTGCTTAATAAATCGTACACCAACGAAATCACTATCATACAAAACACCTGAAGAAATGTGGTTTGGACAAAAACCAAATGTTAAACACATGCGCATATTTGGTTGTGAAGCAATGGTACTGTTATATCAGCTATTTCATGTGATTACATATAAAATAAATTCGCTGAGTCTTCCCACTGCATTGACGACAATGCAATAGGAAACCCATATTGTTCGATTCCATTTTTACTTTAGTTCGAATTGGACCTCCGTCGCGCAACAACTTAATTATTGTAATTTTACAATATTTTTTATTAGTGACAGTTAATTGGTTTTTTTAAAAAAGCAATTCCTGAACCGCCCCGTAACAGTGGTGTCAGAAGTGGGATACCAGTGTTGATAAGCCGTTTCGTTCCGAATTCCACTGGTATTGCCATAACGGGTCGCGCAAATAAACCAAAGTTTTGAACATTGCGCCCAACCAACTCCGGAACGTGAAATCTGTGTTCACGTTTCGTCAAGCTCCAGAATCATCCCGCGACTGAGCCACGACAGTAAGCCTTACTGCATAAGCCTGCAGACCAGCCCCGAGGTCACCTTGGTTGTCGTCAAGAATGAGCTTATAGAGACTTCCACTGTAAGTTCGCCAGTCCCGAGGCGAAACCTTATATTCACGAATATTCCAAAGGAGGAATAAATTATGTTTATGTTTTATATATCTGTAATCTACATAGTACAAGACTTATATAACTAGTAGTCTCGACCTTTATATTCACCTATGTATTAATAAAGCTGTATCGTATGGATAAGTTAATGTTAAGTTTCAATTTGTGATGCGAAACGCAAGTCCACTCCTTCGCGATATTTAGTAAATTCCTCATTGCATCATTTGAGATGTAATGATTCATCTTAACGGGGGGGTTGTTATATCAGCTATTTTATGGGATTACATATAAATCCGTTGCGCATGTCAAAAAGAGTACCGTATCGTCAGAGCAATTACAAAAATACCAAGTGCAACAAGGTCAAGAACCAAAACGTTTGATCCAAGCCGTGGACACCAGATGGAACTCCATGTATTACATGTTAAAAGGTTTTGTGAAGCTCGAAGGTGCCATCCGCGCAACTTTGGCATTTGCTGATAGAAATTTACCAACAATCGGCCCAGAAGAATGGACGCTCTATAAACACCTGTGCCAGGTTTTGCAACCATTCGAAGAGATTACCGCTTCGATGAGTGGAGAAAAATATGTCACAGGAAGCTCCGTGATAATAGTGACGCGTTGCCTTAAAGAAGCATGTCAGAGACTATTAAACAGGAATGACCTGTTAGCAGAAGCGTTCTTCCTTAAATCCGGTTTAGACGAACGCTTTCGTCTGATTGTAACGAGTGGCACATTTTCGCTCTGTACATTTATGGATCCCCGGTTCAAAATGCAGGGTTTTGCAGATCAGGCAGAGGCCATAAAAACAAAAGATAGAGTAAGAAAATTAGTTGCCGCCCTGATTGCAGAGAAAGAGCGCACCACGACCAGTGCGACCACAGACGCTGCCGTAGGTACTGAAGGCACGGACAGTAACGACCTCAGTCCTTTGGCCATATTTGATAAAATGGTGACATCGAGTACTTCGTAAGGTACACCTCTATCTAAATCTATAAAAGAGGTAGATACGAGGGTGGATTGATAAGTTTCCGGCCTAACCAAGAGATGACGCCACTAGGCCTACCTTGAGGTGACATTCTATAGTACCATCCTTGGATAGCTTGTAGCTATAGTTTCAGCCCGATCTCCTTGCTAGTGTAGGTTTGACAGCACACTGAACAAGACGCCTCTGTGGTTTTCGTAAACATGGAAAAGCAGGAAAATCGTGCTGTCATCTAATACTTTTATTTGAAGGGGGTATAGGGATGCAAACGTTATATGCCTTCCAATAAAATAAAAAGTAAAATTTGGAATTATTTTTAAGTATTTTTAAGAAAATTGGTGACAAGGAGGCTATTTGCAATAACAAGAGTCTTAAAACTTCTGGAAATACGACAAATCTTCGAGGTCATTTAGAAAATGTACATTCCCAGCAATTGGAAGATGTACCCTGCAAGAAAACAAAAGTTGGTAACATTACTAGTTACATGCACATTGATGAAGCAACTGCAAGTACCAGTAGTCATAATGTTGACCTTCCATTACAATCAAACATCGACCCCTGGGGGTAACGCCGAAGGAAATTAAAAAAGAGATGGACTTAACACTGGGGACATCCTCCCCGTCATATTCAACCGATAAGCAGTGGGTTTCCGAGTTTAAAAGGGTCGTGTGAGCACCTCTGATAGGCCTCGCTCAGGACGCCCCGATGAGGTCACAACTCCAGATATGATCGAATGGGAGACCGCAGATTGAAAGTGCGTGAGATAGCTGAGACCTGTAAGATGTCATATGAACGTGTGCAACATATTTTGCACCAACATTTGCATATGGAAAAGCTCTGTGCAAGATGGGTGCCGCGTTTGCTAACAGTCGACCAAAAATTGATTCGAAAAAACATTTCTACCGCAAATTTGTCATTGTATAAGCGTAATCCAAGCGAATTTTTGCGTCGATTCGTAACCGTTGAGGAAACGTGGGTCCACCACTACACTCCTGAAACCAAAGAACACTCTAAACAGTGGATTGGACCAGGGGAACCAACTCCAAAGAAGGCAAAAACAATCGGCGAACAAGGTTATGGCTACTGTTTTTTGGGATGCAAGAGAGAGACATTTTAGACACCGTGCAAAAGTTTTTGGAAGAAAACCCGCGCTTTTGTTGGGTCCTGTGCATAGTGACTGTGGCTCATTCAACTGTTTGTCTTTAATTGTGTACACATTCCTGATACGAAATGAGTGATTTGCCAGCAACTACAGGAGGGCCGTAACCAATATCGAAGAATGGCATACCTACAGTTCAGTAAGTCGAGCTTTGGGTGTATCGACTTCGGTGGTTCATCGCGTTGTGGAACGCTACAGGGAGACAGGATCTTACGTGCGGAGGCGAGGACCGCAGAAATCAGGCTACAAGCACCGTTGATGACCGTTTCATCATCTTGCTAACTTTGAAAAATCGCCGACAGGCCGCGGTTCAGACCCGAAATCAACTAGCTGAAGTCCGAAACGTTAATGTTAGTGAACGAACAATTAGGAGGCGTCTTAATGAAGTTGGCTTAAGTCTTATGTGCCAGCAAAAGCACCTAAACGAGCCAGCTCATCGAGTGGCAAGGTTAGCGTTCGCCCGTGCGCACTGGGATTGAACAAGTGCACTCAGTCGCATTTTATTCACCCATGAGAGCCGTTATTGTGTTAATTTCGTGAATGGACGGGAGTAGATGTGGAGATTTCGTGGAGAACGATAAAACCAAACAAACTTCACAGAAACAGTGGCATATGGCGGAGGATCAGTTATGGTATGGGGTATGAGCACGCACAGACTTAGTGCTTATTGAAAAAGGATATCTTTTTTTTTTTTTTATAAAGAGGCTAACAAGTTGACCTCACTCCACCTGATGGTAAGCGGTAGTGAGATCCAAATATGAGGTCGACAGGCGCAATAGACCATATTGAGCCTGTCGCACTCACCCTGAAAGCCGTGAAAAAGGAGACCACAGCTGCGGCAACAACGAGACAAGGCGTGGAGTCTCGCATTGGTATTGAGATGTGCGGGTCGGAGTTGGCCAGTCCGCTGGACGGAAGGGCCCCCGTTTCTACGTGTCTCCCTGGCCGGCGGGCTGACCCGCTCCGCCCGCACAATACCGCCGCTAAGACTCCACTGGTCCGGCGTTTGCCGCAACAATGGCCCCCCCTGGCTCCGGTTCGTACAGTGCCTATCCCGGAACGCGACCTGACCAAGAGAGGTCAGAGTCACTTGGCGAGTTTTACACAACTGTATGGTGGTAACAGCAACCGGTCGACAAAATGTCTCCCACCTGTAAATCTCACGGCACAGCGATACGTTACCGAGATCTTAGAACCATATGTTATGCCTTTTGCTCCATTTATAGGCCTACATTTCGTTTTCATGCACGATAACGCGCGCTCCCATACTGCGCGTATCGTGAGTACCTACCTGAATGAGGTTGGCATTAGTCAAATAAACTGGCCAGCGCGATCACCGGACATGTACCCTATAGAATTTGTCTGTGATATTCTGGGAAGAAGGGTTCGACAGCGAAATCCAGCTCCCAGGAAAGTCGAACAACTGATACAGGCCTTAGTGGACGAGTGGAACAATTCGCCTTAACCAATGATCGATGGTCTTATTCTGAGTATGGAAAATCGAATCCAAGCTCTTCTAAGAACCCGCGGAGGCAACACTTGCTATAAATTTTATGACTTTTTTGTTAATTTTTTTAAAAAAAAAGCAGTCTAAAATCTAACACTCCAAGTTTTCGTAATAAACGTTTAATTTCTTTATAACCTGGTAATTTGTAGCTTATTAAGATTTAATTTAGTTATTTTTAGGCAATGTGAAGTGTTAATTAAGACCAAAATGAATTAAAAATAAATTCATTGAAAAAATCAACCTTATTTTGTGTTCCCCAAATTGTGCCGATGTGTGTATTTCAAATGGACCTGTCAATGATGCTAAGGTGTCTGCCAAAAATGCAATCAGTAAAATTTTTGTCTGTCTGTATGTTCCATATAGAAATCAAAACTACTCGACGAATTTTAACGAAACTTGGCACAATTAATCTTCATACTCCTGGGTAACATACTTTTCATCACGCTCCAATCAATAGGAGCAGAGTAGTGAAGGGAAACGTTAGGAAAACGGGAGAAGTTACTCCATTTTTTAAGCTTCCGTCACGTGTGTGTGTAGCCTTAATGGTTAAAGTAACAAAGAAACTAAAATGTATGACGGAAAAAATACATAAAACTGTCTATACGGTATTGTGGGTATGGTGGAAAATTTGAGTTTCGAAATAATTTTTTAGGTTAATTGAAGTGAAGTGAAGTTTAATTAATAATGCCGCGACGAAGACGATCGAATCTTTCCCGACAAAGCCATATTGCAAGAAGAATACGAAATACCGCAAATGAAAGGACTGAAGAAGAACAAAAATTCTCAATCACGAGAGCAAAGTGAAGCAGCGCGTGAAACAGCTCGGTTGGCAAAGCAGAATCGTCGAGCGAACAACAGAGGTCAACAAATAGTTAATTTGCGACGCAGAACAAGAGATTTATCAGGGCTGATTTGAATCGAGCAGCGTTTTAGCAATGATTACAGCTTGCATCCTAGCGTTTGCATTGGGCAAATGGACGTTGTTTGCGAGTATTGTGGTGCATTAAAGTTTTCCGGAGAAACGCCTGGATTATGCTGCCTTAATAGTAAATAGCCTCCCCGAATGGCGTAGCGATCAAATCTTCTACGTCTGGCGCACCCTGGGCAATCAGTGAGTGCCCCCCACGCTCGGGCTAATCTCTCCACCACGATGGCAAAATCCAAACGCTATAAAAAACGGTCCTTTTCAGGACCAAACAGTCCACTTACAGAGTCGGCTTTGTGAGTCATCTCGATCAACATCGAAGGGTTCTCACAGGCCAAGTCTGAAATACTTTCGCAACTATGTCAGGAAACGGAATGCCATATTTTATGCGTTCAAGAGACCCATCGCGTTGACAATCAAAGCCGTCCACACATTCCTGGACTGTCGCTTGTCACCGAGATCTGTCGCCCAAAGCACGGTACTGAGCGACTTGATGGGTGCCTCAGATAACGCGATTCGTGTGGCCGAATACTGGGCCATCGACATTGCCATCGACTCGATAAGCAGAAGAAGAATGGTAAAGTTAAATTGCCATTGTTGACTACGCCACTTGAGCCATTGTATAGATTGCTTTGTGGCGAAACACAAGAATCACGCCACTTTCTTGCAAATACTCAAAAATACAATGGTTGTTTCCAAATGACGTCATTTGGGGCAGATATTATCGAAGAACGAGGATTTTATCCGACATTTAATTCCGTTACTGGCCACTCAGGAAAAGGTGATTGATGAATATTATGCATCTGATTATTGCATTAGGAACACTTTACATGTTTTAAAACAAGAAATGAGACACAGATTTTCTCACTTAGAAAACTACATATTATTTGCTAGAGCGACGTTTATTGATCCTAGATACAAAACAAATTTTTTCAAAAATCCTTTAACAAAAGATCAAGTCATGAAAAATATTTTAGATTCACTTGGAGATGAGGACTTAAGTTTGCCGTCATGTTGTTGCAAGTTTGCCAAAGCGTCCTAAAAAAAGGAATCAGGATGATAATGAAAACTTGGGCTCTAGTACTAGTCTTTCAGAAAAATAAATTAATGAATATGTTTTGGATAAACGTATTGCAAATGAAGAAGACTCACTTCTTTGGTGCAAAGTAAATAGCTACAAATATGGCATTTTTTCTCCAGTAGCCAGGGAATATTTGGTAACTCCGCCCACAAGTGTCCCCAATCCTTGTGAACGAATTGCGTATGAGAAAGGTCTCCGCGCGTTGGGTACCGAAAATGTTAAACGACGAACAAAAGAAGAAACGAGTCGACATGTCAAGAGCAAATCGCGAAAAGTTCCAGGCAGACAAGGATAGTTTTTTAACGAAACCTCGATCCACCATTTTGATCTTGAAACAAAACCACAATCGAAGACATGGAAACGATCCGATGAACCGACGCCGAAGAAATTCAAAGTGTCGCGCTCAGCAGGGAAGGTTATGGCGTCTGTTTTTTGGGACGCTGGAGGAATAATCATGTTGGACTACTTGAAAAAAGGGGCCACTATTACAGGCTCTTACTATGCAGAACAAATAAGAAGATTGCGGGAGCTAGATTTATTATTGATTATCATTACTTTTGGATCACCCCTCGTACTTTACACACCTCACCGAAACAGGCTGCACGGAGAAAGAGCCTCCAAGCTTTTATTTTAAAAATTTAACATTCCATTGCTTCAATTTAATTATTAAGAATTAAAAATTACAACAAATTTAATAATTAAATTGAAGCATGTTATTTTATTAGAAAAACTATATTTTGTGTACATACATACATATACATTCATAAAATCACGCATTTTTCCAGAGGGGTAGGCAGAGATCACTTTCTGCCATGTGTTACGGTCCTGCCACACCATTTTCCCTTCTTCCACATCCATCAACCTCTTCATGCATGCTCGTCGATTACGTGTACTTTTGATTTGACCTATTTGGTCATGAAAGGTCTTTTTTGGTCTTCCCTGTCGACATCTCCATTTATACCCTATATATACCCTTCGTTAATTGTCTTTCACTCATCCTCTCAACATGGCCAAACCATCTAATGATAATCACCATGTTTATTTTTGGCCAATAGAGAAGCCATCTAAATAGGGTCATGTATGCAGAGCAATCAATCATCAATCGAAAAACCAGGCTGCGATGTCATTATTTACTCTGACGATTGCTGTGGTCAGCAAAAAAAATTATTTGTTTTTGCTATGTTCTACTATGCAGTGACTCGGTTAAATATAAACTCCATTCAACACAACTTTTTAATTCGAGGCCACACACAGAACGAAGGTGATGCAACTCACTCTGTAATAGAAAAATCTGTGACTAGAGCCAAAAATGCTGGATGTATTTATGTACCCGATCAATACATTTCCCTAATCCGTGGAGCCAATAAAACTGGCAAACCGTTCGTTGTGAACTTTAACGATTTCCTCGATTTGAAAGCACTCGCTGAACTTTAACGATTTCTTCGATTTGAAAGTACGATGGTTAACTGTGGAGCCTGTGGCAAGTTTATGCAGTCGACAGGTGGCGCTAAAGTTATTTTAAAGATAAACCGGGAAAAAAAGTATTGATTGTTGACAATCTATCTTCACATTTAATCTCATTCGAGAGTAGGGTTACCAGATGAAAAAATCAAAAGTCCGGAGAAAAGGCCTGATTTCCATGGAAAAGTCCTGAGATTTTCTACAGATGAGAATTTTCTCTCAAAAACGTATTATTATCGTTGTATACGCGTTTTACGCGACGCGTTGCAAGCTTGTATGTACATCGCACTCAAAACAGCGGGGTGGAGGGAGGAGGGGGGCGCCCGTCGCCCCGCAGCGCGGTTGCCGCTCGCTCGGTCGGTCACTCAGTCAGTTCGTCTTGCGCCATTGCGAAGGTTGGATTACGCTTCATTGAGTGTCACCACGGGACGGGCGAGCGAGCGAGAATCGGAGCTGTTGGATGGATTATCCATCCATCATGGATACGAGTTAAAATGTCTTCAAGTACCAAACGACCACGATACGTGTGTACATTCACAGATACTTTAAAACAAAGATTTCCGATTATGAAAGATGGAAGAGAACCTACCGAAGTGTTTTGTTCAATATGTAACAATCATTTTTCAATTAAGTTCAAGGGAGGTGCTGATATTGAAAAACATATCCTAACGGAAAAACATAAAAAAAATAGTCTGACTGTTTCAAGTAACACCAAAATCGACTCTTTATTTCAACCACAAAGTTCTGGACTGACAGACCAAATATCCGCCGCTGAAGCCACTTTAGCTTTCCACACAGTGAAACATCACCAGTCATTTAAATCTATGGATTGCACCAGCCAACTGGTTAAGGCTATATTTGCCGATTCCAACACTGCGAAGAGTATTTCTTGTGCACGAACGAAGACTGAGGCCATTGTAACGGGCGTGATATCTCCGTGGGTAATTGAACAGGTACAAGTCTCATTACAAAATGTCAACTTCTTGGGCGTTTCCACAGATGCAAGTAATCACGGTGCTGAAAAAATATTTCCTATTATGATACAATTCTTCGACTGGCAAGAAGGAATTAAAACCAAACTGCTGGATGTGCTGAGCACACCCAATGAAAAATGCTAACACTATAACAGAGATAATTAAAACAAGCTTGCAAAAGTACGACTTGTTGATGAAATGTGTATCATTTACAGCAGACAACGCTAATGTTAATTTTGGCGGAGTAAATCGGCAACCGGGACAAAATGTTTGGACTAATTTAAAAACTTTCTGGACAAAGATATCGTAGGAGTTGGGTGCCCAGCGCACATACTACACAATTGTATTCAACATGGCACTGATAATCTGCATATTGATATAGAATCTGTAGTAATGAAGCTGTTTAATTATTTTTCCGTATACACCGTACGCACGGAGGCGTTGAAGGATATCAGCGAATATATAGACGTCAATTATCAGAAACTATTGTTTCATAGCAAGACCCGATGGCTTAGTCTGTTTCCAGCGATCGAAAGAATATTGAAGATGTATGAACCGTTGAAGCAGTACTTTTTATCTACTCCTGGTGTACCAATTACTTTGAAGAACTTTTTTGAAAATGAACTCAGCGAAGTTTATTTATTTCTTGCTCACTCATTGATGTCAATATTTCAGACGAAAATTGAAGACATCGAAAAAGAAAACAATTCTGTTTTAGATATTAAAAGAATCCTCGAATCCACACATGAAATTTTCGTTGCACGAGCGAACGCAAACTTCATGCCACTTAAAGTGCGAGAGTTGCTGGCTAAGTGCACTGCGGAAAACCAAGAAGTTTTCAAGCATGACCTTAAAAATATGTATAAGACTTGCGTAGAATATCTGATCAAGTGGATGACGCCTTTAGATGATTTCAAAGTCTTTAATTGGTTGATGCTGAAAAAGGGCCAAATGATCGACTTTGATCAGATTGCTTTATCAATTCATTATCTAAATGGAAAAGGAATACACATAGATGATGTGAAGTTATTCGATGAAATTGCATCTCTGAATAGTTTTTTGACAAAACAGGAAGTAGCATTTTTGATGTAATGCTTCATGCGTTGTGGGCAAACATTTTCAAGACAATAGGTATTTCACGATTGCCAGAGATACTGCGTATTTGTCAATATATATTTGCAATAACAGCTCAAAATGCAAACGTAGAAAGAGTTTTTTCTATCATGGGAGCTCAATGGTCGAAAGAAAGAAACCGACTAAACGTGTCTTCAATTCGAGCTCTACTTTTAGTTCAATATAACTTGAAGAGTTTAACTTGTGAGGCATTTTATAAATCAATAATCAAAGAAAAGAATTTACTTAAAAAGTTTCTTCAAATATTAAATACGACAAAACTAATTAAGTACCTATTTGGATAAATAAGTATTGATTTTACCTGCAAATGTTAGTAACATTATTTTTAAGGATGATTATTGAAGATGATTATTTTTAGTTTGTTTTACTTTGATAAATAAGGATTGATTTTAACTGCAACTGCAATTGTTACCAAAAGAAGATTGTCTTTAGTTCGTTTTACTTCGATAAATAAGTATTGATTTAACTGCAATTGTTACCAAAAGAAGATTATTTTAAGTTTGTTTTAAATTAATACATAAGTATTGATTTTAACTGCAATTGTTACCAAAAGAAGATTATTTTAAGTTTGTTTTAAATTAATACATAAGTATTGATTTTAACTGCAATTGTTACCAAAAGAAGACTGTTTTTAGTTCGTTTTACTTCAATAAATAAGTATTGATTTTAACTGCAATTGTTACCAAAAGAAGATTATTTTAAGTTTGTTTTAAATTAATACATAAGTATTGATTTTAACTGCAATTGTTACCAAAAGAAGATTATTTTTAGTAGTTTAATAAGAGAGATCTTTAAAATGTAACCTGTATTTTATTAAAAATCCTGAGATATCACTAGATTTGCTAAATCCGGCCGGAATCCTGAGAAGAGTCGAAAAATCCTGAAATCTCAGGACAAATCCTGAGATATGGTAACCCTGAATGCAGCGGAACTGCCGTAACTATTTAAATAGTTTATTGAACATAGAAGTGTAAAATATTATTATCTTGCTTTTGTATTTTCTTTCGAAACCAACATTGCCAATTTTATATAGTATACATGTATTGCCATATAATGCGTGAACTTGTCAATACGACAAGTCGTCCTGAGCAGGACTACTTACAGTTTTATTACGATAAGCTTGCTTCAGGCAACGCGTGCGGGTTGCCTGGCTCGCTCACAGAAGCTATAATAGGCACAATCGGAAATAACCTTATAGAGATTGGTGCGATTTCTGTTGGCTATTGAGATACGCCCAGTCACCTGTAATAAATGTTTCATGACCACAAAAAAGAAAAATAATAACATAAAAACACAACATTTACCGGCGCACCTTGCCCTCGTCAAAATTATTTTGGAATAACTCTTCTGACGCTCTGTAAAATCGCATATGATTTTGTTACAACTAATGGCTTAGCACGTTACTATAACCAAGCAACGGCGGTAGAGCTACCCTCACTAAGAATAAAATAAATAAAGGCGTCCGATTTCAGCCATGGCGGCCGATCTCAATTGAGATCAGCCAAGTGCGCAGGACATATTATAGTGCACAAGTGTGCGCGTAAATAAAAGTGCACTCTCTATTCCCTTGCTCTCATTATTCGGTGTCGGCAATCCGACATGACCGATGAGAGATTGGGCGCAGGACCACCGGCTTAACGTGCTTTCCGAGGCACGGGCGTTCAACCGCCAACTTCCTAACTCCGGGCTGAGTAATTTCATTACAGAAAAACTCACACAAATTTTGCCCGACCCCGGATTCGAACTGGGGACCTCTCGGTCTTTACGCAGCGCTTGCTACCAATAGACCAACGAGCCAGTTAACAACTCACTCACTAAGAATAACACTCCATTGGAGTGGTATTATTCTTTTATGGCACGGCATCCTGGCATATCACTTTGCAAACCGGAGGCTACGTCATTAGGCCGAATCCATTAATCAATTAAAAAAAAATAGTTTATAAATTTATAAGACTGTTTTCACAGATTAACGTTTGCTAGAATACAGACCAAATGGCACAATTTGGTATAAAGTTAGTTTTGATGACGAGCTTTACCCGTTACCACATCGTCCCACTCCAATTAAAAGCATCGAACAAAATAATAATGAGAATTTTACAAAAAACACCGCCTAAATCTAATAAAATGTCAGTCAACTCCGCTCAAGTCATAATATAAAAGATAAAATCAAGTAAATCGTCACAATTAGAATAAATAATTATTTCTTCGCCGCTTACTAGAGTATGTATTAAGTAGCAATAGAAAAAATAACGCAGATTTAAAAAAAAAATAGTTCTATTCGTCTCCTGTAAAGTTGGTAAAAATGACTTATGCGGTGTTGTAAGATAAGGGACGATATGCTTCAAATGAAAAGGCTTGGGAAAAGAGGAAAATAACCGGACTATTTGACAATAAAATACATAGTACAAGGAACAGAGGACGACGAAATAAATTAATTAATGCTACAAGGTGTAAGTACGTCCTTACCTTTACGAAAATATGAAGCTATTGCAGCTAAGTCGAAACGCACTCAGGCGAGAAACAGCAGCGAGCATTATTATAAGAAACCTCAGGCGCAAGCACAAACGCCAGTAAGATGTTATAGTTGGTGGCAAGAATCAAATATCGGCAATGTATCCTGTTGTAATATAGATTAAATATAATAATCTTAAATCCTGTGGCGCCATATCCAGTGACGCGTAAAAGAAACTCTAATTTTTAATCTGTGGTTGCATCCACTTCCGGCTTTCTCATTGGTTTGAAAAATTTGTGTTGGACGAAAGTTGTGTTGTTCCTTTATCTAAAATAAGTAATAAGAGAAGTGCTATATAATAAAGGATTTTATTTCAACATGGTAGCAAGGCGTAGTTATCGCTAAAATAAGTGTAAAAGTAACAGCAATAAGAAACAACAAAATCTGCGAACGGAACACCGGCCGGCTAAACAAGCGAGGATCGAAGATAATAATGCTACCAATTTTTGACGGAGCAAGCTATTCAAGCTGGAAATTAAGGTTATTAACCTTACTGGAGTACAAAGAATGCCCCGAGGCCGCCATTTGCACAATGCCGGCGGCTATCAAAAATGAAAACGCAGAAGCAGAATGGAAAAAGAAAGATCTAAAAGCAAGAACCATTATCATGAGTACAATATCAGATAAACAATTAGAATTTGTCAGTGAGTGTAATTGTACACATAACACTAACCACTGTCAACATACATGAGTGTAACTGTACGAAGAATTTATACAAAACTAATTCATTTTAAAAATCAATAATACTACATATCATAAATAAATCGTTTTCTTTCTTTTTTTTAATCCTTTAAAATAAATAACTTTTGAGCAACCCTGATTATATTATGTTTTTTTGTACTCGATATTTTATACTTTTTGCAAGCAAGTTACTTACAAAAAAATATAAAATGACAGCACCACCTTTTTAAAATGTTGTTCTTCCTTATTTAAGATGATGTGTGTTAATTGTTCATTATTGTACGTAAAAATGTGTTAATAAATATGTTGAATTTTTATGCAGTAATAGGCGTGTCGACAACATTAAATAATCAAGGATTTTTTGATTTTAGCGAATTACTTATACTATAACAATTGTTCTCAAGATTTTAATTTTCATATACAAATGGAGATTATTAAGATTTTCGATAAAAATAAAGCAGTAAATACTGCAATCTGCCATTTTGAATGAAACACCAATCACAGTGCATTACGTCACGTCAATGTAAATAACACAGCGACGCTTCAATTTTGTTTGTGTTTACGCTATTTTATTGAGTTTTACATCGATTTCATACCAACAGTGTGTTTTCTCGACACCATAACAATGGAACCAGGCTTTATTAAGGCAACAAGCACTAATTTACCCAGGATTGATTTACTGATGTTGGGAGATTTCCTCGCATCAAATAAAGATTTTTGCTCATCAGAGTTCAGAAATGTAAAAACCTCCTTGTAAGTTAATTTGTATTTATCTATAAGTGTCGATACGTCTTAGATATAATCAAACCTCTAGTGAAATCGGTGGACATAAGGAAATAAGATATTATTGGTTGATTTTACATACAAAAAATCTTTGAGGTTACCTCTCTTGCAGCCTTATACCTAAGTTGTAACAAGATCATACTACTTCACGTCCATGACTCTAAAGAGAGTAAATTTGAAACCTACAAATAGTTTGTCTCATTATAAACACCTAGTAATACAGTCACATCATCAAAATATTGTGTATCTAATCTAACTGTAAATGTACATAGTAAGTATGTATCGCAATTTCTAATTGGTATGTATATATTTGTCCTGATTAATGTTACTTATTCCAGGTCTTCAAGACCATCGTATGGCGATGATGCCATCAGTTATGTACAACTGAAAAGAGACGCTAACATCTGCACAGTGAAATGCAAGATTTGCCCGGAACACAAAGTGCATGCAAAGTTATATGCAGTCACTTTACTAGTTGATGAAGATGATGAGAAAGTCATATCAATTCAATGCCATGATTGTGTTGCAGCTCATGGTGGCTGTAAACATGCCATCGCTTTACTCATGTGGATCCATCGGAGAAGCGAAGAACCTTCTTGTACTGAAGTTCAGTGCTATTGGCTAAAAATCAAAGCTATCCAGAGTTGGCACTACTTTAAAGTATATTTCAGCAAGAGAGTTAGCCAAAGGTAGCACTGTAGTGCCTTCAAATCCAAAAGTTTTAGAAAGATTTTTTGAGGAAAGCAAGAAAAGAAAGACTTCTAACTGTGAGATATTAAAATATCAACAAGATTATGTTTGTGATGACCTACTAAGTGCATCAATGCACCATCTTGTATTGAAATATAAAGAAGAGTGTCCTGATACATTTTTAAGTAAGGTAAACTTGTCTGTTGAAGTCATACATCGGATTAAAATTGCAACAAGGGACCAATATAAAAATAGCCTGTGGCATGAACTCCGTTATGGCAGGATAACAGCTTCTAGAGCTTTTGAAGTCAGTCGGTGCCAGACTGATCATGGTACTCTCATTGCAACAATCATGGGGGGGAAAATAATAGACACACCAGCTATGAAACGTGGGAGATATTTAGAAAATCAAGTTAGAGAAATAGTTAGCAAGAAGCTTGGAAAAAATATCATGGATAGTGGATTATTTATATCAAAACTGCATCCTATGTTAGCAGGTTCCCCTGATGGAATATGTGATGATAGCATAATCGAGATAAAGTGTCCAATAAGTGATAAGACTTATTTAAATTATATAAAACACGGGAAACCAAGCAAGAAATGCTTTGCCCAGATGCAAATGCAAATGTTTCTAAGTGGTCTAAAAAGTGTTATTTTTGTGTAGCCAACCCAAACTTTTCTAACAACAAAGAAGTTGAAATTTTGTGTATAGCATTTGATGAAAGATTTATGTCAGAGTTTCTTGTAAATGTAATAAATTTTTGGAAATCCAATGTGTATCCACTTTTGTTTAAAAGTATGGAGTAAAAAATAAAAAAGCAGAAATTTACTCATGTTTTTTATTTAATAAGTGAATCTTGTATATTAATTAAACCACAAGCTATTGTAATAACATCATCTAGTACTTTGACTAAACCTAAATTAAGACAGGCATGAGGTTTTAACATATTGAATTCACGTATTCGTCGAATAATCCTCTCAACATGAATCCTCAAACTCGCAATTTGTTTTGTCTCTTTCGCTTCGGCTTTTTAGTAAGCTTAGCTCCAGACACAACACTTGGAGGCCTGACTAACCGCACACCCATCTTTCGTAAATATACTTCAACATGTTTGAAACCACGGTCCGCCATGACCCACATACCCGGTTCCAAGCATTTTGAAAAGTCAGAAGTTTCTACAATAGTTGTGTCAGTTATTCGGCCTCCATAACCATTTGATATATAATTAATCAGTCCATTTGGAGTACAAGATACTAGATATTTTACAGTATTTGCTTTTTTGTAGTCTGACCAAGAGAGTGCTTGGTTTAGGGCCTTTGACGGTTTCTGGATCTCAACTTCTAAGCAGTCTATGATACATGTTACTTGACTATATTTATGCCTGAAAGCCATAGGTAAATTTTTTTTAATTAAGTCCTTATCTAATTTTATAATAAAGGGACGCAATACGCTTGCTATAATAGGTATATTTTTGAAAAATATTTTGCTTGGATAAGATTTATCCATGCCAAAAATCATCAGCAAGTTCACGGAATGAATTGTTTAATTTAATTTTTTTTAGACATAACAAAATATGGTCAAATGGTATATCTGTCTGTTCTTGAATCACATTCACTAAATAATAACAATGTAAAGGAACACCAATATAAGAACGGGGATTATTTTTGATTCTTCTCAAAGTACAATTTAAATCATTTAATTTTTCTCTCTTTTTGTCATCCTCTATCATCTCGCTACAATCTGATGTAGACTCTATTTGAAGAGATTTTGTGGATGGTGATGAGTCTCGCTGAGATAAAGAGGGAGTATAGGAAGTATCACTATCGGATTGTTCTATTTTTTCTTACTATTTTTGTCAACACAGTTACACTTGGTCTTGATGGGTTGCTGTTAGCACTATTTTTGATTTTAAATGGTGATGTAGAAACGGAATGCTGAGATGGCTTCAATGGTGATGTCATCTGATTTACCAAACTGGATTTTGTTTGGATAGCTTTGCTCCTAAAAGTTTTACTAAAGTGCACTTGTACTGATTTATGCAGCATTCTAGGTGTTGGTTGTGAAGTTTCTTCAATAGTCTCCTGAACTGTAAAAGAAAATAATATATGATCATTATATAACTTTTTTATTTAAATTATAATGGTGAGAAACTAAGACAAAAATATATTTTAACTAGTGGTCCGCCCGGGCTGCACCCAGGGACATATTATATTTATATAAACCGTTCTTAAGAATCCCTCTATCTCCTGGTCATAACCAAATCAAAATCGGTCTGGTAGTTCCTGAGATTAGCCTATACAGACAGACAGATATACGCTTCGGACAACTTATTTATATAATATGTATCGATATTGATTGGCACTGATTGCCTTGATCTAATGAATATTTAAATACATACCTGAACTACCGGATGCAATTTCTACAGATTGTGAATGTTCTGCTGCCATTCTGCTTTCTTCAAACTGCTTTTCACATTCTTCAATAATCATCATCCTTCGCTTCTTAGCCACATAGGGTCTCTCTATTGAGTCAGATGTTCGAATTATTCTGTCTGGCTGACATGTAAATTTTTTTGGGCATACATCCTGGTTTCATACGCACTTGTGATACCGACCCCATTATATGATACTCCATGTAATTTTCCATATCATTTGGCAACTGCAATTAAGAAGTATACAAATTAAAATTGGTGATAAGAATAACAACAAAGACCTAAACAAACATAACCTCAATTGTTATCATAAAACCTCACTCAATATTTCAATTTCCTACAGTAAACAAAGACTCAGAAGAAGTTTTAAATCAATAATATATGATAACATACTCACATCAAAGTGATCTTCACAGAAATAAATTGGTGAATCCGTGGCTACACTGTTTGGGCTTCGCCGAGCTAGCTTTAACCACTTATCTCTTATAATTTTCTTGTGTGGAACATACACAAACAACTTATCAGGGCTCATTATAGATGTATTTTTACATAAAGGGACCGCACACCACTTATAAACCTTGGAATTCATTATTTCAGTTCACTTTTCTTCACTGCGCTTAGAAACAACAACAAGCTTACATACTTGTGACGTCACAGCGTCACCATGACATTTACGGCTTGTTTTCGTGAGCTACTGTCAAACATTTTAGGAAATTAAAAAAATATGCCGTAATGCTTCTTTAATTACCGAAATATTGGGTTTTTCGCATATAGTAAATGTGTACAAACATTCTGAAAGATAATTTGAAAATCTTTCGTCACGCCTATTGTAGATTTATCATTAATATCGTCAGGGTGAAATACTTTTGTCAACAAATTTTCTCTTAGATTGTACAATCTTTGCCCGTATTTTTGAGCAGTAGACGACTCTCTGATTGGTGGGGTAAATATGTCGTTATCTATTGCCTTTCTTCAAGGAAGGGAAAGGCCCCGCCAGTTTTCGAATTCTATAGGGTGATCTTGAAATATTGATTCTAATTCGAAATCATTTTCGAAATCTGCCTACCATGGTGATTTTATTTTTTAACAGTTCTTCTGCTAATGGAATGCTAGTGTACCAATTATCACATGTTAGATTCCTTCCAGAATCTAAAATGGACGCACATAATCGCATAATCATATCGCTTGGCTTATAGCTGACTTTATAAGGACCATCTGGTTGTTGACCAAGATATGGTTCACTTTGGTACGTATAAAAAGTCTTTGCATCGTATAAAGCAAAACTCTTCAAACAATATCGCCCTGGCTTACTTGGAATATTCTGTCGAATATATTTCAACGTCCTCTAAATTTCAGCAATTGTTCATCTATTGTTAAGTTCTCATTGAGACTGTAGTTGTCACCGCAATGATTGTTGAATTGCACAAAAATGTTTCTGATTGGAGCAAATCTGTCTGTCGACTTTCTTGATTCACGAGTGTTCACAAATCTAAGAAGGAATGAGAATCGGTTATAACTCATTATTTTGTGGAAAATTGCAATACCTAGTCTAGACTCATCCCATAAATATTTAAGTTTTCTATGGCTGGATTTACACAAACCGGACAAAATTAGTAAGCCGATTCGATAAGTGCTCTCATTTCAATTTCATCGGTTTTATCGCAAATTCTCTGACGTATATATTTATGGCTTATCTTTTCTGTGTAAATATTCGTACAACTAGTTATTTCTGCGATCATATCGTCGGTAATAAACAGTTGGAAACTTTCAAATGGCGATTTACAAGATTTAGTAGCCATACCTTTGGGTCCAAGAGCTTCAGTAATTATGTTTTGAGTGCGGGTTCTGATTGCAGTACGATCCTTGACTTTGTGCCACTTTGTCTTTTCCGATGTAATTACGATGACGATCCTCAGTTTCAGCCTCTTCTACTTCAGACTCTTCAACCTATGAAATATCCTGTCCTGATAAAGAATCATGATCAGATTCTTCAATAAAATCTACATCCAAGCTGTCATCACTATGCACTGCAACATTATCATCGTTATCCGATATTACTTCTTCTAACAAAGCAGTCAATCTCTTAACTAGACAACATCTCTTACAGGTCTCATGCTGTATTTCGTCACTTTCCCGATTCGTCCGACGAGCATGTATAATCAAGTATATAATATTATAAACCATTTTTTTTTTCTTTATTTGCACTTGTTCCATTGAACGGAAGAAAACATTTATTGATAATTAAAAAAAATATAAACAAAAAAAATTGATTGATTTATTAGCCCCATGATGGTACGACTGTGAATTTTTATTCGCAGTACTGCGAAAACTCAAATTTAAATTCGCACCATGATCAGTTCTATGATTGAACTAGCTAGAGCTATTGACATCGACTGGCTCGGCGGAACAGTGGTTAGTGACTCAGGTTCACTGACAACGGTTCCAAGAGTCGTGGGTTCGATTCCCACCCGGGACAAATATTTGTGTAAAAAGTTATTTATGTCACATCTTCGTTTGTTTCCGCCGCTGTCAATATATGCGTGAATTGAGAAGGTTTAGTTGGAATAGTTTTATTATTGCAATGGAAAATAATTCTATTAGCTTAAATTTATTTCAAGTGAGAGATGAAAACGTATTTTGCTGATGGCTGGATATAGATTGACTCTAGCAAAAACTAATAAAAACGGTGCTTCAAGATGGCGTTGCGTGAATCGTTTTGAATGTAGTGGAAGTGCAACTTTAAGTGACAATTCCAACATATAACGGGAAACGCGTCACTGCTGTAATCCCGATCATGCAACGAACGCTGTTGATGTTGTATTGGATCAATGCAAAAAAAAGGTGTGTGTAGATTTGGGGCCAGTAAAACAAATCTTTGAAGATGCAACAATGGATTTACGTGATAATGCTACTCTAGATCCGACAAAATTTCATGTTGATTTTGAGCATGCGGTGATAAATGCTATTTCAAAAGTGTTTCCAAACGCCGAAATAGTTGGATGTTTTTTTCATTTTTATCAATGCTTGTGACATGAACTGACACTCGAGAAGGTCGGCATCATGTTTCAAAATGCAGAGCTCTTGCTCATTTGCCCTAAAACCACATTCCAGAAGGATGGTTAAAACAATTTAAAATAATTCGATGGAGGGTAAAAGCTTTGAATTGTTTAATGAGTATTTTTCAAATACCTGGTTTGACTCAGTGTTGTTATTTAGTTGCTATAATCAGCGGCATCGAACTATTAACTCACTCGAAGGCTGGCATAACAGGATCAATAGACGGATTAACATAAAGAAACCAGGCCTTTACTATTTTATTTCTATAATTAAAAGAGAAGCTAACTTTGTGGATTTAAAAGTTAAAAAAAAAGTTGATGTTGAAGCGCTGCGTTATTAGAGCGTTTTCACATTATCCGATCCGATATCGGTGTCGGACGCCGATCCGATATCGGGGTAAGTAAAATGTATGAAATATGTACCTGTCTTTCATATTGTCCGGCCCGATATCGGATATCGGGGCCGACACCGATATGCTGGCGGCACCATCGGACGCCCGTGAGCCGTCGGACGATAATGTTTGTATGTGTGCTATACGTATATCTAAATTGTCTCAGTGTGCGTAGAGGCCGATGCGCGGCGGGCATTTTGAGTTTGTTTACTAGTTCAGTTGTCATCATGGCGTCGCCATCATTTAAATACGATATAATTACATTAATTGAACTGGTAGAATCTAAACCATGCTTGTGGGATAAAACTCACGAGGAATATAAAAATAGAATACTCCGAGACAATAATTGGCGAGAAGTATGTGAATACCTTGAAGAGGGATATGAAGTTTTAAATCAGGATGAGAAAAAAAAGACTGGTATGTAAGGACAATGGGCAAAAATGTATGGAGCTTGGTCTATTTTTGAAATTGAGTGGCAGTCTCCGGAATCAGTATATCTTGCGAGGCACTATTAAACAACATTATTTAAAATAAAAATCGTGAGCATATACAGGTTAGTTTAGGAGATATCGAATATTGTTGTCTTTGTATATTTCGATGATTCAATGCAAAAATTGTTTATTTATTTTTATAATATTCCTATTGTTAAGTGTATATTATAACTATTAAAAAGTCTAATATTTTCAAAGGTTTACAAGAAAATAAAAAACCGACCATATTTTTAAGATTTTATTATGATAAATACAATCACATACAAAAGGTACAATATAAAAACGTCCAAAGAAGTTTTGTCGACCGGTTGCTGTTACCACCATACAGTTGCGTAAAACCCGCCAAGTGACTCTGACCTCTCTCGGTCAGGTCGCGTTCCGGGATCAGCACTGTACGAACCGGAGCCAGGGGGGACCATTGCTGGGGCAAGCGCCGGACCAGTGGAGTCTTAGCGGCGGTATTGTGCGGGCGGAGAGGGTCAGCCTGCCGGCCAGGGAGACCCGTAGAAACGGGGGCCCTTCCGTCCAGCGGACTGGCCAACCCGCACAGCTCAAACCAATGCGAGACTCCACGCCTTGTCTCGTTGTTGCCGCAGCAATAGTCTCCTCTTTAAGCGGGCTTTCAGGGTGAGTGCGAAAGGCTATTGTGCCTGTCGACCTCATATTTGGATCTCACTACCGCTTATCATCAGGTGGAGTGAGGTTATCTTGTTAGTTTAATATTTAAAAAAAATGCTTTTTTTATAAAAAAACTTACTCGTCTATAATAATAGTGTCTAAAAACGCAGCAGGTAATCGAATTTCATCTTGGTATCGTGCCGTGGCTGGGTGATTCCGTCAGACGAGTTTATACTATAAAAAAATGTCACTTTTCGTAGGCGCAGGTTTATTGTAATTCTGAATTATCCTATTTAAATAAAAAACCGCTGTTTGCTTTTACACAATTATCAAAATAAAATAGTTATGTAATAATACGTTAATGAAATATAACAATCTTCATCACTCTATATTTCTATATCTAACCATGACTCGAAGTAACTGCCATATAATAAGTTTTTATTTACGACACGAACTATGATATGCAATTGAAATTTGAGACTGCCACGCGATTTTTATTTTAGCCCAAAATGCCCATATTGTGATTGTCTATTATAGGTAAGTACGTATAGTAGGACCATTAGCAACTGAGCGTTGGGACACAGATTAGATAATAGTTACTACGTAAAAATATTTATTACCTCAACGTTCAGTTGCTAATGGCCAATGTACGAGTTATGTAAATATTTATTTTATGACCTAGATCTTGGACAATTGCCATGGTAATTTACCTACATCTGAAACGAAATAATCAGCAAAGGTTGCACGGACTCCACGTCCTGTTTTATTAGTAGATTTTGTCTGGGGACTGGACAAAGTTTCTAGAGATACTCTCTCACTTAAAATTATATCTTCTATTCGATATCCATCACGCTTCCTCACGATGTTATGTAAAATAACACAAGCTTTCACTATGTTTTTGGCAAATGTTGGGGACACATCGATGGGTCGATGGAATATTCTCCATTTATTACTCATAATTCCAAATGCACACTCAACATACCGCCGTGCTCTGCAAAGTCTGTAGTTAAATACGCGTTGTTTTTGACTTAAATTATGTCCAGAATAACTTCGTAACACATGTTCATTCATTGGGAATGCATCATCAGCAACAAATACATAGGGAACTGTAAGTCCTCCTTCAGTAATGGGTTTTGGCTGTGGAATGTGTAAATTTCGTTGCATCAACAATTTCCAAAAATGAGTGTTTTGTAGTATAGAGGAATCACAATCTTTGCCATATGCGCCTATATCAACAAAAATGAACGAATAATCTGAATCTACAACTGCCAAAAGGACAATTGAAAAGAATTTCTTGTAATTCATATACATTGAACCGCCATGTGGAAAATTTTGAATGCGTATGTGCTTTCCGTCTATAGCACCGAGGCAATTGGGAAAAGATGCTCTTTTTTTAAAACCCTCTGCTACTATTTTCCACTTTTGTTCAGACATATTTTCTAAATGTTCGCTACGGAAGTTTTCCCATATTTTTTGGCAAACAAAATTTATAATCTCACTCAATGTACTGATTCCTAGCCTGTAATTGTAGTGCAGATCAGTCAGAGAGCAACCACTGGCCAGGTACCTGAAAAGTAAAAAAGAAATTGTAATCTTGTTTATTAATGCTCTTTGTGGTTACATAAACTTTGCCTCAGCCTATTTAAACTATGTAATGATACCTAAGTACATTTGTATTAATAAGATAATTATTGTTTCAGCACAACTCATTATAAACAAATGGAATAATATAAGAGACGCGTTCATTAGATCTCTAAATGTAAAGTCCGGGCAAGCTGCAAAAAAACCATATGTGTTTCATGAAAACCTAAAATTTTTACTTAAATTTACAAAAAAAGCTGAAACTGATGCCAACATTGTGGAAGAAACAGAACAGGAGCATGAAGTGATCGCTGCTAATGATAATGAAAATCCTGATAATGTTGCTATTCCTATGCCTAAGAAAGAGCCGTCAAAAAATAAAAGGAAAATAGACAACATTGAGGCTGCAATATTAAAAGAAATCAAAGAAAATAAAACTACCAACTCTGAAAGAGTGTTACCAGAGGACAGTTTCTTTACGTCTTTTATTCCATATGTTAAAGATATGTCAGAACCAGAGAAAATACAGCTACAAATGGACCTTCTATCTAGTATACAAAAAATTAAACAAAACCGGGTCCTTCATCAACGTGTACAATCACCATATATTCTCGCAAACCCTACACCTGGATACAGTACATCATATCCAAAACATGGCCATTCGATTCATAGCAATTCAATACATTCCCCCTCACCCATGTTTCTGACATCTCCTTCACCTACAAGCAACTCTTACATTGATGTACCAAGTCCACAATCAGTTGTAAATCACCATACATCGACTCCAACCAATTCCTACATTGATGTACCAAACCCACAACCAGTTGTAAATCACCATACATCGACTGCAAGCAACTCCTGTGAATCTGTTACAAAATCCCATAACTTTCAACAATTTTTCGATAAATATTCCGATTTGTAAGTTTACCTTGTCATATGCTATTTCATTTCCATTTTGATTATAATACTTTGTATAACAATACCTGTTTCTGATTAAAATACTTTTTATTACGAACTTTCTTTAATTATAACTAAATAATAATGTATGGTGGCTAGTGTATCAAGCTAGACACACTAGCGCTCTGCGCCTCATTATCTTATGGGCTATTTTACAATTATTGTGTCCAGCTTGATGTGCTGCCCACTATACATGTACAGTGTTGACCACCAGTCAATAAACGATAATGATAGAAACCAATGATTAAAAAACAAACATGAAAATAGTAAACTTACCTTAATGTCACAGCCAGCATTTCTTTAGGCCCCACAGCCATACGAAAATGTGTGTCTTGTTTCTTGATACTGTTTGTAAGATGAATTAGCAAATAATTAAATGTGGATTCACTCATACGAAAGTAATTAAAAAACTTTCGAGGTGCGTTTTGTAGCTTGCTAAAAAGAGTATAAAATGCTCCCTCTGAATATCTAGCTTCCACAATGGGATGTACCCAATACTGTCTGTGGACAGATCTTTTTTTGCGTCTCAAATATAGTAGATACAGCAAATAAAGTTTTCTATTATAGTCTGCCATGATGACCACCTGCCTGCACTAAGCTATCGAGCAAATGACCGTATCGGAACGATTTTGTCGGAAATATGTGAAAACAGTACATGGTGTCGGTTATCGGATGTCGGCTATCGGCGTCCGACACCGATATCGGGTCGGATAATGTGAAAACGCTCTTATCAGAGGATCATCCTCTTTCTGATCTGTAACTTCTTCTATTTGTTGTGATTGCTGAAAAAATAATATACTGTTACTCACATTTCATTTAGTTTTTTTTTTTTACAGATGCCTACCACAGCAGAAGGATGGCTTAATATTGAAGAAGGATTCAGGACCAAATTTCCACATTGCATAGGGTCATTGGATGGCAAACATGTAGTCATTGAAAGCCCAACTCATAGTGGAACAGAGTATTTCAATTATAAGAAAACTTTTAGTATTGTCCTTATGGCGTTAGTGGATAGCAAATACAAATTTGTATTTGCAGACATCGGGAGTCAAGGAAGAATAAGTGACGGTGGCGTCTTTAATAATTGTTTACTATGGAAAAGAATATGTAGGAACGAAACAGATTTTCCTCCGCCATGTCCACTTCCAGGATCGAATATTAATATTCCATACGTGTTTTTAGCTGACGGTGCTTTTGCATTGAGTCAACACGTAATGAAGCCCTACCCTGGAAATCATGAAGTAGGCTCACCAAAAAGGCTATTTAACCAAAACTTATCTAGATCCCGAGTTGTAGTTGAAAATACGTTTGGAATTTTAACCTCAGTTTTTAGAATATTCAGACGTCCTATCGATTTAGAACCACAAACTGTTTCAGAATTTACGATGACTTGTGTATTACTACATAACTTTTTGAGAACAAGTAAAAGTTCTTCAAATCGATATACTCCTCAGGGTTCGTTAGACGTATACGACAGTAGTGGAAATATGGTTACACCTGGTTCATGGCGCAGAGATAACGACGGATATAATGCATTGCAAACATTACCACAAATACCACGAAGATCTCCGCTGAATGCCAAAAAAGTCAGAGAAGAATTTACTTCATATTTTAATAGGATTGGATGGATAAGTTGATAAATGTATGAATAAATTTATAATAAGTAACGATTTTTTTTATTTAGAATAAATGACTTTTGACTTACAGTTTCGGTGTTTAACGTTTCATTAGAAGTATATACTTGCAGTAAAAATGACTCCATGATTTCGTAGGCATACCAAGTGGGATTGTATATTTCATCGGCACCTAAAATAAAAGATATTATACAATGTAATGTAAATAATGGAAGTATATGAATATAATTTTTTTTATTTAAAATGCGTGGAAACACATTTCAAACATATTTCTTTTTTGATCGCTTGCATAAATAGCTCATACCTATAAAGTAAAAAAAATAATCAAAACGTATCTTCATAAATTAATACGGAAGTGACCAAAAAGAAAATATGGGGAATGTTACGGGAATAATCTAGTGACTAGCAGAGTTTTTTTTATTATCACAATTAATTTTCTCAAATCTTTGAAAACGTCGAAAATTAGAGCGAGACAGTTGCGGAATAATAGAGAAACTAACTATAATTAAAGTAAAATTACACCTTGCTAAGCAGACTACCAAAATAATTATAAAGGTACATCGTAGGAACATACCTGCGCCAGAACGCATAGATTCCTGTTTCTTTTTTAAGTGCTTGCGAAAAGTAGTCATCAATATCTCTTTTTTATTTTTTATTTCCTTCACTGGCCTTCCGGTAAGTTGAGCGAGACGAATCCATGCATCTGCTTGTTTCTCCTTATCTTTGTGATTTGCATCTTTGGGATTCCAGATGCAGGATTCCATCTGGTAATGCTCGAGGAAAGAAAGACAGTCGTCATTTGACCAGCTACTCATTTTTTATTTTGTCCGTACAAGCACAAAATAAATCTAGTACCAGAAGGTAGGCTCCCTACGAGACACCAAAACGGCCCACTCGCTAATTCGCACTTGCGTACACGGAAGCGTGCGGGCTAGAGCGGAAACGTGTACTCGCCGCGAGATCACAATGCCCACTGAACGCAGACCAACGTGTAAATGCGTCGCAAGCGCTTGCCGCAAACGCCCTTTGATCTGCGTCAAAAAACCGACACTCGGCTGGATCGGAAGGAAGCACAAACTCACGCAAGCCAAGCCAAACGCCCTCTTTACACGCTTGTGATTGTTGGGGCTTGCGAAGGCTTGGCAAGCGTGTAAACGTACCTTTAAATAACGAATAAATTTAAAATACTTTACAGCAGTCAAGAGATGACCAGCCTCGAACAAGGCTTTTGGAACATGAGAAGTTTGCTTAATTTCTTCTAAGGCTTCCGCTATTTCTGGCAAATTATTTAATAGGGCATTCACAGCAACGTGTTTAGCCGACCATCTCGTCTGACTACTTCCCTTTAAATTCGTTTTTGCATATTTTTTCATAATGTTCCACCTAGAAGTGGAACCCACAAAAAAACAATATATTTTTTGAATTAGTCCAAATAGGTTAATAGCTTCCTGGCATGATGAGGCAGAATGAACCCCAACAAGATTTAAGGAGTGAGCCAAGCACGGTACGAACTCTGCCAGCTCATTCTTTTCTGCAATCCTGGCTTGTACTCCTTTATACATGCCTGCCATATTGGACCCATTATCATAAGATTGGCCACGACATTGACCAATATCTAAATCATCAACTGCTATTTTTTCTGCTGCTTTTAAATTTAAATAATGAAAATAAATACATGGAGTTTCTTAAGCTCCTAATGGACGATGTTGTGTCATTTGTGACTGTCAAAATAGAGATTCAGGTCTCTCACATGGTGAAGGCTGTCGAAATTGCATTTGGAAGAAGAAAAGCATATCCCTTGCTTTGGGCATACGCTTTATTTAGTAGCTCAAAATATTTTGGGATTTCCAGAATTACAGCAAATATTAACGGAAGTGAAATTTTTTTTTACTTTTTTTAAACAAAGTTGTGTAGCAAGTGACGAATTGCGTAAATCAGTTAAAGCTGACACAAAATTGATTCAAGATGTCCCTACACGTTGGAACAACACATACTATATGATTGTACGTTTCCTTGATTTACGAAATGCTGTAAGCGAAAATTTTATTCGTCACAAAACAGCACCGCTGATGTTAACTGGTATGGAATTGACAATATTAACATCGCTTCTTAACATATTGCGCCCACTAGAAGCAGCGACTAAAGAAATTCCATTAGTGCACTGCATGATATCAATACTCAAAAACCTAGTAATTAAAGAACCCTTAATTAAGGAAGTACATAAACGCATTTTTATCGAAATTAATAAACGAATGGGCGCCATTGAACAGGTATCATAATTAGCTATTGCTACGATATTGGACCCGAGATTTAAAAAACTTCATTATGAAGATGCTTTGGCGTGCGCGAATGCCGTCAGTAAAATTAAAGAGATGATTAATAAAATCAGCAAGATGAATTCACTGTGGCTGTGGACCACAGTGGATTCATCTTGCTGATTTTTTTAATCATCTCTTTCTCATCAATCTGACTTTGACAATTCAGACAAAATAAGTTTATCACCGGATCTCTGGAGTGACCACCATAAACTGGTACAGCGGAATTGGAAAACAAATTCAGTTCCATCTGAACGACTTTTCTCAAAAGCCTCACAGGTTCTTACACAACAAAATACTTTTGTGACTTGCGTAAATTGCTCGCGCGTGCTTAAGTGTCAGTACTTCAACTGAAGTTTATAGTAATCAGGGAGATTCAACTAGATTTTTTTTTATGATGGATTCCTTATGGATAAATACGCCATCAAAATTACAATCTAGACTTAAAAGACTAATAAGTAATGTATGTTTAACTTAAGCTGCTAAAATAAATGTATGTCTAAGAATGTGTCCATTAGCACTTTTCTTATTGTCTCTATTAAAGGGAAGACACTTTGTTCTTGTGTTCATAATGAGTAGCGCACACTTTACTTTTTGTCACTAATTAACACTAACTCAAAAGGTTTTATCCTTTTGAGTCTCCTCACTGTGTTCGTGTTGTCAAGGAGCTGGATAGCCTGGACATTCACGTGATGATGAAGTCGATGTTCATGAGCTTCGGCGTATTTCTTAATAATGTCTTTGACAAAGTCTACTTAAAGGTCCCGACGTAGGTCTTCATTTCTGACGTACCAGGGTGCATCAACGACACCTCTGAGTACTTTATTCTGGAAACGTTGGATGATCTGCATATTACTATTTTTGGTACTGCCCCATAACTGAATACCATAGGTCCATACTGGCATGAGGACTTGTTTATATAGTATAATTTTTTTCTCAACTGACAACGAGGAATATCTCCCAAGCAGCCAATACATAATTTTATACCGTAATTTTAGTTCATCCCGTTTTTTCTTGACATGAGCTTTCCAGCGAAGCTTTGCGTCTAGTGTCATGCCAAGATATTTGGCTGTATTTTCGTATGGTACAATATGATTATTGATACAAACCGGGTGATAATTTTTTTTTTGTTATTAAAATCTATGTGTACTGATTTAGATTCATTGAGTTTAATGCGCCATTTCTGCGTCCAGTCAAAGACGGTAGTTATAGCGGATTGAACCTTTGTTACAGCTTCTTGATGGGTAATTCCTATAGCCATAATAGCAGTGTCATCTGCAAAAGTCGCAATATCTTCCAGTTCTGGTATGTTACACACAAGTGTATATGAAGTACAGGACCGGCCCCAATACACTTCCCTGTGGCACTCCAGCTTTAATTGACATTAGGTCTGAGTAAGCATCTTCTTGTCTCACTCTGAACATTCTGTCAGTTAAGTAAGACTTTATTAGATCTACAAATTGGTTTGGAAGCAAGTTTCTAAGTTTTGTAATAAGGCCTTGATGCCACACTTTGTCAAAAGCCTGCGCCACATCCAAAAAGACGGTACTACAAACTTTCTTTTCTTGTAGGGCCTTTTCAATGATGTTGGTGATCCTATGTACTTGGTCTATAGTAGAATGTTTTTCTCGAAAACCGAATTGATAGTCGGGAATGAACTCTTTCTTCAATGATTAGGTTTAACCGTCTTAAAAATAGTTTTTCGAAAAGCTTGGACATGACCGGCAAAAGTGAGATTGGTCGGTAAGACGTTGCTTCATGAGGTGGTTTTCCTGGTTTTAGAATCATAATGACTTAATTTTAATCTAAATGCTGCATTCATTAGCGTGGTCAGTTTGACGATGGCCTTACGTGGAAGGTTCTGAAGTACTTCCCCAGTAATAAGATCATACCCAGGCGTTTTCTTTTTTCTTAGTCGTATATATATTTCGTTGGGTTTTAATATTTGTTCCAGATGAAGAGCCAACCGTTTAGCTTTTTGTTCATTATTTACTGCCCACTGATCATTAATGTCTTTTATTGGAGGGATCAATGTGGTTGGTTTCTTTAGATTTTTTGTTGCTCTCCATAAGGAGTAGTTTGTAGACTTATCTTTTCTTTTTTTTTCATTTATTTTGGCACAAACAGTCATTACAATAATAGTTTTATTTTTAAATCTTGACATACAAAAAGACAAAATAGTGCCGAGACTTAACTAGGTTTGCAAATTATGTTTATACATGAGCTTATTAACTGTCCGAAACTAACTAACGGAAATTATAATTATTGGTTACAGGGAATAGAAATAAATAGTTTAGGTGTTTTCCGGTGCACTTTACACACCAAGGTTCCTTAGAACAATATCTCTGTGTATGGCCATATGCTTGATACCTTTTACACTGAGGAATTAGTTTTGATGTTTTAAGAAGCTGTATTTCTATTTTACAGCCCAAGATAGATTTAATTGCTTAAATCTTGTTAATGTCTTCGTCCTTTTTGAACGAGAGCAAAAACATGTTGAGGGGCTCCTTGGTCTTCCAACTGAGCTTGTTGACGGCATTTTCAATTTTAAAGCCCTTAGCTATCAAGTCATCGACTATTCTATCAGGCAAACACGACGAATGTAGGTTTTTTGCCATAACTTTAATTGGCCTGTCCTGTTTGTTCTCATAGGAGTACCAGAGGCAATTGTTTTGTAACAAGAGCTTGGTAATCGCCCTGTACGAGTCCCCGTTACGGGCGTTTATTTTCACATTTTCCCCATTCATCATTGTGACTGCAAATGAGATTTTGTCTATTTCCACAGCCAGTAGAAAATCATAGAAATTTTGATAGTCCTTGACATTTTCAACTACGATCGGCGGTGGTTGCGGTGCCTTCTTGACAATAGGCTTATCTTTACTTACCTGGCTGCTTTCACCAAGTTCTTGAGACGTCGGGGACAGTGACAGGTTCAGTTTCCTTTTCTTCCTGCTTTTCTGGCATACCCACTCGGTTTCACGGGCGAGTTCCTCTTCGTCGGTGTTATATTCAACCGGCTTGGGAGGTTCCTCATTATTTTCCTTTACTGGAGCAACATCACTTTGCTCCTGAAGATGTTTTAGGTGGCTTTGAAGTTGCTCTATTTGATCTTTAAGATCACTGACCAACGTTTTCAGTTTCTGACGTTCTCAGTCAGTTAAATGTTTATACAACAGATGTTCTGTTTCAGTTTGTAATATTATAGACTTTGCCGGCGAACCCATAATTGTAATAAGTATAACTTCGCTTTAACACTTGTCTTGTTTACATAAGTAATCACTATTCACATCGTATTGAAATTAACTGAGTCATCGCGACGGTGACCCGCTACGGCTCGCGCACGACGAACTAGGTTGCTGCTTCAGCGCTTTGCTCGAGTACTGACTAGACTACTAGAGCAAGTGCGTCTGCGACACAGCTGTTCTCATCGGAAATCGAACGATCACTGAACTAGTTTCAACTAGTGATAAAGAAATGATGTTCGCAAAGAAGAAAACGTAAACAAAATGAAGCACGCTGGAAATAAAAATAAGAAGAAAAAATCTACGAAATGCTGGAAAAGAATACACAACCAAGAAACAAAAAACAGTCCAGGCTCGATCTGTTCAAACTCCTTGTGGTCTTAAATGTAGACTCAAATGCTGTGAAAAGATAACCGCTGATCAGAGACAATTTATTTTTGATGCGTATTGGAAACTTGGCGAAGTTCATTCTCAAAGATCATTTATTTTGTCAAATATAAAATTGTAATGAAGTACTGTAACACACCAATAAAACGTCAGATGCATTTGACATATAACTGCATCGGTGCAGCGGCGTTTACTCGCGCGGTGACTAGATGGCGCTGCGTGTATCCTGCATCGCGGTATCGTTTTGTTTAAGGCATCTCTATACATTTTAATTATTATCTTAGAATTGCATAGCAAGCATTACTTTGTTTATAGGCTTCCAAGCTTATTGGAACCTTCTACCGAATATTCGCTTGCTATACATTTTTCGTAAGGCACCAAGCTTTGTGCATCCACGCTAGTGGGACACATTGCGGGGTCCGACCCTTTTTGTATCTAGACGACTCAATAAAAGTCTGTTACTGTCAAAATTTACTTTCCTTCGGCGGAGACGTCGCTTCACATCGTTCGTCACCCGGACACCGTGCACGTACTACGTTACAAACTGGCAACCAACGGGGCCCGAAGCAGCAGCACGAACCCGAAATTTGTAACTACGCGATACGGACGGAAGACGACAACAATTGTGAAGAAAGCGGATCCAATTGAAGTGACGATCAATTCAGGCAGCTATTATCGTCTGTTGGTCAACAACGCAGCAACCTGTCATCATGCAGGGCAACCTACAGCGGTACGGAGAACGCAGAAGCCGTGGAAGCATAGCGCGTCTATAAGCGAATGGAGGCTGCCACAGACCAGGATGTTTTGGATGGCCTCCCCTTACTACTCCAGGAGGAAGCAGCTATCTGGCGGCAAGGTGTGAAGGAGCATATTGGCACATTTGACGAGTTCGAAGAACGGTTACGTGAAAACTTTGCCCCGAAGACACCGGAGTATCTCATCTACCATGAAAATAATCTGAGCGGCAAAGTAAGGACCGACATACTGCTTCTTTCATCTCCAAGAAGAGAATGTTATTCTCGCAACTGCCTAAAGCTGAACAATTAGCTGAGAAACAACAGTTAGACCTGGTCTACAGCCTGCTTCATCTCTCAATCAGAGATAAAGTGCCTCGTAGCAGTGTACAGAAATTTGACGACTTGATGATACTACAAGCACGGGGAGAGGAGCAGCACAGTAGCATTTCAACGCTTCCAAATAAGGAGTTTACGCCAAAGCCTCGCTGCAATTTTTGCAAGATTCTAGGACACTCTCAAGAGCAATGCCGATAGAAAAAAGTCTACGCAACAGTATGGGTCACGTGATGAAGTAGACCCGGTACCGTCCACTAGTGAAGCAAAACCGTAGCCAGGTATGACAAACACTGTTTCGTGTTACGGTTGTGGGGCATCTGGAGTATACCGAAGTAACTGTCCCACGCGCAGCAGCAAGTCGGTCGACAAGAAACTGAGCTTTTGTGCCCTGTTCCTCGTTTCAATTGTACGAAGCACTCCGCAAACAAGGGCACATATTCAACGAACGGAGTGCATTTATCACCCTGGCGGATGGGGTTGAAAAAGCTGAAAAAGTCCTCACATTCAAGGCTTCAGTGGAACTATGTGAGCGTAGAATACTTACCAGCTTTGTGGTTCTACCTGAATCGAAGGACAACCTAACATTGCTAGGAGTAGGCTTTTTGAAGCAAGCTGGCATTGTCCTCGATTTGGCTCAGTTCACCTGGCACTTCATTGATGACCCGACCCAGAAGTATGAGTTGTTTGGTGAGGACTTCATTACGTTCAACAACTCAAGTGGCCATTTTCCTCCTAAGAAAGTGGAAGTGTCAGCAGTTGCGCCTAGGACGCCATTAAGTCCTGCCAAACCAGCCAACACTCATGCCCAGTCGATCACAACACCAGACTTACCTGGGATGATGCCACTGGAGTTGCAGGCGAACTTACCCTTCGAGAGCGCATCTAGAAGGTATAAACTCATCCCGATATTATTACCTGACACTCCGCCATCTGTCAAGCGTAAGAGGGCGGAAATTTTTGACGGCTTTTCACCAAGACTCGACTTCATATATGCAGACGCCATTATGAACGTTGATGAGTACAGTAACGAATTGTCCCCAAAGTCAGCAGAATTGTTTCCCAAAATCGACTTATGTCCTTTTAATGTAGAATGTACAAATGTTAGCGATAAACAGAAAGACAAATTAGAGAACCTTTTGCAAAATTATAAAGATGTTTTTGTTCCTAAAAATTCTCCTACTGACATAATAGAACATTGCATTCAAACTCATGATCACCCCCCAATCTCTATGCCACCTTATCGGCTATCACCTCCACGTAGGGAGACTCTCAGGGTTGAACTAAATAAAATGTTAGAGGATGGAATTATTGAGGCATGTTCCTCGCCTTGGGCTGCGCCAGTCGTTATGGTTCCAAAACCAGATGGAACAGTCCGAGTATGCGTGGATTATAGGCGCTTGAACCAAATAACAGTACCTGATACTTATCCATTACCTAGGATAGATGACTTGCTTCATGATGCTAAATCCTCTGCCTTTATGTCCACAATAGATCTGTGTACGAGCCATCGTACATTATTTTATGTTAAATACTATAGCGTAGTAACGCTTTAAGCGCATCAATCGTGTATGTGTAGCGGCGCCTTTATGTGTCGGCATCGCCGCGAGTTAATTTTGTCAACGCATCAGTTTTTATACTGTATCATAATTTTAAACATTAAATCAGTGAACTAGCAACACTCAACCAGAGCGGTTTGATTTATCATTCCCGAAACCCTCTCATCATCAGCATTCCAAAAGTGTGGTTAACCCCCACAATTTTTTTTTGGTCCTTCGAGCATTGAACCTGGCGTGCGGTTTTGATTCATTGCAGGACCTCGCGTATCATATTTTGCGAAATTATTCGCGGCGCGAAGTTTTGTAATCATATATCAATCATCGAACATTTTGACTTTTTTTTCAACTGAGGTGTATCAACTCAGTTCGTAGTGACAAAGTGACTATTTGTGCGATAGTGGCTTATACCGCCACGCTGTATATCATCGTTACAATCACACGCTACGTGTCATCATCATCATCTTCATCACTCTGTGGGCGGGCAAGCTCGCAGCGAAGGGTAACTGATCCTGACTGTGTCTACCTACAACTATCATCAGAGAGCAAGTAAGACTGTTCCTTATTTTATAACAACACATCATATTTATCATGAAGGAACTTATTGCACGGCAAGCAGAGCTTTACGAAAATCTTAAGCAGATACAAACCAACTTTATAAGGATTCGGATAGTCGAAAAACACTAGAGTATCTTCAAGAGCGTATAAGCAGACTTCACAACCTTTGGTCTGAATTTGAGCGTAATCATTCCGCACTAGACGAATATAAAACCGTCGCGAGTACGGAACCTTACTATGCAAAAGATATTTTTCAATCAGCATTTAGCATTTATCAAGTCACTTTGGCCATGATTAAACCATACTTAGAGGAGTTAGAGCAGCCAAAAGAAGATATGAAAGCAGGTGCAAGTACATCAAAGCAAGGTGAACATGATCAGAAAGAAAAATCTGATAAGGGCATTATTCCCAGCGGGCAGATAGACGAGTTTCTGATAGAGCAAAGAACGAACTTCAGAGCATTACGGCGACTTATCAGTAGCATACACGTTGAAGACTTGACAGAGAGATGGGAGTTAGAAGACGAGTTACGAAACGTACAAAATCGTTGGAATGCCATAGATCGTTTACATCTGAAAATAGATAATATTTTGCAAGGTGGAGACCTAAATTACGAAGATGAGTTTATCACTTACGAATCTTCCTTCAAGCGCATAAAAAGAGCTATCAATCAAAAAATTGTTTCATCAGCTCACGTTCATCAGGTGACGCCTCAAATAGAGATTCCGGTATTTACTGGCAAATACACTTCCTGGCCTACCTTTTTCGACCTTTTCACTGAGACAATACATAATAATAATGCACTCAGCAAGGCCCAAAAAATGCAACATCTAAAAGGAAAAATCAAGGGAGATGCTGAGCGCCTTATACAGCATTTGAATATATCAGCCGAGAATTACGATACAGCCTGGGATATTTTATCACACCGTTATAATAACCCTCAGGTCCTCTTTACTAAGCAAATAGAGACTTTTCTTAATCAACCGAATATTCAAAAAACAATCATCTGTGCAACACGCGGGTTATCATGCAATCAGCTTAAGCAGCATTCTCTTTGGTGGGATGGCGCTAAATGGTTACCTCATTTGATCCCACGGACATTCCTAATGTCAAATATCAACAGTCCAACTTAGAAGCAAAAAAGGCAAGTGTGTGCACGGCCTTACATCAAAATGAATCATCTATCATATCAGAATTGTTACACAATAACAACTCAATCATTCGAGCGGCGAAGACAATCGCTTGGGTATCGCGTTTCATTGCGCGCGCTCGGCGTCAGCAGAATGCTGAGTCGACAAATGCACTGTCGTCAACAGAAGTAAAGAATGCACTTTACTTTATCATTAAAGAAATTCAAGCAACTGATTTTAAAGACGACATAAATAACTTAAAATCTAAACGCACAGTACAAACTAATAGCAGATTATCTAAGTTAAATCCGTTTTTGGATAAGGATGGCTTACTGCGAGTCGGTGGGCGATTATCAAACTCAAATGTTTCGGGGAAAAATCCCATCATATTATCAAATCATGGCCGACTCACAGAGTTAATTATTAATCAAGCGCACGCTGCCACTCTACACGGAGGTCCTAGACTGACCCTGTCTTATATCAGAGATCATTATTGGGTACTTAGCGGCATGCGCACGGTTAAAAAACAGCTAAGGCGGTGTGTGACCTGTCCTCGTTTCAGTCATCAGAAACTTAATCAAATTATGGCTGACATACCATCACCGAGAGTCACGCCATCAAGAGCCTTTACCCACTGTGGCGTTGATTTCACCGGTTTTGTAGAACTGAAAGCGAATAAGGGTCGCGGTATCAAAACAACAAAAGGATACATTGCTGTTTTTGTCTGCCTGAGCACCAAGGCTATACACTTGGAGTTAGTATCCGACCTAAGCACAGCATCCTTTCTCCCAGCGTTCAAACGGATGTGCGCCAGACGCGGCACCACTGTAGAGATGTATAGCCATAACGGCACAAACTTCATTGGAGCTGCTAAACATCTCAAAAACGAATACCAGCAAAAAATCCAAAATCTTAACACAGATTTTATGAACAGTATCAGCGAGCTAGGCGTCAACTGGCACTTTAACGCGCCAGCGTGGCCCAGCGCTGGTGGTCTGTGGGAGTCGGCGGTCCGCTGCATGAAGTATCATTTGCGTCGTGTTATAGGTAAACAAAAATTAACATATGAGGAATTTACAACTCTTCTGACGCAGATTGAGGGCTGCCTCAATTCTAGACAGTTGTGTCCCATCAGCGAAGACTTAGATGACCTCGGTGTGTTGACCCCTGGTCACTATTTGATCGGTGGTCCTGTACTATCAAGTTCAGGATCAGAACCAAGTAATATGACCCTTCCAATGAGATGGCAACTAGTCCAGACCATGGCTAGAGGCTTTTGGAAGAAATGGTCGCATGAGTACTTACAAACTCTGCAAACGCGAAGCAAGTGGCAAACTGTAAAAGAAGATATCAAAATAAATGACGTCGTACTTATAAAAGATGAAAATCTGCCAGCAAGCCGATGGGCACTAGCGCGGGTAGTCGACGTTCATCCAGGGAAGGACGGCCACGTGCGTGTCGTCACATTGAAGACAAAATTAAGCACTCCAGCGACATAAAATTATAATCTTAGTGTTTTAATTAGGTAACTTTTAAAAGACTTAGTGGCTAAATATAATCACAGATTGCTTATCTCAGTCGTATTAGATAATGTATGATCTAACTTAAATAAACGTGCTTTCTACAGGGTAAGGGTGGGTACTGGGTACCTGGTAATTTTAAGCTTTTATTTCTTATATGGCGAGAGACGTAAAGTTATTCGCAAATATAAATTATGGCATACGGCATAATATTCTTCCGACCATTTTGAATCTTGGTATAAAAATCATCGTAACATTCAAAAGATTTAGTCATTATTCTAAAACAATGCGCTCTGTAATGGCCAATTTCTCCCGGATGTGCAGAAAGCTCAAATTCAATAATAACTAAAACAAAATATACTTTTTTATTAATTTAAATGTTATGGGGAACGTTCTCAATATTGATAAAAATATCAGGCAACTCGATTATAATCAGATCCTTTAAATCGTAATCATATTTTACTCTACCTACTACACAGTAATTACAAATAGGTAAATTACAATAAATAGTTAAAGTAAAATTACAATAGGTAGATACAATGGATCGGTATTCAGACAAGATTCGATTGACTCTTGTAAATTTTCTATACCTTTCAGAGTAATTATATCCCATTGAAGTGGTATGTACTTGCAGTTATATATTTTATTTGTTTCGGAGCTAGTGCAAGTAATTTTAGTACATTTTAGTTTCTTGTACGTATAGCAGAAAAATATGGACAAAATATTCTTCAAATATTTTGGTGACATTACAAATACAATTTATAATTGTAGATTTATCATTAATATCGTCAGGGTGAAATACTTTTGTCAACAAATTTTCTCTTAGATTGTACAATCTTTGCCCGTATTTTTGAGCAGTAGACGACTCTCTGATTGGTGGGGTAAATATGTCGTTATCTATTGCCTTTCTTCAAGGAAGGGAAAGGCCCCGCCAGTTTTCGAATTCTATAGGGTGATCTTGAAATATTGATTCTAATTCGAAATCATTTTCGAAATCTGCCTACCATGGTGATTTTATTTTTTAACAGTTCTTCTGCTAATGGAATGCTAGTGTACCAATTATCACATGTTAGATTCCTTCCAGAATCTAAAATGGACGCACATAATCGCATAATCATATCGCTTGGCTTATAGCTGACTTTATAAGGACCATCTGGTTGTTGACCAAGATATGGTTCACTTTGGTACGTATAAAAGTCTTTGCATCGCATAAAGCAAAAACTCTTCAAACAATATCGCCCTGGCTTGTTTGGCATATACTGTCGGAATATACAACGTCCTCTGAATTTCAGCAATTGTTCATCTATTGTAAAGTTCTCATTGAGACTGTAGTTGTCACCGCAATGATTGTTTAATTGCACAAAAATGTTTCTGATTGGAGCAAATCTGTCTGTCGACTTTTTAGATTCACGAGTGTTCACATCATCGAATCGTAGACATCTTTGTAGGAATGAGAATCGGTTATAACTCATTGTTTTGTGGAAAATTGCAATACCTAGTCTAGAGTCATCCCATAAATCTTTAAGTTTTCTATGGCTGGATTCACACAAACCGGACAAAATTAGTAAGCTCTCATTTCAATTTTATCGGTTTTATTGCAATCTCTCTGACGTATATATTTATGGCTTATCTTTTCTATGTAAATATTCGTACAACTCGTTATTTCTGCGATCATATCGTCGGTAATAAACAGTTGGAAACATTCGAATGGCGATTTATAGATTTAGTAGCCAAACCTTTGGGTCCAGGAGCTTCAGTAATTATGTTTTGAGCGCGGGTTCTGCAGTACGACCCTTGACTTTGTGCTACTTAGTTACTTTGTCTTTTCCGATGTAATTACGTTGACGATCCTCAGTTTCAGCCTCTTCTACTTCAGGCTCTTCAACCTATGAAATATCCTGTTCTGATAAAGAATCATGATCAGATTCTTCAATAAAATCTACATCCAAGCTGTCATCACTATGCACTGCAACATTATCATCGTTATCCGATATTACTTCTTCTAACAAAGCAGTCAATCTCGCTTGCTCTTGTTCCCAACTCATCTGTAAACAAAAAAAAATTGAGAAAAAAAATATATACGATCATATAGTCCATCATACAGTTTATCATACAGAAAGCTAAAAAGTGTTAGTTGATAAAAACAAAAACCATTAAATATATGCTTATGTTACGCAACCCTAAAGTATGGATATTGCCGAGACAGCGCCGGCCCAGTTATCATGCACAACATGAATGAACAATTGAACTGCTGACGCCGCGCAACCTGACGCCGGTTCTCGCCGACCACCTCATCGCCTCAATTTGGACATTCATTCTTGTACCTAACATCGGTCGAGTCTCATGTCTTTATAATTTAATAACTTTGTAATATTTTATAATTAAATTGTGTTCAATAAATCATTTTTTTTTACAACCTACGCTGTGACCGTACATTTCTGGCGCAGTCGGTAGGATAGTCAAAGAGTAGGCATCTAATCCTCCGTGACTATTTCGAACTTATTGCTTGGTCCCAGCGAAGGTGAATCCAGCAATCGATTCCGTAGAAGAAGTGATACCAGCATGTTGTAAGTACTTTGAATCTTTCAAGTCCTTGCCAATCCTTATATCCTAGTTTACCCCTAATTTATCCTTAATTTTTTTATATTTTATCAGTCCTTGATTAATCCAAGGTCCTGATACTATCCTAGTTTAATATTCCAATTATCCTTATAACGCCCTTAACTTTATATTTTATATAATTGTATTTCTTTTGTTGTGTGCTATTTTTATTTGTCAAAATTTTTCACCCGCTATCGTCGCGTAAACAGTCAGTCACAATGCTAGGCAGTCGAAAAGGTCGAAGGCTATTGACGAAGGTAGACATTTAAAAGAGAACATGTCTCACGACGACGTTGACGTAATTTTCAAGTCCCTCCGACTATTACCGGAATTTGATGGTAACCCTAATGTCTTAACACGTTTTATTAACTTATGCGATAGATTAGTATTAGCACATTTTAAGGTAGGACCCGGGAATGAGTTAAATAATTTAGCCCTTATTAATGGAATCTTAAATAAGGTGACTGGCCCCGCGGCTAGAACTATTAATTCCGGTGGTATCCCAGATAACTGGAACGGGATACGTAGTGCTTTGATAAATAACTTTGCCGACCACCGGGACGAGACCGCTTTATATAGCGACTTGTCAATGCAGAGTCAAGGGTCTAGCTCTCCTCAAGAGTTTTACGAACGGTGCCAAAACTTATATAGCACGATCATGACATATATATCTCTTCATGAAACTGTGCCTACCACAGTGGAGGCTAAACGCACTCTCTATAGTAAACTCACCCTTCAGGCTTATTTGAGAGGTCTAAAAGATCCCTTGGGGTCCAGAATTCGTTCTATGAGACCCGCAACCATGGAAAAGGCCCTGGAATTTGTCCAGGAGGAACTCAACACCCTTTACTTGCAACAACGAAACGATGGTCCTAGTAGGAAGGAATGGGCCCAGCCGTCTAATATTAATTATAACTTTCCCCTTAATAATTTCGCTCAGAAATTACCCTCTTTTAATATGCCTGGTCCCTCTAGACCACACGTTTTAAATATTCCTGGTCCACCCAGACATCAAACCATGCCAGTTCAGCACATCCAGGGTTGGAAGCCAAATGTTATGCATCAAATGCAACCCATGCAACCCCACGAGGTCCCACCAGGACACAGCAAATGTTCCGTGCTGCCCCGCCGAACTATAATCCTCAGAGCAACGTGTTTAGGATGACAAATAGGCCCCAGCATCAGTCATCTCAGAACTTCGGCATTCCACGCCCTATGAGTGGTGTAAGCCACTTTGTTTCCAAGCCGTTGCCTCCTAGCGGTCATGATTGGCGTAAGTTTGGCAACCCGCCACCTAACAATTACTTTAAAACTCGTGAGGTAAATTTTAACGATTTTGTACGGCTATGATACTAACTATGATTACGATTATGGCCAGCACGATTTTTACCCGGAGTACGTAGCATACGAACAGTATCCTGATTGTTACTATAGCTATGAAGAGCCTGATATTCCTGAGGCTTTTTCTGTTGAAGAGATTGTCCCGAATCCCGAACCGTCTGGGGATGAAAATTTTCAGAAGGTCCCGAGATCAGACAAACGAAAATAGAACTAAATTTTCATATACAACGGCAACTGGGATACATACAAATAGGTAATCCTCCGTTGAAATTCTTACTTGACACAGGAGCGAATCAATCTTTTATTAGCCCTAGAGCTGTAGAAACATATTTTAGTCATGTCCCCTTAAATTACGAACCCTTCCAGGTAACTAACGTACATGCCACCAGTAAGAGTGACCACTCTATAACACTACCGTGTTTCGATGAATTTAATGAGTCTGGCGATATAACGCTATTCGTCTATAACTTCCATAATTACTTTGATGGGCTCATAGGATTTGATCTACTCGACACATGGGATTCTAACATCGACTTAAAGAATAAGTTACTGGTAACTCGTAATGCTAAGGTTCCTATAGAGATGTATGACTCTCGTATTGCGAATTTATATGAAGAGATCGTTCCGGCTAATACCTCTAAATTAGTACGTGTGCCCATTAATAGTCAAGACGGAGATGTGTTCATAGAAAGCCAAGTAATATGCAATTGTTTAATATCCGAATGTATAACTACGGTGAAAGATAATCGCGGATATGTGGAGATTTGTAACACGAACTCTACAGACATCATGTTTTCAAGGGACCGGCCGGAAACCGCCGAACTATTTCAGATTGAGTGCGAACGTACTGAGATTTCATCTGATCGAACTAAAGAAGTTTTATCTCGACTTAGAACGGACCATCTGAACGCCGAAGAATACGCCAACTTAATTAATTTATGCAGTAACTACGCGGATGTGTTTTACCTAGAGGGCGAACCATTAACTTTCACTAACAAGATAAAACACAAGATAAATACCAGAGATGAAGTTCCGGTACATACGAAGAGTTATAGGTATCCTTACGTCCATCGACAAGAGGTCCAAGATCAAATTAAGAAAATGCTAGATCAGAATATTATCAGACCTTCGGATTCTGCATGGAGCTCCCTATTTGGGTAGTACCGAAGAAGGCAGACGCTTCAGGCCAGGTTAAATGGAGACTTGTCGTTGACTTTAGGAAGGTAAACGAGAAAACGGTTGACGATAAATATCCGATTCCTAACATCACGGATGTCCTTGATAAACTTGGCAAATGTCAATATTTCACTACCCTTGATTTAGCCAGTGGGTTCTATCAAGTTGAAATGGACCCCGTAGATATTCCTAAAACTGCATTCAATGTCGAAAACGGGCATTATGAATTTTTGAGAATGCCGATGGGACTTAAGAATTCTCCATCAACCTTCCAAAGAGTGATGGATAATGTCTTAACAGGCCTCCAAAACGAGATTAGCTTAGTTTATTTGGATGATATTATCGTATTAAGTACGTCCTTGCAAGAACATATCCTTAACCTTGAAAAAGTATTCCATAAACTACGAGAATCTAACTTTAAAATACAGATGGATAAGTCTGAATTTTTAAAGTTAGAGACTGAGTTTCTTGGTCATGTTATCTGCAGAGACGGTGTTAAACCTAACCCAAATAAAATCACGGCTATTCAAAATTATCCTTTACCAAAGACAACTACCGAAATCAAACGTTTTCTTGGCTTACTAGGCTACTACAGAAAGTTTATCCCAAATTTTGCTAAGCTTACAAAACCTCTTACACAGTGTCTGAAGAAAGGGTCTAAAATTACTCTTGACCAAAATTATATTAATTGTTTTGAACATTGTAAAACATTATTATTAAATGACCCGATACTACAATACCCAGATTTTTCTCGCGAATTTCTTTTAACCACAGATGCTTCTAACGTTGCTTTAGGCGCGGTATTATCACAAGGTCCGATTGGTTCTGATAAGCCTATAGCTTACGCATCTCGCACATTAAATTCTAGCGAACTCAATTATAGCACCATAGAAAAAGAATTATTAGCGATAGTATGGGCAACCAAATATTTCAGGCCCTACCTTTTTGGCCGCAAGTTTAAGATACTCACCGATCATAAGCCGCTTCAGTGGGTAATGAATTTGAAGAACCTAACTCTAGACTCACAAGGTGGGTGTCCGTCTGAACCACTGGACCAAACGAGATATTTGGATGAGACCATGTGCACTATTTAATACCTTTTTGCTACTATTTGATACCAATCATGAAATATTTGGTACCTGTATATTAATATCATTATTATATAAATTAAATGGCCAGTCATTCTGACGTCAGGTTGACTGACCACTTTTGAGTTTTCATAGTTTTAGCGTTATATTTATCACTTTGTCAATATAGTTATTTAGTACCTATTTGCTACCTTAACATATATTTTTAACACAATTTTGGGAAGCATCCCTAAAAAGTTATCAATAAAAATCATTCAAACGCCTGCACATAATTTACAAATTTTTATGTCAGAATAATTGCTAGTAACTTTTTTGTAGGCGCTCTGTAGCTTATGAACGAGTTGTCGTTGAATAGCTATAGTGCTTCAGATATTTTGTATTTATATAATTTCAAGTAATTTAGAATGTGCCTGCGTACTCACATATTATTTGGGGCGCATATTTTCACATAATTTTTTAAATCATAATCATCATTCTTCATAAAAAAAATTATTCCTACATTTTGCAAATCATAATCATTGAAATTCATAATTTCACTAATCATACTCTTATGAATTAGAGTACGCCTAAAAAAAATGAGAGTACGCCTTAAGTACTTGGTATAAATAAATTAAATGGTTGTTTTGAAATGGTCCAAAATAGGCATTATTTTGCTACAAAACTAACGTGACAGAAACGAATCGCTGCAAAACCGACTCCACGTAGTCTTGTCTGCCCTACCACTTACTAATAAAATTATTTTTATTAATTGCGATTATAGGAATTGACAGTTTGTGTTCATGTTCTTAGTAACATCATTATTTATTAAAGCAATATGATCATTAAATATGATAAAGAAAAAAATCGTATTTAAAATTATTCTTGGTAGAAACAATATGAATAAAGAAATTATGATCATTAACTATTATGAGCTCCGATGTTAGGAAAAAAAATTATGAACAAAAAAAGTATGACAAACAAAATTAGGAGTAACAAAATTATGAAGAGTGATTATTATGAACACAAATCGGTATGAAGACAAAGATTATGATTTAAAATTTTATGAGAGTCAATATGGACCCCATATTATTACTTACAATACATTTTGATACTTGTCGCCTCACGAATCCTTAAGTTGGGGTAGGAATAAAACGAGGTGGTTGAGTAAAAATAAAAATATTTATTTCCCGCTAACCCGTCGGAGGCACACAAATTTGTATGGACGTGGGTACGACCGTCTGCTTTTGCTCCTACTTACATAGGCACTCCCCTGTAGGTCCAGTGGTAGTAGCCCGGGACGGAGATGGAGATCGCCACCAGATGATTGCTCGACCGCAGATATTGAAGAACCGCCAGCGCGTTCTTCTTGTTCGGTCTTCTCAAACCGTAAATATAAGAGTAATTCCTGGAATCATCATTCCTCCAGTTAGGCCAAGATCAAATTCTTCCGTTCCGAAGCGGGTACCACCGAGGACAACAAAGAAAGTAACTATGTTATAAACGTAGCAGTTTTTGTCTCGGTGGTAAACTGATCAGAACGGAGTTTACAAAGTACCTACTTATGATATACTATTTTTTACATTCATAACGGGGAAAATAAACAAAATTACACAGAATTAATTGACTTAGTTAATGAATGGGTTAAAGGTTATAAGATAAAGAAAAATGAAAAAGATTGAGAGTTTTATGTGCTACTAGCGACCCGCCCTCGCTTCGCTTCGGGGATATCTCTATCTCTATGTAATTAATTTTAACCCCGTAAGAGAAATCTATTTTTTTTCATCTAAAAGAAGCCTATGACACTCAGGGATAGTGTAGCTTTCCAACAGTGAAAGATTTTTTCAAATCGGTGCAGTAGTTTCGGAGCCTATTCGAAACAAACAAACAAACAAAAAATCAAACCTTTCTTCTTTATAATATTATTATATTACATATAGCTGTGCCCGCGACTTCGTTCGCGTGGACTACAGGATTTAACATATAAAAGTTTATCCTGCTAACTCTCGTTCCCGTAAGAATTTTTCAATATCCTGTTTCACCTAAGCTTTAAGTTTATTATGGTACCTGCATGTCAAATTTACAGCATCTAACTTCAGCGGTTTAGATTTTTCATACAAAAGGATTTTCCCGATTATTCCCGTTCCCGTGAGAATTTCGAGAATTCCTTTCTTAGTGCACCTCTATGGTACCTAAGCTACGTCCGGTCCAAATTTCAAGTGCCTACGTTTAGCCGTTTAGGCTGTGCGTCGATAGGTCAGTCAATCCTAGAATTTGGCAAAGGTCCTTATAAAATAATATTATCTATTCTTCATCAGTATCTGTTATCGCCCTGAAAGAGTATATCATAAAAAATATGTCAAAAACAATGTTTCCGCGAAACGTCAATGACTGAAGAAAATTAGTTTTGACACAATATTCACTCAATAATTCCGGCAAGATGGTGACTGTGATTCGTCTGTCAACACATTTTGAATTTAACAAAATACTCGACAATCCGAAATTTGCGGATATATGTTGTCGACTCGAAATCATTATTTTTTGATGTTTTATTATTCATGTAAGGTTTTAATCGAGTCTACCGTACCCCTTGACAAAATTATTAATATAGAAGATTACTTTGGAGCAAACATCTAAATCATTAAAACGATTGTTATGGGTAAACTATAAAAGGTAGACATATGCTCTCGCGGACTTTTTAAAGATAATGTTAAAATGAACAATTCATCCATAGAGCATTTTTGTATAACTTTAACTATATGCTCAGCGTACGCCACGGAAGGCCTCAGAAACGATACTTTTTCCCCGTTTTTGAAACATTTTCGGTTACTGCTCCACAACTATAGGACCTAGCGTGATACTATATAGCCTATGTAACTTCTGAATAATGCAGCTTTCTAATGGTGAAAAAATTATTGCAATCGGTCCAGTAGTTTTTGAGTTTATTCATTACAAACATACAAAAATACAAAAATACAAATCTTTCCTCTTTATAATATTATATGTGCTATTTATAACTTACCCTAGATCGGGATGTCGGAACTCAACACACTCAATTTACAGTAGAAGAGCTAACTCGCTCAATGTGTAAAAATAAAAGCTTAGGCTCCTTTCTTTTAATGCAACTAACGCGTTACGAGGAGACGTGCCGGTCATCAGTCTAGAAGCGACCGCGACCTTTTTCGAAATTCCGCACGCAGCGAGCCTCAGAACCAAAAAAGCCACGTCACCGATCACTTTCCCGCGCTACGGGTATTCGCTGTGAACAAAAATTTTCGAAATATGAATATCTATAATGCAGAATATGTGAAATGCTCTTCGATTTAAATATTACCTAGATATATTTTCTTCCGTAAATGATGCAATGGACCAACATTTTTTATGACTCTTATGACTTATGACATGTCATCGTAACACTGAAATGAAGTACCTCTAAGACAGTGAGATTTATAATGACCAATTGCGTCGATCGAAGCCGATTCAGAGGGAACGAACTCTATAACTGATGCCAAATTATATTCAATATTTTTCAAAGTAATCAAAGTTCCTATATCGTTTAAATATATTTCTTCTTCAGAATTAAGTTCAAAAGTAATCAAGTCCTTACATTTTCGGACTTCCAATGTTATGACTTATAAAATTATGTGAAAAAATATGTGAGTACGCAGGCACATTCTAAATTACTTGAAATTATATAAATACAAAATATCTGAAGCACTATAGCTATTCAACGACAACTCGTTCATAAGCTACAGAGCGCCTACAAAAAAGTTACTAGCAATTATTCTGACATAAAAATTTGTAAATTATGTGCAGGCGTTTGAATGATTTTTATTGATAACTTTTTAGGGAAGGTTCCCAAAATTGTGTTAAAAATATATGTTAAGGTAGCAAATAGGTACTAAATAACTACATTGACAAAGTGATAAATATAACGCTAAAACTATGAAAACTCAAAAGTGGTCAGTCAACCTGACGTCAGAATGACTGGCCATTTAATTTATATAATAATGATATTAATATACAGGTACCAAATATTTCATGATTGGTATCAAATAGTAGCAAAAAGGTATTAAATAGTGCACATGGTCTCATCCAAATATCTCGTTTGGTCCAGTGGTTCAGACGGACACCAAGGTGGCGCCTTAAACTTAGCGAATACGATTACGAGGTAAAGCATAAGCAGGGTAAATTTAACACGAACGCGGACGCCTTATCTCGTATTGAGTTAAATAACGATGAGATAAGTTCTATATTAGTCAATCCATCTGAGAAAGACCTAGACGAATCTAGAACTCTCACAGCTGTAGAAGATGCAGATGATTCTAGAACCGATACTGCACACACAGACCAAGAAAACCCAATTTTAGAGATTCCTATTACAGATGAACCATTAAATAAATTTACACGACAAATTGTTTTAAACGTAGTTGGCGATATAAAAGGTCGCCCAGTGGTTACAAAACCCTTTGATACTTATACTAGAGTCACTATTCAATTATCAGAATCCAACCTAGAGGAAGATGTCATTAACACTATTAAAGAGTATGTTCATCCTAAAATCAAAACGGGTATTCTTATTAACCCACCTATTGACATGTATAAAATAGTACCAATCCTACAAAGGTCATTTAAAAATTCATCAATAAATCTCATGATAACTAAAAAGGAATTAGAAAACGTACGTGAATACTTGAGACAACAAGAGATCATTAATAAATATCACGACGGTAAAACCAACCATCGTGGTATCAACGAATGTTATCTTGCACTGTCACACAGATTCTTTTGGCCTAAGATGCGGGAACACATAACTAAAGGACAATGGGCAAAAATGTATGGAGCTTGGTCTATTTTTGAAATTGAGTGGCAGTCTCCGGAATCAGTATATCTTGCAAGGCACTATTAAACAACACTATTTAAAAAAAAAATCGTGAGCATATACCGGTTAGTTTAGGAGATATCGAATATTGTTGTCTTTGTATATTTCGATGATTCAACGCAAAAATTGTTTTATTTTTATAGTATTCCTATTGTTAAGTGTATGTTATAACTATTAAAAAGTCTTATATTTTAAAGGTTTACAAGAAAATAAAAAACGAACATATTTTTAAGATTTTTTTATGATAAATACAATCACATACAAAAGGTACAATATAAAAACGTCCAAAGAAGTTTTGTCGACCGGTTGCTGTTACCACCATACAGTTGCGTAAAACCCGCCAAGTGACTCTGGCCTCTCTCGGTCAGGTCGCGTTCCGGGATCAGCACTGTACGAACCGGAGCCAGGGGGACCATTGTTGCGGCAAGCGCCGGACCAGTGGAGTCTTAGCGGCGGTATTGTGCGGGCGGAGCGGGTCAGCCCGCCGGTCAGGGAGACCCGTAGAAACGGGGGCCCTTCCGTCCGGCGGACTGGCCAACCCGCACAGCTCAAACCAATGCGAGACTCCACACCTTGTCTCGTTGTTGCCGCAGCAATAGTCTCCTCTTTAAGCGGGCTTTCAGGGTGAGCGCGACAGGCTATTGTGCCTGTCGACCTCATATTTGGATCTCACTACTGCTTATCATCAGGTGGAGTGAGGTTATCTTGTTAGTTTAATATTTAAAAAAAAAGGTTTTTTTTAATGAAAAACTTACTCGTCTATAATAATAGTGTCTAAAAACGCAGCAGGTAATCGAATTTCATCTTGGTATCGTGCCGTGGCTGGGTGATTCCGTCAGACGAGTTTATACTATAAAAAAAATTTCACTTTTCGTAGGCGTAGATTTATTGTTATCCTATTTAAATAAAAAACCGCTATTTGCTTTTACACAATTATCAAAATAAAATAGTTATGTAATAATACGTTAATGAAATATAACAATCTTCATCACTCTATATTTTTATATCTAACCATGACTCGAAGTAACTGCCATATAATAAGTTTTTATTTATGACACGAACTATGATATGCAATTGAAATTTGAGACTGCCACCCGATTTTTATTTTAGCCCAAAATGCCCATTGTCTTTTATTAACGAATGCACCATCTGCGGTCAGGCCAAGTACGACCGAAACCCTATAAAACAGATGTTTAAAGTAGTCCCACCTGCTAGCAAGCCATCTAGACACGCGGTAGCGTGTCAAGCCAAGGTTCAAGAAACAGAACTGGCGAGCCGCACCGTGTGTAATATTACATGAACCATTTGGAACCACTTTTGAACCCCTCATAAATCAAAAACTATTTCACATAAACGTATCAAATTTGGCTCATATATTGTGACTTGCGAGATAAATATGTATTCTAAATTTCATAAGCTTATCTCAAACAGTTATTTAGATATTAATATCCAAAAATCCTCATTTTTATCATTGACTGACTGACAGATCAAAATTCTAACCCAGTTCTAAATGACCTAGAGAGTTAAAATTTGTTATGCAGATAGGTAATTATATGAATACAAAGGAAAAAATAAAAAACTGGCAATTTTTTAATAATTAGGTTAGGTTCTATTATGAACGCTTAACATAAATACCTAATTAGTGCCTAATAACGCCTATATACCGGGGAAGGCAGAGCACTAAGTATATATTTAGGTCTACTTACTTATTTACAATTAAGAGTAGGTACTTATAGTCGGTTTTCATATTTATTACTTAGGGTAGGTACCTACATAAAGGCTAGTTTTAGTTTTGAATTTGTCCTTTTCAAAGGACCCACGGCGTTACGATGATATATACTTTTCTACAAAAAGTAATGATATCCAATCAAAAACATAAATGTGAAATGAGAGCCAAGTTCAATATTGCCTTGGTTGTTGACTTCAGCGACAAAAGAAGTCAGATCTAAATGGGTGCCAAGTTCAATGGTAAACGCAGAAATTTATTTATAAGTAACACTATAACATACCTATCATATCTTCTTATAACATAAGATAATGTATGGTGGTAGCCTATGAAGGTCTGTCTTGGCTAGTTTTCATATATGAATTATAGCCGTCGCAAGTTCTAAGCCTACAAGTATTTGTTGGGTTTTATTTTATAATTTCGAAAATTTGGATTGTTGGTAGAAACTAGCAAGCGAACATAATAATACGTTGGTAGGTTTATAAAAACTAGCCAAGACAGACCTTCATAGGCTACCACCATACATTATCTTATGTTATAAGAAGATATGATAGGTATGTTATAGTGTTACTTATAAATAAATTTCTGAGTTTACCATTGAACTTGGCACCCATTTAGATCTCACTTCTTTTGTCGCTGAAGTCAACAACCAAGGCAATATTGAACTTGGCTCTCATTTCACATTTATGTTTTTGATTGGATTCGAATTACTTCACCTAGATTTGTTAACGATACAAGGCGAATTTTTTTATCTCTGGTTGATTCATTCTCTAAGTATGCTCAGGCTTACTATTTTAGAGATGGTACGGCTCTAAGTGTGGTTCAAGCATTATTAAAATATTTCACGCATCATAGTATTCCATTAAATATAATATCAGATAATGGTCCAGAATTTAACAATCAATTATTTAGTGAGTTTACAAGGATACATAGGATACAGCATCATAAGACAGCTCCTCATACTCCTAACGAGAATGGAATCGTCGAGAGATTTCACTCGACTATTCTCGAACATCTTCGAATTTTAAGGTTAGAAAGGAAAAACGAATCGGTAATCATTTGATGCCTTATGCCCTTCTGGCCTACAACAACTCTATACATAGCTTTACTAAGTGCAAGCCTATAGAGGTTATAACTGGTCATTATGATCCACGTGACCCCTTCGATATAGATCTGTCGGCTCACTTGCTACAGCAATATATAGTTGAACATAAAAAATAAGATGACCGAGGCATATAAGTTGATTCACGAATCTTGTTCCAACTTACGCAAAGATCTTACAGATAATATAAACCGTAACCGAGAGACGGAGGCTGAATACTCCCCTGAACAACAGATCTTTGTTAAGAACCCTATCGCTTCTCGACAGAAGCTAGCACCGCGCTACACTCAGGACGTAGTTATGGCGGACCTACCTATCCACATTTACACTCGTAGGAAACGCGGCCTCATAGCAAAATCCCGTTTAAAACGAGTACCTAAAAGTGCCCAATTGTTGCAGGACTCTCCTGGTTGTTCATCTTTGCCTCCACCTGGGTATAACGCAGGAGATAAAACTTGAAAATCTCGACAACGGACCCGGTGTTTTACCATTTCGATTAGGCCCCGCTAACATAATAACTAGTTATCATTCATTTTTACAAACTATTGATCTACAAGACTTATGTACAAAGTAAAATTAATTCTATTGAGTTACAGTTAAAGAATTTAAGCCCGGATCTTAACAATAAAACTTCATCGTTGTTTGAACCTCATGTCAACTATCTTAGAGAAAAACTTACACTTTTACTCGACCAATTAAGTACCTTTGAGACCCATCGCGTAAAAGGGGGTTAATAGACGGTCTTGGATCTGTAGTAAAGAGCATTACCGGTAACCTTGACTACACAGACGCGTTGCATTATAACGACGCAATCAAATCATTACAAAATAAAGAAAACGAACTGATAACCGAATTCAACAATCACGTTAGTCTTACAAAAGTATGGTCAACTCATTACAGCAAAATTATAGATAGTATATCGTTAGCAACCAAAATATGATAGAAACTCTGTTGGATAAAATTAGGCAAAGCACAGCCACCATCGATCATGATCAAGTACGCCCATCTTGCCCAAGTTTTCCTAATACTTAGCGATAATATAGACTCCGTTTCATTTCAAATAAGGAAGATACAAAATATCTTAGCGTTCATAAGAACATCGACCGTTCATCATTCCATGTTAAGCTCTGATACGATAGGAGATATGATAACTAAGTTACATAGTATATACGGCAAAGAAAATATTTTAGACTTAGATATTAGAGAGTATTATGATATAATACGACTAGGTTCGTACTACGTAGGTAATACTATAGTTATAGTTTATAAATTCCCAATTATCTTATCTCAAGTTTATAATTTATATAAAATATCTATCATACCTAACAAAATCCATGAGATCATCATCCCGCCATCTCCTTTCGTCGCCTTTCACTTGAAAGACTTCAGGTACATAGAGGCAGAATGCCCGAAGACCACTAGAGGGTATTTATGTGAAGAGATGGGGAATCCGCAGAGCAAGATAGCTGGAGACTGCATCCACCAGTTGATCACCACGCAGCAGAGATCACCGACATGCAGTCCCATCTCAGTAACGCTAGATAACCCAGCCTACGAGATGCTCGACGACAAGCACTACACGATGCTACGTCGAAACGCCTGAGTTCCGGATCTCCAACACCAACGATCGCCTGCGAGGCCAAGCTGTGAAGATCATGAACCTACCCGAGGAAGATACATCTCAGAGGTTGTCGCTACCAGCACTTAAGTTAACTCCATCAGCTTAAGTCATCTACACGCAGCTAACTCTAAAATCTCACTACAATCGCAGATCGCTCCGCTTCGAGATGACAGTATCTATCATACTACAATTCCCATGTACGTAGCACTGTTAGGTGCATGTGCACTCGTAGCCATCGTAGCGTACCGCAAGTACTACGTTCAACCAATCAAGATCAAGACAGACGACTCTCTAGAGATGCTGCAAGGCGTTTACCCCAACCCCGATACATCAAAATCCGAGATGAGACATCTGCCAGCGCAATTTACGACAAACGTCCTCAATAGTCGCTGTTCTACGGGGAGATGTTACGCAACCCTAAAGTATGGATATTGCCGAGACAGCGCCGGCCCAGTTATCATGCACAACATCAATGAACAATTGAACTGCTGACGCCGCGCAACCTGACGCCGGTTCTCGCCGACCACCTCATCGCCTCAATTTCGACATTCACCTAACATCGGTCGAGTCTCATGTCTTTATAATTTAATAACTTTGTAATATTTTATAATTAAATTGTATTCAATAAATCATTTTTTTACAACCTACGCTGTGACCGTACATTTCTCTTAGATACATCAATATACATTTATTATAGTAAATAACAGCACATTTAAATAATATCTTTTACAAAACAATTGAAATCACGTACCTTGCTGATCAAGTAATCTCCGCAAAAGTATAACACGAGCTCGCGCTCACGGGGTGTCGTGACCACCCCACGCAAACTTCAACACGTCCTCACGCTGCGAGTCCTCGCGCCAGACTGCCCCTCCCGCCCCGCAACGACGGGTTCGGTTCTGATGACAGCTCGTCACTTTTCGTATTTCGTCACTATAGTTAATACGTCTAATTGAATAGCCGAGAGACGGCTTAACTAGACAACATCTCTTACATGTCTCATGCTGTATTTCGTCACTTTCCCGATTCGTTTGACGAGCATGTATAATCAAGTATATAATATAATAAACCATTTTTTTTCCTTTATTTGCACTTGTTCCATTGAAAGGAAGAAAACATTTATTGATAATTAAAAAAAATATAAACAAAAAAAATTGATTGATTTATTAGCCCCATGATGGTACGACTGTGAATTTTTATTCGCAGTACTGCAAAAACTCAAATTTAAATTCGCACCATGATCAGTTCTATGATTGAACTAGCTAGAGCTATTGACATCGACTGGCTCGGCGGAACAGTGGTTAGTGACTCAGGTTCACTGACAACGGTTCCAAGAGTCGTGGGTTCGATTCCCACCCGGGACAAATATTTGTGTAATAAGTTATTTATGTCACATCTTCGTTTGTTTTCGCCGCAGTCAATATATGCGTGAATTGAGAAGGTTTAGTTGGAATAGTTTTATTATTGCAATGGAAAATAATTCTATTAGCTTAAATTTATTTCAAGTGAGAGAGGAAAACGTATTTTGCTGATGGCTGGATATAGATTGACTCTAGCAAAAACTAATAAAAACGGATCTTCAAGATGGCGTTGCGTGGATCGTTTTGAATGTAGTAGAAGTGCAACTTTAAATGTCAATTCCAACATTTAACGGGAAACGCGTCACAGCTGTAATCCCGATCATGCAACGAACGCTGTTGATGTTGAATTGGATCAATGCAAAAAAAAAGGTGTGTGTAGATTTGGGGACAGTAAAACAAATCTTTGAAGATGCAACAATGGATTTACGTGATAATGCTACTCTAGATCCGACAAAATTTCATGTCGATTTTGAGCATGCGGTGATAAATGCTATTTCAAAAGTGTTTCCAAACGCCGAAAAAGTTGGGTGTTTTTTTCATTTTTATCAATGCTTGTGACATGAACTGACACTCGAGAAGGTCGGCATCATGTTTCAAAATGCAGAGCTCTTGCTCATTTGCCCTAAAACCACATTCCAGAAGGATGGTTAAAACAATTTAAAATAATTCGATGGAGGGTAAAAGCTTTGAATGGGGCCGACCGGTCAAAGCTAATCGCAGATGGCGCTACTGTAGCTTGTTCCTCTGTCATTTTTTTTGACATTTGTTCACATTTGTTGTGATATCGTTTCCCGATTTTTTTGTGAATTTCCGAGCGTTTTTTACGATGTATTCTACTTGGAGAGTACAAGAATTAAAAGATGAACTGAAGAGACGAGGAGCTTCATTGCGAGGAAAAAAGGCGGATCTAATAGAAAGGTAAGACCATCCCTAACCTATAAATTACTTTGTAATACAATTTTAAAAGCCCAACGCGTTTGTTTGGTGCAAAAAGTTATTTATTGGAGACCGTATACCCGAACCAATGTGTAGATACACCCCTCTCCATAGTTCGGCTACTGTAGACTGATAAAAATACACAAATTTAATAATATATTTAATTCCTTACAGATTAGAGCTCTACGACAAAAATTTTGGTCCGTTAGATAAAACTCAGATAAGGCACTATTTGAATTTGTAAGTATTTCTATAATTGGTATTTTTCTTTATCTAATAGGTATCTATTTAATTTTTGTTACTAATATTACTGTACTCAGTCCTTCAGATCAAGCGCTTTCATACTTGCAAAAAATATATAGTTGTCTAGGGAATCTTTAACCTCTTATCTAATTCATTAATGTCCCTATTCCCTCTTAAAAATGTAAATATATATTAAATAAATATATTTAAGTGTAAAATTGTTAAAATATTGTTTTATATTTTTCAGCACAGTGAAGAAATTCACCAAATCAGTGGAATTGCATGAATCCCGTTACCTACTTGCAGCAAGATCTTCTGTTGTTGGAGATTATACTTATTGTTCGCGCGCGAGCGAGACAAAAGCATCGCAAGGAATGCTGCCCTGCTCCTGCGCGCGCGCCCCAGTCGCCGCCAGTCGCCGCACCACACCCAGCGGCTCCACACGCACACACGACCCGTACGCGTCCCTGGCCCGTGACCTATTTTACATATTAATTTTCTGTACCATTCGATAAGTACACAGTTTGCAATCACACCATGATTTTTATTTGTTCTCGCTAACAAAAGTGGCGCCCCCGGGTGGGCACGAGTCGCGTGTAAATTCCTTTTGGTAACTGCATCGCGTGCCGAGTCCCATCTAATCTAACGAATAGGTCGCGCGTCGCTTCCACGTTTCGTCCGCCATCTTTCCGTCGACGTCGCCTTCGTACATTGCCGTCAACGCCTACGCCTTGAAGATCACTCTGGGTGCCTGAGAAGACTCCGGTGCAGCACCTATCATCTGTATCGCAGACTGTCTACCGGCCCAGACCGTCAAGAGGAAACGTGGTCGCTGTGAGGGCCACACCACACACGTGGTCCGTAAGGAGAAGAAACTACGCTTCTGCTCTGCATCTCAACTTGCCAAGGAGCGTGTCGTGAGCCAATCATCCTTTCTAATTATTCCCCTCTTCTTAATTTGAGCATTTTGGTGAATAATTTAGTAAGTGCGCACTTCACATCTACATGTCTACCTTCTTATTTTGCGCATACTTCTACATATTAAAGTAACATCCTTCATAATAAAATTAATCTTACATGCATATCATATCGTTATCTTTATCATCATAAAATAAAATATCGAGCTATCAGCGCACTCAGCATAAATTCTGCACGAGCTTATACTGTGGTTGCCACTTCTACGATAGCTACAGCTGCCTAATTCTTGTTTTTTTTTTAGCAAGCTTCAATTTATTTGCCCTTTTCTTGCCCATTTTTCTTGCGCCTTGTCACTTTACCACGCTTACTTTTATGTGTGCATATTTGAACTTACCTAGTTACTTATCCATCACTATTCATAATTATTATCTCCTCGCATACTATTCATATTTCTGCATCTTTGCTTTATAACGCTTTTGCATACACCCTGTCATTTACGCATTTCAGTGAGAATTGGAAATTGTGAGCACGCTGCCGCCACGTGGTCGCGCGGCTCAATTTCGTTCGCAATTTCTTTTTAGTTGAATATTTTTTACTTTTAAATTCCCTTTAGCTCGCAATTTGACTTAAAGCTTCCTTAAAAATCATCATGACTGAACCATCGCCAACTAAATTGTCCCCTTTACTAATTCCTTCACAAAATGAATTCAAGGAACTTAAGGCTAAACGTAGATCCGTAAAGGGGGCAAATTACTATTTTTAACAATTACATTCAGGAAATTATGAAAGTGCATACCTTATCTGATGTTCAAATTTGCGAGTTAAATGTGAAGTTAGCTAAATTTTCAGAACTTAGTATCAAGTTTGAAAGCATACAAACCCGTTTAGAAGTCTTGAATGAACAAGATCTTGATGAGGAAATCAGGGAACGGAGTTCCATTGAAAAAAATCTCCATTCTCTTCTTGCTACAGCGCAATGTCTTCTTGACAAAGGTAACCCCAAGGACACTGAAAAACCTGGGACTTCTACCTCTGAGTGCTGTCATGATAGTTCTCATGCACCTATTGGCTTCAAACTTCCACAAATAAATATTTCAAAATTTGACGGTTCTCATTTCAAGTGGCTAGAGTTTAGAGACACATATCAGTCTCTCATACACAACAATGATAATATCCAGCCAATCCATAAGTTTCATTGACTCTGTCGCTAAATACCACATTCTCAAAAGAGCATATTCGCAAAACACCACATTCGCAAAAGACGACATTCGCAAAACATCATATTCTCATAATATCATATTCTGAAAATATGACATTCTTAAAATACCCTTTTCGCAAAACACAACATTCTCTAAACATTATATTGTCAAAAAAGATGAAAAAGTACTCTGGACTTCAAAAATTTGCGGACAAAATCTTCATATGAAACCTCTTGGACTTAAATACCTACTGGCCATCTAATTGTTTTCTTTTATCAGTCATGATGACAATATCATAGTTTTGTAGACATCTTATCGTATTGAATGTGATAAATCCTGAAAATGGATCAACCCTGTGGCAATAACGAAGTAAAATTCATTAAAAGTCAAAAAAATAAACCGGTGTTACTACATGGAGGCTATCGTAATAATTTATATTTAAAAAATAAGTGCGGGACGACAAATTGGCGTTGTTCAAAGCAAAAAGAATGCCGCACTTCTATAACCCTTAACAGTAATAATGTGATCTTGAGACCTGCTCAGCACACCTGTGAGTCGCCGAATGAATTACGAAATGTAATTGACACAATAATGAACGATTGCAAAACAGAAGTATGCAAGAACTATGAATCGGCACAAAAGATATTTGAAAGACATATTTTGAAGCACAATTTCAAGGGACACGAGCATGAAATTCCATCATTTTCCTCTAAGAAAGACACATTATATAGAGCACGTAAATTTTTTTTAAACATGAACAGTTTAAAAGCAACTGATTCCAAAAATGTAAAACTGCCACATAGTTTAGTGAAAGATTTTTTTTTGTACGACGAATATTATTTGACAGGAAGAATTATAATATTTTCGGTGTTAGCGCGTTTTGAATTGAAAGAATACTTGAAATCCATGGAAACCATATATGGAGACGGAACTTTTAAAGTAGTTCCTGCTCCTTATTATCAAATGTACAGTTTACATGTAGATGTAGCACGAAATGATAATACAGTAAACTTCATACCTATAATTTTTGCGCTTTTACCTAATAAAAAACAGGTAACTTACAAAAGGTTGTTTTTGATACTAAAGCAACAATTTGGATTGAATATAAATATGTATAAATGCGACTACGAGTCAGCAGTCATAAAAGCAGTAAAGGAAGTTTTTCCACATGTAGAAATTAAAGGATGCTACTATCATTTTTGTAACGCCATTTTTAAAATGAGCATAAAATTAGGTCTTGAAGAATGTGAAGATCAAAAAATAGTGAAATACTGTTCATTATTGCCCTTATTGCCTCCGAAATTGATTCCAGAAGCCTTTAACACCATCATAGAAATGTCATCATCACGTGTCTGCAAATTCCTAGATTACTTCAATAGCCAATGGATGAAAAAGATTTATAAGTAGTGACGTATTCTCCTCTCATGACCAAAAAAATAGAACAACAAATGGTGTTGAGGGGTGGCATCGCCGAATCAACACGAAAATTCCACCAAAACCGAGTATGTTCCAGTTCATATCACTGCTAAAGAAAGAAGCCGAATTTCAAAAAATAAAATTAAAAAGAAATGATTTGCATTGTAACGATGTAAAACGAAACAGAAAAGTAATTGAAAAAAATAAAAAAATTGCGAGCATAATCAATGATTGTGTAAATAATACTATATGTATTGAAGTGTGCCTAAAACGCTTATGTGCAGTTAGTACAGTAAGTACATAAGTGAAAAATTATTTAACAGAATAAGATGCTTTATTGTTTATTTGTTCAAGATGATTGTTTTTTGTTAATTTAATTTTGTTTTAATTAAAAAAAATAAGACAAGAGACTGTTTTAATCATAACGCCTAGACTAGTTGACTTACAGCTAAGGTAAGTATTATCATTCGTTTCTTAAGAACGACTTAATGCATCTTATTTCTATCTTTTTTTAACTGGCTCGGTGGAACAGTGGGTCTATTTACGGTTCCAAGAGTTCGTGGGTTCGATTCCCTCCCGGGCAAATATCTGTATGAAGAACACCGGTGTTTGTTCCGTGTCTGGGTGTGGGTATACCCCCCCTTGCCATAATTTCAGTTGCCCGAATTTCATTTGCCATAATATTCAAATGCCCGAATTTCATTTGCCATAATTTCATTTGCCCGAATGTTATGTTTGCCATAAAATACAAGTGACATAATTTTAACTGCCCGAATATCAGATTCCATAATGATTCGAATGCCATACGTATTGTTATCCATATTTTAATTGCAATAATTTATGCAACAGAATTTTCAAACGCCATATATGTCATACTCATTGTTTACTTTATAAGTTCGTGTTAGAAACGTTGTTTCCGTGCCATTACATCATTTCCCACCGAAAAAGCTTGTAAAATAGGTTAAAAGAATGATAAAAAAATAGGTTAGGTTAGGTTAGAAACATGAAAGACAACGCACGAGCCGAGCGAGCGAAGCGAGCGATGCCGCGGCAGCGGCCGGCGAAGTGCCAGAAAGCCAATCCTTTTTTAGGACAAATATTTGGCGTTAGGAGTATGGCGCTTAAAAATTCTGTTGCATAATATTATTGCAATTAAAAATATGGATAACAATACGTATGGCATTCGAATCATTATGGAATCTGATTTTCGGGCAATTAAAATTATGTCATTTGTATTTTATGGCAAACATAACATTCGGGCAAATGAAATTATGGCAAATGAAATTCGGGCATATGAATATTATGGCATATATCTTTCGGGCAAACAATAGATAACCCTGGGTGTGTTATTAAATATATTTAACCATATTTGTGTAGATTCTGATATCACTGATCCACTGTTGATTCTGATATCCGTAACACAAGTGTTATGCTACTTACCACGAGATTATTTATTTATTTAAATGATTCATCACCAAGCATTATCTTTTTTTAAGATAAACTACTTCGAAAATACATGATTAAATTAAATTAATTAGGTCTTAGGTTACTAGTACTAGTTTTGTAAGAGGCCTATGTTCAGCAGTGGACAGCAATAGGCTGAGATGATAATGATTGTAATTTCGACTTTTATAAAAAAAATATATAATATACCTATATCTGAGACTGTACCTTGGATGTGGTAGGTATTTCATGAATGTTGTGTTTTGCGAAAAGGGTATTTTAAGAATGTCATATTTTCAGAATATGATATTATGAGAATATGATGTTTTGCGAATGTCGTCTTTTGCGAATGTGGTGTTTTGCGAATATGCTCTTTTGAGAATGTGGTATTTAGCGACAAAGGGGTTTCATTATTTGAATGCGTATCTCGAAGGCGAAGCTGCTCGCGTTATTTACAACCTAGAAATTTCAGCTGATAACTATCATGACGCTTGGAAACTTTTATATGATCGGTATAATAATAAACGTCAATTAATCTCCTTTCATCTCAACTCCTTACTTAACATTGAGGCTCAACGAGACCGTGACTCAGACAGGTCACTTCGCTATCTGGGTGATCACATTACAAAAAATCTTCGTGCCTTAAGCACTTTGGGATTGCCTACTGATAAGTGGGATGCTATCATCATACATATAGCTGCCACAAAATTAGATCACGTGTCCAAAATTAAATGGGAGGAGCATAAAAATAACTTGAATGACTACCCAGACCTCAATGAATTTAAATCCTTTTTAAAATCTCGTGCAGACATCTTAGAAACATTATCGCGCACTAAAGGAGAATTTAAACCATATGTAAAACCTAATATTCAACTAAAGCATAACACTAGGACGTCTCTTATGATTTCATCAGATGACGCCTCGACAAAGCGGTTGTGCGTCGTGTGCCAAGGAGTCACCGCATCTTTGATTGCGGAGTCTTCAGGGCCATGTCTACTGACGAGAGATGGGCGCGAGTAGCAAAGCTGAGGCTGTGCCACAACTGCTTGCGACCGGACCATGACACGCGCAGCTGCAAGCTAGTGAGCGGCTGTCGCGTATGTAAGAGGCGTCACAACACCATTTTACATAAACACAACACCATTTTACATAAACACAACACAAACACAAACATATCCCAGGCTTCCTTTAGTCGCACTTATGACGACACCCTAGGGAACGTTGAAAGTACACCATCTCCTTCCTCTTCTGCCACTGTTATGACAGCGGTGAGCGCAACGGAAGTTCTATTATCAACAGCGTATGTTGAGATCTTAAATGCAGCTGCCAATAAAGGTAGTCACCGCAAAGGCACTACTAGACAGCGGAAGTCAGTCTTCATTCATAACCACGGACTTAAAGTCTCGTCTTCAACTGACTTCTCAGCCCTCTAGTGCCACCAATTTGTTGGGTATTGGTGATACTAACATCAATATTATTCCGCAGCAATGTGCTGCAAAACTCATCTCAAAACGTAGTACATTTACGTTACTTCATAACTTCTTAGTGCTTCCCCAAATTACACAAAAACTTCCTAAGCATCGAATAGATGTACACCATATAAACCTACCACCACATGTATGTTAGCTGATCCTTCTTTTTATGAACCATCTCAAATTGATATCCTTATAGGCGCCGACATTTTTTGGCACATTATTGGCTCAGAACGTCAATCCCTAGGCGATAACTTGCCCATCCTTCATAACTCACTACTAGGTTGGTTAATAGCAGGACCTTTACCTATCATTAATACTAAAACTCTATCAAGGGCCCCCAGGGTTTACAAACACTGTAACTTTGTGAGTCATAATTATGATGACAATGACTTCAACTCGCAATTGATGAAGTTTTGGGAATACGAAGACTTTCCGGATAAACCTCAGTCCAATAACAACGTAATCATTACAGATAGTGAGAAACACTTCATCGAAAATACCTATCGCCTACCTAATGGCAAGTTTTGCGTCAGACTCCCTTTAATAGATTCGCCCGACTGCCTTGGTGAATCTTATCATATAGCCAAAAAACAATTCATTAGCTTAGAAAAGCGATTTCATACCAATCCAGAGCTTAAAACAATGTATTCCGACTTCATTAAAGAATATCATGATTTAGGGCATCTTTCCGACTCTAAAGTTCAAAAACCCACCATCTCCTGCTTTTTACCCCATCATCCTGTGCTAAAGGAAAGCAGCGAGTCGACAAAACTCAGGGTTGTTTTTAATGCATCCTCCCCAACTTCATCAGGTTTCTCCATTAATGAACTTCAAATGGTTGGCCCCAACCTGCAAGATTCGCTTTTTAACATTTTAATCAGATTTCGTAGTTATAAATATGTACTTACAGGAGACATAGAAAAACAATACAGGCAGATAGTTATGAATGAGATTGACAGAGACTTACAAATGATTTTATGGCGTGAAAATGAATCTTTACCTATTAGATCACTCACTTTAAATACTGTTACATATGGTTTTGCTAGTGCTAGTTTTTTCGCAGCAAGGTGCTTGCAACAATTAGCTGATGAGTCACCAGAGCCACTCATAAAAGACATAATTAAACGTGACTTTTATTGTGACGATTTACTTTGTGGAAGCGAAACCGAAACAGAGTTACTTCGCATAAAACAAACAATCTCTAAATTACTTCTATCGGGTGGTTTCAAATTACGAAAGTATCGCTCTAACTCTCAATCCATCATCGAATCTGAACTCAGCAATCTTGATAACAATAACTTATCTCTTAGCCAATCACATCACATACTTGGCTTAGGATGGAATCAAGCCAAGACTTACTTCATTTTGATATAAACCTGGAATCAAACTCGCCACCTAAAACCATCACAAAACGCCACATCCTAGCAACCACATTCAAGATATTTGATCCTTTGGGTTTGCTGACCCTATGCACTATTAAACCTAAAGTACTTTTGCAGAAATTATGGGCTCTTAAGTTAGATTGGGACGAACCCGTCCCCAATGAAATTATACGCACTTGGGAACACTTTATAAACAATGTTCACTTTTAAAGTCTCTTTCTGTACCTAGGATTGTATTGATTGATCAACCTGCCCTTATGGAGATGCATTGTTTTTGTGATGCATCACAAACCGCTTATGGAGCCTGCATTTATTTAAGGTCCATTTCTACGTCAGGTGCGATCACCTGCAACATTCTCTGTGCCAAATCACGCGTAGCTCCCACCAAAATTACTACCATTCCACGTTTGGAGCTATGCGCAGCTCTCCTCGGTGCTCGTCTTAGCTCAGCTGTCACCGCAGCTCTTCGCATACACATACATCGCCACATATTTTGGTCAGACTCCACAGTCACATTAGCTTGGCTAAAAATGTGTCCAAGTAAACTAAAAATTTTTGTTGCTAACAGGGTTTCCGCCATACAAAGGCATACTGAAGGTAGTTCATGGCGTCATGTGCCTACAACGCATAACCCTGCAGATTTAGCTTCTCGAGGAGTCGACCCTCATCACGTACTGACACACTCATTATGGTGGCATGGCCCTACCTTTTTACTTGAACCCGAAACGAACTGGCCAAATCTGGAAGTAATTGCAACTAAAGACACACCAGAGATTAAGCCAACGATATCCTCTTTGTTCTGTAAATCCACAGAACCATCATCCATTATAGACTTTGACAAATTTTCTAACCTTAAACGTCTTAAAAACTGTGTCGCTTATGTCTTAAGGTTTATAAAAATTAAATGCCGAAAGCAAACAATAACCGGCCCTTTACATTCAACAGAACTTGACGAATCATTAAATGTTTTGATTAAGCTTTCACAGAAAGACACATTTTCAAAGGAGTTGCATACACTTCAATGTAATAAACAGCTACACGATAAATCACAAGTGTCTTCTCTAACTCCTTTCATAGACTCTCAGGGAATCCTGAGAGTGGGGGGGAGACTACTCAAGTCCCAGTACAGCTTTTCAACAAAACACCCTATACTTTTATCAGCTAAACACACATTAACCAAACTCATATTCACGCACAAACACACAAGCCTCCTACATGCGGGACCGCAGCTCATGTTGTCATCCGTTCGTGAGCAGTTCTGGCCCATAGGGGGCAGAGATTTGGCTCGACGCACTGCACGTCGATGCGTTGTTTGTAAACGACAATATGGCAAATCATTGTCAAATGTTATGGGAAACTTGCCGGCCCAACGCCTAATGCCTGATTATCCGTTCGCGGCCGTAGCAGTAGATTTTGCTGGCCCCTTCTTAATTACAGACCGCCGTGGTCGCGGCTGCAAAATATCTAAATGCTATTTATGTCTGTTTATATTTCTTAAATATAAATGTGTTCACTTAGAGGCCGTTAGTGAACTGTCTCGAGACGCATTTTTTACTTTCACTGCGACGCTTCATTTCACGCAGAGGTAGGCCTAGTGAAATATTTTGTGATAATGGCAGAAACTTTGTTGCCGCTGCCAAAGAAATTAACGAATTATTTAAATCTCATTCAGACTCGATAACAGGGTTTGCAGCTGATCAAAACATAAAGTTCATATTTTCACCGGCTTACGCTCCAAATTTCAATGGTTACGCAGAGGCAGGCATCAAATCTGCAAAATTTCACCTCAGGCGCATCTTGGGCAATACTCACCTTACGTTTGAGGAATTGTCCACCATATTTGCTCAAATTGAGGCCGTCCTAAACAGCCGACCCTTATTACCCTTATCCTCCTCCCCTAATGATTTTACGGCGCTCACACCGGGACACTTTCTCCTTGGCAGGTCGCTGACGTCACTCCCCGAGGCTCCTCTACTGCAGTACCACGCCACGAAGCTCAACCGATACAAGCACCTGGAGCAAATACGCCAACATTTCTGGCAGAGATGGCAATCAGAGTACGTCCTGGAGCTTCAAGCCCGTCAAAAATGGAAAATAAGGAAAATAGATCTGAAGACAGATGATCTAGTAATTGTTAAGGAAGATGGCCTTCCACCCTTATTATGGCGCTTAGGACGCGTCACTAAACTTCATCCTGGGACTGATGGAGTCCCAAGAGTTGCCGACGTGTCGACATCCAGCGGCACCATACGTCGAGCACTGAACGAGCTTTTCCTACTTCACCACACAGGCAGTTCTTGAAAGATGAAGCTTTCAGGGGCCCCCGGCATGCTCGAGCGCGCGAGCGAAGACAAAGCATCGCAAGGAATGCTGCCCTGCTCCTGCGCGCGCGCCCCAGTCGCCGCCAGTCGCCGCACCACACCCAGCGGCTCCACACGCACACACGACCCGTACGCGTCCCTGGCCCGTGACCTATTTTACATATTAATTTTCTGTACCATTCGATAAGTACACAGTTTGCAATCACACCATGATTTTTATTTGTTCTCGCTAACACTTATATTAAAGGTTTCTGCCGGAAAACTATGAAGGATCTCCAATACGAGATGGATGTCAAGATAGATAAATATGGAAACCCTGAAGAATCCCAGTGTGAGTGTCCAGCTGGCAGCGGAACTGCTGCTCTTTGCAAACATGTTGCGGTACTTTTGCTAGGCGTTGAGCATATGGTTAAAGATAAAATTATACTAAAGCATGAATCATGCACCCAAAAACTACAACAATTCCATGTGCCTAAAAAGCTATACACAGGAACTCCAGTCCGTGGAGAAAGTTTGAAAAGAAAGAGGAAGCTCAGCAACATTGATTTTGATCCGCTCTCAGAATTAAATATTAATAAAGTTAATTATAACAACAGGTTGAGAAATCTTGTATTAAATTATAGGGATTCAACAATGCCTATTAAACAATTATATGAGCCTGCGAATCCTCATGCCATTGCAACTGATCATAATTACTTTAATATAGATCCAAAAATAAAGATTTTAAAAGATTTGAACCTATTAGAGGTCAAGGAAAGTATTATTTTAGAAATTGAAATTTCAACAAGAGGTCAAACTACATCTCTTGATTGGTTTATGCACAGATGTAATAGAATCACAGTGTTCGGAACGAACACTCTTTTGGTTTACGAACCGATTACGATGTTAGGTACGCACGCTAATGAGGTCAGCAACCTTTGCGTCGTAGGTACGACACTTTAAACTAATAGTTAGTGCATATTTCGCCGTCGGTACAGTTAAGCGCACTCATCAACATTCATCCAACATTAACATTAATTTTAACACTTAACATTTAATAACATTTGCTGTACTTTTAATATATTTCATATAACTTAACAAACTCTATCATTAAAACAACAAACCCCAAAGCTCAGGCCACAACATATGGTCCTTCGAGCTATAACCTCGCGCGCGATAAATCGTGATAGGAGGTGAAAGAAACAGTGAACAGTGGTGTGTGTACTTTGGGAGTCAACATTCAACACAGGAGGCAGTCAGGGTGACTGCGTCTACAGGAGTAATTTTCACACTGTATGTCATCTTAGAGACACAACAAAAAAACAATATGCTTGCCAATTAATAAACAAAAGCAAAGACAGTGTCCGTACAAGGGCAACCAGCCATGGCATAATCAACGAAAAGAATGCATTAAAAAAATATTCCGAGCAATATGGCCTTCACATTGAGCCATGTGGCCTTTTTGTAAGTTATGAAAAGCCATATTTAGGAGCATCGCCTGATGGACTTTTAGATGAGTCCATAATTGAAATAAAGTGCCCATATGCAAGCCGGTTTCAAGAGATCAATCATATAACTGTCCCTTATTTGATAATTGAAAATAACATACTTCAATTAAAGAAGACTACTCCTTATTACTATCAAATACAGGGACAGTTATATTGTACTGGCAAGCGTTTTTGCAATTTAATTATTTATACCTATAAGGACATGAAAGTGTTGTACATCAACAGAGATGACAAATTTATTGCTAATATGATTAAAAACTTGGATGATTTTTATGAAAATTATTTAGTTGAGGAAATTCTTAATAAATACCTCTATTTTAACTATAACAGGTTTTCGAAATAAAACTATATGTAAAAATAATTATTATCTTTTATCTATACTATAATAAAAACGTAGAGGTAAAAATTCTTGTACTTTTTTGAAAAACGCAAAAAAACGAGTCAGGGATATGTTTTGAGAGTAGTAGAACACATCCCCATACTTAAAAATCTGTTTGTTTGTTTGTTTCGACTGACCGCCTAAACTGCTGAACCAATTTAAATGAAAGTTTGCACGAAGGTAACTTAAATTCCGGAAAAATACATAGGATACTTGAAATCACTGACAGTGAACTGGTTCCCGTGGGATATTAAAAAAACCCAAATATTTGACTGATCTCTGAAACTGTTACACCGATTTAAATGAAATTTTGCATGGTGGTACCTTACATCCCCGGTCAAGATCTTAAATACTTTTAGTCACAGAAATTCCTGTAGGATTGTTAAAAATCTAACTTTATTAGATCACTTACAAAAATAGTAAAAGTATATCGATCAAAATCAACCTTCTGACTAGGACTATACGGACTACTTTATTAAGAAAAACGTCATAGTAGGGGAGGTAAATAGCTGGATTTGCACTTACTTAAACGACATGGAATCTGAATCGAAAGATTACGCTAAATCAGAAAAAAGTTTATTACACTTTCTTTATAAGTGGGGGATCAGCGATTAATACAAGGGGGCTGCCTGGTAACAAGCGGTAGAAAGAAAAAAGTTATTTGATCGTGTCAGTCATTCAAAGTGCATGTTAAATAATCCCTAAAAAAATTGTTACGATTTGGATAAGGCATAAAGTCATAATTAATGTTTGTGTCTGTTGAAAAACAAAATCATAATCTTGAGATACTTTAGCGCGTTACAATTTTATGCAGGAGGTTCAAGTTCATATCAAAGTCCTCCTGTACAATAATCTGTAATTTTTTTTTCTTAATGTATCATCTCACTGCTGGGCAAAGGTCTCCTTCAAACCCATCCATTGCTCTCATCCAAGCCTAGGACTTGCCAGTTCTTTTATACATGGACCAGATCTTCATACCATCTTTTCTTGGGTCTTCCTATTCGGCGAAAATCGTCTTCAGGCACGCGAATTCTGGTCCATCTATTGTTCTTTATCCTGCAGACATTCCGCGCCCATTGCCACATCAGTTTTCACCAAAAACAACAGCAGTACGGGAGTGGATGGTGGTATATTTTATTTTATCTTTTTACCTAATATCTATGATACTCCGCTCTATAGCGCTTCGAAAAACCTTGAGTTTGGATTTCTGATTTTCGGTAAAGGACCAAGATTCTGCCCCATATGTTAGGATGTCGATGAGTTTGCGGTTCAGTGATATAAGAAGGTCACCCTTGAATCTGGTCTATGAATGGGTATACCCATTCATAGACCAGAAGCTTTTCCAGGCGTTGTCTGCTCTACGGAGTATTTCTTTGTCCTGCCTGTATTCGAAGGAGACTGCCTAGCCCAAGTTTATAATCCTCTACATATTGCTTTACCTGCCTGTTGACTGCTATCCTATCATTGGTGCTGTTGGTCGCGACCTTGGTTTTGGGTCTATTCATCGTCAGTCTAACCTCAAAGCTTGCTACGCTTAGTTGTTCGAGAATCAACTTAAGTTCTGTCGAGGTATGCTCTATCCTCTGCTTGTATAGTCGGCTCCTTTTTATTCCAACAAAATACAGATGGAACAGCTTCTTTCTTAAGATATTTGTGTTGATGTTCGACACCTGAAAAATTATAAAATATTGTTACTAAGAAATGATCTGCTCTGTATACAAAATGTAGGTTTATATTTATGTTTAAAAACAACGTACCTGTGTATCTGCTATAATTTTCATAGTCACTTGCAATAAAATGTTCATGACATAACCTCGAATACTTTGTTGGCTTAAATTTAGGACGACGTATTGCTTTCAGCCACAGTCTTCTAATTTTTAAGTCTTTGGGGAATAAATGGTTTCCCACTGCACTACAAAGGGGAACTGCACAACGTGTCATTTCTCTACAAACTAAAGAAAACTTCTCGCTACCATATAAATCTCGCTTTGTTATGGGAACAAGGTACACTAGCGCCTTTTGACAGTTGCCGACCCCATTGTTTAATGAGTATTTTTCAAATACCTGGATTGACTCAGTGTTGTTATTTAGTTGCTATAATCAGCGGCATCGAACTATTAACTCACTCGAAGGCTGGCATAACAGGATCAATAGACGGATTAACATAAAGAAACCAGGCCTTTACTATTTTATTTCTATAATTAAAAGAGAAGCTAACTTTGTGGATTTAAAACTAAAAAAAAAGTTGATGTTGAAGCGCTGCGTTATTAGATATCAGACCAAAGTGCGTAGTAGATGACTTCGTTGAAAAAACTGAAATTGATTAGGCCGAATGTCTAAAGACGAAAGTAGTGTCCATTTTGACTAGGCCTCAAAAATAAAAGAGTCTCGCCTTTCAATTGTGGAAACGAAATGTCATTCACGGGAGGATGTGTCATACGCGATCGGGAAAATGGCGTCGTAATTACCGCCTTTTCCGTAAATGATTATTATTCAATAACGAAAGCATATTTTATCATTCTGTAAAAAGAAATTAGTAAATGAATATATTTCTTATCATTCAGGTACTACATTGAAATAATGAACGATAGAAGAAATACTATATCTACAAGTTCAATTTTGTCAACGAGCCAAAGCTCGAAAGTAAACAAAATAATTGATGTACTTTATGAAACCCATTATACAGAAATAGTAAATATGCAACTATTCAAACAGATGGATAAAAAAGTTTGAGATGTTTACAATAACACCACTTGAAACTCGACCTTCACATTATGAAATAGTTAGTCTCTATCGGTAATTGCGTTTTTTTTTGTAATAATAATATGAGAATAAAAATACAACTACTATTAAGAAGTTTTGTTTATTTCCGTTATTAATACTTTGAAACTAAAATGAGTTAGAACCAAATCTTCGCTAAACTCATCCACCTCCTCCTCCTCATACTCTGAAGGTAGGGCCTCTTCCTCGTCATTCCCATACAGGATGCCGAGGAAGTTCGAAGGCTGATATCTCAATTGAGATCGGCCGCCATGGCTGAAATCGGTCGGACGCCTTATTTTTTTTTATATCTCCCTTTAGTTCATCATCGGAAGATGAAGGTAAGCAACAATATTGTAATCCTTTAAGGTCGCAGTTTATAAAAGTGTTAAATAAATTATAAAACTTTTTTGAAAATGCTTTGGGATTGACTGCGAGTCAATAACTTTGTCACTTTTCAAAACTTAAACGTCTGTTTTGATGGCTGATTTTTATGATGAACGACCTTTTTATAAGCATTGGGGTAGACTGCGAGTCTACAATAATGGCAATCCTACAAATCGGGGTAGACTGCGAGTCTACAACGATGGCAATCCTACAGGACGGCGTGAAATGAAATGAAATGAAATAATTTATTCTGCAAATAGATTTACATGAAATACTTTTGCACGTCAATTTGTAAATAAATTAATCACATATTACATATAAATTCACAAGTTACATAATTCATTGATGTCCAAGCGAGCAGCTCATCATGTCCATGGATTTTTATCATTTAAGTAGTCTTCTACTTTATAATATGCTTTTTTCACAAGACACGACTTAATAAAAAGTTTGAAATTATAAAAAGGTAATTCAAGGCGTAGACTGCGAGTCTACAACGATAATAACATGGCAGAAAATACGCTACATCTAAAATATATGTATGTATCGTTTCCCTGCAAGATTCGAAAAACAAATAGTTTTATCGTTACCACCCGACATTACTTGAAATAATTTTTATTTTCGTTTTAGGTAACGAGGACCGATGAACAGTGAAATTATCCCGGACATAGCATTAGATAAAACGGAGGCTGTTTCAGAAGCGGATTTTATAGACAATATCGAACAAAATATTGACCAGACAGGACCTAGTTTGCAAGTCGAGACTCAGGCCGAAATCGACCTAGATCCTGAATTTCCGTCCGCCCTGGGCGAATCCACGTCTGACGCACCTGAGTACGGCGATAGTATTCATGAAAAATGAAAGTAAGTAAGGTGATAGTATTCCTGAAAATCTGACAAAATTGTGGCTGCCTCTTTTGAAAACAGGAATGCCAAAAGAAAATAAGGACAAGGTCTTAAAGGAATATTTGATCCCGGACAACTGTAAACTTCTGCAAGCTCCGAAATTAAATGCGGTAAGACAGTTGCCGTCTCCCAACAACAGCTTGGGCTCACAGCTATTAATAGAGGATTCGACATCCTCTTAAAAACGACAATAAAATCCAAGCGTTTAAACATTTGAGAAGCAGGGCCTTTAGATCAAGAAGCCGGCTCCAAAACCTCCAAAATCAAGCATATCTCAGCCCAGCGTTCGTACCGGTTCACACCAGGAAACTGGGGTGTGCCTCCTCGTTATCCGCCAGCGAATGGGGGGAGGCTACCGCAGACCACAGGTGGCGTTGTATCTTTGCTCCTATTGGTCGCAGCGTGATGTTATATAGCCTAAAGCCTTCCTCGATAAATGGTCTATACAACACAAAAAGATTTTTTCAATTCGAACCAGTAGTTCCTAAGATTAGCGCGTTCAAACAAACAAACAAACAAACTCTTCAGCTTTATAATATTAGTATAGATCTTAAACCACAGACAATATTATACAAAGGAATAGACAATAAGTATTATTTAACAGCTCCAGCACTATGGGGTTATGGTAGGTTTTATTTAATGCATTAATTACAATTTCAACACCCCCACTACATCAAGTAAGAATACAATCCAATCAAAAACATAAATGTGAAATGAGAGCCAAGTTCAATATTATGATAATTGCCTTGGTTGTTGACTTCAACGACAAAAGAAGTGAGATCTAAAGGGGCCAAGTTCAATGTTCAACCCAGAAATTTATTTATAAGTAACACTATAACATACCTATCATATCTTCTTATAACATAAGATAGTGTATGGTGGTAGCATATGAAGGTCTGTCTTGGCTAGTTTTCATATATGAATTATAGCCGTCGCAAGTTCTAAGCCTACAAGTATTTGTCGGTTTTTATTTTATAATTCCGAAAATTTGGATTGTTGGTAGAAACTAGCGAGCGAACATAATAATACGTTGGTAGGTTTATAGAAACTAGCCAAGACAGACCTTCATAGGCTACCACCATACATTATCTTATGTTATAAGAAGATATGATAGGTATGTTATAGTGTTACTTATAAATAAATTTCTGGGTTGACCATTGAACTTGGCACCCATTTAGATCTCACTTCTTTTGTCGTTGAAGTCAACAACCAAGGCAATTATCATAATATTGAACTTGGCTCTCATTTCACATTTATGTTTTTCATTTGATATCATTACTTTTTGTAGAAAAGTATATATCATCGTAACGCCGTGGGTCCTTTGAAAAGGACAAATTCAAAACTAAAACTAGACTTTATGTAGGTACCTACCCTAAGTAATAAATATGAAAATCGACTATTAGTACCTACTCTTAATTGTAAATAAGTAAGTATACTTAAATATATACTTAGTGCTCTGCCTTCCCCGGTACGGTATATAGGCGTGATTAGGCACTAATTAGGTATTTATGTTAAGCGTACATAATATAACCTAACCTAATTATTAAAAAATTGCCAGTTTTTTATTTATTCCTTTGTATTCATGTAATTACCTATCTGCACACCAAATTTTAACTCTCTAGGTCATTTGGAACTGGGTTAAAATTTTGATCCGTCAGTCAGTCAATGATAAAAATGAGGATTTTTGGACATTAATATCTAAATAACTGTTTGAGATAAGCTTATGAAATTTAAAACACATATTTATCTCTGCAAGTCACAATATATGAGCCAAATTTGATACGTTTATGTGAAATAGTTTTGATTTATGAGGGGTTCAAAAGTGGTTCTAAATGGTTCGTGTAATATTACACACGGTGCGGCTCGCCAGTTCTTTTTCTTAATTTTGGCTTGACACGCTACCGCGTGTCTAGATTATATAACTTACATTTCAACAAGACTGTTCGCGCGCGCGAGCGAGACAAAGCATCGCAAGGAATGCTGCCCTGCTCCTGCGCGCGCCCCAGTCGCCGCACCACACCCAGCGGCTCCACACGACACCACACCCGTACGCGTCCCTGGCCCGTGACCTATTTAAATATTTTCTGTACCATTCGATAAGTACACAGTTTGCAATCACCACCATGATTTTTATTTGTTCTCGCTAACAAAAGTGGCGCCCCCGGGTGGGCACGAGTCGCGTGTAAATTCCTTTTGGTAACTGCATCGCGTGCCGAGTCCCATCTAATCTAACGAATAGGTCGCGCGTCGCTTCCACGTTTCGTCCGCCATCTTTCCGTCGACGTCGCCTTCGTACATTGCCGTCAACGCCTACGCCTTGAAGATCCTCTGGGTGCCTGAGAAGACTCCGGTGCAGCACCTATCATCTGTATCGCAGACTGTCTACCGGCCCAGACCGTCAAGAGGAAACGTGGTCGCTGTGAGGGCCACACCACACACGTGGTCCGTAAGGAGAAGAAACTACGCTTCTGCTCTGCATCTCAACTTGCCAAGGAGCGTGTCGTGAGCCAATCATCCTTTCTAATTATTCCCCTCTTCTTAATTTGAGCATTTTGGTGAATAATTTAGTAAGTGCGCACTTCACATCTACATGTCTACCTTCTTATTTTGCGCATACTTCTACATATTAAAGTAACATCCTTCATAATAAAATTAATCTTACATGCATATCATATCGTTATCCTTATCATCATAAAATAAAATATCGAGCTATCAGCGCACTCAGCATAAATTCTGCACGAGCTTATACTGTGGTTGCCACTTCTACGATAGCTACAGCTGCCTAATTCTTGTTTTTTTTAGCAAGCTTCAATTTATTTGCCCTTTTCTTGCCCATTTTCTTGCGCCTTGTCACTTTACCACGCTTACTTTTATGTGTGCATATTTGAACTTACCTAGTTACTTATCCATCACTATTCATAATTATTATCTCCTCGCATACTATTCATATTTCTGCATCTTTGCTTGATAACGCTTTGCATACACCCTGTCATTTACGCATTTCAGTGAGAATTGGAAATTGTGAGCACGCTGCCGCCACGTGGTCGCGCGGCTCAATCGCATCCGGCCTGCCTCCGCTTAACCTACTTCACTGCGCAACACGTTTGCTGCCTACTCTGCGCTGGGAAACAAAAGGAGCGTAAGCCGTTCGCAATTTCTTTTTAGTTGAATATTTTTTACTTTTTAAAATTCCCTTTAGCTCGCAATTTGACTTAAGGCTTCCTTAAAAATCATCATGACTGAACCATCGCCAACTGAATTGTCCCCTTTACTAATTCCTTCACAAAACGAATTCAAGGAACTTATAGCTAAACGTAGATCCGTAAAGGGGCAAATTACTATTTTTAACAATTACATTCAGGAAATTATGAAAGTGCATACCTTATCTGATGTTCAAATTTGCGAGTTAAATGTGAAGTTAGCTAAATTTTCAGAACTTAGTATCAAGTTTGAAAGCATACAAACCCGTTTAGAAGTCTTGAATGAACAAGATCTTGATGAGGAAATCAGGGAACGGAGTTCCATTGAAAAAAATCTCCATTCTCTTCTTGCTACAGCTCAATGTCTTCTTGACAAAGGTAACCCCAAGGACACTGAAAGACCTGGGACTTCTACCTCTGAGTGCTGTCATGATAGTTCTCATGCACCTATTGGCTTCAAACTTCCACAAATCAATATTTCAAAATTTGACGGTTCTCATTTCAAGTGGCTAGAGTTTAGAGACACATATCAGTCTCTCATACACAACAATGATAATATCCAGCCAATCCATAAGTTTCATTATTTGAATGCGTATCTCGAAGGCGAAGCTGCTCGCGTTATTTACAACCTAGAAATTTCAGCTGATAACTATCATGACGCTTGGAAACTTTTATATGATCGGTATAATAATAAACGTCAATTAATCTCCTTTCATCTCAACTCCTTACTTAACATTGAGGCTCAACGAGACCGTGACTCAGACAGGTCGCTTCGCTATCTGGGTGATCACATTACAAAAAATCTTCGTGCCTTAAGCACTTTGGGATTGCCTACTGATAAGTGGGATGCTATCATTATACATATAGCTGCAACAAAATTAGATCACGTGTCCAAAATTAAATGGGAGGAGCATAAAAATAACTTGAACGACTACCCAGACCTCAATGAATTTAAATCCTTTTTAAAATCTCGTGCAGACATTTTAGAAACATTATCGCGCACTAAAGGAGAATTTAAACCATATGTCAAACCTAATATTCAACTAAAGCATAACACTAGGACGTCTCTTATGACTTCATCAGATGACGCCTCGACAAAGCGGTTGTGCGTCGTGTGCCAAGGGAGTCACCGCATCTTTGATTGCGGAGTCTTCAGGGCCATGTCTACTGACGAGAGATGGGCGCGAGTAGCAAAGCTGAGGCTGTGCCACAACTGCTTGCGACCGGACCATGACACGCGCAGCTGCAAGCTAGTGAGCGGCTGTCGCGTATGTAAGAGGCGTCACAACACCATTTTACATAAACACAACACCATTTTACATAAACACAACACAAACACAAACATATCCCAGGCTTCCTTTAGTCGCACTTATGACGACACCCTAGGGAACGTTGAAAGTAAACCATCTCCTTCCTCTTCTGCCACTGTTATGACAGCGGTGAGCGCAACGGAAGTTCTATTATCAACAGCGTATGTTGAGATCTTAAATCCAGCTACCAATAAGGTAGTCACCGCAAAGGCACTACTAGACAGCGGAAGTCAGTCTTCATTCATAACCACGGACTTAAAGTCTCGTCTTCAACTGACTTCTCAGCCCTCTAGTGCCACCAATTTGTTGGGTATTTGTGATACTAACATCAATATTATTCCGCAGCAATGTGCTGCAAAACTCATCTCAAAACGTAGTTCATTTACGTTACTTCATAACTTCTTAGTGCTTCCCAAATTACACAAAAACTTCCTAAGCATCGAATAGATGTACACCATATAAACCTACCACCACATGTACTGTTAGCTGATCCTTCTTTTTATGAACCATCTCAAATTGATATCCTTATAGGCGCCGACATTTTTTGGCACATTATTGGCTCAGAACGTCAATCCCTTGGCGATAACTTGCCCATCCTTCATAACTCACTACTAGGTTGGTTAATAGCAGGACCTTTACCTATCATTAATACTAAAACTCTATCAAGGGCCCCCAGGGTTTACAAACACTGTAACTTTGTGAGTCATAATTATGATCACAATGACTTCAACTCGCAATTGATGAAGTTTTGGGAATACGAAGACTTTCCGGATAAACCTCAGTCCAATAACAACGTAATCATTACAGATAGTGAGAAACACTTCATAGAAAATACCTATCGCCTACCTAATGGCAAGTTTTGCGTCAGACTCCCTTTAATAGATTCGCCCGACTGCCTTGGTGAATCTTATCATATAGCCAAAAAACAATTCATTAGCTTAGAAAAGCGATTTCATACCAATCCAGAGCTTAAAACAATGTATTCCGACTTCATTAAAGAATATCATGATTTAGGGCATCTTTCCGATTCTAAAGTTCAAAACCCACCTTCTCCTGCTTTTTACCCCATCATCCTGTGCTAAAGGAAAGCAGCGAGTCGACAAAACTCAGGGTTGTTTTTAATGCATCCTCCCCAACTTCATCAGGTTTCTCCATTAATGAACTTCAAATGGTTGGCCCCAACCTGCAAGATTCGCTTTTTAACATTTTAATCAGATTTCGTAGTTATAAATATGTACTTACAGGTGACATAGAAAAACAATACAGGCAGATAGTTATGAATGAGATTGACAGAGACTTACAAATGATCTTATGGCGTGAAAATGAATCTTTACCTATTAGATCACTCACTTTAAATACTGTTACATATGGTTTTGCTAGTGCTAGTTTTTTCGCAGCAAGGTGCTTGCAACAATTAGCTGATGAGTCACCAGAGCCACTCATAAAAGACATAATTAAACGTGACTTTTATTGTGACGATTTACTTTGTGGAAGCGAAACCGAAACAGAGTTACTTCGCATAAAACAAACAATCTCTAAATTACTTCTATCGGGTGGTTTCAAATTACGAAAGTATCGCTCTAACTCTCAATCCATCATCGAATCTGAACTCAGCAATCTTGATAACAATAACTTATCTCTTAGCCAATCACATCACATACTTGGCTTAGGATGGAATCCAAGCCAAGATTTACTTCATTTTGATATAAACCTGGAATCAAACTCGCCACCTAAAACCATCACAAAACGCCACATCCTAGCAACCACATTCAAGATATTTGATCCTTTGGGTTTGCTGACCCTATGCACTATTAAACCTAAAGTACTTTTGCAGAAATTATGGGCTCTTAAGTTAGATTGGGACGAACCCGTCCCCAATGAAATTATACGCACTTGGGAACACTTTATAAACAATGTTCACTTTTTAAAGTCTCTTTCTGTACCTAGGATTGTAGTCATTGATCAACCTGCCCTTATGGAGATGCATTGTTTTTGTGATGCATCACAAACCGCTTATGGAGCCTGCATTTATTTAAGGTCCATTTCTACGTCAGGTGCGATCACCTGCAACATTCTCTGTGCCAAATCACGCGTAGCTCCCACCAAAATTACTACCATTCCACGTTTGGAGCTATGCGCAGCTCTCCTCGGTGCTCGTCTTAGCTCAGCTGTCACCGCAGCTCTTCGCATACACATACATCGCCACATATTTTGGTCAGACTCCACAGTCACATTAGCTTGGCTAAAAATGTGTCCAAGTAAACTAAAAATTTTTGTTGCTAACAGGGTTTCCGCCATACAAAGGCATACTGAAGGTAGTTCATGGCGTCATGTGCCTACAACGCATAACCCTGCAGATTTAGCTTCTCGAGGAGTCGACCCTCATCACGTACTGACACAATCATTATGGTGGCATGGCCCTACCTTTTTACTTGAACCCGAAACGAACTGGCCAAATCTGGAAGTAATTGCAACTAAAGACACACCAGAGATTAAGCCAACGATATCCTCTTTATTCTGTAAATCCACAGAACCATCATCCATTATAGACTTTGACAAATTTTCTAACCTTAAACGTCTTAAAAACTGTGTCGCTTATGTCTTAAGGTTTATAAAAATTAAATGCCGAAAGCAAACAATATCCAGCACTTTCCATTCAACAGAACTTGACGAATCATTAAATGTCCTGATTAAGCTTTCACAGAAAGACACATTTTCAAAGGAGTTGCATACACTGCAATGTAATAAACAGTTACACGATAAATCACAAGTGTCTTCTAACTCCTTTTCATAGACTCTCAGGGGATCCTGAGAGTGGGGAGACTACTTAAGTCCAAGTACAGCTTTTCAACAAAACACCCTATACTTTTATCAGCTAAACACACATTAACCAAACTCATATTCACGCACAAACACACAAGCCTCCTACATGCGGGACCGCAGCTCATGTTGTCATCCGTTCGTGAGCAGTTCTGGCCCATAGGGGGCAGAGATTTGGCTCGACGCACTGCACGTCGATGCGTTGTTTGTAAACGACAATATGGCAAATCATTGTCAAATGTTATGGGAAACTTGCCGGCCCAACGCCTAATGCCTGATTATCCGTTCGCGGCCGTAGCAGTAGATTTTGCAGGCCCCTTCTTAATTGCAGACCGCCGTGGTCGCGGCTGCAAAATATCTAAATGCTATTTATGTCTGTTTATATGCCTTAGATATAAATGTGTTCACTTAGAGGCCGTTAGTGAACTGTCTCGAGACGCATTTTTACTTTCACTGCGACGCTTCATTTCACGCAGAGGTAGGCCTAGTGAAATATTTTGTGATAATGGCAGAAACTTTGTTGCCGCTGCCAAAGAAATTAACGAATTATTTAAATCTCATTCAGACTCGATAACAGGGTTTGCAGCTGATCAAAACATAAAGTTCATATTTTCACCGGCTTACGCTCCAAATTTCAATGGTTACGCAGAGGCAGGCATCAAATCTGCAAAATTTCACCTCAGGCGCATCTTGGGCAATACTCACCTTACGTTTGAGGAATTGTCCACCATATTTGCTCAAATCGAGGCCGTCCTAAACAGCCGACCCTTATTACCCTTATCCTCCTCCCTAATGATTTTACGGCGCTCACACCGGGACACTTTCTCCTTGGCAGGTCGCTGACGTCACTCCCCGAGGCTCCTCTACTGCAGTACCACGCCACGAAGCTTAACCGATACAAGCACCTGGAGCAAATACGCCAACATTTCTGGCAGAGATGGCAATCAGAGTACGTCCTGGAGCTTCAAGCCCGTCAAAAATGGAGAATAAGGAAAATAGATCTGAAGACAGATGATCTAGTAATTGTTAAGGAAGATGGCCTTCCACCCTTATTATGGCGCTTAGGACGCGTCACTAAACTTCATCCTGGGACTGATGGAGTCCCAAGAGTTGCCGACGTGTCGACATCCAGCGGCACCATACGTCGAGCACTGAACAAGCTTTGTCTTCTTCACGACACAGGAAGTTCTTGAAAGCTGAAGCTTTCAAGGGCCCCCAGCATGTTCGCGCGCGAGCGAGACAAAGCATCGCAAGGAATGCTGCCCTGCTCCTGCGCGCGCGCCCCAGTCGCCGCACCACACCCAGCGGCTCCACACGACACCACACCCGTACGCGTCCCTGGCCCGTGACCTATTTAAATATTTTCTGTACCATTCGATAAGTACACAGTTTGCAATCACCACCATGATTTTTATTTGTTCTCGCTAACAAAGACCTTTTACACAATTATAATGCTTAATTAGACATCGGCTGGCATCTGACTTGTTTGCAAATATTAAAGAATAACAATTTTATCTTTAACAGCATCCCTTACAAAATCAAATTTAATATCAATATGTTTACTCTTTCTATGTAAACTATAATTGGCTGCTAGCTTTTGTGCACTTTGACTATCATTGTACAACACTATGGGATACATATGATTAGTGATTTCAAATTGTAATGTTCTGAGGTACATAGCTTCCTTACAAGCTTCCGCTATTGCCATATACTAAGCTTCCATGTTGGATAGAGCTACAGTCCTCTAGAGTGTAACATTTAAATCTCATTTTCACCGGTTGTGCGTCTCAGAGTGACGCACAACCGGTGAAAATGTCTCATCGTAATCTATTCCTGGTTTCTGGGTAAAACCTTTTGCCACATGCCGCGCCCTATAACGTACACTAATGTAATAAAGAAGAAGAAGAAGAATTATAGAAAATTTTAATAATTATTATTATTTTTTTAATTTCTTTCACTTATAGAAGCAATAAAGTATTGAGTATTGAGTATTGAGTACACTGTTATCACTTTCTAATTTTCGTTTAAACACCCACTTGCACTGTATTAATGTTTGGTATTGATCCACTTCAGTCCAAGCATTATTATCTCTAAATGCTTCAAGTTCCTCATTCATGGCAGCAATCCATTCCTCTCTGTATGGACCTTGTACAGCCTCTTGAACACTGACTGGCTGGATCATTTAGATATGCTAATGTGCATAGATTTGAATAGCCATAACGTTCAGGAGGTTTGCTTATTCTTTTTGATGATTCTTGCCGCTCCTGCTGTGCTTTCTGTAATGTGAAATTCAAATCAGTTTCAACATCTTCATACTCAGATTCTGTTGAGGTATCTGAATTGACAAGTTCATCCTTGATCTCGTCACATTCTTCTTGACATTCAGTATCTGGTACTGGGGGGATATCCCCCACTGCCACTGATATACTATCATCTTTCTTGACTTTCTTTCTTCTAAATTTTCCTGGATAATGATGTCTCTACTAATAACAACTTGTTGTTAAGCTGGATCATATATCCTGTAACCATTAACGTTTTCTGAATAACCAACCAGTATATGTGGTTTTGATTTTTAATCCCACTTAAGACGTTTCTCCTTTGGTATATGCATCATTACTTGACTACAAAATATTCTTATATGACTCAAGTCTGGTTTACTATTAGTCCAGAGCTCATATGGCGTCTTGTTATTTAGTCCGGAGGCTATTGACCTATTTCTTAGATAAACTGCACTATTAACAGCCTCAGCCCAAACCTTTTATCAAGTTCTGCATCAAGCTCTTTCAACAATTGTTCGATTCATTCGTTCACTCATAGCATTTTGTTCTGGATTATCAGTTCTAAATATTTTTATTCTTTTATTCTGTTGATTTTCAACTAAAGATTTGAATTCCATAAAATATGTAAAAGCTTGATTCTTAGCCTTCAGGAAATACACAAATGCCATACGAGTGTAATCGTCTATCAGGATTAAGATATACCTGCATCCTCCAATCGAAGTTGTCTCCATTGGTCCACACAAGTCGGCATGAATGTACTTTTATCAATGGTAGCCTTATCCCTGTAGTCAATACCTATAACAGCACCATTCTTCATCCTATTCATGTCGTTACTATTCAAGTGTCCCAATCTTCTATGCCACACTTCACTGTTGACAGCAGATGATGTAAACAAACATTGTGTATTCTCTATGTTCATCTTGTATACACCGTCAACTAAAACAGCCATAGCTACCAGTCTCCTTTCTGGTTATGTGACAACAATTCTCTTTAAAATCCGCACTATTACCATTCTGTATGAGTTTACTAACAGATATCAGGTTCGTAGTAAGATTTGACACAATACATTATTGATGGTAACTCGATATTTCCATTTTGGAGTAATCGTCACAATGTCAACATTCCCCGAGCATACAACTGGCATAGCGCAGCGATTAGCAGCTATAATAATCTCCTTAATACACGTTTCACTAGATCTATTTCGAACATTGTTTACATCACTTGTCATATGAACACTGACTCCCGAATCCAAATACCAATCCTGTTTACTAAACTCTCCGCTTAGAAACACAGCTGAAAAAGCATTGGTTCTTTTCGTTTTTGTAGTCTGATCCTGAGTGCACTGATTTTTATAATGTCCAATCTGTTTACCACGATAACATTGGATTACTTTTCGTTTGTTGACGTTTTTGACATAAGACGATTCGCCATATTTGTTCTTGTTGAATGAGTTGCTAGGTTTATGCATTCGTTCTCTTTGGCTAAGGTGATGCCCTCTGCTGGCGAAGAATGCATTATTTGACACGCCGTCATTTCCAGCCATATCAATTAATTTGGATTTGACTACATCCGCCCTTATGGCGATCCCTGAATGCTCGATCGCCATATCATGGGGAAATATTTATCCGGCAATCCCGCCAACATCCAACTGCCGATCCATTCATCATTCACATTAAATCCTGTGCCCGATAATTTCTGTCCAGTTTCTATAATTTGGGTTTAGTAGCTTGTCATCGAGTCACAACTGTCGAGACGTACAAAAATAAGATTCCGTAATAAGGTGATTCTTCTTGCAAAACCCGAATCATCAAACATTTGCTTTAATTTTAGCCACAAATCTCTTGTTGTCTTGGCATCTTTAATGTGAGCGTACAATGACGGATCAATGGTTAGAATTATTTTGGCTTTCGTTACAAGATCTTCCGCGGCTGCTGCAGTACTCTCACTCTTGATGAAATTCTGTTTGCCTTCAAGTACAAGTAAATTCTCTGCAGCGAACGCCCACTCGTTATAGTTTTCACGTCCTTTTAATTTCGGCACACTTGTAATATACGAGTTCGCAGCCATTTCTATTAACTCCAACACAAATACTGGCACAACTGAGTCTATCACAGGTCTATCTAAAACACTAACTTTTTAGACTAGAAACTTTGCCTGGGCCCACAACCTAATAAAACACGTTATTTAGTTTGAATCTTTGATGCAACTGACAGTTTTATTATCTTAAACCACAGACAATATTATACAATGGAATAGACACATCCATTTCCATCCATTCATCACAACGTAATTTTTCAGTTTGTACCATCATATTGAGAACTTCCATATAAGTGATGGAGACAAATATTTTAGGCATTAAAGAAAAACTCATGAGAACTGATTTGCAAAAAGAATTTCTCAAAAAAGTCAAACGCTTTTTTCTTTAGAATATTTTTAGTCGGTTAGGTCAGTTATTCTCAAAAGTTTAGAAAAAATTATAACTTGAAACTATAAAAAACGCGAAACATACATGGGGGTGTTTCGGATGCCCCACGGGGTGTTCTATCTCAGGACTTCCGCTTGACACTACTTTTTGGGACCTGCAGAAAATGAAAAATGGTGCTGCTGATGGAGTAATGTATGATGAGAAAGCTGACATTGATAAGTTTAACTGCATTACTTGTTATTAAGGCAAGCAGTCTCGTCTGCCTTTTAAAAGCACAGGCCATAGAAGTAGTGACTTGTTGGGCCTAGTCCATAGTGATGTGTGCGGGTCTATGGATAATGTTACTATAGGTGGGTCGCGATACTTCTTGTTATTTGTCGATGACCATAGTCGAATGGCTTTTGTTTACTTTATGAAGCACAAAAATGAAGTCTTCAAATATTTTAAACGGTTCAAAGCTCATGTAGAAAACTAAATCAACAAGAAAATAAAGATATTGAGAACGGATAATGGAGGTGAGTTCTGCAATAAAGAAATGGGTTTAAAGAATGCTGGAATAGTTCTACAAAAACTAATCCATACACTCCAGAACAGAACAGAGTGAGAGATTAAATATAACTATTGTAGAACGAGCCAGGTGTCTATTATTTGATGCGAAAATGGAAAAGAAGTTTTGGGCGGAGGCAGTGAACACGGCAGTGTACCTTAAAAATTGAACACCAGCTACAGGCTTAGACCAAATGACACCCTATGGCTACGTCCGCACAGACAGGTGGCTTGCTTAGCGCCTAGAGCCTAGCGAGTCGCATAGCGAGTAGCTTAGTAAAACGAACGTTCTGGAATGTTCCAGAGCGGCCGCACTGCGCGCTTGGCGCCTAGCTAGTCGCTTGGCGCCTAGCTAGTCGCTTGGCGTCTATCGATGCTAACAAACGTGTTGGTTTATGTCGTGAGGCGCGAGGCGTTCTATAACAAAAAAAAATATATGAAATATTAATTGCATCAGTTTTTAAAAGGGAACCTCTATGGAATCCAGCTAATGAACTCCATAAGAATGCAGTTGTCTTAAAGAAACTTTGGGAAGAGGTAGCAGTCGAAGTAGAAAAAGATGGTAAGTACTAAAAACTGAATTATTTATTTGTGATGTAATAATATTTTTTTTTTACAATGAGAAGGTAATGCTATGACTGTATATTATGACGCTGAATTATGTTTTCCGGCAATGAGTTGTTCTGCCAGGTAAGAGATCCAATTCCGTTGAAATAGTTTACCAATATGTCTCTTGTTTGTAATGCACTGTTTGAAAATCTATATTGAGTCCTGGTGGATATTGGTGCACTAGTAATTGTAGAATCTATGTCCTGTTGAACCGTTGATCGATCTTCCCTCATAACAAAATTGTGGAGAATGCATACAGCCTTCGTAATTGAAATAGCAGTATTGACCTTAGTTTCAATAGCTTTCAGCAAAATCCTCCATTTTGCTGCCATTATACCAAAACAGCACTCTACACTTCTGCGAGCTCTAGAGAGTCGGTAGTTGTAAATAGTTTTTGTGTTCTCAATATTTCTTAATGGAAAAGGCCTCATTAAATAATTTATTAGTGGATAACCACCATCTCCGACTAAGACAAATGGTATTTTAATATTCGTATTAGGAATTTCTTTCTCCGATGGAATATTGAGGCCATTAGTTTCTAACATGTAAAACAAAGATGAACTTCTAAAATTTCCAGCATCGCACTGACGCCCCTCTGCTCCAATGTCTACTAAAATAATTTTACAGTCCGCATCAACTACAGCTTGTAGTAAAATAGAAAAATATTGCTTGTAATTGTAATACAAAGATCCACTATTACGTGGACACTGTACCCTTATATGTTTCCCATCAATTGCACCAATGCAATTGGGGAAATTCCACTTGTTATAGTACTTATCAGCAATTTCGTACCATTTCTCCGTCGTTGGAATTGGCATGTATTCGTCTTTCAGGGTACTCCACAAAATGTTGCATGTCTCACTTACAATCTCAGAAACTGTAGTGCGACCTAAGCGGAAATGAAAAGCAAGAGACCTATAGGATTCTCCAGTAGCCAAATATCTGAAAAAAAAAGAGTACTTAATAATTGAACAATAATTACTGGTTTTTGTTTCAGTCAAAACTATCAAAGCAAGATGGAAAAATCTGAGAGCTTATTTTTTTAAAGAGTGTGGTAAAATTGATAAGCCAAATAGTGGAGATAGCGCTGATAAAATATGTAAAAGTACGTGGCAATATTATGATCAATTATTGTTTTTAAAGAGCAAGAAGACTCAGAGCGAGAGCTCTGCGAGAGATTCAAACTTAAGTACAGATAATGACGAAAATTATTCTATAGAGACCGACACAACATTAGATGAGCTGCAGAATCCAGGTTCTGTGCAGACTTCTACTTCAGAAACAATTACAAGTGATACTCAAGAAGCTCAGAGGTATAGTCAAACATCACAAAGAAAGAAAATTCGTATGAACAGAACCGAAAACAATGATCAACTATAAATAAATAGAAAAGAAGAAGCTTGAGATTCTTCAGAGGGAAAGTATCACAGAAAAAAGCGATGATTTACTGTTTTTTGAGAGTCTTATTCCATTAAGGCGTCAACTAAGATTAAGATCGAAGATTCAAGAATTAATTTTAACAGAAATTGAAGCTATAGAAGACAATATTCAACAGTCGGTACCACTGATGCATATTCCTGATCCGAATATAAATACTCAACAATCAGTGGAATATGAATTGCACGTCCAGAATTCGTCTGAACAAAATTTAATTCATCCTATGCAAATGGAGAACGAATCTGCTTTGATTACTTTCTTAAAAAATTACAAATAAGTTAATAAATGAATATTTATTTCCTTATGTCTTAAATAATTGTGTTTTTTAAGTTTTCTTAATAAATAAAAACAATATGAATTTAGAGTTTCACTTACCTCAAAGTAACAACTAGTCGTTCTTCAGCTGATATGCTTTTTCGAAAATGAGTATCCAAATGAGTTAATTTTCCTTTAACTTTACTGAGAAGTAGATCAAATGTTTCTCTGGTCATACGCAAATATTCGTAAAATTTATTATCAAAATTACGCAATTGTTTATACAAAACATGAAACTCTCCATCACTTGACCGTGACTTATTTATGTCATGAACCCAACATGATGGATAAGGACGTGAAATGGTATATTTTAAAGATGTATTTTCTGTAAGTAGCACTTTTAGAGCTATTTTTGAAAGCGACATCTCGTCAAAGTGCCGACAAGCAAATGATCAAGGCACCTAGCGATCCACCACGCAAACCACCTACAGTGCGGTTACCATGGTATCCTAGCAAGTAGCCAGAATACAAGCCACTAGGCTCTAGGCGCTAAGCAAGCCACCTGTCTGTGCGGACGTAGCCTTATGAGAAATGGACAGGGAAGAAGCCAGATATGAGCCATGTCAGAATAATTGGAAGCCCAGTAATGGTGCATGTTCCAAAGCAACAAAGATTAAAGTGGGATAAGAAGGCAACCATGTACATTCTAGTAGGATATTCAGAAAATGTGAAGGGTTACAGATTGTACAACCCAGAGAAGAAATGCATCATAACCAGCTGACTCAATGGAGAAGATTAACAGTGAACCAGAGGTGATTCAAGCAGTAGTGGAAAACGAGATGGAAGAGGAAGTGCAATCAGTGGAAGAATTAACAACATCAAAGGATCCAAGTTATGTTTGCGAAAACTCAGACAGCTCAGAAGACATAGCGAGCAGTGATGATGATTTCTTCAATGGGCAGGGGATAGAAAATATAAATCTACCTGCGAAACGTGTGAGAAAAGCACCACAACGTATGGTTGTAACATGTATGCAATGAATCTATCGGAAAACCCCGAACATGACTAACATCTGGTTTCCTATTCATCCAAAGCTCAAATGGTGTTGCATTCTGTAATCCTGATGTTGGTGATCTATTCTTCAAGTAAACTGCTGTATTTATCGCTTCTGCCCAAAAACTTTTGTCCAGCCCAGCATCAAACAGCATGCAACGCGCTCTTTCTACTAATGTTCTATTTGAGAGTTCACTAACACCAACGCTCTGGTGTATAATGTTAGTTCTTTGGTGCACTATGCCTGTCTCAGTCAAGAAACTATCAAATTCTGCATTACAGAATTCAAGGCCATTGTCGGTTCTAAATATTTTAATTTTCTTATTCTGTTGATTTTCAACGAAGGCTTTAAATTCTTTGAAATATTTAAACACCTGTTTCTTGGCTTTCAAAAAATAAACAAAGGTCATGCGAGTGTAGTCATCTACAAAGATCAAAAATACCTGCAGCCGCCAATTGATGTCACCTCCATGGGTCCGCACACATCTGCATGTACAATGCTCAGCGCCTCATCACTCCTCGTGCTCATGTGGTTGAATGGCAATCTGGTCTGCTTGCCTTGACAGCACACTACACATGTACTCTTGCTGATCTCGGTGTATCTTTATAGTCCACTCCCACAACTGCACCATCTTTCATTTTGTCAAGATGACTGCTGTTCAAATGACCCATTCTTCGATGCCATAACTCGTTCTTGATACTATCAGGTACTGTAAACACACATTGTATGTTGTCTTCCACGTTCAGTTTGTAAACACCATCAACCAATCTGGCCTTGAAATAACTTACATTTTACCGAAAGTTCCTATTTTCCTGTTTCCATTCTGAATTAGTTTGCTCACTGACAACAAGTTTGTAGCAACAGTAGACACACACAATACATCCTTTACTGTGATATTATTTCTGCTTTTCGACGTAATAGGCGTGACGACTGGGTCAAAATCTTATTATTCTATTTAGTCCGTAAGTTAGTTTATACAAAAATATGGAACACATATTTTTTTGTTTTTCAATTGATTGATAAATGACAAAATTATAGCTTGTGACGTCACGGCTAGGTAAAAATTGTACCATAACGTGACGTCATACGAAACTTCTAAGCACTATATCTTCATAATTTCTTGTTTGTGAAACAAAATAAAAAATACGAGTACAATATTTTTAAATAATCTAAATAACGGACTAATTATATTTTTTTAGTCCACTCGCCTATTGCGACAATATCAACATCACCCGAGCACAACACAGATATAACTCCTCTATTAGCCGCTGTGATCACCTTGATACTCGTGTTTTCTGATGTATTTCGAATATTGTTTACATTTGACGTGATGTGTGTACTCGCACCAGAATCCAAATACCCATTCTTACTGAAGTTTCCGCTTAAAAACACTGCAGAAAACGCATTCGAATTATTTGTGTTCGTATCTTGAGCTTGTGGACATTTATTCTTATAGTGTCCGATCTGTTTGCATCGATAACACTTGGTGACTTGGTTTTTGTTTTGTGCATTTGACTTTTTGCCATTTTTGAATGAATGAACGGACTGAAATGACGTATGTTTCAATTGACATGCTGCTGCCGCCCTCTGTCAACAATGCTGTTTCCGTTGAATCTTCACTTCCGACCAAATCAAGTAATTTTGATTTAACAACATCCGCCGTAATGGCGATGCCCGAATGTTCGATAGCCATCAACATTGGAAAATACGTCTTACATTAATATGCCTTATTAATTGTTTATTTCACTATAAAAAGGACACAGTTTGCATTTATTGATAATCACATGGATCCTAGGTTTGTGAAAGCAGATAGTACAAATCTGCCCAAAATCGACACGTTGATGGTTGCAAAGTTTTTTGTTTCAAATCCTGATTTCTGTTCAGCTGAGCTTAGAAATGTTAAGATAACTAAGTAAGTACATTTCATTTACAACTTTTTTTTATTTAGACCACATCTTTAAATGAAAATAAGGAAATAAGTGTATTCTGACCTCTGACCAGCTTTTGCTAAAATATTATATTCTTTTTCAGGTCTGCAGGAGAATCATATGGTGATGACGCAATAGGTTATGTTCAATTACAAAGGGAAAGTAAAATCTGTACTGTAAAATGTGTCCTGAACATAAGGTGTGCTCTAAGCAGTATACAGTATCCGCAGTCATAGATGAAGAAGAAAGGTTGTGAGAGTTCTTTGTCAAGATTGTCCAGCTGCAGCAGGGGGCTGCAAACATGCTGTTGCGTTTTTAATGTGGCTACATCGTCGCAGTGAGGAGCCATCTTGCACATCAGTAGAATGCTACTGGAAAAAATCCAACCTGTCAAAAGTCGGCAGCACAATCAAAATGTTAACTGTAAAAGAAATGTGCAAAAGAAAACATCAAGTTCCAGAACCAGATACCAGTATTATAGAGGAATTTGTGATTGAATGTAAAAACCGAAAAATTAAATCCTGTCAGTTTATCCAGCATGTTGGATATTACGAAGAGGAAAAATTAATATTATCTTTGTTTTAGTTAGTCAACAATATATACAAAGAACCAACTTGTGACAGTTTTCTTTCAAAAACTAAACATCTCTTCAATGAAGAAAATATAAAGTCTGCAGAAATTCAAACCAGAAATCAAAACAAAAGTCCTGTCTGGTAAGAGCTTCGCTATGGTAGAGTAACAGCCTCAAAGAGCTTTGAAGTTGGTCGGTGCAGAACACATGATAGTTCTTTGCAATGATTTTTGGTGCAAGATCTGTGTTGACGTCTGCAATGAAACGAGGCCAAAAGCAAGAAGACAAAGTCCGAGAGGTTGCTGAAAAAAAATTGGGTTTAAAGTTTGCAAAATGCGGTCTTTTTATTTCTGATGAATACCCGGTGTTTGCTGGTTTACCAGATGGAATAAGTACAAAGGGAATCATTGAAATTAAATGCCCCTCTAATGAAAAAATAGAGAATATTACATTAAAAATGGAAAACGATCAGAGAAATGTTTGGCTCAAGCCCTAATCAGATGTATTGTGTAAAAGCAAAAATAACATATTTTTGTGTTGCTTGCAGTAATTTCGAAAATACTAAGGAGGTGACAATATTACCAATATGTTATAACAAACAATATGTAAAAAAGCTTATTGATCAGATAGTACCATTCTGGTCGCAACATATTTTAGACTATTTGAAAGTTACACTTTCAAATAATAAAGTTACACTTTCAAATAATAAATCATGTCACTCTTAGTTATAGCTTTATTATTTTACCTATTTATAAGTCTAGTACTAAAACAAAAATACTCATTAACTCATTATGTTCAAAAACACATCTAATTTACATTAATTAATAATATCTTCCTGGCCAATATTCGAGTTATTCTCGACCACAGCGGCCAATCTCTACAACTAGCTAACTGCACAGGATTATCCTGTGCAGTTGCAGAAGTGCTTCGGGCTTTGTGACAATCATTGAAACGACTGGTTAAAAACAGTGTAGTGGAAACAAAATTTTCATCAACTGAAGTTAAAATTATTTTACGTAAGTTTTATTATTTTTTACATATTTTATTACCTGATTCAGGATTTGTCAAATTTGAAGTGCCGTTTTATTATTCAATTGGATATTTTAATTAATTTCTATGTTATTAAATATTTTTTACTTTGGGAGTTTCATTACTTTGGGTGTTTATTAATATTAAGCAGGAAACTATTATTATTATTATATTGTTTGAGCTGCTAAGGTGAAATTTTCTTTACTGTTTTAAAACAAAAGATTATTTCTTTCAGGAACAAAATGTCGGAGGTACCCGTAAAGAAAAAGCACCAAAGTGGTTCCGAAAAACGTAAAAAGCGGCAAGAGCAACAAAATAAACTTAATGAACAATTAAAGAAGACACAAAACCTTTTCGAACTCGGATTTAGTCGCGAATTAAAGGAACATCAACCTCATGACACTCCAAGTACGTCTTCTACCAGCCACAAGATGGAAGTAGACCCAGTAGAGGTTCCTTGCGAGTCTTTTGAACAGATTGGCCAGGATCAAGAAACACCTACGTTAGTCAGTGCAGAGGAAGGTGAGGCCGAGACAGGGGTCATACATCAAAACGTAGTTCATCTAGGGGTGGAATACCAGAATGACATTGGCTTATGGCAAAATATTACCAATGAAATGCAAGATTTTTGGTGTACTAGAGACCCTTACGAATGTCAACACTTTGATTGTAATTTTTCTGCTTCGGCCCGACAGTACGACGACAGTAAAAGATTTTTTTCTCAGTCTATGTTTTTTCGGAAACACATCAGTGGTGGTAAAATTAAACGGGAGTGGCTCATGTATTCTCCGTCTACTGGAAAAGTATACTGTTTTCCATGTATCCTTTTTGGTGAAGCACAAAACCGATCACAATTTCAAACTGGATTTTCTGATTGGAAAAATGCGTTGCACCGAATCCAATCGCATGAGAATAATGCAACTCACCGAGTATGTGTACAGACACTGATTAGTAGACGACGCATTCACGGACGAATCGACACTTCTTTAGAGATTACATTTAATAAAGAAAGAGAATATTGGAAAAAAGTTTTAGAAAGAATGGTCTCTGTGATAAAATTTTTATCATCCCGCGGATTAGCATTTCGTGGTGACAATGAAATTCTCGGTTCTCAACATAAAGGCAATTATTTGGGAATTTTAGAGTTAATCGCAGAGTACGATCCTTTTCTTAGTTCGCATTTAGCAAAAATATGGTAATGAAGGCAAAGGAAAACAATCGTATTTATCTGCAACGATTTGTGAGGAACTTATTGAAATATTGGGAAGTAAGGTTTTAAAATATATTGTTAATGAAATTATTGAAGCCAAATACTTCTCAATAAGTGTCGATTCGACACCTGATATATCACACACTGATCAGTTGACTTTAGTGCTGAGATATGTTATGTCGAATGGAGAAGTGGCTGAACGTTTTCTTAAATTTCTTCTCATACAGAACCACAAAGGGGAAGAGTTAGCCACCGAAATATTAAAATTTTTAAGCCAATATAACATTGATGTAAGAAATTTGAGAGGTCAGTCTTACGATAATGCGTCGAATATGTCTGGTCGTTACAATGGTCTCCAGGCGCATATAAAGAAAATAAATCACCTCGCACACTACGTTCCCTGTGCAGCGCACTCACTGAATTTGGTTGGAGTACGTGCAGCGGAAAGCTGCGTTGGAGCAATCTCATTCTTCGGATTTGTACAGGCACTATACAACTTTTTTTCGGCATCAACTCATCGCTGGGCAATTATGCTCGAAAATCTTGAAAAAGGTGATGAACGTAAGCATAATTCGTCATTGGTTCTGAAAAGAGTATCCGATACAAGATGGTGTGCAAGGGCCGATGCTACTAAGGCTTTGGCAACTGGTTACAACAGTTTTCAGAAAGCTTTGCAGTCTATTGCTAGCGATGAGACTCAGACATCACAAGCGATTCACGAAGCTAAATGTCTATTGAATGACTTAGGAAAAAGAAAAATGCTGTAATGGCCGTATTCTGGGCTGCCATACTAGATCGGATCAATGGTGTCAGCATATCTTTACAAAGAAAACAATTGAACTACGAACGGCAGTCGATCTTTTAAAATCGCTTTTAGATTTTTTAATTTCACAGAGAGATTTATTTGACGACTACGAGACTAATGCAAATGAGAAAACTGATATTCAATACAGTGATGAGAATCAGCGTGTGCGAATAAGGAAAAGGCATTACGATGACGGATCAGCAGAAGAAGTTGTGCTCAGAGGAAAAGAGAAGTTAAAAGTTGATACATATTTGCCAGTACTAGACATGTTGTGTACAGAACTGTCGCGGCGCCTAGAAGCTTACCGGGAAATAAATGATCTGTTTGGGTTTCTAACAGATTTCTCGACAAAATCGGACGCTGAAATTAGACAGGCTTGTACAAAGTTTAAGGATCATAATTTCGAGGACATTGAGCCTGAGTTTATAGACGAAATGGTGCAGTATAAATACTTCATCTTACAATTAGATGACGCCGGAAAAAAAAATGTGCCAGCCGAGGAGTCTTACAAACTGATTATTGGTAACATGGCACAGTCAACTTTACCGAATGTAATGACAGCTTTGCAAATATACAGGGTGTAACTGGAGGGTGGATCATCGTAAGTCAATCGATGGGGGACTTCAATACCTATCGATATAACCCCCATGTATGTTCAGCGATTTTCAATAGTTCCAAAGTTATTGAGATTTTTGTGAAATTTTTGTAAGAAGCCGGAATTCAGTATAAAAGTCTTCACTGTAGCTTAACTACTGGACCTGCTTGCATGATTTTTTTTCTAAAAATAGTTCAATAGTGGGTCTTCATAATTACGATACCGATTTGAGTCATAACCCTATAATTCTTCACAAAAGTTTTACGAATCGAATTGTGTCTACCAACTTTCAAAGCCTCCAGTGAAAAAAAAGTGCTTGTGTTTTTTTTTCTAGAACTTATTTTAAAAACTACCTACATCCATGGATAGTATACCCTGAAAATTTCATACCGCTACTGCCAGAGCATCAGAACGAAAATTGAACGCGAATGGCACAGGTGCCATAAATCAGTGTTTTTATTTTTCATGTAAAACTTTAATTTTAAAATAAAACGACATGTTTCAGCAAATTTATGCTATGTTAGTAACATTAGTAGCAGTAATTTTACAGAATTGCGAATTTAAGGGGTGAAAATCAAACAAAGAAAATTTACATAATTTTTGTTAATTATTTTTTTTACAGTAAGTGTTCACAATGGGCACCATTATTGGCTTCTTGAAGTTAGAAGAGTTAATATTTAAGCTTATTATATGTTTTTTTAAATGCATAAATAAACATTCTGTTCATTTGATTCAATATTTTTATTGAATAATATGATATACCCAGGTTAGTAAAAAACAGCGTAATTTTGAATTTTGTTGTGTTAACGAAAAAATTAGAAGAGGGTAGGGGGCCCCTGGATGAGCATTGCCTAGGGGCCCCGACAGGCATAACCCGGCCCTGACAGGATATATTATAGTGCATAAGTGCAGTCACTATTCGGCCACTCTCTTAAAATAAGAAGCTTTCTGACTGATATATCAATGCTATCAAATATTTAACCTCTTTTGCCTCATGTATTAGGGTAAAAAACTTGAAATGCATAGCAGTTCCTTGTACAACATAGTGGCAAGACTTAATTTTTACCCATAAAACCAAGCTAGTTTGTACAATATACTGGTATAAAAATAAAATATTTTGATTAATTCATCATTTAATTTATTGAATGAGAGAGTCTTGTATATTAATAAGAGCACAAGCTGTAGTCACACAGAAATCAAGTACACTTAACAAATTCAAATTAACTACAGATTATGGCAGATTGATTGGTGGGACATAGACTTTATTGGTGAAGATATGGCATCTTTCAGAATTGCACTAAATTGCACCTTCTTACTTCTATAGTGTTTCATAATGGATACTTGAGAGACCTTGTAATCATAATTTGGAACTACTTGGCATGATGTTGTTTGTTTGCTTAGCTTGCACTGCCTTATCTCTGAACTGAGGATTACATTGTCCTGCTTGCATTAATTTGTTACAAATCTTATCCTCAACAGAAGAAGAAGATGGTACAGCAAATCTAAAACGAACAAATTACATTAACAAATCATTTAAATTATGGTCATTTTGGTTTTACATATTAAATTTAAATTGACTTAGTATATTTTATAATCTCACCTGAACTTATTGATAATGAACATTGTTCAATTGTTATATACTCTTTTCTTGTAAACATTTTCATTATTTGATACTAATGTCTGCTTGTGTTTTCTTTTCTCCATTTGACAATCAAATCGAGTTGGAACACAATTAGGTTTCATTCTTATTCTTTTGACTGAACCCATAATTTTATATTGCATGTCACTTTCAAGCTAAAATAAAAACAGAACCAATGTCAATACGTGGGCAATTGACTACGCATAGTTTAATAAACTGAAACTATATTTAGAAATAATAAATTGATAAAATAAACAGCTGTTAGTTTATTGTACTTACATTAAAGTGATCTTCGCAGAAATACACTGCAGTTCCATTGGACAGAGTTACGGGATCTCTTTTAACTAGTTGTAACCAGGTGTTTCGCTTATACTCATGGGTACTTTAATCCACAACTTCTCTGGGGTTTTTATTGATGTATTCTTACATTCACGCACTATACAATAGTGTTAATTACTATATTTATCATTTAATCCTTTCGAAGACATGGTTTTACTTCCGACTTAAAGGTTGTGATGATGATAGTTAAGCACGTGTACTTTACAAGAACAGTGACGTCACGGCACAGATAAATAATAGACCATGGACGGCGTTTATGGCCGTATAGACAAAATATAATTTCAAACTTTAAATATATTAGGATAGGTGCTTCAAAAAATTTTGATATTTTTTTATGGTGTAGTATAATCGTAATGGACCGTTCTATCAAATAAAGAAAATAGTGGCAACTAGCCTATTGACATGTTCGTTTATTGACAAATATTTCGATATCTATAGTAACCAAATTAAAGAAGGTTCTTTGTCAAACATTTTTCAATCATCACGTTTTTGGTTCAGAAGAAAAGACGAGCTGATCGCACTACAATAAAACGGATAAGTCGATATTAATTATTAGGGCCTGTTTCACGACTTGCATTGCAAAAGAAGTTGATCAGCGTTTGCACAACAATTTGGTGAAGATCTATTGTGGAACATCATCACACATTTTTCCATCGACACAATAGAGTAATTGCCTACGTCAGATTTTACATGCGATTTCACAATTAATAGTAAGATATAGGTAAATGTAATAGCTGTGTTTCAACCAAAGTCGCTACGAGCAGAAAATGGAGGGCGATCAGGTAGAAACAAGCATTTTTATGACCTCTTTACCACTAAAACTGACAAATGGAGATAAAACTTTATGGACGAACCAAAAACTATGCTCATCTTTATATTGTCGTCCTGCCCAATTTACTTTTGTAAAGGAGAGTGAAGTAGTTGTAATTGACCACAAAAGACAAATGGACGATGAAATTAAGGCTTTTATCCCCACAGAGAGCAGTAATAGTAATAGGGTCATCAATTAATGATGACAATGTTCGATGCTAAAGTCCGCACGTACCGATCTGAAGCCAGATCAAATGCATCGTGCTACCTGTACTTAGCAAAACCAACAGAAATGAGTTCTGACACATATCAATTCGGTTTGTCATCCCTACACGCTCGCATAAATTGCATGGAATGCCTATTGCACATTGCATACAGGCTTGATTTCAAATAGTGGGCAGGGAAAAGTACTAAACACAAAGAAATGCTGCAGACCAGAAAAAAACGTATTCAAGACAAATTTAAAGATGAGCTTAATCTGTTAGTTGATATAGTGAAACAGGGCTCGGGAACCACCATTGACGGCAATACCGCTAGAAAATTTTTCGAGTTTCCCGATAAAACTGCAGCTATTACCGGGTTGAATGAAGATCTTACAAAAAAGGTTTGCTGCGATTTTGCAAGCAATCACATCCGGCGAGAAGATCGATATCGACAAATTTAAAGATTTCGCCCGTTAAACAGGCGAAAAGTATGTGGAATTACACGACTGGTATTACATCAGAGTCCCGAAATAAAGACTTTAGAAGATTCCGGGAACATCATTCACAGAAAAAAAGCAGGCAAGAATCCAATCTATAGATTTAAAAGTAGGAAACAACTAGTTTCCTCTGGTCTTTTGCAATCATAGCAAGAAAAAACAGACCTTTTTTTCCGAAACTCTCGATTTAGTTCAATTTCAGGAAACTGAGATCGAGTTTTTAGATGTTTCCAATTTTGATTCTGATTCAGAATTGGAATCCGACAGTGAGAGTGACGAAAGTTTGTAATTTTTCATCACTTTCGTAATTTTTTTTTGTTATTTATGTTCATTATTACTGTAAATATTTTGCAAAACTGATTTTTTAATACAATTTTACTTTTCATTTAATATTTTAATATTCTTAACATTTGGATAATTTACATAAATATTATCTTTTGCCACTTTTGATTCATAAGTCTATGAAAGTCGATTTTTCAGCCCACAGTGCGCCGTAAAGGCAGTATTTTTTATTACGGATCAGTCTTTCCAAGTAAATTCTGTCGAACGTTTCAACGTCTAGCTCGGGCTTAAATGAACAAAAACTTTTTTTTAAGTATCAAACCAAAGTACGAAGACAGAGAAAAACGGCTATAAAACAGTATTCCAGAGGGACAATGGATCAAGCTGCAGAACTGTGAGTAGATCTTTTTCTCCAATCCTGTAGACCATCCTTACCTTCTTAAAAAAATAAATGACAATAATTGTGTGTATTTGTGTATCTGGTGGTTGACGGATTTACTTAACATTCTATAGTTATAATCTTTTACATATTTTATATTTAAATTTAACATTTTGACTTTTGCGTTTTTTTTCGTGTGTATTGAGTGTGTATTTTGTGACAAATCTTAAAAATGGAAAACATTACTAGAGTCCCCATAGAGATGGTAAAATCATCGCTAAATTGAAAAGTAATTATTGGTGGCAAAATATGAAAGAAAAACAATAACAGATATAACAAATTCTTGTGAACACTGTAAAAAAATTAAATAAGAAAGAAAAACCAATAAAACCATACATTCAACTTACACAAAATCAAAATACTCCTTTTCAAGAAGTTTATGTGGATCTTTTATACATTGCTAGTAAATATTATCTTACGGTCGTTGATACCTTCAGCAAGTTAGGACAAGCAATAAATAAACCCAATCGCAGTACTCCAGAAGTTGTTAGAGCGTTAATTAAATATTTTAGTATGTACGGGTACCACAAAAGACTAAAAAAAAAATTACGACCCTGGGGCCGAATTTAATAAAGAATTAATGAAAGAACTTTGGAACTTATTTAAAATAGAATTACACATAGGTACTCCAAATAACCCCAACTCAATGGCAATAGTAGAGCGATTTCACTATACTGGTATGGAAGTATACCGTTTAGCTAAATATGATAAAAGCGACCTCGACGCTTGCTGCGTCATGACGTTTTGAATTATGGCATATAAGAACAGTTTTCATTCCGCGACAGATTTTACACCATTTGAGACAGTTTTTGGAAATTCTGATATAGGAAATGTTTTTGACATAGATAGAAAACGTAATTTAAATCAAAAACTTCTTCAAGATCACAGAAAACGCTTAGGAATTTTATACGAATACGTTTCTCAAAAATTACAATCGGACAATATTTTAGTTAGGGAAAAGAGAGGCGGTCAGGAAGTTCCGGAAATTAAAGAGGGCGAGAACATTTTAATGAACCTACTAGAACCCAAAAACCAAAAGTTTTGAAAAAGCCAAAGTCGTAGGAAATCCAAATCGAAATATGCTACCAGTAGAATAAAAGAAAAACTAAAGTAGGTATAAAAAATATTAAACGTCCTCCACAGATCAGGGCTAGTTTTTCTAGCGCTTGCAATAACGACCAACGGCCTGGAACTCCAGAATATCAACATTAATCCGGGAATAGCTTCGCTGAGAAGCAGTGATCAAGAGTAATTCCTGGACAATCATAAAAACATTAGATCTTAGTAATACAGAATTAAGGAAGGTCGAAAATATCGAACATTTTGATAATATTAATAATATAATTAGGAATAGCAGTGAATTCAAAGAGGATTTCGATAATTTAAAGAAACAAATAGAATCTTTTATAGAATTAACTAAGGATAGGGTACATCAAATCACCTACTTCTAGATTAAAGAAACGAGCAAATTTTTAGTCCATTTGGTACGTTAGTAAAAGCTACTACAGGTAACTTAGATAAAGAATACGCAAAACATTTCGAGACGCAAATACGTAAAGTTAATAATAAGGAACATTTTTTAGAGCAAAGAGTTTCATTATTACAACAAGCCTTTAATAAATTAGAAAACGTTTCAGAAACCATAAATATGAACGTCAATCGATTGCAAGATAACGAAATAAATTTAGTTTCACAAAAAGAAAAGTCCATATTAAATGTTGTATCAATATTTCACACCCTGCATCAGTTACTTAATAGTTTTAGAACAATTATATTGTGCAATACATAATAGGTAATTGTTTAAAGTAAGCGTACATTTTATTCTGTACAACAATATTATAATAAATTAGATTGTAAGTTAAGATTTTATAATTATAAGTGTTTAATCGTATAGCCCTCATATTGCAGTGCCTGACAAGGACAACTAAGTATCTAAGCTCCATGTAAATACAATAAAATCTTTGTAAATACCTCACACTTAGTTGGCAATAAATACTTTGACTTTGATATTATACAGGAGGTAAAGCCAGCAATAGCCTTTAGTAAATTAAACGTAAGTCAACGAGACCAAGATAAGGGAGTTATAAAAAATATAACAAGAAACCCGAAGATAGCATTCATGAAGGTCAATTCCGATAACCCAAACAACGACTCATTAGAATCAAGCCACATGGTGATAACACCATGGACTACGAGAACTGAATGGGCGATAAATTCAACAAAGAACCATTATCGATAACACCAATGCAATAGTCAATGAGGCTGAACAAAGAATCGTAATACCACTACCACCGTCGCGGCAGTATATAAACATCCGATGCAGAGCAACGGGTCTCTCACTCTCACGCCACTACGCGCCTTTCTAGCACTAGTTTAGGTAAAGTTCTAAATGTAATCTTTTAAAAAAATATATTTTTTCAAAAACTCTATTGGCATTTCTAGTATTTTGACTGGCGCCTAACGTGGGGCCCAGCTAAAGAGTGTAAAGTCAAAAGTTCCAGAGTTCCGAACAAGTCCGAATTCGCTTTTACTTTCGCGTGACTCTCAAGTCAACAACTGGGCAACCGACAAATAAGTCAAAACTCAGCTCGAAGCACCAACATTTCTTTCTTCTGATATCATCGGCAGCATTCTGTAAGTGACCGATAAGAATTTCCTTTTATCCAAAATTCCGCTCCTTAAACCTGCTAAACTTGTATTTAGACATAAGCCTAGTGTGAGTGTTGAACAACTCCCTATTAATACTAATATGGAGAGTAACCTAAGTTACGTGCCTAATGCACCTAACAATAATCCAGGTCCATCATGGGCACCGGTAAACCCCGTGCATCTTGTTATCGACCCGCAAAAGTTATTAGTATTTGTTCCAAAGTATGATGGCGGTCCATTCACAATATACAATTATATTAATAACGCCAGACAATGGTTAAATACAGCAGAAGGGGATACGCCTCAAAATGTAATGTTATTATTAACTAAGTTAGAAGAGAGAGCTGCAGTAATTATATCGATGATTAATCATAATTTTAACTGGAATATCATAGAAGCTACATTAAAAAGCGAATGCGCAGATAATAGGGAATTCAATACCTTGTTGGTAGAATTATCTAATGTGAAAAAGAAAATTACTTACAAAGAGTTGACTTTTGAGTTGAAACAAAAAATATTTTTTATAAAGAGTAAGTTAGCTGACAAATATGGTTCAGCAAAACAAGACTTGATACAAGAGGTAATGGAACCAAATACATTAAGGAATAGTTTACCCTATCATGACCAAGTACACTCACAGGCACAATTAACCGCCCACCTTTAAAATTCGCCTCCTTGATAGTTTTGGTTTACTATGGCTTATCAAGGGTTTTGTTTTTTGTTAAATGGGTAGTCTTGCATTAGATTAAACACCTATACCCTTATTTGGTTTCGTTAATTTGTGACAATGACGGGTTTTTGGAACTTAGTCGTTGTTTGACATTATTGCAGTTGTGTTACTGTGTGTTCATTTCCTGTTCTTGTCTGTCGTAGTGTGTGATTATTGTTTAATTCGGGTTTGTAGTGTTAGCTTGTTGTTTGTGACTGCAAAAAATGCCACCCGATGCAACTGGTATAGCCAGGGCAGTTGCCTTTGCTGACGCTGAGTACAGCCAACGTCGCATCCCTCGTGCACTCGGTGTACCACGAACTGCCATACGGGATGCCATCAGACGATTTCGGGAGACAGGTTCATACACCCTCAGGCCAGTTCAAGGTCGACAGCGATGCACTTCGGCTCGAGAAGACCGTTTCACTGTCGACAACGTGTTAAGAAATCGCTTTTCCACCGCTACTGAAGCCCGAATTCGTCTTTTGAAGTACGAAACCTTAGTGTTAGTGAACGTACGATAAGAAGAAGACTGGCAAAAGGATATCTGAGGGAGTTTTGTCCAGCTCGCGCCCCAGAACTGCTCCCACAACACCGTAGAGCTAAACTTGCTTTTGCGCGAGAATATGCTGAGTGGACTGTACAAGAATGGAAGGTCATACTGTTCTCAGATAAAAGCAGAATAGCCTTAAAAGGTCCAGATGGATGCCAGCCTGTCTACAGACGCCCAAATGAAAGGTTTGCTCCTTGCGCTATATCTGAAACAGTGGGTTACAAGGAAGGGTCTATTATGGTTTGGGGAGGCATCACTTACGAGGCTCGTACCGACCTTGTATTGTTTGACAGAGGCAAAGTAAATGCTTAAAGATACGTGGAAGAAGTTCTCCAAGGACATGTCATACCGTTCGCACCATTTATTGGTGACATCTTTAGATTAATGCATAACATGCACGTTGCCATAGCGCAAAATTGGTTACTGAGTACCTTAATGAGACCGGAATTCAAGTTTTGATATGGCCAGCACGCAGTCCCGACCTCAACCCAATTAAACACATATGAGACAACTTCAAAAGACGTATTTGAGCAAGATTACCTGCCCCAACGTCTATTGGAGAGCTCAAAACGGCTGCGGTAGAGTAGTGGCACATTATTCCCCAATCAGATATCCAAGATGTCATGGATGGACTATCATACCGCCTCCTAGAAGTCGTAAGGGCTAGGGGAGCAACACCCATTATTAAATTTTAATATTGTTTTACTTTGACCTTCTTTTTTCTCAAAATTCGAAATTTGCATTTTTCGTCGATACTTCGAAAATATCGATTTCTGTAATAATGCCCTATTAAATGACTTTTTTAAATCAAACCTTTGTTTTATTTTTTTGCCTTAAATAAAGTTTATAACGGATCATTCATAAAATGTGGTCTATGTTTGGACATTTCCGAAAATTCAAGCAAATACAAGGTGGGCGGTTAATTGTGCCTGTGAGTGTATATGTTAGCAATTGTAATTTTAATGGCATAGTAATAAAGATATTACAACTAGAAGCTGAAGGTAGATTTGACAACATTAAGCATTTTCAAATATCTCACCTGCACCTATTATTATAAATCAACCTATGTTCCCAGTTAGGTATTTGCACTTTCAACCGACACATTCAACACAGCAAAGGTAATATCAAAATAATACACCAAATCGACCATACTTGCCTAGACAAAACATACCATATCATGTAAAACATCCATGGTCACCAAATCCGCATAATAATGTATTCAATAACCGGTCTATTCATCCAGCATTTCAGAAACCACAGCATCCTCAGCAACAACACCCGCAGCAACAGCGCCCTCAGCTTGCCAAAGTATTTTCAAACGATGTATCTATGAGAACGGTGAGAACGGACCGTCCCTTAGGCCTGGTCAAGTAAATTTAGGGAAGGGTAGATATGCAGAGGAACTTTTCCATCATCCAGAGAATGAGAGCTTCCTATCTAAGGAATACACTGAAAATGCGCCTGAATATCAAGACCCTGAATATTATAATGATATTCCCCAGAATTATGAAAATTAAAATAATGAATTTAATGAAAATAAAAATTTTCAAGACGGTTCAGATCAAGACAACCCATCATAGAATTTAATCATGTTAAATCCTTTCTACCGTATTTTGAAACTGAAATAACTAAATTAAACATTTTAATAGATACCGGAAGCCAAAGATCGTTTATAACTTTTAAAGCACAACGAAAATATACGAAAACTTCTCATGGTATTCACACATCACATAATGGGTATATAGAGCCGTTAGCGATTACGCCAATACAATAGTCAATGAGGCTGAACAAAGAATCGTAATAAGTACCACCACCACCGTCGCGGCAGTATATAAGCATCCGATCCAGAGCACGGGTCTCTCACTCTCACGCCACTTCGGGCCTTGCTAGCATTAGTTAGGTTAAGATTTGAATGTAGTACTTTTAAAAAATATATTTTTTTAAAAACTCTATTGGCATTTCTTGTATTTTGACTCGCATGTGGAGTATGTGTCTATGGTGCAGATGTACACAAGGGCGAATTGTGATTCGCATGCCGCCCGTCGACTGTACGCGGAGCCGCAGCACTTGGAGTCGCTTCGTCGACGGGGTGTTGTGAACCCGCAGGTGCCACAGCCCTGGACCATCGTAACCGCTACCCAGCGGCTGCTCGATCACGGGCAGTTCCAGGCGCCAGCGCATGCTCTAAGCAGAGGTCCCCCGGTCAATCATTCAACAGAGGAGTTCGATAAAAACGTCATCGAGTTCTTTGAACGGGATTCTCGCCGAATTACACGTATGACTGCGACTCGGTTTGACGTTAGTCAATATTACGTGTAGAAAGTGCTCCATAGTGAAGAATTACATCCCTTTCATTTTCGGAAGGTTCATGCACTCCACGAAAATGATGCGCAGGCAAGAATTAGTTTTTGCCATTAGCTGACTGAAAACCGAGACGTGAATGTGTTGTGGACAGACGTTGCCTGTTTACGCGAGATGAACATTTCAATCAGCGTAATGAACATTTTTGGGCTTTTAATAACCTACACGTAATACGCTTCAAGTGCGGTTTAGTGTGAATGTGTAGGCCGATATATTAACAGCTGCTTAATAGGACCGCATTCTGTGACAGGATACTTGACCGGTGAAACTTACCTACAAATGCTACGTATTGTTATCCCGGACTTACTGGACGATATTCCGCTAGCCGTGTCCGGATAATATTTACTACCAGTAATATTGTAATTTGTTGTGAACTTGTTTATGTTATGTGCTCAATAAATCATTTCTTTTTCTACAAGCACGATGGGTGCCTACCAGCGCGCCGTGCGAGAACACCTCGACTCTGTTTTTCCCCAGCGCTGGATCGATCGCGGTGAGCCAGTGCCTCGGCCGCCACGAAGCACGGATCTTACTCCGTTAGACTTTTATTTGTGGTCAAACGACATCGACAAGGACACCAAACTCGCGATGAGTTGAAAAGTGCGATAATGGACGCTTTTAATGTGATAAGACGAGACAGAGACACTTTATTAAAATTAAAATCTAACCATTGCCTGACTACCCGGGGTAGCGGAGGAAAATTCTGGGGTATATAGCCGGTAAAACTCCGGTAATATATGAGGATTTACCCAGGGTCAATATAAAAAGAAGAGATACTGGCTGCTGGCGTGTGCTACAACCGAACAGAAGGACTGATCGTTATAGATAATGTACCGATAATGGACTGATCGTTATAGATATGGTTTGCAAGAAAATCACACCATATCTCATTATCATGAAAGTCCCGCACCAAAACGGTAATGTTGGAATGGTTAGCCAACCAAGAACAATGTGGAATCTTTGCTTTATACGAGAAAATACCAGCTTTTTCGATTGATTGGGATACAAAAACCTACGGAACTATATACACTAAAACTGTATCTTGGACCTACACTAAAACCTAAAATTCAGACATGGCTTAAAACTTTAAGGTAAAAATAATTTTAAATCGAATAAAGTCAAACGGATCATCGAATAAAAATAGAATCTTGTACTCGAATGAACGAACGTTCCTAAGAGCGAGGTCCTTATGGAATTAAGCTGAAGAACTACCCCGGCTCACTTAAAATTATATGACTCCTTTGAAGATTGTTTAGCAAAATGATGAATGCTGCTATATACGATAGACGGTATTCCTAAATTCTGATATGTAGACACTGGTGCCTCTGCCTACCCTACCCTAGCGGAGGAAAATCGTGAAGTATGTAGCCGGTTAAAGTCCGGCAAAGGTCAAGGTGATACCAAACCAAGTTATCCTCGAAATGCTAGTATATATGAGGATTTACCCCGGGTTCAAACTAACTAGATATAATAAAATAGAATAAAGTCAAAAGGGTCATCAATTCAATGTTACAGCATCTAGAACATGAATGGGGTGTACTGGTTTTGCGCCGGCGTGGTCTACATCCGAACAGAAAGAGCGTGCCTAGTTCTAAGTAAAATTCTAAGCAAACTGACTGAACGCGCGCGTTCTTAACATTTTTTTTATTGAATGATATAAAAACATATATTTTTTTGGGAAATACAACAATGATATTTTTATATCAAAGAAAACCTCAGAAACCATCGAAAACTGAAGCGCAATAAGATAATTCTCACAGAATTAATTAACAAAGAAATATCTGTTGGCCACTGCATTGAAAAATTAACAAATTAAAAAAAATAATGGATATCTTAGTCTTGTTTTAAATTTCTTTTTGTCCAAGCCGCCAACACGCAGAGCCCAATAAACCCCTATAGAATGTTAAATGGCGCCCTCTTCCCAAATATAGTACGAACGTGGGACCAGTTGCCCCCTATCAAATTTTAAAGGTAGCATCTCGTCCCAACAAATTTTAGATTGGGACGAGTTGACCACTAACAAAAATAAAAGGTGGCGACTGGTCCCAGGGACGAGTTTTAGATTGGGACGAGTTGCCCCCTAACCCAAATTGTTTACGATTTTACGAACAAACGGCGCTGTCCGTATCGCTAAACGCTTTGTTTATGGCCGGCCGGCTTGCTTTGACTTCTGCTTATTCATGTCAGTCTTAATCCCAAAACAATGGAACACTTTTTTGGGATTCGGAGTTGTTTTTAAAAATTACTAAGAATAAAAAGTAATAAAAGGCGTTCTATAGATGTGATCATTACCATCACGCTAATCTCAAGAACCGTTGGTCCGGTTGATTATTTTTGTGTTTGATAGTCCATTTATTGAGAAAGGCTTTTAAATGTATTTTTTTTTTAAATTGAATGTAGTGTATTGACAAGTACGAACTTGTCTCGTGCGCATACGTCACGCGCAGCGAAAAGGGACGAGTCAGTCTGTGTCCGACCGCCCGCTATGACGAAGTGATGATGTGTTGTCGAGCCAATATTAGGCGTGCTTAGTCAGTGGTATAGTGCATACACTACATTTGGCGACGGGGACAAGCCAATATTAGGCGTGCTTAATCAGTGGTATAGTGCACTAGTACACTACAAGCACTAAAACTACAATAAAATAACTGAAGTTATAAAAAGATCATTGCATTACACTCACTCACAGCAAAAGTGTAGATAAAGAACATTATTTAACTTCTTAAAATGTTGCGATAGCATATGTAACTATTATATTTATTCTATATTAAGCATTTTGTATCCATTAAATTCTTCTTAATTTCTTGTAAAAGCTTTTTATGTAAAAATACCAAATTACTGAGTTATATGCCGTACCGGTCTAATTCTTTTGCTTGCTAAGAAATCGAACTCTAAAAAAATGTCAACGTCAGAAAAGTTACCTACCTTGATCGATGTTACTTTGTGAATTTCGAGAGACAGAAGAAAATTGGTAAGTTAATTTATTTTTAATAGATTTAGTTATCCGAAACAGTATCCATATCGTTCAATTTCCAGATAACTATTGTACATACTCTTTACAGCATAAAGAACGAGATGTTGGAATCGCCGGCCTCCATCTTTACGGTGTGGGAAGACAGCTATAGGTACTTATGTATTATTTTTTATAACTTAAGCTTCTCGAATTGTGTTGTTGAGTGACTGTTCACATTAACTAAAAAATACATTTGTTCGGTAGTACTGTAATGGTCCATGTTGCTAAAGAAAAAAGAAAGAAGTGGGATAAGAAGTCAATAAAATGTATTCTCATTGGATATCCAGATCACATTAAAGGATATAGAGTATACAACCCAGAAACAAGGACTGTATCGACCAGTAGAGATGTGATCATCATTGAGAAGGAATCAAATCCTGAACATCTCATTGAAGTGCAAGATCAGAATGTTGATTCAGTGGGGGATAGTGATGATCTCGGACAAAATAACAAGAAATCAAGATCTAGTCAAAGTTCGCTGGGGCAACAAGAAGGTATGTCAACATCCAGTCAGGATGACATGGAGAGTTTCATTGACAGTTTTCAGTATGTAGATGAGACCCATGTTTCCAATGAAGATGCAGACAGCACACTAAAGGAGGTTGAGGCGGAGAGTCCAAAGCGGCGACCTACACGAGTAAGGAAGGTACCTGAGAGATATGGGTTCTCAAACTGTGTGTCAACGGTGAAATGTATGATGATGTGGCAGGATTATCCCTACATGATGCTTTGAATGGACCAGAGAAGGAGTAGTGGGAGTCGGCAATGCGAGAAGAGTTGCAGTGTTTTGTGGACAATGATGCGTGGGAGTTAAGTGATGCTCCAAGTGATGGTAGAGTCGTACAGTGCAAATGGGTGCTTCATAAGAAATATGACAATAAAAATAAAGTTCGTTTTCGTGCGAGGTTGGTAGCAAAGGGGTTTTCGCAAGTCGAAGGTGTGGACTTTACAGAAACACTTTCACCAGTAGTAAGACATACAACTTTAAGGTTATTATTTGCATTGTCAGTAAATCTAAGGCTGACGCATTTAGATGTGACTACTGCTTTCTTGAACGGTGATCTTGAGGAAACTGTTTTTATGAAGATACCGAAAGGTTTTCCTGAAAGAACTCAGAAAGGTCAGGTTCTTAAATTAAAAAAAGGCTATTTACGGGTTAAAACAGTCCTCAAGAGCATGGAATAAGAAAGTAGATGAGTGTTTATTAAACTTAAATTATACTAGATCAAAGATTGAACCATGTATGTATACAAAAATGCAAGGTCAATTGAAGACTATTGTTGCATTGTTTGTGGACGATTTTTTTATTTTTTCTAATGATGATAATGACACTAACAATTTAAAGCAGGCGTTAGGTAATCAGTTCAAAATCAAAGATTTGGGAGAAATAAGGAAATGTCTTGGCGTGAATGTTAATTTTAATCAATGTAAGCAAACTGTGACCCTAAGTCAAAGAGATTATATTGATCAGCTGTTGCATAAATTCAGAATGAGTCAGTGTAAACCTGTTAGGACTCCAATGGAGATAAAGTTAAATGTTTCTAATAATGAGCATTATACAGATAATTTTCCATATCAGCAGATCATAGGAAGCCGAATGTATCTGGCAGTGTTAACAAGGCCTGATTTTTAAGTCAATTTAATAATTACTATTCCAAAGAACATTGTGCATATGTGAAACGATTATTGAAATATTTAAAGTATACTAGAACTTATGGTCTTAAGTATTCTGCTGAAGGAAGCTCTATATTAGAAGGGTTTGTAGATGCTGACTGGGGTGGAAATGTTGTTGATAGGAAGTCATACACAGGTATTTGTTTCACTTTATCTGGCTGTGTAATATCATGGGAAACAAAAAACAGAAAACTGTTGCCCTATCTAGTAGTGAGGCAGAGTACATGGCGATCACTGAAGCCTGTAAGGAAACAATATATTTAAGAAGATTATTGTATGAAATAACACAGGAAATGTACACTATAGATATTTTCAATGATAATCAGAGTGCGCAAAAGCTAACTGTTAATCCAGTTTTTCATAAGAGAACCAAGCACATAGATATTAGATATCACTTTTGTAGAGAATGTGTAGCTAATAAGATTGTGAATGTAAAGTATTTGCCAACGGCTGAAATGCCTGCAGATTTGTTCACCAAGAGTTTGTGTTCTGTAAAACATCATAAATTTTTAAATAGACTTGGTGTGCAAGCTGTTTAATTTTATTTCTTTTGTTGTTTGGTTACATTATTGGATATAGTGGGGGTGTTGAAGTATGCATATCCAATATTATGTACTCTTTTAAAAAAGGAAAAATAAACTTGTCATTCTTTTGTCTTTTTCCCAAAACGTTGTTTTATTATAAAACTAATACCAAACAAAAAGAAATTGATAAATTAGTGGCTGAAATGATAGCGTTACAAAACTTGCCATTTAGTTTTGTAGAAGGCGTGGGATTTCAAAGATTAGTGCAGGCAGCCAGCCTTACCACGTTAAACTAAAATAATTTTATATAAATGTTTTTTGTTTTCTTCTGTGCGTTGTTTAATTTCACATATGTTTTACTTTTTCACAGATGGAATTCGACTTATTATATGATGGAAAGAATATTGAAATTAAAAGACTCCTTGATACTGTATTCGGGCGCACATACTATACCGATTCCTACTGCTGATGAATGATTCGACTTGGAAAAGTGTATTGCAATATTAAAGCCATTCGAAGAAATTACACAGGAGTTGCTGAGTTGAGGAATTACACAATAATATGGAGCAACTTGGAATATGCTAGTGTGGCTTGGAACCCAGCGTATACCGTTCACTCCCAGCGCTTGGAAGGTATTCAGCGCGCGTTTACGAGACACCTTGCGTTTGTTTCTTCGGGTATATCGCACAGATCACCATACAACCTTAGATTGTCATTTTTCAAAATGAATACACTTCGACAGCGTCGAATTACCCAGGACCTAGTATTTTTGCACAGACTGACCAACGGAAACCTAAACTGCCAAGAGTTGCTTCAATATGTAAAGCTGTCAGTACCGGCTCGCTTACCTCGTCATTCGATCAAAAAGATATTCGCCTTACCTCCAGCCAGAACTAATTTGGGTCATCACGCTCCTATGGCCAGATGCTGTGGGACATACAATGAACTTCACCTGAAGGACATTGATATTTTTTTCGACTCATTGCCTATCTACAGGCGAAAATTGTTAAACTTGTTAAATGAAAGGTAGCAAACTTTTATTAATTTCTGTTATAATATTGTTCTTATTTTTTTTTTCAATAATTTTATTAAGTGTTTTATTTCTTTTTAGTTTATCTTTTGTGTTTTTACGTAGATTTTTATCAACGTTGTGTACACCTATAAAGGGTATACATATAAGACCTGTACCATAAATAAGTATTTTTGTAAATCTTTGATATGTATACTGTTGGTGTACCTTTTTAATAAATAAAATAAAAATAAAAAAAAAATAATAATAATATGGATTAGTAAGGATTCCATAATTAGGCCCTATTATTTCATATGATAGATACTAGCTATTATGTCTTTAAAAATATATGAAGGGTCCACTGCAATAATGATGAAAGTCCAAAAATATTAAAATCTTATTGACTAATGTCGTTTGGTCGACTGAGATATGTAGTTTGTTATTTTATTTACAAACTCGGCAATATCGCTTGCAGTCCTGCAAAAATATGTTTTTAATATTTGGCTACACGTCTAAAATGCTCAATGTCACAGGTGCTCCCGGCAATAATGATAAATGTCCATCGCCTTGCAATGGCCGCCAATTCGCTGACTTAATGTCAAACCAGCGGCGTTCCCGCCATTTGTTTTGTCATTCTCTGCATAGCTGTCGTTGTGTAAGGTTATCATAAAAGTATTTTCTTTCTTATAATTATGACTGAAAACAACGAAACTGTGATAAATACTAAAAAAAGAAAACAGACAGGCAGAATGAGTGATGTTTTGAAGAAAATTCGACTGCAGGGACGTGAAATTGGCGATGACTGTAAATGTAAGCGTTTCAAATGTTTTGAAATGATAAATGACGACCAGAGGACAAGAATTATAAGGCAGTTTAATATGTAGTTTTGCGAACAGGTATGATCAAGACCTAAACCTAGAGAAGCTCATAGTGACCGAAAAAATAGAAGGAAAAAGGCCTCGAGGACGCAGCCCCATACGTTGGTCCGACCAGATCCGCGCCTCACTCGACTCCTCAGTACACAACGCCCTCCACACCGCCGACGACAGGAGTAGATGAAGAAACATCATAAAAGAGGAAGTGATGCATAATGGTGGTCACGACCCTCAGCATTGAGGAAACGACGCAAGGAGGAGGAGGATGATCAAGTAAATTTAAAAGTCCTATCTTATGCATATATAAATTGTTATTATTGTTATTAGTAAATTACAAAACAAATTAGTAAATTAATTAAGTAAATCTAAAAAGTCCTATCTTACGCATATACACCGTGAAATTTTAGTGGTTGTTTTCCCGTGGCAGAACGATTTGCCTTTAGTAATACTATCGAATCATGCAAATTATTACACGAAAAAAAAAATATTTTTTTTCAAATTTTCAAAATAATATTTTTCCAACTCGAAAACGAGAGAAGCTATCGTTCTTTTATAAGATGTGACGTAATCAGGTACTGCTTGCCACATGAAATCGATGCTTAAAGCTACAGAAGCTCGAGACCCTAAGTCATAAAGCGGCTCGAACGTGCTTTCGAGTTTCGGTTAAACCTTTCGTAAAACCGGCATTTATTGATTTTAACAAAAAAGAACTGCACAAATCTATTGTGCTACTAAGATAGAATCATTTTACTGCGGGAAAACAACCACTAAAATTTCACGGTGTATATAACTGAATTGTAGTCCACATTGCATGCCGTGGCAACCTCTAATTAAGATTAGCACTTAGCTCCAAGTTTATGTTGTTTTTATTCACTTTTATTAATCTGTACCAGTGTTTTTCTTGTTGGCTGTCCTAATAATAAATAAATAAATAAATAAGACAGTTACTTAAGCGGGCTTATAACCGTATCAAATGTACAACGTCGTCGTTCACGTGTAGGCGAAGAAAATGCGAAATTACATAATAAATCATATGCCTACAAGATTCGTATGATTGGGGCTGATACTTACGAGATACCAGTGTGTAGAAAAGCTTTTATTTCCCTACATGGTATCACTGGAAGGAGACTTCAGTTTCTTCAGAAATCGCTGACTGGGTATGGCGTTGTCCAGGTTAATAAACGGGGAAAACTTGTTAAAACAAAGCTTTCTGATCAAACTTCTGACTTAATGTATCAGCAGATTAATACTCTAATATAAATTAATGGTAAAAAAGGCCACTACAATTTACGTGAGAGCCAAAAAATATATCTATCAGATGAATTGAACTTGGCTAAGATTCACAAAATGTTTAACGAAGCTCATCCAAATAACAAAGTATCATACGAAACATATCGCAATTTCTTTAATAAGAACATCTCATTCGGTTATCCCAGGATGCAGTGGCGGCGTAAGGCGTGGGCGACGTGGGCCACCGCCTACGGCCTCGCGGTACAAGGGGCCTCGCGCCTCAAAAAAATTTATGCATTGCTTAAAATACATGGTTCTAAGCGAGAATTAAATAAAAAAAAATATAAATTTTATAATAACCAATATGGAATTAAGAGTCTTTGAATCAACATTTTGAAGATTTCGGTTTTCTCTATGATTTAAGCAAGCTAAAAAATTTGCCAGAGGAGCAAATATTAAAACACTGTAACGATTTACATAACGTCCTGCGTGTGGGTGAGAGCAGTGACTTCCAACCTTTCGAATTATATGAAGAATTAAATACAATGATCCCAAATTTACCCAACTTCATTAAAGACGTGAAACAGCTACTGTCATATATAACAGAAAATAGCTTAAAAGAAATTTACCCAAACATTTACATTGTCATCCAAATTTTATTAACAATTCCGGTAAATACAGCAGCAAATTATTTAAATTTTCTTAGATTGATTTTCACCCCTTTAATTTGCTATTTTGTAAAATTACTGCTACTAATGTTACTAACATAGCATAGATTTGCTGAAACATATTGATTTATTTTTTTAATTAAAGTTTTACATGAAAAATAAAAACACTGATTTATGGCACCTGTGCCATTTGCGTTCATTTTTAGTTTTGATGCTCTAGCAGTAGCGGTGTGAAATTTTCAGGGTATACTATCCATGAATGTGAGTAGTTTTTAATCCATCGGGGTGGATACAAATGAACATCTTTACAGACTGGTTCAAGCAGTTTATTCAACACACCAACCCGTCTCCTGAATCGAGGGTTTTACTGATACTAGATGGTCACTATAGTCATACTCACAATATCGAATAGATATTGCTAGGGAAAATAACGTGGACATAGTTTCGTTACCTCCTCATACGACTCATAAATTGCAGACGTTAGATAAAACTTTCATGGGACCTTTAAAAACATGCTATAGTGAGGAAATACGCATGTGGATTAGAGACAACAACAGACCTCTAAGTCCATATGATATTGTGGAGCTGTTTGGCAAATCCTATTTGAAAGTACAAACAGGCGAAATTGCAGCCAACGGGTTCAAAGTCACTGAATTGTGGCCTTTAAATAAAAATGTCTTCAGTGATGTGGACTTCATTGCTGCGCAACAAAATGCTGTAATAGACGGTTGTACAACCAATATCCCTCCGCTAGAATCAAGATCTGAAACTGGTCAAGTTCTGGTAGAAGTACCTGCACCACAAACAACTGCTAATTTACAACCTGAACCTTCGACTTCTGGGCTTAATCGCAGCAGTTTGGGTCTGGTGTCTCCGCATGCCTTAAGTCCAGTGCCAGAGAAACGAAGAAAAGTATCTAGCAGAGGAAGAAAAGCTGCTGTAGCAGCAGTCATAACATCTTCTCCCTACAAAAATGATTTAGAAAATAAAAATATGAAGAGACAAGACAAAGAAAGTAAACTAGTCAAGACAAAGAATAAGAAGAGAACTGCGAAGAGAAACAAACAAACGAAGAAAAATAAGGATGATAGTGAAGAAGAAAACTCTGAGGAACTAGACGTTATCCAGTTTGATGAAGGTAGTGAACATGATGAGTTGATGGACCAAGTACCTCCTGACTCAGCTGATGCAGACAGAATGTATGTTCTGTTCAAGACTTTTTTCCATGGATAAAAGTGGAGAAAACTGGATTAAATGCTTGATGTGTGGGTTCCGGGCACATTATGATTGTGCTGGTCCAGAGTTTGATACTTGGATCTGTGACTTTTGCAAGTAATTATGTAACTTCTCTCATTTATCACAATATGTTATATTCATTCAATTGATCTCAAAGATATTAATGTCCATTTTTGTTATTGTTATGTTGATTTATGCTTATATTCCATATATGGGGACCTATTCCATATTTGGTTACTCATTTGTGATTTTGTTTTTTTGTGTTAGGTTTTGATTTGATAAATTAATATATTTGATTAAAGGCTGTTAATTACTACATATAAATGTATGACTGATTAGTAAAAACATTAAACTGATTTAATTTATAAGAAGTTTTTTTATATCCCAAAAACAAAATGGTATTCCATATTCGGTGACTTTCCATCTTCTAAGCAAAAAATGTATTTTTCTCTCAGCTTCATCTGCTTTCAAGCCAAATACGAATAAAAAGGCTAAAAAGGCAATTGTCCACTCTGGTAAAGCTCGTCAATTTGAGACACTAATTAATAAATTAAGAAAAACTAAAAATGAATATATAAAAAAAATTAAAGCTGCCCTGAACACAAAACACAAGCTTTATGAATGTGTTAAAGAACTTCACCGCGGTGGGGTGCCGGCAGAATAGAATAGCACCTCCCCAAATCCCTCGGGTGTCGTAGAAGGCGACAGAGGGACCATTGCAAGGTATAGAACATTAGCGGAGATCGGGCAGCAGCGCTCTCCGTACTACCTCGAACACGAAACTGCGATCACCAACCCGCCTGCCCAGCGTGGTGATTATGGGCAAATCCTCCATATGATATTTAACAAGCCACGGCCCCCAGTTCCCGGCAGCCCCGCTATTCCTGGTCACGGTGGCGACCATGGTAACGGCGGAGCGGGGGGTTCTAAGAATCCCCGGGCTACGAGAGGTCAACACACACTGACTCTGGCGACATACAACGGACGCACGCTACGGCTCGACTCGCATCTGGCGAGGACCAAGAAGTTATTGTTGGTTGCGTGAAGAAGCTGTTCTCCCAGCTCCAGTCACACTAAGCAGACTTATATCAACCGCAAAATTAAAAACTGGCATAAATGAAAATATTTTCATTCAATTAAGGAAAAGAGTAGCCAAAATGTCGGCTACAGAAAATAATTGCTCATCGTTATTTGCATTTACGAAATTGCAATAGCACCCCATTTTGATTACAACAGAAAAGATAGAATAACTGGATTTGTTGACAATGGAAGACTAATGAAAAAGAAAATTTCTTGAGACGTTTCCATAATGAATATATTTCTATGCTGCAGATGAAAACGAAATGGTTCAATTCCATAGGAGAGGTAAAGCCTGGAACATTGGCCTTAATTAAGGAGAAAGCTCCACCTTTGTTGTGGTTCCTAGGACGGGTCACGAAGACATTTCCGGGCGTGGATGGTGTGACAAGGGTGGCCGAGCTCAAGACGAAGAGCGGCATCATCCGTCGAGCTTTCAACTGCATCTGCCCTCTGCCAATCAATTGAAGAACACTTCAACCCGGAGAGTATGTTGGAGCGCAAGCGTCCTCGGGCTTCCCGGGCGTCGTCGGCGGTCGTCGGGTTATATCCGCGCGCGCGGGGCCGCGATCCCCAGCGCGCCACTCTGCCTTCAACCTTCGGCGGCACCGGCCGCGTTCTGTAGTGTCCTTCCACCGGCATCAATACACCATAGAAATACAGTCCACCTTTCATTTAAGTCCTTTAGTTAGGACCCTAACAGTATCCATATCGTTCAATTTCCAGATAACTATTGTACATACTCTTTACAGCATAAAGAACGAGATGTTGGAATCGCCGGCCTCCATCTTTAAGGTGTGGGAAGACGACGATATGTACTTATGTACTATTTTTTATAACTTAAGCTCACGCATGGCCCCCAGTTCCCGGCAGCCCCGCTATTCTTGGTCACGGTGGCGACCATGGTAACGGCGGTAATAGGCCACCAAAACACACTGACTCTGGCGACATACAACGGACGCACGCTACGGCTCGACTCGCATCTGGCGAGGACCAAGAAGTTATCGTTGGTTTCGTGGAGAAGCTGTTCTCCCAGCTCCAGTCACACTAAGCAGACTTATATCAACCGCAAAATTAAAAACTGGCATAAATGAAAATATTTTCATTCAATTAAGGAAAAGAGTAGCCAAAATGTCGGCTACACAAAATAATTGCTCATCGTTATCTGCATTTTCGAAATTGCAATAGCACCCCATTTTGATTACAACAGAAAAGATAGAATAACTGAATTTGTTGACAATGGAAGACTAATGAAAAAGAAAATTTCTGGAGACGTTTCCATAATGAATATATTTCTATGCTGCAGATGAAATCGAAATGGTTCAATTCCATAGGAGAGGTAAAGCCTGGAACATTGGCCTTAATTAAGGAGAAAGCTCCACCTTTGTTGTGGTTCCTAGGACGGGTCACGAAGACATTTCCGGGCGTGGATGGTGTGACAAGGGTGTGTGAGAGGCCAAAACACACTGACTCTGGCGACATACAACGGACGCACGCTACGGCTCGACTCGCATCTGGCGAGGACCAAGAAGTTATTGTTGGTTCGTGGAAAAGCTGTTCTCCCAGCTCCAGTCACACTAAGTAGACTTATATCAACCGCAAACTTAAAACTAGCATAAATGAAAATATTTTCATTTCTGGATTTGTTGACAATGGAAGACTAATGAAAAAGAAAATTGCAGACCATGCTTTGGTTTTCATGATTCGAGAGGTAGTGAACAATTATAAGCAAGCCATTCACTACACCTTTTCTGTCTCATGGTAGAACATCAAAAGAAGATTTAGTAGTGCTACTTAGAGAAATAATAACGAAACTTCAAACAATTGGTTTTGAAATTGTTGCAACAATCTGTGACCAGGGAGCCACAAATGTTAGTGCTATTAATAATTTGATTGAAAACTCAAACTAACAAGCACAGAATAGTAAAGAAAACAAAAGAATATTCACATTCAATAATGAGGAAATAATACCATTATATGCCCCTACCCATTTAATAAAAGGACCTCGAAATAATTTGCTAACAAAAAACTTGCAATGTGAAATAGATGGACAGTTGCAAACAGCCAAATGGGAACATTTCACCAGTCTGTATAGGGGAGATCCAGCCTTTCAAGGCTTACGTTTACTGCCCAAGTTGACAGAAAATCACGTCAGTCCCAAAAAAATTCTTAAAATGAAGGTCAAGTTTATTATTAGATTTCGCATACGAATAGGCTGTGGTGAATATAATCTTGACAAAATATTAGATTAAAAAAACTTTTTTTTTTTTCAGGTAGAACCTTGGATACTACAGGTATTTTTTAGAATATAAGGGACACCCTAGCGGGCGCCCATGACGGCGCAGGCCCTGACTGAATGTCAGGAGAGGTGGCGTCGGCAGGAATCGCCAACGTGCGGCGTGCTTGTGCCGAAGCTGCGGCTGGCGCAGGCGACAGTCGCCGCCTACGCACTTGCCGCATCGTGAGCTCTATTGATACAATTGCAAATGTAATTTTATCAATATAGCTCCGTTGAATTAAAACCCAATGAAATAAATTATTAATTACTTAATGAATTGTACATATTATTATTACAAATTTAATTTATAAACTGATGTTTCTTTTATTATATTGCCTTCATTCACCAACTCCATCGACGTCGGAAAGATAGCACTTGGCAAAGTATCTTAGGAAAAAATATAGAATTAGAAAAGTTAGCTATGCAGCGGAACTGCCGTAACTATTTAAATAGTTTATTGAACATAGAAGTGTAAAATGTTAAAATATTATTATCTTGCTTTTGTATTTTCTTTCGAAACCAACATTGCCAATTTTATATAGTATACATGTATTGCCATATAATGCGTGAACTTGTCAATACGACAAGTCGTCCTGAGCAGGACTACTTACAGCCAGGCAACGCGTGCGGGTTGCCTGGCTCGCTCATCACAGAAGCTATAATAGGCACAATCGGAAATAACCTTATAGAGATTGGTGCGATTTCTGTTGGCTATTGAGATACGCCCAGTCTTATCAGGTATTTAATAATAATAATAAATGTTTAATGAACACAAAAAAGGATAAATAATAACATAAAAACACAACATTACCAATTTACCGGCGCACCTTGCCCACGTCCAAATGATTTTGGAATAACTCTTCTGACGCTCTGTAAAATCGCATGTGATTTTGTTACAACTAATGGCTTAGCACGTTACTATAACCAAGCAACGGGGGTAGCTGGAATGGAGCGGTATTATTCTTTTATGGCACGGTATCCTGGCATATCACTTTGCAAACCGGAGGCTACGTCATTAGGCCGAATCCATTAATCAATAAAAAAAAATAGTTTATAAATTTATAAGACTGTTTTCACAGATTAACGTTTGCTAGAATACAGACCAAATGGCACAATTTGGTATAAAGTTAGTTTTGATGACGAGCTTTACCCGTTACCACATCGTCCCACTCCAATTAAAAGCATAGAAACAAAATAATAATGACAATTTTACAAAAACACCGCCTAAATCTAATAAAATGTCAGTCAACTCCGCTCAAGTCATAATATAAAAGATAAAATCAAGTAAATCGTCACAATTAGAATAAATAATTATTTCTTCGCCGCTTACTAGTGTGTATTAAGTAGCAAAAGAAAAAAACACGCAGATTTGAAAAAAATAGTTTTATTCGTCTCCTGTAAAGTTGGTAAAATTTACTTATGCGGTGTTGTAAGATAAGGGACGATATGCTTCAAATGAAAAGGCTTGGGAAAAGAGGAAAATAACCGGACTATTTGACAATAAAATACATAGTACAAGGAATAGAGGTCGACGAAATAAATTAATTAATGCTACAAGGTGTAAGTACGTCCTTACCTTTACGAAAATATGAAGCTATTGCAGCTAAGTCGAAACGCACTCAGGCGAGAAACAGCAGCGAGCATTATTATAAGACACCTAAACCTCAGGCGCAAGCACAAGATGTTATAGTTGGTGGCAAGAATCAAATATCGGCAATGTATCCTGTTGTAATATAGATTAAATATAATAATCTTAAATCCTGTGGCGCCATGTCTCTCTAATTTTTAATCTGTGGTTGCATCCACTTCCGGCTTTCTCTTTGGTTTGTAAAATTTGTGTTGAACGAAAGTTGTGTTGTTCCTTTATCTAAAATAAGTAATAAAAGAAGTGCAGGGCGTAGTTATCGCTAAAATAAGTGTAAAAAGTAACAGCAATAAGAAACAACAAAATCTGCGAACGGAACACCGGCCGGCTAAACAAGCGAGGATCGAAGATATAATGATACCAATTTTTGACGGAGCAAGCTATTCAAGCTGGAAATTAAGGTTATTAACCTTATTGGAGTACAAAGAATGCCACGAGGCCGCCATTTGCACAATGCCGGCGTCTATCAAAAATGAAAACGCAGAAGCAGAATGGAAAAAGAAAGATCTAAAAGCAAGAACCATTATAATGAGTACAATATCAGATAAACAATTAGAATTTGTCAGTGAGTGTAATACAGCTTGTGCAATGATAAAAAAGTTCGACAAAGTGTACCTAACGCAGTCTACAGCGTTACAAATTATATGCAGAGGAAAAATTTAAGAAATTAGACTAAAAATTATACAACGGTTGAAGATTTTTTTGTGGATTTTGAAAAAACAATTAACGACTTTAAAGCGGCTGGAGGAAAGCAAGATGAACCTGAAAAGTTAAGATATTTGCTTTGAGCACTCCCATTTAGCTATAGCTATATTGGAAATTTCCTAGACGTAATTCCAGAAGAACAAAGGACAGTTGACTATGTACAGTCTAAAATTAAAGAGAAAAATATGGCTACTACTGAACCAAACAATTAAACCAATGTGAGTATATTTGCTACTAAAACCAAAGCGCAATGTTTTGTCTGTGGAAAAGCTGGACACATGAAGAAGGACTGCTGGTACGCACAGAAGAAGTTTCAAGGTCAACAGAGCTATCAAGGAAGTAATAAATGATAGTAGTGGAAGTAAAATAAAGAAAAAACGTCTTTATGATGACAATTATTTGAAATTCGGGTTTACTGTGATTGACAATAAACCACAGTACGTTATTTGCTTTGAAACTTTATCAAGAGAAAGCATGAAGCCATCGAAGTTAACACGCCACCTTAACACAAAACATTCAAATGAAAAAAAATAAGCCCGTGGATTTTTTGAGAGAAAATTGCAAGCTCTTCAACATCAAAACTGTACTATATCAGTTGTATAGTACAAATGTCCAACCTAAATGAGAAAGCGTTGCTGGCTAGTTATCGAGTAGCTTTTCGTATGGCTAAAGCAGGAAACCCTAAAAAGCTATATTAGATATAGCAGATGTTATGTTTGGGAAACCAGAGGTTGAAAAACTCAAAAGTATACCTCTCTCTGACAATACCGTTCAACGCAGGATAAGCGATATGGCCACTGATTATCGTGATCAAGTCATATAAAAAATAAAGGCTAGTACTTTTGTATCTTTGCAATTTGACGAATCCACGGACATTGCGGGTTGTGCGCAGTTTGTAGCTTTTGTGCGTTTTGAATCCAGCGATGAATTAATAGAAATACTATTTTGCAAAGCCCTTCCCACAAATACTACAGGTCAGTATTTGCATAAGATATGAATATAGATTAGGCAAATAAATGCATTGCTATTTGCAGCGACGGAGCAAAAGCGATGACTGGTGCGAAGAATGGATTTATTGCTAGGCTGAGAGAACAGATGCCAAACGCTTGTTGGGTGCATTGCTTTCTCCACCACCAAGCTCTTGCGGCCAAAGCCTGCCCACAGAAATACAGCCAAGTTCTAAATATTGCTATAAAGATTGTAAATTCCATTAAAGGAAAAGCGTTGCAGACACGATTGTTTCGGATTATTTGTGAAGATATGGGGGCACTCCACCAAAATTTACTTTACCATACAGAGGAGGTGGTTGTCAAAAGGTAAAGTACTGGCCAGAGTTATGGAACTTCGTGCTGAACTTTTAATATATTTACAGCAGGCCAAGTCAGAATACTCTGAATTCATTTGCGAACCGGAATTTCTTTTGAAATTAGCTTTTCTTTTTGACTTATTTGAGCATTTAAATATCTTGAATAAAAGTCTTCAAGGGCGTAATGAAAATGTCATCACTGCAAAAGACAAAATACGTGGCTTTACAAAAAAAATTGACTTGTGGTCGTCGACTTTGAACCAAAATAACTTTGATGCTTTTTCGTCGACACAATCTTCTACTGAAGAAGTCGGTTGTGAGGTGAACATCAAGACATATATACCTGGTATGAAAATGGTGTTAGATAATTTTAAAGAAGAATTGTGTCATTACTTCTCAGAGCAAGAGATACCGGAGAACCAGTGTTTCTGCCCAGTGGCAGAGGTGGATCATAAATCCATTTTTAAATGCAGCTATAAATGAGGCTCGTTTACCCAATAAACTCAAAGAGAATCTGTTAGAAATATCTGCCGATGGGATGTTACAACTGGAATTCAAGTCTTCTAATTTGGATACCTTTTGGCTAATGAGAAAAACAGAATACTCGGAGTCCTCATGGTCTCGTTGACTAAGATTCTAAGTCAACGAGAAAATGACGAGTAGAGATGGGTAATCACCCGGGTTTTAAAACCCACCACTGGGTTAAAACCCAGTTATCACCCATTTCATTCCACCCATTGGGTGGTTTGAGCAGGTGAAAACTAAAAATATTTATATTTTCGAGTTTATATGTATTTAAATCGATACAAAAAGGCGCACCAAGTTTATTCCTATTGCGTTCTTGTTTGACTGTATCAAAAAAAAATACCACGCGAAAAGAAACGACACTTACATATGTGTGCATGTAAAATCGCTTGCGGCTATTTGTGCGTGTTTGAATGGGCGCGGGAGCCTGCGGGGAGAATGCGGCAGTAGCACCTCCCCCCACCAATTTCAGCCCAGGCACTGCTGCACAATACTTCGCCATTCGCGATTTTGTGAGCGAGAGCGAGAGGGCAAATCGATATTGAAACGGGACATATTGTTCGCACACCACCCTCTCCCCTTCCAGCCCGCATGTAACAGCACCCGCGCGTCTCATCCCTTCTATCTCCCCTCATACCTCAGTCTAGCTTGAATCTTGTTGGACACTGTCGCGTACGTGTGTTTTGTGGAAGTTTTTATTATTTTATTCTTTACGATTTGGACTTTGTGACATGGAAATTTGATCCTGCTTAAACCTGATGACATTAGTTTGAACATACTGACTACGATTTACTTCGGGATTGGATTTAATACTGGAGAAAATTTACAAGTAAGTAGCTACACTCTACTTTTTGAACCCGTAACTTTTTGGTATATCTTTTCAAAATTTTGCAAAATACAAACAAATATACAAATTTTGTTTTTTACTGATACTAACAATCAAATTTATAAAAGTGCATGAAAGTTCATGCATGGCTGCCATTTAGAAAACAGAGTTAAAATGGCGGACGTGGTTTAAAGCAATAAATTTTGAAGCCCGTAATGACACTGATATAGTTACATACATACAGCCTTTCTCCCCTCAGGGATAGGCAGAGACAGAAGAGTATTGTGATACTTCACTTCACATTGCACCATTCCTTAAAAACAAAAATTGCACACGTGCAAATCTGTAGATGTTATTGGACTTGAATTTCCTTAGTGGCCTGATTTAAAATTTTAATTATAGGACAACATAGTGCGGCCAAAAAACTAAGCCATTTTTTTTTATAATAAGCTAACAAGATGACCTCACTCCATTTTGATGGAAAGCGGTAGTGAGATCCAAATATGAGATCGACAGGCACAATAGACCATATTGAGCCTGTCGTACTCACCCTGAAAGCCCGCTTAAAGAGGAGACCACTGCTGCGGCAACAACGAGGCAAGGCGTGGAGTCTCATTTGGAAACATTTTCGAGAAACCGAAAACAAGTCAGCTACGTGCAAATATTGCGAGTTAAAATATAAAGTGGCCAACTTACAAAAAAATTATGAAGTGCCCCAACTGTCCCCAAAGCAGCAGGCCAAAACGAAAGACCTGATTTTGAATGAAGTTCAGGAGCAGAGCACGAGGGCAGTGTCTCTTCCGTATGTTTGACAAACAAAACAAAACAAAAAATGTCAATAAAGAACATTTAAACTCATTATTAGCTAAAGCTATTTATGTATCAGGAACACCTCTGTCCATGGTGGATGGTAAAGTTTTTTAATGAACTCCAGCCGTTATACAAATTGCCTACTAGAAAAATAGTTACTACTAGTATTTTAGATAAAACATACAAAGAAATGTATAATGAGATAAAAGAAAACGTTAGATCTCAACCATGTTTGCACATAATATTGGATGGCTGGTCCAACTGCAGAAATGAAGGTGTTATTAATTTATTGATTGCCAAATCAGAACCAGTTTTTATTAAAAGCGTCGCGACGGGAGAAAATCGACATACCAGTAATTATATATCTAAAGAAATTCAAAGTGTATTATTAGAGTATGGAGTACACAAGTTTGGTACGATGATGTCACGGTAGTTTTCAGGCACCTATAGGCTTTAAACTGCCACAAATCAATATTCCTAAATTTGACGGTTCTCAGTTCAAGTGGCTAGAGTTCATCATATCAGCATACATATCAGCTCTCATACATAATAATGATAATATCCAGCTAATCCATAAGTTCCATCATTTAAATTCGTATCTCGAAAGCGAAACTGCTCGCGTAATTAACAACCTAGAAATTTCAGCTGATAACCATCATGGCGCTTGGAAACTTTTACATGATCGGTATAATAACAAACGTCGATTAATTTCCTTCCATCTCAACTCCTTACTTAACATTGAGGCTCATTGATACAGATAGCATAGATTGTTCAAGAGCTCGTGAATGTATAAAAAATATGAAGACGATGCTTCTATGACTGCAGTTCTAGAAGAGAACATAATTATAGAAATAGGCGCAAAAGTCATGTTAAGGCGAAACATTGACGTGAGCCTCGGTTTAGTTAATGGGTCTATCGGTATAATAGTGCGAAAAGTAAATGTGGATCCTGAAAATAAAAGTCCACACCTTATAGCCTCTTTTTACCGTTTTTTAGGCATATATTGCTTCAAAGAGCTACCACCTTTAAATTTTATCATAGATTCGTCAATAGCAAATTTTTCCGTATGGTGGTAATTTGTTTTGTAAGCGTTTCGAATAATTTCTATATATTGTAGGATCTTGCACAGTTTACCAAAATTAGGATCGATTCGTGAAGGCTGCAGATTATTGAATTTTGATGTAAATTACCGAGGATCCACGAGAAGCGATTGAGTGGCATAAGTTTTTGAAATTTCTGTTTTCGCTTGAAGGATCCTTATAAATCTTCTGAATATCTCAACCTATGTACAAAACATCATTTGCTCCCGCTGGAGCTGAGGCGTGAGATAGCTGACATCTCATATATATTTAACACTAGCGTGCCAACCGTTGGACGGCAGGCGGTTATTTGTTTCTTAAAAATCATAATCAGATTTTTGTTCTGTTTTCTTATTTTTGTTATGTATAGATAAGAACTTACAATGTGACGTTGAATGTGCTCTTTGTAATTCTTTTATATACTCAATTTTTATTTGTGAGGACCTATAAGTGAATTTTTAATTGTTACTGTATTTTCCTATGTTATAAATGTAAATCATGGTTCATAAAATAAATAAAAGATGATATAAAGTCGTCGCGCAAGTCAGGTGAAGATGACCAATGGTCTCTGTAACTGGGAGTCTTTTTATACCCATCATTAAATTCAGAGAATTAAATACCGACATCTCATCTGTGGTGACAGGCTTATACACATTTCCTTTTTGTTCAGCATATAAGTTTGTGTGAAATGTTATGTGCTGCAGAAGATCATTGTATTCTCACCTAGCACCACCTCTTGCGGAATGACCATGTCCTTTAGCATTGAAAGATTATAATGAAAATATTAATTTCGTGGATAAATTTGATCAGCTGAAAGGGAGTTTTACGCAATAGATCTGAAAGCAAAGAAATGGTGGCAGCGCATATTCTTTAATTTTCTTGATTGCACAGTGGTCAATGCTTTTATTATTTATAGAGACCCACAAAAGGATCCAAATTCTTGTTTAAAAGAATTGTGCCTGAAACATTTTAGGCGACATGTCTACCAAGATATATTTGCACCTTCTTATGTGAATAACAAAAAGTTGCTGTCTCGCACTTCTAGCAAACCTGCTTCTCCTGTCTGCGTTGCCATCAAAAAGCACAATTATATTTTTTTACAATATTACGATCTTATCATTAGTAATAAAAATCTGTGCCGAAAAGAGTTAAGGCGGTATCTTAGCTAAAATCATCACAGAATCATCCGTTCCTTCTTCGCAGACTTCTGGTGAATGAGATTAAGCAGCAGAAAAAGAAGGATGTGGAGCAAATTTTGACTAAACAGTTCGGAGATCAAAGGGCACAAAATCTTGAACTTGAATGGTTTAAATCCATTATTTCTAACGAAACACCTGCTAATATATCTATCAGAAATGAGGTCTATGATGACGATGCTGTAGCTGATGATGTGATTGTTATGAGACGGATCAGCAAGGTTTTGTTTAATTATTCTAATTTGTGATTAAATTTCTCATTTATAAAATTTGAGTTTCATTTCAAATACGGACATGTCCATGAATTTATCAGTCAAAACCAGAGCTGTCCATTTCGTTCAAAATCACTTGCCCAAAAAAAATTAACTTTTAAGTTTTTTTATAATATTGCAACGGTTATATGTTTGTACTTTGATGACGCTTGAATGCAATAAAAATCAGAAACCTGGCTAGATTTTATTTGCTTGTTTTAAAATTTTACCCCTCATGTAAAAAAACATTAATCGGACAAGCCCGCTTTTGTTCGCCAGCTCCTATGTGGCCCTATGTAAACACAAACTCTAGGAGGTGCCAAATATTTCATCACATTTCTTGATGACTTTTCAAAGAAAATGTATGTGTATTTTTTCCGGAATAATACAGATGTTTTGGAAAAATTCAAGGAATTCAAAACGGAAGTAGAAAATCAACTTGATCCTCGGGTAAAAGTTCTACTGACTGACAATGGCCTGGAATATGTCAACAAGAATTTCTCTGAGTACCTGAAAGCTGAGGGTATCATACACCAAACAACCACACCGTATTCCCCGGAACAGAATGGCACAGCGGAACGTATGAACAGAAGCCTGATTGAAAGAGCAAAATGTATGCTCCTTAATGCCAATCTACCTAAACCATTTTGGGCTGATGTAGTACACATCGCTGCTTAATAAATCGTACACCAACGAAATCACTATCATACAAAACACCTGAAGAAATGTGGTTTGGACAAAAACCAAATGTTAAACACATGCGCATATTTGGTTGTGAAGCAATGGTACTGTTATATCAGCTATTTCATGTGATTACATATAAAATAAATTCGCTGAGTCTTCCCACTGCATTGACGTCAATGCAATAGGAAACCTATATTGTTCGATTCCATTTTTACTTCAGTTCGGATTGGACCTCCGTCGCGCAACAACTTAATTATTGTAATTTTACAATATATTTTATTAGTGTCGTTTAATTGTTTTTTTTTAAAAAGCAATTCCTGAACCGCCTCGTAACAGTGGTGTCAGAAGTGGGATTCCAGTGTTGATAAGCCGTTTCGTTCCGAATTCCATTGGTATTGCAATAACGGGTCGCGCAAATTATAAAAGTTTTGAACATTGCGCCCAACCAACTCCGGAACGTGAAATCTGTGTTCACGTTTCGTCAAGCTCCAGAATCATCCCGTGACTGAATCTCGACAGTAAGCCTTACTGCAAAAGCCTGCAGACCAGCCCCGAGGTCACCTTGGTTGTCGTCAAGAATGAGCTTATAGAGACTTCCACTGTAAGTTCGCCAGTCCCGAGGCAAAATTTTATACTCACGAATATTCCAAAGGAGGAATAAATTATGTTTATGTTTTATATATCTGTAATCAACATTGTACAAGACATATATAACTAGTAGTCTCGATCTTTATATTCACCTATGTATTAATAAAGCTGTATCGTATGGATAAGTTAATGTTAAGTTTCAATTTGTGATGCGAAACGCAAGTCCACTCCTTTGCGATATTTAGTAAATTCCTCATTGCATCATTTGAGATGTAATGATTCATCTTAAAGGGGGGGTTGTTATATCAGCTATTTCATGGAATTACATATAAATCCGTTGCGCATGTCAAAAAGAGTACCGTAACGTCAGAGCGATTACAAAAATACCAAGTGCAACAAGGTCAAGAACCAAAACGTTTGATCCAAGCCGTGGACACCAGATGGAACTCCATGTATTACATGTTAAAAGGTTTTGTGAAGCTCGAAGGTGCCATCCGCGCAACTTTGGCATTTGCTGATAGAAATTTACCAACAATCGGCCCAGAAGAATGGACGCTCTATAAACACCTGTGCCAGGTTTTGCAACCATTCGAAGAGATTACCGCTTCGATGAGTGGAGAAAAATATGTCACAGGAAGCTCCGTGATAATAGTGACGCGTTGCCTTAAAGAAGCATGTCAGAGACTATTAAACAGGAATGACCTGTTAGCAGAAGCGTTCTTCCTTAAATCCGGTTTAGACGAACGCTTTCGTCTGATTGTAACGAGTGGCACATTTTCGCTCTGTACATTTATGGATCCCCGGTTCAAAATGCAGGGTTTTGCAGATCAGGCAGAGGCCATAAAAACAAAAGATAGAGTAAGAAAATTAGTTGCCGCCCTGATTGCAGAGAAAGAGCGCACCACGACCAGTGCGACCACAGACGCTGCCGTAGGTACTGAAGGCACGGACAGTAACGACCTCAGTCCTTTGGCCATATTTGATAAAATGGTGACATCGAGTACTTCGCAAGGTACACCTCTATCTAAATCTATAAAAGAGGTAGATACGAGGGTGGGATTGATAAGTTTCCGGCCTAACCAAGAGATGACGCCACTAGGCCTACCTTGAGGTGACATTCTATAGTACCATCCTTGGATAGCTTGTAGCTATAGTTTCAGCCCGATCTCCTTGCTAGTGTAGGTTTGACAGCACGCTGAACAAGACGCCTCTGTGGTTTTCGTAAAAATGGAAAAGCAGGAAAATCGTGCTGTCATCAAATACTTTTATTTGAAGGGGGTATAGGGATGCAAACGTTATATGCCTTCCAATAAAATAAAAAGTAAAATTTGGAATTATTTTAAGTATTTTTAAGAAAAATTGGTGACAAGGAGGCTATTTGCAATATATGCAACAAGAGTCTTAAAACTTCTGGAAATACGACAAATCTTCGAGCTCATTTAGAAAATGTACATTCCCAGCAATTGGAAGATGTACCCTGCAAGAAAAGAAAAAGTTGGTAACATTACTAGTTACATGCACATTGATGAAGCAACTGCAAGTACCAGTAGTCATAATGTTGACCTTCCATTACAATCAAACATCGACCCCCCTGGGGGTAACGCCGAAGGAAATTAAAAAAGAGATGGACTTAACACTGGGGACATCCTCCCCGTCATATTCAACCGATAAGCAGTGGGTTTCCGAGTTTAAAAGGGCCGTGTGAGCACCTCTGATAGGCCTCGCTCAGGACGCCCCGTTGAGGTCACAACTCCAGATATGATCGAAAAAATTCATCAAATAGTGCTGGGAGACCGCAGATTGAAAGTGCGTGAGATATCTGAGACTTGTAAGATGTCATATGAACGTGTGCAACATATTTTGCGCCAACATTTGCATATGGAAAAGCTCTGTGCAAGATGGGTGCCGCGTTTGCTAACAGGCGACCAAAAATTGATTCGAAAAAACATTTCTACCGCAAATTTGTCATTGTATAAGCGTAATCCAAGCGAATTTTTGCGTCGATTCGTAACCGTTGACGAAATGTGGGTCCACCACTACACTCCTGAAACCAAAGAACAGTCTAAACAGTGGATTGGACCAGGGGAACCAACTCCAAAGAAGGCAAAAACAATTTTTTCAGCGAACAAGGTTATGGCTACTGTTTTTTGGGATGCAAGAGAGAGACATTTTAGACACCGTGCAAAAGTTTTTGGAAGAAAACCCGCGCTTTTGTTGGGTCCTGTGCATAGTGACTGTGGCTCATTTAACTGTTTATCATTAATTGTGTACACATTCCTGATACGAAATGAGTGATTTGCCAGCAACTACAGGAGGGCCGTAACCAATATCGAAGAATGGCATACCTACAGTTCAGTAAGTCGAGCTTTGGGTGTATCTACTTCGGTGGTTCATCGCGTTGTGGAACGCTACAGGGAGACAGGATCTTACGTGCGGAGGCGAGGACCGCAGAAATCAGGCTACAAGCACCGTTGATGACCGTTTCATCATCTTGCAACTTTAAGAAATCGTCGACAGGCCGCGGTTCAGACCCGAAATCAACTAGCTGAAGTCCGAAACGTTAATGTTAGTGAACGAACAATTAGGAGGCGTCTCAATGAAGTTGGCTTAAGTCTTATGTGCCAGCAAAAGCACCTAAACGAGCCAGCTCATCGAGTGGCAAGGTAAGCGTTCGCCCGTGCGCACTGAGATTGGACAAGAGCACTCAGTCGTATTTTATTCACCCATGAGAGCCGTTATTGTGTTAATTTCGTGAATGGATGGGAGTAGATGTGGAGATTTCGTGGAGAACGATAAAACGAAACAAACTTCACAGAAACAGTGGCATATGGTGAAGGATCAGTAATGGTATGGGGTATGAGCACGCACAGACTTAGTGCTTATTGAAAAAGGATATCTCACGGCACAGCGATACGTTACCGAGATCTTAGAACCATATGTTATGCCTTTTGCTCCATTTATAGGCCTACATTTCGTTTTCATGCACGATAACGCGCGCTCCCATACTGCGCGTATCGTGAGTACCTACCTGAATGAGGTTGGCATTAGTCAAATAAACTGTCCAGCGCGATCACCGGACATGTACCCATAGAATTTGTCTGTGATATTCTGGGAAGAAGGGTTCGACAGCGAAATCCAGCTCCCAATGTCGAACAGCTGATACAGGCCTTAGTGGACGAGTGGAACAATTCGACTTAACCAATGATCGATGGTCTTATTCTGAGTATGGAAAATCGAAAACAAGCTCTCCTAAGAACCCGCGGAGGCAACACTCGCTATAAATTTTATGACCTTTGTTTTTTTTTTGTAAAAAAATCAGTCTAAAATCTAACACTCCAAGTTTTCGTAATAAACGTTTAATTTCTTTATAACCTGGCAATCTGTAGCTTATTTAGATTTAATTTAGTTATTTTTAGGTAATGTGAAGTGTTAATCAAGACCAAAAATAAATTCATTGAAAAAATCAACCTTTTTTGTGTTCCCCAAATTGTGCCGGTGTGTGTATTTCAAATGGACCTGTCAATGAAGCTAAGGTGTCTGCCAAAAATGCAATCAGTAAATTTTTTGTCTGTCTGTATGTTTCTTATAGAAATCAAAACTACTCGACGGATTTTAACGAAACTTGTCACAATTAATCTTCATACTCCTGGGTAACATACATTTCATCACGCTACAATCAATAGGAGCAGAGTAGTAAAAGGAAATGTTGGAAAACGGTAGAAGTTACTCTATTTTTTAAGCTTCCGTCGCGTGTGTAGCCTTAATGGATAAAGTTACATAGAAATCATGTATAACGGAAAAAAATTACATAAAATTGTCTATACGGTAATGTGGGTATGGTTGAAAATTTGAGTTTTGAAATATTTTTTAGGTTAATTAAACTTCACTTCACTTCACTTCAGTGAAGTGAAGTTTAATTAATAATGCCGCGACAAAGACGATCGAATCTTTCCCGACAAAGCCTTAATGCAAGAAGAATACGAAATACCGCAAATGAAAGGACTGAAGAAGAACAAAAAATTGCACGTTAAAAGCGGCGCGATAGTATGGCTCGACTTCGTGCTTCTCAATCACGAGAGCAAAGTGAAGCAGCCCGTGAAACTGCTCGGTTGGCAATGCAGAATCGTCGAGCGAACAACAGAAGTCAACAAATAGATAATTTGCGACGCAGAACAAGAGATTTATCAAGTGCTGATTTGAATCGAGCAGCGTTTCGATACGATTGCAGCAATTGTTACCGCTTCCTAGCGTTTGCATTGGGAAAATGGATGTTGTTGGCGAGTATTGTGATGCATTAAAGTTTTCCGGAGAAACGCCTGGATTATGCTGCCTTAATAGTAAAGAGCCTCCTCGAATGGCGTAGCGATCTAACCTTCTACGTCTGGCGCACCCTGGGCAATCAGCGAGTCACCCCACACTCGAGCTAATCTTTCCACCATGATGGCAAAATCCAAACGCTATAAAAAACGGTCCTTTTCAAACCCAAACAGTCCACTTACAGAGTCGGCTTTGTGCGTCATCTCGATCAATATCGAAGGGTTCTCACAGGCCAAGTCTGAAATACTTTCGCAACTATGTCAGGAAACGGAATGCCATATTTTATGCGTTCAAGAGACCCATCGCGTTGACAATCAAAGCCGTCCACACATTCCTGGACTGTCGCTTGTCACCGAGATCTGTCGCCCAAAGCACGGTACTGAGCGACTTGATGGGTGCCTCAGATAACGCGATTCGTGTGGCCGAATACTGGGCCATCGACATTGCCATCGACTCGATAAGCAGAAGAAGAATGGTAAAGTTAAATTGCCATTGTTGACTACGCCACTTGAGCCATTGTATACATTGCTGTGTGGCGAAACACAAGAATCACGCCACTTTCTTGCAAATACTCAAAAATACAATGGTTGTTACCAAATGACGTCATTTGGGGCACATATTATCGAAGAACGAGGAATTTATCCGACATTTAATTCCGTTACTGGGCACTCAGGAAAAGGTGATTGATGAATATATTGCATCTGATTATTGCATTAGGAACACTTTACTTGTTTTAAAACAAGAAATGAGACACAGATTTTCTCACTTAAAAAACGACATATTATTTGCTAGAGCGACGTTTATTGATCCTAGATACAAAACAAAATTTTTCAAAAATCCTTTAACAAAAGATCAAGTCTTGAAAAATATTTTAGATTCACTTGGAGATGAGGACTTAAGTTTGCCGTCAAGTTCAAAGCCAAAGCGTCCTAAAAAAAGGAATCAGGATGATAATGAAAACTTGGGCTCTAGTACTAGTCTTTCAGAAAAATATATTAATGAATATGTTTTGGATAAACGTATTGCAAATGAAGAAGACCCACTTCTTTGGTGCAAAGTAAATAGCTACAAATATGGCATTTTTTCTCCAGTAGCCAGGGAATATTTGGTAACTCCGCCCACAAGTGTCCGCAATCCTTGTGAACGAATTGCGTATGAGAAAGGTCACCGCGCGTTGAGTACCGAAACGACGAAGAAAATAAGAAACGAGGCGAAATGTCAAGAGCAAATCTCGAAAAGTTCCAGGCAGACAATGATATTTTTTGTCACGTTTTGTGACCATGAAACCTCGATCCACCATTTTGATCTTGAAACAAAACAACAATCGATGACATGGAAACGATCCGATGAACCGACGCCGAAGAAATTCAAAGTGTCGAGCTCAGCAGGGAAGGTTATGGCGTGTTTTTTGGGCCACTATTACAGGCTCTTACTATGCAGAACAAATAAGAAGATTGCGGGAGCTAGATTTATTATTGATTATCATTACTTTTGGATCACCCCTCGTACTTTACACACCTCACCGAAACAGGCTGCACGGAGAAAGAGCCTCCAAGCTTTTATTTTAAAAATTTAACATTCCATTGCTTCAATTTAATTATTAAGAATTAAAAATTACAACAAATTTAATAATTAAATTGAAGCATGTTATTTTATTAGAAAAACTATATTTTGTGTACATACATACATATACATTCATAAAATCACGCCTTTTTCTCAGAGGGTAAGCAGAGATCACTTCCTGCCATGTGATACGGTCCTGGCACACCACTATCGCTTTATTCACATCCATCAACCTCTTCATGCACGCTAGTCGATTACGGGTACTTTTGATTTGACCTCTCTTTAAGATTTGACCTATTTGGTCATGAAAGGTCTTTCTTGGTCTTCCCCTGTCGACATCTCCATTTATACCCTCTCTATATATACCCTTCGTTAATCGTCTTTCACTCATCTTCTCAACATGACCAAACCATCTAATGATAATCACCATGTTTATTTTCGGCCAATAGAGAAGCCATCTAAATAGGGTCATTTATGCAGAGCAGACTGCATTCGGAAAACCAGGCTGCGATGTCATTATTTACTCTTTTATGGCGATTGCTGTGGTCAGCAAAAAAATATTTGTTTTTGCTATGTACTACTTACTATGCAGTGACTCGGTTAAATATAAACTCCATTCAACACAACTTTTTAATTCGAGGCCACACACAGAACGAAGGTGATGCAACTCACTCTGTAATAGAAAAATCTGTGACTAGAGCCAAAAATGCTGGATGTATTTATGTACCCGATCAATACATTTCCCTAATCCGTGGAGCCAATAAAACTGGCAAACCGTTCGTTGTGAACTTTAACGATTTCCTCGATTTGAAAGCACTCGCTGAACTTTAACGATTTCTTCGATTTGAAAGTACGATGGTTAACTGTGGAGCCTGTGGCAAGTTTATGCAGTCGACAGGTGGCGCTACAGTTATTTTAAAGATAAACCGGGAAAAAAAGTATTGATTGTTAACAATCTATCTTCACATTTAATCTCATTCGAGAGTAGGGTTACCAGATGAAAAAATAAACAGACCGGAAAAGGGGCCTGATTTCCAAGGAAAAGTTCTGAGATTTTCTACACATGAGAATTTTCTCTCAAAAACGTATTATTATCGTTGTATAGGTACGCGTTTTACGCGACGCGTTGCAAGCTTGTATGTACATCGCACTCAAAACAGCGGGGTGGAGGGAGTGAGGGGGCGCCCGTCGCCCGCAGCGCGGTTGCCGCTCGCTCGGTCGGTCACTCAGTCAGTTCGTCTTGCGCCATTGCGAAGGTTGGATTACGCTTCATTGAGTGTCACCACGGGACGGGCGAGCGAGCGAGAATCGGAGCTGTTGGATGGATTATCCATCCATCATGGATACGAGTTAAAATGTCTTCAAGTACCAAACGACCACGATACGTGTGTACATTCACAGATACTTTAAAACAAAGATTTCCGATTATGAAAGATGGAAGAGAACCTACCGAAGTGTTTTGTTCAATATGTAACAATCATTTTTCAATTAAGTTCAAGGGAGGTGCTGATATTGAAAAACATATCCTAACGGAAAAACATAAAAAATAGTCTGACTGTTTCAAGTAACACCAAAATCGACTCTTTATTTCAACCACAAAGTTCTGGACTGACAGACCAAATATCCGCCGCTGAAGCCACTTTAGCTTTCCACACAGTGAAACATCACCAGTCATTTAAATCTATGGATTGCACCAGCCAACTGGTTAAGGCTATATTTGCCGATTCCAACACTGCGAAGAGTATTTCTTGTGCACGAACGAAGACTGAGGCCATTGTAACGGGCGTGATATCTCCGTGGGTAATTGAACGGGTACAAGTCTCATTACAAAATGTCAACTTCTTGGGCGTTTCCACAGATGCAAGTAATCACGGTGCTGAAAAAAATATTTCCTATTATGATACAATTCTTCGACTGGCAAGAAGGAATTAAAACCAAACTGCTGGATGTGCTGAGCACACCCAATGAAAATGCTAACACTATAACAGAGATAATTAAAACAAGCTTGCAAAAGTACGACTTGTTGATGAAATGTGTATCATTTACAGCAGACAACGCTAATGTTAATTTTGGCGGAGTAAATCGGCAACCGGGACAAAATGTTTGGACTAATTTAAAAAACTTTCTGGACAAAGATATCGTAGGAGTTGGGTGCCCAGCGCACATACTACACAATTGTATTCAACATGGCACTGATAATCTGCATATTGATATAGAATCTGTAGTAATGAAGCTGTTTAATTATTTTTCCGTATACACCGTACGCACGGAGGCGTTGAAGGATATCAGCGAATATATAGACGTCAATTATCAGAAACTATTGTTTCATAGCAAGACCCGATGGCTTAGTCTGTTTCCAGCGATCGAAAGAATATTGAAGATGTATGAACCGTTGAAGCAGTACTTTTTATCTACTCCTGGTGTACCAATTACTTTGAAGAACTTTTTTGAAAATGAACTCAGCGAAGTTTATTTATTTCTTGCTCACTCATTGATGTCAATATTTCAGACGAAAATTGAAGACATCGAAAAAGAAAACAATTCTGTTTTAGATATTAAAAGAATCCTCGAATCCACACATGAAATTTTAGTTGCACGAGCGAACGCAAACTTAAGTGGCATCACTTAAAGTGCGAGAGTTGCTGGCTAAGTGCACTGCGGAAAACCAAGAAGTTTTCAAGCATGACCTTAAAAATATGTATAAGACTTGCGTAGAATATCTGATCAAGTGGATGACGCCTTTAGATGATTTCAAAGTCTTTAATTGGTTGATGCTGAAAAAGGGCCAAATGATCGACTTTGATCAGATTGCTTTATCAATTCATTATCTAAATGGAAAAGGAATACACATAGATGATGTGAAGTTATTCGATGAAATTGCATCTCTGAATAGTTTTTTGACAAAACAGGAAGAAGCATTTTTTGACGTAATGCTTCATGCGTTGTGGGCAAACATTTTCAAGACAATAGGTATTTCACGATTGCCAGAGATACTGCGTATTTGTCAATATATATTTGCAATAACAGCTCAAAATGCAAACGTAGAAAGAGTTTTTTCTATCATGGGAGCTCAATGGTCGAAAGAAAGAAACCGACTAAACGTGTCTTCAATTCGAGCTCTACTTTTAGTTCAATATAACTTGAAGAGTTTAACTTGTGAGGCATTTTATAAATCAATAATCAAAGAAAAGAATTTACTTAAAAAGTTTCTTCAAATATTAAATACGACAAAACTAATTAAGTACCTATTTGGATAAATAAGTATTGATTTTACCTGCAAATGTTAGTAACATTATTTTTAAGGATGATTATTGAAGATGATTATTTTTAGTTTGTTTTACTTTGATAAATAAGGATTGATTTTAACTGCAACTGCAATTGTTACCAAAAGAAGATTGTCTTTAGTTCGTTTTACTTCGATAAATAAGTATTGATTTAACTGCAATTGTTACCAAAAGAAGATTATTTTAAGTTTGTTTTAAATTAATACATAAGTATTGATTTTAACTGCAATTGTTACCAAAAGAAGATTATTTTTAGTAGTTTAATAAGAGAGATCTTTAAAATGTAACCTGTATTTTATTAAAAATCCTGAGATATCACTAGATTTGCTAAATCCGGCCGGAATCCTGAGAAGAGTCGAAAAATCCTGAAATCTCAGGACAAATCCTGAGATATGGTAACCCTGTTCGAGAGTGAAAGGAAAGAGACATAAGTGTAAGGAAAGATTAATCTGGAAACATAGAATAAATGCCTATTATTTTCGAGGAAGATTTAATATTTCTCAACAAGAAGAAATTTATGAAGAAAGGACTGAGCCTGTAAAAGACGAAGTAAATTATAATGACAATAATGAAACAATATCAGACTGCACTTTTCTTAAAGAAATAATACCAAAACAAACAAATGTAACAGACGAATATGTAAGCAGCACGAATAATCCGGACAACAAAACAAACCAATCTAAAATTAAAGTCTTGTCAAATGAACTGATTGGTAAACTTTCTTACACTAATAAAAGGAAGAGCAAGTATCTGGATTAAAACTATACTAATAAATATTACACAACATCACATACATTGATCTGATCCCGTGGTAAGTAGCTTAAGCACTTGTGTTACGGAAATCAGGATCAACAGTGGATACACAAATAAACTTAAATATATTTAATAATACACCCAGACACGGAACAAACACCGATGTTCGTCACACAAATATTTGTCCCGAGTGGGAATCGAACCCACGACTCTTGGAACCGCAGCTTATGAACCTGAGTCACTAACCACTGTTCCACCGAGCCAGTCTCCTGTACTCCATTCATTTTGGCGAGTGACAAAAATGTAACAAATGTCACAGGTGGAAACAGAAAGCCAGGTCGTACTTCAGAGAGTTTTCGTTGCAGCTCATGTAATGATGATAATGGACATCTCATAAACTATCAAGAAAATCAACTTAGGTGCGTTGTTTGCCACAAAAAATATTTTAAATGTTACCACACAGAAATGTAATTTAAGGTTTTTTTACTTTATAAATAGAATAATAAAGAATGCTTTTAGATCTTTTTTGCCCAACCAGTAATTGCTAGGCCATCTAAAATAAGCCGTAATGTAAGAAAAAGGACCAAAGAAGTAATTTTGTAAGTTTTTTTTACCGATATATTATTTGATTTGAAATAAAAAGTATATTCGAAATATGTATAAGCATTTTTTATCAAAGACATACACACAATTAAAAATTCTTGTTAAAATGTTTTTTTTTGTTCACTCCATATAACCATAACTCTCTATAACAACAAAAAATGCTCAGTCCCTTAAGTTGTGTTATAAAGAGTTTACACTGTATTGTGTTAAAAAATAGACTCATGTTATTATATTTTAAGACACAATATTTCCTGAAGTCCATTTTAACTTCTTCAGATAATATTGTTCTTGAGGGGGGAGGAGTTGAACATGAGGTTGAACATCCTTACTAATTCTCCTTCATCAGCAAGACAACGACTGGAACCCCATCTAGATCATGTGTCACTAGTAAATAAGCTTCGTAAGTAATATTGTTATCATAAATAGTCAGTAATCACTGAGTTAAATCAAATATTGTATTAAAATAAGTCTTTATGGGTCTACACGCGATATTAGGAGTAGCAAATTATGTGTAGACCCATAAAGACTAATTTTAGTGTAATGGAATGCGAAAGTCTAGAATATTGTATTCTCTAGAACCAAGAGGTTACTCTGTTGGGATAAATCAATATTTTTTTTATTTACTTTTGGTTCCACTAACTTAAATAGGGCAGGCCACTAGTAATAAATAAGAATTTGTAAGAAGTAACAAAAGTTAACATACTGGTAGGTAATAAACAAAAGTATTTTTTTTAACCCAGATATATAAAAAAAAATGAAATACAGATATAAAGGCTCTGAGCCACCAAGCTAGTAGATAGAATAGATGGTTCTGCCAGACGGCAAGAACGAAAGACAATGAATTGAGAATGACAAAGTATGCTGTGTGAAAGTACGAGAAGAATAAATGTGAGAACTGGAATGAAAGCATCATAAACAAGACCTGTAAACCTATGCTCTGATAATGTTGGAGTTAGCCACATACAGAAAAAAAACCTGACAAAAAGAAGACAAGTGATATTTAGATGCCTATATAAATAAAGAAATTTTGACTTTGACTTAGCGTTTTTCGGAGTCATAAACAAACAACAATCAAAACAACCCAAAACATTACATTTGTACATCTACTTCTGATCAATAACTTATATTCAAATGAATATTCTTCTGTAAAAATGTATCCGATCAGACTTTTCTTCAGAAAATCATTCCGAATGACAAGAAAACTACAATGACAAACCGCCAACACGACTGCAAACAGCATACCAGAAAAAATAACCTTAATCCGAATGCATTGCCTAAATTTTGAAGATTTCATGCCGAGTAAAGCATTGATATTATTTTTCACCTTTGTATAAGCGAACAAGCATCAACATATTTTCTCTCGGCTATACTGCTAACATAATTTTTATACAACATATTGTTACTTGCAGTCATTTATAAAAATAATACCATGAGATACCTTCCGCTATTATGACTCCAATAGACATAAACACTTATACCAAACTTATACCAAAGAAAACATAATGTAATACTACTGGTAGCTATCAATTAACGATATGATATTAGAAATAAACAAATAATATAATATTTTCCTTCTCAATAACGATGATCGACAATTCGCCACGGGCCTCTTGCCAAGTGACAGCTTAACGTCAAAGTCATACTTTTTTTAAATTCCTGGCCTGGGGTTGCTATATAAAACCAATTTATTCCATTTGGGAAAGGTAAAGGGAACTAGCCTTTACAGCATAGTGTGACGTTATAGGTATTGCGGCAGGAACCAGGTGTTTTTATCCAATCACTCTCTTTCATCGTCAATATATCAATAGGGCAGCTCCTATTAGTAATTCACACAAAACTGACAACCCAGCACACGGCGATTTTCACGTTCAAAAAAGTTTATTCAAAACTGAGCAGTCGTAACTGCAGGCAGCTGCTACGAGCAGTTAGCAGGACGATGAAATTTCAAGTAGTCGCCAGGCATTAGCTTTTGACCATGACTGCAAGAGCGGTTCGTGTATGTTGATCACTGTCATTATTGTCACTTTTGTCGAGGATACTTTTTTTATATGCATTTATTCTTAGATTATGAATGTATTTTGTTTAGGAATATAATGCAAATATTGCCATCAATGCTGCCGCGCGTTCACGCGCCATAATGATAAAGCGAATTACGTAAAATTTGTTACACAGATAGCCTAATTGATTGATTGAATTAAATTATTGTGGTTTTTTGGGTCGTAGGTATTGGGAGAGTGCACGACGGTGCCCCCCCCCCTTATTTTGGTGGCGTTTCACGAGTCGCCATATTTGTTTACAAAATAGGACAAGTCTTGACAAACGGACTATATAGTTATAAGTAATTATGTGTAGAACGTAAAAAAAAAACTAATTTCATAAAATGTTTATTATCCAATATTAAACTTAATATAACAAATGTTATTCTTATCATATTACTTATATAACGTACATAAGTACTAGCATTTTAAAATTTTATTAAAATAGTATTTTCGTTTCGACATGTCGGGCGAACATTAAAAAGTGTTGCTCAATCAATTTAAACGGAACTGCCTGTGTCTTAACTAGCATCTGACATAGAAATTTAAAATAAGTTGCTTAACCGACTTGAAAGAAAGATATGTGTTTGAAGAGCTCGGAACTCAGAGCTCAAAGCTTCGTCACCATTTCAGCCTATTGCTACATAGGCCTTTTCTAAAACTTACAGCGCGACCTATTAGCAAAATATTAATAGTTTGTGCATCAGCCCCAAAAGTATTGGATTATTTAATTCATAGTTACCCCTATTTTTTTAATTAATCTTTTTCCATGTCCAGGTTTGTTCATCAATCAAATTATTTATTTATAAAAAAAAACCATGATGACCTCACGATGGTAAGCGGTTGTGAGGACCACATATGAGGTCGACAGGCACAATATACCATATTGATCCTGTCTCACACTTTGGACCATGTTCGAAATAAATGATTTATATTTCTTACTAGTGGTCCCGGCGAATTTCATACTGCCTATAAGTACTTATGTTTTAAACCATCCCTGGACTACAACGAACATTTAATTTTCAAAACCAAAATTACCTAAATCGGTCCGGGCGTTCTTGAGTTTTAGTCAGACTAACGAACAGCAATTACCATGAGTTAGCTATCGAAAACTTACGTTCGTTAAAAACCTATCGAATTGTTTTTTTCATACTACCGATTTTAGTTCTTAGCGTAACCGCTAGGGGCGCTGTACAAGTTTTTCATAGACATATTTACATAGGCGATATCGAGTCTGTCACTTTAAAACTCATGGTAGCGCTACTGTAGTTGTGCCTATTGCAAATATTTTGTTTTTCCAAGGGCTAGTTAAGACACTGGTCTTCCAAAGGTCATCATCCAAGGTCATCAGGGTCAAGAGAGCGGGTCATCGGCGAGAGGGTCGACCTCTTCCCTCTCCGTGACCTCAGCGGCCAGGTCTGCGAACTTCGCCACGTAGTCCACGCTGGATTCCGCCATCAATGAATGAAGCTGGGAATCCATCTGAAATATATTGTTAAAGTTACTCATTATGATTCGGAAGGAACAAACTATTAGTTTTATATAGAAAGAACCCGGCGAAGTCTTGATTCGGAATCCGGAATAGTGGTTAGTGATTTGGCTGGCGGTTCCAAGCGTCGTGGGTTCGACTCCCACTCGGGACAAATATTTGTGTGATGAACATCGGTGTTTGTTCCGTGTCTGGTGTGTATGTGTAATTAAGTATGTATTTATAAATATCTATGTATGTATATCAGTCTCTGACGCACAAGTTCTGCTTAGTTTGGGGTCGTGTCCCAGATATAAATTTATTTTACTTATTTAAGTGCGAGTCAGACTTTCGACATCAAAAACAGTGGATACACAAATATACTTAATAACAGTCAACGACTTCATACCCAATAGACACCTAATACAGGACGAGCGTTTTCAGACAACACATTAGATAAATAGATCTTATGTTAAACCACGCCCACTGATGCTTCGTCAGTAACGACCAGATCTGAGACCCGTGAACATCTCTGCGCTCGCTTACAGAAAAAAATAAAAACCTTGTTGCCATGGCTCCTTGTAGGATAAGACGGTGTGGAAAAGAAAGCAAGAGCTCAAATTTTAAAATTGATGGCAATTCGTTTCACCGGTTAGTGTTTTTAATCAATTAAATCTTATATTTTTTTGTTTGACCGGAGGCCATCTTAGATGGCCGGTCGGTCGGCGTCATCACCGCCCATCTCTTTCTTTAACATACAGTTTTATATCCTTTATCCTTATCGTTCTCCGTGTACGTTTACGTAGTGCTGTACCGTACCAAATACTCAGAATCGATCGATTTAGATTTTGATAGTTGTTGATAAAGTTCACATATTATTAATCGCTAATATACCGCCTTTGTAAGCATCTACGTTTTTGATGTAGATATAATGTAAAATAAAAAAATCAATCATGTATTCCAGATAGTAACAATCCATATCCTTAATCAAATCAAAGCCATCAAATGTAGGTAAATATAAATTACATGTCCAAGAAAAAGGTAATTATCTATAATAATATTTTTAAATTATGTTACGAACTGCATCAATTTATCGATCACCTATTTTCATAGAAAACTTATGTACCCCATCCCTATGTTTTGTGGTGAGCATTCAGCACCCTCCCCTCGCGTACCTCAGGTAGTTGACTGAAATTTTTGCATTGCGAATTGATAGACATTAGGTGTCTATTTGGGTATGAAGTCGATGATAACGGTGGATATACAAGACACGAAGCAAACATCGATGTTCGTCACACAAATATTTGGGTGGGAATCGAACCCATGACTCTTGGAACCTGTGTCACTGACCACTGTTCCACCGAGCCAGTCAAAAGTTGATCGATCGAACGAAGTTGAAAACTTGTTTTTGCATGGGCGTGGCCATTCTTGCTGGTGTATAATCAGCCTCATTGGTCAGGGCGTTTATACCGCGAGCTCCGGCGGCGGCCGGCCCTCCAGATGCCCGAGGAAGCTGCTCAGCGAGAAGTCCTGCACCGCGCCCTCCAGCCAGCCCTCCGCGCCCAGCAGCCGCGAGGGGGACAGCGACAGAGACTCCGAGGGGAGGAAGTCTGAGGAGAGGAGCAAAAAAAAATATGATAATAATGCGTCCGACCGATTTCAGCCATGGCGGCCGATCTCAATTGAGATCAGCCAAGTGCGCAGGACATATTATAGTGCACAAGTGTGCGCGCAAACACAAGTGCACTCTCTATTCCCTTACTCTCATAATTCGGTGAGACGGCAATCCGACATGACCGATGAGAGATCGGGCGCAGGACCACCGGCTTAACGTGCTTTCCGAGGCACGGGCGTTCAACCGCCATCTTCCTAACTCCGGGCTGAGTAATTTCATTACAGAAAAACTCACACAAATTTTGCCCGACCCCGGACTCGAACCGGAGACCTCTCGGTCCTAACGCAGCACTTGCTACCAATAGACCAACGAGGCAGTTAAAAAAAATTATAGGTATACCCACTCCTATCATACTCCTTCCGCACATTTTTGTTTCTTTTTCTGTGAGTGCCATGATGACTTCGGAGTAACCTCGTCATCATCACCGGACTTGCGGGGGAGCGGATGGCTCTCAACCATAAGCACATTTTTGTATTTATATCCAAAGCCCTCGATAGGTTGCAGCGACGTGCTATCCGTATTGTCGATGATATATAGTTGTCCGACACCCTTAAAGCCTCTGCAATTACGTAGAATTAAGTGTTCTCTATAATGGGGAATGCTCTGAAGAGCTATTTCAGCTAGTCCCTCCCTCCCCTTTCCACTCCCGAACGACACGTGCTGGACAGCGCTGCCATCCACATACAATGCAGGCGCTGGTGGTGAGGACTAAAAGGTTTAGTTCCTCCTTTCTGTTACCGATGATCCCGGGCTCCTCAAGGCGGGGCGTAAAAAGGCATTTAAGCAGGCCTTCAGGGTGAGTGCGACAGGCTCAATATGATGTATTGTGCCTGTCGACCTCATATTTGGCTTACCGTCAGATGGAGTGAGATCATCTTGTTAGCCTATTATACACCGAGAAATTTTAGTGGTTGTTTTCCCGTGGCAGAACGATTTGCCTTTAGTAAATCATGCAAATAATTACTCGAAAAAAAAAAAATTTTTTTTTCAATTTTTCAAAATATCAATTTTCCAACTCGAAAACGAGAGAAGCTATCGTTCTTTTATAAGATGTGACGTAATGAGGTACTGCTTGCCGCATGAAATCGATGCTTAAAGCTGAAGAAGCTCGACACCCTAAGTCATAAAGCGGTTCGAACGTGCTTTCGAGTTTCGGTTAAACCTTTCGTAAAACCGGCATTTCTTGATTTAAAAATAAAGACCTGCACAAATCTATTGTACTACTAAGATGGAATCATTTTACTGCGGGAAAACAACCACTAAAATTTCACGGTGTATAGAAAAATGTAGAAGGTTGAAAAAGACTCACTTCCAATATCAGTAGTCTCCGCACTCTTCCCGTTTCTTACGGCCGGCTCAGCCGCCTCCTCGCTCCGGCTAGGCTCCTCCTTCGTGCCGCCCGCATCTGGCTTCGTGCCAGGAGCCTCTGGCAACGTGCCGCTGACCTCTGGCGTCGTGCCGCCGGCTTCTGGCGCCGCGCTACTATGCACAGTGGTGTCCGAAGCTTCGAAGTTTTCAAACTTCACGTCGTCTTTGCAATCGTCATCTGGAAACAGAGTGTAATTATTAGTAAGGTGTTCGCCAATGTTATATTGTTGAGTAGGAGAATTATTGATTAGAGTTTTATTGATTATATTTAGACAATTTATGAAAGAAAGTACAAACATTTATTATGAAAAAGAAAATATTTGTTTGGTATCCCAAACACACAAATTTAAAATAATGAGATCAATTCATGAAATTAATGGTAAAGGAGTAGGTTGTGTTTTTGTACCTATTTTTATTAGCAAATAAAATCTAAGATTAAAATTTGTATCTTTCTTCAAAGTAAAGTACTTGTCTATAATTTAAAAAGTAGGAGGCAGAGCTGACGTTAAGCGCTAATACAAAGGTTCGAAACATATGAGATACGGAAAATTAAAAAAAAGATTTCCCGGCTCATGTCACTTGGTCCACTCTGGTTGTGGTGTCCTCACTTCCTCAGTTGTCTTCAGAGTAGTTGTGACTCACCAATGTCGGAGGGCTGCGACATCGGCGTGATGGGAATGCGGCGGTCTCCGTCGTGGAAGTAGAACTGCCCGTTGGACTGGCTCAGTACGTAGAACATCGACATGCTGCCACATATAACATTTAATGTTAATAATATTCATTTATTTATTTAATTATTGCACTCCATACAAAAGTCTTAAATCTAGCATATAAAAAAAAATCAAAATATCTTTATTTATATAGGTAACTTACATGCAATTATAAATCGTCACATTAGTAATAACAAGATTCTACCACCGGTTAGGAACGCCGATTCTACCGAGAAGACTCCGGCAAGAAACTCGATAGTAACTCTTTTTCAAGCTAATCATCATCAAAATTTAGACTCGACTAATATGGACCCTATTGGGTACGGTATATTTTAAAGACTTGTATTTATTCAGTGTCTTATCTATGTTATGGACCAAGTGATTAATGCGAGCATTATTAATAATGCCCTAGAATTATGTATAATGTCTAGCCCTATCGGGCCAAGTGATTAATTATTATTTCAACTTCATTATTTGTCATTATGCGCGGTCATTATTATATGGCTATGTGATAATTGGGCAATATGATAATTGTGCGTAATTTGAGAAAAATAATTGTCTTTTGTGCTTTAAAATAATTTAACAATAAAAGAAAACGTAAAATTTCCACTCTGTATAACGCTTTTTACAAAGTTACGCTGTTTGACACGTTTTCATAGTGTCGTAATGGGTAATACTCACTGCGTAATTTTTAGAATAGGATGAATAATTTTTGTATATGGGAAACTTCACTTATATTTTTACGTAATTCGATTATTTTATCATTCGTAACCCCCGCTGCTGTGTATTGACCATACATTTATCTATGTATTCAGCCATTTTCGTACATGTGTGCATAGATTAAGTTCCTCCGTGTATTTATTATTTTTTGTGACCGTTACGTTTGTCGCGTTATTGGACTTTGATTTAAAATGCCGAAACGAGGAAAAACAATAAATAGCCAATGTCTCCGTAATCTTAATCACCCCGCGCATCAATACTAAAATAATGACACTCATGTGTTCAGCGATTTTGGGTGTAAACGCCTTTATTTATATTGCAATTTTGAATAATAGCGTGTCTTACGAGTTACGCCGCCAAATTATGTCCATTACCCCCTTTTGTTATGACATTTTTTTTCACACCACATTATTTTTAGAGGCTAACTACTTTTTATATTAAACTATTGTATATCAAATGATAATAATAATTAGAGTTTTTCTACATAATAAGTTTGTATTACTTTGCCCAAAAGGTGATAAACATTATGTATAATGCCCGGTCAAAGTGATTATTTGAATAATTATTATTGAATTGCACTCTCATATTGGGCATTTTTCATATGGACCGGGCAGTATGAATAATGCCCAATTTATCATTTGGTCCATAACATATATACTAAATAAAATTGAAGTGTCTGTTTTTGATGATTGTTATCCGAATTTGATGAAATTTGGTATAAAAGCACATAGACATCTGGGACACAGGATAGGCCATTTAAATTGCACCTAATGCTACGTAAAAATCGAAATGTACGCGAACGGAGTTGCGGGCACAACTAGTTTGAAATAAAACTAACGACTTTTAACTAAATGGGTATGTATTTATTAAAGCATTTAAATGAAATAGTCTGTCTGTTTATTCCCGCGAATGCGAATTAAATCGGTCAGAGCAATTAGTCGGGTCTTTTACTAATTAATAGCTAATTTTACAAGGCACCTATTAGGCTATTTTAATAAATCATTGCTGTCAAAACCACTTCCAGTCGGACGAAGTCGTGGGCGGTCGCTAGTTAAAACTAACTGATTCAATTATCCACGTGGATAAAAGCCCCGAATTAAATAAAGTTAAAGAAGAAAACGCTGCTGCTAGATCTGCATTTAATTTTGTGCAATGTCTCTCTCTGCGGTCTAATTTCTCGTGAATGTCTTAAATAAAATAAAATACATAAAATTACCAAACGTGCTATCGAATAAATGCTCTTTTTTATGACTGAAATACGATAATGGCTTGGCGTAGCCTCGTCATCATTACCGGACTTGGGGGAGCGGATGGTTCTCACCCCTAAGCATTGTTCGATTATTGTAAAAAGATATCGTAGTATAAAAAATTGTGATCGAGTGCATAACAGAATGTAATCTGTTGAATAGTCGTAATTGGCCTACAAAATTTAATTCTTCCTATTTCAATCATGATTGTATTGTGCTGTGTACTATTCCTTAATAAATAAATAAAAAATAAATAAAGTAGTACTCACTCTGACGTGTTGGAGGGCGGAGGCTTCGGCAGGATCCGCGGCGGCGCGGGCGGCGAGTTGGGAACTATCTTCACTGGGATCAGATCTGAACATACAAGTAATGACTTGAATTTAATTGAATGACGAAGCATATTGTACGGGTGTAGCATATTGTACTGCACTGGTGTAGCGTAGGTACTGTACTAAGGGCCTACCATGAGTTGGCTATCGAAAACTTACGTACGTTAAAAACCTATCGAGTTGTTTTTTTCATACGGCCGATTTTAGTTCTTCGCGTAACCACCAGCGGCGCTGTACAAGTTTTTCATAGACATATTTACGTAGGCGATATCGAGTGCGTAAGTTTTAAACTCATGGTAGCGCTACTGATGTACTATACTGATACAGTGTACTGCACTGATGCAGTGTATTATACTGGAGTAGTGTATTGTACTATACTGGTGTAGCGTACAGTACTAATAACAGTGTACTGTACTGTGTGTGTGTACTATCCTGATGCAGTGTACTGTACTGGATTGTGTACTATGATGTACTAGTGTAGCTTACGGAACTAATATCGATGTACTGTACTGATGCATTTTACTGTAATGATGTATTTTTCTGTACTGATGCAGAGCATCATTTTCCTGTACCGATGTAGAACACTGAGTACAGTGCTACAGTACGCTAAGTACTAATGTACTGTAGTGCTAATGTACTGTAGTGTACTGTTCTGTACTGACAGCTGGGCGGCGGCATAGGGTTGCCAGATGGTAACTTATCAAATCCGGGACAATTCTACTAAAACAATGTTGGCTCGTGGTTATAATAGAAAATATCTTAAATGTCTATACTAAGTACATAATTAACTATAGTTATAATTATAAGATAAAATACTGTGGTAGTTAATAAATAACTTTGGTAGACAATGAATACCTACTAAATGACAAATTGAATAGTAATAAACTAAAAAAAGTTTCCGAAATCCGGGACAATAAGCGCTAATTACTGGACACGGGACAAGAGGCAAAATTCCGGGACAATCCCGGATTTCCCGGCGGTCTGGCAACCCTACGGCGGCAGCAGCCTCTGCACCACCTGTACTGATATAGAGCACTGTACTAATGTACTGTAGAGTACTATTATGTACTGCCTCGTTGGTCTATTGGTAGCAAGCGCTGCGTAAGGACCGAGAGGTCCGCCATGATGGTTGAATTAAAAGAAATGCGTTGATGTCTCTCCGGAGTGCCAGCTACCTCCATACCAAGTTTTATAAAAATCAACAAACACATAAAATTACTAATTTTCACACCCCCCCAATGAACCCCAAGGGGGTAGAATTTAAAAAAAAAAGCCTATATGTTATTCCATAGTGCCAGCTACAATCATACCAAATTTCATGAAAATCGGTTCAGACGTTTGAGCATGAAAGAGTAACAAACACCCTTCCATACTCACAAACTTTCACGTTTTTAATATAAGTAAGGATGAACTAACTGCTGGGCGGCGGCAGCTTGGGCAGCAGCGGCAGCAGCCTCTGGACCACGACGCGGCGCTCCGCCAGCCGCGGCCGCCCGCGCCGCCACTTGGGCACGCCCTCCAGGCTCAGCGCTGCCCGCACCTGATGGACAGACAGACCGGGTTAGTATGGATGAAAGAAAGAAAGAAAGAAAAACATACATAAAATCACGCCTTTTTCCTAGAGAGGTAGGCAGTGATCACTTCATGCGATCCAATTTTCACCTCTGAGGGAAACATGACGTGTCGGGTTGTGGACCACGTCGCCGCCATTCTGCCTTGTGCATTGTTTTAACAAAGGTCATTGCGTTCCCACGAGTAGCAAGGATATATGACGATGGAAGGAAAAAAGGAGGAAGGATACTATCGCCTCGGATGATTTGGACTGAGTCGATAGTAGCTCGAGGAGCCGGGGTCGCTTACCCTTATACCTTTCACCAACCACCGGACAGATAGTTGTGACTGGTATCCCCTGACCTATATCCCCTTTATAATAATTACCCTTAAGTAAATATTACTTATGGTTTTCTAAAATAAACAATGTTATAAAAATTCGACGGCTTCAATACATAGCTGCTGGTAGTTCTACCATACTAATTCCCCCCCTCCCATGGGCGTTGAATTCTCTCCGGAGTGCCAGCTACCTCCATACCAAGTTTTATAAAAATCTATAAACACGTTAAAGATTTCCCATACTAATCCCCCCCAGCCCATGACCGCCATGGGGGTTGAATTTAAAAAATGGGAGCTGAATTTTGAAAAAATGTAGCCTATATGTTATTCCAGAGCCAACTACCATCATACCAAATTTCATGAAAATCGGTTCAAACGATTGAGCGTGAAAGAGTAACAAACATCCATCCATCTATCCATGCTCACAAACATTCACGTTTATAATATTAGTAAGGATGTGATGTTGTAATAAAAATAAAAAAATAGTGTTACCTCATTGTTGGGACGCGGTGCGATGGGTGTAGGGTGCCGGAACAGAGGCGCCTCCGCGCGGGCAGCTTCCGAAACTACAGGTTTCTGTGAATAAAAAAGTTGAGTTGTGATTGAACAAATGAAGCAACACTGCGTATTATTTAATAATTTTAAGTGTGTATAGTATAAGTTGTTTTCCGTAGTTAGTTTATGTGGATCTCACTACCGCTTGCTATCAGGTAGAGTGAGGTCATGTTGTTAGCCTATTATAAAAAAAATACTCTTAGATGACAAACGTTTTCATTTGTAACTAAGGAACATTCGACAACAAAAAGTAAAATAACAGAGATCATCATCCGTACGTCTCTACTGCTGGGGCACGGGCTTACCCTAAACTAGGGCGATAAGTCCTTAGTCAAGCACGTCGGCTAAGTACGGATTGGTCGACTATACAACCTTAAAATTTCATCGTAGGTTTCCTCACGATGTTTTTCTTTTCAACGTTAAAGCTTCAAATAATGGTTCATATGAATTTCAAAGTGGTACGTGGTGGTGTTTGAACTGGCGACCTCTCGCATAGCAAGCAGCGACCTTAACCACTCATCGAAGCTTTTGTATCAAAGTTGATTCATACTATACTTGCTAGTTAGAAGCGTCTTTAACGGTGAAGGAAAATATCGTGAGTAAACCTGCACACCTGTGAAGAAATTCTAAGGTTGCGTAGTCGACCAACCCGCACTTGGCTTGCGTGATTACCACCTTGTCGCCCTAGTTTAGGGTAGGCCCGTGCCCCAGCAGTGGGGACGTATATGGGCTGAGGATGATACTCGCTAGTTATAGTGTTACCTGCGGCGCAGGCGCAGCGGGCGGCGCGCGGCGCGGGACGTGCACGTTGCCGACCAGCGCTAGCAATCGCTTCAACCTACGAGTATACATATAATATTGTTAGAAACCAGTGTGTGGTGTTTGTTCCGTGTCTGGGTGTGTTATCCTTACTTAATATTATAAATCCGAAAGTAACTCTGTCTGTCTGTCTGTTACGCTTCGCTTTCACTCATAGAGTACAGGACCGATTTAAATGAAATTTGGTACAGATATAGTCCAGAGCCTAGAAAAGGTTATAGGCTACTTTTTAACCGACTGCGCTATCAGAAAGTAATGTTTTACCCGTTAAACGTCTCTACGCGGACGAAGTCGCGGGCGGAAAGCTAGTTAAATATATTTCAGTTTATTTTTGTATCCACTGATAATCCTGATTTCAGTAACACAAGTGCTTAAGCTACTTACCACGGGATCGGATGAGTGTGATATTGTGTAATATGTATTTATTTATTTAAACTGCCCGTATGTAGACCTTAATTTCAAATATCCATACACGATCTACTGATATGTTTACACCCTAAGGGAGACGTCCGTCTCGTCCGAATGCCGCCGTCCAAGAGAGCGAGTGCCCGGTCCCCACCACTCCGATCGGGCCATGTGACGCGCTGCTAGTCCCCGCCTCTTTGGATATTATTTCTAACAATATTCATACATATACATAAAATCACGCTTTTTACCCAGAGGAGTAGGCAGAGATCACTTCCTGCCATGTGCTACGATCCTGGCACACCACTTTCGCTTCATCCACATCCATTAACCTCTTCATGCTCGTCGATTACGGGTACTTAGGATTTGACCTCTCTTTAAGATTTGACCTATTTTGTAAGATTTTAAACTTTCGCGTTCCATTAATATCGCGTGAAGACCCATAAAGACTTATTTCAGTTGACCTATTTGGTCATGAACGGTCTTTCTTGGTCTTCCCCTGTAGACATCTCCATTTTGCCGCCTTGTGCTCGGGAGGCTAGTTGCTTCATGCTGATGCAGAAGGGTACTGACCGGTCGCTGAGCAGCGAGACCCCGTTGCCTTGGTCAGCGTCTGGCGCCTGCGGCCGATTCACCAGCTTGCTGACCAGCTGAGACTACAGCAGCCGCCCGCCGCCATATACATACATAAAATCACGCCTTTTTCCCAGAGGGGTAGGCAGAGATCACTTCCTGCCATGTGCTACGATCCTGGCACAACACTTCCACATCCATTAACATCTTCATGCATGCTCGTCGATTAAAGTACTTTTGATTTGACCTCTCTTTAAGATTTGACCTATTTTGTCATGAAAGGTCTTTCTTGGTCTTCTCCTATCGACATCTCCTTTTCGCCGCCTTGTGTTCAGCGGATGCCCTAGGTTACTGACCGGTCGCTGAGCAGCGAGGCCCCGTTGCCTTGGTCCGCGTCTGGCGCTTGCGGCCGATTCACCAGCTTGCTGACCAGCTTGAGAGTGCCGCAGCCACCCGCTGCCTTGTGTTCTGGGGATGCTAGCTGCTCTCCTTGAGGATAGGGAAAGGGTATGTCAAAAAAGTCTGTCCAAAAACATTGGGACATAATAACCATATGTACAGATTATATATTTTAAGAGTTAGCACAACCGCCTTGGTTTAGTCCTATAAATAGCGCGATGTAGGATTTCATTCTAATTTCAGTTTTTGGTGAAATCTATCTTAAAATGAAACTCGAGAACGGCTAGACCGATTTGGCTAATTTTGGCTTTGAAATGTTCGTCGTAGTCCAGGGAAGGTTTGAAAGTGTTTATAGGTTAAAACGAAATTATAATAAAATGGCGAGGAAGATAGCAAAAACAACTTGTTTAATTTCTTACATACTTGTTTAATTTCTTACATACTACTTATATACTTTTGTCAAACATGGATTATACTCAATATATTGACACAATTTGATGGTTGCCATTGTTGGTTCATTTCCATGGTTGCAACTTACCTACATGTTACAAGAACGAACAGAAAGGGTTGATACTACACCTGGACTGGAAGGGACTATTGTAGTGTCAACCCTTTCTGTTCGTTCTTATTTAGTAAAAATAAGTATTGGCGTTATAAAATTCGCCGGAACCACTAGTAATCTATACTAATATTATAAAGCTGAAGAGTTTGTTTGTTTGTTTGTTTGAACGCGCTAAACTCAGGAACTACTGGTTCGATTTGAAAAAATCTTTTTGCGTTGTATAGACCATTTACCGAGGAAGCCTTTAGGCTATATAACATCACGCTGCGTCCAATAGGAGCAAAGATACAATGGAAAATGTGTAAAAAACGGGAGAAACGCGAACGATGTCGCTGGCACAGTAGTTAGTAAATAATAATTATAAAGCCTTGATTTTAACTGACCTTTCCGTTCGTCGCCGGAAAGCGCGTCGTTGCTGTCCTGGCTGTAGGCGTGCTTGGGGGAGAAGATGTCCGTGTCGCTCTCGCGCGCACGATCGCCTTCCTCCACTGAGCTGTCACCTCCCTGAAAGTGTATATTAAAGGTAACATAGTACAACAGTGGGGCTACCATGAGTTTAAAACTTACGCACTCGATATCGCCTACGTAAATATGTCTATGAAAAACTTGTACAGCGCCGCTGGTGGTTACGCGAAGAACTAAAATCGGCCGTATGAAAAAACAACTCCATAGGTTTTTAACGTACGTAAGTTTTCGATAGCCAACTCATGGTAGGCCCTCAGGAGCTCTTTAATCCGAACTCCCTCTAATCCGAACCCGTCTGTAATCCGAACGCCGTAAATTACGAGACCAAGCATTTTATTTGTCATTAAACACCACACGACAAACCAAAATACTGGATTTCTTCAAAAAAGTTGAATAACATATGTAACGTTTATAGAGGAACTAGCTGTGCTGGCGACTCGGTTCGCGTTGGAGCTAGAATTTAAATAGCCTATCCTAGATAATTGGTTTAAGAGTTATGGAGGAACATACAAACATACATACACACATACAGAAAAATAATTCTAAAAATCGTGAAATTAGTATCAGTATCATATATTGAGCCTATAAACACAATATCTCAGGTCAGGTGGGAGACATTTTGTCGACCGGTTGCTGTTACCACCATACAGTTGCGTAAAACCCGCCAAGTGACTCTGACCTCTCTCGGTCAGGTCGCGTTCCGGGATCAGCACTGTACGAACCGGAGCCAGGGGGGACCATTGCTGCGGCAAGCGCCGGACCAGTGGAGTCTTAGCGGCGATGTTGTGCGGGCGGAGCGGGTCAGCCCGGCGGCCAGGGAGGCCCGTAGAAGCGGTAGTGCCTTTCGTTCGGCGGACTGGCCAACTCCGACCCGCACAGCTCAATACCAATGCGAGACTCCACGCCTTGTCTCGTTGTTGCCGCAGCAGTGGTCTCCTCTTTCACGTCCCCTTTCCCTCTCATATCGATGTTCCGGGGGGGAAGGGTGAAACGGCTTTCAGGGTGAGTGCGACAGGCTCAATATGGTTTATTGTGCCTGTCGACCTCATATTTGGATCTCACTACCGCTTACCATCAGGTGGAGTGAGGTCATCTTGTTAGCTCATTATAAACACAATATCTCTGAAAACAAACTAACTTACTCCATGACCGACCCTTACAGATTTATTATTAGTATAGATACAGACTTTTTATCATATATGTAACTTTTAAGTAATTTTATTTCCCTTATGCCCTTATAATCCGAACGAGTTCGGATTAAAGAGGTCCTGCTGTATTTTGTTTTTATAAAGGACACCCAGGATGGTCTCACTCTGCCTGGAGGTAAGCGGTGGTGAGGTCAACATCTGAGATCAACAGGCACAATAGATTGGGTCGATTGTGTTGAGTAGAATAGAATAGAATTTATTGGTCACATATACACATATTACAAGAAAAAATAAATTTAACATAAGATAATACAAATTAACACAACATCCTTACTAATATTATAAATCCGAATGTAACACTGTCTGTCCGTCTGTCTGTTACGCTTTCACGCTTAGAGTACTGGACCGATTTAAATGAAATTTGGTACAGATATAGTCCAGAGCCTAGGAAAGGGTATAGGTTACTTTTTAACCGACTACGCTACAAGGAAGTAATGTTTTACCCGTTAAACGTCTCTACGCGGACGAAGTCGCGGGCGGAAAGCTAGTAATATATTAAACGAATATTTCACATCAGTGACCAACAAGTACACAAGAGCTCCTGCAGCACTGGTATTCTGGCCGTACCTCAGTACTATCTTCATTACCTACCGCCAGTGAAAAGATGTCAATATTCAGGACATAGCCGTTCACGTTGAAATGAATGTGAAAAATATCAAAATAAACCAAGCTAAGCACAATTCACGGATACAGTTCATCGAGATCTTATTTTTATACAATTCGCAGGTAGGGGTGGAAAAGCCATCCGTTCCCCCGCAAGCCCGGTGATGATGACAAGGCATCATCGTAGTCAATTAGAAAAACAATTTGCAGGAAAATTCAATCTCCATTGATTTTTCCGATTCCGTAGATTTCCACAGATTTACCTTATATATTTTTGGCCAAACTAAAGACGTTCAAACTTTACTTTCAAAGATCAAATCGGTTCGCCTTCATTATAGTATTTTTCAGCTAAGATGACCCCTGTGACACTTCATTGTGTTCTGAATCACGCATTTTACGTTTGACAAACAAAAATAATTTTATTGCACACTTTTTTATTTTATTGCGGCGTCATTAGGAAAAATATAAAAATAAATAATTTTATATTTTCAAAAGAGAAATAGTATCGTTTAGTTTAATTTAATGTTATAGAAAATTATTTTAAAAAAATACCTATGCAGTTCGTATACGTAGAACGGAACGTAGTCTCTGACTAAGTTCCATTCTACGTAATATGAGCTGCATAGGTATTTTAAAAAAAAATCTATTACTTTAAATTAAACTAAACGAAACTGTTTCCCTTTAAAAGTTTAAAATTATTTATTTAATTTTTTTTCCTAATTACGCCGCAATATAATGAAAAAAGTGTGCAATCAAATTATTTTCTTTAGTAAAACATAAAATTCGTAAATCAGAATACAATGAAGTGTCACGGGGATCATCTTAGCTGAAAAAGACTATAGTACCTTATCTCCTTTATCGAGCCGATCCCTCTTGTCGCACGGTTCGCGGTGCGGCCGCTGCGGCAGCGGCGGCGAAGCTTCCGCCCACCAGTAGTCCAGCTCCAGCTTAGACCGGGAACCGAACTGGGGTACCGTAGCATTAAACAAATAATATTGAGATCAGCCATCAGGAGAATGTTCATGATTTTAGGTAATTAGGATCTTTGAAGTGTTTGATAATCTGAATAGACATGTGTAATTAGTTTCGACATACAACCAAAATTGAAAAAGTTATACGTGTTTAAAGTTCTGAAAATGAACGTTGTGATATGACGTCACACCACAAAATCCAGTACCTACATTACAAAAAATAATCTAGAATATAAATTCGTTTTACAAATACATTCAACGTGCCAATATATAATGTCCCATTGAGAAATTGAGACACAGTAACATTCTCCATTGAGCTGGGCATTATAATACACGAGTGTGCGCGCATACACAAGAGCACTCTCTGTTCACACACGATAGTTCGGTGAGACAGCAATTCGACGCGACTGGTGAGAGATCAGGCGCAGGACCACGAGCTCTCCGAGGCACGGGCGTGCTACCGCCATGAGCATGCTAAATTTAAATAAAATGATAAGCCTCTTATTAGAAGTCAGTTAAAACATCACGATATCCAAAAACGGTTTCTCGACTTAAATTATTATGCTGTCTTAATAGCACTTATTATCTCCATAACATACAGTATTTGGTGCTCATGTATGTTTAAGACATAAAATGTAACTGTCAAATGTAACTATGTCATGCTATGTTCTGTATGATGCAATCATAATTCCAATACACAATAATTGGTATAAATTTACTGTATACAGGGTGTCCCAAAAAGTAGTGTCAAGCGGAAGTCCTGAGATAGAACACCCCGCGGGGCATCCGAAACACCCCCATGTATGTTCCGCGATTTTTTATAGTTTTCGAGATATGATTTTTTTTCTAAAATTTTGAGAACAACTGACCTATCCGACTAAAAATATTGTAGAGAAAAAAGTATTTGACTTTTTTGAGTTTTTCTTTTTGCAAATCAATTTTCATGAGTTTTTCTTTAATGCCTAAAATATTTGTCTCCATAACTTATACGGAAATTATCAAAATCATGGTACAAACTGAAAAGTTACTTTCTGTAAATAATGTCTTACAATTTCAACGTTAAATTTAAAATATTAGGAGGTAGCTGCATGGCTTCTAAATAGCTTTAAAAACTGCGCTAGACTCTCAGCTTTCATAATCATTAATAAAAACTGGTACTTAATAGGCTACTTTTGCTGAAATCGGACTACAAAGACAGAGAGTTGGAAAAATCATAAAAGGTTTGTTAACAAACTGACTAACTTTCGGAATAACAAAATGTCAAAATAATGCTTGTTCACCAAATGGCATATAGTAATATTTTAAATTTAACGTTGAAATTGTAAGACATTATTTACAGAACGTACCTTTTCAGTTTGTACCATAATTTTGATAATTTTCATATAAGTTATGGAGACAAATATTTTAGGCATTAAAGAAAAACTCATGAAAATTGATTTTCAAAAATAATTACTCAAAAAAGTCAAATACTTTTTTCTCTACAATATTTTTAGTCGGTTAGGTCAGTTGTTCTCAAAATTTTAGAAAAAGAATCATAACTCGAAAACTATAAAAAATCGCGGAACATACATGGGGGTGTTTCGGAAGCACCACGGGGTGTTCTATTTCTGGACTTCCACTTGGCACTATTTCTTGGGACACCCTGTATATGAACGGTACATATATTTCACTCACCATGAGGTACAAATCTCCAATCGTGAGGTCCCCAGCGTCCGATTCGCTCCAGCCCCGCCTGATTTGCCTCACAGCCAGCTCCACGTCAATATCCGGCTTAGCCTCTTCCTCCTGTTTACTCTCTTTAACCTCCTCAGTTTTACCGCCTTCAGCTTTACCCTCTTCGTTTTTACCCCCATCCTTACCCTCTTCTAGTTTAACTTCTGATTTACCCTCTCCGTCTATCTTATTCTCTTCTTGATCTTTCTCTATCACTAGGGTGTACATGCTACCTCCACGCTTCTTTGGCCGTATCCGAAACTTTACCTATAACAAATAAATTCTAAACATATTTTCCTACTTGTTTAATACACATGCAAAATGTAATGTACGCAAATGTAATAATTTTGTTCCCAATTAAATACAATATTGAAAACATTGGCTGGTTCGGTAGAACAATGATTAGTGACCCTGGCTACTAAGCCTACTACCCTGGCTGGTCCCAACAGCTGTGAGTTCGATTCCCTTTCGGGACAAATGTTTGTGTGATGATTTGTTCCGTGTCTTGGTGTAATTATTATGTATCTATGTATGTATGTATATCAGTGTCTGACCACCATAGTACAAGCTCTGCTTTGTTTAGGGTCAGGTAACCGTTACTTTCTTTCTTAAAAAACATACAATTCTTTCTTTACTTTACATACCTTCAAATTCTTAAACTTCCTCTGCTTCCCCTTCTCATTCTTCCCCTGATCGCTCTCGTTATCCGTATCACTCTTATTATATTTCTCATCATCTTCCATCTCAGAGAAACTGTCCTTATCCCTCTCAAACAAATCCTTGTCTCTATCCGACTCTTTCTCTCTCTCCCCTTCCTTATCCGCCGCGTCTGTTTCATCATCTGCCGTTTCTTCTGACTTCATTTCCTTCTCATCTTCAGTGCTGGGTTTCTCTTCGTCTTCTAGAATGTTCTTGTAGTTGGCCATCAGCTCTATCCCGTCTATGGCCGTCTCGTCTATGTGCATCATCTTGTTCGCGTCGTCGTCTAGTTTTAACTTCTTGAGTTCCTCTTTGTCTTTGTCTGTGGTGCTGTCTTTGCGTTGGCGCTTCGGTGTTCGTATTTTGGCTGCAAAGGTGATAGGTGAATGAATGTTGGTTCAGCGTCATTCCTTAATAGTTTAATATCAATGCAAAATATGTTAACTTTTAGAAAATGAATATGTCCTGGATAGTTTTTTTGAACCATAACAATTTAAAGTTATTTGTAAAGGTATATGGGATATAGCTAACCCTTGTTTGACCGCGGCGTTATTGCCCAATAAGAATATTGTGCATGTTCCCTACCTTTGGCCTAATAAATCTGCAAAACCATGATGATTTATTTTATCAAGCTTTCAGCATTGTTGCGATCGCTATTATCACGGCTATTAACTGATATTGTACCTATTCTTCTATAACAGAAGCCTGTCTGAAAGTGTGTTGAAAATAGCCTTTTCCATAGAAAAGAATATTTTCAAAAATGGAACTGGAAATGCCCTGTTAGGCTGGTTTTAGTATAGCACTGACCATCGGTACCGACCAAAATATTGTATGGAGCGGATCACATACGCGCGGTTTTGTTCCGCAGCGATAGTCAGGGCCACACAACCTTAAACGCTTCTTGAAGTTACATATGGGTTCATACGGAGAAATTCGTACCGAAAAAAAGCGTCGATGGCCGAGTGGTTAAGGTCGTTGCTTGCCATGCGAGAGGTCGCCAGTTCAAACCCCGCCACGTACCACTGTGTTTTTCAAATTTAAAATTCATATGTACGATTATTCGACGCTTTAACGGTGAAGGAAAACATCGTGAGGAAACTTGCACACCTACGAAGAAATTCTTAGGTTGTGTAGTCAACCAACCCGCACTTGGCCAGCGTGGTTGACTAAGGCCTTATCGCCCTAGTTTAGGGTAGGCCCGTGCCCCAGCAGTAGGGACGTATATGGGCTGATGATGATGAATCCGTAACGATGGTCAGTACCACACTAAAACCAGGCTAAGGTGCTAATCTAGGTCATGACGTAACTCACACTCGATGGCGCCGTCTTTATCTCTCTGCGAGCCCATCCTCTCGAGGTAGGATGAGAAGCATATCTTCTGGCTGGAGAGCTGCTCGCTGGGACTCACCACCGGAAGGTGGATCTGAGCTGATGGCCGGGGACCCACGTGGAGGGCTAGCTTCTTTGGGTTCTTCTGTTCTGTGATCAAAGACTTCATTATCAAACTACGTCACATTCATTGTTCTAATAGGGTGTTTGACTGTGAATGTTGTGCTTGCCACTTTTATGATTAGCAGTAAGATTTAAGTAAATCAATATTACTAATGAAAACGTAACTTAAATTGTTGGCGAAATGAGACAGCAAAAGACATTTAAAATTGGGTGGGCAAGGCTAGGCAAGTCCAGGTGAATTTGGCCATTTCAAAAGTGCGAAAATCATTAAAAACATCGGTGTTATGACATCTTTTGTTGTGAAAACATATCCATAAACGCAACGTTTGATGAACCTGCCGAATAAACTTTCAAGGCGCTGCATACAAAATATAGGCATGAGATGTCGTAACTTTGCAGACGATTATATGGAGCGTTTTTAAGCTTGCACAAATAATGTTCTATTAAAACTGTTATATCTCGTCGAGATATCGAGATATCAAAGTGATACTTTCAACATTGCCTTTGTGTTCGAGTGGTCCATCCTACTATATCAAAATAAAAAATAGGGTGCGTTTAGCCGACACACAATCTTGGCAGCACAGAAAGAAAAATGGCGATTGCTGAGTAGCATAGGCTGACGCGGCTGAGGAATGCTAAGTGGCGATATTCAGATTGATTGATTGATTCGTCATATAGCGGAATATTCAAACGTTAATAGCTAACTTCACTTCTCTCATTTCCACTCAGCATGGTTCTGGCCGATACTGTAGTCAGAATTGTCGAATGCTGTTCAGCACTCTCAGATTCTGACCAGTCTGTCTGTCGGCTAAACGCACCCATAGTCAAGTATGAGCGAGGAACTTGAACTGGCGGTGGAATAGTGGTTAGTGACCCAGGTTCACTACCTACGGTTCCAAGAGTAGCGGGTACGATTCCCATCCGAGAAAAATATTCGTGAAACGAACATCGGTATTTGTTCCGTATTGGTCCAAGATCCCAGAGCTGCCAGACATCACTTATTTTCTAATGGACAAAATATATACGATTGAGTAGTGTTGGGGTGTACTATACCAGAGCCGCTCTAAGTTGGCCGATTTGACACTTTTTATTTTATATTTTGCATCTATCCTTGTTAAGAGGAACATTTTTAGCGAATCATAAAGAACAGCTTTTAAAAATAAGACTTTATTTCAAAATGTCAAATGCACCTAATCATCTAATTATTTGTCTTTTATTACTTAAAATAATTGAATTATAAAAAGAAAATGCGAAATTTCCACTCTGTATTACGCTCTTACAAGGTTACGCCGTTTGACACGTTTTCATAGTGACGTAATGGATAATACTCACCAGGTATTTTTTTTAAATAGGATGAAGGATTTATAGTATTTTTCATGGAATGTAATAAATTCCATTCTATGTATACAAACTGCATAGGTACATTTTTTAAATTTTCTATTACATTAAATTAAACTAAACGATACTGTTTCCCTTTTAAAACTTTAAAATGATTTATTTTGATATTTTTCTTAATGACGCCGCATTAAAATGAAAAAAGTGTGCAATGAAATTATTTTCGTTTGTCAAACGTAAAATGCGTGATACAGAACACAATGAAGTGTCACAGGGATCATCTTGGCTGAAAAAGACTATAATAAGTATTGTATTTCAAAATAAATATATTTTTAAATAAGAAACTTCAATTCAATCTTCTGGATGTGAATAAATGTTTTTAATAAATTTGTTATAATTAGACCTTGCTTGGTTATAAAGTGGAAATAACTGTTACTTATATACTTCGGCAATTTTACCGTTGTCCCTCACTAGTGCAGTCAGTCTGACATGTGTCAAATCGGCCAACTTAGAACGGCTCCGGTATAGTTGCTACCTTGACCAGACGGCCATTTTTCAGATATCAACCAATCAAGGTACATAGAAACACTGCTCACCTCACTTAAATCCTGATGGCTGATTTTAACATATATTTCACACAATATCATTAAAAATCAGGATTCATTACTCCCAGACACATGCGGTCGGCGGTTTACCTTACAGACGCTTTAAAGCTATGAAAAAATTTTACTTTTACTTATTTTCTGATGCTCGATTTTTATATAATGTTATTCAAACAACTAAAAAGTGCTCATCTGACCGCAACAATTATAGAATTGTTCCTTACAAACTATTTTATTAGAAAAACTTAACTAAATTCAATTTGAAAAAAAAATCAAAAACAGTTGAGTCTGGTGAATGTTTGGCCCTTAGATCGGTCTGTCCGTTTGCAAAACGTTTTAAAATAGTTGTTTGAATACCATTATATAAAAATCAAGCATCGCAAAATAAGTAAAATTAAGTTAAAGTAAAATTTTTTTCATAGCTTTAAAGCGTCTGTAAGGTAAAACCGCCGACCGCATGTGTCTGGGAGTAATGAATCCTGATTTTTTAATGATATTGTGTGAAATATATGTTAAAATCAGCCATCAGAATTTAAGTGAGGTTAGCAGTGTTTCTATGTACCTTGATTGGTTGATATCTGAAAAATGGCCGTCTGGTCAAGGTAGCAACTAGTCATATGATGATAGTACACCCCACCACTACTCAATCGTATATATTTTGTCCATTAGAAAATAAGTGATGTCTGGCGGCTCTGGGATCTTCCCCTATATGTGTTAATAATAAATATAATAATAAAAAATATCTAGGACATTTCCACACATGGTCATCTGACCCCAAACTAAGCAGAGCTTGTACTATGGGCGTCAGAGACTGATACACATACATATCTATTTATAAATACATATGTACTTAAATACATAATCACACCCAGACACGGAACAAACACCGATGTTCATCACACAAATATTTGTCCCGAGTGGGAATCGAACCCACGACTCTCGTAACCGCCAGCCAGGGTCACTAACCACTGTTCCACCGAGCCAGTTCATAAATACATAAAAGTACATTTTAGTATCCACTGTTGATTCTGATATCCGTAACACAGGTGCTTAAGCTACTTATCACGGGATAAAATCGATGTATAAGATGTTGTGAAATATAAAAAAAAACTGATGGTACCAACCTTGCACGATGATCCTGTCAGTCTCCAGCCCCAAGTGGTCTTCCAGGTCTTCCCTCTCTTCATCTTTGTCATGATCTTGGAACGGGTCTTCGTCTTTTTGGTCTTCTTCACACTTGTCAGTGGCGCCCTCTAGCTCTGCCTTATAATGTGACTGTGTTCTCGTTAAGAAGAGTTACGGACTTTATACATAGTTTTAGTTATATGTTTTGAATTAGGAATACTAGAGTCCAACGTTTGATCGACGATTTATTATCAGTTCTAATGTAAGTTTCAAAATGGAAAAAGACAAATACCGACTTGCGTGAAGTCTTTAATTTATTTCAGTAAAGCATTTTATAATAATATTTTTTTTATTTCAATTTGCATATACAATAAAATTGCATTAAAACTCCATATTATCCCAAATTGAAATTCCCTTCAAACCTTACTGCAAACATCCTACTCATCATGATCTTGCCAACGTGAGTATTATCATAGTGGAAAACTGAAAGTGTCCGGGATATTTACGATGTTGTTTTGTTTTAATGAGCTCCCGATATTTCGGCACTGTTGCAAGCGCCATGATCACGGGGAACCCGTACACCCCGTATCCCGGACACTTACAGTTTTCTAATGTGTGTAACCATGACAGTTTAAAATTATATTATTATCATAGTGCACTAAATTGTAGCAAGACAGATGCACTCTCTGTTTTATCGATTTCATGAAACTAACCAATGAAATAAAAGAGAACAGCTTAACAGTGAAACTCTATGAAAAAGCTTAAATACTTTTTATCGGTCCTATTTGTTCCGGGTTTCGAATCCTGGACCAATCAAATATCATAGACAAACGAATCTATATCTATATCAAATCTGATACGAATAATTAATCTATGACTCAGCAACTAATGACTACTGTGTTACACGCGTATCAAATTAAGGCTCCGCATAGTAATATACTTACACATAATTTTTAAGCAATAATTTAATAAGCAATTAAAATTTAATAATAATTAATTATGTCCGGCCAAATTCAGTTATTGCGGTCGATTTCATTAGCCAATTGCACGGGACATAATATGTAAGCTGTCTGAATCCAGCCCTGGTTCTGAAGACGGGGCGTGAAACAGCATCTATACTGGCTTTCAGGGTGAGAGTTAAAGGTTCATAAAGTTCTATTGTGCCTGTCGACCTCAAATATGGACCTCGCGACCGCTTATCATTAGGGGGAGTGAGGTCACCATGAACAACGTATAAAATAAATATTACACATCATCAAATACATTGATCTGATCCCGTGGTAAGTAGCTTAAGCACTTGTGTTACGGAAATCAGGATCAACAGTGGATACACAAATAAACTTAAATATATTTAATAATACACCCAGACACGGAACAAACACCGATGTTCGTCACACAAATATTTGTCTCGAGTGGGAATCGAACCCACGACTCTTGGAACCGTAGGTTATGAATTTGAGTCACTAACCACTGTTTCACCGAGCCAGTCAAAAAAATCTGTGTTTGCTTTTATGCACTATAATATCGTGAGTAGTTGCCTGATATCTAATGGCATTTTTTCAAACTAGTTTTCTTGTTATAAAACTGCTACCGGAGTCAGATAGCATGTTAAGCCGATAGTCCTACACCTGATCTCGTTACTTTGAGAGTTATGAGGCTTTTGCCTATCACATTCACTTCCTGCGCAGGCTGTTCATCATTAAGTTCTACCACTTTAAGCGTATCAACTTACTATAAATAGATATTCCCACCTACATCGCCTTAACAGCAAATAGCATCAATTAGCAATAATGTGGATAGAACCTAATTGTTTCAATGCTCATCAGAACAGCTATTAATCAAGCGATGATCCTCAGTAATTAGCTGCAATCGTGACTGGACTGCACGATGCTATTTATAAGTTTGTTTAACATCTGTATTTCTACCGGCACATCGTACTATGAATTGTTAACACCACAACTTGACTGTAGGGTACTGACCCTAAAAATACTAATTTAGTTAACGTTTAATCATACGTTTAGACATCAAAACATATTCTTCAAACACGCTTCTATTTCTGTGATATTTTTCTTTATTAATTATTATAATATTTAGAGACAGTAGTGCGCTGACTAGACACATTTTTTACTGATTAACAACGATGATGGTTTGTGACAAGCCCAATAGGATCTAATGTGCCTGTCAACCATATACATACATACATACATAAAATCACGCCTTTTTCCCAGAGGGTAGGCAGAGATCACTTCCAGCGATCCACTTTTCACCTCTGTGGGAAGCGTGACGTGACGGGTTGTGGACCACGTTGCCGCCATTCTGCCTTGTGCATTGTTTTAACAAAGGTCATTGCGTTCCCACGAGTAGCGAGGATATATGTGGGGGAAGAGAAGGGGACGAAGGATACTATCGCTCGGATGATTTGGACTGAGTCGATAGTAGCTCGAGGAGCCGGGGTCGCTGACCCGTATACCGTTCACCAACCACCGGACAGATAGTTGTGACTGGTATCCCCTGACTGGAGTTAGGTATCTTGGCATAATACATTTTTTAGATAAGTAATAAGAGGTATTAGACCCTGAATTTAAGGGATGTCTTTGCCCAGCAGTGGGACAGAATAGGCTCAACAAAAAAGCCTGTATCATGCCACAGCTGGGCAAAAGTCTCCTCTAAATCTGTGCTAATGCCTTTTTTATTTAGCCTATACTGTCCTACTTCTAGGCCAGGGCCGTATTCCATTTTAAACCTGTCGATCAGATAAATCTGGCCAATTCTTGTTTTAGTTTAAAAAGAGGTCCTGGTTGGCTTTTGTTACCTCCGAAAAAGAGATCGATTCGAATCGAGACTTCAACGATGTTATAGTGTGAGAAAAATATTTCAACATTTTTTTATTCATCAGTAAAAGGATACAGGCGGCGTCCACCTCTCAGCGAGCGCGTGCAGCAACGCGCGCAGAGTAGTCTGCAGAGGTAACGCCACGCGCGCGCGGGGGTTATGCGCCGCAGCCTGCACGCGCGCCCAGCCCGCCGCGTCGCGCGCGCGCAGCGACACGCTCGCGCACGCGCACACGCGCGCGCCCAGCGACCGCTCTGGGGGAGGAGGTGCCATCATCATCAGCCTATAGGCTCATCCACTGCTGGACAAGGAGGTTCTATCATCATCGACCTATAGGCTCATCCACTGCTGGATATAGCCCCAAATGCAAGCCATTTCTCTCTCTCCTGGGGCACTCCCATCCAGCTCCTGCCAGCCGTCCTGAGCAGAGCGTCACTCCACCTGGCCTGAGGGCGTACTACACAACGGTTGTTGGTTAATATGGCCAGCCCACCGCCACTTCAGCATGCTAATGCGGTGAGCTATGTCGATGACTTTGGTTCTCTGCCCAGAAGGAGGATGAGTATACACCGACATCCTAGCTAAGTTTGCTCTGTAGTCTGTTCCTCAGTGGCGAGCGCGCCCAGCGACCGCTCTGGGGGAGGAGGTTCCATCATCATCAGACTATAGGCTCATCCACTGCTGGATACTAGGACCAAGGGTAGATAGGTACCCTTCCTCAGTAGCCTGCACGCGCGCCCAACCAGACGCGCCGCGCGCGCAGCGACACGCTCGCGCACGCGCACACGCGCGCGCCCAGCGACCGCTCTGGGGGAGGAGGTGCCATAATCATCAGCCCATATATAGGTTCATCCACTGCTGGACAAGGAGGTTCTATCATCATCAACCTATAGGCTCATCCACTGCTGGATATAGCCCCAAATGCAAGCCATTTCTCTTTCTCCTCGGCCACTCGCATCCAGCTCCTGCCAGCCGTCCTGAGCAGATCGTCACTCCACCTGGCCTGAGGGCGTACTACACAACGGTTGTTGGTTAATATGGCCAGCCCACCGCCACTTCAGCATGCTAATTCGGTGAGCTTTGTCGATGACTTTGGTTCTCTGCCCAGAAGGAGGATGAGTATACACCGACATCCAAGCTTAGTTTACTCTGTAGTCTGTTCCTCAGTAGCGAGCGCGCCCAGCGACCGCTCTGGGGGAGGAGGAGGTTCCATCATCATCAGACTATAGGCTCATCCACTGCTGGATACTAGAACAAAGAGTCGATACCCTTCCGCAGTAGCCTGCACGCGCGCCCAGCCCGCCGCGTCGCGCGCGCGCAGCGACACGCTCGCGCACGCGCACACGCGCGCGCCCAGCGACCGCTCTGGGGGAGGAGGTTCCATCATCATCAGACTATAGGCTCATCCACTGCTGGATACTAGGACCAAGGGTAGATAGGTACCCTTCCTCAGTAGCCTGCACGCGCGCCCAACCAGACGCGCCGCGCGCGCCCAGCGACACGCTCGCGCACGCGCACACGCGCGCGCCCAGCGACCGCTCTGGGGAGGAGGTTCCATCATCAGCCTATAGGCTCATCCACTGCTGGATACTAGGACCAAGGGTAGATAGGTACCCTTCCTCAGTAGCCTGCACGCGCGCCCAGCCCGCCGCGTCGCGCGCGCGCAGCGACACGCTCGCGCACGCGCACACGCGCGCGCCCAGCGACCGCTCTGGGGAGGAGGTTCCATCATCAGCCTATAGGCTCATCCACTGCTGGATACTAGGACCAAGGGTAGATAGGTACCCTTCCTCAGTAGCCTGCACGCGCGCCCAGCCCGCCGCGTCGCGCGCGCGCAGCGACACGCTCGCGCATCGCGCACACGCGCGCGCCCAGCGACCGCTCTGGGGGAGGAGGAGGTTCCATCATCATCAGACTATAGGCTCATCCACTGCTGGATACTAGGACCAAGGGTAGATAGGTACCCTTCCTCAGTAGCCTGCACGTGAGCCCACCCGCCGCGCCGCGCGCGCCCAGCGACCGCTCTGGGGGAGGAAGTTCCATCATCATCACCCTTTAGACTTATCCACTGCTGGATACTAGAACCAAGAGTCGATACCCTTCCTCAGTAGCCTGCACGCGCGCCCACCCCGCCGCGCCGCTCGCGCACGGCATTAGGGCGTGCGCACGCGCAAGTTGCGACTGCGAGCGCGTACTGCGATGCTGCCGCAACGGACCATCTCCTGTAGTGTCCCGGTACTCTCAGCCAAGAAAGTGGTCTACCACTTTTGACAAAAGTTTCTGCGCAATGTAACTATCGCTGAGGTTGACATTTCACTGACACAATCTTATTGCGTGGGAAAATTGACCTTGTTGTTTCATGAAGTTCAAACGAATCTCAACCATAGGGTGGTAGACCATATTTTTGGCTGACTGTACCTGTAGTGTCCCGGTACCTGTGATCTGGTTGAGCTTGCGCAGCGCGCGGCAGGCGGGCGTGCGCACACGCAGGTTGCGGCCGCGCGCGCGCACGGCGATGCTGCCGCAACGGACCATCTCTCCGAGGCGGGCGCAAGTCTTCTCGCTAACGCTTGCCAGCTTCTTGCGCAGCTCGCCGTAGTTTATGAGGGCGTAGAGTTCTTGAGCTACCTTCTTTACGTCTGCAATAGGATGATGGGTAGTATGCATTGTTTTTATTGACTTTTCAAAAAATCTTCATCATAACATAGTATATAGGTAGTTAAATATATAATTTAAAACTGTCATGGTTACACACATTAGAAAACTGTCCGGGATATTTACCATGTTCTTTTGTTTAAATTAACTCCCAATATTTCGGCACTGTTGCAAGCGCCATGATCACAGTTGAAACAAAAGAACAGTTTCAGCTTTCTAGTATATATGTAGTTAAGTCGCTTCCAGCGCCTGTCGGTCCCTATGTATGCTAAAATCTTTAAAAGTACACAACGGATTTTGATGCGGTATATTTAAAGGAAGGTTTTTATGCATAATAGGTACACCGTGAAATTTAATTGGTTGTTTTCCCGCAGTAAAATGATTATATCTTAGTAGTACAAAAGATGTGTGCAGTTCTTTTTTGGTAAAATCAATAAATGCCGGTTTTACGAAAGGTTTAACCGTAACTCGAAAGCACGTTCCAACCGCTTTATGACTTAGGGTGTAGAGCTTCTTTAGCTTTAAGCATCGATTTCATGCGGCAAGCAGTACCTGAATACGTCACATCTTCAAAAACAACGATAGCTTCTCTCGTTTTCGAGTTGGAAAATTATTATTCTGAAAAATCGAAAAAAAAATGATTTTTTTTCGAGGAATAATTTGCATGATTCGATAGTATTACTAAAGGCAAATCGTTCTGCCACGGGAAAACAACCACTAACATTTCACGGTGTATACTCGAAGCGAGGGCGGGTCACTAGCACCTACCGAATAAGTTTGTTTATAACTTTATAGACCTCTAAATTTGACGTGGACTTTGACGTCATATGACACATCAGCAAACACTTTCCATAGAAAAGCTTTTACGTTTTTTTACATTTATTTTGCTATCTTAACCGTTGGATCTATTGTTACAAATATGTATTGATATCTATGTCAACGCTGAGTCAGCCTCTACCTGTTGTTTATCAAGCACCCTCACATAGTTGTTTTGAGTGCTAGTTAATTGTAATATACATTGTCATATACTACATACATAATACTTATGTCCCGTAAAATTACAAATTCCCATCGAATCAAACTATATTTGCTTAATAAGTGATTCATCATTTCTAACTTACGCTAAAATTGGGCATAAACTCTGCTATGTATGTATAATGTTACAGTTATCTCAAATTCCGTTCACAAAACATTAAGAAGAATCAGGCATAACTAGTGTCATGATTCTAGTTAAAACGAAACGCGTTTACGGGATCGATCAAGCACGCCTCATGCATACATATTGTCTTTGTATGAGCCGGCACAAGGAATCGACAATAATAATGTTGAGATTTCAAACTTCCTTATCCACGTTAGCAATAAATGTATTTTCATTATACTTATATGTATGTGCATAAGACGTCTTCACTACATAGTATAAAACAAAACGCTTTCTATTTTCAATATCCCTTTGTACGCTTAAATCTTTAAAACTACACAACAGATTATAATTTTTTTTTTTTTTTCTTAAGGTGTATATCCTTATGGATAAAATACGCCTTCAAAATTACAATCTAGTCTTAAAAGACTAATAAGTAATGTATGTTTAACTTAAGCTGCTAAAATAAATGTATGTCTAAGAATGTGTCCATTAGCACTTTTCTTATTGTCTCTATTAATTAAGGGGAAGACACTTTGTTCTTGTGTTCATAATGAGTGGCACACACTTCACTTTTTGTCACTAATTTACACTAACTAAAAGGTTTTGTCCTTTTGAGTCTCCTCACTGTGTTCGTGTTGTCGAGGAGCTGGATAGCCTGGACATTCACGTGATGATGAAAGTCGATGTTCATGAGCTTCGGCGTATTTCTTAATAATGCCTTTGACAAAGTCTACTTTAAGGTCCCGATGTAAGTCTTCATTTCCGACGTACCAGGGTACATCAACGACACGTTTGAGTACTTTATTCTGGAAACGTTGGATGATCTGCATATTACTATTTTTGGTACAGCCCCATAGCTGAATACCATAGGTCCACACTGGCATGAGGACTTGCTTGCTACAGATTATAATGCGGCTTTTTTAATAGATAAAGGGATTCTAGAGGAAGGTTCTTTTGTAACATTAACCCGAAGCAAAGCGAGGGTGGATCACTAGTCAATTAATATGCGTAATTTTAATCAAATCGAAACGTCCACTTATATCATAGAACGTGTTCAGTTTTAGGGAAGGATTACTAAAACTATTTATTAGTATTTACATAACAGTACATTTACATAACATTACATATAGTTATTGTTACATAATTCACCAATGGGGAATATGCACACATTTTTTTTTATTATAGAATCAATCTTTAATATCGAAGAAATATGAATGTAATTCTATTTTTCAATTTACTTTAACGACAAGCGAGATATAGCTGTTTAAAGTTCCCGGGTGGACAGAGAGATCCGATATGGCAGATGACGTCACAATTACACTACGGCCGTAGTATACGCGATCCATAAAAGACTCCGTTTTGTAAGAAAGAGATAGAAAATTAACTTTAATTTCTTATAAATCCTTCGTTTGTGAACCGATTTTAATTTTTATTTCACATTTTAGTATATGTTTAAGCCTATTTTCATAAGTTGTTGAAAAATTCAAGATTGCAGATTTATGCATATTCCCTATTCTTTATACGTGCCCTTCAAAGATTTTCTTCACCGCTGATCCAATAGTTAAGCGAAGAAGAGTAGACAATGCAACTAGATTATTGTTAAATAATGATACATTATTACACGGTTGTCATATATGGATCTCGTGTATAATTTATCTCGATTTAATATAATATAATAAACGTTGCATATAATTTTATACGAGAATTACATTAAAGAGCTCCAAGGTTAGGCAATAACATTTTAAATTGGCTACATAGAACATAGCATTACTACGATTCACATTAGCTTACGAATGATCGGTACTAAGGAGTTTGAATCCGTGTCATTCCATCAACAGATAGGTTTTAATGACGGATTTCACATTCAATAAAAGTATTAAACACTGTGCAATTTTGTGGTAGTTTTCCCTGAGTTGTTGTTGCCTCCTTCATGGGTACACTCATAGCGATACCCATATGTAAAAAAAAAATCTGAAATTATTGTAATTGGTAGTTATAAAAGCGAGTCAGTCCAGTTGTTACTTCATCATCATCAGCCCTATACATCCCCAAGACGTGTCTACCCAAAACTAGGGCGACCAGGCCTTAGTCGACCACGCTGGCAAATTGCGGGTTGGTTGATTACACAACCTAAGAATTTCTTCGTAGGTGTGCAGGTTTCCTCACGATGTTTTCCTTCACCGTTAAAGCGTCGAATTATCGTACAAATGCATATAATAGTGACCCGCCCTCGCTTTCATCATCATCATCAGCCCATACACATCCCCACTGCTGGGGGCACGGGCCTACCCTAAACCAGGGCGATAAGGCCCTATTCAACCACGCTGGCCAAGTGCGGGTTGGTCGACTACACAACTTAAGAATTTCTTCTTAGAAGTGCAGGTTTCCTCACGATGTTTTCCTTCACCGTTAAAGCGTCGAATAATGGTACATATGAATTTCAAATTTGAAAAACACATTGGTACCTGGCGGGGTTTGAACCGGCGACCTCTCGCATGGCAAGCAACGACCTTAACCACTCGGCCATCGACGCCCTCGCTTCGCTTCAGGTAATCCTATCTTAGCGGATGCCTACGTCATAACATCTACCTGCATGCCAAATTTCAGCCCGATCTGTCCAGTGGTTTGGGATGTGCGTTAATATATTAGTCAGTCACTTTTGAGTTACTTACATTTAGATAGTAGTAACTTAACTTAGTGTTGCAAACTCTCAAAAATATCTAACCCTAAATTGTCTTGTTTTTAGACAAAATTGACACTTTCAAAAACCCCTAAAAATACCCCTAACATTTTTATACCCCTTAAAAATCCCATCTCAGTTAAATCCCTAAATCTAGGGGGAGAACCCCTAAGTTGGCATCACTGACTTAACTAAACAAAATAAAACCACAACTTACTCTCGTCAAAGTGCACATGTTTGGAGAGCTTGTGCCACGTCCGGTAGTAGAAGTGGCTGACCTGCGTCTTGGTCTTCAGATTCGCGTCCGCCATTCCCTTGCGCCGCATCTTGGCGCAAATGTGCGCTGTGATAGCGTCAAAGTCCTAGAAACATATATTTTTTTTATATCTGGGACATTTCTACACACGGTCATCTAACTCCAAACTAAGCAGAGCAAGTACTAGGGGCGTCAGAGACTGATATACATACATATATAATAAATACATACTTAAATACACAATCACACCCAGACACGGAACCAACACCGAAGTTCATCACACAAATATTTGTCCCGAGTGGGAATCGAACCCACGACTCTTGGAACCGCCAGCCAGGGTCTCTAACCACTGTTCCACCGAGCCAGCCGAGCCATTTTGTTTAATCATTTCATCAACTATTTAACTGCCTCGTTAGTCTATTGATAGTATTTGGTAGCAAGCGCTGCGTAAGGACCGAGAGATTCGAGTCCGGGATCAGGAAAAAATTGTGTCAGTTTTTCTGTAATAAAATTACTTAGCCCGGAGTTGGTTGGCGGTTGAACGCCCGTGCCTCGGAAAGCACGTTAAGTCGGTGATCCGCTGGCCAAGTGTGGATTGGTCAAATACACACACACCTCAGCATTTCTTTCCAGTAGCGCTACCATGAGTTTAAAAGTTACGGAATCGATATCGCCTACGTAAATATGTCTATGAAAAACTTGTACAGCGCCGCCTGGTGGTTACGCTAAGAACTAAAAAGATCGTATGAAAAAAAACAACTCGATGGGTTTTAACGTACGTAAGTTTTCGATAGCCAACTCACAGGTGTACAGGTTTCCTCACGATGTTTTTCTTTTACCGTGAGAGTGTCGAATAAATGTAATCAAATAGGGTGTCGTTTCCTTTCAACTACTTTAATTAAAATGAATCGCCTCAAAATATGAACGCACATAACGTCTGAACTTTTGTATGAAATAGAAGATTGTTTATTATCAACATCAGATTATATAAAGCCCGTTATTACAGAAAATTTTGTGAATGAGTCAGAATGATGTTCAGTATTATATTCAGCCAACCAACCAATATCAACTTCAAATAGTAAGGTAGCAAGTTTTTAGAAATAGGATTTTTATTTTTTAGTTGTGTAGGGGTCAGTGTAACGTTAGAACCAAGTTTGTGATGTCAAAACACGATATTAGACCATTTTTTAGATCGTGTTTAGAGGAACACCTTTATGGGCAATAATTATGTTATGTGATTGAAGTACATCGTAAAGACGATGGTTGACTGTTTATTTGTCATTGACTTTGCCCGATTAGTCAGTGACAATTGTTTTTTTTGTTATTAGATAATATACAATTTATTGCTTCCGATCTATTTCGGAAATGGCGACCGATCCGACTTCTAATTACGTCTGCACTGATGCGCAAGGAGATGACTTACACAGCCGATATTCGCAGCATCTCCTGTGCATAATGTACGCACAATGTGAGCACGTTATTTTGTCGTATATTGTATAATAATGTGGTGTTACTGAATTCTTATATCTGGGACATATATCTAATATCTGGGACATTTCCACTCACGGTCACCTGACCCCAAACTATGCAGAGCTTGTATTATGGGCGTCAGAAACTTATATACATACATATACATGTATTTATAAATACATACTTAAATACTTGATCAGACCCAGCCACAAACAAACACCGATATTCATCGCATAAATTTGTCCCGATTAGAAATCGAACCCACAACTCTTGGGTTGGAAACACCAGCCGGGGTCTTTAATCATTGTTCCACCGAGCCAGTCAAATACTTATCTTTCGTTGAAATAGTTACATGAACAGAACAGAACTCAAGGTACCTTCCCATACTCGTTGAGCGCTTCAAAGAACAGGTTCTTCTCGTCGGTGGACCACAGCGCTTTCGGCATGCGTTGCTTCACCGTCGGGAACTTGAGAGGATCCTTGTCCTCCAGCTTGTTCGGCGTCTCGCATTCCGTCAGCTCTGTAGCGAAAAACATTAATTTAGGTTTTTTTATAAATTCCCTTCAGGATAATCTCACTCCAGCTGTAATGGGCCGTGGGGCACACGTAATATAATTGAGCAAGACCACAATTTTGACGCCCGAGTCGAAACGTTGGGCAGTAAGTAGCTATGTATTGCTACTCCTAATATGGTGTGTAGAGACCCATAAAGACTAATATTTAGCACCCTGGCTCTGGTCCGCTGCTGCTGCGAGCCACAATGGGCTGCCATCTTCTACCAAACGGATACCCTCTAAATGAACTGTTTGTTACAATACACCAAAACACCCATACCGTCATTCTGCTTATCAGGCCTCTTGGTCTTTTTGTCCTTCTCCACTGCCAACTCCAGTCGCAGCTTCTTAATGAACTTCTGGTCCGATGCTGCTACTACTTGGCTGCAAACCCAAGATTTCACCAACCAAAGAGTTGCCAAGAGTGTACATACACACTAAATGGACTTTCTACGATGTACTAAAAGACCCATACCGTCTGTCTGCCCTTCTTGTCTTCTGTCTTGGTCTTCTTATCTTTCTCCGCAGTCGGCTCCAGGCGAAGTTTCTTGATGACCCTGGCGCTGGTCCGATGCTGCTACTACCTAAGATCTCACCCAACCTTCCCCCAAAGAGTTGTCAAGAGTGTACACTCTAAATTGACTTGCTACAATGCACTAAAAGACCCATACCGTCATTCTGCCCATCAGGCCTCTTGGTCTTCTTATCTTTCTCCGCAGTCGGCTCCAGGCGAAGTTTCTTGATGACCCTGGCGCTGGTCCGCTGCTGCTGCTCTGTGGTGAGCGAGCCGAGGAGTTCCGTCCGCTCGGGCTCGCCGCCACCAGCTCCCGGAGGGGGAGGGGACATCGGAAGGTCTTTTGGACCTGGCTGGAATAGAAGCAGATGTCAAGCAATAGATAAAGATGCGAAAGTATTCATACAATTAGGTACATTATGAATATTTTTTGATAGACAACTTGTTGAGCTTGATCACTTGATCTGATGATGATGATGAATATTCGAGGGAGAGTAGAGCTGGGGAGGCGTAGGAGATAATGTAATATACCCCTATCTTTCTTAGTTTTGTTTTAACGCGTTAACGGCTATTTTAAAGTTCAATTTAAGAATCCCCAGCGCTGCTACAATATTCTTTCAAGATACGTCTGATACATATGCCACAAAAGATCTAAAGCATTTTGGTTGGTTAAAATAACTACATAGTATGAAGCAATGTCGCTTTCCGTGTCTGTCCGTAAGTATGTATGCTTAAATCATCAAAACTACGCAACGGACTTTGATGGGATTTTTAATAGATAGAGAAATTCAAGACGAAGGTATTTATGTATAACTAGCTGTGCCGCGACTTCGTTCGCGTGAACTACAGGATTTTGAATTTTTTTAACTTAAAAGTAGTCGTAGTCCCGTCAAAATCTTTTCTGCCACTTAAGAAGTTAGTCAACCGAAAGAAACATTTAAAACAAAATCATTTTTGGTTTGTATCATCATCATCATCTGTTGTTTATCGTGTAATAAATAAGTATATTACACAACATCACATTAATTGATCTGATCCTGTGGTAAAAAGCTTTAGCACTTATTTTTATCAGAACAGTGGTATACATTTAAATATTTAAATAGCATAACCAGACACGGTACAAACATCGATATATATCACAGAAATATTTGTGCTGAGTGGGAATAGAACCCACAGCTCTTAATGTGGTCTGTGAATTGGCATAATAAGGCCAAGTGCAAGACGGACTCGCACAATACAATTTATTTTTAAAGTTTACGCAATTCTCTGTACTTGACGTTGCTTTATCCTAAATTTTGAGAATCTGAGTTCTTCTCAGACAAAAATTGGCAGCATAAATGAATGTTTCTTTTGTTTGTGTTGGCTCAGATGAAGGGACAGTAGACCTGAGTATTTGATGTAACTTTCAGTTTGATATTTTCTCCTTGACAAAAATTGATGATAAACGGATCCTATATAGGGGTTCTTTTCGACGTACGAAATCCTAAAATCTATGTTTATAGTAAACAGCTTCCTCATATTGAATAGATCATCTTCAAGTAATCCTAATTGTTCATCGAACAAAGTGAAATAAAGGACGTCCTATTCCAAAGCCAGGTAGCAGTTTATAGTTAGAGAGGAACAAAGCGTCCATGGCCGAGTGGTTTAGGTATTTGCTTGCTATGCGAGAGGTCGACAGTTTAAACCCTGCCACGTGCCACTGTGTTTACAAATTTAAAATTCATGTACAATTATTCGACGCTTTTACTGTGTGCTTGAATCAAGTTCTACCCCTCATTTTCTCTTTTCGAAATGTATGCTTTACCAAATAAAATATGCTGATGCTATACTTTTATATTAATTTTCATATTATTTTTTGAACTCAATATTGAATTTGTTCAATTTGATTGAATATTTAATACCCGGTTGGTGCATACAATGTATTAATCGTATTGTGATCATCTCATCCTTTTTTCTGATACCAAACCCTTGAGTATTAATATCAATGAATTTTTTGACAACCAACCTTCTTCAATTCGGCAATTATGGAAATTTGAATGCTCTCGTTAATATTGACAGCTTACAAATATGTCAATTAGATGACAATATTTTGTTAAATTAAAATAGAAAAAAGGCAACAATTAGAATATTTTCGATACATGTTGTCGATTCAGAACCCTTCTGGTAATTTACGTAATTTAATCGCACTCGAAATTTATCAATTCCAAAAGACAAACTTCACATATTTGACGTATGGTATACCTACATACAAACTTTTCCACAATATAATATCGAAGTAATACGTAGAGCACAGTGCCATCTTTTGAACTACCAAAAACTTATCACGTGGGTACTCATGTTATATTAAACTTGACAACATTTATGGCATGCTATACAAAGCACGATGCCATCTATGAGTAATTTAATGAACAATAGCTGACCCAACAGACTTCGTCCTGTCAAAACAAATTGTAAAAATTTTTGACGTTAGGAACACCCAGATAAAAGTGAGTGCTTGTAATTTAATATGACCTTTATATAATAGCAATAAAGCTCAAATTGATTCTACGTTTTAGTTAGAAAACGTTTGTATGTGAAAAAGAAAAGGGCGGTTTTTAGGATTTTCCCGGCAATTATTTGATTTTTCTCGCCGTAGGAACCATCCTTGGACTTCAACGAAAATTTTAAAAAAGAATTGGCCAAATTGGTTCAGGCGTTGTTGAGTTATGCGCTTACCAACACATTTTGCGATTCATTTTTATATTATAGATTAAAACACTTATTGTTACATATTTGAAAATGTAATATAGCCTATAACCTTCCTCGATAAATGGACTATCCAACAGTGAAAGAATTTTTTAAATCGGATCAGCGGTTCCTGAGATTAGCGCGTTCAAACAAACAAACAAACAAACTCTTCAGCTTTATAATATTAGTATAGATATAGCACACGTATGTTTTGGAGTCTAAAAGGAATGCATTAGCCTAAAACTCTAGTTTAAACAACTTTTATATTTCCTGATTGACAAATTTTAATCCATATCAATCAAATTGTTATTACACCAGGTTTGACCTAATCTAGGCTTCCGAAAATCCGAAAATTTCCATTTTCCGGTACACATTAGATAATTTAGATAACATCAAAATAGAATTGTCTGGGCGGTGGAAATATTCTAACTAATTAGGTACAAGTTCATTTATTATTGAGTGTAGAAATATTCCACTCATATTTAATAAATAATGATAATACGTGAAAGATATTGAGTTTATTATTTGGAAACCTGAGTATATAAATTTTCGTATATAAGTAAGTAAGTAGTTAAAAAGTAAAAGACAAAATATACACGTGCCATAAATTAAGGTTGTAAGGTTATGTCGATTATTTGTGAAGCAATAATTAGGAGTAATTGTAAAAGTAATTTGCAAGACTGTATACAAAATTTAAGTTGCACCACTGCACCTACAAAGTAAACTTCACAATAGGTACATAATAATTATTGTACTGATAATAACTGATGCTCATGTTTCCACTTAATTTAGGTCTCACGCAAGTGCTGGTCTGGGTCTAAATATTACAACTTACCATCTCATAGATAGTTACTAAATAATATGAGTAAAGTGATTTCCTTTTAATAAATTTGTCAGTTAAACAGATTATGCAGAACGTATGGCAATAGTTCAGCGATAGGTTTACCAGGGGCAAAAAGCTGATTTTCAGCTAAAGCCGATCTATAAGTGGCAGTGATGTGCCGGATCATCAAAAATGTATATCCGCGGATACGGATCTGAGTACGGATATTAATTATCAAGATCCGCGGATAAGGATACGGATCTTATAACTTTCTATTGTATTAGTCTCATTATTGTAAAAAAGGAGGTTAGAGTTTTATTTTTTTTTCATTGACATAAAAGTGATCAAGATTTTATACTTATTATAATATTCCTGTAATCAAGATAAAAAAGGATTTAAGTTTTAGTTATTTCACTGGCTTAAAAGTAATGTAAGTTATAACTTTCTCTCATTATAAAGTTCTATCTTTCTATCTATCTAATGTCTATAGCTGATCGGCTCTCTCTCGGTCTTTGATAGCCTAGCGATCGTGATGTTATATTACATAAACAATACATACATACATTAAATCACGCCTTTTCCCAGATTGGTAGGCAGAGATCACTTCCTGCCATGTGCTACGGTCCAGTCTATTACATACTTTTACAATAATATTAACACAGTAATATTCGTATTTATACAATAATGTGGGAGTAAAATATTAAATTATTAGTATACTGAATTGCATAGAAAATAAATAATCCTACGCAGTTATCTCCATTGAGATCAGCCGCCGATGTCAAATTTGTACAACAGTGTATGTTTGTGTATTATACAATTATTCAGATTAATAGTCTTTTATTTCCTGTTTGGGCATCTGTGTGACTTTACCTCTTTGATCCTAGGTCAACAAACTAGAAACAGACCATACTTATACCGAAATAAATAAGAAAAAAAAAAACATTGCTAATTACGCACCCAGTACGTGTCTTTAACAACACTCGCAATTACTAAACGAAATTAATGATTCCGGATGTAAGCAATGAATCAAATAATGTCAAAAGTAATATTACTTTTAGACGTAGCATAAACAACCAGAGTCTTTGACAATAGAGTAGATTAAGAGCGGATTCAAGGGCATTCCGGGACAGAAATTTGCGTCCTGGCCTAATATTTAAAATAAATAAATAATAAATAAATATCTGGGACATTTCCACACACGGTCATCTGACCCCAAACTAACTAGAGCTTGTACTATGGGCGTCAGAGACTGATATACATACATATATATTTATAAATACATACTTAAATACATAATCACACCCAGACAAGGAACAAACACCGATGTTCATCACACAAATATTTGTCCCGAGTGGGAATCGAACCCACGACTCTTGGAACCGCCAGCCAGGGTCACTAACCACTGTTCCACCGAGCCAGTCAACTGAAAAAAGGAAGAAATGAAATATTTAGAGGCATACTATATTACACACAAGAAGTTACAACATCATCATCATCATCAGCCCACACACATTCCCACTGCTGGGGCACGGTTCTACCTTACACTAGGGCGATAAAGCCTTAGTCAACCACACTGACCAAGTGCGGATTGGTTGAATACACAACCTATGAATGTTTTAGTACCTAGGAGTGCCGGTTTCCACACGATGTTCACCGTTAAAGCGTCGAATGATCGTACATATGAATTTACACATACATACATACATAAAATCACGCCTTTTCCCAGAGGAGTAGGCAGGGATCACTTCCAGAGATCCACTTTTTTCACCTCTGTGGGAAACGTGACGTGACGGGTTGTGGACCATGTCGCCGCCATTTTGCCTTGAGCATTGTTTTAACAAAGTCATTGCGTTCCCACAAGTAGCAAGGATACATGACGGGAGAAGGAAAAGTGGAGGAAGGATACTATCGCCTCGGATGATTTGGACTGAGTCGATAGTATCTCGAGATACTGGTATCCCCTGACTGCACATATAATACAAATACAAATAGTTTATTTCCAGAAAACATGTGAAATATTGAGCATTACAGTAGGTCCCACACTAGGAAAGGTCCTGTATCGGTGGCACCTGGTATAAGGAACAAAACCAGGAGAGCGACAGATTACAGAGATTATTTGAAAACTGTGCTTACACGTAAGATAATAATATAGTTAAAAATAAAGTTTTAAATTATTTTATATTATAATATTTTTATTACTTTATATTTATATTTTGCTGTCTGTGAAGTGTGCGAGTGAAGTGGTATGAAACTATGTGTGTGTGTGTATGTGTACTATATGTGTGAGTTTGTGTGTCTGTGTTTGTTGTAAGCCCGTCAGTGTTTTTGATGAATGTATTTATTTATCTTATTTTAATTTTATTTATTCTATTTTATTTTATTTTAATCGCCTTATTAGGTCTTCAGTCTGTTGGTAGGTTTGGGACAATAAAAGGGAGGAGATTGAAAACTTAGCTTGCCTGACAGTAAGGACCCTTAGATCGCATTGTTTTGCAATTTTATTGTAAATGTGCGGCAGCATGTATGTCGGTAGTCTCTGTGCAAAAGAGGTCCGCACAGTCACCCTTGGGAATTTGTACACTCTTCTATGCGACATGGCTATGAACGTCGTAGAGTTTAGTACCTTCCGGTGGAATTTTATACAGGCTTTAAGAACATATAGTTGACGTACTACACTTAAAACCTGTGCTTCTGCAAACAGTGCCACTGTGGGGTAGAGAAACGGCTTGTTGCACATTGTCTTCAGAACAGCACGCTGGGCTCTCTCCAGCACTAACATTGCGGTTACACCAGCTCCTCCCCAAACTGGTATACAATAGCTAAGAAGTGATTCTCCTAAACTAGTGCACACCAGATGAAGAGTCTGGGAGTCTGCAGAGTGCTTAAGTATGTGAACGAGGGTAGTGGTGTCGTGCGTAATAAAAGACTGAGAAAGAGGGTAGACCGATATGTCTGCCCTTAGTCCTACCGTCATTCTCGCAGTCCTACAGTTCATCCGTGATCATGGCGCTTGCAACAGTGCCGAAATATCGGGAGCTCATTAAAACACAACAACATGGTAAATATCCCGGACAGTTTCAGTTTTCTAAAGTGCTTAAGTAATTTCATCACGTAGATGAGTTTTCTCATTCGAGCTGCAGTTGTTTCAATGTGCTTGTTGAAAGAGAGTTTCTCATCGACTACTACGCCAAGGTATCGTATATCTGGTGTCCTTTCAATAGCTTCACACGAGCAGCTGCAGCGATCACATGCTGAGTGAAGTCGGAGTACCATGGATGAAGGTGGAACTGAAGGTTTTGTCTTGTGAAAGCAAATATACTTAGTTTTGGAAGCGTTCAGAGTAAGAAAATTTCTGTTAAGCCAATCCTTAATCATTCCCATACCTTGTTCCGCTTTCTTAAACGCTCCAAACCAACTCCTGTCGTGGAATAAAGCTACAGTATCATCCGCATAGCAAACAACTTCGACATCACTAGCAAGCACATTATGAACATCGTTCAGGAAGAGGGAGAACAAGGTAGGACCAAGAACGCTGCCCTGCGGAACGCCAAAACGTATTGGAAGCTCATCACTGACAATATCATTACCTAATTTTATGCATTGACGCCTGCCAGATAAGTAGCTTCGGAACCAGTCTAACGGTAGACCTCTGACACCAGCATTGTCTAACTTTTTTAGTAGCAACTCTATTGGCACGCTGTCAAAGGCTTTTGCCAGATCTAAGAAAACACCAATGCATTTATGGTTTCTATCTAATTGATCTGAGACGAAATCCACCAGAGTAGACACAGCATCTTCCGTTGATCGCCCTTGTCTGAAACCGAATTGTCTTTGTGAAAGCAGATTGTTTTCCTCCAGGTAACTCTGAAACCGCTTGTTGACGATCTTTTCTAAGATTTTTGAGTAGGTGGTCAACAGAGATATTGGCCTATAGTTTTCAGGACATTTCTTTAAGCCACTCTTATGAATAGGAACAATCATGGCTTTTTTCCAACTAGTGGGAAAAAGACCCGTGCTGATGCTAAGGTTAAAGATATGTGTTAAAAATATGAGAAAAATCCGAGATGCTTGCAAAATGATGTGGTAGTGTTTTGTATATGTATATGTGTGTGTGATGAAGACAGCAAAAGACATAAAAAGCAAAAATTTGAATAAAACATGATACGGAAAAAATACAAAATTAAAAAGCAGATGCAAGTGACACCAAACTGTACGTTATTGAGTCTGAAGGTCCGAAGAGTTTTGAGGTCTGCCAGTGATTTCTTCCCCAGCTCTCTCATTGAGTTCTTGGAGTGAGCGAATGGAGATGGGTGGGGCCTTCTCTGTTTTGCGTACGTATATGAGACTGTTGAGGACCCAACAGAAGCTGAAGTTATGCTGTCTGATACGCTGTCTTGCATCTCGAAATAAACTACGGTTGGCATTACTCAACCTTTCATATAAAGAAATCTTGTTAGGGTTTCCTGCAACTACATTTTCAGTGGTAACATCACGCCTTTATTTTGCTGCTTTGATGAGCTCATCTCGTTTATCCCGTCTTATTAGTTTAACAACGATTGGTCGTGTCTTCCAGTCTCTTTTCAAGGCGTTCTTGTTTCTGGGATTACGTGGCCCTGCTCTCCATATTCCATCCACGTCTGCATTTGATAGTTGGACCCCATATTTGACCGACGTAAGGTTGAGGATTTGTTGTAAGTTTTCATGATCTTGTTCAGCAATACCATGAATTTCCAGCTCATTCCTCATGGCAGCCTGTTCCTGCAGCTATACTTGACTTTCTAGCTGTTGCACTGTATTCTTCAGCTGTGAAATTTCTTTGTCCTTGCGTTCCATCAGACTTTCAAAATTCAGCTCTTGGACTTCAGCCCGCAGGATACTAATTTGCGAGCCTTGTTGCTTCAGTTCAGCAACCTCCATCCGTAGTTGTCGGAGCTCCGAAAGTACTTCTGAGCTGATATCAGGAATATCACAAGGCAGGCTCAAGTTTCGGGAGCCCCTAACTGTGTTAATATTACTAGACTCGGCTCTAGTGTAGGTATTGTTAAGTTTATCGTTTAAGCTTCGGATTCGGGTACTGGCATTATTTTTCTTAGGTTGGTTGGCCAAGCATAGTGGGCATACCCAATTGAGTTTATACTCATCTGAATAATCTTGAAAAGCTTTCACAGATATGGTAAGACATTCCAGGTCAAATAAGTGTTTGCAATTCTTGCAATCCATATAGTCGAGAGATTGGATCGATTTTCCACAGGCGTTACAAGTTGTAGGCATATTAGAGTCTAACACGTTAATTAATTTTAATAATTATTTTTTTAATTTAATTTGAAATATGCAATGGGCCGGATCGCGTCGTTAGATACAGTAAAGTTGAAGAACGAAGATGGGAGTCTGTTTCTTATCCGAAAATCGTTTGTCCGAAAATCAAAATCCCTAACACGTTTGCTATAATCATCAAAATCCATAATGTTCGAATGTACGAAATTTCATAATCCCTAATTGTCTTTAATTCTAATCATTTTTTGTCATAATATCGATTTCTATAATAATCAAATCTCCTAAAATTACTTGCTATAAAGTTAAATGCCCGAAGTGTTACATAGTATAATGTTCGTTACTACGAATGGAGCTTTATCATAATATTATTAGTCCGAATTATGAATGATTATTTATAATTTTGTTTTATTCAAAAAATGTTTGGCCAAAAAATGGTTTCGTCAAATCATCATTTTATAAATGACTGACTTTTTGACCAAATGATCAACAGTTAAATTTTCATTTTACAAATAATTATTTTGCAAAATGAATATTTAACAACTGAGTTATCATACCAAACTACTATTGGTCTAAAAAGTTTGATAAAATGTTTTATTTGGCAAATGTTTCTTTTATTAATCGATCTGATAATAGATATGGTACGGGTCAAATTAAAACACAATATTTGGAAAATCATTATTTTGATAAATTTGGTTAGGTAAGGTTAGAATTTTGGTTAGGTTAGGTTAGAACTGGTGACCATAAAACGCGCGAGCCGAGCGAGCGAAGCGAGCATGCCGCGGGAGCGGCCGGCGAAGCGCCAGAAAATATTTACTACTGTTTAATTTCTATGTAACAGTGGATACACAAATAAAAATAAATATATTTATATATACCGATGTTCGTCACACATAATAAGTCAGTTTTTGTAAGATGGTACTGTTCTTACCTGTCCCGTGTGCCAAATGAATATTTAGGATTTGTAACAAATTATAGAATAGCATTGTGCATTTCACATATTATGGATTGTAATATTTATAGCAAAACATTTTAGGACCTTTAGTACTTTCGGACTTATGACGATTATGGAAAAGCCTTTTATGTCTTTTAAACTTTATAGATTGTGATATTTATGGCAAAAGATTTTAGGGTAAACAATATTTAGGGATTTCGATTTTAGGGCAAGTGATATTATGATAAATGTAGTTAGGGATAATGATCATTCGGGCAAATGATGATTCGGACATAAAACATTATGAGATGTAAAATTATGGATAAAAATTTTATGAGATGAAATAGAGAACCACGAAGATGCTTAGCTGTGACTGTGAGCCGGATCGCGTCGTTGACAACCGTGGCTGCTGGCTGGCGAAACTTGCCGATCGTGCACGAAGGCGTCCGAACTAATGTTGTGACGTCGCCCGCCGGCCGATGCTTGCTCGAATTGTAACGGCGAGTTGTGACGATTTTTGCTTGCTTTTTCCAATATTCTTGTGATTTCGCTTATGGAATGTTGCACCAGTTTACAGGTATGGTTTTTAACTATCGATTAGTATATATTACTAATTTGAATTAACACTTTTTACTTAAGATTAGGAAATAAATAATAAAACAGATCTGTCGCTGACAGAAGGTCGTGCGGGTATTCCCATATGCATATGAATTTCAAATTTGAAAATCACAGTGGTAGTGGTAGTGGTACGGCCAGAATACCAGCGCAGCAGCGGCTTTAGGGTTGATGCGGCACATGCTGAGGTCTGTACCTCGTTGACCACTTCCTGTAGTCCTTGTCTACGTGTGATCAGGGTTGCCAGATGGTAACTTATCAAATCCGGGATAATTCTACTAAAACAATGTTGGCTCGTGGTTATAATAGAAAATATCTTAAATGTCTATACTAAGTACATAATTAACTATAGTTATAATTATAAGATAAAATACTGTCTACCACAGTATTTTAATAAATAACTTTGGTAGACAATGAATACCTACTAAATGACAAATTCAACAGTAATATACTAAAAAAGTTTCCGAAATCCGGGACAATAAGCGCTAATTACTGGACACGGGACAAGAGGCATAATTCCGGGACAATCCCGGATTTCGCGGCGGTCTGGCAACCCTACGTGTGATATTTTTTTGAGTTGAGTTTTTGTGTCTTGTGTATTTATGTACATTTCAATCTTTCTTTCTTTCAAAGTGGTATAACCCCCCAATTTCCGTCCCAAAGTTCCGGGAGGCTTAATATCTCGTTGTGACGTCTTAGGTTCCTCCATTGGACGTACGCACGACACCGCTGCGATAACGGAGATGCGTGCACGCGATTAATCTATGCAGGCGTTAGGCACTCTGTCTAATAGTGCGAGTAGCGAGTAGCATTTTTATTACTTGCTATGCCAGCGACATCCTACGCGTTTTTACAGATTTCCTACAGTTGCGTTGCTCATATTGGTCGCACCGTGATGTAATATAGCGATGAATGGTCTATAGATACAACCCAAAAAGATTTTTTCAATTCGAACCAGTTGTTCCTGTGATTAGCGCGTTCAAACAAACAAACTCTTCAGCTTTATAATATTAAGTATAGACGTGTATCTTACTGAAGATTGACCAATACAGAATGGTATTTTTTCAGTTTAGCGGCTTTACTTTAGCGGCTCTCTAAATTATTAAATATTCTGTTTATTTATGTAACCGACTTAGCGTTTACAAAATCAATTTTATTAAAGTTATTAATGACTAACTTTGGAAATTAAAAATAATTTTACCTCTTCATTTTTATTACATGATCATTACAGTCAAGCAGGTAGATCGCACTCGTTTAGTTTTCTAGTGATCATCAATTCCCTAATTAATGTAGTCTTACTAGGTTTTTACTAGAAAAGTCGAACCATAATTAAGATTACATAAACATAATGTCTCACCAATCCAAACGATTAGCACAGGCATTAACTAAAGATACCTCAACAATAGCGCATTGCCATTAAAAATATATCTTCATCGCACTGGCCACTAAGACAGTGAGCCTTACTTAGTCCGCTGGGCGACGATAAAATAAAAACGCCGGCAGGACACCGCAGTTCTTGTGTAGGGCGAATCGCGCGTGACGCGAGCGTTCAAATTCAAATTGAGAACCGCGGGAAAAAGATCGAAACAAAATTGAAAAAAAAAAAATACCACGATTGTCTGTGATAGTTTTTATTGTCGAATAAAAAGATCAACGAAACTTCTTTATTTGAAAATTCAAACTTTTCGATTTTTTTTATTAAACCCGCGGCTGCAATTTGTGACCGGGTATTATAAGGGTTTGGGCTCATTATAGTTTTTAAGTGACCGGATAAAAGGTTACGGGCTCTTTGTGATATTTTAATTGTAACAAAATAAGTGTGATTAATTAAATATGGACCGTTCAATACAAATAATAGTAATATTATGTGCAGTGTTGTATGCGAGTAGAGCGCAATACAGGATGGATCCATATGCCACTGTGGTGAGTAAACTAAATTATTTACTTTGATAATATCTGATATACAGTACGATAGCATTACAATAAATTATGTTTGTAGTAAGTACATAAGCATCATCATTAGCTCATATACGACCCAACTGGGGCACGAGCCTACCCCTAAACTAGGGTGATCTTATTTTTCAGTCTGTAAAAAAATATACCTTATTTTTTAGACAAGAAGAGTTGAATTTATTGACTAATATGACGATATCTTTCAAATGCGGCGCGTAACCTAATCGTACCATAATAATTTCGTACAAACAGGAAAACTTATTAAGGGATGAGAGCAATCCGCTCCCCCGCAAGGCCGATGATGATGACAAGGCTACTCCAAGCCATCATCGTATGTCAGTTCGAGAAAAAAAACCTTACAACTTTGGGCTCATATTGAACTGTTTGTATGTGTATTGTTCGCATATCATCTTTAATTTTTCGATACGTTACGACGCCAAGGGATGTATGTGGAGGTTTTTATACATATTATATAGATTCCAACTATGCCAACAGGTCATACGTTCAGGATAGCCGCTAAAGACGATGGCAATAAATGGAGCAATGGCAAGAATATCTCATTAGTTCATTGCCCTTAAGTCCCAAAAAAAAAGTTCAAATTCCTTAAAATGAATTTGCATAATGTTTCGTTACCCAAAGAGTCATCAAGAATTTGTGAGTTTATTTATTCAGCTTCTAAGTAGCCGCTAACGACTTCAAACGTTTATTTTTATAATTATAAATAAACATTAATTAAATAAATATTTCACAGCCTCACATACATTGTTCTGTAGCGCTACCATGAGTTTAAAAGTTACGGACTCGATATCGCCTACGTAAATAATCAATATGTCCTGAATATTTATAAACCAACATGATAAATATCCCGGACATATTAAGTAAAATATATTACTTATTGTGAAGTTTCATCGAAATCCGTTCAGTAGTTCTAGCATGAAAGATTAACGAACATACACACAAATTTTTGCTTTTATGATATTAGTAGGATCCGTATTGACGTCCGTATTAGTTATCTCTGATAATGAGGGGTATGGGCCTTAATTATTACCTAACTAGCTTTCCGCCCGCGACTCCGTCGGCGTGGATACGTTTAACGGGTAAAACATTACTTCCTTATAGCGCAGTCGGTTAAAAAGTAGCCTATAACCTTTCCTAGGCTCGACTATATCTGTACCAAATTTCATTTAAATCGGTCTAGTACTCTACGCGTGAAAGCGTAACAGACAGACAGACAGAGTTACTTTCGGATTTATAATATTAGTAAGGATGTGGTACGGTGACACACCACCAATATTACGTCTGTCGATTCGTCATCACAATCATTCAATTAAATAACCATCATTAAGATAGTGATAATTAATTTTACAATTAAGCTAAAGATTATTAAAGTTTTTTAGCAAAAACGAACTGATTTTAGAAAGAACGCAACCGGAAATTAATGATCCCGTTTTTAAGGCGTAGCCAATAAGTAGCATGTATTTAATTGCATTAAACTAGGAGACTAAAATAAAAAGATGGAGTAGATAGCATCATAACCAATGATATAACAAACTATAGATAATGTTACCTCCATAGTAATTTGCGATTTAAATCTGCGCCCAGCAATTGTTTACACTACTAACATATAAAACAAAAGATGCGAAAAGCACGCAATTGAAGGAGATAGCTATATCACAACACAAGGTACCCTAATTAGGACAGGTTTGTGTCTCACATAACGCGTGGTTTAACATATCATAAGCTGATCATAATTTGAAATATAATAATAATTTTTAGCCACAAAATGTAATGAGTGAAAAGGAAAAATTGTGATGATATAATGGCAAGCGATCAAGTCCTCACATACACATTTTAGATAATAAAAAAATAATAATACACGTGACGAGCATTGAAAAGCACGAGGAAACAACTCTATTAAAAATCCAGTTCCACACCCAAACTTGATAGAGTAGGAAAAAGAGCAAAATTTAACTAAAAAAAAGAGCTTTCTCTACCTATTCTTATTTCTTTGGTCTTCATTCTTATTAACTTTTTATTATGGCGTGTCTTGTGAACGAAGCATATAGGCGTCCGACCGATTTCAGCCATGGCATGGATCTCAATTGAGATCAGCCAAGTGCGCAGGACATGCGCGCAAACACAAGTCATTATCATCAGCCCATATACGACCCCACAGATGGGGCACGGGCGTACCCTAAATCAGGGCGATGAGGCCGTAGTCAACCACGCTGGCCAAGTGCGGGTTGGTTGACTACACAACCTAAGAATTTCTTCTTGGGTGTGCAGGTTTTTCTCACGATGTTTTCCTTCACCGTTAAATTGTCGGAATGATTACTCGGACATCAAAGAATTATGTTACTTGTAAATTTTTTATTTGATTTGTGATTAATTTATTTATAATGTGACAAGCTAAAGTATTTCATGAAATTCTATTTTCAAAATAAATTATATCATTTCATTTCTCATAATTTAGCCTGGAAGTTTATTTCAAGTTTAATTAGAGTTACATCTGATTCTAGGTGCTAGCCCAAATAAAGGAAAAAGCATTCGGTCTAAATGATCCCACGTCCCAGTATGTTTTATTGTGAGGTCGTGAAGGTTCAAGTGTTTGAATGTGACCCTCGTTTCAATTAGGACTGCAACGTGCTCTTCCTAGGTCCTAAAAAATAAGCTGTTTTGTTTTACTTATCTCCAACTATACGGAAACTGTTGCGGCCAATTACAACGAAGTTTATCCTACTGATTAGACTGAACTGACTAAAAAGTAGAACGAACGATCTTAGATGTTTGAGAAGGTTTTAAATCTTCAATTTTTTTTAATGTAACCTTCATAAGTCTATGGAAAAGTCTATAATTTGAAAAACAGGAGCACACAGATTCATAATTATGGAGGTCCGGCTTCTAGATTTGCACCGCAATATCTTGACTCTGGGAATAAACTACACCTTTTTATAATGAGTGTTCAGAATAACCTCACTCCTCCTAACGGTTAGCGGTAGTGAGATCCACATATGGACTGGACACTATAGACCATATTGAGCCTGTCGCACTCACCCTGAAGGCCTGCTTAAATGCCGTTTCACGCCCCGCCTGAAGAGCCCGGGATCATAGGAGCGCCTGCATTGTATGTGAATGGCAGCGCTGTCGTTCGGGAGTGGAAAGGGGAGGGAGGGACCAGTTGAAATAGTTTCAAAGTAAACAAATATTCCAGGCGTTATTATATAATATCCTTTATCCTTACATAAGGATACGCGTTAGTGAATATATAACATGTTCAATGCGGCAATTTCTCAAATTGCCCTTATGAAATGCCGTCACGATACGAAACAACTACATATTAATCTGCTAACTGTATAATTTGTGAAATGGAAACATAAACAGTGGTGACGTCACTAACAATGGCCTATGTAATTGCTTGAACATCATCATTATCGGACGGCTGGTCTAGGCTCTTGAGCCTATCGTGAACTGATTTGACGTTAGAGGAAAAGCTGACGCGATGGTTAAAATAATCGTATATGTACTTAGAAAGATGAAGTAACCGATGAGCGAGGTATTATTTTAAGATGGATGGATGGGTGGATGGAGCGCCATATTGGATCCCATGAGCTTGATAAGCAACTAAAAGATAGAATAATAGCCTTTCTTACACGTATATATTTTAATCCAATAAACAATGTAAACTATTCAATGACATTTTAAATCAAAAAAATATTTATTTATGCAGGCAATTGACATGCACTTATATGTGCAGTGGTACAATGGTTACAGTAAAAAGGAACTGGTACGGAACGGAACTGAATCTACTAAGAAGACTCCGGCACGAAACTCTTTTAGGCGAAAATCATGATACAAATCATTCACAAACGAAATAAAAAACTAATATCGCATACGAGTTCCAATGACAAACAGGTAGTGCGACCTATATAGCTCGTTTAAATACTTTATGGTCTAAATGTCATTCGGCTTTTTAGTTTTTTTTGCCCTTTTAAGCCTGTCGCCCTCAGGCTTGAAGGCCTAAATGTCGATTCACGTTCAATAACTTTGCGCTGTACATATAAAAAATGTAAATAAAGAGAGTATTAAAGACTGGTAGGTACAAGAATATGGGCAGAATCACGCAAGCAAAGCTGTCAAACATGCTTTCAGGGACATAGTTACAATGAAGTTTGTACACCATATTAACAAACAAATATGTAATAACATTTCTTTACATGACCACAGATGTTAATTTGTAGGACAATAAAGATTTACGACAGGAAGTTACAACTGATTGGGACATCTTGACGGGCGTTAACGGCGACATAATTAGTTGGTTTGAAAATAATAATAAATACAAGGAAACTATTTCTCGAAGACGCATATAAGTTAACAAAGAATACGGCAGTAAAATGACAAAAGAATTTAAATGAGCACAATGCGCATACTATTCATACTGTGTCCTTCTCGTCTTGAAACTGGCTCAGTCATGAGTTGTGCACGCCACAAATGTAGCTTGAAGAAAAGTGAATCATCTATATGCCCCGTGCCATCATGGCAAAATCAAAATCAAAATGTCTTTATTTATATAGACAATTTACATGCACTTATAAATCGTCACATTAGTAATAATAAGATTCTACCAACGGTTCGGAACGCCGATTCTGCCGAGAAGACTCCGGCAAGAAACTCGATAGTCGCTCTTTTTAAACGAATCATCATGTTATACATTGAAAATCAGCCAAGTCATACAGTCTGGGTTTGCCATAGCAAACCATATACTATATTTACTACTATTAAAAATAACGATAATTAAAATCAAAAGAAGAGAGCCAAGATAACAATGTTCAGAATACCATAACAAATCCAACCTGCATGACAAAGCTTATATAGGGTGTAACAGGGGGTGGATCATCGTAAGTCAATCGATGGGGGACTTCAATACCTATCGATATAAGCCCCATGTATGTTCAGCGATTTTCAATAGTTCCAAAGTTATTGAGATTTTTGTGAAATTTTTGTAAGAAGCCGGAATTCAGTATAAAAGTCTTCACTGTAGCTTAACTACTGGACCTGCTTGTATGACTTTTTTCTAGAAGTAGTTCAATAGTGAGTCTTTATAATTACGATACCGATTTGAGTCATAACCCTATCATATTGGAGTAAAAAAATAATTATTCACAAAAGTTTTACGAATCGAATTGTGTCTACCAACTTTCAAAGCCTCCAGTGAAAAAAAAGTGCCTGTGTTTTTTTTCTAGAACTTATTTTAAAAACTACCTACATTCATGGATAGTATACCCTGAAAATTTCATACCGCTACTGTCAGAGAATCAAAACGAAAATTGAACGCGAATGGCACAGGTGCCATAAATCAGTGTTTTTATTTTTCATGAAAAACTTTAATTTAAAAAATAAATCGATATGTTTCAGCAAATTTATGATATGTTAGTAACATTAATAGCAGTAATTTTACAGAATTGCAAATTAAAGGGGTGAAAATCAAACAAAGAAAATTTACATAATTTATGTTTATTATTTTTTTTACAGTAAGTGTTCATAATGGGCTCCATTATTGGCTATGCATAAACGAGTACGACACTTTTTTACTAAGGTTTTTCGGATGTTGCAAAATGCTACTACTACATTTTGCCTTGTCACAATTTGGGACACTGAAAACATGAAAATTTAAAAAAAAAACAAGCCTTCCACAACTTCCAAAAAAGCTTTTTAAGAAGGTCTAAGCTACGCATAGCCAATAATAATGCCCATTATGAACACTTACTATAAAAAAATTATTAACAAACGTTATGTAAATTTTCTTTGTTTGATTTTCACCCCTTTAATTTGCAATTCTGTAAAATTACTGCTATTAATGTTACTAACATAGCATAAATTTGCTGAAACATATCGATTTATTTTTTAAATTAAAGTTTTTCATGAAAAATAAAAACACTGATTTATGGCACCTGTGCCATTCGCGTTCAATTTTCGTTTTGATGCTCTGGTAGTAGCGGTATGAAATTTTCAGGGGATACTATCCATGAATGTAGGTAGTTTTTAAAATAAGTTCTAGAAAAAAAACACAGGCACTTTTTTTTCACTGGAGGCTTTGAAAGTTGGTAGACACAATTCGATTCGTAAAACTTTTGTGAATAATTATTTTTTTACTCCAATATGATAGGGTTATGACTCAAATCGGTATCGTAATTATAAAGACCCACTATTGAACTACTTCTAGAAAAAAAATCATACAAGCAGGTCCAGTAGTTAAGCTACAGTGAAGACTTTTATACTGAATTCCGGCTTCTTACAAAAATTTCACAAAAATCTCAATAACTTTGGAACTATTGAAAATCGCTGAACATACATGGGGGTTATATCGATAGGTATTGAAGTCCCCCATCGATTGACTTACGATGATCCACCCCTGTTACACCCTGTATAGGGTAGAATTTTAATAATTACAGGGAAGGAACGCCCTTCCAGCTCATGTTTTCCCTCCCTCATGTAATCCCGGGCTCTTCGGGCGGGGCGTGAAACAGGATCTAAGCAGGCCTTCAGGGTGGAACGACAGGCTCAATATGATATATAGTGCCTGTCAACCTAATATGTTAATCTCACGACCGCTTACCATCAGGCGGAGTGAGGTTATCCTAAGAGCCATTAAAAAAAATATTGTGGTTTCAGAAGAGGTCGGTCTTCTTCATCATCGTATGGTTGATTAAGAACAAGCTGGTGTCAAAGTTTTTAAACCGCCCGTAGGCTTCTGACATGGCTTCACACACCGTTGAAAAATGTTCTCAGGTGTGCTGGTTTCCTCACGAAGTTCTCACATATGAATTTCAAATTTGAAAAACACATTGGTACCTGGCGGTGTTTGAACTGGCGACCTGGTGCTGCTGTTATACTGGTGCCGTCTGTTAAGTGGGTATACCTTGGGTGTTGCACCTGCTATCATGTTCCTAACCGTCTACGATGACTTGGAGAATGTTCATCATCACCGAAAGTGATGATGAACATTCACCGAACGCGGCTCTTACCCTTACTTAGATTCAAAGCTGTGATCTAACTGAAAGAACTGTGATCGAGACTTGTGATCGAGGGTAGTATAAATAACGATAGAAAATCTATCTCAACACAGAGATGTTTTAATATAATCCAATGCAACGGACGTGGATAATGATACATCACACAATGTTGCATGTGAGATGAGTGACACGAACTACAAATGAGATGTCTCATTAAAGAATAAATCCGACATTTTTGTAAAGTATCACTGTGACGCGTTTCTAACCACAGTTATAACACATAATACTTGATATGTAGGAAAAAGCTATAGCTCTTACTTATGTATTTGAATACATATGAGTATGGAATATACTATATTATTATATGACGTGCCGTTTTTCTGGAATGAAATATATTTTCCTCACTAATATTAGAACTTCGAAAGTCAGTCAGTCTGTCTGTCTGTTTGAACTTACAAAGCAAAGCTAGTGAACCGATTTAAATGAGCTTTGATACAAACATAGTATAGAGCCAGATAATTGACATAACTTATGTAACATTAAGTACCGTTAATCACCTGATCTAATATGTGTCTTGTAAAATAATTAAAATGCACTTGAAACAGGTTCTATGGTGAATATTTTAAATTAGTGTCATTACTGTTAAAATAAAAAAAAAAATAAAATAGTTTATTGAACAACTTTAACAAATAGCAAAATGGGTTACAATATTATTGGTTCGATACATTTTAGGTAAAGTTGTAGCGAAAAGCGAGTCTTGTGCTCAAGTTGCTATGATTTCTACACTAGGCTAAGCCTGTCAAGTAGATAATCATTTAACACCGGTTACAATTAATTCACATTACAATATGCGACTAATGTCAACTAACAGAGAGAATTGCCAACTAATAGTATTTACTTTAAACCTAATTTTGACGAGCTAAGCAAATATAAAACTTAATAATTATTTTTATTATGACAATAGCATGAAATGAACCTTTTTGGGTGGATTTGTGTATGTATGTGTGTGTGTTTTGTGTGTGTGTGTGTGTGTGTGTGTGTGTGTTTTGTGTGTGTGTGTGTGTGTTTTGTGTGTGTGTGTGTGTGCTTGTCTTGTGTGTTTGGGCATTTGAATAATTAAAGTTATGTAATATTATGATATGCGTAGAGTGCTTAAATGAAAAATATACGAATACTAAGACACTTCATAATATTTTAATAGTCCGAATGAGAGAGCTGTTAAATATTGGGAGGCTAGATACTCTTTTGCAAATAATATGTGTTTCTATTATTAAGTGATGGATACTTTACGAATGTATAATGTACTAGCTGTGCCCGCGACTTCGTTCGCGTGGACTACAGGATTTAACATATAAAAGTTTATCCTGCTAACTCTCGTTCCCGTAAGAATTTTTCAATATCCTGTTTCACCTAAGCTTTAAGTTTATTATGGTACCTGCATGTCAAATTTACAGCATCTAACTTCAGCGGTTTAGATTTTTCATACAAAAGGATTTTCCCGATTATTCCCGTTCCCGTGAGAATTTCGACTCTGCACCTCTATGGTACCTAAGCTACGTCCGGTCCAAATTTCTAGTGCCTACGTTTAGCCGTTTAGGCTGTGCGTCGATAGGTCAGTCAATCCTAGAATTTGGCAAAGGTCCTTATAAAATTATATTATCTATTCTTCATCAGTATCTGTTATCGCCCTGAAAGAGTATATCATAAAAATGTGTCAAAAAAATGTTTCCGCGAAACGTCAATGACTGAAGAAAATTAGTTTTGACACAATATTCACTCAATAATTCCGGCAAGATGGTGACTTTGATTCGTCTGTCAACACATTTTGAATTTAACAAAATACTCGACAATCCGAAATTTGCGGATATATGTTGTCGACTCGAAATCATTATTTTTTGATGTTTTATTATTCATGTAAGGTTTTAATCGAGTCTACCGTACCCCTTGACAAAATTATTAATATAGAAGATTACTTTGGAGCAACCATCTAAATCATTAAAACGATTGTTATGGGAAAACTATAAAACATAGACATATCCTCTCGCGGAGTTTTTCAAGATAATGTTAAAATAAGCAATTCATCCAAAGAGCATTTTTGTATAACTTTAACTATATGCTCAGCGCTCGCCACGGAAGGCCTCAGAAACGATACTTTCCCCGTTTTTGAAACATTTTCGGTTACTGCTCCACAACTATAGGACCTAGCATGATATTATATAGCCTATGTAGCTTCTGAATAATGCAGCTTTCTAATGGTGAAAAAATTATTGTAATCGGTCCAGTAGTTTTTGAGTTTATTCATTACAAACATACAAAAATACAAAAATACAAAAATACAAATCTTTCCTCTTTATAATATTAGTATAGATGTGTTGTTAGTGAGACTTAAATAAATAAATAAATAAATATATTTGTTACTATGGGAATTTGAACGGGAAAGAAAAAAAATAACCTGGTATTAATTATTGCAAGCGGTATACGTCAAATAATTTCCTACACCAATATGGGTTCCCAAGATTTTCCCCTTGACAGGGACAAGCTAAGATTTAAACCGCAAATGGACTGGTCATCTGTATATACCGTAGCTACGGGTAATTTATACATGACACATAGTATACGCATAAATATTTTTTTAATTTCCAATGATTTCCCAATGAACAAGTTACATACATGTAGGATATAAGAAACCATAAATTACGAGTATATTAACAAACGGGCAAGTACCATAAGCTAAAAGTCTGTACACAATTTACCCAGATACTGACAAAAAGTCACTTGTTTTAATTAACAAGTAAAAATGTCGCATCAAACTTTAAAGTACAAGTGTTAGCAAGAAAAAAAGATGGGTTCCAAGATATTTACACAAACAAACATACATGTGGGTACATAAACACCACCTTACGACAATTAGACATTAAATTGCCTCCTTAATCTTAGCCCCTCTGACCTTTTTACTTCGAAATAGCCCTTTTTTCCATGCCACCATGATTCGCATGGGTCCCATAAGGTGACCTTCAATTATAATTGCGACTTGCGAGCAATGAGGAAGCCCGAGTGTTTCATATTAATGTGCAAAAGGTCCCTTTATTCGCCAGAAGAGGAAATAGCGTTCGGTACGACTTGCAAATGCTTATAACGGTGCGTGATATCAATTTAAATTCGGGACATATGGTAGGGTGGCCATTCTTTGTCGCAGGATGGCGGATAAATCCACGAACGCCTGACTTTTGTTTAAATAATTAGAAAAATACAATATTTCCAACTCACACTACTATTGACTTCTAATTTTACGATTGGGAAAGTTTTAATTTAAAAACTCGCAGTCATAAATATGAAGTAAAAATCTCTTGTCATCACTTAGAACATTCGAATATTATTAAAAAACTATGCTTTAGTTAAACCCATTTGTATGAAGCACGTGGATACCCTACAATGCCTACCACGGCGCGCGACCAAATTGAATAATACGTTCAAACCTGCATTGAATAACAAGCACCCATTGTTTACGTGTTCAACTCACATTAAAATAAGTAGAGTATGTTATTAGTGTAAAATAATTGAAGTATGTACTTAGAACTTCTTAGTTGTGAACAGGCGCAATCATGTATTCCTCTATGGATATATGTGTCATTGAATTTTTCAGTCACTGATACTTTGACGCTCCTCTCGTTGGAAAAGTCGACTTACTTCCAAATGTATAAGAAAGCAGTTGTCAAGAAATCGGAAAATCTCCAAAGCCGAGATTCTAACACTTACTTAAATAGGATTGGTCCTATGAAAACTATTCGGGGCGTAAAAGGGCATCCATGCAGCCTTCAGGGTGTGTGTGACAGGCCGGACAGGGTTTACTGTGCCTATCGACCCCACGACCGCTTACCATAAGGGTTTTGTAAAAAAAACTGCTGTGCCCTTGCAGGGTAATGTGAGAACTCTATCTATATATTTTCTAAGACCCTACGTAACCACATTATGCAATAAATTACTATGATTATGATTGAAATCTGTTTCTCCGTCGGCCAAATCTCGAAGCGTGGTCACCCTACCGGCGCGCGCGCATCTTCATGACATAATAAGTGTAAACGTGCGTTGAATGATACACTTCCATTGTTTATGTTTTTATACATTTCGCATTAGTATATGGGCATACGCTGTGACCTTCGGGGTCAGCCATTAGCGCTCTTAATTATAAGTGCTACTGGGCACGTAATGTACTTAACAGAATTATAATACCCGCTACGATGTAAACTAAGTTAATAACTAAATCAACTTAATGAATTAATCTCATACAGTAAATTTATTCTAAGGTAATGTCTGCAATCCTTACTAATATAATAAACGTAAAAGTAACTCTTGTCTATCGCACTTTCACGCCGAATCTACTGGATTGATTTACATAAAATTTGGTGTAGATACTGAGAAATTGCATAAAATTATTTTTCCCCGCCTTCCTCATAAGGGATAAGGGGGTTTTGTGAGTGAGTTGCTAAGAAAACTTTTAGTTAAAACTAAAAAAAATCGCACTTCAATAAGACTTACGAAATATTGCAATCGCTACATACAAATACGCCAATCTTGACTTCCTCAATTGCTGCATCCACAAGATTAAGAAACCAATACAGAGGGAAAACATAAAGGCCGATAGTGAATCTGCATACATTATCTCCGATATATTTCCATACGAAAGTCTTCCTTGACCTTCGAGGAACATGCAAGGCTGTAAGGTCGTTATCACGCCAATAAATCGCGACAACAGATTAAACTACAATGTATTTTGTGAAACACGTGAACGCCAACGCACGGGTAATAAAATTATTGAAAAAATCGGCCAAGTGCGAGTCGGATTCGCGCAGGAAGGGTTCCGTACTAATTATGTAAAAAATGTTTATTGTGTGAGGACCCCCTTTATATTGTGTGACCACATCTTAGAAGAGGTGTTAGATTTAAAATAAAAAGTACCAACGTATCAACAAGAACTTATTTATTGCTTATAATCAAATAAAAATCACTTATTACTAACCTTCGTGTTCGCTGCACAGGAACTCGCACTCGTTGACTTTACGTTTTTTTAAAAACGAACTGTCACAAATTCACAGCACTGGATTAATTTATCCATATTTATAATTCTTAAAAGACATGAAGTAATTTCATAAAAAAATATAGATGATTGTTAAAATTAAAAGATTGTAGATTAAGTTTGATGTTCTATTATTAATATTATCGTTAGTTATTACATGATGATTATTTGTTACAATTGTATCTATTTTATTTTTTAGTATTTGTTGTTATAGCGGCAACGAAAATAAATCATTTGTGAAAATTTCAGCTTTCACTGTTTATGAGATACAGCTTGGAGACAGACAGACGGACGGCGGAGGCTTAGTAATAGGGTAAACTCTTCACGTTTGTATGAGGCTACCATTATCCGTCCTAACAATGCCTTCATTGGCATTACGCTTTCATGCTAAAACAACTGAATAGTTTGAAAATGAAATTTGGTACACAAATAGTCCAGAAACAATGTTAGGCAATCAACGAATTCACGCGAACGCAGTTGCGGGTTGTAAACTAGTAACAAATAATCTGACAATTATAGTGGCTCGATTATGACCCAACATTTGCCCGACGGAAAATCCTAACAAATACTTAGCTACATAAAAACCATAGGAAAAGCTCTGGCTTTTTAACTATCAGTTCCCATGCTAATGGATCGAGTTTCTGAATTAATCAATCATCATAAAAACAACAGGTAAATACTTAATCAATTTCACACGCCTTCCTTCCTGAGCTGATTAATCAAAATAATGGTAGATGGGATCTCCATGAAGAATTAAAAAACTTTTGAACATTACATGATCCGCTTTCTAAAGTCCGACATACGAAAAATAACTAGAACGTTAATTATTATCTGGGTAGGAATTTGATTCGATTTTGAAGTCGGTGTAATCGAAATTTTTAGAACAAGGAAAAACACTTACTTGCCTAAAATACCGACACCTACGTAGTAATTAGATACTGCGATACAGTAGCGGTACCATGAGTTGGCTATCGAAAACTTACGTACGTTAAAAACGACCGATTTTAGTTCTTAGCGTAACCACCAGGGCGCTAAAAATAATTAAATAAAAGTTTCTCATAGACATATTTACGTAGGCGATATCGAGTCCGTAACTTTTAAAATCATGGTAGCGCTACAGGCCTATGAGTCTAGTGCAATATCTATAGTCTTAATATAAATGTATTCGTCACTACGTTAATACATTTTATTATTATTATAGTATACTTTAGTAAACACATGTATGAGTATTATGTGACGACAGGACATAAAAAGTTTTAATGTCAAACTTAAACGCGCGACATTAAGTTGACATGTAAGTGTAAGGTTCAAGAAGATACTTATCGCGAACATATTCAATATCTTTACTTCCTTGAGGAAATATCTCGCAATATATCTGGATTTGTGGTCCAAATTACTTTGGATTGTACATTGGCCACGTCGAGAAAAAATCTGTTATTCACATGGCGGACATTTTTATAATGGATAGAGTTATGTTCCCAAATAGTAGAAGGGGTGGGGGGGATTGATTTTGTAACGTTACCATTTCTCAAGTTTGCAAGCTACTGCGTAGGAACAAATATAATTGCCAACTAAGAAGGTTTTTTTGTTATTTTAACATTACCTAAATTGATAGAGTTCAACACAGAGATTTTTGTGTGCTGATATTGGTACATTAGTTTGTACCAATTTTCAACACCGAGTCCTACCAAAGTTTTCATAAAAACTGACTTTAAGGATTTGAACATCTGATAGCCCTACAAACAATAGCGCCAATTACCAGCTTGAGTGTGATTACGATAATTCAATCATGAATATGTCTGTAAATTAGATGAATAGTGAACAATTCAAGTTTATAGCTTAGCTGCAATATAGTATAACCTTGTCATTGTATATGGGAGACACGTGAATGAATGCCTTGCAAGAATGGCGATTATTGTGTGCGATATACACGCACACCCCTGAAATAACCTTAAAGATAAACGGATTTCTGAGAGCAATATTTTTAGGAGTGAGAGTCATCCGCTTCCTCGCAAGTCCGGTGATGATGAATAGGCTACTCCGAGACATCATCGTAAGTCAGTTAGGAGAAAAAAAGCGATATTTTTACCACTCACTGTGATTGGCCAGTCACATAGTCGAAGTTAAAATTATTTCGTGGGTAGTAAGTAATTATACCAGAGCCGCTCTAAGTTGGCCGATTTGACACTTTTTTATTTTATATTTTGCATTTATCCTTGTTAAGAGGAACATATTTAGCGAATCATAAAGAACAGCTTTTAAAAATAAGACTTTATTTCAAAACTAGCTGTGCCAGCGACTTCGTTCGCGTTTCCCCCGTTTTTTACACATTTTCCATTGTATCTTTGCTCCTATTGGTCGCAGCGTGATGTTATATAGCCTAAAGCCTTCCTCGATAAATGGTCTATACAACGCAAAAGATTTTTTAAATCGAACCAGTAGTTCCTGAGATTAGCGCGTTCAAACAAACAAACAAACAAACAATCAAACAAACAAACAAACTCTTCAGCTTTATAATATTAGTATAGATGTCAAATGCACCTAATTATCTAATTATTTGTGTTTTATTACTTAAAATAATTGAATTATAAAAGAAAATGCAAAATTTCCACTCTGTATTACGCTTTTACAAGGTTACGCCGTTTGACACGTTTTCATAGTGACGTAATGGATAATACTCACCAGGTATTTTTTAATAGGATGAAGGATTTATGTATTTTTCACCTAAGATGATCCCTGTGACACTTCATTGTGTTCTGTATCACGCATTTACGTTTGACAAACGAAAATAATTTTATTGCACACTTTTTTCATTTTATGGCGGCGTCATTAAGAAAAATATTAATGCGTGATTCAGAACACAATGAAGTGTCACAGGGATCATCTTAACTGAAAAAAACTATAATAAGCATTGTTTTTCAAAATAAATATATTTTTAAATAAGAAACTTCAATTCAATCTTCTGGATGTGAATAAATGTTTTTAATAAATTTGTTATAATTAGACCTTGCTTGGTTATAAAGTGGAAATAACTGTTACTTATATACTTCGGCAATTTTACCGTTGTCCCTCACTAGTGCAGTCAGTCTGACATACATGTGTCAAATCGGCCAACTTAGAGCGGCTCTGGTATAAAAAATGTTTGCTACTTTACCTTGATGTATAATCTTTAGTATCCTAATATTTACGGTGTGATGAAGCGCGAAAGCTTAGAAGTTTTTTGTTGTTTGCTTCGTCACAAAATCTGGACCTCTCCTTTTCGACCAACAAAAAAGCACGTGACCAGCAGCAACACGTGATAATGTTCACCTTGATAACTTATCATGGTAAAAAACTGATTCTATCCATCATCGACCGATGTAAGGTTAAGCAACACAAATAACAATAGCAGAGTTCTCGCGTGCCGCTAAACATAGGTATGGGAACCCAACAAAATACCTAGATAATAGGACTTAGTCTAGATTACCGGCTAAAGTCCCTCGTGTAGGCCATTTCTATGTAATTACTTTCTATTGTGCGAAGATCGATTGGTTGCTAATGAACAAAATTCTGTAACAAATACTTCCTAAACCTTCCTTCCTCCCTTTTTCTTTCCCCGTCATATATCCTTGTTACTCGTGGGAACGCAATGACCTTGTTAAAACAATGCACAAGGCAGAATGGCGGCGACGTGGTCCACAACCCGTTTCCCACAGAGGTGAAAAGTGGATCGTGGATCTGGGAAAAAGCGTGATTTTATGTATGTATGTATGTATACTTCCTAAAAGCTTCTGCTTAGAATATTTTCTGGATGTATAACTACAGTTATTTGGATGGGGTCAAATTACAGTCCAAGCTCTGCCACACACACAACACATTGGGGAACAAAAACGAACTTGAAACGTGTGAAAACTTGTGACAAAACTTTATGCTCGATATTAAATGATTGAAGAGGACATACGCACGCATCCGGCATTTTTGTTAGGCTGATTGAGGATTGCAGGATTTCTAGTAACCGTATACTTATCTCCGGCCAATTATTATCGACTCTATCGACTGTACGTTACGTCGCGTGTTAGTTTTACTCAAACTCAATAACCAACTCAAGCAGGAAGTTTTATGGGATCGAGTAGGATGTTTACGATAAATAAACTGATTGGTTATGACATATCAGGCAATCCATTTACTTTTTTATTTCCTTTCCAGCCCCAACTAATCACAGCAGCAGGCTACCCAGTGGAGAAGCACCGTACCACCACCGCGGACGGCTACATGCTGCAGATGTTCAGGATCCCCGCTGGGAGACGCTCAGTGAGAAGGTCTGGGCAACCTTCAGCAAAGGGCAAGAAGGCCGTCATGCTCATGTCTGGCCTGTTCGGGAGCAGCGGGGACTTCGTCATCCTGGGCCCGGAAAAGAGCCTTGGTAAGTCCTCTGATCTCGAGGTAGAAGTTAACTTTCTAAATCGTATTATCATGTGCCCAATATAAGCTCCTTCGTTCTAATATAAGTTCCTATAAGGCTAGCGCAAATATTATTAGACAAAGATTTTAGTCTCCAAGTGATTACTGCCAAATTCGGGGGACGAACCAACATTCTCAGTCTCGTGCGAAATTCAATGCATTTTTAACCGACTTCAAAAAAGGAGGAGGTTCTCAATTCGTCTTGTTGTATAATATTTTTTTATGTATGTTCACCGATATTTTCGTCAATTATAGACGGATTTCAAAAATTTTTTTGGTTGGATAGAGTTTACTTCCGAGGTGGTCCCATTTTCACCAGTCTCGGATCTGATGATGGGATCCAGGAGAAATCGAGGGCAACCCTCAAATTTTATAGGGACATGTACCGCGTTTTGCATATTATCTGAAGTCATATTGGCATTTGCTTCTGGCTATCATAATCTTATGATGCTGAGCTGATGATGGAAGGTCAACTCCTTAATTGTTTGGAGTAAAAGAATAATTATTTCAATACTGTATACATATTAAGACTACTAGTTATAATATCAGTAGCATTACAGGTGAGCTAAACTATTAGGTTGACCAGTCTAGGATCTGATGATGGGATCCAGGAGAAATCGAGGGCAACCCTCAAATTTTATAGGCACATGTACCGCGTTTTACATATTTTATGAAGTTACATTGGCATTGCTTCTTGCAATCATAATGTTATGATGCTGAGCAGATGATGGAAGGTCAACTCCTTAACTGTTTGGAGTAAAAGGATAATTCTTTCAATACTGTATACATATTAAGACTACTAGTTATAATATCAGTAGTATTACAGGTGAGCTGAACTAAAAGGGTGAAAAAAATATGTAACACTAAAAAGTATGAAAAAAAATTGTAAACAAAAAAAAACCGCCTTCAAAAACCCGACTCACTAAAAATTACAAAATAATATAATACGAACATTTATAATAATCATCTGGGTATGAATTTTATATGTTGTTGAAGGCGGTGCCAATCAAAATTTTGAGGAAAATGAAGCACTCTGTGCTTGTCTGTATGAAATATAAACGGTACTGCCTTCAACAACATATAAAATTCATACCCAGATGATTATTATAAATGTTCGTATTATATTATTTTGTAATTTTTAGTGAGTCGGGTTTTTGAAGGCGGTTTTTTTTTTGTTTACAATTTTTTTTCAAGTACAAAATCATGCTAAGACCACTTTTATGATCAGAATGATTTTTGTGTTGTAGTATTTATATATTTCATTTTGTTTTAGCGTATATGTTAGCCGATGCGGGTTATGACGTCTGGCTGGCTAACTTGCGCGGGACCGTCTACTCGGCCCATAAGAACTTAACAAGAAATGACCCGGCTTTCTGGAACTACGGGTAAGTTCTTACAGCCTTCTGCTGCATCAGAGCGACGATCATCTCATAAATTTTCCTTTTAGATTGTGTTCAGTTAAAACGTTCAGTTTGAACATTAATATAGTATTGCATTTTTAATATTAAAGACGACGGATAAACTTCTCAGTGTCTCATGATCTCTTCTCAGAGATCAGATGATCAACTGTAGTCCGATTGTCAGTCACGGTAGCGACCTAACTTTTAATTCAACTCTATCGAAGGTAGCCATTTTTTATTCCTTTTTAGGACACACCTTTAGTATCTACATACAAACATACATAAAATCACGCCTTTTTCCGAGATAGGTAGGCAGAGATCACTTCCTGCCATGTGCTGCGAGCCTGCCACACCACTTTCGCTCCTTCCACATCCATCAACCTCTTCATGCATGCTCGTCGATTACCTATAGCCATCCGCTCCCCCGCAAGTCCGGTGATGATGACAAAGCTCCAAGCCATAATCGTAAGTCAGTTAGGAAAAAACAAAATAGTATATTATATTTTAACCTATCCTCCAGCTTCCACGAGCATGGCAAGTATGACGCGCCAGCGATCATCGACAAGATCCTGTCCGTGACCGGGCTCCAGCGGCTGCTGTACGTCGGCTACTCCATGGGCACCACCACCTTCTTCACCATGATGTCCCAGCATCCAGAGTACAATGGGAAGCTGTTCGCTTTCGTCGCGCTCGCCCCAGCCGTTTATATGGACAACATGAGGAGGCTGGTCGACATCGCTGTTAAGGACTTCGATTTCATTGTGAGTACTATACGAACACTTTAAGGTAGCCTACCCGTGACTCAACAATAACGAGATAAGTGCATTCGGTTGTATCCTTGCCTATTGCCACTTAAGATTTGAAACTTTCCGAGCTATTCCGATACTCAAAACATGGCACTACTATAAGACTCATCCAAGAAGAACTCGATTTGTTTCGAATTTCACAATACGAGTTGTTTTCAAATTCAGGAAAAGAAGTCCGTCGAGTTATTTGATTGGACAAATTTCAAACGAATTCTAACCCGTTTCTCGTTTCTCTACTTTGTCTCAGGGTAACGCCAGACGGCGTGGCATGATGGCGTTAGCATTCGAGGCGGACACGCTAGGATTTATAGCCAACAGCTTCTGCACCGCGCGCCAGCCTCAGGGCGACATCTGCATGCGACTACTGTATGCCATCGTGGGCGAAGACTATGACCAGCACAACTGGGTGAGCAATCAGCAAGAAATTTAGGTGTGAAACAGTATTTAAGCAGGCCTTCAGGGTGAGTGCGACAGGCTCAATATGGTCTATTGTGCCTGTCGACCTCATATGTGGATCTCAGTACCGCTTACCATCAGTTGGAGTGGGGTCATCTTGTTAGCCTTATATTTTAAAAAAAACTCCTTGTGGGCACTCACTCTAGAGAATGACACCAGGCGGCGCGGCGTATTGAAGCTGTACAGACCTTTCTTTTAACGCGAAGTACTAACTAGAAACTCTTGATGAGCCGACACTTAACGGTCTGTGTGGGACTTCTGGCCATCGGAGTCTGAATACTTCAAACACCTGTATACACTAGACTGTACACTGTAGACGCCTACATAGAACATCTAGTATCTAGCCAGTCTTCTCGGAATAAACTGCATTCGGAAACGGTGGTAGAATCATTTATTCATTATTGCTGTATTTAAGATTTAAAATCGAATGTCGCCCTTACGAATACAGTATGCTTGATTTTGACTGAAGGGCAGTCAAGCAATTAGTCGCCACTCGTTCTGTGTAAAATTATAAGGGTTATATTAGATGGATCGATGTATGTCGGCAAGAACATTGCATGAACATTATAAGTAATGTTACGCACCAACAACATCACAATCTAATAGTGCTTATATATTTTCAGGATATGACAACCGTTATCATCACGAGATCACAACCGGCTTCCTTTCGCCAGTTAGAGCATTTCGCTAAAATAGCTATGACAGGTAAGTACATAACATGATTGACATAAAGTACATAGCTAAACAAGAGGATTCGGGTCACGTGGATTAAAAAGCCAGTCTCTTGATTTTACCTAAACGCAAAAATTGGATTTTTAATACATTTCAAAACATACACTTTGTTGCTTCAAGTAGCATATTAGCTTTTCGCCCGTGACTCCGTCTGCGTAGTCTTTTAACGGGTAGAACATTACTTCTTTATAGCGCAGTCGGTTAAAAAGTAGCTTAATGTCCTTTCTCAGGCTCTGGACTATATCTGGACCAAGTATCAAATCGGTTTAGTACCTACCTACACTATGCCTGATTGCGTAACAGACAGACATAGATACTTTCGCATTTATAACATTAGTAAGGAAGTAAGGATTTAATTCTAGTGTTATTTCAGGTGTGTTCACGGAATGGACCGGCCGCTGGGAGAAAGTGAAACCCTACAAACTGGATCACGTCAGGATACCCGTGTCGCTGCTGTACGGGGAAAATGACAAGCTCACAGAGAAATCGGTAAACTTGCAACTACTATAGTGCCAGTAAAAATCTCCCCCACACTTTTATTTCTGGGCGTAATGGTCCGAGAGCTGGCAAAAAAATTTCCTACAAAATATATTTGGAAGCTTCTGGCAATATGAAAACCCCGGCTGAATCGTCTTATTTTTTTTTTGTATTCTACAGTACACATATTAAACAACATAAAAAAATTGCAAATTGCCTCAAGTATATTTTTGGACACCAAAAAATAATTTAAAAAAGTTTGGGGGTTGATGTAGCCCCGCTACTCACCAGCCAGGTCTGCAGTTTCGTGTTGGGATATAATAGGAGAGGTGCAGGACAAGTTTCAACTTGCCTAAAAATTCCCAAAAATTCTTGCCAGCCCTCCTGCTATGACAAAAAATGGACATAGTAGGGCGGCCGCCCGTAAAATGCAGACACTCGAATAACACTAGTATGTGAAGTCGCTAACCACAAAGAAGCTGCTCCTCAATAACCAGTTGTGTTAATTCTTCAGCCAATATAAATCAACAATCGATATAAAATCCTGGTTAGTTAACAGCATTTGCCCAAACTTGTCAACGTGCCTATATCGATTAGGCGTATCATAAAATTCGGGTGAATGATCTTACAAAGAACATGACGAATGCGATGAAGATGATAAAATCTATTTGTTACATCCGGACTCAGGTTTACGGTCGATAATGACGTTAACAGTTAATGTATAAAATAATTAACATGATGTGCATTTCCTGCTCTAAGGCTGTTTAAAGTTTTTGTTGGGTCGTTAAAGATTGACTGATGTATTGATTAAAGCATCATCATAATCATGTAATAATAATAATAATAATAATTTATTTATTCTCAGATAACAAAGATCCATAGGGTTAGTTATAATGTGTCTTATAGATCTATGTTAGTAATACACAGAATAAAATGAAATACCATAGAGAGAACTCATGGTAGAGGGAATCTGCCCTGCACCACACCACCAGAGGTAGCACAGCACCGATTTATATACGCGCAGTCATATCTACTGGCGATCATACTCAGGATGCAGTTGGCGCTGCCCCGAGCCCTGCGCACGAGAGATGCGCACCTCTTACGCATGATAGTGCGGAAGCAGTCCACCCTCGCTTCTACGAACATCCCCGAGGCACTGCAGTAACGAGGCAGCCCCAGCAACATCCTGAGTGCATTGTTATACTGCACACGGAGGGCGTTGTAAGCTTTCTGAGTATAATTTGCCCACAGGCTGCACGTGTAGAAAGATGTACAAAATAATGAGACAATGATTAATTGACATGAGGGAGTAGGTACCAAATTGTACGATTTTCCGTAACATTTTCATGAATGGCAGATGGAATGGATGGATGGATGGAATGATAAGGTATGATGTGTGTGGATTCCACACATGTTATAAAGAAATATATTTGTGTGATGAACATCGGTGATCGTTCCGAGTCTGTGTGTTTTATTTATATATTTAAGTATAATCCTGTATACCAATTTAAACCTGGTGTTTCTGGTGTACTTCGTAATCGGAACAATCTACTTCCACCATGCGATCTAATGTGATATTTTTTTTTTAGCAAATAATGCGACTAGCCCACGAGCTGAACAGCACCGGGGTGCTGGAGAAGGTGGCTGCAGGCTGCTCCTGGCCCAAGTTCAACCACCTGGACTTCGTGTTCGCGAAAAACATAGGAGACTGTCTCAACCGACCACTCATACGACACATAGGAGAATTATTCGATAAATACTATACAGAATGATTTGTGTGTTTTATTCAGATACCCTAAGAGGCAAGTGTTTTTTTTTTCCTAACTAACATATGATGATGGATTGTGTAGGCTCGTCTTCATCACCAGACTTGCGGGGAGTGGATGGCTCTCACCCCTAAGAGGCAAGTGTTGCCATTATCTTGGTTAAGAAGGGGGTCTAAACATGTTCAACAGCCATTAATAACACAAATTGGCCTATGAATATTATACATAAAAACCTTCCTCAAGAATCCCTCTATCTCTTAATTTTAAAAAATTCCATCAAAATCTGCTGTATTATCGTAAAACTTTAAGCATACATACATAATACATACAAGCAGAAATATGCGGGAAGCGACTTTGCTTTTGGCTATGAAATGAAGTGCAGTTGCAATTTACTAAATTAGATTGATAACAAAAAGATGTTAACTTACAAGAAAATCAAACTGCTTAACTTTGTTTGAAATATCTATTATGAGGCCAACATTATATTCGTGCGATTCATAGAATTTGAAAACAGTAGTCCTGTGACAAAAATTAATGCTTCATACACTATCATAACTACCCTTTAGTATCATAAAATAATGGTAAAAAATGGTATTCATTTCAATACTAGCTGTACCAGCGACTTCGTCGACGTTTCCCGCCGTTTTTTACACATTTTCTATTGTTTCTTTGCTCCATTGGACATAGCGTTTATAGTCTTCCTCGAAAAATGGACTATCCAAGACAAAAATATTTTTTCAATTCGATCCAGTAGTTCCTGAGATTATCACGTTCAAACAAACAAACTCGTTAGATTTATAACATTAGTATAGATGGAGCTTATTATCGAAGGCCAAGACTCATTTTGGGTCACTGCGCAAACATAGTTAGTTAAGCTTACCTTACATACAGCTGCTTTGATAGTAAGAGCTATGGGCTTGTTGGCAGCACCTTGCTGTGCGCCTGTGTTTGTTATCTTTGGTTCTGCTCCCATGCGGTTTGTTTCTGTAAACATAGAATCAATTGATAAGGGATACTTTCAACCAAAATTATAAGCAGATTTAATTCCAGTTTCCTAAATAGCATATTTAATGATAGTGGAGCGCCTTAAGGTTTATACCTCGGAATCCAGGGCCAGTCGATGAATCTTTATATCAAGTTTTGAAATGTGTTTAGAAGAGTATATAAAAAATGTTAAAAAAATATTTTGTGCGATCTCAATTTTTTTATTTTTATTCTATACATAGTATAAAATGAAGTTGCGAAGGGCGCCCAAAATGTGTTTGTTACCTAGGATCTCAAAAAGTACTATATCAATATCTATGCGGTTTTCAATAATGGAAAGAAGACATTCCAGGGACTCTATAGGTGTATAATTTAGGTGTACCTACTTAAGAAATTATTAGAGTAATCGTAATAGTTATCAGACGGACGGAAGAAAAACCGGCCAAGTGCGAGTCGGGCTCGCGCACAAAGGGTTCCGTAGCAGCAAATATAATAAACTTATTATGTCAGATCTATCTTATAAGGTTCAGCCATCGTTTTCAGTGTAAGCACAATAACTTAACCAAAATTACAGTTAAATCAACCTATCTCAAAAACTATAAGAGATACTTTGATCAAACCAAAAATCGTTGAAACAGTTAATTAGCATGCATCACCTCTACTTTTTTTATAATTTTATACCCCGTAGTTATAAAAATAGAGGGGGGGACATACTTTTACGACTTTGAGAGCTGATATCTCAAAAACCGTTCACTTTAAGAAAAATGTTTTTTAGAAAACTTTATATCATTTTAAAAGACCTTTCCATTGATACCCCACACGGGTATGTACATCGAAAAAAAAAATTTCATCCCTCAGTTACATGTATGGGGGGCCCCACCCCCAATTCTTTTTTTTACTATTTAGTGTCATATTTTTGTAGCGGTTCATACAACACATATTCCCATCAAATTTCATCACTGTAGTACTTATAGTTTCCGAGTAAATCGGCTGTGACAGACGGACAGACGGACAGACGGACAGACGGACAGACGGACATGACGAAACTATAAGGGTTCCGTTTTTGCCATTTTGGCTACGGAACCCTAAAAACGAGCTTTTTGGAGGCTTGCATTGCGTGCGCTGCTGAAATAACTCAAAATACAGAATAACAATGTATGGGGGAATTATTCTTCTCAAAAAGTTCTATAAAAAATTTGCAATAGCATATGTCTATCCTTTAAGGTTTAGCCACAATAACGATTTTAGTGGTGTTCAATTATGATTAAAAATCACTAACTTTATTAATTTTCTGCCTACTGCCTACGCCTTAAGTACGATAGCATGAATATTAATAGCCTATATCCTTTTCTAGGTTACTATCTATCTCCTAACTAAATTTCATCAAAATCCGTTCAGCCGTTTAAGCATGATAGAGCAAAACTCCCAGCAAAAACCATTAAAAAATCACAAATTCAATTCAGTTTTCTGCCTACTTCCTACCCCCTAAGTACGATGACGTAATTATTTATAGCCTATAACCATTTCTAGGTTATCATCTATCACCATACCAAATTTCATCAAAATCCGTTCAGCCGTTTAGACGTCAAAGAGCAAAAGTCCTAACAAAAACGACTAAAAATCACTAACTCAATTTAGTTATCTGCCTACTGCCTACCCCCTAAGAACGATAGCAAGATTATTTATAGCCTATAATCATTTCTAGGTTATCATCTATCACCATATCAAATTTCATCAAAATCCGTTCATCCGTTTAGACGTCAAAGAGCAAAAGTCCTAACTAAAACGCCTAAAAATCACTAACTCAATTTTGTTATCTGCCTACTGCCTACCCCCTAAGAACGATGGCGTGATTATTAATATCCTATAACCATTTCTAGGTTATCATTTATCACCATACCAAATTTCATCAAAATCCGTTCATCCACTTAGACGTCAAAGAGCAAAAGTCCTAACAAAAACGACTAAAAATCACTAACTCAATTTAGTTATCTGCCTACTGCCAACCCCCTAAGAACGATGGCATGATTATTTATAGCCTATAACCATTTCTAGGTTATCATCTATCACCATACCAAATTTCATCAAAATCCGTTCAGCCGCTTAGGCGTGAAAGAGTAACAGACAGCATTTATAATATTAGTAAGGATTAATACACAAGATGCATTTACAATGCCGAGGGCGGAGATGGCGGCGGCGCGGCTGCGTTCCGTCGTTGTGTCATATAGTTAATGGTAAAATTATTTTTGTAAATCATTATTTTTTGTAAAAATTTAATAAATTAACATTGAAATTACTCAGCAAATATAATTTATCACATAAACAATTGAAATTTCTACTATAAAATTTTTTTCCCCCCTTCCGCCTCTCATTTTTCAGTAAATTGTTGTTAAAAATTGTTGTAAACGAGATCGGCCATTTTTTTTTTTTTTACTTTTTTCTTTCAGGTTTTAATAATGCAATCAAGCACTTCCTATACACATTCATTGACTGGCCCTGGATTCCGAGCTTTTACCATTTTCATGTTTTACGGAACTCCACTATAATTAATCTTATATAACTCAAAGATGACTGAGTGACATATCTATCAAAGGACAGCCTAAACCACTGGACAGATTAAATTAAAATTTGGCATACAAGTAGATGTTATGACATAGGCATCCGCTAAGAAAGGATTACCCCAAATGAAGCAAGGATGGTTCTAGTAACCCACACTCACTCATTGGTTCAGCATAAATGAAGAGGAAATAAAACTTTCCGAATGTAATGGCAGTATTATGATCATAAATTGGTTTACATAGACAATCTACCCTATGGCATGGACAAAATTAGCCAGTGAAAAAATTACAAATCACAACTCTTTCGGGACACAACACATGACCTGACAAGACAGGATGGATTGCATTTATTAAATACTTGAATATGAATGGGTCAAGAACAAAACTTTGATCTGGGATAAATGATTGCAGCATCAAGTAGGTTATGGACCAGATAACAAGAACATAAGAATATTGACTTGTTCTGGTACTGAAAGCCAACCACCATGCTAATAGTTAAGTCAATAGCTGCACTCCAATACTTTCAAATCAGATTCCCTGTCGAAATTCTCATTTTGAGACTAGAATTTCACAGCTATTTAAGAAGGTGCTCTTTGGAATTTCACATGCATATAATGTCCATAAAAGGCTGTATGTCTTGGTATATAAAGGATAACATAAGCCAAGTACTTAGTCACGTAGCGTGTAATATTTTAATTATTAATTAGAGATTATGTTTCTGTTTATACACAAAGTCGGCAGAGCTCCAAACACTCAGTATAAGTATCAATTTACCTTTGTTTGGCATATCCCACAAAGAAATAGCACTGGTAAATTAATTATCACTTAAATTTAAGTTATATAAGAGTCTACATCTTGTTTTAACTTGAAAAATTAGTAAAATTTTTCACAAAACACAACGACACCAAAACATTCCATCTCAGCTGTCAAGTCAGGTGTCAAAACATCTGTCATAATAATACTGTGTAGAGAGCAAACAAACATTATATGGAAGTGCAAGCTCTATGGATGCAGAATCTAAATACCTAAATCAATGTACAGCAATATGACCCAATGTTAATTATTTTTCACTGAGACTAGATGTGTGGAAATGAACTGAAGTAGATAATTATATCGATATGCTGATCTAAAAGTAGATCTAAAGGGAAAAGAAAACTAAAGTCAAGTCACTTTTGACGTCTTGAGAGATGACGGCTGAGTGTGACTCCGGCACATTTTCAATTTACTTTGGGTTTTAATCTAATTAGATTAAATAAGTGATTCATGTAAATAGTAAACGATTAATTAGCTTTATTGCATAATTATTTAATTAACAACCATGGACCTCCACCGGCCGGTTGATCCAAATAAGGTAAAGTTTTTGTTATCTTGCTCAAATCTTATTTTACTCATTAAACATGAAAATGTACATCAATAAAATGTTATTTTATGTTTTGTAGACCTATGAGGAGTTAACCTCCGAGGAGAAATTGAGGTAAGCATATTATGAAAATAATTAGAGCACTATAAATAAATCTGCAGGTAATGATTATCAGAAAACTGTTTACTCTATCAATAATGTCTTGGAAATTCCAGAATTATTTACACAGTTTTCCCCACTCTCGTCCTTGAAGTTTTAATATTGCCAACTGGACCAATAATTCAATTCCAAGCCTAAGAATAATTCAGAATTACATATTGTATTGAATTTAATTTAGAAAATCAAAACCATGGAGTTGATAGCAGGAAAAATGTTATGAATGAGTTTTGATCTGATAAGTTTTATTTCCTAGGTTCTATTGTTATTTTTGAAGGCTATTTATAATATATAAATATCTAATCACAGTCTAATATTTGGCATGTATGCAGCACAGTACATGATTACTTCATAGAAATTTGATAAGATAACAACTACAGATCAACAAATGGCTGTGTCTATTATACATTAATGATATTGTAAATTATAAGTCTTTATATCATAAACCCCAAATCAAACATTCAAATTATCATGAAATTTGTCTTGTTTGAACTTTAATATTCATATGATTATTTTTGTAATTATTGCTTGAATTAATTAATGACTGTTATTCATTATATTTTGATGGCTAACATATACAATAAAATGGATTATTTACAATATAGTCAATGACCATCAATTTCCTAAGCATATTTACTTAGATCTATAAAACAATGCAATTATTATTTCTATTTCTATTATGGAAGAATATAATATAACAAAATATCTTCAAAAATTCAGATGTGTATGCATTTTAATAGATATCATAGATTAAAACATTTTATCTTTTTTTTTCCCATCTCTGTCCATTTCCAGCCATACCTAAACATGATTTTAAAAATTTTATCTTTTAATTAATTTTTTTTTTCAAAATAGGTTTGACCATCAAAAACTGCATGAGATGCACAAAGGCCATGAGTCGATGCACACCACCATGGTGATGATCCTCATCGTCACGCTGATTGTTGCACAAGTGATTGTCGTAGAATGGAAGAAGAGGCATTACAGATCTTATGCAGTAAGTCTTAGAATATACTATTGCATAACTGCCTCGTTGGTCTATTGGTAGTAAACGCTGCGTAAGGACCGAGAGGTCCCCGGTTCGAGTCCGGTGTCGGGAAAAATTTGGGTAAGTTTTTCTGTAATAAAATTACTCAGCCCGGAGTTAAGAAGTTGGCGGTTGAACGCCCATGCCTCGGAAAGCACATTAAGCTGGTGGTCCTGCGACCAATCTCTCATCGGTCATGTCGGATTGCCGTCTCACCAAACTATGAGAGTAAAGGAATAGAGAGTGCACTTGTGCACTATAATATGTCCTGCGCACTTAGCTGTTCTCAATTGAGATCGGCCGCCATGGCTGAAATCGGTCGGACGCCTTATTATACTATTGCATACAATGGCAGCTACTACTATACTGCTAGTACCATGGTATTTGCCATTTTCAACAAAGGTTAATCTATTTGTCATCCATCAATAATATAGGCCACAAATATTGCCCTCAATGATAGTACATCAAGCACACTATTGTTGTTATGTATGTACATACATATTGAATTACTTGTCATTCATTTAATAATGATAGTTTTAAGATATTACTTTCACAATTCATTTATGATGATTTTATAATTGACCACAATTTTATTGCTGTTAAGTTATAAAAATGTCGACTGTAAATAACAAGTTTCATTATTATGTGTTACTAAAAGTTGCTGGCACAATACAGTTTATTCAATTATTCATAACTTGCGTCTAAGATTAGCGATTAAACACAACTATTTAGAAACCCAATGTTTTAAGCTACAGCACTTGTGACACTCAAGATGACAAGTGCTTTGGTAAAGTACAGTTTAGTTGTAACTTTAGAATACAGTGGTGGTAGAATTTCAGTTTATCAATAAAACATATTTTATTCATAACTAGTGACCCGCCCTCGCTTCGCTACGGGTATATTGTACAAAAAAACCCTTCCTCTTGAATCTCTCTATCTATTGGACAAAACCGCATCAAAATCCGTTGCGTAGTTTTAAAGATATAAGCGCACATAGGAATATAGGGACGGAAAATGCAACTTTGTTTTCTACTATGTAGTGATGATAGCATGTGTGCTATAAATGAATAAAGCAATTGATTAATCACATAGGATTGCTGTCTCACTGAACTATCAGAGTGAGGGACTGTAACTATAATTTATTTATTTATTTGAGCAACCAACAAGAACATACACCTTAAAAGTAATAATTGTACATAATAACATCAGGTTCACAAGACATTCCATCAGTCCATGTCAGAGGCCTACGGGCGGCTTAAAAACTCTGACACCAGGTTGTTCATCAACCATATGATAAGAAGAAGAAGACAAGACATTGTGCATAATGACCTGCTTGTTAGCTGTTCCCTATCAAGATCGACCGCCATGACTGAAATGGATTACTGCCTACCCTATATAAGTGATAGAATGCTAGTGAAGTGGAGTGTAAAAGCGTCGATGGCCGAGTGGTTAAGGTTGTTGCTTGCCATGCGAGAGGTCGCCAGTTCAAACCCCGCCAGGTACCAATGTGTTTTTCAAATTTGAAATTCATATGTTCCATCATTCGACGCTTTAACGATGAAGGAAAACATCGTGAGGAAACCAGCAAACCTGAGAGATTTTTCTACGGTGTGTGAAACCATGTCAGAGGCCTACGGGCGGTTTAAAAACTCTGACACCAGGTTGTTCATCGACCATTCGATAAGAAGAAGAATGCTAGTGGATAGATGGCGAGTTGTGACAGATTCTTGTCGCCAGGATTTGGCATCCGCATAAAACTATCGAACAGGGCAAAGCGACCGCAACAGCAGCTACACAAATATACACAAATATACTTAATACACACCCAGACAAGGAACAAACACCGATGTTCGTCATTCAAATGTTTGTCCCGAGTGGGAATCGAACCCACGACTCTGGGAACCGTAGGTAGTAAACCAGGGATACTAAACACTGTTCCGCCGAGCCAGTCAACTCAACAGTCAGTCAACTCTCACTCTTAACACATTAATTTCCTTTTCTTTTCCAGTTCTTCACGATGATATCGATGTGGTCGATCCCGGTGGTAATGAGCGCGCGCAACCACTGGTGGCGGTTCATCGTGGTGTGGTCGGTGTTCACGATGCTCACGGGCGTGGTCATCAGGAAGTGCTCGTATAAACCGATGTCTGTCACCACGCCCAGGTTAGTGTTGTGTTTACTTATTGTTATTGGTAATTTTTTATTTGTTAGCTTATGTTTACCTGATGGTATACTTTTGGAGAAAAATTGTCACCACAAACGACTCACTATACCAGAGCCGCTCTAAGTTGGCCGATTTGCTACATGTCAGACTGACTGCACTAGTGAGGGACAACGGTAAAATTGCCGAAGTATATAAGTAACAGTTATTTCCACTTTATAACCAAGCAAGGTCTATCTATAACAAATTTTTATTAAAAACATTAATTCACATCCAAAAGATTGAATTTAAAATCCTTATTTATAAATAAATTTATTTTTAAAATATTCAATACTTCATCCTATTTTTAAAAAATACCTGGTGAGTATTACCCACTACGTCACTATGAAAACGTGTCAAACGGCGTAACCTTGTAAAAGCGTAATACAGAGTGGAAATTTTACGTTTTCTTTTTATAATTCAATTATTTTAGGTAATAAAAGACAAATAATTAGATAATTAGGTGCATTTGACATTTTGAAATAACGTCTTATTTTTTAAAGTTGTTGTTTATGATTCGCTAAATATGAGCCTCTTAACAAGGATAAATGCAAAATATAAAATAAAAAGTGTCAAATCAGTCTTCTAAGAACGGCTCCGGTTTAATCAGAATGTACTGTTGAAGACTCAAATATATATAAACTAGTGACACGCCCTCACTTCTCTTCGGGTTCCTATATTAAACTTTCCTCTTGAATCCCTCTTACAATCATATCATAAGTGGAAATCGAACCCAAGACTCATAGTAAATTGTCACTACCAGCACTAATAGCAATTCAATTTATCCATGTCACGTTTTCCTTTTAAACACACCACATTAACTTATTTATTAGTTTTCTTAGATTTGATAACATAGTTACATACAAGATTTAAGACTTTCGCGTTCCATTACAATAAATAAGTCTTTATGGGTCTACACGAGGTATTAGGGATAGCAATTACATAGCTACTTACTGTCCGACGTTTCGACTGGGTTACACCAATCATGGCCGCGAGCGAACTGGCGCCGCCCGTCTTCGTTTTCCACAGCAGTTTTGAACTTCTAAATTCACCCCCGATTCAGCACTATATAGTGTCGTTTGTACAGCTACCCACATTTGTCCGACACACAACACTCACAGTATCCGTGTTTATATTAGGCATGATTGGTGAAACCCGGTCGAAACGTCGGGCAGTAAGTAGCTATATAATTGCTACTCCTAATATCGCATGTAGACCCATAAAGACTAATATTTATAGTTACATACATACAGGTAAAAAAGCGTCGGTGGCCGAGTGGTTAAGGTCGTTGCTTGCCATGCGAGAGGTCGCCAGTTCAAACCCCGCCAGGTACCAATGTGTTTTTCAAATTTGAAATTCATATGTACCATCATTCGACGCTTTAACGGTGAAGGAAAACATCGTGAGGAAATCTGCACACCTAAGAAGAAATTCTAAGGTTGTGTAGTCGACCAACCCGCACTTGGCCAGCGTGGTCGACTAAGGCCTTATCGCCCTAGTTTAGGGTAGGCCCGTGCCCCAGCAGTGGGGACGTATATGGGCTGAAGATGATGATGACATACAGGTGGACCTAATAAAAGTGTGTTAAAAAGCTAAAACTCTTCTTCACAGATTAGTATACAAATGGTTCTACCTAATATACAAGCTGAGCTGTCTGTTCGGAGTGTTCGGGTACGTGGTGATGATCCTCACGTTCCTCGGTCTAAACCTGCTGTTCGGTCACAAGCCGCAGGCCTGGATGGACGTGGGGCTGCTGTGTATGTTCTACGGACTGTACTTCGGGGTCCTGGGCAGGGATGTGGCTGAGTACTGCACGGATAAGATGGCTTCTCATATAGGGGTGAGTTTTGGTTTGAGTGTTTTGAAATTAGAGTTTGTCCGATACATGTTACGGTTTATATAAAAAAAAATATGTAAGTTGACGCCTACCTTAAGACATACTTAGAACCTCCACTCAGTATGCAAACAATACATTTCCTATTGTGTCTGGTACTACTAACTACCACTAAGCAAATGTGTCAAAATCAAAATCAAAATGTCTTTATTTATACATATAGGCAATTTATATGCACTTATATGCATATACATATTGTGTTTCAACATAATATTGTATTGTTTTAGTATTACACCAAGGAAGGTATTCCGACGAGACAGCTGGAGACCAACGTGTGCGCTGTATGCGGGAACCAGCTGCTAGTCAACGAGAACGAGGAGGGCGTGTTGGGTGAGACTTACCTCTTAACTAATAAAAAAATAAACGTTAGAAAAAAAGAAAACAAATGGGCTTAAATGTTCTCTGAGTGGAGTAAGAGTTCTGGAGTGGAGACCGCGTCTCGGCAAACGTAGTGTAGGACGCCCTCCGGCCAGGTGGTGTGACGATCTGCGCAGGACGGCTGGTAGGAGCTGGATGCGAGTGGCCGAGGACACAGAGTAGTGGAGTGCATTTGGAGAGGCCTATTCCAGCAGTGGACAGGGGTGGACTGATAATGATGATGATGAGCTAAAATCTATGAGAGATTCTATATTTTTACGCCCGCGACTTCGTCCGCGTACAGACGTTTAACGGGTAAAACATTACTTCCTTATAGCGCAGTCGGTTAAAAAGTAGCCTTATAACTTTTCCTAGGCTCTGGACTATATCTGTACCAAATTTCATTTAAATCGGTCCAGTACTCTATACGTGAAAGCGTAACAGACAGACAGACAGAGTTACTTTCGGATTTATAATATTAGTAAGGATTTTTAATTTTATTTAGCAAATGGTTACAATTTTTATGGGAATTGAGTGAGACAAACTTCAGCTTACTGAAAGGTACTTCGGACAGTGGGGCTACCATGAGTTTAAAACTTACGCGCTCGATATCGACTACGTAAATATGTCTATGAAAAACATGTACAGCGCCGGCTGGTGGTTACGCGAAGAACTACAATCGGCCATATGAAAAAAACAACTCGATAGGTTTTTAACGTACGTAAGTTTACGATAGCCAACTCATGGTAGGCCCTCTGTTCAATTTCAGTGATAATGTCTCGTATTTACCTCGTTTTTACCACTGAAAAGTATACTAATTCACTTTGACAGAGAACACATACAAGCTGTCGTGTGGGCACGTGTTCCACGAGTTCTGCATCCGCGGCTGGTGCATCGTGGGCAAGAAGCAGACCTGCCCCTACTGCAAGGACAAGGTCGACCTGAAGCGCATGTTCACCAACCCGTATCCTTTGCAAATACGAATGTTTACATAGAAATGATATGAGGCCACCAGAGCCAGAGTGACAAACCAAAATTAGGGGAATAGGGAATGCGAAAATGCTGCGTTAGGACCAAGAAAAAAAAGCGTCGATGGCCGAGTGGTTAAGGTCGTTGCTTGCCATGCGAGAGGTCGCCAGTTCAAACCCCTCCAGGTACCAATGTGATTTTCAAATTTGAATTTCATATGTACCATCATTCGACGCTTTAACGGTGAAGGAAAACATCGTGAGGAAACCAGCACACCTGAGAGATTTTTCGACGGTGTGTGAAGCCATGTCAGAGGCCTACGGGCGGCTTAAACTCTGGCACCAGGTTGTTCATCAACCATACGATAAGAAGAAGAACCAGAGTGGCAAACCAAAATTAGGGGAATAGGGAATGGGAAGAATGCTGCGTTGGGACCAAGACATCCCCGGTTCGAGTCTGGGGGTTGTTAGTTAGCCGTAAGTCATGAAGTTGGCGGTTGCACGCCAATTTTCTGGTCCTGGAAAGCACGTTAAGCCGGTGATCCTGCGCCTGGTTCGGCTCATCGATCATATCGGATTGCCGTCTCACCGAACAATGACAGTGAGAGATCATCAAGTGCATTTGTATTAGCGCGCTAACTAACTTATGCACTATAGTAAAAACGTCATGCTTTCTCATGATCTCCATTGAAATCGGCCGTCGTGACCGAAATCGGTTTGTTATATAATAACATCATCAACATCAGAACACCTTTTGTTGTTACACATTTAGTTTCCCGGACTGTCTACGATTGCGAATTAGAGTAGACTTGCAGGTGAGCTGGTAGGTTGGGCTCTGGCCCCATATTGTTTTATTTCTTAAGAACTTTTCTTTACTTCTATTTCGAAATAATAATATTTATATAATTTTTTTTTTAGACTTTCGCGTTCCATTACACTAAATATTAGTCTTTTGTGGGTCTACACGCGTTATTAGGAGTAGCAAATTACATAGCTACTTACTGCCCGACGTTTCGACTGGGTTACAACAATCATGGTCGCGAGCGAGTTCGCCAGTCGAAACGTCGGGCAGTAAGTAGCTATGTAATTTGCTACTCCTAATAACGCGTGTAGACCCATAAAAGACTAATACATATTTAATATTTTTATAAGTCTATGTGTTTTTTGTGTGTGAATAATCTAATCATGGTAATTCCATCATTTTCCTTAACCACTTACCCAGTTGGGATCGCCCCCACATTCTCTTCGGACAGCTCCTGGACTGGATCCGCTGGCTCGTGGCGTGGCAGCCTCTAATACTCTTCTGTGCCCAAGGGATCAACTGGCTACTAGGCCTCGAGTGATACAAAACACACCTTACACCCCATGGAATAAGGACTAATGTGCCCTGAGCGTGGATTACGGACCGAGGTATATAAGTGTTGCAGTTTTGATTGGTTATGTATTGTGACGCGTTCGGCCGGATACTGAAATGTTAAACTTCTTATACATTTAAGTAGTTTCTAGGTTCAATACTGACTCAAATATGACTCAACAATGCAAGCGATGTATGTTAGTTAAAGTAGCTAGTTGAAATTCTTATTGGAAGCTCCCTAGACAGCTATTGAAGACATCAGAACCAGAGTGACCCAAGTGACATGGGCCGAAATAGTGTGGCTCGAGTAATCTGGGCCCCTATACTGTGTATTAATAGAGTATATGGAGTTATGATTTTTATGAAATACTAGCTTTCTTCCCACGACTTCGTCCGCGTAGAGATGTTTAACGGGTAAAACATTACTTCTTTATAGCGCAGTCGGTTAAAAAGTAGCCTATGTCCTTTCTCAGGCTCTGGACTATATATGTACCAAATTTTATTTAAGTCGGTTCTATGCGTGAAAGCGTAACAGACAGACAGACAGAGTTACTTTCGCATTTATAATATTAGTAAGGATTAATTCAATACAAATTATAACGACACTTGTGCTTGTTTACTAAAACCATTGAACTATTCTGGCTATTGACTAAGGGGTTTGAAAGAGGACATTTCAATAGTCAACTAAAAAATTGCAACTTGTAGTTTGGGCCACTTTGATTCTGGTGGCCTCAAATTGTCGCTAAAGGTAATGAGTAGCCATGTCCACAGAGCGGCAAAATATCGTTTAAATCTTACCTTTTTAATAAGTTACACTAGTTTGATGTAGCAGTAACAACCACAAGTAAAAAAGCAATAGTATGCATTTATAAGGCATGTAGCGCTACCATGAGTTAGCTATCGAAAACTTACGTACGTTAAAAACCTATGGAATAGTTTTTTTCATACTACCGATTTTAGTTCTTAGCGTTACCGCTAGGGGCGCGGTACATTTTTTCATAGACATTTTTACGTAGGCGATATCGAGTCTGTCACTTTATCAACTCATGGTAGCGCTACTGGTCGCCCTAGTTTAGGGTAGGCCCGTGCCCCAACAGTGGGGACGTATATGGGCTGAGGATGATGCATTTATACACCATGAAATCTTAGTGGTTGTTTTCCCGCAGTAAAATGATTCTATCTTAGTAGCACAATAGATTTGTGCAGTTCTTTTTTATTTAAATCAATAAATGCCGGTTTAACGAAAGGTTTAACCGAAACTAGAAAGCACGTTCGAACCGCTTTATGACATAGGGCGTAGAGCTTTTTTAGCTTTAAGCAATTATTTCATGCGACAAGCGGTACCTGATGACGTCAAATCTTATAAAAGAATGATACCTTCTCTTGTTTTTGAGTTGGAAAAGTTTTATTTTGAAAAATTGTAAAAAAAAAATATTTTTTTTAAGGAATAACTGCCACGGGAAAACAACCACTAAAATTTCACAAAGATCTATCAAAGAGCAACTTACACTGTTAAACAAATATTTGTCAATTTAAAAAACTTAAAGTGCAACAAATGTTTTAAATTTAGAAGTTGCTGGCTTGCAGAAGCTTAAAATAATTAAATAATTAACTTAAATGGCATTTTAGTATTCGGCCAATTGGAAACAGTTTATCCTCTTCCTAGTACAAGTCTTAAACTGGCTAGACTCGAATATGATACAAAATGGACTTTATGTGTGAAGGAATAAGGACAGTATTGTAGCTAGCAGTTGGACTCCAGTGCAACGAAATGTGGACATTTCCGATATCTATCCTTCACTCTTCTGTTATTTAATCTGTAACTGGGTATTTGAATTGCATATGAAAATACCTCTTTCTGGATCGTCCTTTTTAATGTATGTTATATATAATTCAAATATATTTTATGCTTATCTTAATTTAAACTTATTCATTGTGAAAATTTGTGCAACAATCATGTATGTTCTTACACGATTATAGAGACTTGTTTGCACAAGTTTCATATTTGCTGATTTTTATAGACATTTCTGGTTTAAATTTATTTTAGCATCATGTTTTTCTATTTAATTATGCATGGGACTTCTCGCGATATGATTAGCAATAATCTATTTTTTCCCCGACGTTGACCTTTAATAACCCAACCCGTTAAAAACCATAATACCTACTATTTAATGTAGCTACGTAATGTAAAGCAAAAGTCTTAAATTATTCTATTTGTAGTTTAAATATATTTGAGCTTCTTTTTGCCTGAAGTTGAAGTAAAATTGATTAATTACTGCGTGTAGTTTAGTAACCTATTGTTCAAAAGAAAATTGGCGCTCCTGACTTTTAAGCCAGGAGCTGTACATTCGATACTACGGGGCTAAGACAAGGTAACTACTTATATCAAAACGATAACGAAGTTCGAAAAGTATAAAACGTATGGGATTGACATTGGATCTTCCACGTGATTTATCGCGTCTCATGTCAATCCCATACATTTTATACTTTTCGAACTTCGTTATCGTTTTCATATTGTTACTTTGTCTACGGCACCAGACCCAAAACGAAACGAACCGAAACCAGAAGTGTTTATTTATTTATGAACGGTTGAAAAAGAAATGCTTTAACATCGTTGCTTATTTTTAAAGTTGGTTAGATCCTTGATCGTACATTAGACAATGCTAGATTTTGTATGAGAAGTGGCGCCTTATTTTCGAGTGGCCATCAACCTTGTTTTTACAATGCATATTAGTGTAAAGAACCAACCAAACATACTGACTAAGGCATGTTTAACCCCTAAATTCAAGGCAACGATTGATGGCTTCTCGAAAAAAAAACGCCATTTTCAGGCATTGGCTTTTATTTGAAAAATTTTGTGTAGGCGACGATTTATATAAGTCGAAGTTCGTTGGAAAATGAATAATACACGAATGGTCCAATTTCATGAGTATTATTTATTATTATAAATGAGAGCCGCGTGTTGACGACCACTGGAATTATTAGAATTAGTGCAAGTTGTGTATGTGATTGTTTATCGAATTCTTAAGAAGTACTTTTTAAAGTAATTTGCAATTATTGTATCACATTTGTAGTTAATTATTAGGCGATTATTCAAATATGTCTTATGTTTTAATTTATTTAATTTGAAATGCTGCCGCGACATTGTTTGATGCAAAGTTATACAAGTGGTATTCTAGAACTTAATTGAATAATAATGTCGTACATATGTATTGATTATTGAATTGATACATAGCATTCTTACAGATATAATAATACGAATTTATTTATGTATTAACAAGTTCACTGTCTCACAGCCCTCATATGGGCTGCGACAAATGATTTTCTAGTGTCTATCTTGATCTTTCTGTGTGGAAAGTGAACGGGTTAACAACTAACGCACACACATAGTGAATACTGAATACATCACTATGGACGTGTACTTTCAGTCAAGGTAACAAATAAATTCAGCTCACTAGGATTTTTCCGCAGATAAAACCTTAAATGACTGGACTAAAACGGCAATATACATTATACATGAAATCCAATGTACATGAGAGTACATTGTATTAAAATTTTGAGGATTATTCCACTTTACTCCTGAAGATCAAAGGGAAAAGATTGCCTGTGTCATTGAGAGAGCTAAGTCTAACACAAAGTGGTAAACGCCGTTTTTGAAGGACATTTAATTGTTTGTTCGACTTCTAAATGCGTATAGGTAATGCTTGTCACATTGCGTTTCAGTATTCGATCCTCGGATATGTATTTAGCACTGTATCTACGTCTGTCTCACCCTAATGATGGTTCGTTAAATCCCGTTTGTATATTCTATTCTAATGGAATAAGGAAGTATTTTCATACTTCCTGTAATAAATATAAGTATTTCGTTGAGTGGCGAGTTAGCGGTTTGCAAGTATTGATTAATGCAATTTTATTCGTTGTGTGTAATAATTAATGTACATAAAATTATTTATTAGTCCATTCCAATTCATTTCTAGTTCACAGGTGTTGAAATGTGTATAATATTTATACAAATATGCCCTAAGGTTTAATGTAATAGTTTAAAACGGTTTGTAGTTCTTTTGTACAAAATAAATCTGATTCAATATTTTGTTTCCTTGTGTTTTTATTGTCTATTATAATAGGCCATTGGACTAAAAAAATATGATTAGTCCATTATTTAGATTATTTAAAAATATTGTACTCGTATTTTTTATTTTGTTTCACAAACAAGAAATTATGAAGATGTTTAGAAGTTTTGTATGATGTCAAGTTATGGTACAATTTTTACCTAGCCGAGACATCACAAGCCATCACTCCAGAAGTTTGATAAGCTATTGAAAAACAAATAAAAGTGTCCCAAATTTTTGTATAAACTAACTTACTACTAAATAGAATAATAAGATTTTGACCCAGTCGTCACGCCTATTAGCTTTTTTTTATTTATTAGCTAGTTATTCACATCTGGGTGTGGATAATCTTGTCCACAGTGTTATATTATTCGACGCTTTAACGGTGAGGAAAAACATCGTGAGGAAACCAGCACACCTGTGAAGAAATTCTAAGGTTGTGTAGTCGACCAACCCGCACTTGGCCAGCGCGGTTGACTAAGGCCTGTACCGGTACCATGAGTTGGCTATCGAAAACTTACGTACGTTAAAAACCTATCGAGTTGTTTTTTTTTTCATACCACCGATTTTAGTTCTAGCGTTGGTTATGCCCAGAGGCGCTGTACAAGTTTTTCAAAGACATATTTACGTAGGCGATATCGAGTCCGTAACTTTTCAACTTATGGTAGCGCTACTGATCGCCCTAGTTTAGGGTAGGCCCATGCCCCAGCAGTTGGGACGCATATGGGCTGATGATGATGTTAAATTACCTTTATTAATCGTCAGGGATTGGTAGTCCCTGGCTGATTGTCCTCCTAGCTATTGGAGATCCATGTTAATTTCACCCGGCTATAAAAGGTGTCCTCCAATGTTCCTTATTCTAGGGAAAGTAACTACTCTGATCAATAAATATTATTGACAATACGCGATTTAATGTAATGGTAGGTACCTACAATGTATGTAGATACATAGTTACTTATAACTCTACACTTCCAACTCTCTTGATCAGGAGAAAAATTATATTATAATCAGTTTGACGAAAACTTAGCAAAACCTGTTTTCAATCAACAGAAGAAAACAAAACCGTCGTTCCATTTTCCAACAGCTGTCATAGTTCATAATTGTTTCTCAAAATGAGGGACAAAGCCGACAATTTGCCGATAACAATGTAAGCCGTATCAAAACAAATCAAATAATAAAAATATTTAGTGTTAACCTTCAAGGATCGTAAATTGTGTGTGTAACGGAACCATGTTGTCGACGTCAGCTAGGTTCTGCATCGCGGCCGGCCGGCAGCACGGCGTACTGCCCCGAAAGAATAAACTGGTGCATGTCGTCAGCGGATACAGTGAGTATAATAATAATAATAATAATAATAATAACTTTTATTCAATACTTATATACTTAACTAGCTGAGCCAGTTTCCCCCGTTTTTTACACATTTTCCATTGTATCTTTGCTCCTATTGGTCGCAGCGTGATGTTATATAGCCTAAAGCCTTCCTCGATAAATGGTCTATACAAGATTTTTTCAAATCGAACCAGTAGTTCCTGAGATTAGCGCGTTCAAACAAACAAACAAACAAACAAACTCTTCAGCTTTATAATATTAGTATAGATTTTAAACTGTCATAGTTACACACTGAAACTGTGTGGGATATTTACCATGTTGCTTTGTTTGAATGAGCTCCCGATTTTTCGGCACTGTTGCAAGCTCCATGATCACGGGTGAACTGTAGGACTGCGAGAATGACGGTAGGTGTAAGGGCAGACATATCGGTCTACCCTCTTTCTCAGTCTTTTATTACGCACGACACTACTACCATAGTTCACAATACAATACAAATAGTTTATTTCCAGAAAACATGTGAAATATTGAGCATTACAGTAGGTCCCACACTAGGAAAGGTCCTGTATCGTGGGCACCTTGTATAAGGCACAAAACCAGGAGAGCGACATATTACATTTGAAACAAAAATTAAATCATTATCATCATTAAAACAAAACAACTTGGTAAATATCCCGGACAGTTTAAGTTTTCTGGTAGTGAGTGTTAGGCTTACCATACACGGACCGCTCGAGCAGTTAGCCAGTGATCAACATACACGGACCTCTTGCAGATATAGTCAACAGTTTATGCCTGGCGACTACCTACTTGAGAATTCATCGTGCTGCTAACTGCTCGGAGCAGTCACGACTGCTCGACCGGTTCCGTGTATGTGTGAACGTAGAATCTGTAGTTTATTATGCAGTCACAGCTTCAAGCAGGCGGATACTGCTTGCGGACGTTCCGATCTTCCGCGTTGTGTGCTATTTGTAATTTATATGCAACCACGTGACGTTCCGCCAGGGATGATCCGCGTCGGAGTTTCCGCGTAATGTGGCTCTGGCCTTATGGCCTTATGCAAGTGTCTCACTACCGCTTACCATCAGGTGGAGTGAGGTCATCTTGTTAGCCTTTTATAAAAAATTAAAAAAAGTGTATCTTGCATCACCTAATTTTAAATTGACCTTATGCAAGTGTATCTTGCATCAACTTATTTAAAATTGACCGCGTCGGGTTTATTTGGAAACTGTGCCCCTCGTCCGCGTAGGGAGAGGTGCGATGCTACGGAGCGCAAAAACTAATCAAAGTGGCCAATAGGTAAGATACAAGGAACTGAGTTTCTCTGCTCCGCTGTTTCGCTCCGTGCCCGAGGAGAGGTAGTCTAACGCAGCGTAACGTAGAAGAGCCGTCCGCATCTGCCGCTATAATATTTAGGTATATATGCTGTGGCGTATGTTTTCCATTAGATTTCGGCACTATTTTGGCAAAGTAGTAAATTAAACATTTTTGTTCCAAGATAAGGTAGTAAGTAGATCTAGGGACTTACCTACTTACTCATAACAGTTCCATTCTTGCTTCTCTACCCTACCTTAGGAAAACTTATAACTAATAGATTTGTGCTATGCTGTATCTACCTTAGCAGCTTTAACATTTTCGAATCTTCACATAGTCAAATAGGTTCAAAATTCGTAATCGAAACCTTATAGGAAGGGCTTGGGCTTGGGCTTGGGCAACTTTGACCAATTCATAATACGGGTCCATAGTTTTGTAACGAGAATGTGCTTACAACAGGCGGCCGCAACAAGCACGACAAGGGCTCGTGCTGCAAAGACATCGCCCAAACGGAAGGCAAGCGCGTGGAGCCGTGGCCGAAGAGCGACCCGCCGCCGCCGGCCTGGCGCTGCACCTGCCCCAGCGAACCGCAGCCGCCCAACTACGACCCGTACCGCATCAAGGTGCCCGATGTGGTCGTGCCGCCGCTCCCGCCCGCCAATGCTAAGGTACTTGAGCTGTTTTACAGAGCGGTGACAACGGATGAGTAGCGCTCAACTAGAGTGTAGTTATTGTTGATATCACGGAGCATGTGCAAGGAGAAGTACGTGTCATTAACAGGGGGGTATTATTATTTGGCTTTAATATATAGCAGTACTCTCATATGAGCCACGCCTACTAAAAAAATCATATTCATAAAATTGAATCACAGAGCACAGCAACACTAAGGCAGTCTTCTCTGTGTACCTACTTGCTCCATGTTAAGCATTACTACTTAATCTTTAAGCTAAAATTTAAGCTGTTTAATTTTTAATTTCTTAGAAACGTCATCCCTTTAGTATTGTTGATTAGTCATATAACAAATATTACGTACCTTGCGACATGTGTTTTGAGTGCGTTCGACGAAATCAGAGCCCCCACGCCGTGGAAATGAAATATCTAATGAATCCAGCTTGTCCTTTGTCCATCAGCGGGCCGTGGTGCTGACGACTGGCCAACCGGGCGACCAGCAGGGCTACCCCCAGGGGGGGTACCCGCAAGGCTACCACCAGCAACAGCAGGGGTACGGTTACCATCAGCAGCAGGGGCAGGCCAAACAGGAAGACGCCAGCGAAGAGGGGTTCTTGGGCATCCTCAAACGGTGGTTCGGGGGCGGCAAGAGCAAAGATGAGGAGAAAAGCAGTGGCGGCCAAATGATGGTCCGAGGAGACCCCGACTGGCATTACGTGCGAACCCAATGACCCGGTAAGAAGTTGAAGTTGTTTGTTCTCAAGAGGATTTCCGGGGGCCGGTTTACGTCGAACGCACTCAAAACGCACCGGCTGAGGTTTCACTGTGATTTGTCGGCAGGAATTACCGAACGAAGACTCGAGAGAGCTGTTCAGAGACCCCCAGTTCCACATTGGGGGCGCGTGCCCGGGCTCCGCTCAGGACATGTTCTACAACTCGCCGGTCGTTCACCCGGACTACTGGAAGCCCAAGGCGGAGAGGAGGATGCGGGATGTTCAGGAAGAGCTGCCGAGGTTGGGGTACCACGGGAAGAGCAAGTACAAGTATGCTTTCCACGAGCCTTGGAATCCATTGGACCGGATGGCCCTCCTAGAGCAGGCTGAGCGGGAGGAAGGTGTAGTCCCGGAAGAGGCTGATGAGACGCAGCAAGAGAAGCAGCTGACGTGATTGGGCTCTGATTTCCGAAAAAAAACTGAAATAACCTCAAATTGATAACGCAGTCGCATGGTATTTAATAAAAGTTATGCTTGTATCTGATTGTTTTGAATGTAAGTTTAGCCTGTAGTTAGTAATTGAGTTGAATTGTATGTAGACTAGGTAGGTATCAGCATAAGGAAATACATTTCTTAGGATCACGGAGAAAGTACAAAGATGTAAGCGCAGGAGTCTGCAGCTGTGGCTGCTGCAGCCGTGACACACATTGTTTCATAGAATATTTATTACCACATCGCCTCTTTGTATTTGCCCCATGAGTAGGTATGACTCAAGTTAGTATTCTTTTATAAAATGTTTTCCGAAACTTGAGGCAGTATTAAATTGGGTTACATTACAATAGGGATCTTCCTGCCAAACTTTACAATTAATAGTCCTATCGACTGTTAGGAAGAGGCTATTAATTTGATTCTTACACACATAAAATGACATTAGTAGGTACCGATACATACACTCAGCTAATCAGAGCCCAATAAAAACCTTCCATCATCGTGTATCACGTCGTAAGACTCATGTCGCCCAACTGTGTAGCCGATGATAGACTGCGCGAAGTCGAAGGGTCCCTGCTCCCTACGCCCGGTGCCGCCCGCGCCGCCCTGCCCGCCGCCCCCGCCCAAGCCCTTCCCCTGGATCTATGTGTGGATCGTCACTGGCTTCTTCAGTCTGATGGGCGTGGTAAGTTCCCCTCAGTCCCTTAGGATCCACCATTTTAATCCACCAGTGGATTGAATAGCACGCCGAAGTTCACTATGATCCACCAATTCGGTGGTTTCGGTGGATCCTGTGATACTTGCGTCTTCTAATATGCTCCACCAGTGTATCGAATTGTTGGTTCATAGTGAACTTCGGCGTGCTATTCAATCCACTGGTGGATCGAAATAGTGGATCCTAAGGGACTGAGGGGTAAGTCCTCATTATGCTCTATGTTGTAGGTACCTACAAGTCAGCCCAAAATGTAGTCTACCACCCTACGGTTGAGATTCGTTTGAACGTCATGAAACAACAAGGTCACTTTGTGGGTCTATACGCGATATTAGGAGTAGCAATTACATAGCTACTTACAGCTCGCTCGCGACCATGATTGGTGTAACCCAGTCGAAGCGTCGGACAGTAAGAAGCTTTGTAATTGCTACTCCTAATATCGCCTGTAGACCCATAAGGACTAATTTAGTGTAATGGAACGGGAAAGTCTAAAATCTTACAAGGTCAATTTTCCCTGGCAATAAGATTGTGTCAGTGACTATTGTCAACATTAACGATAGTCACATCTCGCAGAAACTTTGGTCAAAAGTAGTAGACAGGTGAACTTGACTGCCTTATTGGTCTGTTGGTAGCGATAAGACATAGAGTTCGAGGTTCGATCCCCTGTCTTGTGACGCTGTTTTCTTTTTCAAAGAAAAAAGTAGTAAGTAATTTTTTTGGGAGTTAATTTTGCATATTTTAAAAAAGTTCGTGCATATTTCGAGCATTTTTCATGCATATGTTACCGGAAATGTATGAAATCAAGGAATTGTATACAATTCCTAGGAAATGTGTACAATTCCTAAACTATTTAGGAAATGTATAAAATATTGTTTGAAAAACTATTCAATGCATAGATATCCTAGGAAATGTGTACATTTCCTCGGAATTGTATAAAATTCCTAAGTTAAAAAGCACATAGTTTACACCTCAGCTCAGAAATAGAGACTACTTGAACGACCCTTTATTTATTTTTGACTTTTACGTGCACCAATAGAAGCGTGGTTAAGTGTCTTTTTTTAAACACGGATATCATGCTGTAGCACAGCTTGTATTGCAAAGGCACTTCTTAAATCCCTGGCCGGTTCCAGTGTATTACAAGTTAGCAACTAACCGTAGTGCAATCTCGGTACTCGGTACATCGTTTGCATCAAGAAGAACATTGAACACTCATTATTCTGAGATCAAGGATATAATTGTTTTAAGATACCGTTCTTGGTACCAATCCCATAGAGTTCATCATCTGTTTTAGTCCAAACTACACCAATAATAGGCAATTTACAAGGAACATTGCGATCCCCCGTGCAGGCGAAGCAATACCTACCCCTCATTCCGTTGTCGCGTACTCACTAATATCTTAATGTTTTTACATTTCCGATTGCTATTTAGGAAATGTATAGATTTCCTAGGAAATGTGTAATGTGTAATTTATTTCACACATTTCCGTACGATTTTAGGAATTACATACATTTCCTAGGAATTGTATACAATGACGGATTACATACATTTCCGGTAACATATATAACTAACAAGCTTTTTATGTTGCATATAATCCGGTCTTTATTCATTATATTTACAGATTTATAGACTACATTTGTGGAGAGAAGAGTGTGAACGACTCAGTGAAAACGTTTCTGTATGTAAGTATTTATTTTTGAAGTAGGTAAACCCCAACAGGGGATCCACGAGTATTTCAAAATATGTCAAAGTCCAATATTGGTGTCTCTCCAAGCAAGGGGAAACACAATAACTAAAATTACCTGACGTCTCTCCGGGAGAGACAATTAGGGGAAGAGACGACTTCTTTCTTAACTCTAATTACTACATCTTCTTTTACACCACAACTCTAATTATTTCATTTCAATTGTATCGTCATCATGGATTTTCTTAATTTGCCAGGGCGTCCGCGAAGGAAGGTCAAGCGGCCGTACCACGACTCGGACCTGCCCGCGTGCGTGCAGTACCTAATCGTAGGCGCGGGCGCAGCGGGCTGGGCCGCCTACCGCGCCATCATGGAACACGACAAGACTGCCAAGGCAAGTGCCTGTAGGTGGAGACACCGTGGTCTCGACAAAAGCTAATAAATTAGGGGCCACAATTATGACAGCTAAAAGCTTGATGACGTTAGGTATTTTAAACATCGTGAAATTTTAGTGGTTGGTTTCCCGCAGCAAAATGATTCTATCTTAGTAGTAAAATATATTTGTACCGCTTTATAACTAAGAACGAAGGGCTTGTTTAGCTTTAATCATCAATTTCATTCGGCAAGCATACCAGCGACATACCTACCTGATTACGTCACATTACTTGATGGAACTGTAGCTTCTCACGCTTTAGAGTTAGACGACAGTTTATTGAAAAATTTAAAAAAAACATCATTTTTAGCATGATCCGATAGTACTACTAAAGGTAAATCGTTATTCTACGGGAAAACAACCACTAACAGGCATTTAATGGTGTTTAATTCAACTTTGCAGGTATTCTTCATATCTAAAGAGGACTGCATCCCGTACCTGCGCCCGCCAATGTCCAAGCACATGCTGTGGAATCAGGAGCCGCCAGACCTGACCAACCTCAACTACATCGAGGACGGGCGCCGGAAGACGTGAGTACGAGGGGATGGAATATTGAAGAAATGGTTCAGGGTCTGCTTTGTGTTGGTTTGGGGCTATCGATTACGACATATTGCCACGCCACGCCTGCCATATTATATGTAAATTTAAAACTTTGCTAAAGCTTGCACTAGCTCAACAAATATTTAGAAAAACCGAATAATATCATCTGCCTCACGGGGCTGGGTATTCGAACATCCGCACGAGGCAGTAATTTATTTAAAGGGTACAAGCACAGGCTTTTACTGGCACTAGTGGTTCTAAAAACTGGATTATGATCGCAAAAAGGGTTCCGTACACAAATATTCGTTCGTACGGACGGACAACCGTAATACAACATCCGCTTTTCTACACCTCGGGGCAATCGTATTTTTCGGACTTACCAAATAAAACAGACTTATCTCATGGCCACCACTCGCAGCATGTACGTGGCGGAATGCAAGAACTTCCTGGACCCGATCAAGTTCTACCGCAAGAAGGTCGGTCCGGCTGTGTCGATCGCGACGGGTTGGTGCGTGCTGCGAGTCGACGCGGAGAACCACATCGCCTACGTCAAAACCATGTGCGGGGAGCAGCCGGTGTACTACGAGAGGTGTTTGCTGGCACCAGGTATTGCGACAAAGCTTACTGCGGCATTGTTTGTCTTCACGTACCGCCTGCAGCAGCAATAGCACTGCATTAGTCACTCATTGAGTTATTATACGGTTTCCATTGACACTTAACAGCAACGACGCTGCTGCGTCCACGTTATCCACGAATAACTGTGTGCGCATGTGGAAACAGTCTCACATTGGATACGCCTTTTATTTTTTAACAGAACATGAATGTTTTCAGTAGTGGTAGCTATAAACCTTAAACATGCCTGAATGCCACCCAATCCAAAAAAAAATATCTCTCTAAAAGTTGAACTCACTTCTGACAGCAGCGCATCGCAGTTTCCTATGCATCTATCATTTTGACGCTTAGCACTGCCACAAAAGAGAGCCGGTTTCGCCGCGTAACATCCCTGATCCATGAAGTGCACTTGTCTAGTATGCTTTGGCGTCAAACCTAATCTTTACCAACATTCACTTACGACTCACCTCTCGCCTAACATCTAGCTAGAGAGATGAAGGAATGACTGAAAATCAGCGCTTCGTAGGATATTTCTGCGTAAGCACAAGCTGAGTCATGTCCTTTTGCTCATCTGATTTTGTTTTTTCTTTGTATTCTTTGCAAATTGTCTCTTTTTATATTAATTGTACTGTTCTGTTTTTTTTCTGTAATTTTCAAAATTTTATTCTTGGAGCAATAAAGTTATTTTTATTATTTTTTTAATTTATTTATTATCACCACAGGCTCAAAAGCGAAAAACCTGAGCATATTCACGAAGGCGCCGAAAGCGGTCCGCGATCGCGTCGTCACCTTCCGCACCATTCGGGATCTGGAGCTGGCGTACCGCAAGATTAAGGAGTCGAAGCGCGTGGTCATCCTTGGAGGAGGGTGCCTGGGCTGCGAGCTGGCGTGGTACCTGGGCAGGATGAGTAAGTGTAACCTATTTGACCCTGAACTGCTTTGAGAGGGTTATTCCCATTCGTCCCCTTAGAGGGGGTGCGGCTCCTATGATTCGATCCGTCTGCTGGAAGGCGGGAAGGTCCATAGGAAGGTGGTGGGTCATGTCCCCTTTGAGGTCACGAAGACTTTTTCTTAAAAATATCACTCGGAACCTCAAGTAGAGGAGTAGTATCAAATAGAGAAATATGGGACAGTTAAAAATTAAGACACATTTTGGGCATTTTACTACTTTAGACATTTGTGGGAATGGGAATAACCCCTTTGAGAAGAGATTGGAACGCCTAATTTACTTTTGCTTGACTTGGCAGAATCATTGTCGTACTCCCCGATGTTCATAAAAGAAGTTAGTTACATAAGAATGGATGAAATTTACCGATGTTGATGACGGAGTTTGTTTACATATTTTTTTTTAAATTCATCATTTCTGACATCTATTTACATTAAATTATTGCTATGGATACTAAAGCTTGAACATTTATAGACCTCAGAATTGGACATGTTTGTATAAAAAATGGTTAGTGGGCCGGTATTTTTGCTGCCCAGTGTATTAGTAAGATATTGCGCGGTCTGATATCAGACCCTTCGCGATCCGGTATTTGGTCCTTTGCGGTCCGCCTGTTGCGAACCGCTGCCCTACACAAATAATTACATTTTGCATTTTTTTTAATCTTTATTTAAAGAGCTTGTTTTCTAAGTGAACATGCCGCTCTATACCAAATCCTTAAAACTATAATTAACATTTTTTTTTAAATCCTAACTTCTGCCTCTAGAACCATTTTGCATTTGGTATCTCGTACAGACAAAGTGGTGAACGAAGAGCGTCGCAAGCGCAACAAGGAGGAGCTGGTGCCGATCGACTTCATACACTTGTTCAAGGACAAGGGCATCATGTCCAGCGTGTTGCCCGAGTACCTGGGCGAGTGGGCCGTCGAGAAGATTCGCTGCGAAGGCGTCACCGTCGTGCCCAAGAGTGAGTACTGTGGATCAAATTTCAACTGCTCCATCGTGAATTAAACGTTAGTCTTTTTAGACTTTCGCATTCCATTACACTAAAATATGTCTTTATCGGTCTACACGCGATATTAGGAGTAGCAAATTACATAGCTACTTACTGCCCGACGTTTCGACTGGGTTGTAATCGTGGTCGCGAGCGAACTCGCAGTCGCGGTCGGGCAGTAAGTAGCTATGTAATTTGCTACTCCTAATATCGCGCGTAGACCCATAAAGACATATTTTAGTGTAAACGTTAGTCGTTAGTAGACTCAAACAGGCATTGTATTTCGACATTCTTTATTGGTTTTAACTGATAGTTTAGGGGTAATTTCCCTGCTGTTGCCTTTCAAGCTCACCCCCGAGAGGGTAAATTGAAAAAAAAAAAAGAACCTCAAACGCGTCATACTCAAGTCCATTTAATAATTTTCGGAGGGGAGGAAAGCAAAAGAAGGATAAATGGAAGAACAATCATAACAGTTTAACTTCGCGGGGGCGGAGCATTATATATGCACAACGTTGTGTTGTTTCTTTAGATGAAACCCCTGTTGTCTGACGGATTAAATTTTCAGCGCAAGTGTACGACGCTTTCCCCGCTCCAGATGGGCGGCTGGAGCTGACCTTGTCCAACGGGACATCTCTCGTCACAGACTTGGTGAGATATGCTTGGTTTATAAAAAATATCATTTATTGCATCAAAAAACATAAACAATTCATACATAAAATTTAAACACAAATTTTCAAGACAAACGGAGGAGGTTCAGCTCACGTCAAGCTCCTCTACTCCTCTTTCCTAGGTTCAATGCCTAAATATCGAGATTTGTAGATGCAACTACGCTCTTCGTGGTGCTTTCAGGGGACTATATTTAAACTTAGTGGAGTTCTCCAATGAAATTAATTGGCTCTGAAGTGGAATTCAGCCTGCTATGCAAATTTAGGGTAGTATGTGGTACCTATGTTGGCTTTTGGTATTGAATGAGACGTTTCCAATAATTTAGATTAACTGTGACTTAATTGCATTTTCCATTATTTTCTCACTAGTACCCAATGCACAGTGGCTGATTGATCAACAGCCCATCTTCATGTAAGCTTCATGAGTTTCCCTCGTGTTTCCTCTCCACTACTTACTGCTAAGATAACCAGGTCCTGGTGGCTGTGGGCGGAGAGCCTCGTGTGGAGATGGCGAAGCCTTCCTTCCTTGAGATCGACCACGTCAACAACGGCTTCCTGGTCAACACGGAGCTGGAGGCGCGCACACATCTCTACGTGGTGAGAAGAACATGTTCAAGTTATATTATTTACATATCTAACTAATGACCTGCCCTCGCTTCGCTTCAGGTATATTATACACTAGCTGTGCCAGTGACTTCGTTCGCGTTTCCCCCCGTTTTTTACACATTTTCCATTGTATCTTTGCTCCTATTGGTCGCAGTGATGTTATATAGCCTAAAGCCTTCTTCGATAAATGGTCTATACAACGCAAAAAGATTTTTCAAATCGAACCAGTAGTTCCTGAGATTAGCGCGTTCAAACAAACAAACAAACTCTTCAGCTTTATAATATTAGTATAGATAAAAACCTTCCTCTTGAATCTCGCTATCTCTAACTTCTATTAAAAAAAAACCATCAAAATCCGTTGTGTTCAAAGATTTTAGCATACTACGAGTAATATAGGTACAGACAGACGATGGTTACCGATCTCAATTTCGATGATGTACTGTTTTAAAAAATGCATGTTGTACCTGTATGAGACAGGTACAATTAACTCTTAGAAATCGGGCAGTAAGTAGCTGTGCATTTGCTACTGTCACAGACCGACCTACGAAAGTAAATCTCTCTATTTTATGCTATACCAAAAGAGACATCTTGTACTGGATAATTTGACTTACCTGTTAGGTTCATGTAGGAAATAACTAATTCGACTTACATGTTGTGAGATATGAGATATCTATGATCTTCTTCTCAAGAAGACCGATGCACCTGTGGCGACATCCGATTAAGAACTTCTCACAGCAACCACCAGATGGCGCCTACATAACATCCCCACAAGAATATGTCATTAGTATGAATATTTCCCTGTACAAGGCTGGAGACGCGGCCAGCTTCTACTCGCAGTGGAAGGGCCACAGGATCCGCATGGAGCACTTCGACAACGCGGAAGAGGAGGGCTACATCGCCGGAGCCAATATGACCGGCTACTGGATCCCGTGCAACATCGAGCCGCATTACTGGCTGGTGCTGGGCGACGCTCTGGAGATGCAGGTGAGGGTAGACCGCTGAGGAGCAGGGCTACATCGCCGGAGCCAACATGACCGGCTACTGGATCCCGTGCAACATCGAGCCGCATTACTGGCTGGTGCTGGGCGACGCTCTGGAGATGCAGGTGAGGGTAGACCGCTGAGGAGCAGGGCTACATCGCCGGAGCCAACATGACCGGCTACTGGATCCCGTGCAACATCGAGCCGCATTACTGGCTGGTGCTGGGCGACGCTCTGGAGATGCAGGTGAGGGTAGACCGCTGAGGAGCAGGGCTACATCGCCGGAGCCAACATGACCGGCTACTGGATCCCGTGCAACATCGAGCCGCATTACTGGCTGGTGCTGGGCGACGCTCTGGAGATGCAGGTGAGGGTAGACCGCTGAGGAGCAGGGCTACATCGCCGGAGCCAATATGTCCGCCTACTGGATCCCGTGCACCATCGAGCCGCATTACTGGCTGGTGCTGGGCGACGCTCTGGAGATGCAGGTGAGGGTAGACCGCTGAGGAGCAGGGCTACATCGCCGGAGCCAACATGACCGGCTACTGGATCCCGTGCAACATCGAGCCGCATTACTGGCTGGTGCTGGGCGACGCTCTGGAGATGCAGGTGAGGGTAGACCGCTGAGGAGCAGGGCTACATCGCCGGAGCCAACATGACCGGCTACTGGATCCCGTGCAACATCGAGCCGCATTACTGGCTGGTGCTGGGCGACGCTCTGGAGATGCAGGTGAGGGTAGACCGCTGAGGAGCAGGGCTACATCGCCGGAGCCAACATGACCGGCTACTGGATCCCGTGCAACATCGAGCCGCATTACTGGCTGGTGCTGGGCGACGCTCTGGAGATGCAGGTGAGGGTAGACCGCTGAGGAGCAGGGCTACATCGCCGGAGCCAACATGACCGGCTACTGGATCCCGTGCAACATCGAGCCGCATTACTGGCTGGTGCTGGGCGACGCTCTGGAGATGCAGGTGAGGGTAGACCGCTGAGGAGCAGGGCTACATCGCCGGAGCCAACATGACTGGTAACTACGGCTAAGGGTAAAAAAATAAGGCGTCCGACCGATTACAACCACGGTGGCCGATCTCAATTTAGATCAGCCAAGTGCGCAGGACATATAATAGTGCACAAGTGTGCACGCAAACACAAGTGCACTCTCTATTCCATTACTATCATAATTCGGTGAGACGGCAATCCGTCATGACCGATGAGTGATCAGGCGCAGGACCACCGTGCTTTCCGAGGCACGGGCGTTCAACCACCTTCTTCCTAACTTCGGGCTGAGTAATTTCATTACAGAAAAACTCACACAAATTTTGCCTGACCCCGGACTCGAACCGGGGACCTCTCGGTCCTTACGTACCGCTTGCTACCAAAGGACCAGATGGATAGGTAGACAGGTGAGGGTAGACCGCTGAGGAGCAGGCACAGCCACCAACATGACAGACTGCTGGGTCCCGTGCAACCACCTTGGCCAAGTCGACTACACAACCTTAGAATTTCTTCATGGGTGTGCCTGGCGATCACGATGTTTTTCCTTCACCGTTAAAGCATCGAATATTATCATACATATGATTTTTAAATTTGAAAACACAGTGGTACGTAGAAGGGGTTGAACTCGCGACCTCACGCATGGCAAGCAACGATCTTAATAGTACAGGATCCGTGGTGTATTTTTTCACTTGATTACTATCAAGCTAATTTTCCGTGAGTAGCTTCATTTTGATAAGACGCCCAAAAAATTCCTGTGCGAAAATTTTTGATTGTGGTAGCTAACAGAGGTAGCAATGATTAAATATTTAGGACCGTAGGACCGGGACAAAGTACCACGGAATTTGTAGGACAATATGACCGTTACATTATATAAATATTAACTAAGTAAAATAATAAAAATCAGCTGGTTAGTAATCATTTTTGGTGATCTCGTTATCGATACAAGTTGGAGGAGGAGATCACCAAAAATGATTACTAACCAGCTGATTTTTATTATTTTACTTAGTTAATATTTATATAATGTAACGGTCATATTGTCCTACAAATTCCGTGGTACTTTGTCCCGGTCCTACGGTCCTAAATATTTAATCATTGCTACCTCTGTTAGCTACCACAATCAAAAATTTTCGCACAGGAATTTTTTGGGCGTCTTATCAAAATGAAGCTACTCACGGAAAATTAGCTTGATAGTAATTAAGTGAAAAAATACACCACGGATCCTGTACTATTAACCACTCGGCCATCGATGCTTTTTTTAAAAGGTTCGATTTACAGTAATCCTGATCAGACAACTGACGTTGATACCGCCTTGATTGTAAATAATGCTAGCTCCATAGTTGGACAAAATTAAGAGATCACATACATACATACATACATAAAATCACACCTTTTCCCCAGAGGGGTAGGCAGAGATCACTTCCTGCCATGTTCTCCGGTCCTGGCACACCATTAATGAGATTATTTGTGGGTAAAGAAAGAAAGAAAGAAAAGAAAGAAAGAAAAACATTTATTGACCACGACTTGAGGTAACAATGACACATAGATACATACACAAGACACAAAACGCACACAAAGAAATAAAACACATATGTAAGGACTTTATAAGTGGTCAACGAGGTACAGGCCTCAGCATATGCCGCATCAGCCCGAGAGCCGCTGCAGCGCTGGTATTGTGGCCGTACCCCGAGTGACTGTAGTGTAGTAGGGTAGGTAAGTACTTAATGCTTGGTGTGTGGCAGGTGGTCGGGGAGGTGGGCGCGTGTATGCCCACCGTGGGTCTGTTCAAGCAGTGCGCAGAGGAGGCGCTCGCGAACCCACAGCCCAAGCCCAAGGCCGGCGCCGGAGACCAGCCTTGCTACAAGAAGTGAGTCTACATACTTAGAATTAAGCTATGTTACCTGAAAACCCTTGAACGGGCAGAGGGATATTTCCACCATAATTTGGACTTCGTAAGGTTTTGAAGCAATGATAAATTGCATCCAACGCATGCCTATGTTCTTTTAGCTACCTTAAAACCCTTGAACGGGTAAAGATATTTCCACCATAATTTGGACTTCGTAAGGTTTTGAAGCAATGATAAAGTTTTCGACGCATGTCTGCCATGCTCTTTTTTAGGCTCGTGTTATATTTTTCCTTCATGTCTGATCTGAACAATATGAAAAAAAAATTAGAAAACTGAAAATGTCCGGTATATTTATTATTTACCATGTTGTTTTGTTTTAAATCCCGGACATTTTCAGTTTTATAATGTGTGTAACCATGACAGTTTATAATTATATAAAAAAAACGTTAACACATTCGCAAATGGTTAGCTCAATTGCATATAAAGTAGTAGGTAGGTACCCCTTTTTGACTTGTTGTTTTAGCTCTGGGATACTTCGGTCACAGATAACATAACTATATTCGGTGATGTTGTATCATATTTATTTATTTAATTCCAGGACCGAGGAGTACCAGAACAGGTACAAGCGGGGCATGGTGTTCTACCTGCGCGACGAGACGGTTGTGGGAATGGTGTTCTGGAACATGCCCCCCATCGAGGACCGGAAGGAGGTCGCCACCGAGGTGAGAGGTCACTTGCTGCCTTTTGCAATTTAATATTATTACCTATTTGGAACGTTTTTAAAAGGCGGCAATCCCGATCGACCGGACCGTCGATCAGCATATCGATAGCGCGACACTACAACCATCCATTACTGTGACATTCGGTCCGATTGAGTATGGTTTCAAGACATAACTCGATAGCTCCAACCATTATTGCAGTGGGAGTAACGTCTCAGAATGCCAAATGTGCTACTGTGAGTGTGATCTTTACAGCCTTTACACACTAGCGATAGTTTTGGGTGATTTTACGGTGAGGTAATATACTGCCGCAGGCGCAGCGAATATTTTAGGGCCTCGCCATAAAATCTCCCATAACTATTTCTGACTAAGTAGTGTGGAAAGGCTCAAAGCATCTTTAGAGCCTTTTCTTCATCATGCGCGGAGAGAAAATCCTTCTGTTTTCTTGTGTGCCAAGGCATCAAATCTTGATGGCCCCATTTCTTTGGTACTGACTGTCTTCATTATCAGCTCCTGCGCGCGCGGCCCTCGTACAAGGACATCAACCTTCTGGCGGAGCTGGTCGGCTTCCCGGAGACCAAGTGCATCTACACGCCCGACGAGGCGCTCATCGACCCCGGGCCCTGCATCAAGAAGTAAGCCTTATCGTCTTTGACACAAGATTACATTTCCTCTACCCTTCCAACTATCCTTGGACGACCTAACGTTAAGGCCAGCTATACACGACACCTTTTAAGCTGAGACTACATAGTGAGTATTTCACGTACACACATTTATGTACATGTTATGAAACAATAATGTAGTCGCAGCTTGATGCAGTCATTTTGTTTTCCTAACTGACATACGATGATGGCTTGGTGTAGTCTCGATATCATCACCGGACTTGCGGGGAGCGGATGGCTCTCACCCCTAGTAGTATAAAGTCAATAAGTTTAAAAGTAACATAAGTTATTTATCTGTTTCAGTTGGCGTGTGTTCTAAGGATTTCGGCCTACTCGAGAAATGTAAATTTTTTTGTAAAACGTTTGTACAGGAAAGTATTAGTAAACAGTTCCCTATTTACAATAAAATGTTTTATTAAACTACCTAGTTAAGTTTATGCATCATTACCACAACAAAAAAAATGGATTCTCCATTTTGTATATATGCTTATCCTGTAAAATGCGCCAGAAAGGAGTTATTGTCAAAAAACTGCTTTTGGGCGCTATTTTTTCAAAATGGGGGTGCGAGCGGCTGCCATACGAGGTGGCAAAATTGAAATTTGGCAAGAGCATACCAAAATCTATAAAATTGCCAAATTTCAACCCTCCCGGAAAACTTTGCAGGTAAAAATACTAAATTACTGTACTATTAGGGCTAACTATTCTCCTTACACATATCAATGTAAGGAGAATACATAAACATCGGAATTAGTAGCACCAACTTTTAATCAATAACATGTCTAAATGAAAATCACATTTCTTATTATTACTCAAAATCCAGGTGGGAGACATTTTGTCGACCGGTTGCTGTTACCACCATACAGTTGTGTAAAACCCGCCAAGTGACTCTGGCCTCTCTTGGTCAGGTCGCGTTCCGGGATCAGCACTGTACGAACCGGAGCCAGGGGGTACCATTGTTGCGGCAAGCGCCGGACCAGTGGAGTCTTAGCGGCGGTATTGTGCGGGCGGAGCGGGTCAGCCCGCCGGCCTGGGAGACCCGTAGAAACGGCGGCCCTTCCGTCCGGCGGACTGGCCAAGTCCGACCCACGCAGCTCAATACCAATGCGAGACTCCACGCCTTGTCTCGTTGTTGCCGCAGCAGTGGTCTCCTTTTTCACGGCTTTCAGGGTGAGTGCGACAGGCTCAATATGGTCTATTGTGTCTGTCGACCTCATATTTGGATCTCACTACCGCTTACCATCAGGTGGAGTGAGGTCATCTTGTCAGCCTCTGTATAAAAAAAAAAAAAAAAAAAATCCTAAACCTAGATCTCTGCCCAGTACTTAGTAATTGGCAGATCATTGATATAAATAAATTTCGTCATTTATCTGTACAATTTGTCAAATCGCTAAGTAGGTAGGCTTTTTCTCTCTGTTCTTACTGACGCTGTGACAGCAGCAAAAGCTGTTGTCGGGGCTTCTTGCCTCCACTTAGGTAGGCTCTGGTCCAACTCTTGGCAGGTGATGTGAGCCGTGCCCAAGCCCAGAGCGAGCCGCATGCCGCGTTCGTGAAACGTCTCCGCAACTTCGTCAGGAACTGAGATAACAAGTAACCACTGCCCAGGCTTTTGCACCGCATTCTGCAGGGTCCATCGCTTCACACTTGCCCATTGATTCTGGTAGCCAAGCACTGTTCCGATCTCGTCAGGATGCTCCCAGACGCCATCTTCGTTGGAGACGATAATACAAAAAACCCTTTTGAAGAACTCCGGGAAGGGAGTAGTAACCACTTTATCACCAGTCGGTAACTTCATTTCCGATGTAGTTTTCTTCAGCCACTCAAGTGTGTTGTGATCCTTACACCACAGTTTGAGCATCTCTTTTTGAATACCGGGTTTTCCGATAAACGCAGGGCCTGGATTACTGGGACTCCAGGAGGTCGACTCTTCTACGATTTTCTTCTCTATTTGGTCGAGAATTTCGCGGGCGGTAGTGTACTTCAGAATTCGGGAATTGGCTATTGTGACCGCTACCCGCAGCTTTGGATTCGGGGCATCGGCAGTAGGGGTTCCTATCGTGCTTGTTGCATCTATTTTTGCAGACGTTGCTTTGTTGTCAATGGTCTCCATCTCTGCAGAATTTGAAATGGTCTGGATCGCCTTTCCCGCATTTGGATTTGTGGCTATCATCTTACACATTTTTTCAGTCTCAGAGGTCGCGATCAACTGTCCCGTGGTTCCTACTCCCGTAGAGGTAACAATATTCTGACAAGTGGTCCTAGTTGCCGTAGATGTGGAGGTAGCGATTATCTGCTTCGTGGTCCCTACTGACGCAGAGGTCGCGGTAATTTGCTTTATAGTCCCACCTCCCACAGATGTGGCGATTATCTGACTCGTAGTTCCAATATCTTGCTGGTTTTGGGATTCCTTTAAAGCTGCAGCTAGCCTAGCAGCGGCTCGCTCCTTCTTACCCTGCCTTTTAATGCGCTTCTTCTCCAAACTTGTAGCTGAGGACGCCATCATTTGGCAAGATTTTCCCTGTCCCGTGACCGCTACTCCCGCAGGCGTAGCGATGATTTTACTCGCGGTTCCGGCAGAGGCGTGGACTTGCAAACTAGTGGTCCCTTTCTGTGTGTTCTCAAGCCGAGCTTTTTTCAATAACCCATCTTGTATAGTTTCCAGTTCCTTAAGTTTGCGCTTCTTCGACTTAGCAGTAGGTTGAGCATTCGGGTTTTGTTTTGAGGCAGTTTCTTTTGGCACCCCGCTCGGATTGGGTAACAATACTTTACGTCCAGCTACTATGAAGGGCGCAGGGTTCGTAACCTGGGGTCTTGTTCCTGGTGGCTTTGGTTTCAAGACTTGGGGTCCCGCTCCTATAGGCAACTTAGGCTTTGTAAACTGGGGTGTTGTCAAACTCTGCGGCTTAGGGGTCGAGACCTGCGATATAATATTGTGTATCGCCGTTGGGGGATGCGCGAGTGACCCCGCCGCATGAGAAGCTTCCCACTTTTTTTTTGTAGCCTTACGGCGAGCATTTCGATTTCGGCGTTTACTTGGCATCGTAATCGTGGTCTTAAGTTCCGTCAACCGCCATCCTTCCGGTACCCAGTCGTCCGGCATGCGAAGTGGTTGTTCCTTGGTAGCCGGGGCTTGCTCTTCTTGATGAGTTGCTGTTGTATCTTCTGATAATAAGCTCGGAAGTTTGTGAATAGTAGCGGGTAAGTCACTATGTAAGGCTGCTGTGAGTGACGGGGTGGTTTCTATAATGATGTCACTCGATATTGCATCTCTTAGGGTTTTCCCCTCGGGTCCTTCCATGGCTGCGCTGGTTTCTTTGGTTGTGTTAGACCAATCCATATTAATGTACTATAACTTCATTCACTTGACATGTCACTTGCCTCGGATCATGGAATGCCTGCTCGCATCTGTCAAAAAGGTGTGATGTTAAGATTGTATGGAGTCTTCCTTCTTCTCCCCTTCGGTACCCTTGTCAGATGGAAGGTGGCGGCCATTATGTAGGGTTTTGAGGTTTTACGGAGGATATATATGGACAGATTGGTACTCATGGGTTTCTCTTTAAGCATGGGCTACTACCACCAACAATACTAAGCAAGAAGATTGCTTCAATGGCTGGCGTCCCTTCACCTGCTTGTAGCCCTCAGATGGAACTCCTATGTATTTCCTAGCTACCAGAGGGAGCAAGTGTATTTATAACCCTGAAATTGAGACTTAAGGCTCGATCCCCCCAGTACTATGTCGTCCTGGTCTACAATGCTCAACTTGCAATAAATAAACTAGCTATACTTAATAGACAGCCACTTACCAGATAGTGAAGTGATAATGGTTATAAAGGATTTTAAATCAGACCAGCGGTTTCTGAGATTAGCGCGTTCAAACAAACAAACAAACTCTTCAGCTTTATAATATTAGCACAGATTAATCTCTGAAGGTATTTTCAACCCCAACCAAAAGCCAATTTTATTTTAAATAAAATTAAACACTAGAAACCCAAGATAAGGTAGTACAATGATATGGTCTAGAGTAGAGACCCTACTAAAAATTGGCAGGCAGGTTTGCAGGAGGCCTTAGCCTAGCAGTGGAATGTACAAGGTCAATACAAAAAAGACATACTAAGCTAAGCGGATGTGCGACTTGATTGAGAAGTGAACATGGAATAATAAAGAAAGTTATTTCGTATTATTATATATAAATGGTACCACAGACGATTGATTGACGTACCATTATTTGCATGCAAAATATTATGATTTCATACAATGTAAAGCCCCAACCTTTATAACCACATCAAAATTATACAAATTACAGATGCTGTAGTCTGCGTTTTTCAAAAGCGTAGGGCGTAGACAGAGAAAAGTATAGACTGCTGGACAACTTTTAGTCACTCACTCTAGAAGAGGATGCCTATATATGCGTCACCTATGAAAAAACGAGACAAAGCGACTGATTTTTTGTCCCTCACCGCGTGCCGGTTTTTTCAAGGCCAGAATTTCACTTTTCTAAACAAACTTTGACGTTTGTGTAGAAGCGTAACAATTTATCAATATTTTGGTTGTTTTCTGCATTGATTTATGTTGAAAATTAACTGCGTGTGATAATTATATCTGCTGTATCTACGAAAAATGGTGCGGTGTAGCGTTAGTGCCTGTAAAAGTGATACTGAGAGGGGAATTAGCGGGCTATCGTTTCATTCGTAAGTACACGATTATTCTTGAATAATTTACTTGCTGGACGACCGTTATTGTTTAATTTCATGACTATTCACTGTGTGCATAACATACATATAGTTTTTAATAAATCTTGGACGATAATATATGGTTTTTCTGATAATATTTGTTAGATAACCTCCAAAGCCAGGGTTGCTAGTTTATTGGTGGAAATTGACCACATAATTATGGTAGTTCGTAATGTATTGGGTAATGTTATAGGTGATGAAACTAACTTAAAAAAATATATTTCAGATTCCAGACGATCCTGGATTGCGTAATTTGTGAATAGCAGCGACCAATAGAAGCAATTGGGTTCCAAAGAGGGTTCGAAAGGCCTTCTGGCTTTGATTACCAAAAACTGTTGCGGAATCATTGCGGCCAAAGATAAAGATGGTCTTGTATATCCATCCGATGACGTTATTAAGGTGTGCGAGTGCACTGAAAAAATATTCAGAACTCGTTCTCAGCAAGGTATCTCCTTTTACAGTGAAAAAAACATAAGTGCTAAAATGGTTCTACATTGCTTTCAAGCTTGCACAATATCTTATGGCAATATATTTGTAAATGAGCATTTTGATTGCCAACCCTTAATAGGTAACCATAGAATCTTGCTTATTAAATATATAGCAATGCATTTCTTTGAACTAGGAATTCATCATGCGACTAAAGAAAATTTAGCGCCAAATGAAAGAGTACGAAATATTCATACAAAATTAGTTTTATTTAAAGGACAGTGACAATTATTGTAAATGTTTAATTCAAAAAGCAATAAATATTATATTATATAATGAGACTGGTTTTTATTGCCTTCAATAATTTTCCCCTTTTCATCATAATTATTTTAACTGCCTCGTTGGTCTATTGGTAGCAAGTGCTGCGTTAGGACCGAGAGGTCCCCGGTTCGAATCCGGGGTCGGGCAAAATTTGTGTGAGTTTTTCTGTAATGAAATTACTCAGCCCGGAGTTAGGAAGTTGGCGGTTGAACGCCCGTGCCTCGGAAAGCACGTTAAGCCGGAGGTCCTGCGCCCGATCTCTCATCAGTCATGTCGGATTGCCGTCTCACCGAATTATGAGAGTAAGGGAATAGAGAGTGCACTTGTGTTTGCGCGCACACTTGTGCACTATAATATGTCCTGCGCACTTGGCTGATCTCAATTGAGATCGGCCGCCATGGCTGAAATCGGTCGGACGCCTTTATTTTTATTTTATCTATACTTCAAGCGTTGTAATTTGTGTTACAAGCTGCAGACTGAATATTGACCTTCACAGTTGACAAAAGAGTTCAATTCATCTACAATCTACAAATATTATGTATGTAACGTATGTAGCGTTTGAACTTGTCAATATTTGAATTGTTCAAAATTATATTTTAAAGGGCAATGTTATGTACTGTGAGGTAAAATATTCCTTACGATGGTAACCCTAAATTTCGATGACGTATTTTTTTCTGTCCCTTTCGGTGACACGCTTACTATATAGCAGTCTATATTTTACTCTGTCTACGGCGTAGGGCTTTTAAAAGTAAACAAACAAAAGTCAACAAGAGTTGACATGACATGACATTGACATGACACCGGCAGTTTTTAGGGTTCCGTAGCCAAAATGGCAAAAACGGAACCCTTATAGTTTCGTCATGTCCGTCTGTCCGTCTGTCCGTCTGTCCGTCTGTCCGTCTGTCACAGCCGATTTACTCGGAAACTATAAGTACTACAGTGATGAAATTTGATGGGAATATGTGTTGTATGAACCGCTACAAAAATATGACACTAAATAGTAAAAAGAATTGGGGGTGGGGCCCCCATACATGTAACTGAGGGATGAAATTTTTTTTTTCGATGTACATACCCGTGTGGGGTATCAATGGAAAGGTATTTTAAAATGATATAAAGTTTTCTAAAAAACATTTTTTCTTAAAGTGAACGGTTTTTGAGATATCAGCTCTCAAAGTCGTAAAAAGTATGTCCCCCCCTCTATTTTTATAACTACGGGGTATAAAATTCAAAAAAATAGAGGTGATGCATGCTAATTAACTCTTTCAACGATTTTTGGTTTGATCAAAGTATCTCTTATAGTTTTTGAGATAGGTTGATTAAACTGTAATTTTGGTTACATAAAAGTACAAGGCAAAATATCGGGAGAGTTTAGGCTCCATTCACCAGGTGTATAAATTGACATAATAAGTTTATTATATTTGCTGCTACGGAACCCTTTGTGCGCGTGCCCGACTCGCACTTGGTCGGGTTTTTTATTTAGTGCACTCCTCGGGGTAGCCAAGAGAATCCAGCTTTGTATATTCTCACTCATATTTATAAAATATAAAATATTACGGACAAGTCTGCACTAATTTTTCAAAAAATACTCATTTGCTGTTAAAGACCTATAATGCACTGTGAGTTCGCGACAAATATTTTGAGTTTTGAAACTCATTCCGTAAACTCACTCAACTCGTGACTGTCTATGACGCGCTTTGACATAACGCTATTGACTTTGACAATCGTGAAAATAGACTTCAGCGACAACACATCATCGTGTGATCGTCAATCATCCTTTTTCCGAGTTTTCATGAGTTTTTGAATTAGAAGGATGTTTATTAATTAATTTAGTCGTTTACCTATACATATTATTTATTATGTATCTATTTACCTGATACCACATCCAAATATATTATTTAATTGCCCATCGATTCTTCTATTTCATTGGGTAGAGCAGATAAATTTTTGGTCCAAAATGTTTTTCCTAATTTTCACGTAAGTTTTATTCATTATTATTTAAACGTTTATTTATTATGTTCAAAGCTCTAATTATAATGTAATTTTAAGGTACAATATTGTAGGTGAAATCAGTTTTCATAACATTTACACCTTACCAATAATTTATCTAATTATGAAATACATGTACAACACCGCTTTTTAAAATTTTAAAAACAAATTATTTGCTTCAATACTAAATTATCAATGGATATACCATACTGCTTTAGTGTTTTATATTGCAAATCGAACTACTCATCAAACAATATTATTTTTTATTTTGCTGGGGCTGTTTTTAGGGCAAGCCAGTGCGCCAACAGTAGGGATGTATATGGACTGATATGTTTTCAGATTCCTCATAATTCTTCCTCTCCTCGTCCTCACCATATTAATGGTGGGTGTGTTTGTGTTGATTCCGTGCGCATTCATCTTCGCGTCCTGGTACATGCGGATTGCAGAGCGCAAGCTCACGCGGCGGAAGCGCGACGGAGCCAACGTTGCGTTCTTCCACCCATACTGTAACGCTGGAGGGGGTGGCGAGAGGGTGCTCTGGGTAGCCATTAAGGCTTTGCTTATAAGGTAAGTTCTTGGTATGTACATCATATTTTAAACCACAAAAAGATACAAAAGCAAGTCAACCTCAAAAATATACATGTATTCGTTTGCGGTCTTCACATTCCATTACACTAAATATTAGTTGTTTAGAGATGCAATATCAAGAGTAACAAATACTACTAATGTAAATGTAATGAAACGCGAAAGTCTAAAATCTTAAGTGAATCATGTTTTCTTTTTTCATGTAGTTATGTACATTACAAAATGTTTGTCCGATATGAGAATAAACCACAATTCCAAACACATATGCTACCAAATGCACCATCGCCAGACCAAAAATATGAATTGGTTGAATGTTCTATTTATTCAGCTGCAGACACAGATGTTATGTTGGGCCATTACTTACCATTCATTAACACTGTAATTCAACTATCTTATTTACAATATTGATAAAAAAAAATCTGTTATGACATACAGTAATTCCATATATTCCATATAAACAATTGACTAGTTGCTCAGTTGATAATATTTGACCTCTGATATGCAGGAATTTTATTCAACTACAAATAAATAATAAAAATAATGTTGTCCAACTGATTTCGGGTATGATAATATTGACATATTCTGATATAGACTGGCTCGGTGGAACAGTGGTTAGTGACCCTGGATGGAGGTTCCAAGTTTCGTGGGTTCGATTCACACTCAGGACAAATATTGGTGGTGAAAACATGAATGTCGGCTGATTAATTTCCTAATGGAAATAACTTCTTCCTATGCAATGTTTCACCTGGGCTAGGGTTCACCAATCATGGTCACAAGCAGTCTATTAAAATTTACTGGTACTTTAAAGTATTAAGTACATATTATTATTTCAGAACATCACATACATCGATCTGATCCTGTGGTAAGTAGCTAAAGCACTTGTGTTACGGAAATCAGAAATGACAGTGGTTACACAAATATACTTAAATATATATTTAATAACACCCAGACACGGAACAGACACTGATGTTTGTCACACAAATATATGTCCCCCGTGGGAAACGAAACCACTCTCTTGGAACCGTAGGTAGTGAACCTGGGTCACTAACCACTGTTCCACAGAGCTAGTCATATATATAGTTAGTGTATATTATTAGCTTTATCTTAGTAAGTATATATGTATATGTATTTGTTTTCAGGTACCCAGACATAACAGTGTACATTTACACTGTGGAGAAGGCAGAACCTCAAGTCATTCTTGATAAGGTATTTGTAACTTTGTTTTATTCAAGACCTGAAAATATACAAGTATAGCTTTCTGCTCACAACTCTGTTTGCACCGCGTGAAGTAGTTTATCGCGTTAAACATAACTCCCTAATAGTGAAGTCGATTAAAAGATCTATCCTCAATCTCTAGACTATCTTTATTCCATATTAAATTGAAATCTGTTCAGTAAAAGGCGTAAAAGCGCGACATACAGGGTGTGTCAGTACACATACAAGTTACATTAGCAATTTTGTAATAATGATAAAAAAAATATTTGAGTTTTTAATGCTACACAGAGCTCTAATGTAAATAAAAAATATTTAATACCAGCAGTAGAATTAAATACAGAATTTTACCAAAAAACTAATTTGTTTAGATGACAATTTCATCTTATTTTTTATGGATGGATTCCATTTAACTTTGATTCTGATTCCATATCAATCTGATGTCCAGGTCCACAACCAGTTCAACGTTGACATCGACAGCTCCAAAGTCCACTTCATTCGTCTGCGGCTGGGCCGACTGATCGAAGCCAGCCTGTACCCATACTTCACGCTGCTGCTGCAGAGCCTCGGCTCCATGCTGCTGGCCATGGAAGCCTTCGTAAAGCTCAACCCTGGTGAGTTGACGTTTTTTATTTGAGCGCTTTGCTATGACAAAACAGTCAACAGACAACAGTCATATCTTGGCCACAGTAATAAAAGAACAGTCTAACTAAGTCTAAACAGCAATCCATAAATAGTATACACAACATGAGGAACAAAAGAGTGATTTAGAGTTTTTATTTGTTGTTTTTAATGCTATTAAATCTTTATTGATCTTAAGTTGTGATTCATGATGTAAATATGAGTTTTGTTTTAAAATTAGTCTTTATGGGTCTACACGCGATATTAGGAGTAGCAAGTTATATAGCTACTTACTTCCCGACGTTTCGACTGGGTTACACCAATCGTGGTCGCGAGCGACCCATAAAGACTAATTTTAGTGTAATGGAACGCGAAAGTCGAAAATCTTACATCAGTTTTGTTTGTCATAAATCTTTTAGACAAATACTTTTGTGTGTTTTTCTGATAAGGAACGAACTGAAATCAAACTCGTTATTCCAAACTTGTAATATTAAAAGCGATGAGGTACGATACTTATTATATTTTTTCCCTTCCAGACATATACATAGACACGACAGGCTACGCGTTCTCCCACCCAGTGTTCCGCTACCTAGCCCAGTGTCCTGTGGGAACCTACACCCACTACCCGACCGTCACAGCGGCCATGATGAGGCGAGTGAAGCATCGCGTAGTGGCGTACAACAACTCGTCGGTGATAGCCAGGAACCCCGTATTCACTTGGGTGAAGTTGGTGTATTATAAGATGTTTGGATGGGTGAGATTTCACTTATTATACATACATACATACATACATACAATCACGCCCCTTCTCAGAGGGGTAGGCAGAGATCACTTCCAGCGATCCACTTTTCACCTCTGTGAGAAACGTGACGTCGCGGGTTGTGGACCACGTCGCCACCATTCTGCCTTGTGCATTACTTATTATGTTAGTTCCAATTAAAAAATAAGGTCTATCGTGAATATTATTCTCTCGGAATTAGAACAATGCATTTGAAATAAAACAAATTTTACGGATTAAACTCTGGAGTCTTGCCCGCGACCACGAGCGCTGTAAAGAGCTTCGTTTTATTTCAAACGAGTTGTGCCCGCGACTCCGTTCGCGTTGGAGATAGAATTTAAATAGCCTATCCTGTGTTCATCAAATTCGTATAATCGGTTTAAGAGTTATGGAGGAACATACACATACAGAAAAAAATCTAAAAATCGTGAAATTTGTATCAGTATCAAATATATTGAGCCTATAAACACAATATCTCTGAAAAAAAACTAACTTACTCCATGACCGACCCTCACCGATTTATTATTAGTACTAGCTGTGCCAGCGACTTCGTTCGCGTTTCTCCCGTTTTTTACACATTTTCCATTGTATCTTTGCCCCTATTGGTCGCAGCGTGATGTTATATAGCCTAAAGCCTTCCTCGATAAATGGTCTATACAACGCAAAAAGATTTTTTCAAATCGAACCAGTAGTTCCTGAGATTACCGCGTTCAAACAAACAAACAAACAAACTCTTCTGCTTTATAATATTAGTATAGATAGATGTGTAGTGCTCGCGAAAATAATAGACAATACCAGAACATGTGATGTTGTGTGATATTAATTTATTCAAGTAACTGTCTCTCCCCCAGCTGTACGGCGTGATGGGTCGCTGCGCACACGTGGTGATGGTGAACGGTTCGTGGACCGAGGACCACATCAACGAGCTGTGGCGCGTGCCCCACAACACCCACAAGGTGTTCCCGCCCTGCGAGGTACTGTACACCATCAGCCCACACACGTCCCCACTGGTGGGCACGGGCCTACTCTATACTAGGCCGCGAGTCAACCGTGCTATATTCTGATTTAGTTTATATCTGATGTTCAGGATGACCTCACTCTATCTGATGAGGTTCACAGATACAATAGTACCTATTGAGTCTAACCCTGAAGGTCTGCATAGATGCTCGGGTTTATACATAGGAGGAATCAGTGGCGTAACTACAGGGTGGCAAGTCGGCAAAATGCCACGGGCCCCCACCTGGTAGGGGGCCCCAGCCGAAAGGGGCCACCGGTCATAGCATAATCTCAACTGCCAACACACATACACATTAAGATAAAAAAAAAGAACGTGGTGTGCACGGGGCCCCATCCGATGAATTTTGCCACGGACTTCAACGGGTATAGTTACGTCACTGGGAGGAATTAGAAAATACATGAACTGCCAGTTTATTCAAGATAATTTCATAACTTAATACAATGGGGCAAAAACGAAGCACTAAACCTGTTAGGTTCAACAGTGTCTGCAATTTTTGTAGAACGAAACCATGGAATGACATACATGAATATTTTGTGTTATTAAATTACGTAGTTTTTTTACTAACATTAAACATTCCTCTGTAGGTCACCGAGCTGAAGCAACTCCGTTCGCTGGTGAAGGAGTCCGACCCGATCCGGATCTTATCTGTGGCGCAGTTCCGTCCGGAGAAGGACCACCCGCTGATGCTGCAGGCGCTGTACGAGCTGCGCAGCCTGCTGCTCAACAACGAGCCTCTCTGGAGCCGGGTGAGGACTCCACTAGGATCCCATCATCAGATCAGGACATGGTCTAGCCAGCTGCTCAAGCACCAGGATCCCATCATCAGACCATGACATGCTGCTCAACAACGAGCCGCTCTGGAGCCGGGTGAGGACTCCGATCCCGTCATCAGATATCATCAGATCTACTGATGATATCAGATGAGCCTGTCACTTTTAAACTCATGGTAGCGCAGGAACGCTGCTCAACTACCAGGATCCCATCATCAGAAGCGCTACAATAAGTTCGCTGTCGAAAACTTCATCATCGTCTGATGATGCCCATACACTTCCTCACTACTGGGGCACGGGCCTACCCTAAATAAGGGGGTAAAAGGCCTTAGTCAGCCACGCTGGCCAAGCGCGGGTTGGTTGTATCGAAAACTTACATACGTTAAAAACCTATGAAATTGTTTTTTTCATACCACCGATTTTAGTTCTTAGCGTTACCGCTAGGGGCGCTGTAAATTTTTTCATACGAACACCTTATTTTCATCATCATCATCAGCCCATATACCTCCCCACTGATGGGGCACGGGCCTTCCCTAAACTAAGGCAATAAGGCCTTAGTCGTCCATGTTATCCAAAAGCAATTTGGTTGACTACGCAACCTAAGAATTTCTTCGAAGGTGTGCAGGTTTTCTCACGATGTTTTCCTTCACCGATAAAGCATGTAATAATCTTAAATCAAATCTGAAAAACACAGTGTTACGTGCCGTTTGAACTGGTGACCTCTCGTATAGCAAGCAACGACCTAAACCACTCGGCCATCGACTTTATTTTACTTAATTACTAATCCCAATTCTGACAAATTCCAGATCAAACTGGTCCTAGTCGGTTCGGTCCGCAACGCCGAAGACGAGGAGCGCGTGCAGAACCTCAAGGACCTGGCTAAGCACCTCTCCATAGAGGACAACGTGAGCTTCGTGGTGAACGCGCCGTACGCGCAGCTGCTGAGCCTCTACCAGACCAGCACCGTCGCGTTGCACACCATGTGGAACGAGCACTTCGGCATCAGTGAGTGAGGGGGGGGAGTGTCTTTGAGAGTCTGGAGCGAGACGGAGTATGCGAGAGAGGATACGGAGTGTGCGTGAGAGGATACGGAGTGTGCGTGAGAGGATACGGAGTGTGCGTGAGAGGATATGGAGTGTGCGTGAGAGGATACGGAGTGTGCGTGAGAGGATACGGAGTGTGCGTGAGAGAAGACAAGAGTGTGCGAGAGAGGGGACGAAATGTGCTAGAGAGGAGACGGAGTGTGCGAGAGAGGTGACTGAGTGTGTGAGACAGGAGATGGAGTGTGCGTGTTTATTGAGCCTGTCGCACTCACCCTGAAGGCCTGCTTAAACGCCGTTTCACTCCCCGCCTGAAGAGCCCGGGATCATCGGAGGGAGGGAAAACATGACTGTGTTATTAAATCTAGTTTATTTTTTTTTGTCTCTCCGTAGGTGTGGTAGAGTGCATGGCGGCGGGTCTGATCACGGTGGCGCACCGCTCGGGCGGGCCGCGCGCCGACATCGTGCGCGAGGCGCCGCCGCGCACCGGGTACCTCGCCGCCGAGCCCGACGAGTATGCGCGGGCGCTACTGGAGGTCATCGCTCTGACTCCGCACCAGAGGAGGGAGAGGGTCGAAGCCGCCAGGTCAGTAGCTAGCGGCCATAGGGGATTCGATGGTGCTGTATACTGAGGAGGGCAATTAAGGGTGAGAGCCAAGTCCGGTGAAGATGACGGGGGTACTCCAAGCCATACTCGGTATTCAGTGGCACTACAGAGGGGCTCAGGCGGGCGTACCTCCTGCAAGGCGCACGGATTGCAGTCAAAATGGTAAATAAAATCATGGTCCTTCGAGCCGGATAAAGTGTTTTTATAAGACTTACTATACATGTGCCGTAGCACAAGCCAAGAAGTGATCTCTTCCTACCCATATTATGGTTTTAATCTGTTTGTATACCAATAAATAAATACCCTCAGAAAAAGGCGTGATCTTATAGTCCAGTTAAAATAGACAAAAATAAGTGCTAACTTAGACAAAATTCGCATAGAGCTGAAAATTGCCAGAGACGTTAAATACATCATAATAAACGAAATATCAAAAATCCCCATCAATCCTACTTCTGCAAAAAATTTTATTCAAGGTCAAAAGTACAAAATTAAGGATTTTTCCATTTTTCTCGAAAACAGTAAGTATTATCGTAAAAATAGGTCAAACAAAAGTTGTAGATCATACAATTTTCTACAAAAATGGTCAAGTCACTTTTTCTTTTCCGACTCACCATTCGCGAGATATCGTGGTTTTAATCATTAGAAAATTCATATTTTACATAATATGCATTCATCTGTTGATATCGTTTTTGATCGATATATGACCTGGAATAGGTTCACTAGGGTAACCACGTTAAAAACCGCCCAAGTGTGAGAAAAAAAAACATAGGTTTTGTATGAGAACCCACTTTACACGTTGGTTTCATGTTGTTTCTAGTATTAGATGTTATAGAGGCAACTGAGATACATCATTCGTTAAAATTTTAACTGTCTAGCACAATCGCATGGGGGCCTGGAAGCGTTTGAAAATTCAACTTTTTTTAACTTTGTGCATCGCTATATCTCTGAAATGGTGAATCTTAGGAACAAAGTGTTAAGACATTTCTTATAGATAATTACGTGATAAGTAATTTTGTCATACATACTTTTATGATTAAACTTACCGATTCGCTCAAAAGTGCATAAAACTGATATTTGTGACATTTGACCTTGATTATTATTTTTTGCAGACGTGGGATCGATGGGGACTTTTGATAGATTATTTGTAATAGTGTTCCCAACATTCATGCCAATTTTCAGCTCTATGCGAATTTTTCCTAGGTTAAATGTCTATTTTGACTGGACTATTATGTATGTGCAGGCCAAATTATAAAATAATTGAGACTATTTGGGCCTCACTGTATATTCGCTTCCATTGCCTACGTTATGAGTCAATCGAAGCAATATGTAACTGTTAATTCGTTGTCTACAGGGAGTCAGTGGACCGGTTCTCTACTAAGGAGTTCGAGAAGTCATTCCTGCGCGCGACGGAGCCGCTCTTCCATCTCGACTAGACTGTACATTGCGTTCCAATAGTTGTAAGCGTCATTGTAATTTACAAGCAATATTATAAGTTTTATCGAATGTTATTTGGCAGTTTCATTTTCATATTCTAACTATAGAGGTACGGTTTTTAGTATTGTTTCTCAATCTATTGTTTTAAGCTGATTTTACAGTCGCACCAATGACACGCTGATCTTCGGCCCCGATAGATTGTTGTATCGGGCGTCGGCGCCGACCGGTCAGAAAATAGTCCCTTTTGTAGTATCTCTATGGATACTAGACCATCAGCGACTCTAAAATCAGCCTAAGGTTAATAAAATTTTAGGCAGACTCTGAATAGAAGTCATCATCAGCCCATTTACGTCCCAACTGCTGGGGCACGGGCCTACCCTAAACAAGGGCGATAACGGTCAGCCACACATAAAATTAAAGGCCTATGTCCAGCAGTGGACAGAAATGGGCTGATGATGGTGGTGACACATAAAATTAAATGAACTAGAAAACTTACATTATTCAATAAAAAAGCCTTAAATTTTTATAAAAACATTTAATTAAACATAAGATAAATATATTATGCTATATATAAATTGTCTCAAGCTAAGCGGAATGTGTGACTATGAGGGCGTAGCGCCGACGCGGTCCCGCGGGATCAGCCGCAGCTCGGAGCCGTGTTTCAGGAACACATTGCCTGGAATTAAAGGAATATTTTGTTTTTATTTGTTGTTTTAATGCTATTAAAGTTCAATGTAAATTAAAATTTTGCATTCATAACCCCGCCTGAAGAGGGACTTGAACCACCGGACCTTCCGATATCGCGTCGGTTGCTCTAACCACTGAGCTATCCAGGCGTTTAGTCACCATTGCGATTTTTTCCATCACATTTCACCCGTGAGCCACGGGTGGCGCCACCACCGGTAGTGATCAAACACCGCAAATCGGTCCGCAAAGATTTATAGTTTGTTTTAATTCTGCTATACATTCCTACATGTGGCAACAACTCATGTGTTCCTACAAATACAGGACGAAGAACACGCCTCTCCACTTCCTATTTCTGGACATGGAGAAGGCCTTCGACTGTGTTCCGCGTGCGATGATTTGGTGGGCCCTGAGGTCCAAGGGAGTGCCAGAAACGTATGTCGATATCATTAGAGACATGTACTGTGATTCCGATTCTGTAGTTAGGACCGCTGTTGGCGACACTTTGCCCTTCCGTATAACCGTCGGAGTACACCAAGGCTCCGTCCTGAGTCCGTTCCTCTTCAGCCTGATATTAGACGTATTGTCAGACAGCATCAGAGACCACCATGAGCAGCCACCATGGCTACTTATGTATGCTGACGATATCGCGCTGGTGGACTCGGACAGGGGACGGCTGGTGAGACGATGTTAACACATGGAAGGAATCGCTTGAGAACGGGGGTCTGAAACTCAACGTGGCGAAGACAGAGTACTTGGCCTGCAACACTACAGATCCCATGTCCGTCCGCATAGGCGAAGACACGGTCGAGCGCACGGACCGGTTCAAGTATCTGGGATCTGTACTCCACGCGAACGGCGACATCGACTCCGACGTCAAGGCACGCATTTCTGCTGCTTGGGATAAATGGCGGGAGGTGAGCGGCGTCACTTGCGACCCTAAAATGCCGGTTAAACTGAAGGGACAGGTCTATAAATCCATCATTAGGCCTGTTCTCTTATATGGTAGTGAAGCATGGCCATTACTTGAGCGGCACAAGCAGGAACTGCGGGTCACGGAGATGAAGATGCTGCGCTGGATGTCGGGAGTTACGCGAGCAGATCGCGTAAAGAACTCCCGTATTCGCGGCAGCCTTCATGTCCGAGACATCGCTGATAAACTGCAAGAGTGCCGCCTACGTTGGTACGGTCATGTTTTACGGAAACCGGCAAACTACGTAGGGAACAAGTGTCTAGCCATGTCGCTACCGCCGGGTCCCGGCAGAAGGGGAAGGCCCAAGAAGGCCTGGCTTGACGTCGTAGTGGATGACATGCGTGCCAACAAACTCTCCGTAAAGGATGCCGAAGACCGTGCGAAGTGGAGAGCTAGGAGTAGGAAAGCGGACCCCGGGCTCCGCAGGGATGCAACCGGGAAATCGCGAAGATGATGATGATGATGATTCCTACATGTGGCAGTGTTGGGCAAAATGTAATCTTACTACTTATTTCTACCTACGATTACATTTAGTGTAATTACAATCATGAAAAGTAAAGTAGTTAGACATTTTGATTACTAACTACAATGCCATGTAGGTAGCGGTTGTGACTTAAACATAACTATAACTTTTAAATTACCTTCAAGGCAAATTTAGGCTTCAATCTATTTATTTCATAAATTTTATGGCAGAATGATATAAAATAGTTTTTTCTGCATATGGATTTACAAAAAATACTTTTGCACATTACCATTACTCTCACTAACCACTGTTCCACCGAGCCAGTCGAAAAACTATTCCTAGTGTGAACAAAACTATTCCTATTGTGAGCTAAACTGTTGCTAGGGTTTACAAGTTAGGCCTTCGGTGCTTACCAGCGGTCTGCTGCGGGTTGATGCCGATCCCGTCATCGGTGATGATGGCGCTGGTGGCGGGCTCCACACGGAACTCTTCCGCCGCGAACTTCAGCACTGCCGTGAACGGAGTCGCCTCGGGCACACTCAGCCTAGAGCAGACACATTGAACATGTGGGTTAATCCCATACCGGGCTCTTCAGGCGGGGAGTGAAACCGCATTTAAGTAGGCCTTCAGGGTGAGGGTGACAGGGTTAGTAGGGTCTATTGTTACTGTCGGTCTCTTGTGTGGACCTCACGATCGCTTACCATCAAGTCGAGTGAGGTAATCCTGGGGGTCTCACATAAAAACAAATGTAGCTGAGGCACCATCTAAGCTGAGGTAGAGCAGAGTGGGGGTAGGGTCAACTGAGAGATTTAGTAAAAAAGACGATTTTTGTAACTAGAAATGTCTCAAGTAGGTAGAGGAGAATAGGACAGTTTATAAACGAATTTACAAATATAGAGGTTTTGTAACAAATCTCAGCCGATCTCCAAGGGGGCAACATTTAGTGAGGACTTGTGGGACTGACAAACCCATTTGCTTTGTCCATGTGGGTCATTAGTATAATTCTCTAGGAGGGGACAGACTTACAGATAATTTATTGTTAACTTGCCTATATGTATTGTATAACTACTATCATAATACTTTTTGGATGTAAGTAATTAGGAGAAAGGATGCCTACAATAATGTAGAATGTGATAGGGTACTTTTGACAAAGATCCAGTTAAAAATATACAAATATGACTTTATTTACAGTAAAAAAAATACAAAACAAAAATAAATCAGGACACAATATTCTCCCAAAAAGATAAATTAGAATCACTTTCCATAACAATATCAAAAAATTCCAACTTCAAATTGTCATTTTTACATATAGTTTGTACATTACGAACTAATTCGGAGTATGATAAGTCTATGTAGAAGTATTCTGCCGACATCTGCTCTCTCAACAACATGCCACTGTCCATCAGGGCCTTAACAATCAATTTAAACAAGTCCCCGTATTTCAAACACATTTCCACAAACTTGTCTTCCTGCATACTAAACAGGAATTTCCAGAATACTTTGTGTGTATACTTTCTACCCCTCAAATTCTCTAATAAAAGATTCAAAACTATTTGAACAGACTTAAGATATTGAATATCACTGTTAATAATACTAACTACAATTAAATCCACTGTGTCTTGGGTGCAATTGTCAAATATGGACATGAATGGTTCTTTGGGATTCTCACTAGTTCCTATTTCTGACAAAAACAATTTGCTCTTGAACTGCAGTATTTCCTCTTTAGGAATCTCCAATGTAAGATTTTGTAGTAAAGTTTCCTTTGATGCAGCCTCAAGCATTAGGTCAGCTAAGCAGTTCTCCAATTTGTCCTCATTAAATAGTTGGAGGAAACATTTGAAACCAACATCCATTACATTTATTTTAGTTTTGGATGTGATTATCTTCTTCAAAATGTATTTTGGTGGATCAGCAAAGCAGCTTTTGAGAAAAGTGTTGGGCACATCATGATTGCTATTTACATTCTCTAGGAATTCATGAAGTATGTTCTTTTTTTGAAGCCTATCCAGACATTTTTCGATGTGCTGAGATATAAAGAAGGCATTTTTTATTTCGGCTTCACTTGTGTCGTTATTTGGCCACTCCTCAGTTAGGCACAAGTGTAGGAAGTCTTGGAAAAAGTCGAGGAACTGTCGGACGATGGCCGAGTCCATATTAAAGCGAAGAAACTTCAACGCAGAAGCCGGAATCCCTCAGCATCTGCCAAAAGTTAATAAACTCTTTTATTTAACGGCTCGGATTGCTCCGTGAAGCCAAATTATGAAACTATATAAAATGACTCAAAAAATGTTTGGAATCGAAAGATCTCAAACTCTACGTTGAAGTTACTTCATGTAATCTAAAAGCGTCAATAATTAAAACGTGGAAAACTTACACTTTGAAAGGCAGCTTTGGATCCGATGTGAGCGTGATCTTGAAAGTTACTTTAGACCTGAAAAGAAACACAGTATTTACGTGAGGCTTAAGATAAAGTTATGTGGAATCTTCACATTTTACACATTTCAAAATTATAAGTAGTACCTACATATTTATTATCTGGCTTTTATAATCTCGAAAAATACAAATTTGCGTGAAGTGAAAGATGAAAGTGACGTGTAAACATAAAACGTCAAAATGTTAAATGTCAAACAGGTTATTCGTTGCGTTCGTCTATCACTAAATTGTTATAAGTAAGAAAGAAGAAAGAAAGAAAGAAATGTATTTATTCAGTTACACTTAAAAAACACACATACATTTGCAGAAAAAAGTCTAAGTAATATAATTCAGCCCAGGAGAGGACAGAACTAGGCTGATGATGATGATGAATATGAATATTAATTCGGCAAAGGGTAGCTGCCTATGTCTTCGAAACTCGTTAATATGGCTATATTGCAGTTATTAAAACATAATAATTATAATTTATAAAGTTTACTGCTGTTAAGACCTCACTTACATGTGCCAGTATTTTGCAAAAACTTTGGCAGCACACCTATCAATAATATTTTAAAAATTATGTTTTTATATTGGAGAAAGTCATTGTCTGTTTAAAATAAATTTCGCAGATAGGAAATTATTGTATCTATTCGCAATATTCATGCTGTGATTGTACTAATATTATTAATTTTCTGAAAGCTTATGGCTCTATATCAAATGGTATTTAAAACAAAAGTATGTGACTACCCTATTTTCAATGAGATTCAAACTAGGAAATTTTTGATGTGGCAATTCTAATCAGCTGTTTATTGTTTGTCAGTGTCATTTCGCGGAAAATCAATACAAGATCATCGAAATGTTTTCGAAAAATCCAAATTAGAATTCGTCCAAAAATGTTACTAAAAAGGAATCTTCTTGAGACTCTAACAATAATTTCGTGTAGTGGCACTCTGATCTGCGTGCTATTGAACTATGTAACAGCCATATCGCCTATAACGGGGATATGGTTCACCATTTACTTATTACTTCTTTTCGTGGTCTCTGTGTCCCTTAGTTTTAAGTTCTTGCAATGGCTGATTCACCTGAATAAACCTATAAAATATGATATAGACGGGCTGGTAAAGCAGTACCCGTATCTATCTTTTTTGCGCAATTATTTGCCTCAGACACAGAAAAGAACCAAAGAGGAATGTAAAGTAAGTAAAAAAACTAGTTTTTTACCTAATTATTTTAACGACTGCATTGTTAAATGAAGTCCATACAATTACACATTCAATATGTTTCATATCCAATTAACTGCACACATACACCATTCATCTTATTCTTAGTGAATTAGGCTGTGTCTATACTTTAAAATTAAATTTAAGCTAACATACAATGCTGATAAAAAAAATGTGTAATCTTCAACTCAAGACCTAGTTTAGGGACTACTAGTAACCTTTGTATTTAAAATACAGCAGAACCTGTTTGAGACGATCACACTTAATACAATTTCCCGCATAATACGCCACTTTATGCCAGTCCCAGCAACTTAAGATATATTTCCATACATTTCTTAATGCTTAATGTGATTGTCATCCCGTTTAATACGCCCAAAACCAACAGATCAAGCACTCTAAAAGCCCATTTTTATTTTTGAAACGCATGCAACAGGGCCCGCGTCGTAGAAACTTTCTGTAATGCATGCCGTAGGGTCAAATGACTGAGGTGCTATGTATGTGAAGGAGTCCCCAAATGCCTTGTTTCGACTGAGGGAAGTCCACTAATTCAGGCTTAGGTATAACTGATTTGAAATAATACATAGTTTGAGTTATTTTCCTTATCCCGAATAACACGCTTTGAGTTCGATAGGCTTGATAGGGCCCTGAGAAATCGTCTTAAGCGGGTTTTACTGTAATACTTATTTTCGGATTAAACTTGCATGTATTGCTATTCTAAACATATTATTCCGAGACTCTACACTAGTCTTTCCCATGTCCACGAGCTGTAAAGAGATGAAATGTCACGTCTCTAAATAAGAATACACGCGAGGTTAATCGGTAAAATTAGTTTTATTTCAAATGTGTAGTGTTCACGCAAATAATAGACAATACTATGTTGTTGCCATTTTTGGAACTAAGGGATATAGGGCAAAAACCTTGAGAATAAGGTTTTTGCTATATCTCCCTCCTAATCTCTTCTCATTCCTAGGAATATGACACAAATGAGCTGAGTGTGATCACCACAGTACTGGAAAGGAAATTGGTCTCATCATGGTACGTGCCGTACATATCGCAAGAGATCGGCTTCCCATTCGCTTGCAAACAGATGCTCGACCAAATGATTGGCAAGACCTTTCAGGTATGTAATGTATTATGATAAATCTATGGTATCATATTATCAAACATTTGAGATTCCGCCCGCGACTTCGTCCACGTAGAGATGTTTAACGGGTAAAACATTACTTCTTTATAGCACAGTCGGTTAAAAAGTAGCCTATATCCTTTCCTAGGCTCTGGACTATATCTGTACCAAATTTCGTTTAAATTGGTTCAGTACTCTATGTGTGAAAGCGTAACAGACAGACAGACAGAGTTACTTTCGCATTTATAATATTAGTAATGATTGATTACTAGTTGGGTCTCTAATAACCAATAAGAACCCTTGCTTGGCTTCGGGGGAATTTTGCATAAAAGCCTTCCTCTTGAATCTATTTAAAAAAAACGCATCAAAATCTGTTTCATAGTTTCAAAGTTTTAAGCATACATAGGGATATATGGACAGAGAAAGCGACTTTGTTTTATACTATTTAGTAGTCCTAAAAAATAAAACAAAATGATATTATCATATAGTCCAGTCAAATTAGCTCTTTTAAACACCGATCTGCGGAAAAATTACTAGTGAGCTGAATTTTGGTACACATCTTTATTACGGCATTGTAATGAAGGTGTGAAAAATCGACATTCATATCGTGCTGGCTTAAAAAGTTATAGGGGTCAAAAGGTCGCGAAAATCAGTTTTTTGCGAATATCTTGCGATCTATTGCTTGTAAGTTAATTGAGGTCATTAGAAAAATTATTTGTTATAAAATTATCTACAAAAAGTGTCCTTTGCATTTTTTGTAGAATTGAAAGTTTTCGGAGGAGAGCGCCGAGAAAGCACTCACATACGGTATTGTATACCAAGGCGTACGTACGCCCTATGCTTTTCATTGATATTTGTAAGCGTGTTGTTAGTAAAATCTACTACATACAGACATATAGCATTAGTAATACTAGTACAAAAAGTTTTCCTTTTTGGAAAAGGAAAACTGAAAATCATGAAGATGTTTGAAAAAAGATCTGATTTAAACAATTTTGCAGAAATATTCCAACAAGAAAATTGCTCTCGAGATGCATTGTCAATGCTAGGACATATTTTCTACCGCTGCAATTTGTTGTACAATTACAAATCTTTTTAAACATCTTCATGATTTTCAGTTTTCCTTTTCCAAAAGGAAAACTTTCTGTACTAGTATTACTAATGCTATATGTCTGTATGTAGTAGATTTTACTAACAACACGCTTACAAATATCAATGAAAAGCATAGGGCGTATGTACGCCTTGGTATACAATACCGTATGTGAGTGCTTTCTCGGCGCTCTCCTCCGAAAACTTTCAATTCTACAAAAAATGCTAAGGACATTTTTTGTAGATAATTTTATAACAAATAATTTTTCTAATGACCTCAATTAACCTACAAGCAATAGATCGTAAGATATTCGCGAAAACTGATTTTCGCGACCTTTGACCCCTATAACTTTTTAAGCCGGCACGATATGAATGTCGATTTTTCACACCTTCATTACAATGCCGTAATAAAGGTGTGTACCAAAATTCAGCTCACTAGTAATTTTTCCGCAGATGAAACCTAATTTGACTGGACTATTACTACTTTGCTACTTAAATTTATTTTAAAATGCACCAATATTTTTTTGGATACAGATCTGCAACAAAATCGATCCAAAGGATGTGTACGTCGACTTGTGCTCCATCTTCATCACACATTTAAAAGAGTACCGCAAAGCCTTGAAACGGCATGAGAAAAATCCCGACGCGCCCATAGAGACCTTGTTCAAGAAATCACATCCGGTCCACAACCCAGACAACAAGCTGCAGTCAGCCGATCACTGCACCAACGTCGTCAGGTTGGTTTAAAGACATTTATTTACTCACAAGAGCACAATACAGTTGTGTATACCTTAAAATGAGGTAATAATGACATTTTTTAAAAATAAAATACAAATTTAACGTGCAGCCCAGCTAAATAACTTTGCTATACAATGCAATCCAATACATTAATCCAACCATCATAAAATATGATTCTATGATTAATAAAATATTATTCTATAGGTTGATCCTGAAGGAACTGGTTCCATGGGAGTTATGGGACACCCCTCACTCTGAGTTGCTTGTACGAGTCTTATCGAAAAAGTTGGACACGTTCATTCAGGAGACTTTGTCTGATCCTGCGTGGTTGAATGAGAAGTTGCTAACGCTATTGAAAGGGGAAGTAGCTAATGAGAGTGTGCCTGAAGATGTTACCAATGCACAGGAGGAGTTTAAAGAGGAGGAGAATGAGGAGCTGAAAGAAGAAGTACCTCCAGTGGAGGAAGCGATGGAAAAGCCAACAGTAGAGTCGGCGTTGTCGACTCTGATCACGAAGACGACGGCGCCGGTTCTGCAGCGGGCTATAGATGAGGATGTTGAGGATCAGGGTTCGGAGGCAGTGGCCGGGGAGGCGTTGGAGGTGGTGGAGGAGTCTTCAGTGGCGGCCACGGAGCCGGTGGACATCAAATCGTCTCCCGTGCTGAGGCAGCGCCGTGGCCGGCAGGGCAGGAACGAGGTCAAGATTTATGATAGGATTATTGAGGGTACGTTTAAGTTATAAATAACACATAATTTAAGAGATTTTACCTATTAATGTGCTCATAGAAATATTTTATTGAGTTCAGATATGTCGAAGACTGTAGGTATAGATTATATAGAATGCCCATTCTTGGGTTTTATGTCCTTATCATTAAAGCCATATTATGACTTTATGCCTTCAGAAATGCTCTTTTGCCTTGGAAAATACTGTATCCATTGGTATCGTACCGGTAATCATGCATTGTACATTTTATGTCCAATAGAAGCTAGCTTTACACATTTTAGTCATATTTTTCGTACATTGCTTAGGCTGCCTGTCCACCAGAGCGGAGCTGAACAGCGGAGCGGAGAAACGGAGAAATATTAACAATAGGATTGCACAAAATCTCCGCTTCTCTTTTTTGTTAATCTCTTTCTGTATTTCTTTCTATATTTCTTATTTATCGAGGTCTAATCTCCGTTTGATAATCATTATATTCCTTATTATTTTCCGGTCCATAACTGTTCTGTCTTCGCAGGCAGCGTGAAGACCTGGGAGACGGACCTGGACCTGCAGTGCATCAGCCTAGGCCAGGACCTGCTGGCCAGCCTGGGCGGGGAGATCACACTGAGCCGCCTGTGGGGGCAGGACGCGGAGCCCGAGGGCAGCCCGCACCCCCCGAGGGGGAAGTCGCCGCAGCCGCTGTGGTTCGGTGAGTTGAGTTCAGTTTTATTGACGTGATAACGTCTTTAAAATCGTTTTAGTCGGGTGACATGTTCAGAAACTTGTGTCACACCAAAACCTCACGAGCGCGATCGCAGGTATAACGAGAGAGAGACGGACCGATCTCCCGTCTCATCTCGAGCGCTGCCAGTCATTCCGTGAAACTTGTCACGCGGAATCCTCACGAGCGGAGGCTGGCATAGCGTTCGAGTGAGTGGACCGATCTTCCGTCTCTCTCACTCTAGCGGCATACAAACGAATGGAGATTTTCTCTTAATAAGACGTTATCACGTAAACATCTCGATCGTAAACCTACTTTACAAACAACCAATTTTTATATTTCCTAAAATCAAATATAAAAAAAACTCATCATCTTCATCAGCCCATATACATCTCCAATGCTGGGGCCCGGGCCTACCCTAAACTAGGGCGATCAGGCCGCAAGTCAACCACGCTGGCCAGTGCGCATCCTTACATTTTTTCGTAGGTTGCAGGTTTCCTCACGATGATTTGATTGATGTTTTTCTTCAGCGTTATAGCGTCGATTAATTATACATACTAATTAACTTCAGTTTTTTTTGATCATTAGAATAACAGGCAAAGACAACACTTACTAAAATCAAATATGAAAAAAGTACCTACATTAAAAAGTGTCTTATTCATTTCAGGGCTTTAAAAATAGCAACCCTGGAATCTCCATTTCTGAGCATGTGGTCACTAGGACCAGGGCCCCCTAATAGGTCGTGGGCCCGTGGCATTTTGTCAGCTTTGCCACTCTACTGCCCAGGATTTTAGATTGTTTGTAACAGATCTAGAACTATCTAGAGAACATAGGCAACTGCCTCGTTGGTCTATTGGTAGCAAGCGCTGCGTCAGGACCGAGGGGTCCCCGGTTCGAGTCCGAGGACGGGCAAAATTTGTGTGAGTTTTTCTGTAATGAAATTACTCAGCCCGAGGTTAGGAAGTTGGCGGTTGAACGACCGTTAAGCCGGCGGTACTGCGCCTTTTCTCTCATCAGTCATGTCGGATTGCCGTCTCACCGAATTATGAGAGTAAGGGAATAGAGAGTGCATTTTTGCTTGCGCGCATACTTGTGCACTATAATAACATATCCTGCGCATTTGGCTGAGTAGAGATCGGCCGCCATATCTGAAATCGGTCGGACGCCTTATTTACACATAAGCTGTGTCCCACGTGTCTAGACAGGAAGGTACGTAAAAACCCTACGTTTTAAGTAACCTAAGCGGCTCTTTCAGGCGAAGAAGACACGGTGGACATCTCCGAAGCCCCCGGCGCGATCTCCCCCCGCAAGAGCAGCCCCAAGGCAGCAGACGCGCTGCTGAAAGACCTCCAGAGCACGGTGCACCAGGCCAAGAGCCGCATCGGCGACCTGCAGGTCCCGTCCGTCCCAGTACATGTGCCCCGCGTCTGCAAGAGTGTATGTTAGCCTTCTGCACGTTTGTATCTTCCGCTTCACTTGGGGACTTGCTGCTGGTTGGTGCGTGGGGTCGGGTGTCGTCACTAGGCTGTACGGGCTAGATCCCTTTGCCTTTCGCTGATGGGATGAATTGGTTTAAAAAAATGGGTGTTATCAAATCGAATAAATCGTCACATTAGTAATAATAAGATACAACCACCGGATCGGAACGCCGATTCTATCGAGAAAACTGCAGCTAGAAACTCCATAGTTACTCTTTTTAAACCCTTAGCGGGCAGAGGGAAATATATTCCCACCAAATTTTAGAGCTTATTTACTTGAGATAAGGTCCAAAACCAATGAAAAATTTCAATTGGTTATGTCCATAAGGGGTTAAGAGACAATGATGTTACAAATCGTAAATGAGAAGACACGGTAGACGTCTCCTCTGGGACTTGCTTCTGGGTGGTGCGTGCGGGATCGGGTGTATTGGTCGTTGACGTTGAACATGGCCGCTGTATACTTGTCAATGGAAATGTCCACAAAATTCCAACAAAAAAATAAGAGCTCTAAGTAGCACTACAGCAACAAAGTTTCATTTTTATAGAAAAGGCAAACAAGATGACCTCACTCCACCTGATTAGCGGTGACTGGTAACCGGTAGTGAGATCCAAATATGAGGTCGACAGGCACACTAGATCGTATTGAGCCTGTCGCATTCACCCTGCAGGTCTGCTTAAATGCCGTTTCACGCCCCGCCTGAAGAGCCCAGGATCATTGGAGGGAGGGAAAACATGAGCTGGAAGGGCATTCTATGCCTTAATGGCACGGGGCAGAAATTTCTTATGAAATGGGAGCTATCGCGTCTATTATGGACGTGACATTGACAGACATGCTAATATTCACCAATCATGCTGCAGTTGGACCTCACGCCTACGTATTGCCGTCTAGTAAATATCTCATACGCGTTAACCCTCGTTGCTATGTATTGCATTTATTTAGTTAGAATATAATGTTATATAAAATACCTTTTTACAAGTAATATTATTGGTTAGTATCTAATTATTACAAAAAATGCGTCGATTTCAAAACAAACATTATATTTATAATGTGGCTAATCTCCAGAATTGTTACAGCGGTAAAATCAATTTAAATATAAAAAAAACGCCTTTACAGACCCCACGTGTGACAACTACCAGGTTATATAATAAGTGGTGGGTTTGTAATTTGTTTCAAGATATCATGGGATTTGTTGGGATAATAAAGGTATTGTAATTATGATGATGAGATCTTAAGATCTAAAGGTACTAGGATACTACTCTTGGATAAAGTGATAATAAAACTACCACATCTCTTCCGACCAGCTAACACATCTCTTTTCTTCTCCTATACCTTCGGTACATAGATGTTGAAGTGTGAAATACTGCATGTGTATAGTATGCGAAAAATAATTCGGTCAACTGGTGTTTATTCATAACTAGAGACCCTGGCTTCACTTCGGGTAAGTATATTACTTGTACATCAGAATGTTTCTCTTAAATCCCTCTATCTATTTAAAAAAAACTGCATCGAAATCCGTTGTGTAGTTTTAAAGATTTAAGCATACGTAGGGACAGACAGACGCGAGTTGCGACTTTGCTTTATACTATGTAGTGGTGTGTATCATTGAAATATCGTGTATACCTGTGAGTGTAAGTACTTTGTATTTGTGCGCTTACGAGTATCTATAATAATTCGTGGTCTATGACTTCACGGCGGCCGATTCATTTTTCGCATACTATAAACAAATCGGGATGTCAGTCCGTCTGGTGATGCCTAGGTTTTAGTGTGGCGTCTGCATGATTGTGTTGGACTTGCATGTTGCCTGCTTCGGGTAGATGGTGTATGAACTGTGTACACTCTGTTGATCCTTCTACACTGTCTGTGATTGTCCGTTTCTCCTACTAAAATGGTTCTCATTGAATACTACTAAAAGGATTTTTGAAGGTATGTTCGACAGTTTTCAGCTAAAACATGACGAGAATTAATAGCAAAGTTACTGTAATAAAGGCAACCGAAATTAAAAATAATCTACATTTATGTAATTGGTTTCATAAGAGAACTCTTTAAAAAATATAAATTGCGTAAGTCTTTTAGAAATGATTCCGATACAGGATAAAAAGCGAGCCTACATACCTACGTATATAAAATTCGTCATTTGCTGTAAGTTTTACACAATACTCAGTAATTTATCTATAAGAGCTGTTTAAGTAAATTTAAATAAATAAATACGTTAATCTTGACAGCCTTGTATTAAAAAACTACACGCGATAAAAATAGTAGCAAATGCATAGTTACGTATTGCCTGACTGGTCTAGACTGGATTGCCTTTTCGTTATATTTTCTAGACCTGATTTATATATATATTCTCGTTTTACTCTCGCCATCAAAAGGAAAGAAAAACAAAACGTTGTTAGCCGTGAGGCGATAGGGGTTATACCATATGTGGTACGAGTATACCTATGGGTTATGGGTTTATCTATGGGTATAATGCTTTTTTGAACCATAAATGTAAGAAGCATTGGTCTCTATGGGTCTAAACACGATATTAGGAGTAGCTGATACAAACTACTAGTAGTTCCCTCGCGACCATGATTGGTGTAACCCAGTCGAAATGTCTAGCAGTAAATAGTACTATGTATCAGCTATTCCTAATATTGTGTAGACCCATAAAGACGCTAAAATCTTACATAATGTAAGAGGAATAGGTATGGAAACTGCATTTGTGCAATAAATGAATGCAATTGCTCCTGCCACTAATGTTAATTGGTACGAATCGGCGCTTGTTGCATCATGTGCATGCGGCAGGCTGTTACAGAAACTATATCTAGCATAGCATTAGAAAGAATATAACACTTCTTGCTCCCTGCTTTTATCAATATCATATGGATGAATTAGGTAGGTACTTATACCAGATACGGATTTGAATACCTAAAGAAACAACTTGTTTTAATTTTAATGTTTCGAAATGTTTCGCCTTTTCTGCTCATTTGTATTTTAAATAAAAATGGTTAGAACATTTTATATTTTAGACCAAAATCCGACTCTCTTGGACCACCTCCCCTGTCCAATTTCTGTCATTGCAAATTATTCCATCTGGGCCCTTCATAAGTAGCCAACAATTGATATGGCAATAGCAACCATATTGCCACCATAATTTAAACCTTATCTCCTCAAAAAAGATAAGGTCCAGCAATAAACATTTCAAAATACATAGTATACTAAAGGGTTAACCTTTATAACATGCATAACTCCGTTAACACCTCGGTCCCGATGCTGACTGCCACAGGACGAGGCGGCGGGCATGATGGAGGGGCTGCTGGACTTCGGCATCGCGGGGCTTAAGAAGGGGCTGCGGTTCACCGGGTTAAGTGATGACTCGCAGGTAATTAATTTATTGAATTAGGTATTGTTTTCTTTTAACTATAGGGTACTGTATGATATATAATAATAGTTCTGTTATCTAAGACGTAAGACTTCGTAAGAGCTGCGGAGTTGCAGGATATGATGACTGTCCTATACGAGTCTTTAAAAGAGTAACTCTTTTGAAGAGTTCGAAATTCACATTTACACGAAAGTTTTTGAAAAAGGTGAGGATATGACAGTGTGCAATGTTAAGATAGGAAGTGAAAAAGTGGAACAAGTGAAAGAATTTGTATACATATTTGGGATCCAAGCTCACAAGAGATGGTAGGTGTGATAGGGATATTAAAAGGAGAGTGAATGCTGGAAATATGATGAACGGAGCGCTGCACACTTTTGTGAACAGGCAGAAGGTGTCCAGAAAGGCACGTCTGGCGGTTCACAGGGGAGTGGTGATGATCCCAACACTAATGTACGGAAGTGAAAGTTGGGTATGGCTATGGCAGAAGAAGCACGAAAGTAGAATAAACGCAGTGGAAATGCGAGCACTTAGAAGTATGCTAGTAGTGAAACTGAGTGATAGAATTAGAAATGAACTAATTAGAGAACATTGTGATGTGAAAGAAGATGTAGTATCTAGAGCTGAGAAAGGTATGCTTAGATGGTTTGGTCATGTTGAGAGGATGAATGAAAGACGATTAACGAAGTGTATATATAGAGAAGGTATAGCTTTAAGAAGGTAGCCTTTCATGACCAAATAGGTCAAATCTTAAAGAGAGGTCAAATCAAAAGTACCCGTAATCGACGAGCATGCATGAAGGGGTTAATGGATGTGGATGAAGCGAAAGTGGTGTGCACAGGACCGTAGCACATGGCAGGAAGTGATCTCTGCCTATCCCTCTGGGAAATAGGCGTTTATGTATGTATGTGTCACACTATAATTTTATACAATGAACTGATGCCCAGCAGCGTAAGCACTTTCGTAAACACAAATAGATTAGGTACATCACTACATAGTATAAAACAAAGTCGCTTCCCGCGTCTGTCTCTCTCTCTATGTATGCTTAAATCTTTAAAACTACACAACGGATTTTGATGCTGTTTTTTTTAATAGATAGAGGTATTTAAAAGGAAGGTTTTTATGTATATTTTTATATACCCGAAGCGAAGCGAGGGCGGATCACTAGTATAAACACACCAAAACACGGAGAACAGAAAAATGTTATCACATAATGATAAATATTTCGGGTTTCCTTAATCCCGGGTGGAGTTCGAACCACACAGGGGCTACTACTAAATTCACCATCGAGCCATTTGATCTCTGATGGTGTACTCATATCAACGTTACTCAACGATAAATTGACGATAAGGATAAAACGATATTTACAAGAAACATCCTAGCTATTCTCTCAAAAGATTAATTAATTACTTGAATTTAACCTACCTATGTGCTATATATAAAGTGTTAACATGTATACATTGCATTTCGTTATAAATTCCCATTTAATATAAGTTAAACACACCGTTTGTAATAATATTATTAACCATGATGTGTACTCATGTTTTACGATAAAATCTAGCCTATAAGATTTGTATTTGTAATTTAAGAAGCTACACTGATGTTATTCTGTTTTGTGATCCTAAATAGACAAATAAAATAAAAAATATTATCTCCAGGAGAAGTCCCCTTCCCACCGTCCAGGAGAGAGGATTTCTCCCCCGGAGCCAGGGAAACTCCCGCGGGAGACCAGGGTGGAGCCCAAGAGGGAGATTGAGATCAAGGAAGCTGTTATCTCGTCCGTCATACAGAGAGGTGGGTTATAGGTTTAGTTCCTCTTTGCCACGTGTCGTTAAGGCATCATCATCAAACTATATAAGTCCCCACTGCTGGGGCACGGGCCTAACCTAAAATAGGGCATTGAGGCATGGAATGCCCTTCCAGCTCATGTTTTCCCTCCCTCCTGTGATCCCGGGCTTTTCAGGCGGGACGTGAAAGGACATTGAAGCAGGTCTTCAGGGTGAGTGCGACAGGCTCAATATGGTCTATTGTGCCTGTCGACCTCATATGTGGATCTCACTACCGTTTATCATCAGGTGGAGTGAGGCTCATCTTGTTGGCCTATTGTAAAAAAATATAATTATGCCATTTTGTAGTGTGACGTCATAGTACTCACGTCAATCGCAGCATATTTCTGATCGATATGGTTTATCGAACCAAATGTTAACATACTACTTTGAACCCTTGTAATAAGCTTGAAAACCAATGCAAAAAATTTTGTTAATTCATGCATTTAAGGGTTAATATATAATTTAGCAATTAAAGATTATGAACTTCCATTTTCGTCCTTTTTCAGAGGAAAATAGTAACGGCACCGCTCCAGTGCTGATAAAGCAACACAGAGTTATATCTCAAGACAGTGTGGTGAGTACACAGCTTCCTATGTAGTCCATTTATCGATGGTTACGTAGCAAGAATCACCTTCGCCCAAACCTGGCTCAGGATCTGGGTACGTAAGTTATTCAATGTAGACCTGTAGCGCTACAATTAGTTAGCTATCGAAAACTTACGTTCGTTAAAAACCTATCAAATTGTTTTTTCATAAAACAGACATTTTTTACAAAGGCGATATTGAGTCTGTCACTTAAAAGGGAGCATCCCAAAAAATCTAAACATGCATTCCTACAGGAACTTAAAATGGATCATCGTGTGAGTTTACTGCTGTAGGTCGTCATATACCTACCCTAAAGATAGATAATGGATAAAATGTAACAGATAAGATATTTTTAGGAATCAGACAGACACAAATTTCATAAAAAAAAAATACAAATTTATTAAATCTAAAAAAAATAACAAATTATTCCAATATTTCAGGAAAACAAACCGAAAGACTTCTATAATTAACAAAAGTAAACCAAAAATGCGCCTAAGAAAATAATCTACCTGCGTTCACAAAATACCGACACGTAACGACTAACTCACTCAACGGACACCAGCAGAATAAGAGCGAGCGCGCCTATTCCGCTGTTTAAATAACCACCGTAATCCTACCCCTACTCTAAACACTAATCATATCCAACAATATCTTATATATAATTAATTGCCTTTCGTTAGTCTGACTAAAACTCAAGAAGGCCTGAACCGATTTAGCTAATTTTGGTTTTGAAATGTTCGTTGTAGTTCAGGGATGGTTTAAATAAAAAAATATAGAAAACATATACTTATAGGCGGTATGAAATTCGCCGGGACCACTAGTAAAAAATAGTTTTCTAATGTGTCCTACTGTTATGCAATATGTTTAAACTCATGGTAGCGCTACAGTACATCTGTGTTCTTAGCCGACCCTACCGAAGCCGCTCTCCCGCTCCCCCCCGCTGGCCGCCTCGGGGGCGGAGTCTCCGGAGCCCGAGTACGAGGAGGCGGCGGACCTGTCCACCAGCATCGCCAAGCTGCGCTGTCTGCTGCAGCAGCGCGCGGAGACCAGCCCCAGGTGGGTACCTTTTGGATTATGCACTTGGCCTGATTTTGTGTGGCCATTAATAGAAATTACATGCTACACGAATCATCTATTATAGATGTAAAGGCCTGTATTGTTATAATAGAAAGACAAATTAATTATTGCGCACAAAAAATTCTCAGATACAACAAAATATACAATAAAAAAAATGTTCGACGAATGAACACATAACGAACGAAGTTCCGTTCGATATGTGACATTTTACACAAGTTTTTTGATTCCTACTCCCAAAAATTATGAATGAAGTAAAATTCCTTAGTTATTTTATAAAATTTCTTCATATATAAGTACATACATACAAACATACATACATTAAATCACGCCTTTTTGCCAGAGGGGTAGGCAGACACAGAAACTTCCTGTCATGTGCTGCGGTCCTGGCACACTACTTTCGCTTTTTTACATCATACATGCTCGTCGATTATGGGTACTTTTGATTTGACCATTAAATTTTACCTATTACCAAATAGGTCTTTTGAAGGTCATTCCTGGCCTTCCCTATTCAACATTAGTTAATTATTTATCGTGGGTTCGATTCCCACTCGGGACAAATATTTGTGTGACGAACATCCATGTTTGTTCCGTGTCTGGGTGTGTTATTAATATATTTAAGTATATTTGTGTATCCACTGTCGTTTCTGATTTCCGTAACACAAGTGCTTAAGCTACTTACCACGAGATCAGATCGATGTATGTGATGTGAAATATTTATTTATTTATTTATTATTACAGACCAATTATAAGTTATTTTAAATGACATACATATAGAAATATGTATATTAGCCTTATTGAAGAGTTGTCTGTGTGTGCAGGGCGGAGGAGGGCTGGTGGGAGCGCGCGGAAGAGGCACGCGGCGCGCCCGTGGACGCCGCCGCGCTCGCCGGTAACTCACTACAGCACTCATACATACATCATCATCATCATCATCAGCCCATATACGTCCCCACTGCTGGGGCACGGGCCTACCCTAAACTAGGGCGATAAGGACTTAGTCGACCACGCTGGCCAAGTGCGGGTGGGTCGACTACACAACCTTAGAATTACTTCATACATACATACATACATAAAATCACGCCTTATTCCCAGAGTGGTAGGCAAAGACTACATCATTTATCAGAGAATAACATTATTATTTAGAAAAACAGTAAAAAATCAATTGCTCCACTGTTAACCGGGGATTTGAACACCCGTCCTTCTGGGAATCGCGCCCAAACATTACATTATATAAAAAATATGAACATTAATGTTGTACATACACCGTGAAATTTTAGTGGTTGTTTTCCCGCAGCAAAATGATTCTGTCTTAGGAGTACAATAGATCGATGCAGCTTTTTTTTTATTAAAATCAATAAATGGAAGTGTTATAAAAGTGATAAACGAAACATTCGAATTCGAGAACGCCAACTAACGCCAGTAGTACTAGCCGCGCTTCGACCTGCTAGAATTGTTATTATTATTTAAATAATAAGGCTGTCTGTCCGGAGCAAGCGATGCAGCGGAGCGTCAAAAAAATCTCCACTTCTCTTCAGTACAAATAAGTTATTTCAAAAAGGATACTATTGGAATGGGAAAATAATTACCGTTAAATAATTAGCGATACTTATTTTAACGTTAAATGGTAACGATACTTATACGGCACTAATAATCATCGTAAAATACTAACTTTTATTGTAAAAGTGCACATGCCGAACTAACATATCTCAAAAATTCGTTTCCAATTTATTAACCGGTAAATTTTGTACAGGTAACGTGCAAACTGAAACTGTAATAACAGTAACGTAAATAATAGTACTAAAATAACGTTAATTTTAGCAGCTGTACTTCTTAAGTATCGATACTTCATCCAGGCTCGTGTAACGTTACCATATTATTTTTACCAGTATTCCAAGCCCTGCTCTCCGCGCTGCCTCGCTCCGGTCCGGTGGAGGACAGGCCTAATGATTCGACAGGTTATTGACCGTCCGATCAGCTGATTGATACCAGCAGTATCAATCAGCTGATTTTAACTTACTTAGGTACCTATTTACTAACAAGTGATTTCCATATTTCCTTCATACTTTACCGGGCTTAGGACCATCGTAAATACTTTGCCTACTAAATTACGAACATAATGTTTTAATGGATAAACATCGGGTCATCAAAAAGAAGAGTTAAGATTGTTTGAAAGTTGTTACTGAATTAGGTAATAAAGTATTAAAAAAATGAAAATCAACGTATTTACACTGATTTAAATTTCCTACCTAACCTTACAAATGTTCACTATTTACAAATTATGTGCAAGTACTTACTCTTCCTGGTACCGGAGCAATTATCAAAATGTAAGCCACTGCGTTCCACACACAATCGCGCACGTTTTATCTGGTTAAATTATGATTTTGATAGTGTCTCTGTCACGTCTAACTACATTGAAAGCGTCCACTATCGCACTTTTCAACTCATCGCAAACTGCCCGTGATCGAGCAGCCGCTGGGTAGCGGTTACGATCGTCCGGTGCTGTGGCACCTGCGGGTTCACATCACCACATCTGCTAGACACATACTCCACATTCGAATAAACATAATGGCGATCCATTTTGACCTCACGGTATCGCGTCACGCATGCGTAGGCGGCGGGCGGCGAGCGGCGTGCGTGCGTGCGCAGCGGGACTGAGGGAGGCCGTAGGTATCGGTAGTGCGCTCGCGCCCGTTGTGCGGTCTCTATCAAAGAGTCGTCGCGGCGGCGGCGCCCTTTGTCGGACTGCCCGCGCGGCCATTAGGGTAATCTACGTAGGTATCTACCTACGTAGTTTGTAATTTATTACCCTACTATTACTACTACTATCATTTCTCACTGTTTCGAGTTAAATAATATTTTTTTTGAAAAGTTGAGATTTTTTTCTTACGTTTTCACGAAATAATTAGCGTGGTTCGATAGTACTACGATGGGTAAATTGTTCTGCTTCGGGAAAACAACCACTAAAATTTCACGGTGTATAATTTCGTGGCTGAGCGGCATGTAGCCGTTAATAACTTAACCCTTAAAAGCCATAGGACTAATAGTTACCACCAGATTTTGAACCTTATCTAATTGTAATACCGGCGAAAACCCTAGCCAAAAATATTATCCCATAAACAAAACAGATGATTCCCAAACGACATGGTCGCTGTGTTTGTGAAGTAGTCAATATATAGTATTTTTCACCTAAGATGATCCCTGTGACACTTCATTGTGTTCTGAATCACGCATTTTACGTTTGACAAACGAAAATAATTTTAATGATCACTTTTTTCGTTTTATTGCGGCGTCATTAGGAAAAATATTAAAAATTTATAATATAATAGTACAGGATCCGTGGTGTATTTTTTCACTTGATTACTATCAAGCTAATTTTCCGTGAGTAGCTTCATTTTGATAAGACGCCCAAAAAATTCCTGTGCGAAAATTTTTGATTGTGGTAGCTAACAGAGGTATCAATGATTAAATATTTAGGACCGTAGGACCGGGACAAAGTACCACGGAATTTGTAGGACAATATGACCGTTACATTATATAAATATTAACTAAGTAAAATAATAAAAATCAGCTGGTTAGTAATCATTTTTGGTGATCTCCTCCTCCAACTTGTATCGATAACGAGATCACCAAAAATGATTACTAACCAGCTGATTTTTATTATTTTACTTAGTTAATATTTATATAATGTAACGGTCATATTGTCCTACAAATTCCGTGGTACTTTGTCCCGGTCCTACGGTCCTAAATATTTAATCATTGATACCTCTGTTAGCTACCACAATCAAAAATTTTCGCACAGGAATTTTTTGGGCGTCTTATCAAAATGAAGCTACTCACGGAAAATTAGCTTGATAGTAATCAAGTGAAAAATACACCACGGATCCTGTACTATAAAGTCGATTATCCGTTTACAGATGAATACAACATGAATATCGACAGGAACGCGTCTCCGAACCAGAGCTCTAACAACATGCAGCGATTGGATAAGTAAGTCACTATTAAGTTTCATTATTTGTCCCGTGTTTCCTGCAATCAAAGTCCATATAAAACGCAGTGCTTGAAGCCAATAGACTGGTCTATCAATTGAGGCAGTCAAAAATGTTTTATCTACGTATATATATTAAAGTATTACCATATGAGTCAGTCTATTTGACTTTGTTACCATGTGAGTATGTTTGACTGTGTTATCTATATAAAAGTGTTATGTCAGTTTGTTCGACTGTGTAACCAAGTCAGTCTATTATTTTAAACTGTCATGGTAACACCCAATAGATCAGTTCACCCGTGTTCATGGCGCTTGCAACAGTGCCGAAATATCGGGAGCTCTTCTTCTTCTTCTTTTTAGCCTTTCTCTACCATTTTGGTGTATGCCTCCTTCAGCTTCTTCCATCCTTCCATCCTTCCATTGGGAGCTCATTAAAACAAAATAACATGGTAAATATCCCGGACTTATTCAGTTTTCTAATACAAGTCAGTTTGTTTGACTGTCTTACCAAGTTTGTCTGCGTTATCTATATTAAAGTGTAACCATATAAGTCAATCTTGTTTTCTAAAAGTATGTCCTTCCGTCAGGCTGTTCCAGCGCACAGTGACGGGCGTGTTCAACTCGCTGAAGACAGCCGTCGGGGCGGAGGACGCGGCCGCGGGGCGCGAGGCGCCGCACGAGTGGGCCTACGTCTGCACCTCCGTCGAGCAGAGCGTGAGGGCTGCTTAATCTAACTGCTGACTGACTGACTGACTGACTGACTGACTGTAGACAGCCGTCGGGGCGGAGGACGCAGCCGCGGGGCGCGAGGCGCCGCACGAGTGGGCCTACGTCTGCACCTCCGTCGAGCAGAGCGTGAGGGCTGCTTAATCTAACTGCTGACTGACTGACTGACTGACTGACTGACTGTAGACAGCCGTCGGGGCGGAGGACGCGGCCGCGGGGCGCGAGGCGCCGCACGAGTGGGCCTACGTCTGCACCTCCGTCGAGCAGAGCGTGAGGGCTGCTTAATCTAACTGCTGACTGACTGACTGACTGACTGACTGACTGTAGACAGCCGTCGGGGCGGAGGACGCGGCCGCGGGGCGCGAGGCGCCGCACGAGTGGGCCTACGTCTGCACCTCCGTCGAGCAGAGCGTGAGGGCTGCTTAATCTAACTGCTGACTGACTGACTGACTGACTGACTGACTGTAGACAGCCGTCGGGGCGGAGGACGCAGCCGCGGGGCGCGAGGCGCCGCACGAGTGGGCCTACGTCTGCACCTCCGTCGAGCAGAGCGTGAGGGCTGCTTAATCTAACTGCTGACTGACTGACTGACTGACTGACTGACTGTAGACAGCCGTCGGGGCGGAGGACGCAGCCGCGGGGCGCGAGGCGCCGCACGAGTGGGCCTACGTCTGCACCTCCGTCGAGCAGAGCGTGAGGGCTGCTTAATCTAACTGCTGACTGACTGACTGACTGACTGACTGTAGACAGCCGTCGGGGCGGAGGACGCAGCCGCGGGGCGCGAGGCGCCGCACGAGTGGGCCTACGTCTGCACCTCCGTCGAGCAGAGCGTGAGGGCTGCTTAATCTAACTGCTGACTGACTGACTGACTGACTGACTGACTGTAGACAGCCGTCGGGGCGGAGGACGCAGCCGCGGGGCGCGAGGCGCCGCACGAGTGGGCCTACGTCTGCACCTCCGTCGAGCAGAGCGTGAGGGCTGCTTAATCTAACTGCTGACTGACTGACTGACTGACTGACTGACTGACTGTAGACAGCCGTCGGGGCGGAGGACGCGGCCGCGGGGCGCGAGGCGCCGCACGAGTGGGCCTACGTCTGCACCTCCGTCGAGCAGAGCGTGAGGGCTGCTTAATCTAACTGCTGACTGACTGACTGACTGACTGACTGACTGACTGTAGACAGCCGTCGGGGCGGAGGACGCAGCCGCGGGGCGCGAGGCGCCGCACGAGTGGGCCTACGTCTGCACCTCCGTCGAGCAGAGCGTGAGGGCTGTTTAATCTAACTGCTGACTGACTGACTGACTGACTGACTGTAGACAGCCGTCGGGGCGGAGGACGCAGCCGCGGGGCGCGAGGCGCCGCACGAGTGGGCCTACGTCTGCACCTCCGTCGAGCAGAGCGTGAGGGCTGCTTAATCTAACTGCTGACTGACTGACTGACTGACTGACTGTAGACAGCCGTCGGGGCGGAGGACGCAGCCGCGGGGCGCGAGGCGCCGCACGAGTGGGCCTACGTCTGCACCTCCGTCGAGCAGAGCGTGAGGGCTGCTTAATCTAACTGCTGACTGACTGACTGACTGACTGACTGACTGTAGACAGCCGTCGGGGCGGAGGACGCAGCCGCGGGGCGCGAGGCGCCGCACGAGTGGGCCTACGTCTGCACCTCCGTCGAGCAGAGCGTGAGGGCTGCTTAATCTAACTGCTGACTGACTGACTGACTGACTGACTGACCGATTGACCGACCGATCGACCGAACCTAGACCGACCGACCGACCGGCTGTTGAAATATTTTTTAATGTTGATGAGTTCCTTTTAAAGCCCCGCGTGGAAATTCGGGGTCAATCGGGGTCCCCGTCCCCGCGGGGTAATAAATGCGATTTTTTTCAAATTTAAACAACATTTGAGCTTTAAATGTACTGTATGTGATGTTGTGTGAATTTTTCTTTTTCATAAATAGCATTAAAACAACAAATACACATGTTATCGGTCGGTATTTGGCAGGTGTGCGGCGCGGTGGCGCGGCTGGTGGGGTCCCGGCGCGCCTGGCGCGTGGACGCGGCGCGCGACTCGCTGCAGGACCTGCGCCCGCCGCCGCACGCGCCCGACCTCGTGCCCGAGGACTTGGGTACGGTGACGTCACTCGGTCCTTGCCCCTCGTCTCTAGGTGTGCGGCTGGTGGGGTCGCGGTGGACTCGCTGCAGGACCTGCGCCCGCCGCCGCACGCGCCCGACCTCGTGCCCGAGGACTTGGGTACGGTGACGTCACTCGGTCCTCGCCCCTCGTCTCTAGGTGTGCGGCTGGTGGGGTCGCGGTGGACTCGCTGCAGGACCTGCGCCCGCCGCCGCACGCGCCCGACCTCGTGCCCGAGGACTTGGGTACGGTGACGTCACTCGGTCCTCGCCCCTCGTCTCTGGGTGGGCGGCGGGTGGGGTCGCGGTGGACTCGCTGCAGGACCTGCGCCCGCCGCCGCACGCGCCCGACCTCGTGCCCGAGGACTTGGGTACGGTGACGTCACTCGGTCCTCGCCCCTCGTCTCTAGGTGTGCGGCTGGTGGGGTCGCGGTGGACTCGCTGCAGGACCTGCGCCCGCCGCCGCACGCGCCCGACCTCGTGCCCGAGGACTTGGGTACGGTGACGTCACTCGGTCCTTGCCCTCGCCTCTAGGTGTGCGGCTGGTGGGGTCGCGGTGGACTCGCTGCAGGACCTGCGCCCGCCGCCGCACGCGCCCGACCTCGTGCCCGAGGACTTGGGTACGGTGACGTCACTCGGTCCTCGCCCCTCGTCTCTAGGTGTGCGGCTGGTGGGGTCGCGGTGGACTCGCTGCAGGACCTGCGCCCGCCGCCGCACGCGCCCGCCCTCGTGCCCGAGGACTTGGGTACGGTGACGTCACTCGGTCCTCGCCCCTCGTCTCTAGGTGTGCGGCTGGTGGGGTCGCGGTGGACTCGCTGCAGGACCTGCGCCCGCCGCCGCACGCGCCCGACCTCGTGCCCGAGGACTTGGGTATATAAAAATATATATATTTCACAACGTCACATACATTGATCTGATTCTGTGGTAAGTAGCTTAAGCACTTGTGTTACAGGTATCAGAATCAACAGTGGATACACAAATATACTTAAATATATTTAATAATACACCTAGACACGGAACAAACACCGATGTTCGTCACACAAATATTTGTCCCGAGTGGGAATCGAACCCACGACTCTTGGAACCGTAGGTAGTAAACCTGGGTCACTAGCCACTGTTCCACCGAGCCAGTCAGGGTATGGCAACACACTTACATTTTAATATTTCACTCCTTACTATTAAGGAGTTAACCTTCCATCATTCATGGATGCCATTGTCAGAACTGGACCAAATTGCAATGGGACCAAACGGGAAGCACCAGCTTTCAAATGAAACATAAAACATCCAAATCGGTTCACCCAGGCGGAAGTTTTGAGGTAAAAAACATAAAAAAAATACAGACGAATTGAGAACCTCCTCCTTTTTTTTAAAGTCGGTTAAAAATTTAAAACGTTTCATAATATTCTATCGGCTGGTCCACAAGTTGCGTGAGTCCACGTGACACAAGCGCTATGCTTGGTGTTTCTCTGCGGGATCGAGTCAGAAATGTGGCGATCCGTCAGAGAACCAAAGTCATCGACATAGCTCATCGCATTAGCAAGTTGAAGTGGCAGTGGGCTGGCCACATCAGCCGTAGAACCGACAACCGCTGGGGTAGACGAGTTCTGGAGTGGATACCGCGTCTCGGCAAACGTAGTGTAGGACGCCCGCAGGTGGAGTGACGATCTGCGGACGGCTCGTAGGAGCTGGATGCGAGTGGCCGAGGATAGAGAGAAGTGGCGTGCATTTGGTAAAAAGCGTCGATGGCCAAGTTGTTAAGGTCGTTGCTTGCCATGCGAGAGGTCGCCAGTTCAAACCCCGCCAGGTACCAATGTGTTTTTCAAATTTGAAATCCAAATGTACCATCATTCGACGCTTTAACGGTGAAGGAAAACATCGTGAGGAAACCAGCACACCTGAGAGATTTTTCTACGGTGTGTGAAGCCATGTCAGAGGCCTACGGGCGGCTTAAACTCTGACACCAGGTTGTTCATCAACCACACGATAAGAAGAAGAAGGAGAGGCCTGAGTCCAGCAGTGGACAGGAATGGGCTAATGATGATGATGATGATAATATTCTATCATCGTTGTGTGCAGAGGAGTGGTGCGCGCTGCGCGGCACGCGCTGGAGCGGCGGCGCGGAGTTGGCGGCGGCGGCCGGGCTCTGCCAGGGGCATCTCTCTCATCGGATCGCCACCATCATCTTCGCTGGTAAGTATCTGAGGGCCTACCGTGAGTTGGCTATCGAAAACTTACGTACGTTAAAAACCTATCGAGTTGTTTTTTTCATACGGCCGATTTTAGTTCCTCGCGTAACCACCAGCGGCGCTGTACAAGTTTTTCATAGACATATTCACGTAGGCGATATCGAGTGCGTAAGTTTTTATGCTACTTATACAATCAGCCTAAAGATTTGTGTATTTACTAGCTGTGCCAGCTACTTCACCCGCGCGTGAATGAGACTTAGGCAGCATTTTTGAATATACACGTGTTATTGTGAGTCAATCAAAAAAGATAGACATATACTGTAGGGCTACCATGAGTTTAAAACTTACGCACTCGATATCGCCTACGTAAATATGTCTATGAAAAACTTGTACAGCGCCGCTGGTGGTTACGCGAAGAACTAAAATCGGCCGTATGAAAAAAACAACTCGATAAGTTTTTTAACGTACGTAAGTTTTCGATAGCCAACTCATGGTAGACCCTCTGTTGCGAGATATTTTTAGACAATTTTATGTAGAATATTTCGGTCATACATGATTTCTATGTAACTTTAACCATTAAGGCTGCACACGCGACGTAAGCTTTTAAGCTTAAATGGAGTAACTTCTCCCGTTTTCCGAACATTTCCCTTCACTTCTCTGCTTCTATTGATTGTAGCGTAATGCAAAGTATACTATAACCTGCCCAGGAAAATTCGTCGATTCGTTTTAATTCTATAAAGAACATACAGACAGACAAATATTTTACTGATTGCATTTTTGGCATTAACATCGATTACTAATCATCCCCTGATAGTTATATTGAAAAATATATTTATTGTAGAGAATTCACCTCTCAAACTCAAACAAATTTATTATAAGTATAGATTAGTATTTTGGACGATTCAGATGGTCGGAGTGGAAGGAAAGTGATGAAAAAATTCGCATTGGTGACTAAACACCCGTATAGCTCAGAGGTTAGACCAGCCGACGCGATCAAGTCCCCGTCAGAAATACGAATTTTTCAAATTTACATTGAGCTTTAATAGCATGGAAAACAGCAAACAAAAAAGGTCTCGGTTGTCTCAATAGTCTCCATATAGTATTTGTCGCATACGACAAATTCTATATGGAGACTATTGAGATACATTGGGATACATATATCCCTCAGGGATACATATATCCCTTGGGGAGGCCTATGTCCAGCAGTGGACTGTAATGGGCTGATGATGATGATGATGATGTCCCTCAGACCTAGCGGAAGACCTGATAGCCTCCAGCCTATCGTCAGCTGCCTCTTGGCTTCGACGCGAAGTGTTCGCCGCGGCCCGCGCCCCGCCCGCGCCCGCGCGCGCTCCACGGGAGTTTAACATCGACGAGACATGTGCTGCCATCTTGGAGAAGATACCTGGCGGTGAGTTGACCTTTAGAGTCTTCCAACAGTCAACTTTCTTATTCAGATCTAGCGAAAGGCCTTATTACGGGAACGAAGGTGTTTCTGACGCGCATTCCACATGGATGTGACGTGCGCCGCCATCTTGGAGAAGATACCTGGTGGTAAGTTGACTTTTAGAATTTACCTTCGGTGCTCTTCTTATTCAGATCTAGCGGAAGGCCTTATCACGGGAACGACGGTGTTTCTGACGTGCATTCCACATGGACGAGACGTGCGCCGCCATCTTGAAGAAGATGAATTCTTAGGTTGTGTAGTCAACCAGCCTGCACTTGGCCAGCGTGGTTGACTCGTGGCCTGATCGCCTAGTTTAGGGTAGGCCCGTACCCCAGCAGTGGGGCATATGGGCTGATTATGATGACTAGATTGGTACACCGATGACATACTCTATGTACGAGTGGCGCGCAAGTCTTGTCCACATTCATCATCATCATCAGCCCATATGCCCCACTGCTGGGGTACGGGCCTACCCTAAACTAGGGCGATAAGGTCTTAGTCGACCACGCTGGCCAAGTGCGGGTTGGTCGACTACACAACCTTTACCTTGGCCTAAATAAATTGGCTAGGTCTTAATGTATACCATAAGACTGTAGGAAGACTACGTGTCGCCGCTCACGGGCTACACATGACACCTCGGCCATCGTCGCTTTTGACCCTTTGTTGCCCGTGGTCCTACCGCGTAGTTCTACTAGTCGAATTACGCGGTAGGACCGTGGTCCTACACGGGTAACAAAGGCTTTTGACTAAGGTGGCCCCTAGACGATCAATTTTATTGCGCAATATTCCGAATTGTGCAATATAATTGACTGTTTAGGCTAATTATTGAAGATTGTGCAATGATTGAACAAAAGTTTGAGCGACTTTAATTTTTATTGTGCCATATTTTTTTATTGCATTGTGTAGGGCCAGGGTTGCGCAATATCTTTTAGTCTCGGTTTCAACCTGACGAGGATAATACACACCCGCGCAAAATGGCGGGAAAATATAACCTAAAAGTAAAGGAGCGAGAGAGTTTAAAGTGGAACGTATCGAATTATATGGAAAATTATCATCTCTGTGGAATGTCAGGAGCAAAGAATATCATGACCGCGTTAAAAAAAATGCTGCTTACGAAATAAAATTGGTATATATATATTGCCATAAGCAACAACTCCAGAGCTACATCTTGTTCGCACATGATGCTGCAATTGAACACGAAAACAACATTGAGCAGTTCGTATTTTTGTGCAATATATTGATCGTCTGGATGCAAAGCACCATTCAATCTTATTGCACAATAAAATGTATTGTACAATATTATTGTAGGTCTAGGGGCTGCCTAATACTAATGATTTCCCCAGTGGTGACCCTCTGCGGCTGGGAGTCGTCAGTCGCCGCAGTCCGTCTGGCGGCGGGCAGCGCGGCGCACGCGCAGCTCGCGGCGGACGCGTGGCTGCGCGCGCTGGACGCGCTCGCGCTGCGGTTCCGCCGCGCCGCCGCGCAGGGACACGCCTTCGACGCCGGCTGAGGCACGGTGGTATTGTTACTAGCCACAGGGCACTGGCCTAATCTATCTTTCTATATGTATAATAGCCGTGCCAGCGACTTCGTTCGCGTTTCCCCGTTTTTACACATTTTCCATTGTATGTTTGCACCTATTGGTCGCAGCGTGATGTTATATAGCCTAAAGCCTTCCTCGATAAATGGTCTATATAACGCAAAAAGATTTTTTCAAATCGAACCAGTAGTTCCTGAGATTAGCGCGTTCAAACAAACAAACAAACAAACAAACAAATAAACAAACTCTTCAGCTTTATAATATTAGTATAGATTAGTATAGATTATGAAACCCGTTTCCCGCTTTCACGACTTAACATGAACACGGCTAGACCGATTTGACTGTTTTTTTTCGTAGTTTTCTAATACTCTGTAGAAGGGTGAGAGCCATTGACTATATTGAAAGAGCATCGTTTGTTCGGAAACGCGGTTACTTAAATTATACACCGTGAAATTTTAGTGGTTGTTTTCCCGCAGTAAAATGATTCTATTAAAGTAGCATAATATATTTGTGCAGTTCTTTTTAATAAAATCAATAAATGCCGGTTTTACGAAACGTTTAACCGACACTTGATAAAACCCAACTACGACAAAAAACGACGCTGAAAAAGTATAAAACAAGACTTTTAGAACACTGAACTGAACAAAGTTGCTTATGTAGTTCCAAGTAAATGGACACAGTAGACTCTACCAAAATGCTTATGTTGAAAATTGACAATAATGTCATACAATACTATTTTGAAGTATGCAATATTTACTATGTAGAGATAGGTTTTCATGTTTGGAAAACCGCAGTCACACGTTGTCAAAGTGCTACGGTAGGTAGGTACTTGTGTATGGAACGTGTGACTACGCCTTTCCAAACATGAAAACTTATCTCTACATAGTAAATATTGCATACTTCAAAATAGTATTGTATGACATTATTGTCAATTTTCAACATAAGCATTTTGGTAGAGTCTACTGTGTCCATTTACTTGGAACTACATAAGCAACTTTGTTCAGTTCAGTGTTCTAAAAGTCTTGTTTTATACTTTTTCAGCGTCGTTTTTTGTCGTAGTTGGGTTTTAGTTTTTAACTTTTATTATTTGTACTATTTTGGTGTTAAAGTGTTTTTGTGGCGCATAATATTATCAAAAGTTAAATTGATGAACCAACATGTTTTATATTTTAAGGGGACGTAGTAAAGAAGCTATGAACGAAAAGATGTGAACTATATGCAATCAGTCCATGAATATACGTAAAGTCACATGCAAATGCTAGTAATATATATATATTTAAAATGTACAAGTAAAGCGCTTTCCAATGATACCAAACACGGCGTATTTATCTTAACTTTATTTTTTTACTCTGTATGTTTTGTCCGCTAGTGGGCGCCACATTAGATTTTGTGAAACCCTATATAGCCTATAACCAGCGGACAATTAAGACGCTTCTAATGATATGTCATTTGTCGAATTCTGACAAGCAATTTAGAAGTTATGTGGAAACAGATGAACATACATACATACATACAAACATACATACATACATACATACATAGCCTGTCAAAATCATAACCCTCCTTTTGCTTTGCCGTAGTCGGGTAACAAGTTCGAACCGCTTTATTAATTAGGGTGTAGAGCTTCTTTCGCTTTAAGCATCGATTTCATGCGGCAAGCAGTACCGGATTACGTCACATCTTATAAAAGAACGATAGCTTCTCTCGTTTTCGAGTTGGAAAATTATTATATAGAAAATTTGTAAAAAAAATATTTTTTTTTCAAGGAATAATTTGTTAAATCGATAGTATTACTAAAGGCAAATCGTTCTGCCACGGGAAAACAACCACTCAAATTTCACGGTGTATGTATAAATATGAAACCCGTTTCCCGCTTTCACGCCTTAACATGAACACGGCTAGACCGATTTGACTGTTTTTTTGTAGTTTTCTAATACTCTGGAGAAAGGTGACAGCCATTAATTATATTGAAAGAGCATCGTTTGTTTGAAAACGCGGTTACTTAAATAATATAACCTACTCATACCTAAGATAGGACAGCTATACAAAATAAAGCAGTGCATCAAAGCTACGCTACGGCGGTACGAAGTTCACCGTTTCAGCTAGTTATTATGAACCTAATATACGGCGAAAAATCTGCCTAACACACAAGTGAATGTACCAACTGCAATATAGCTTCATACCTTTAATGGAGTTGACCTTATTATTTTTTTACTCGTTGTTACTAAGGTATACAAAAAATTATCAGGAAATTATTAGTAGAAATACAACTAAGTTGCACGATGGAAATCTCAATGAAAACTTTTCTAATTCTGTATCATTCCATATGTTAAGTAAATTAATGTTTAACTGTAATACCTACTTAAGCTTTTGCGTTTTATTTTTGTATTATGTAATGAGATTTATTTAAATATTTTATTAAGTTATAAGGTTTATAAGGGTTACTTTAAGATTGTACTAGATTCTACTTAAATGTAAGTTTACATGTTAATAAAAATATATTTAAGAGACTTGAATACTCAGTCTGGTTAAAAAAAGCACTACGCCAAATACCTATTATTATATGAATAAAACAATTTGTTCCAAGAACCGTCCAAAAATATTTTATTTCTTATCCTAGAACACTAAATATCACAGAGCTCGTATAAAACTAATACAATTACGTTCACAGAGCACAGATGGTATGGACACCTAAGAAGTGCAGTATAACTTGCAGGCCTGAAGTTAACACGAGTGAATAAAGTAGTATAAGCACAGATAACATAACTATAGTATAAGTATAAAGCTAGGCCTCAACTGCACTGCGTCGTACCTATCGAATTCATACGAACTTCAACTTCAAAATATGCGGTTAGGCGGGTGCGTGTATATTTTCTCTTTATTAGGTACTACGATCCGCTTGATGCAATGTTGTCATTTCGTCCGATTGGCGAAGACGGCATGATGGAAAAATCTGATGCCAATCGGTTTCAGGCCTTGCAAATTATATTGCGCGTATTATTATACATGAAAACATGATCGTTCTAGATGATAGTCTTAACAAATGCAGCAGGAAAATACCAATTAATAGAGCAGATACATTCATTTATGTTTATACGCGTCTCGTAAACGGCATATCAGCATTTTCTCCTATATAGGATTCTCACTGTTTGTAGGTACAATGAGGGTTGACGCGTATGAGAAATTCACTAGATGGTAATACGTAGGCGCGAGCTCCAACTGCAACATGATTGGTTATTATTGACATGACATTAACAGACATGTCAATATTCACCAATCATGCTGCAGTTGGACCTCACGCCTACGTGTGCGGTGGCGGTGGTGGAATAGGCTCTTTTCCACTTTGACATCGAATAAGAATGAATTTGAAAGAAATAGAACACTGTAAGAATGAACAAGAAAGAGAAATATTTGGGAATCACGACGGTGATCTTTAGAGAGATGAAACTTATATTGCTGTTATGTCTCCAGTGGCGTAACTATACCCGTTGAAGTCCGTGGCAAAATTCATTGAATGGGGCCCCGTGCACCCCCCGTTCTTTTTTTATCTTAATGTGTATGTGGGTTGGCAGATAAGATTCTCCTATGACCGGGGACCCCTTTCGGCTGGGGTCCCCTACCGGGTGGGGGCCCGTGGCATTTTGCCGACTTGCCACCCTGTAGTTACGCCACTGGCTGTCTCAGTGAAACAGAGCCTTTGAAGTGTCTTGATCCTTGAACGGACACAACCTGTTGAAATTTTAATTGGTTTTGGACCTTATGAAAAGTGAATAAGGTCCGGAATTTGGTGGGAATATATTTCCCTCTGCCCGCTTAAGGATTAAATACATATTCTTATATAGTTTTACATACAAATAACATATTCTTGCGCCTGCGCAGTCCTTGACTTGCATTTGACATAATATTTTGTCTATGGATTGCCGCAGATAATCATAAACTTGTTCAATATTTCTATCTAAGTTTATATCTTGGTCTACTTATGTCTACCATTTTGCATGATAGTACATGATTTCTTAGAATAACTAACATGTAAAACGGGAATCTCACGCATGTTTGTCGAAATACGGTTTAAAATATTAAATCTAATTGAATTTGATACATAGTTTCTAGCGTTTGAAGCAAACGTGTAATCTTATTTATTTTATCTATTCGTAACTAAACCTAATAAGTACACAGTAGAATAATAATATTTCAATATTAATATAATAGTCTGAGCAATAAAATTGTCAAAATTAATAATAATTACTACTAATTTATAAAATAAAAAAATATAAAACTATTCTCCTTTAAAATATAAATATAATATCATGGCAAGACCAAATATCAAACTTTTGATCTATATAATGTTCTACTACACGTTACAAAATAATAATGTTCATTTATTATTGAGCAATTATAACTAGTAACAAAAATCACTGTAGTTTAAAATGTTAAATGATTCTTATTGAACTTGGAATGAAATATAACAGGAACTTCTTTACGGATTCTGTAATCCATCTCTAATAGTCAGATATATTTTTTATTTTTTGATTCATTAATATACAAAAAGTGTAGGTAACTCTTTAAAGTCGGAGTCTACCGCAGAGAAAGGTAATTAAAACGGAATATTCTAAAACTACCCTTTGCATTGTACCCGTTCTCAACTACAGTAACTATTCTCGCAAGTTTATATGAATATGAAGATACACACCTACAAATAGTATTGCATAATAGTATTTAATCAAACTGTAGGTATGTATTGTATTTTCGTTTAAAAACGTTTATTTATCCAATAGTATTATTGTCTATTATTGGCGCGAACACTACACATTTGCAATAAAACTAATTTTACGGATTAAACTCGCGTGTATCGTTATTCTAAACATATTATTTAGAGACCCGACGATGACACGGGCTAGACAGTAGGTACCTACAGTAGACGGGCCAGCCTTGTCCGTGACCACGAGCGCCGTAAAGAGCTCAAACCGTCGGGTCTCTAAATAATATGTTTAGAATAACAATACACGCGAGTTCAATCAGTAAAATTTGTTTTATTTCAAATATTTATTCAAATTATTATTGCACAATGTTTTAATGCCCCATTGTAGGTGTAGGGACGATTAGGATACGTAGACAAGTATATCGATACTTATTTAAGACGTCATATTGTATCTAGTTTTCTATGTCATTTGTTCGCTGGTCCTGTGACGTCATTGGTGCAGGCTAGAGTGACGTCACGCTGGTGAGTTGCGCCTCAGCGGTGTCAGAAGTGTCTGCAGCATCAGGGATGTCAGTAAGGTTGACCGGCGCACCCGGCTCCGAGAAGCTTAGGAACATCTAATGGATAAGTAGTTAATGTTAGCACACGGTTGCATAGGAAAGGAATTACTTACCAACAACTGTTTTTGGCCAAAAATAAATCTCTATAATGTCCCTAGGTGGTCATAAGATTAGATTTTAGACTTTCGCGTTCCACTACACTAAATATTAGTCTTTATGGGTCTACAGGCCACCCCACTGAAGGGGAAAGATATGCTTTTATCATCAGAGGGATATGCTTTTTCAACAAGTTGCGTTGAAACAAAATAGTGGTAGGTAACTTTAGCCATGGCTATCGCGTGTGAATTGGCCGCTAGAGGCGCTTGTGTCAAGTGAAATCTAAATGTCAAATGCAACTGTTTGCGGGTCGGTTTTAAGAGTTTATTCTTATTAAAAATAATATATGAACATTTATTAAATATATTAATTTATTTATGTATGTAATAATACGTAACAGTCACATTCAATGAATGTAAGTGTTTTAAAAATAAAGCTGAGGAAAATACATACTTACGTTCGCGCTTTCTTTGAGGAAAATTGTACTTAGGGTGGAGCGCAATTTTTTCCTAACAGACATACGATGGTGGCTTGGAGTAGCCTCGTCATCATCACCGGATTTGCGGGGCAGCGGGTGGCTCTCACCCCTAAGGCGATTAACGCATGGCACCGCGCACCGCCAACCGCAGTCAAGCGGATCTCAAGTTGCATAAGCTTCAATTAAATCCGTTGATTCCAAACACACGAACATCGCTTGACCCCACGGTCGGCGTCGTGTGTTTGAAATTGCCTAAGCATTGAAGTGTGTTGGTACCGACCTCTTCAAGCGAGGTCTGCGTGACGGCGTAGTCCTCAATGTCGCAGACGCCCTGCAGCTCCGCCATCAGCCGGAACACGTCGCTCGGGCGTGTCTTCACCTCTTTTTGGTTAACTGCAAATACACACTACTGTGAGCTTTCGAAAACAAAGGTTCGCTTTGCTAAAGTTTAGGTGAAATCGGGTTATTCCCATTTGTCCCCTCTAAACTTTGCCCCCTTTGAGGTCACTGAGAGTTTTTCTTAAAAATGTCACTTGGAACCTCAAGTAGCGGAATAGTCTCCAGCTGAGGAATATGGGACAGTTAAAAATTAACACAAATATTGGGCAGACCGTTTTCCTGGTAAATGTTGTAAAATATTTTTAGGTAACTACTAGGAGCGAATAAAATCTAAGACGCTGGAATTTATTCCATTTCTTTAGGTACTATTTGCAAAACCGCGTATGTAGTCAGTGTTTTCCATACGCGGTCTTGCAGATACATAGTTACTTCTAGCTGCTCTGCTGTTAATTTTACTGTCATCATACGCGGTATTGCAGTTCGTAATTTTAGCACGTGGCCTATAATAATATTGCCATTGTTTTCGGTATATTTATAACAAGATATAGGGTACCTAAGGACATGAAGTAAAGGTTAAGAAGGAGACGAGGTAATCCGGGATTTGTCTAAATTAGAATCCGACTCGTTGTAATTGGGGCTATCGCGTGAGCTGAGATCGATATCACTAGATGGCATGGTCCAACTGCAGCATGATTGGTGAAAAAATAAAAAAATATTTTGTTTTGTTTTATCTTAATTTTAAGATAAGTATACTCGGTTGATCAGTAGGGCTACCATGAGTTTAAAACTTACGCACTCGATATCGCCTATTTAAATATGCCTATGAAAAACTTGTACCGCGCCGCTGGTAGTTACGCGAAGAACTAAAATTGGCGTATGAAAAAATCAACTCGATAGGTTTTTAACGTACGTAAGTTTTCGATAACCAGCTCATGGTAGGGCCCTCAGTTGTCAATCAGTTTTATTATCATACCGAATAAATAATTTCTTTCTTCTTTAATAACCGATCACGCTGCAGTTGGAACTCACGCTGTGTTGCCATCTAGTGAATTTCTTAAACGCGTTAACAATCATTAAGCGTCTGATTTAGGTGGTACCTACAAAGTATAAAGCGGTTAACTGCCTTGTTGGTCTATTGGTAGCAAGCGCTGCATAAGGACCGAGAGCTCCCCGGTTCGAGAGTCGGGGTAAATATGTGAGTTTTTCTGTGATGAAATTACTCAGCCCGGAGTTAGGAAGTTGGTGGTTGAACGCGAACGAAAAGCATATTAAGCTGGTGGTCCTGCGCCTGATCTCTCATCGGTGATGTCGGTTTGCCATCTCACCGAATTACGAGAGTAAGGGAATAGAGTCGCGCGTTCCGGCTGATATCGGCCGGACGCCTTATTATAATATAAGTGGTTACCTGTATAAGTGGTGGGTAAGAGGAAGTGTAGCGCGGCGTGGGGCAGCAGGCGGCGGCGCGCGTGCGGGGCGCGGGTCGTGGCCGCGCGCCACGCCGCGCCGCCGCGCCCGCCCGCCACGCGGCACTCCACCACGTAGCCGCCGCCGAACCTTACAACATATAGGTACTGTTAATGGAGGCCTGAGCTTGTAGGGGGAGATAGTCGGTTACGTGTGGGTTTATGTTTTAGTTTGAATTATGAAACATGCGATCTCCCAGTCGCGGAAGAGTAGATGATTTTATTCTGATTTTCTAAAAGTATTCGTTTGCTGTTGAAGCATTGTACCGATTGACATGTGGCGAGATCCGAGAAAGAACTTCGCACATCATCCAACAGATGGCGCTTACATACCGTTTCGTAAATTAAAATTTAATATACCACTATATTTGGTGTCTGTTGAGAATTGTAACTTCACGACTGTCCACGAAAGGCATCCACGCGAATAGTACACGTATAGTACCAGTTCTGTTCGTGGACTAGGCTAGATGCTATTCGAGCACGGACTATCCCGTTTTCACTCATTTGGGCTAGGTGCTATCCCGTTTTCACTCATTTGGGCTAGGTGCTATTCATGTGCTATCCCGTTTTCACTAATTTGGGCTAGGTGCTATTCATGGGCTATCCCATTTTCACACATTTGTACATATGAGTGTCAGTAGTCACCGGCCGACAGCCGTATTCGTCGTGGTGCTGCCTTGTGTGCTATCGAACCCGGTACCTGGCTAGACACTCGTGTAGGGGCGCCAGCGCCCTGAGCCTTGCGGCTTGCAGCAGCGCCGCCCGCGCCGCCAGCGCGCGCGCCTCGCCCGCCGCGTGGGTTGACACCACCACCGCGCGCCCCGCGCCGCCCGCCGCCCGGGCACCGGCCCACACGCAGCCTCGCGCTGCCGGGTCCATGCCACTGGGGATCGAAAAGTAAGATGTTTGACATTTTTTTTTATAACAGGCTAACAAGATGACCTCACTCCACCTGATGGTAAGCGGTAGTGAGTTCCAAATATGAGGCCGACAGGCACAATCATATTGAGCCTGTCGCACTCACCCTGAAGGCCTGCTTAAATGCCGTTTCACGACCTGCCCGAAGAGCCCGGAATCATAGGAGGGAGGGAAAACATGACATGACTTTCGCGTTTCATTACACTAAATATTAGTCTTTATGGGTCTTCACGCGATATTAGGAGTAAATAGGCGTCCGACCGATTTCAGCCATGGCGGCCGATCACAATTGAGATCAGCTAAATGCGCAGGGCATATTATAGTGCACAAGTGTGCGCGCAAACACAAGTGCACTCTCTGTTCTCTTACTCTCATAATTCGATGAGACGGCAATCCGACATGACCGATGCGAGATCGGGTGCAGGACCACCGGCTTAACGTGCTTTCCGGAGCAAAGGCGTTCAATCGACAACTTCATGATTCCAGGCTGAGTATTTTCATTACCGAAAACTCACACAAATTTTGCCCGACCCCGAATTCTAACCGGTGACCTCTCGGTCCTTACGCAGCGCTTGCTACCAATATACCAAGGAGGCAGTTCACTCTCATACTCTCATACTTCACCTATTAGGAGTACTTACTGCCCGACGTTTAGACTGGGTTGTAATTTGGATGGTTGATAGAGTAAATCCTTAAAGAAATACATTATAAAAAAATCATTTTAGGCCCAAAATTCAAAGCGCAGGCAAAGAAAAAAAAATTGTTTTATAACAACTGTCACTGTTGTAGGGGAATACAGATACACTTTGATCACAGTGTCCCTCACCTGGTCGGTTCATCAAGCAGCACGAGCGGTGCTCTACTCATGAAGGCTATAGCAGCGCACAACTTCCGGCGCGTGCCGCCGCTCAGCGCCGCCGCCGGCGCCTGCGCATACCGCGACAACTCGAACGCGGCCAGTGTGCGCGTGATCACCTGCACAAGGAGGAACAATGACGGATGTGGCGACAAGAAGATTCTGAGTGCGACCAATAGATGGCGCACGAGGAGAATCCTATACTAAGGGTGCCTGTAAATCTGAGAGAAGCGAGCTTGTTGAGATTAATGTTGCTGTTGTGGCCTGAGCTTTGGGGTTTGTTGTTTTAATGATAGAGTTTGTTAAGTTATATGAAATGTATTAAAAGTAGAGCAAATGTTGTTAAATGTCAAGTGTTAAAACTATTCGTGTTGGATGAATGTTGATGAGTGCGCTTAACTATACCGACGGCGAAATATGCACTAACTATTAGTTTAAAGTGTCGTACGACGCAAAGGTTGCTGACCTCATTAGCGTGCGTACCTAATATCGTAATCGGTTCGCAAACCAAAAGAGTGTTCGTCCCGAACAGTTGCCTGACATGAAAAAATATTGCGTCATTAACTTTTATATTGTATGTATGTTTTATTTTTCCAATAAGGCAGGTGATTTTACTGATCTACTATATAATATGTCCAATTGCACATATTTACAATCGCCAACTTTCTGTCTTCGGGCTGAGTAAGTTCTTAGCAGAAAAACTCACACATACTTTGCCCGCCCCGGGCTCCTGTACGTTACCTCTTCCTCATCGTCGATGCCTCTCAGCCTGCAATACAGCGCCAGCGTTTCCCGCGGAGTTAGCAGCGGGTCGATGGCGTCTGTCTGCGGACAGTAGCCTGCAAGCGATAGAATAGAATAGCTTAGCAGCTTAGCGATAGCAAACAGAATATGAGGACAATTGTCATCTCTAGTCTCGCCCGTGACCACGAGCGCTGTAAGGAGCTCGAAACGTCAGGTGGCAAAATAATATGTATGATCCGTAAAAATAGTTACATTTCAAAAGCGATGCCAACCTTGTTAAATATATGTAATCTTTTTATTCTATTAGACATTTAGACGTCTACGCAACGCCTGTTCGACTACCACTAAAAAGGAAGTAGTTTATTTTAACGAATTAAATGAAATACCGCGTACAAAATGTGTCAACATACGCGGTTTTGCATGCATTTTTGAATCCCTTGAACCATGTTCGATTACGGGGTAAATTATGTACTTTACTTAACTCTGTCTAATGACAGATAAATTACGGTTTCATTGAATGGACAATGCCAACATTCTTGAATCTTAAAACCTTTGTAAATCCTTAACCATGTGTCATTAAGGATTTACTTAGTTAGAATCTGACTCTAATTATGATAAGCACCAAGGCTAGAGGAGACCACCATTGAACAAGGTTTAGGATGAATTATCTTCTGCTAGATAACTTTGACGAATATCAACTCAACATAACAGCACTCACTGATCAGTCCCCGGCACAGCTGGTGCCCGCTGAGGCGCTGTCCGCCCAGGTACACCGCCCCGGCGCTCGGCCGCGCCTGCCCCGTTAGCAAAGAGAACGTTGTTGATTTGCCCGCACCGTTCTCTCCTAGCAGCACTGTGCACTGTAGGAAGATAATAATGACATACATTTAGTATTTTTTTACATATACAACTAAATATCTCCTACCTAGACTTCATAAATGTGGATCTCACTACCGCTTACCATCAGGTGGAGTGAGGTCATCTTGTTAGAGTATTTAAAAAAGAATGACAAATAAAAATGAATTTAAGGTTTATGTACTGTTTTGAATTGATTTGAAGACTTTGGCAAATGAACTTTGACAAGCTTAGGGAGTTACAGCCAGGAAAAATATTATTTAAACGTGACTTACTTAGCTATGTTACTAATATCAAGCACAGTGAAAGGTATATATGGGTTAACAAAAAAAAAAGATTTTGATTTTGGATCAGAACTCCGCTCACACACAGTACCAGTTGGAGTTACAAAAACAAAATTGTTTATTTGCTTGCTAATAGTCCGGTCAAATTAGACCAAAAAATGAGTGTGAAGTTACACAAAGTCCCAACAAAATTAGAGATAATAAAATCCAATCAAAAACATAAATGTGAAATGAGAGCCAAGTTCAATATTATGATAATTGCCTTGGTTGTTGACTTCAACGACAAAAGAAGTGAGATCTAAATGGGTGCCAAGTTCAATGGTCAACCCTGAAATTTATTTATAAGTAACACTATAACATACCTATAATATCTTCTTATAACATAAGATAATGTATGGTGGTAGCCTATGAAGGTCTGTCTTGGCTAGTTTTCTTTTAGTTAGTTAGTTAGTTGTCTTGGTTAGTTTGGTATTTGTCGGTTTTTATTTTATAATTCCGAAAATTTGGATTGTTGATAGAAACTAGCGAGCGAACATAATAATACGTTGGTAGGTTTATAGAAACTAGCCAAGACAGACCTTCATAGGCTACCACCATACATTATCTTATGTTATAAGAAGATATTATAGGTATGTTATAGTGTTACTTATAAATAAATTTCAGGGTTGACCATTGAACTTGGCACCCATTTAGATCTCACTTCTTTGTCGTTGAAGTCAACAACCAAGGCAATTATCATAATATTGAACTTGGCTCTCATTTCACATTTATGTTTTTGATTGGATATCATTACTTTTTGTAGAAAAGTATATATTATCGTAACGCCGTAGGTCATTTGAAAAGGACAAATTCAAAACTACAACTAGACTTTATAAATATAAAACAATTGAATCAGTTACTGTATTTTCCTACGTTTACGGGGTATAACCCTAAGTAATAAATATGAGAACCGACTATAAGTACCTACTCTTAATTGTAAATAAGTAAGTATGTATACCTAAATATATACTTAGTGCTCTGCCTTCCCCGGTATATAGGCGTGATTAGGCACTAATTAGGTATTTATGTTAAGCGTTCATAATAGAACCTAACCGCAGCAGTGGTCTCGGTGAGTGCGACAGGCTCAACATGGTCTATTGTGCCTGTCGACCTCATATGTGGATCTCACTACCACTTACCATTAGGTGGAGTGAGGTCATCTTGTTAGCCTCTTATAAAAATAAAAAAAAAAAAAAAAAAAACTTAATTATTAAAAAAATGCCAGTTTTTTATTTTTTCCTTTGTATTCATGTAATTACCTATCTGCATACCAAATTTTAACTCTCTAGGTCATTTGGAACTGGGTTAGAATTTTGATCTGTCAGTCAGTCAATGATAAAAATGAGGATTTTTGGACATTAATATCTAAATAACTGTTTGAGATAAGCTTATGAAATTTAGAACACATATTTATCTCGCAAGTCACAATATATGAGCCAAATTTGATACGTTTATGTAAAACAGTTTTTGATTTATGAGGGGTTCAAAAGTGGTTCCAAATGGTTCGTGTAATATTACACACGGTGCGGTCCGCCAGTTCTGTTTCTTGAACTTGGCTTGACACTCTACCGCGTGTCTAGATACTATCTGTAAAAAAGGTATCAATTCTTTTTTATTACGAGCCATCGTTTCTGAGATAATAACGATTCAAAAAGTTATAAAAGTTGTTATCGTCATGCATGAGTACGCCACGTATATACATCTAGCGTTGTAATATTTTATATAATATATATATATACTATATATATATATACTATATATATATATATATATATATGTATATCGTCATGTTTTGTCTCGTTTTAGCACGCGCAAATGTACTAGGATAAAATTCCTAGTACATTTTATGTATAACTTTTTAAATCGTTATACCTCAAAAACGGAGGCTCGTAAGAAAAAAAGTATTAATACATTTTTTATACCTAGCTAATTTTATGATAAAAGTTACCGTTTTGCTGAAAATCGCAAAAAACATTTTTTTTTTTACCTTTGACCTTGAATTATTTTTTTTCCTTACAGGGGAATGATGGGGAACTTCTAGACATTGTTTATAATTATATTTTGAACAATTTCACTGAAATTCAGCTTGTTGGGACTTTATGTAACTTCGAATGTCTAAATTGACCGGACTATAAAGTAGCTGGAGGGTTAGAATATGCGATTTCCTGAATATAAGAGCTTTTTCTTCGCATTAATTACCTGTCCGGGTGGGATGCCGAGGGTGAGGTCATCCAGGGCTACCTTCGTTCCATACGCCTTGCTGAGCCCCAGGCACGCCGCCACGTCTCCTCCGTTGGTGCTGGCGATGGGAGGCTTCATGCCCTCTGTGTCTACGAAGCCTGTCGCAAAGCAGAATGGGGAATATGCACACATTTTTTTTTATTATAGAAATCAATCTTTAATATCGAAGAAATATGAATGTAATTCTATTTTTCAATTTACTTTAACGACAAGCGAGATATAGCTGTTTAAAGTTCCCGGGCGGACAGAGAGATCCGATATGGCAGATGACGTCACAATTACACTAAGGCCATACGCGATCCAAAAAAAAACTCCGTTTTGTAAGAAAGAGATAGAAAATTAACTTTAATTCCTTATAAATCCTTCGTTTGTGAACCGATTTTCATTTTTATTTCACATTTTAGTATATGTTTAAGCGTTTTTTCATAAGTTGTTGAAAAATTCAAGATTGCAGATTTATGCATATTCCTATTACATTCATACATTTTTCAATTCGATAATGAATTTTAGGGTTCCGTTCCTAAAAGATAAAAACGGGACCCTATTACTAAGCCTCATTCGTCCGTCTGTCCGTCCGTCCATCTGTCCGTCTGTCTGTCTCCAAGCTGTATCTCATAAACCGCGAAAGCTAGAAAGCTGAAATTTGATGGTTACAAATAATCTATTTGCTCGCTGTAATAACAACTACTATTTTTTAGATGATTTTTTATCCCTATACAATGTAGGTTTATTTTTGTATTTCTTTGTAATTTTGTGTTTAACGGTAACCCGTTATTTATATTGCGCCTAGGTAGACGCTTAAAAATTTCACATAACATTTAGTTGTATATTACCTTTAAAAACAAAGTAAAAAAAAAGCTTGTAATGAAAGAGAGGGCTCCCATACAACGAACGTCTTTTTTACGCAAAAATGATATTTTTAATTATTTTAATCCGTATTATTTACTGTCCTAATTGTGTTAAGGATAGTTTTACGTTACGGTGAATAAATAAACAAGTCCTAAAATTAACCAAAAACAATATAGCATCCAGAACGCTTTCTTGTGGCACTGAATCCGATTTGGTTAGTCACTCATCTACACGTACCAGGATTGATGTTCCCAATAGTGTGCAGTCGTAGCGGCGGTTCCGCGCGTAGTGCCGCGTGTACGCGCGCGCGCTCTTCGCGTACATCGGCTTCCTCTGGCGCGCGCAGGCGGCGTATAGGACCAGAATCTTTAGGAGAAGATTGTGTTAGAAAAATTCATATTGGGTACAATATCCCACTCCGCGCTCCCTTTTCAACCAAAGAAGAACAAAGAAGCCTGAAATACTGAAAAGAGAACGCCCTTTTGCAACTGAAGGCAAGTCACCAAAAGATGGCACTGTCACGATTGAACTATAAGATCATAAATGATCAGAAAGACGTTGTTTCTGATAATTTAGTTCTTTCAGTGTCAATCATTTAGGATGAGAATGATATTGAACATCGTTTCCGATTCGTCATCCGAATCTATTAGCCGACACGTTATGCCACAGCAAGTGGAGCCACAGTATGTTAGTCAACATTTGAGTTAGATCCCAGATAGGGACCCTAACTCGTAGCCTCACCTAGCGGCCAGCGCGTCGAAGGTCCGGTACTCCAGCGCGATGTTGAGCGCGAACAGGGCGGCGCCCACCACCGCCATATAGGTGCAGTGGAGAAGGATCAAGTCCGAGTGCAGCGGGTCTTGGTACGTGTCCATGCCGAACCGGCTAAGAACCTGGAACCAGCAGAAAAGTATTTTATAGGTGCAAAAATGAAGTGGATGAAGCGAAAATGGTATGTCAGGACTTTAGCACATGGCAGGAAGTGATTTCTGCCTACCCCTCTGGGAAAAAGGCGTGATTTTATGTAGGTATGTATCAGCCGAAAATGTGGTCTACCACCTTACGGTTGAGTTTCGTTTGTACGTCAAATTTTCCCTGGCAATAAGACTGTGTCAGTGACTATTGTCAACCTTAGCGTTAACCTTAGATGTAACGACATCTCGCAGAAACTTTTGTAAAAAGTGGTAAACTGCTTTCTTGGCTGACTATACCTACCTACACCTCGCTTAGAGAAGTCTTGAGGCAAAAAGGTTCTAAAGTGGTGACCATGACCTGGATGACGCTTTTAAAGATTGGACAGAGAATCTAGTCAACCGCGAAATTACATTGAGGTTGATACAACCTGTGAACCTGACCATTCGTGTTGTGGAGATGCGGGACTGTTAGTGTCAGTAAATGGCTTGCATCCATAGTGATATAATGGTAATGGCCTAAAAGATAGGAAGAAACCAAAGTCAACAAAAGCATCAATCATGATCAGTCCTGACCTGTGCTTGAATGGTGTTCTTGGCGATCTCCAATAGCCCGTCTCCGAGCGCGAATTGCGGCGCAACCAGGAATATCTTGTGCAACAGCCAGCGCGCGTTGTCTGTCGTCTGTAATGGAAACAGTTTAGTTAGAAATGCTAAAGAAGACTAAAACCTTTTTGAGGTCATGACTACGTTTAGATCCTTGCAGCGTAAAGTGAGGGTGGAGACTTATCAGCAGGTTGGGCGCCATGATGGCCGCTATCAGGAAGGAATATGGAAATACGTTCTCGACTATTTGCTTGTTCTATTCTCCTTTTCACAATATTCAGAAATATTTTGTTAAGTGATAAAAAAAAATTACTAACACTTAACCGTATTACGGTGCTCTGCTAACAAAATCAGATAATCGAATCGAATTGAAAAAGGATTCAACGACCCCATAAAATTTTAGATGAAGTCCAAAATGTTTTGCAAATCTATTCCTATGTTTTATCAATAAGCTGATTGGTCTTTTTCGGTCCTATAGACACTAGCGCCACCTTACCTCGGTCTCAGAAATGACGTCAAGCACGAGCAGCACGGTGAGTCCGCCGAGTCCGAGCAACGCATTCCCGCAGAACAGCAGCGTCGTCGCCACAGAAGACTCTGAGAACGCCTGCTGCGCCACGTGCATTGCGCTCGCGCAAGAGAATCTAGAACCAAACAATGTAAAAGTTAGTACGTGTCGCCGCCAAGAGATGGCGTTGTTCACTAATTCAGTGTTAGATCAATTCGCTCGCGACCATGGTTGGTGTAACCCAGTCGAAACGTCGGGCAGTAAGTAGCTATGTATTTGCTACTCCTAATATCGCGTGTAAACTCAGACTAATATTTAGTTAGATCGCGAGCTTATTATACCTCCTGCTTACAACTGTCTAGCTATCACCGTTCTGAGATACAGTTAAGTGGACAGACGGACTGACGGACGGACAGCCAAGTCTAAGTAATAGGGTGCCGTTTTTAGGCTAAGGGTACTGAACCTAAAAACTACCGTCCGAGAAGCAGTTCACACTTTTTCAGTCATACAATATCAGAAGTTTAAACAAAACCAGGCTATCTCAATTTTCATTTCAATTTGACTCCTTAGTCATTCTAATAAAAAACACTCATCTAAAAGCTGTTAGGCTAGCTATAAAATTTCGTAAAGCACTCCAATTATGTGTTGAATGATACTATTTCAATAACTTACCCATAGAGCAGTATGAGTACGCAGATGGCGGACAGGTTGTTCCTCATCACGAACACCGGAAAGTGGAACGCCTCCATCAGCCCTGCCGTGATCGCCATGTTGATCACGATCACCTATAGACACATCTTACATGTTGTAAAAAAAGGCTACAGCTATTGAAAGGCTGCAATATTTTAGGGGCAAAGACTAAGACAATAGAGTTGCCGTTAAACCACTGAACAACTTTATACACAGCAGTAATTATAGTTGGGTTTCTTGGAATTATGAGCCGCTACTTTAGCAGTTATGCATTCACGGCGAATCTGCCTGATAAAGGAGAGGTTTTGCGACGGTAAGCTTAACAATTGAAAGAAAAAGCTGCGGAATACAGAAGTGCAGAAAATTAAATGGTACACCCTGCTTGTCTTATAAGGAGTTTGTTTAATAGCGCCATCTATCGATCACGTTCTATAGTTCCGAACGTTGTGGCAGCGTCATCTATAAGATGCTTTTTGAAGTATCTTATCAGTCTCACCATCATATCATTTGGTGGCTGATACCAGCGCTGCCGTCCAGTAGGCATGCCGTAGGTAACAGCGCCACCTTTCGACTACTACTATCTAATCACGTGCGCCACCAGCGCCACGGCCCAGTACAATTACGTGCTTACGTCGTTTGTGACAAAGCCATCTATCGAGTGCTTCCTTGAACTATCTTATTACTCTCTCACCATCATGTCGGCCACCAGCGCAGCCGCACATTTGAGCTCGGGGTGCACGCCATGTGTGACAGCGCCATCTAACGGTTGCTATCCGAACTAACTTCTCAATCAACCCTCTCTCACCATCATATCGGCCACCAGCGCAGCCGCCCAGTTGAGCTCGGGGCACACGCCATATGACAGCGCCATCTAGCGGTTTGCTATCCGAACTAACTTATCAATCAACTCTCTCACCATCATGTCGGCCACCAGCGCAGCCGCACATTTGAGCTCGGGGTGCACGCCATGTGTGACAGCGCCATCTAACGGTTGCTATCCGAACTAACTTCTCAATCAACCCTCTCTCACCATCATGTCGGCCACCAGCGCAGCCGCACATTTGAGCTCGGGGTGCACGCCATGTGTGACAGCGCCATCTAACGGTTGCTATCCGAACTAACTTCTCAATCAACCCTCTCTCACCATCATATCGGCCACCAGGGCAGCCGCCCAGTAGAGCTCCGGTCGCACGCCGCTGAGCAGCTGCAGGCGCTGCTCGCGCCGCGCGCGCGCGCCCACCGGGTACACGCACGCGCACGCGCTCGCCAGCGAGAACGAAAGCACCACCAGCGCCGAGATGCCAGCGTCCGCTACGTGCTGGTAGCTGTGAACGATGGAATGTTCCTTGTGATTCATATCTTGAGCTAACGCTTGCATAAGCTGCTTCTCCTCACTACCCGATACCGGCACATATGTCCGCATTTGGGACCGTCCTAGCAACACCCTGAGCCGAGGTTCGAGCCCCGTTAGGGGGCGCCCACAGGCAAACGTTGCTTAAATGTACTAGGGGTGTGAGCCTTCCGCTCCCCCGCCAGTCCTGTGAACCTGTAAAAGCCGTCTGAGGCTAACAGCTAAGTCGTCCCGAAAAAAAGAACAAGCTGCTTTTATAGTTTATAAATACTCTTTGCTGCATTTAAAGTCACTTGATCTTTGAAGACACTTCCGATCCTCTTCTTCACCTAAACAAATACTGTATGTACCTAAATCATGAAGTTAGCTGTCAGTTTCCGAGATTAGCAGTTAGAGGTGTTAACTGCATGAAAAGATAAGTTAATGGTTCAACAGAGTAGAGCTCAACGACTTCTTCCACTCGGGCTATCATTCTTTAGCTCTGTGTCTACTCGTTTCACTCCCATATCATCTCTCACGCAATCCATCCATGTCTTCTTCGGCCTTCCTCTACCATTACGTCCATTGACATTCATCACCCTTCTAGGCACATGACGTGGAAAATAGTAAGTGTACATACACAGTGTCCTTGCTGATCTGCTCCCTGGATATCTTGAGCGGATGCGAGGCGACGCTCAGACCAGCGCGGGGGTCTTCGGTGACGGCCTGCAGCAGCGCCTGATGCAACGCGGCGAGGCGCGCCGGTAACGCGTGGTGACCCTTGTTGTTGTACCAGGCGACTAGTGCTGTGGCGTTGTTGGCTAGGGATGAGGAGTAGCCGCCGTATCTGAGGAGAAAAAGTATGAATTTTGAACGACGCGCGACGTCTTTTTGATCCGGCTCGAAGGACCATAGTATTTAGATCCGGCCCGAAAGACCATCATATCTCGCTCTCTGATTATTCATCAGTCGAATAGAGCGAATTGGTAGAGTCATCATAAAAAGTAGCTTCATCACCACAGGACTCATGAGGAAACGGAAAAATAACGCTAGTCCAGACCAAAACTTAATTAACGTTTTTAGAAAATTAATAGTTTTTAATGAATTTTACGCGAAGTGAGTCTAGCATTCAGTTAATTCGATTGTAGACCAAGCGCTCATTACGAAAAATAACCTTAAACATTATTTTACCTGTTTTGTATGTACTGGTCGTGTGTGTTCACAATCCAGCGGTTGGTCACACTCGCGTCGGGAAGCAGCATGAGCTGTGGAGTGACTGTGGACGTAACGTTGCACACTTGCGTCGTCTCTGTGCACTTACAGTCTGGCGTGTCCTGGTAACAGAAAAAAAGGTTTAAAAAAAAACATCCGCTGTCCGCATCTTCTTTAAGGAAAATTATTTTAACTGCCTTTATTTTTTTTAATATCCCATAAAAAACCCTTTTATTTCGCGATACACAATGATAACTTATGTTTGGACATTTACATCAGTGCGCCTTCTATTTAAGAGTAAAGCAATATTGTTATAAATAGTGGTGCAAAGACGTTAAATTCGTCATTCGTCTTCTGTTTGATGGCCAGTAACACTTACATACGGACCTGAACCGATGGTTAATATACTTACATCTTCAGACCAGGTCTTGTAGGGTTTGTCCAGCATCAGATAGCTCATCACGCGCCGGGCTAGCGTCGGTTCCACTACGTCAGAGTACAGTGATGGCTCCGGTCTGAAACGATATCAAATTATAATCTCAATTTTCTTTCAGGTATAGGAGGTGTACCTAACTGTCATTATGTAGAAATTATGTGATTCTTTCTCAAAGATTTTTATAACAATTGTTTTGTAAGGCTTTATACAAATAATGGCCTCTCATCATCATCATCAGCCCATATACGTCCTCACTGCTGGGGCACGGGCCTACCCTAACCTAGGGCATTAGTCGACGACGCTGGCCAAGTGCGGGTTGGTCGACTACACAACCTTAGAATTCCTTCTTAGGTGTGCAGGTTTCCTCACGATGTTTTCCTTCACCGTTAAAGCGTCGAATGATACATATGAATTTCAAATTTGAAAAACACATTGGTACCTGGCGGGGTTTGAACTGGCGCGAACCTCTCGCATGGCAAGCAACGACCTTAACCACTCGGCCATCGACACTTTTTATCTATAGGCCATCGACGCGACGAAAAGAAAAAATGGCCTCTAATCTTTTGTAAATATACTTCATTAGGCTTTTATTTTTCCTTTGCACCTCAGTTACTACCAGGAATATTCGACCACGCTCCTAAACGATGTCAATTAATAACGTCAGGTCCTATTTCAGAATCACAGAACAGTTACTTATAGTCATCTCTTTGGACCTGCAGTTTTCTAATTTCTTTCCTGGCCGACTTCGATGATGGTTTGAAGTACCCGTAGCCTTGTCTTATCACCTGACTTGCTAGGAAGCAGAAGGATGTCACCCCAGTACTTGCGTGCGCATACTCACATGATGAACTCCGCGGTGTTGGGATACAGGTCTGGGTGTAATGGCAGCGCCACCTCGTTGTCTGCCGGGGGGCGGATGGTGGAGAAGCCCATAGCAATGCCCACGAACAGAGAGGGCAGCACTAGCAGTACGAAGAGTAGCCACCTGGTTCAATACAGAGATCTTTTACACTTTGTCCAAGGTTGTATTTCTATCTGATGAAGGCAGGTATGCCTTGATGGTCTAATGATTTCAATCGGTGCGTAAAGAACCTGTCTTAAGAATAACACATGTAACAACACATAGTTCGCAATAAAAACTTTGACTTGACTTTATCTTTGATCAAGAGGTAGAGTATGAATCCCATGTTAACTGGTGGGCTATTGGTGGCAATTGTTGAGCTTTCGGAATAGTAATAATAGACCTAACCTAAATAATAGTAGACCTTTCTCTATGAGGTCTGAGTTGGTCTGAGAGTGTGAGTATTTCAGTTAAGAAATTACTCAGCTGGAGTCAGGAATTTGGCTGATGCATGCCTGAACCTGGGAAAACATGTTAAGCCGATGCTGGTCCAGCGCGTGATCTCCAATCATTCAGTTCTGCAGCGTAGTTATGACATCTGCTGGACAGTTAGGGCAGTGCCAGCGGTGCCCGGACACAAGGCGCAGACATGAAGAGGCCAGTAACTAGTTCGCATAAAAGGGCTTTCAGGAGCATGGAAGGCTAGTTACGATACTACTCAAATGCTGCCCACCTGTTCCTGCTGTAGTGCAGGTAGCGTGCCATAAGCAACGCCATCAGCTGTCGCATGGGGGAGCCTGCGCGTGCGCCGCGCGCCGCCACCAGCGCGCCGCGCTCCGTGCGCACGCTGCCCGCGGAGCTGCTCTTGGATGGAGGGTCTTCTGATGGATCTGTGTTGGACAATAAATATACAATAAATAATTATGAACCTTAATATTTAGCTAAAGATCGAAATAAGGGACGCATATGCCCAGCAATCATCACATGCTGGATAAAAAAATAAAGCACTTAGGCTCGTTACAGATATGGCACCAGCAATGGCAAAAAAAGAAGTGACAAACTTTACCTTTTGCTGTTAATGGGGTGGTTTGGTGGGGCCAAGATGAATCGCTACAGCGCCATGTTCAGAAAGCCTAATCCTTTCCCCTTAAAACAATTGGAGTGTGACCAATCAAGTCCTGCCATAGTCCAGACACCTGCAGGAAGCTGGGAAGAGATCAAACAAGTCCTACCATAGACCATGGGCGGCGCGGTTCCATCTGCCTGCTGGCAGACCGCGTGGAACACCTGCTCCAAGCTTCTGACTCCTGCAGGAAGCAAGGGAGAGACCAAACAAGTCCTACCATAGTCCATGGGCGGCGCGGTACCATCTGCCTGCTGGCAGACCGCGTGGAACACCTGCTCCAAGCTGCTGACTCCTGTAAGAAGCAAGGGAGAGACCAAACAAGTCCTACCATAGACCACGGGCGGCGCGGTACCATCTGCCTGCTGGCAGACCGCATGGAACATCTGCTCCAAGCTGCTGACTCCTGTAAGAAGCAAGGGAGAGACCAAACAAGTCCTACCATAGACCATGGGCGGCGTGGTTCCATCTGCCTGCTGGCAGACCGCGTGGAACACCTGCTCTAAGCTGCTGCATTCCATCGAGTAGCTGTGGAACCCGAGCGCTTCCTGCTGGCTCTCCAGAAGAGTGCACACCTTCAGGAAGCTGGAAAAGAAATAGAGTGAGTGATTGAAGATTGTTTTGATCGATGTCGTAATATCGATTTTAAGGTCCACTAGATTTTTTTAAGACTTCAAAAAAGAGGAGGTTTTTCAATTCGACCGTATAAATGCATTTTTACGGATTAAACTCGCGTGTATAGTTATTCTAAACATATTATTTAGAGACCTATTAATTATTAATTTATTTATTTGTAAAAGCGTCGATGGCCGAGTGGTTAAGGTCGTTGCTTGCCATGCGAGAGGTCGCCAGTTCAAACCCCGCCAGGTACCAATGTGTTTTTCAAATTTGAAATTCATATGTACCATCATTCGACGCTAAAACGGTGAAGAGAAAACATCGTGAGGAAACCAGCACACCTGAGAGATTTTTCTACGGTGTGTGAAGCCATGTCAGAGGCCTACGGGCGGCTTAAACTCTGACACCAGGTTGTTCATCAACCACACGATAAGAAGAAGAAGAAGATTTAGAGACCCGACGTTTAGAGCTCTTTGCAGCGCTCGTGGTCACGGGCAAGACTCATTGTCTTGAAGAATTGATGTGTAGAGTTTGCGCAAACAATAGACATTACTAAATCCACTAGATCTACTAAACAGTTTTGCAGTGGAAGTGCAGAATAGAATTTATGAGAACACTTTGTTCCTACTTTTTAAACCATCAGTTTTGCAGTGGAAATGCAAAGTAAAACAAGCAGGAACGAGCCAAAAGTGACACTTCAAAAATAAATATCGTACTCGTTAACCATTTTTTAAAGTGCACCGGAGTTGTAATAAAAAATGCTTTATCAATATTTATTTTGTCAAACCTTGTAAGTAGCTACCTACATATTCATATTTCCAGTCAAAGGTCTACTCACTCGTTATTGAGTCCATTTTCGTCGAAGAACGGTAGCGTGATGTCTACGTTGAGAGGACTGACATCCGCCAGTGAGGCGTTCGGCACGGCACCACGCACCAAATGCAGGAGAGCCTGGATATTATGATGGGGTTATTTGTTATGCTTTCTTTTGATGGTGTCGTTCTTAAGTACGAAGATAAAAAAAAATTTTACTACATAACATACATTATATAATTTTAAACAGTCATGGTTACACACGTTAGAAAACTGAAAATGTCCAGGATATTTAGCATGTGGTTTTGTTTTAATGAGCTCCCGATATTTCGGCAACGATCACGTGTGAACTTACCGTCACCACACACGCTGAGTACGGTTCTAAGAGTCGTGGGTTCGATTCCCACCCGGGACATACATTTGTGTGACGAACATCGGTGTTTGTTCCGTGTCTGGATGTCTTATTAAATTTAAGTATATTTATGTATACACTGTCGATTCTGATACCTGTAACACAAGTGCTTAAGCTAATTACCACGGGATCAGATCAATGTATGTGAAGTTGTGCAATATTAATTTATTATTTTTATCTATTTATAGCCGTACTCGCGACTTCCTCGCGTGGACTACAGGATTTTTGATGTTAAGCTACGTCCCTTCCAAATTACAAGTGCCTGCGTTTAGCCGTTTAGGCTGTACGTTGATATGTCAGCCAGTCAGTTTCTCCTTTTATATATTTAGATTGATTACCTTAGCACGTTCCTCCGCAGAGTCCGTCCCCCAGGAATCGGGCGCACAGACGATAGAAGCTCGGTAACCACTACCAAGGGCGCGCTTTATCTCGATCGGGGACCCGCTTGTATGAACTTGACCCTAAAGACAACATCTTTGATTACTTAAGTATCTTTGAATGCCATAAAGTGATTGTAAAGATTTTTTTTTCCTAATTGATATACGATGATGGCTTGGAGTAGCCTCGTCATCATCGCCGGACTTGTGGGCGGAGCGGATGGCTCTCACCCCTAAAGTAATTTTAAAGTATTTTTCACGATAACATTTTGTAATGGCAATTTCAAATGCCATTTTAAGTTTAATCACAATAACTTCTATTGTCAATGTAGCATCGCTTTTAGATAATACAAGATACGAGGAAAAGCTATAACTATAGTGCAAAAATGTACGCGCAAACACAAGTGCACTCTCTATTCCCTTACTCTCAAATTCGGCGAGACGGTAATCCGACTTGACCCATCGGTCAGAGATCGGACGCAGGACCACCGGTTTAATGTGCTTTCCGAGGCACGGGCGTTCTACCGCCAACTTCGTAACGCCGGGCTGAGTAATTTCATTACAGAAAAACTCACACAAATTTTAACCGACTCCGGACTTGGAACCGGGGACCTCTCTGTCCTTACGCAGCGCTTGCTACCAATAGACCAACGAGGCAGTTACTAGTAGTACCTATAAAGATTAATCTGTAGTAGGACGGTCCAGGGTACCTTATGAAGGATGACGATCTGGTCGCTGAGCAGGTCTGCCTCGTCCATGTGGTGTGTAGTCAGCAGGATCGTGCGTTCTTCTTTTAACCGCTCGATCATCGACCAAATCTCCCTGTTAAATACAAAATTGTAATCGACGTTAACACTTATTCTATATTTCTATATTTTAGAATTTAAAGTTGACCCGTGTGATAGCCAACTATCAGGTGGGTTATTCCACTAACCCCGATTGGACATCACCATCAATGGGGATAAGTGAACTTTTTGTCCACTAAGTAATCCCCATTGATGCCTGAGGTAAAAATTTTTTGGTTTTATTTAAAACTAGCTGTGCCCGCAACTTCGTCTGCGTGGAATCGTAACTTTCGCCAGCATTTTGATTTTAGGAAGCATTTTTTAAAGTAATTACAGGACTATTAGAAAATAAAATATAATTAAACTTAGTTATTGATTAGATTAATACCCAGGAAAGAACCTAAAATTGTTTACTGATTTATAGGTGATAAACAACATACAAAATCATTTATTACAAATCGGCCAACTAAAAGAGGATTCACTCGCCCAATTTTTTGTCTAAGCAATGCTCTAGCCAAATGAGGAGAGTGGTAGCTAGGACTCACAAAATTATTTTTCACATTTTAGAACTATAAAACCAAAATGTATTTGATTTGACAGAAACAGGTTTCAATGGTTGCAAACAGCGTACTGTACTTATGTAGATAGTACACAAAACTGATGTTTGATATCAGGATGACTTCAAAAGGTAAAAAATACAAACTACCGATCCACTGCCTTAAGGTATCTATAAAGGACGTGTGTCGCCATGTGACGAATTACATTAGTATTTGCTTTGCTAGTTTGTAATGTGCCACTTTTGTAGATTGTATTCCTATTCGTAATGAAACAATGAGATAATATTAACTTTTATCGTTATTATCTCATTGTTTCATAATCGTAAGTTTAATGAAATGGAAACTTTTACTTTTAGTATTTGAAGCAATATTGCGAAGTAATAGAGCACAGTGACATCTCTTGAACTAACGAAGAACTAAACACTCACATCAAATCTGACAATATTTGACATGACTTGCCAGCTAAAAACGTGATAGTTGGGGAGCCCAACGGGGGTTTTGCAGTCTTGATCAGACACAGACTCTGTCTTGTAAGATTTTTAAATGGAATTTTATAATATCCAACAATATTACGTGAATGTTTATAAATTCCCCTTTATATGCTTAGAATAGCGATATCCCTCTATTTGAACATTCAGAAAATACCAAACAGCCTACCAATTAAAAAAAAAATCAAACCAACAATGCAAGCCAGTAAGCAAATATTGGACAACTGAAAACCAGATAAAAGAGAAATGTAGCGAATTTCATAAACTTTTCTAACTGGTCTCCCACATCAACCCAATTAGCATCCTCTTCTCCAGCAAAACGTCGAAACCACATATATAAAATTTCTCCAAATCATTTACCAACAAAGCACAGCCGATATCAAACTGCACACTGAACGCCTGACATTCAAAATATAAAAAAAAATTAGTTAAACAGGGTGACTCCCTATCACCAAAGCTTTTCAGTAGCACGCTTCAAGAAGTCTTCAGGTCACTATGATATTATAGGCAACAAAAGAAATTGGTGTAGGGGATAGATGACTCACAAACTTTCGCCTAGCAGATGACATTTTCCTCATCGCAAATAAGTATACCTCGACAGAACTTAAGTTGATTCTCGAACAACTAAGCGCAGAAAGCTTTGAGGTTAGACTGACGATGAATAGACCCAAAACCAAGGTCGCGACCAACAGCACCAATGATAGGATAGCAGTCAACAGTCAGGTAAAGCAATATGTAGAGGAGTATAAACTTGGGCTAGGCAGTCTCCTTCGAATACAGGCAGGACGAAGAAATACTTCGTAGAGCAGACAACGCCTGGAAAAGCTTCCGGTCTATGAATGAGTATATCAAGGGTGACCTTCTTATATCACTGAACCGCAAACTCATCGACATTTTCATACTGCCTATCCTAACATATGGGGTAGAATCTTGGTCCTTCACCGAAAATCAGAAATCCAAACTCAAGGTTTTTCAAAGCGCTATAGAGCGGAGTATCATAGTTATTAGGTAAAAAGATAAAATAAAATAATCCACTCCCGTACTGCTGTTGTTTTTGGTCAAAATTGATGTGGCAATGGGCGAAGAATGTCTGCAGGATAAAGAACAATAGATGGACCAGAATTCGCGTGCCTGAAGACGATTTTCGCCGAACAGGAAGGCCCAAGAAAAGGTGGTATGAAGATCTGGTCCATGTATCAAAGAACTGGCAAGTCCTAGGCTTGGATGAGAGCAATGGATGGGTTTGAAGGAGACCTTTGCCCAGCAGTGATATGATACATGTTAAGAAAAAAAAATTACAGATTATTGTACAGGAGGACTTTGATATCAACTTTAACCTCCTGCATAAAATTGTAACGCGCTAAAGTATCTCAAGATTATGATTTTGTGTTTTTCAACAGACACAAACATTAATTATGACTTTTGCCATATCCAAATCGTTACAATTTTTTAGGGATTATTTAACATGCACTTTGAATGACTGACACGATCAAATAACTTTTTTTTCTCTACCTCTTGTTACCAGGCAGCTCCTTTGTATTAATCGCTGACCCCCACTTATAAAGAAAGTGTAAAATTTTTTTGTCTGATTTAGCGTAATCTTTCGATTCAGATTCCATGTCGTTTAAGTAAGTGCAAATCCAGCTATTTACCTCCCTACTATGACGTTTTTCTTAATAAAGTAGTCCGTATAGTCCTAGTCAGAAGGTTGATTTTGGTCGATATACTTTTACTATTTTTGTACGTGATCTAATAAAGTTAGATTTTTAACAATCCTACAGGAATTTCTGTGACTAAAAGTATTTAAGATCTTGACCGGGGATGTAAGGTACCACCATGCAAAATTTCATTTAAATCGGTGTAACAGTTTCAGAGATCAGTCAAATATTTGGGTTTTTTTAATATCCCACGGGAACCAGTTAACTGTCAGTGATTTCAAGTATCCTATGTATTTTTCCGGAATTTAAGTTACCTTCGTGCAAACTTTCATTTAAATTGGTTCAGCCGTTTAGGCGGTCAGTCGAAACAAACAAACAAACAGACAGAGAAAAAAAAATTTTTTGAGTATGGGGATGTGTTCTACTACTCTCAAAACATATCCCTGACTCGTTTTTTTTGCGTTTTTCAAAAAAGTACAAGAATTTGTACCTCTACGTTTTTATTATAGTATAGATATTTCAATATTTATCAAAATGTAAGGGTCAATATGACAATTATCAATGAATTAATATGAGAAATCATCAAGTTGAGGGAAATATCTTACGTTCACCCTTTTTTAAGCGAAATGGTCTGAGAAACCCTGGCCAATTGGTTTACGTTTCAGTATACCTATGTATATGATTTAAATGTATATTTCCGTTTTGGCTACCGTAGCATGCTTTTACAGTAGTATTTTCGAACCTAACTCGACAGTGGCGCCGCCTGGTGAGCGCAACAACGCTATCGCTCATTGGCAGTTGGTTACATTTGTGCATGTCTATGCGTGTCTGTATGAGTATTGTTCGTATGCTGTGGGTACCTCCGTGCTCGCGGGTCGACGCCGGCAGTGGGTTCGTCGAGCGTGACGAGTCTTGGAGCCGCCACGAAGGCTAGCGCAACACAAACGCGCCGCCGCGTGCCACCCGACAGCCGGCACACCTGCGTGTCCGCTGCCGCGCCCAGCGACATCACGCGGAGCAAGCTGGAACATACGTGCAAGTTAGTTCCGATGGCGACCGACAGATGGCGCTTTGAGATAATCTCTATACAAATTCCAGAACGTGTAGGCAAACTTACATCGCGCAACAATATAACAAAGACTTTTTCTACTTTTAGGTTTGGTTATTATGACTGCGTAATGATGATGGCTTGCACATGACACACCAAAACGCTTCATTGGACTAATAGTCTCGCAAGAAATCAGATGTCGAAATTTTTAAAGCTATAGAAGAAGTTAGTTATGTATCAGATACAACGTCTCAGTTATTCTAGACCGCATAGCTACTGTTTCTAACTTCTTCACAAAATAACTCCTTATCTCCAGTTTTCCTCACCTTTCCACCTCCTCCGTGACCTCTTCGCAGCTCTTTCCACTCTTGAGCTGCGCGTACAGCGCCACGTGCTCACGCGCAGTCAAGCTCTCAAAAAGCACGTCTCGCTGTGGGCACGCACCCAATGTCGTGCCCGAGTGCTTGTCGGATCGGATGACTATGTGCCCCTTGGACGGCTTGAGCATGCCCGTCAGGATGTTTCTGGAAGAAGTAATTTTGTTTAGTAGTCCCATGAGTAAGGCGTCCGACCGATTTCAGCCATGGCGGCCGATCTCAAAGGAGATCAGCCAAGTGCGCAGGACATATTATACAAGTACAAGTGTGCGCGCAAACACAAGAGCACTCTCTATTCCCTTACACTCATAATTCGGTGAGACGGCAATCCGACATGACCGATGTGAGATTGCGCGCAGGACCACCGGCTTAACGTGATTTCCGAGGCACAGGCGTTCAAACGCTAAGTTCCTAACTCCGAGCTGAGTAATTTCATTGCAGAAAAACTCACACAAATTTTGAACTGAACTGAACGCAGCTTTTAGGACACGTTAACGAGGGCCAGCATCGGGCTTCTGGAGCCTGCGCTGTACATTGACGATGCCCACGTTAGCCTTTTCGTCGGTTGTAGTGCAGTACGTGATATTGTAATGATATACTCACATGAGCGTGGTCTTGCCCGCGCCGTTGTGGCCTAGCAACGTGGTCACCTGGCCCGCTCGTAGCTCTAAGGACACGTTGTCGAGGGCCAGCTTCGGTCGTCTGGAGCCTGCGCCGTACACTTTGCTGATGTTGACGATGCTCACGCCAGCCTTTTCGTCTGTTGTAGTGCAGTGTGTGATGTTGCTTTGGAGCGTCTTCAGCCCTGGAAAAGAGTAGAACAACTAATTATAGCCAATATATAAAGCTAGTATAGAACTTCAAATACAATATTTGGGATCAATGTAGAAAAATACATATAAAATCACCAACCATAAAATCTAAGTCAAATTGACTTAAATGTTTCATTTGACTATAAATTGGTATTTAGTAATGGCAAATTGCGAGCAGCCGAAAACAGACGGGCGCTCTTCCTCGCGAGCATTTGAGGATGCCTTTGTCCAGAAGTGGACTGCGATGGGTTGAAGATTGTGATGGTAATTTGATAAGTAGCTGCTGACCTTAAACCAAACCAAAGGCAACTAAAACCAAATTTAACAACGACTACAAAAATACTACTTACCAAAGAACCGATCGGCGATCCAGCCAATAGCTAGGTATATCAGGGCATCTACCACCATCATGGCGGCCGCGGCACCGATGCTCAAGTCCGTGGGGTCGGTCACGTCCCAAAGGGTGGACCACTGCGCGCCGACCCCTCTCGCCTCCAAGCGGGTCACGTGGAGGAAGGCGTAGCAGAGAGAGGAGGACATTGAGAGGCACTGCGGGAGGATATGTTATTGGTTATAAAGAATTTACGATTTTAAGCAAATATACACCGTCCATTTCAATCCGGGACAAACATTCATGACCTCAACACGTGTTTTAAAAAACATACATTTTACCGACCCACGTTCAAATTACGACTTTATTTTCTGGAAAGTAGGGCGTAGTACATATTGGAACTTAATGGATACATCATATACTTGGATTCTGTTCATGCAGCAGAAAAATATATTTCAGAATGGGTATAATATATATATATATACTCATGGCTTCCTTCGAAAGCTTATTAAACATTTAAAGCCTTCGCCTAAGTGGACCACTACGCGTCGTAGCAGAAGGAGGAGGACGTTGAAAGGCACTGCGGGAGAAGATGTTAATTATATAGGTCATGGAGAAGGTTTATGACTTTAGGCCAATCAGACATTATTTTGTTTTTTTTTTCACATTTATCAAATCGAGACGGGATTATTCTAAATTTTACAGTTCAGACAAAATTTGATACCTCTCTAAGTTGATATATGATGACACATTCCAACATGCAGTGAATTTATTTTTACAGCCACGTAACAAAGTAAACGAATAAGAAATGCAATTCGTTGCTCAGAAACATACCATTATGCAATTGCACACAATATAGGATCATTGTAGTAGTTACTTTAACTAAGTACTTTGGTGTTAGGAGAGCTGGCAAGAATTAATAATAATAATAATAACCCCCCCAAGGGATCACTTTGTCGTGGTGGGGGGGCTTAAGGTAAGTAAGGCACATATTAAACGGCATTACCAGCTTAGCCAAATCATTAAACCCTTTCCGAACTAACGATCCTAAACCCCCTTGATGTCATGGAGAAAGTAAATAGAAGATATAATTTGCGGTCGCTTCCCGGGGTTCGCCGGGGCGCATCTGGAGCCGTTGCTGGATGCCACAGCATGCGGTCCATCGGCGATGAGGAGTTGAGCAGGCGGACTCCCATCGACAAATATGCTACAGCCGAAAGAGACGTGACCTCACCCACGTCTACAGTTTCCCTTTTTCCATCACTACCATCATCACCCCAGTCGTATACAAACGAAAGCCCCCACTCAAGTTTTTCCTGCTTATCAGCAGAATTAGGTCCTCCCTTGGATGTTGTGCAGATGGCGAACACTGTTCTCGAAAATCAGACTGCACCCACCATAAGAGGCAAAAGCGCCCGGAAAAAATGGACCCGTGAGATGAATATGTTCATTTGGCGCACATACCTAACAATCACAAGACTTGAAACTAGTAATGAACCATACTTACCTACATTACACCACAGATTTATTACACAATTTACAGACATGAAGGTATCAAGACAGCGAGTTGGAGATCAGCGAAGGACAATAATACGTAAACAACTATTAGATGCAGAAACAATGGCTAACATCAGGACAGAAGTTGAAAAAATATTACAAACGTCAGGTCAAACAGAAGATATAATGCAACAAAACATTGAACCCAATCAGAGAATGAGGTGGCCTATCGAATTGAATGAAGCGATTATGAAAACTTACTATACAATAACAAACCTAGAAACAAATACGACAGGTTATAGAAAAATATTACACCAAAAACTAATAGAACAATTTCCACACCTTGAACATATTTCAGAACAACGTTTCTCAGACCAAAGGAGAGCTATAGTAAACAATAAATATATAACTGATACCCGGCTAGAAGAATTGAAGAGGGATGCCGAGTATGATTTAAGAAATTCAACAGTAGATAACACGGTATGCTTACAAACAAGTACTGAAGAAAGTCCTCAGACAGCGTTACATAACAGCGAAAATACTATGGTGCCGATAGCACCAGATATAGAAATGACACAAATACTCAAAGCCGTGAAGTAGCCACCCCTGCACATACACATACTTGTGACAGTACACTTATCAATAACATAACTAATACATTTGAAACAGCCCTTCACAAATTTAAAAACACTAACCCTATTGACCGTCCATATATACCAAAACAAAGAAATACAATAAAACTAGCACAAATAGTAGACTACATTAACACAGAGATATTACCAAAACATACTACACTTGATGATGATTTTATGACTACACACACAATTATATATTCCTCAGCATACACCGCAGCTTTATGCAATGGATCGAAGATAAAGTCGGACATAGATTCTAATGAAAATTCTAGCAGGCAACAGAAAAAACACAAACCGTTCTGGGAAAAAAGACTAGACGATAAAATCAGTAATCTAAGGAAATGTATTGGACGAATGACGGAGTACATACGAGGAAACAGAAGCTTAAGACTGAAGGTACATGTTGAAAAAATAAGAAAAACATACAAAATACACTCTCGCCATGAAGAACCCAACAATACAGATACAGAAATATTAGATACGTTAAAACAAAAACTGAACGCAACTGCAAGTCGGCTCAAGAGATATTTAAATTGTACACTCAGAAAAAAACAAAACGCTCAATTCAGACATAATGAAAAACAGTTTTACAGGCAATTATCAGCTAACACAAATAATACCAATAGTAGCGCAGAGAGTAATGTGGTATTACCTTCACAAGAAAGCTTACATCAATTCTGGAGCAACATATGGGCCGCTCCTGTACACCATAATAGCGAAGCAGAGTGGATTCAAGAAGAATCAGAAAAGTGCAGAAGAATAGGTGATATGGAGTTTGAAGAGCTACCATTCGATATATTTGTTAAGGTTATCAATAAGACACATAATTGGAAGGCTCCAGGAGTTGATAAAATTCAGAATTACTGGTACAAAAAATTAACTAATCTTCATTTAATATTACACAAACACATCAATGACTTTATACACAACCCTAATTTAATGCCCCAATATATAACCCATGGCCTTACCTACATGCTGCCGAAAAATAATAACTTTAGCCAGGATCCCAGCCACTACCGACCAATCACATGCCTACCTACTATATACAAAGTGTTAACATCTTGTCTTACAGAAATTATCTATCTACATATTACAACAAACGAGATACTTACTGAAGAGCAGAAAGGGTGCAGAAAAAACAGCCAAGGTTGTAAAGAACAACTTATTATAGATAACGTTACAATGAAACAAGCACTAAAATATAGGAGAGATATAAGTACTATGTATATAGATTACAGAAAAGCATATGATTCTGTTCCTCATGACTGGCTATTGTATACTTTGAGACTGTATAAAATACACCCTACAGTGATTACATTTCTTGAAAATTGCATGACTAAGTGGAAAACAAGTCTTAAGTTAATAGCAAATAACAATGCAATAGTGACGCCAATTATTCCAATAAAGAGAGGTATTTTTCAAGGGGATGCACTTAGTCCACTTTGGTTCTGTTTAGCCTTAAACCCACTTTCCAATATGCTTAATAGTCACCATGGCGGATTTCAAGTAACAGTAAATCAGGCTGACCACACAACAATAACACATCTTATGTATATGGATGACATTAAACTGTATGGCAAAGACACGCAGTCACTCCACCAACTTGCAGACCTTACACAACAATTTTCAATTGATATAAATATGGAATTTGGCATTGACAAATGCAAAACCGTTACTGTCAAAAAAGGAAGAATCGAAGAAAATGACTACTTATTGGATAACGGCAACGTGATTGAAGCTTTGGACATGCATAACTCATACAAATATCTTGGATTCTATCAATTAAAGCAAATTAACCAAAAACAGGCCAAGCAAGACATTATTCTTAAATTCAAACACAGACTTAACACTCTATTTCGATCACAACTAAACTCTAAAAACCTAACTAAATCAATAAACACCTACGCAATATCATTATTAACTTACTCATTCGGCATAATTAATTGGACTAAACAAGACCTGACTCAATTACAACGCAACATACATACAGCTATGACTAGTCACCGTAAACATCACCCCAGATCCTGCATCCAGCGCATTACACTTCCTAGGGCTAATGGAGGGAGAGGGTTCATTGACATACACAACCTACACAACAAGCAAGTAAATAACTTAAGACTCTTCTTTCACGAAAAAGCAAAGAACTCGCCGCTACACGACGCAATAGTGCATTCTGATACTCACCTCACGATACTCAACCTGCAAGATATGAGCGAACAACAAAATGAGCGCATCACAACAGGCGCAGAAAAAGAACATATGTGGAAACAGAAGGCACTACACGGGAGACATTACCACGATCTGCACTCACCTAATGTTGATAAGGCTGCATCAAACGCATGGCTGCAACGTGGTGAATTATTTCCTGAAACGGAAGCCGTTATGTTGGCTATTCAGGACCAAGTAATTAACACCAAAAACTACCAGAAACAGCAACATAACGGACTTATGCAGACGATGCCACAGCAGCTCGGAAACTATCCAGCATATTACAGGGGCTTGTAAGGCTATTGTGCAGACAGATTATAAACATAGGCACGACCAAGTGGCAGCCATAATACATCAGTACATAGCATTCAAAAACAAGTTCCTTTCAGATAAAATCCCGTACTACAAGTATAAGCCGGAGTCAATTCTAGAAAACCAACAATTTAAAATTTACTGGGACCGTACAATAGTTACCGACAAGACTATACACTTCAATAGACCAGACTTAACTTTATTAGACAAAATCGACAAAACAGTGTTCTTAATAGACATCGCAGTATGTAATACACACAATTTGCAAACTACTTACACCGAAAAATTAGCAAAATACAGGGACCTTGCAAATGAAATCAAAACCCAGTGGAGAGTCAAGAAAGTCAAAATAGTACCCGTTATCATGTCAACTACAGGAGTCATCCCTACACAATTACACACAAGTCTTTACACACTCAGCATACCTTCGCCTACATACAAACTCATACAGAAAGCAGTCATTTTAAATACTTACCGCATAGTCAGAAAATTCCTTAACATAGATTAATTTCATTTCTATTTATAATTTTTTAGCATTTGGCTTTGGCCCGTGCTTTAAAAATAATCCTCTACGGAGAGTACAGAAATGTAAACCGTATAATAATAATCATAATAATCCCAACACAAAACATCGAAGCCCAAAATTCTTGCCAGCTCTCCTACTATTAATTAAACGATCTTATACTCACGATAACGAACTTAGCAGCTCTACTAATAACAGCCTCCAGAGACAAGATGAGCACAAAAGGCATGAAGGTGATGAGGTAGGCGATGGCGGCGCACACCGCACCGAAACTCGCTTTGCTGAACACCTTGGATATCATGTAGCTGGGGACAAAGAGCTGGTCAGTATAAAGAAGGCTGGAACAGGTTATATTATAAACGAATGTTATATAAATGGTATATGTTATATGAAAAACGTCACAGCCGATATCACCGGGCCTGTCCATTTAAATGAGCGAGCGCTCCTCAGACGTGCGCTCTTACGGTAGATACTTCCTACTTTGTTATTTTTTTATTAAATTCTATTTTTGTAAAGATTCGTTTAAAGTTCTAGCTAAAATAGTGTCTTTTTTAGTCACTAGACTTAATAGAATTTTAGTAATTTCTAACTCTAGTAATATTGGATTTAAAAAGGACTAATTAAGATTGCAGATTCGAGTAAACGATTCTTAATATTGTGTTTATCATCGTCAAGACGCTTTTTTTACTTGGTGCAGTAGCCACTAATTTACCAAAAGTTACCAAAATGTGGCAACATAACTAAAGCCTATCAAAGGATACTCATGCATTTACCAGCACTACAAATCTCTATCTTACCAAAAATTTAGCTTTTCTTTTTTATTTGCTTATACACCGTGAAATTTTAGTGGTTGTTTTCCCGTGGCATGATTTGCCTTTAGTAATACTTAATCGAATCATGTAAATTATTCCTCGAAAAAAAAAATTTTTTTTTTCAAATTTTCAAAATAATAATTTTCCAACTCGAAAACGAGAGAAGCTATCGTTATTTTATAAGATGTGACGTAATCAGGTACTGATTGCCGCATGAAATCAATGCTTAAAGCTAAAGAAGCTCGACGCCCTAAGTCCTAAAGCGGTTCGAACGTGCTTTCGAGTTTCGGTTAAACCTTTTGTAAAACCGGCATTTATTGATTTTAACTAAAAAGAACTGCACAAATCTATTCTACTACTGAGATAGATTCATTTTACTGCGGGAAAACAACCACTAAAATTTCACGGTGTATTTTAATACAAACGTATTCTGGGGGTTTGGTAAGCTGTATTTTTGGTAAGTTCTTACCAGAAGCACAGCACGGAGCAGCCGAATAGCAGCAGCAGCGCGAGCACCAGCGCGGGCGCGGAGGCCGGCAGCACGCGTCCCGCGCAAAGGACCAGCGCGCAGCAGGCGCAAGTGGCAGCTGTCTCGGCGCCGCTCCACACGAACCAGGATACTGAGCCCACCCAGGACCGGACGCCCATCACGTGCATGAGCTGGGGGGAGGGTTTATGACGTAAATTCGAAGTTGACTTAGCCATAAATAATAAGGGCTTAGCTTACTTTGATGGAACAGACATTAAATAAATGAATAAATATCTGGGACATTTCCACACACGGTCATCTGACCCCAAACTAAGCAGAGCTTGTACTATGGGCGTCAGAGACTGATGTACATACATAGATATTTATAAATACATAATCACACCCAGACACGGAACAAACACCGATGTTCGTCACACAAATATTTGTCCCGAGTGGGAATCGAACCCACGACTCTTGGAACCGTTGTCAGTGAACCTGGGTCACTAACCACTGTTCCACCGAGCCAGTCATTGATACACATATGGCAAAAGAATGAGGAGAGATAAGCAAGAGAAAGATGTGGAAGACAGAAGCATGAGAGGGGAAAGAGAGGGAGAGAAAAGAATTCAGAAAGAAAAGAAGGAGTGCTGGTAAATTAGATTAGGTCAAATTGAAAAGAGAAAGAAAATTTCTCCTCTCTTTTCCATCTTAGACTAGATAAAGAACAAAGACCCTCTCTTTGTTTTTGAGTGAGAGAAGTAGGTATGAAGTAAAAGCGAAAAGCCGAAATAACCATTTTTCCTTCATCGCATTTGTTACACATATGCATACATACACTATATTATTTATTATCATTACATCAAACTCGCATATAAACTATATAATAATTTAGACTTTAATTTACATATACACTTTATAGTCCAGTCAAAATAGACAAAAATAAGTGCTATCTTAGACAAAATTCGCATAGAGCTGAAAATTGCCAGAGACGTTAAATACATCATAACAAACCAAATATCAAAAATCCCCATCAATCCTACTTCTGCAAAAAAAAATTATTCAAGGTCAAAAGTATAAAATTAAGGATTTTTCCATTTTTCTCGAAAACAGTAAGTATTATCGTAAAAATAGGTCAAACAAAAGTTGTAGATCATACAATTTTCTACAAAAATGGTCCAGTCACTTTTTCTTTTCCGACTCACCATTCGCGAGATATCGTGGTTTTAATCATTAGAACATTCATATTTTACATAATATGCATTCATCTGTTGATATCGTTTTTGATCGATATATGACCTGGAATAGGTTCACTAGGGTAACCACGTTAAAAACCGCCCAAGTGTGAGAAAAAAAACATAGGTTTTGTATGAGAACCCACTTTACACGTTGGTTTCATGTTGTTTCTAGTATTAGATGTTATAGAGGCAACTGAGATACATCATTCGGTAAAATTTTAACTGTCTAGCACAATCGCATGGGGGCCTGGAAGCGTTTGAAAATACAACTTTTTCAACTTTGTGCATCGCTATATCTCTGAAATGGTTAATCTTAGGAACAAAGTGTTTAGACATTTTTATAGATAATTACGTGATAAGTAATTTTGTCATACATACTTTTATGATTAAACTTACCGTTTCGCTCAAAAGTGCATAAAACTGATATTTGTGACATTTGACCTTGATTATTTTTTTTTGCAGACGTGGGATCGATGGGGATTTTTGACAGATTATTTGTAACAGTGTTCCCAACATTCATGCCAATTTTCAGCTCTATGCGAATTTTTCCTAGGTTAAATGTCTATTTTGACTGGACTATTACTGAAATTTTCTGTAAATGTTAAAACTCTAGCTTATATGGAAGGGAGGAGACTTCTAACACAGGCTCCTGCTTAAAAGAAGTCTCCAACCACAAATCAATGTATCCAAGTCTTTTGATGAATAAAAACTATTTTATTTTTATTTTATTTATTATTTGTTACTCATAATCACAACAACCAATCATTCGGACCAGCAATAAGTTAGTAGTTACCATATTGTTCCCGGACTCCTGGTCAGCCAGCAGGAATCGTACCGCGGCCGCTACGGTGAAGAGTAACGAGAAGAAGAACGCCACGATCAGCGCCTGCGACTCGTACAGCGACGTCTGGAAGCTGGAGGGCGCGTCAAAGGGTTACGTCATTTATGGCTATGTCAACTTCGAATTTACGTCATCAAATACCAGATGCAATTAAATATAAGTAAAATGGTGGAATCGGATACGATTCCACCCAAAACTAGAAGTCTTCTAGAATTTTTTGGATGGGTTAATTTTTTTACCATTTTCACTAGGTACTTTCTTTTTACCTTTTTCAATTCAAAAATAAGTAAAGTAATGTTCTATGATATGTATATCAAATTTGCAAAAAGATGCCGTGTCAACATGTATTTGAGTTGTGAAAAGGGAACAGACAACAATCCCTATTCTTGTTATTATGATGATAATGATGAAACGTCAAGGCCTAACAAAATACTCACAAGTCTTTTCTATAGCATGGGTAGGGCATCTGCTGGGTGTAAACCGCCCAATGGTCGTCATACATCGAAACCTCTCTTTTGGGGCGCGCCCGGGCCGCCGCCGCCTCTATCACAGCTCGTCCGACCAAGTCCTGAACTTGGACGAAGCCGCGGAAGTAACGCATGTTCTCTAGGAAGTTGGCTTCTGGGCCTGGGATCCAGAGGCTGCAAGAAGAATGGTGGTTGGTAAAAGTAGAAGTTAGTTCGGCGTGGCGGTGTATAGATGGCGCTGTCTAAGTAACAGGCGCGGTAACAGTTATGTTCCTTGGGGTAAGTTACGATCTGATTGGGAGTGTAAGTAACAAAAACCAGTTTATTTACACACGGTAGAAAAATGAGTCTTTTGGAAAATTTACCAAGCAGCTAAGCTATTAAGTAGATAAAACAAATGAACAAAATACTTACTAATTCATCATTCGACTAGTGGTGGGCGTGTTCTCGATGTCCATACGTATCTTGTACGATATGTTGGTGAACGAGCTGTTCGGTTGGTCTGTGTTCAGGAACACCAAGCCTAAAATCATTAAGGTAAAGTTATTAAAAAGCTAAAAGAGAATAAGGAAGATGAACTGTGGAAATCGCTGCTATCACAGGTTACGACCACAGACCACCTATGTGACCTATGGAACGTTGCAGTTAAAAGACAAGCGACTAGGCAATAGTATAAGTATAGGAGTCACAAGGCTACAAGTGACGGTTGCAATCTCCGGTCACTCTCGTCATGGTTCACTTCAGCAAGTGCCATACGTGCCATATGTGGGCGTGGCTATAAGAGGCAGTCCTATTATAGCCACGCCCATTATCAGAGCAATGACGTTACAGTGTCACATCGGCCTTGCTAGTAAAGACAAAGATATAAAGCTCGGTACTAACCAGCAGCGAACTCGTTGATCATGGTGAGTCTAGCCGCTTCTCGCGCGAGCTCGTCCTCATTTGCGCTGGCGCGGAAGCGATCCAGGGTCACGCAGCGCAACAGAGCGGACACCTTCGAGAGCATTCCGCCGATGTCCTGAGAGTGGAGAGGGGGGTGAGTTTCATGCTATGACATTCGTGATCCCTTAGGCGAACCAATGTTACGCGTGCCATTGATAGAACGTGTCACAATATTTTGGGCGCCTCCTCGATCATAAAACATATTGTGTAAAAATGGGTTAAGTAGGTATTTTATGACGATCGAAAGTTATTCAAAAAGTCAAAATTATTGATGGCACGTCAATGACCCCAGTAAAAATATTTTTGGAAAAAATGCCACGTTGATGCACAAAGGTTCGAATAGCCTTAGGAAGTACTTACAGTTCAGCGAACAGTTAAATCTTTAAACCTTCCTAAGCAGAGTAAAATCCACAATAATATTTAATTACAGAAATGCAAACAGTGATAGCTTTGTCGACTCATGAGATTAAGCATTCATGAAGCAAATCGACGTCTTGGATGTTTGCCAGCTGATGCTCTTTACACACCTACGTGCTTGATTCTTTTCTGTATCTTAGATGTAAAATGAACAGAGAAACAATGTAGCATATGATCATGATAGAAAGGCATGCTGAAATCAATCAGGCAAACGTATTTATCTCTAAGTTATCTGAAAACTCACATTAAACTCTCCAAACTCATCCAGCATCCCCTCCAAATCCACATTAGGCGCCTCCCCTCCAGGCATCAACATCTCCCTCAATCCACTGAAGGCAGGGGCGCTCAGCAGGCGGCCGAGAGCACCAGCACCAGCTCTGTGGGCTGAGAGCTTGTCCAGCGCTGGGAACGACGCGGAGAACGAGTGGACGAGCGAGGTGAGGCGTGCCATGTGTGCGAAAGAGGAGTTCGCCTGGAAATTATGAGTTTTGATAAATAATAAAGGCTATAAACATCACGATGTCAGTTCCATATTGGTAAAAAGTCATTACTGTGCAATGGGCGGTGACTCAAAACTTATGGAGAAATATACATAACACAAGTGCTTAAGCTACTTACCACATGATCAGATCAATGTATGTGATGTTGTGTAATATTTATTTATTTATTATATTTATATAGACCGGACTCTTCGAGAATCTGTCTATTGGCAGAATCTAAGTTCCTAATTATTATCAGAAAAAATATATTGGTTGCAGTTGTAATAATTCTTGAAGGTTGTTGCTCTAGGACAAAAAGCTATCGGTGTGTTTACCACGTGTATCTATTATTTGCTATATGTCTTGTTACCCTATGTATGATCTCGTCGACAATCGGCCCAGCTGGCGTATAGAGCACCCGGCCCATCACCAGCGGCTTTACGAAGCTCCACACGATCTTCCCGCCCGGCACCTTGATGATGTCCGTGTACATAGAGCGGCAGAAGTCACCTGGACGAGAAATCAAATTATAGGTACGTCTTATACTTACTTACTTACTTATATACCTACGTCTCCACTGCTGGGGACATTTCAAATTTGATAAACGCTGTGGTACGAGGCGGGGTTTGACCTGGCGACCTTTCGGATGGCAAGCAACGACCCCACTCGGCCATCTACGACTTAGTTCTAAAATTTTAAGATTGGCCTGCGGATCTTTCGCACTCGCAAGACATATAATCAATGTTTCGGTTTAGGTATTCAGTGGGAGAGATTCGGATACTCTATCTATACTACTTATTTTTGCTGTCGGTCGATAGCAACTTGGATTTGCCGATTTACCGCAATTGTTTTATAAAATGCCACTTTAGGACTGTGTTTACTGTTAATGGTTGAACATCTTTTGGCTTGACAAAATTACAAACACTACAAAAATAGCACTATTGAAAACTGTCTCACATACCAACGTATGTGACAGCTATGGTAACATATAATTAAGGAACACTCACTGGGCAGTGCATCCAGTTGTTTCTGGTCGGGTTGGTCTGCGCGGTCCTCGCCCCCCACTACCTTGCTGTAGAGGCGCGGTATGGCAGGTGTAAACGGCTTGCCGCACAGCATGTTGCCTGCGCTCGATAGGAACTCAGACGCTGGAAACGATACAATACAATACATACATAAAATCACACCTTTTTCCCAGAGTGGTAGGCGGGGTATAATACAATTATTTTGTGACTAGCTGTTTCACGCGGTTTCACCCGCGTCCCGAGGGAACTACTTCCCGTACCGGGATAAAATATAGCCTATGTTAATTCTGAATAATGCAGCTTTCTAATGGTGCAAAAATTATTGCAATCAGTCCAGTAGTTTTTGAGTTTATTCATTACAAACATACAAAAATACAAATATTTCCTCTTTATAATATTAGTGTAGAAGTGTAGATTTGTGAAGATGATAAGAAGAAGGAATTAGTAAGGCTGGTTCTCGAGTTTAATATTAAGTGTAAAATACTTACATCCCAACAGATCCCCTACCGAGCTGAAGTTCACCAAGCTCTTGAACAGCGGTTCCTCAGTGAAGGAGTCTGCTACAGCGCCTATCTGAGCCTGCGCATCCGGAAGCACCGACGCCATTAGCGGCAAACCTTTGATCACCGCTGTCCCTTCGTCAAGGGTCAGGTCTGCTGCCAAGTACAGTTGTGGGAGGATGTAGTCTACCACCTGGGTAACAGATATACATTCGTTTCGGATTAGTGGGGTAACTTTGTTGTTTGAGAGCGGCACCTCGGAGAATGCCATTACGTCACCGGCATCCACCTTTTATCTGCATTTTATATAGGTGATAATATTTATCAGTGAAGTTGCTAAGCCGTCAACGTATACAGAGTACAGAGGAGAGGAGGTCATATTTTTTTTTTTTTTTTTTTTTTTTTTTATAATAAGCTAACAAGATGACCTCACTCCACCTGATGGTAAGTGGTAGTGAGATCCAAATATGAGTTCGACAGGTACAATAGACTATATTGAGCCTGTCGCACTCACCCTGAAAGCCCGCTTAAAGAGGAGACCACTGCCGCGGCAACAACGAGACAAGGCGCGGAGTCTCGCATTGGTATTGAGCTGTGCGGGTCGGAGTTGGCCAGTCCGCTGGACGGAAGAGCCCCCACCGTCTCTACGGGTCCCCCTGGCCGGCGGACTGACCCGCTCCGCCCGCACAATACCGCCGCTAAGGCTCCACTGGTCCGGCGCTTGCCGCAACAATCGTCCCCCCTGGCTCCGGTTCGTACAGTGCTGATCCCGGAACGCAACCTGACCGAGAGAGGTCAGAGTCACTTGGCGGGTTTTACGCAACTGTATGGTGGTAACAGCAACCGGTCGACAAATGTCTCCCACCTGAAAGGTCATATTTTTACTGTGAAATTGTGTTACCACTTTTGAAGATCTTGACTTGTTACACAGCTAAATGTTTTACTTCGCAAACATGGTTAAGAAAAAAAATTGTCCTGAAAACGGCATGAAACAGTTACGTCAGAAGCGGCGTTTACCATCAGGTTTATGACGTGCCTGCACGTTAGACAGTGTATCGACCTCACCAGGCCTTAGGGCTGTGTCCCCCGTTCGATGATGTAGGAGTAGTTGACGTAGGCCAGCAGCCACTTGGTCTACGCATCGCTGAGGCCGTAGAACTGCTCGGCCACCGCGCCGCAGACTTTCTCCTACGTGAGGACTGTCTCCTCAGCATGTAGCTCACCTGATCAATGACGTAGGAGTAGTTGACGTGGCCCAGCAGTGCCGGCAGCAGCCGCTTGGCCTGCGCATCGCTCAGGCCGCAGAACTGCTCCGCCACCGCTCCGCAGACGTCCTCCTGGCTGAGGGCTCCAAGGTCACCAGGTCTGAGGACCGTGCAGGCTGTGTCCACTTGGCAGACGTAGTCAGCGATGTGGTCGCCGCTCTTCCAAGAGAATATCTGTGGAGGAAGGGTAGTAGGTACATGAGTTCCTGTACACAGTATTTAGTGGAAATATTAATACGATTATTAGAAGACAGATGGCGTTGGAGTGCTATGTGTGTAGCTCTATTAGTTTGACAGGTTTTGAATCGCACTGAGCGCGCAACATATGAACGTATGTAGATATAGGGATTGTTATAAAAGACAAAGCGAGTTAGTAATGTTAATATTGAAAGTCATTTTACTTCTACTGTCATTTTTAATAATAAGCTTTGTTTGTTTTGTTAAGGTTGTTATGATGGTGTATCAAACGTACATCACTACTAGCGCCACCTGTGCTGAACTGTGTACCTGTCAAACTCAATTCGAACAAATAGTCTGTTGCGAATACTTAGCGTCTTTCAATAATGAGGGTTTTCGCGTATAAGAACTTCACTAGATGGCAATACGTAGGCGTCAGGTCCAACTGCAGCGTGATTGGTTATTTTTGACGTGACATTGACAGACATGTCAATATTCACCAATCACGAAGCAGTTAGACCTCATATCTGCGTCTTGCCATCTAGTGGATATCTTATACGCGAACACCCTCATTAAGTTACCGGCTTGAGCTGTATCTCCCCGGCGCGCAGGCGCGGCGCGGCGAGCGACCAGAAATTGGTGTTGTTGATGCCGAGCGCGCCCAACGCAGCCTCCAGCCGCTCAGGCGACGCGAACACCGCGCCCACTGGTACTGAGCACAGGAATACAATAGGTAGATAACTAAGGTGTCTTTAAATCCAACTTAATCACCTCACATTTTTGCTGCTCTTTGCCAAGTGCCAGGCTTGTCTAGCAGACTGCCAAGCTTAACGTAATGACGAACGCTAGCGGCCGTGAAGTCCACACTTGAGGCCAAAAGTGAAGTCTGGATCTGCTAATAGATTTGCGCTCCATTATTTAGGGGTGCCATCCGCTTTAGGGGTGAGAGCCATCCGCTCCCCCGCAAGTCCGGTGATAATGTTGAGGCTACTCCAAGCCATCACCGTATGTCAGAAAGGAAAAAAAAATTTGGTAAATCTAAACTATTGCTCCGACTACCCATAGGTGCTATAGGAATTTGCTCCCAAATAAGCTACCCTACTTAAAAGTCCATTTCTATTCGCATCAGAAGCTTACCTCTAAGATCAGCATTGGCAAGTTCGTCGCCTATCTGCCGGAGGTGCGAGAGCCCAATCGTAAGGGCGGAGAGGTCGCGCCGCAGGGAACTGTCCACTAGGAGAGGCTCCAGCTCATCCAAGATGCCGTGGATGCTATAAAAAAATACATAATTGACTGTTTCGGTGGAAAAGTAGATAGTGACCCAGAATCACTACCTACGGTTCCAAGAGTCGTGGGTTTGATTCCCACTCGGAGCAAATATTTGTGTGTCGAACATCGGTTCCGTGACTGGGTGTGTTATTAATATATTTAAGCATATTTGTGTATCCTCTGTTGATTCTGATATCCATAACACAAGTGTTTAAGCTACTTAGTACTTACCATGGGATCAGATCAATGTAGGTATGTGATTTTGTTTAATATTTATACCAAAAAATTACATATTTCTCGAATTTTTTAAACTTGCCTTGGTTTGCTGCTCCTTTACCTAATATGAGACCACGTACACCTTTTGTGAATACTTCGTCCTCCACTCAGTTCTGACCTCCAGTACTAGATGACTCCCATTTTTGATATGATTAGTGAATTAGTGTCACTAAAACTGTGCACCTAGACTTATCATGCGATTTTTAGTAACATTAAAAGAGCAGTATCGCCTGACACAGGTTGTTGTAGGTATTCTTAAAAGGAGACACTGACTCTGTAGTTTAAGACTGCTTCATTGTTATCGACAATGAGGTTATTTTTTTGTATTTTTTTATTAGTGAGTACGAATGTAAGCTGAATCCCAGCAAGCCTACCTGTCATGTATAACCGCCCGTGCGTCTTCAGTGGTGATTTCCAACACAGCATCTAACGTAGGCGCGAGCTCCCCTCGCATCAGCCCCGCACCAAGCCGGCTGCCCAGCGCCGCCATCTTGGCTGCCCATTGGATCACTCTCTCCACGTGCTCTAGAATCTTGGTGACTTGGGTGAACTTCCAGAACTCTACCCCTTGCTGTGTTGGGAGCTGAAAGTTGATAGGTGGATAAATATCTTACAACATCATTTATTGTGCAATTCCGTTTTTGGATATCAAAACGATCTATTCCTGACTAATACCAAAAAACTAATATGGGTGGTATTAGTTGTTCTACGCATACAAAATAACGTCGAAAGGAATAGATCTCAAAAACAGTATACAATAATGCTTACGGCTAAATATTTTTAATTTCTGCGTTATACAATTTTAAGATGTAAACCCAAACATGGGGCTACTAATATCAATGTTCATCATAGAAATATTTGGTTTCAGGTGTGGAATTAACTTATCTTGGTACAAGAGACAGAGGGGACACCCTCAGGCAAACGTCCTCTAAATTTATTTAGGGGTGAGAGCAATCCGCTCCCCCGCAATTACGATGATGATGACGAGGCTACTCCAAGCCATCATCGTATGCTAGTTAGAATAAAAAGGTACCAAATGAGGGTATACATAAAAATTATGATCAATAAGAAATAGACGGGCAAGGACAGTTCTACCTTTTCAATAGTTTACTTACAAGCTTTGCTACCAGTGTCTTGTTTATGAGCTTCTCTACGGTATCAACAATCTGTTTGCAGTCATTCTGTTCACACACGTCCAACCATTTGATACTATCGGATGACATCCGCAAGTATTTGTTATAAGATTTAGCATCGTTTGTTTTAGATACCTGTAACAAAGAAAATGAGAGCGACATTTAGTTATTTTAAGCTTGAAGGCTTTGAAAACCAAGTCTAGCTGTATGATGAAATACTTCAAAAGAAAGTTATCACTATCAGTAAAATTATTTATTTCATCATCATCAGCCCATATAAGTCGCGACTGCTGTTAGCTGGCAACTAGGACGATAAGACCTTAGTCAAGATGATCAGTTGTTTTATAGTACAAAATTACTCACCAAACGCAAATTGATATCAGCTGTCACAACTCTCTCTAAGACATCCTCGGAGACCATTCCCCTCAATTCCTCCTTCAAGGCTCCCTCATCAGCGAGGGTCTTTAGCTGCACGTACGCATCCAGCGCCGGCGCTTGCTGTTGCTGGTAGACCTGCAGGAAGGGCACCGAGGACATGCCTTCCACCTCGTGGAGGTGCGGGAGTTCAGCCCGCACCAGGGTTAGCGTTGCTGCTGATATTTCCAGAAGACTGAAAGAAAGTGTTAACTATTAAGGACAAGATCCATTTCGTACCCCTAACAGCCTACTTAGTATATGTTTTCATATTATTATTATAGGTAGATACATAATGATTAATTATAGTACATAACACACATAGTATAACGACGCCGCGAGCATATACTGGAAGGGGTTGATGTTACGATACCGGCACGATATGAATGTCGATTTTGCACATGAATTATGTAACTTGTGAATTTTTATGTAATGTGATTAATTTACTTACAACTTGACGTGCAAAAATATTTCATGTAAATCTATTTGCAGAATAAATTATTTCATTTCATTTCATTTCATTTCGATTTAAGGCGTCCGACCGATTTCAGCCATGGCGGCCGATCTCAACTGAGATCAGCTATGTGCGCAGGACATATTCTAGTGCACAAGTGTGCGCGCATACACAAGTTCACTCTCTTTTCCTTTACTCTCGTAATTCGGTGAGACGGCAATCCGACATGACCGATGAGAGATCGGGCGCAGGACCACCGGCTTAACGTGCTTTCCGAGGCACGGGCGTTCAACCACCAACTTCCTAACTCCGGGCTGAGTAATTTCATTACAGAAAAATTCACACAAATTTTGTCCGACCCCGGACTTGAACCGGGGACCTCTCGGTCCTTACGCAACGCTTTCTACTAATAAACCAACAAGGCGGTTAAGATCTATGTCTTTCACCTTATTAAACACTATGATAAACGATACACATTTTTTTATTATTTTTTAGGGATGAGCGCCATCCGCTCCCCTTAAGTCCGGTGATGATGTCGAGGCTACTCCAAGCCATCATAGTAAGTCAGTTAGAAAAAAAGTCCACTTCAGACCGTTAACAGTTAACTTAGTAAGTAAGTAAGCACTTAAAAGTTTAGACTTTGGCGTTCCATTCCACTAAATATTAGTCTTTATAGGTCTACTCGCGATATTAGACGTAGCAAATACATCTTACGCGGACTTCGATCGCGACCACGATTGGTGTAACCCAGTCGAGACATCAGGCAGTAAGCAGCTATGTATTTGCCACTCCTCATATCGCGTATAGACCCATAAAGACTAATTTTAAATATTTTTCTATTGAAAGGGGAAGGTCCACTTCGGACCGTTAACAGTTAACTTAGTAAGTAAGTAAGTAAGCACTTACAGGGCAGCGTGTCCCAATCGGTTGTCCCTCGCGTCGGGCGTCAGGCATTCGCTCAGCCGACTTCGGGACGACACGTCTTCCAGCAGGTGCAGCTTGATCTGCCCCAGGAGTTCGTTCAGGGACTTGTTCAGCTCGTACTTGGTGTAGTTGCGGAACGACACCAGCTGGAAGGGAAACATGGAACGTGAAGGCGGGAGTGGCGAGCACTTGGAAGGTGGAGTCTAGCAGAGGGCTGAGACTGAGATATAGGCCGACAATTATTGAAATCTGGAGCTATGTTGGCCTTACATAGCTTTTGACCAGAATCCAGAGAAGGTGTAGAAAATTTAGTGTAAAAGTCGATTTGATCTGAAACTTCGCGTCACGTTCATCGCGGTCTCAGAAAGACTTTGCGAACCATATTCATATTGCCATGCTTGTTTATGGACACATTTATTTAAATTTATTTTTGGTTAATTAGTAAGTAGTACTTCATTTCATAGAGCTGCTATTTTACTGTTTTGTCACTCCATATTTGCGAATCTGTAGCAAGAGATGACCAGTTATATCGGACGTTAAGATTATCGCATCATCCAGCTTTATATTTCTCTTAATAACGATACAAAAAGAAGATGCACCTTCAGCTGTAAATTACAGCCGCAGGTACAGTTCACTCACCTCCCTAAGCGCCATGTCCCAGTGGAAGTCGTTGCGTAGAGCTCTGTGCACCGCCTCGACTGGCAGCGAGTTCAGCCGGCACAGCAAGCTGTCATACTCCTGCTTCTTATACAGTTGTAGGTTCAGCTGCTTCACGAAGGCCGTCACGTGGGAGCAGAGGGTGCACTGCCTGTGAATTTGTTTTATTTTATTTATTTATTTAAGGAAGACCAGTAGCACTACCATGAGTTGGCTATCAAAAACTTACGTACGTTAAAAACCTATCAAAATGTTTCTTTCATACTACCGATTTTAGTTCTTAGCGTTACCTCTAGGTACAAGTTTTTCATAGACATAATTACATAGGCGATATCGAGCCCGACACTTTTAAACTCATGGTAGTGCTACAAGATTTACATTTTTAAAATAGGATAATAAAGTAACAATAAAAAAATCACATATAGGTCCTCACAAATAAAAGTAAAGAAGTGTAAAGTGAAGTCGCTGAACCCCTTCAGACTATGGTACTTGCTATAAAGATAGTGAGAAAGAGAGAGAGATGGAGATAGAGAAAGGGAGAAAAAGACACAGAGGATCTCATTAAGATGTATCACGAGCTTGATGCAAGTGGCTTGCGCGTCGTTTTCTCATTCACACAAACAATATGTGGTAACATCTCATGAAAGTAAGTTGATAACCCCATATATTAAAAAGTGGTTCAATTAAACTAGTCAGTTCCGATACTTAGTTGATTAAGGCCTTAGTTCAGTTCGAGTATAAAAAAATTAACTTACGTGTTGTTCAAAAACAGCGTTGAAGCGTCCACCAGGTTACCCAATACGCCGAATGTTATCTTCGTAAGAGTCTCCTTAGACAGCACATTTATTGCTGTATTCCTCAAACGGTCCAATTTCTCGTCGTTTATCCACGTTGGTCTCTCAGGGGTTTTAGGACCGTCCTTGATGGCTTCTACACGGGTTTCTGTTGCCGATATGTCTGCATATAACGCTGTGTAGTTGATGTCTTTGGAAAGCCGCAATTCTTCGTCATAGCCCTGAAATAGTTACATTTTGTTAATACCTTTAATGGTGTAAATTTTCTTGTATTGCTGGAATAGCTGCTTTCTGACCTGAACATGTTCCAAATGAGCTCTAAAAAAATAAAAGATCCACATGTGAGGTCGACAGACACGATAGACTGTATTGAGCCTGTCGCGCTCACCCTGAGGGCCTGTTTAAATGCCGTTTCACGCCCCGCCTGAAGAGCCCGAGACCATGGGAGGGATGTAAACATGAGCTGGAAGGGCATACCATGCCTTAATGACACGTGGCAGAAAAGAGGAACTGAACCTCTTGGTCCGAGCCACCAGCGACTGCCTTGTATGTGGATGCCAGCGCTGTCCAGCACGTGTCGTTCGGAAGTAGAAAGGGGAGAGAGGGACTAGTTGGAATAGCTCTTCAGAGCATTCCCCATTATAGAGACGGTAGAGAAAACTTGTTAGATTGATATCGCCACCGATTTTTCTGACCTCAAACTTGCAGTTGTTCAATGTAAAGTGTTAATTACCTGTGAAGCGAACACTAGTGGCGGGATGTCTCGGAAAACCTGCTCCTTTTCAGTGGAGCATGCCTGTAACTTCAGCCTAGACAAAGCTCCGGTTGAGTCCGGTATGTAGTCTGCCAGCGACACGTTGGGTTGGCAGAAGGAGGCGGAGTCGTTCAGGTTCACGTCCCGGAGGAGACGGACCAGCTGCAAGGGTAGGAGAAAACTGTGAGATGCTAATTAATAGACACTTGGGAGTATGACCTGAGGAGAGCTTTTTTCAAGCATTATCAGCCCTTATACGTCCCAACAGCTGGGGCACGGGCCTACCATATACTGGGGCGATAAGGCCTTAATAGGGTAATTTTTTTTTAATCAGTTAAAAGTATCTATCACACGGAGCTAGTAAAAAAGTGAGACGATATAAGCTTCTATGCACTGTTGCTCAACTTAGAAGGCATGGCCTTATTCCCCGTGTTAACACTTGTTATGTGATGTGGAAATACCCAAATCTCCTTCTCGCTTGGTAAATGACACACATTCCTTTATAGGAACTGAGCCTGAACACCAACTGAGCACCAACAGTTACTTGGGAAAGCAGAAAAGCACCGGAATTAAGGAAAAAAACCTCACGTGTATATCATCCAGTCTCGTCAGAACATCTTCAGCGACTTCAAAGGTCTGCTCTACAGCGTCAAAGAAGCTCGCCACATACGGGCCGTCATATAAGCTTCCTCAGCTCCGCCCACCAGTCTTCGCCGGAGAGGAAACTTAGTACTATGTTGTAGTTTTGCAGGTTGCTTTGCAAGTACTTCAAGTAGATAGGCAGGCTTAGGTCGTAGGCGTACTTTATCGAGGATTTCAAGGAGTTGATGAGCTTTTTCCTATAAATCACACAAAGGACATAATTATACAGGGTGTAACAGGAGGGTGGATCATCGTAAGTCAATCGATGGGGACTTCAATACCTATCGATATAACCCCATGTATGTTCAGCGATTTTCAATAGTTCCAAAGTTATTGAGATTTTTGTGAAATTTTGTAAAAGCCGGAATTCAGTATAAAAGTCTTCACTGTAGCTTAACTACTGGACCTGCTTGCATGATTTTTTCTAGAAATAGTTCAATAGTGGGTCTTTATAATTACGATACCGATTTGAGTCATAACCCTATCATATTAGAATAAAAAATAATTCTTCACAAAAGTTTTACGAATCGAATTGTGTCTACCAACTTTCAAAGCCTCTAGTGAAAAAAAAGTGCCTGTGTTTTTTTTCTAGAACTTATTTTAAAAACTACCTACATTCATGAATAGTATACCCTGAAAATTTTATACCGCTACCGCCAGAGCATCAAAACGAAAAATGAACGCGAATGGCACAGGTGCCATAAATCAGTGTTTTTATTTTTCATGAAAAACTTTAATTTAAAAAATAAATCGATATGTTTCAGCAAATTTATGCTATGTTAGTAACATTAGTAGCAGTAATTTTACAGAATTGCAAATTGAAGTGGTGAAAATCAAACAAAGAAAATTTACGTAATTTTTGTTAATATTTTTTTTTATAGTAAGTGTTCATAATGGGCATTATTATTGGCTATGCATAGCATAGACCTTCTTAAAAAACTTTTTTGAAGTTTGTGGAATGCTTCTTTTTTGTAAAATTTTTCAGGGGCCCAATTTGTGACAAGGCAAAATGTAGTAGTAGCATTTTGCAACATCCGAAAAACTTTTGTAAAAAGGTGTCGAAACTCGTTTATGCATAGCCAATAATGGAGGCCATTATGAACACTTACTGTAAAAAAAAATAATGAACAAAAATTTTGTAAATTTTCTTTGTTTGATTTTCACCCCTTCAATTTGCAATTCTGTAAAATTACTGCTACTTTTGTTACTAGCATAGCATAAATTTGCTGAAACATATCAATTTATTTTTTAAATTAAAGTTTTTCATGAAAAATAAAAACACTGATTTATGGCACCTGTGCCATTCGCGTTCATTTTTCGTTTTGATGCTCTGGCACTAGCGGTTTGAATTTTTCAGGGTATACTATTCATGAATGTAGGTAGTTTTTAAAATAAGTTCTAGAAAAAAAACACAGGCACTTTTTTTTCACTGGAGGCTTTGAAAGTTGGTAGACACAATTCGATTCGTAAGACTTTTGTGAAGAATTATTTTTTTATTCTAATATGATAGGGTTATGACTCAAATCGGTATCGTAATTATAAAGACCCACTATTGAACTATTTCTAGAAAAAAAATCATGCAAGCAGGTCCAGTAGTTAAGCTACAGTGAAGACTTTTATACTGAATTCCGGCTTTTTACAAAAATTTCACAAAAATCTCAATAACTTTGGAACTATTGAAAATCGCTGAACATACATGGGGTTATATCGATAGGTATTGAAGTCCCCATCGATTGACTTACGATGATCCACCCTCCTGTTACACCCTGTATAAGTAGTGCTTGTCACAAAGACACTTTACTCATTTTATAAGGCAACATACTTAGTTGCAGTGGTAAGTCATACGAGTGATGCAAATAATAGAAATACGAGTGCAATGCAAAAAATATCCGCTAAGCTTAGGGGATTCTAACTGAATATCAAAACTTATTAATTTCTATGGTTTTCTCATTGGAATAAAAAAAAGTTTCTTCAATGTTATTTTCCATCCCGTGTACAACAATATTGAACGGCACTTATAATATTTAAAGATTTACGAAAATTTTACCTTTCTTTTAAGAATTCTGCCACATCGGTGACATCACCTTCACCATCTTGCAGCGCATTCACAAAACTGAATAGACTCTTCTTGGCTGCCTCATAATCATCTACCACCGCACTCTGCACGGCTCCAAACATCACTTTGTACTGCTTACCACAAATCTGACCTTTCGTTCTAGTACCTTCATTGAGAATATCTTTGCTGGAGTCATTGTTCTTCAAATCCTCACACACATCATCAAACGCTTTCACGAGGTCCATATCATCGTTTTTCGCTAGACCGTTTGTGATCACGTCAAAAAACAATGCTATAGCGTCATTTGGTCTTCTTTTAAATATTTTGCTTACAACTGAAATATCTGCTTCTAGATTGTTCGCTTCCTCTTCAGTGAATTCTTCATTTATATCGCTAGGTTTTAAATTTTCGATTGCCATTACAATTTTATTGACTATAGCAGTTATTCTAGTTAAGTAAGTAGCGGCAATGAACTGTTTTTTATTGATTTCATTGAACAATCGGTAAGTTGGGTTGTTTTGTTCAATTTTGTAGTTCAGTAAATGGTCTACGGTTTCCTTAAGTTTGATTTGTAGAGTGCTGAGCTTGGTGTCGTCTTCAGTGAGAGGTGGCAGTGTCTTGTTAGAAACGGTACCGAGAAGGTTCGCAAGTTCGGTCGTTTTGTTGAACGCGTCTGCGAAGCTGCTGGTTAGATCTTGGGAGGGGAGTGTGAAGAAGGTATGTTGCTGAAATGGTCAAGTAAAAAAAACAATAAGTAGATATCCAAATATTCCTTATCATAAAAATCTCGATCTTACGCGAAGAATTAATTTGATTCAGATTTGACGCAAATTTATCAGTGTTACTGATATCAGAACAACAGAGAAAAGAATAATAGGCTGCAAAAAACACTGGCGTTGATGGGGCTAGAACCCATGCATAATGTAGAAAGAACCAATTACATGGGTGACGTCAAATTTGTTTTCTTTGTTTATAATAGGCTATCAAGATGACCTCACTCCACCTGATGGGAAGCGGTAGTGGGATCATTAGCTCTTTTAATTTTATTCTCAGTAGTGTCCTTCACCAATTTTACACTTAGGGTATCACATATCACAAGTTTAGTTCCCACTACTCACAGGCTTAGCAACAATATCGAGGAAGGTGTTGTCTCCCCTCGGCAGCGAGATCCAGTACAGCAGCGAGGGGCAGACGAAGGGCTTGACCTTCCTCAGCGTGTCCACGTCCACACCGCTGTCCGGAGCCGGGCTGATGCTGGAGAGCACCGCCTCGCAGTCCCAGAAGTCGAAGAGGGCAGCGCGACGGACCTAAGGAACAGTAGATGTGGTGATGATCGCATTAGATATATTTTTTTATGAAAGATGTTCAGGATGACCTCATATTGGTAGAAATGCAACATCAAGCCCTTTTTGTGGAAGAGTTTGGCAACGACGTTAATACCGCGGGCATGTACAGCGGCAAAAGTATGCGTTTTTGATATGAGATCGAAGTCCGTGCACCTGAAGCCATTATCTACCACGTAGTAAACTAACACACACAAACGTGCCCACATTTTGCACGGGAGTTTATTGCGAAGATCGGCTAGAAAAGTCATCTTCATACGCATCAGCGCAGACTCAATTAGGGTTCAAAGTCGTCGCTATGGCCGATTCCTATTATAATCACCACTCTACTATACTAAGTGCTAGTTATATATTTACATAGTCACTTTATTTACCTTCGGTAACATCACATTACAATCTGTTTCTTTTGATAATAGTTGACAGCCCAAAGTTCTTTGGCAATCCAAAAGACACAAAATATTACCTAGTGTTGAACTCTAGTAACCACACCACAATCACTATTCCTTATAATCATACAAGCATTTAATGGTCACCTGGCTCATAAATCCGTAGTCCCAATAGGAGTTGAGCAACGCCGCCACGAATTCCGGGAACTTGGCGAAAAGTATATACAGCCCTGTCTTCTTTGTGAAGCCCAGCATCTGCAGCATATTTGCTTCTGGAGCTGAAATGTATCAGTTGAAAGAATTAAAAGAAAACTAGACTGCTATTTATGTAGGTACCAGACAAAAACTTGGACTCGCGCATATAGGAATAAGAAATTAAATTTTAAAGAAAAGAAGTGAATTTTTAAATTAAAGTTTGAAATGATGTAAATGTTATAATTTATAAGTGCGAATTTAAGTCCGGAGAAGTATTTTTTTTTCTGTTTTTCTGAATAAGTTGATTAGTTTAACCACATTGTTTTAACTAACCTTTGATCTCAGTGAAGTACGTGTAGAGGTCGCTAGCGGCGTCTTTCAAAACAACAGACAAAGCTTGCAATGACGTGATTCCCACCGCGCGCCAAGTACCAGCGCACGACTCTTTGCACTGAGAGAATTCTTCCCAGAGTGAGGAAACTGATTTGGTGTTTGAGGGAGTTGTGATGCTGTTCAGTACGGTGTCTATGTTGGAGAATAATTTCCTGTGGAGAAAATAACGTTGTTACCAAACATAATAATAATTTATTTCAGACCAGAGATTCGTATTTTTATCGAAAGCTTTTTTTATAATAGGCTAAGAAGATGACCTCACTCCACCTGATGGTAAGCGGTAGTGAGATCCAAGAACACAAGCAAACACAGGTGTATTTCTAGTTGTATAGTCTAGTACCTACATAATATCACATGCATTCAATTTGAGACGTGAAACCTGGGACTTAACTAGGGTAAGTAGTTTTAAACTAATTGTTACGAACCAAAAATAAAAGTGTATAAGGGGCTGTAAAGAAAGACCACGCTAATAAAGGCGGTGTAGTCCAAAAACTTCTTTAAATTTGTAGAAGTGCACTCGAAATCCGATGATGATTATTTTCTCACCAAGTATTTTCTTCTCAAGCTATCATATTTTTTCCTGACTGACTCACGGCAATAGTTTGGAGTAGCCTCGTCAACATCACTAGACTTACGGGAGAAGCACCCCTAAAAGCTATCGTCCTTATCGTCGCACTCAAACCCACTTTCATACCGTGCCACAAGCACCTACCATAAGTAGTGGCGATACTTCCATACCGCCACTGGACTGTAGTGGCGGTATGGAAGTCGCCTTATGTCACATGCTGCTGACCAGACCACTATGTCTCTAAGCTGCGCCGTATCCTCCACCAGCTCGTCTAAGATGCCAGGGAACCTAAGGAAGACCAATCCTCACCTCAAGCTATCATTCCTTTCGTCTCCCTCAAAAGCAGCGTACTTCCAAGCCGCCACCACCATCTACCCGTCCTCCTCGCTGATCAGCGCCCTGACCTCCACCAGCTCGTCCAAGATACCAGAGAACCTAAGGAAGACCACTCCTCACCTCAAGCTATCATCACATTCGTCCCCCTCAAGAGCTCTTGCAGCGTACTTCCAAGCCGCCACTACCGTCCGCCCGTCCTTCTCGCTGATCCGCCGAGCCACCATGTCTGTAACCTCCACCAGTGCGTCGAAGATACCAGAGAACCTAAGGAAGACCACTCCTCACCTCAAGCTACCATCCTTTTCGTCTCCCTCAAAAGCTCTCGCAGCGTACTTCCAAGCCGCTACCACCGTCCCCTCGTCCTCCTCGCTGCCGTTGACCAGCCGTTCCACCATGTCTCTGATGAGCACCGCATCCTCCACCAGCGCGTCGAAGATCCCAGAGAATGTCAGGAAGACGTTGGGTGTGATGATGGTCGTGTCCCATTGTGAAGAGTTCTGATTACGAACAGAAACAATTTGTTGGTTAAGTATATTATATATTATTCCGCTAAATTAGTAACAGGTGAATACCTTATGGAAATCTAGATTAAGGAGGGGCATTTTTCTAATAATCTTCAATAAATCTAACTAATTTATTTTATTCATTACTTATTACTTATCTATTGTTTTTTATAGGAAGACATGCTCTTTGTATAGTAAGGAGGCTTTTTATCAATGTATCAGAATGAAGCGTTTAAGGGTGTGAAAGAAAGCATTTATAGATTCATCACAGTAAATTTTTTTGATTAACCGATTCACTGTCCAACAAGTAGACACAATAGAAATTTAATTGTTTAGGGACCACATTTTGGCTATTGGACAGCCAGTGAACCTGTTAAGAATGAGACAATTAACTCACGTATAACGAAATATTCCTCTCCTTCACGAACTTCACCCACTCGTCTTTGAACCCTGAGTCCAGGCACATAAGGTCTTCAATCGCACGCACGGCGCTCCCCGAGGTTTCGCTGAGCGGGAGCAGGTCTGAGAGGCTGTTGTTGGCGCAAGGCCAATGGGGAGAGGCGTTCATCAGGGTCACTATAGGCTCCAGCTGTAAAACAGAAGCAATTAGAGGTATGTACCTAGTATGAAAGGTGTATCATCATCATCTAAATATACACAACTCAAAAGTGACTGACTGAGATAGTGACCTATCGCACAGCCCAAACCACTGGAAGGATCGGGCTGAAATTTGGCATGCTGTTTGAGATGTTATGATGTAGGCATCCGCTAGGAAAGGATTCCACGAAGCAAAGTGAGGGCGGATCTCAAGTCAGCTCATATACGTCCCCACTGCTGGAGCACGTGCCTACCCTAATCTAGGGCGATAAGGCCTTAGTTAGCCCAACCACCCTGGCCAAGTGCGGTTTGGTTGACTACACAAAATGTCTTCATAGGTGTGCAGGTTTCCTCACGATATTTTTCCTTCAGAGTTAAAGCGTCGAAAAATCAAATAAAAAAAAAAAGTATACGTGGCGGGGTTTGAACTGGCGACCTGTCGCATGGCAAGCAACGACCTAAACGGCCATCAAAGTTTATTATCGAGGGTGGGCTGGTGGAGTCATAATAAGCTCTACAATTAAAAGCTCTTACATCGACATCCTGGTTGACGATGAGGTTCACGGTGTCAACGATGAGGCTGGGCACGCCCGGCACGATGGCGGTCAGCGCTTGAGCAGTGCGCGAGGGCAGCTGCGACGGGTAGCTCATGTTGCGGGACAGAGCTGCAAGGAAATTTTGGACTTGTGAATTAGAATCAGCCTAAATGGGGGTCTCATTTCCTTGCTGCTAGAAACATTAAGTGGAACACCTCAGACTTTGTGTAAGAAGATGTTATAATTTAGTTCTACTGTTGTAAAAGATGGTCTGTTCCGACCGGACGGAAATTTAGGCATAAAGAGGTATGTATTTCTTTGGGATTTATGTTCGCAATTTGGGCTCGGCGATTATTCCGTATGAACTTTTCACTATGATGACAAACCGTAAATTTGCTTTCGACATTGACGTTTGAAGAAGATTTGCTGTTGTTCTAAATAAAGTCCGACTGTATATGATGTATGTTACCAGCTATCAGCTTGACGAAGTCATCTACGAGCTCGAGCGGGCCGCAGAATTTGCAGAAGAACGGTGGATAGCAGGTAACTCATCTGTAGTGGGACATCGCTATAAAGAAGGTTTGAGGAAAGCAGAGCTATCTTTCTATCGCAGTATAGCCGACGCAGACGAGTATCCATAGGTGAAATGCCGCTTCCATGCTAGGAAGGTACTTTTCTCCCAATGTAGTGCTCAGTCCTTTGTATAATATACACGTAGGTACGTTACCAGCATCACCTTGACTAGGTCATCGACGAATTCAGACATCGATGTCGTCGTGGTCGATGACATCCAACAGCCAGTGCACAGCATTCATTCTAGGATGGTCCTATTGTCTCAAGAAATAGCTTAGTCCCTTGAATATATTGTACGTTACCAGCTATCAGCTTGACGAAGTCATCTACGAGCTCGAGCGGGCCACTGGCCGCGTGGAAGGCGTGCTGCAGCCGGCGCCAGCCCTCGCTGCGTAGAGCAAACGCGTCCCGGTCTACGATGTCCAGAAGGCGGAACACTGCTTTGATGCTGTAAGGGAATGTGTCTATTCATCATCAGCCCATATACGTCCCCAATTCTGGGCCACAGGCACACCCTAAATTAGGACGATAAGGCCATGGTCAACCACGCTGGCCAAGTGCGGGTTGGTCGGCTACACAACCTAAGAATTTTTTCGTAGGTGTGCAGGTTTCCTCACGATGTTTTCCTTCACCGTTACAGCGTCGGATAATTGTAGATATAAAATTCAAATAACTCAGTGGTACGTGTCGGGGTTTGAAATGGCGATCTCTCCTAAAATGCCTATTATTACGAGTACTTCATTATCGTCAGCTCATGTATGCCCCTACTATTGGGGCACGAGCCTACCCTACAAGTAACCTATTATCACATATTTGAGATAAAACCACAGCTACTTTAGAAAACCCCGGTGAATTTTGTGTCTAAGAAATTCACTGCAACAGACAAAATATCTGATAACAAACTGCTGAATATTTTTGAGTTTATGTGCATTCAAATCATTTATGTGTCCTACGTATGACGTATGACCGTGCCATGAAGTGTGTGTACTAACCATATGCTGTGTAAAAATACAGATTTTCTCCAAATCCACGTAATTAACTTTTTTTATAATCACACATCATATGCTTACCTCAAATGCAAAGTCCTGTCAATCCGCTTAGCACTGAACCAGAACTGCTTAGCTTCCTCCATGAGCTTATCCACCTTCGCTTGCATCTCTTCATCCATGCCGTAGCTGGTGACTTCGAACAGGTACGGGTAGTCGGCATCCAGCTTCATGTAGACCCGTTTGAGCCCGTCGATGAGAGATGTCCAAGCCACTTCAGAAAGTGGGTTGTGGGATGATTTTACCTTTGCTATCTAAAATTTCAAAGTAAATTTTTGTATTGTCTGGACTCGTACTCGACTCGGATTGTTAGCTATTCGTTTACTAGGACATATTATTGATTAAGAGTCAATGTGAACGGTTCAATGTTTATGAATTTTGGTTTCTTATCAAAAGTTTATTCGTTCAAATAGTTCTTGTATACAAATGTAGTAACGAGGTGGGAAAAATCAAGCTATAGAACATTTTTTAATTAAGTACATTGCTATATTGAATGATTTTGGCCAATAACAGCAATTAAAAATACATACTGCTTTAGCAATTTTAGAGTCTCCTTTTAATCCGTCCTCGATGGCTTGGGAAGCAGAACACAGTGCCCTGACCAAGTCGTCCGAGTCAGAAGGCAGAGTCAGATATGATGACGCTACTTCGGTGCCATTGCAGAACACTTCCTCACTGGGAGTTGAAAGTGCTTTGTAGGTCTGGAAAAAGAAATCAAGCCTTAAAGAACTGATAATATCCTGTTACTATAGCAACATTGTATATGGCAGCACCCAGCATCAGACCCTGAGATACTGTGCGATCCCAATTATTCATGTGGAGAAAAAATACTGTAATTGTTAAGTTTTACTTTACACGATTGAGATGGTAACAGTCAGGGGATACCAGTCACAACTATCTGTTCGGTGGTTGGTGAACGGTATACGGTTAAGCGACCCCGGCTCCTCGAGCTACTATCGACTCAGTCCAGATCATTCGAGGCGATAGTTTTCTTCCCCTCCTTTTCCTTTCCTCGTCATATATCCTTGCTACTCGGGGGAACGCAATGACCTTGTTAAAACAATGCACAAGGCAGAATGGCGGTGACGTGGTCCACAATCCGTCACATCATGTTTCCCAGAGGTGAAAAGTGGATCGCTGGAAGTGATCTCTACCTACCTCTCTGGGAGAAAGGCGTGATTGTATGTGTGTGTGTGTGTGTGTGTGTGTGTGAGAAGGTAACTAAGAACCAATGAACAATTTTAGCTCTTTCTCAATACTCTATGTAAAGGGGGAACCACCATCTTACCTTTTTCTCATCCAGCAATGTCTTCAGCATGGTTATCAGTACAGTGGAGTATAACGCTTTTACCCCATCTGTTGCTTCCTTGGGAGTCGCCTCCAGCTGTTCTTTTATGGCTGTCACTATTGTAGTCATGTCTACCAGGATAGGAGATATCTTGTAGTCCAGTATGGCGTTTTGTTTCACTACCTCCTTGGCTAGTGCTCCATGGACTGTTATTCTGAGGACACAAAATACATCATCATCATCAGCTCATATACATCCCCACTACTAGGGCACGGGCCTACCCTATATTAGGGCCATAAAACCTTAGTCAGATCTTGATCTCCGATTGACAGTTTTCAAAAAGATAATAATTGAACACCAAACAACACTACTTACCCGGTATTGTTTGATTGTTGTTGCAGATCTAGTCTATATAATTAGGCTTTGCAACTAATACCCAATATTTGGTAAATTTTGGTTAAAACTTTATTTTCTAATACTCACAGCACTTGTTTCCCCAGCCGCTTCTCCTCTGCAAAGATTTTCATGAACTCAGAGTCATCAGATACATTAAGCAGCGAGTTCCAGTCCACCGTCACCATCTCTTTCGTCCTGATTCGTACCAGGGTCTCTGTGAAGTTCTTCAGGATCTCGAAGTCTTGTTCTATAGTGTACAGCTGGTTGGTGATGTCCTTGCCGAATGTCTCTTGGACTACTATAGATGCCATGTTGTTTATCTACAATACAAGGAGGGGATGTAAGAACTATTAAAACTGCCCAATAGGAAACTACGCAAAAACCGATTATATATTTTAGTCCAATTAAATCTTAATTGAATTGAATCTTAAATAAAAAACGAAACACTTCATAAATAACCAAAATCTCAATCTAACCTACGACAACTTTCAAATTATACTCACTATATCCCTAACTTCGTAAATCCCAAAAGACTTAAGGAGATCCCCGACGTAGTTTTTCCAAGCGTCGGTGCACAGCTGGCCCTTGATCGCGTCAGCTTCACTCTTCGACACTTTGAAGAAGCTTGCCAGTTTATTGCTATCGCAGAACATCTGCCCATTGTTGTTCATCTTGGACGACACTATCTGCAATCAAGGCAAAATGTTCAATCTTTTGTAAGTCTGCTTTGATCATTCAGTCATCGATATTTGAAATTATCCTTTATAATTTAGAGCTACTATCTTCTATCCTTTATAAAAAAGCTTACCAAAACCGGTTTCGCATTTCTTAATGACCAAGACACGTTTCGCAAAAGATTCGTCTTTTGTCCAACCTTAATAAAGCTTTTGACTCTATAGAAACTGGTAAATGCCATACACGAAAAATAAATACTAATAATATTTAATCCATTGTACCTGAACTCGCTCGGCATCAGCTAAACCCTCAAAACCTTTCCTCACAACGCTGACGGGAAGACTCATCAGCACCTTCACACCTTCGGGGTTCCTCAAGGACACATCATAGGCCACATCTTTTATATTCAGGTTAATAGCGACCACTCGAGTGGCGCCTTCTATCAGTTTCGCAAGCAGTGTGGAGAAGAGAAGAACCTCGTGTTGTGTTTGTTCCGGTAAGAATTTGTTTATTGTAACCGTTATTTGAGCTAATCTGAAAGTTAGGTTAGACGTGGGATACTTTACAAGCATTTATGTCAAAGACATTACAAGGGTGAACCAAGAATAGCTTTACCGTAGAACCTTTTTTATTCGGGCAAAAAGTCAACCATAAAAAAAACAATTGTAGGTATTCTGTGAAAATGATAAAAAAATCATCTTACATTTTAAAAATATCAACGGAATCCTTCGCTGCCGCTTCCTCAAACAATCCCACCGCGTTACTAAAGACATCATTGATTCTCTTAACCCCTTCGTCCGCATTCCCAACTTGGGTCAAGGCCAGACCCACGGCCTGCTTCACCGAGTCACCGGACTGGCCTGCGAACAGCTTGTCCATGTATTGGAGAGCTATAGTCACTGTGTCAGAGAAGTCTCTTATGGTTTTGTATGCTTGAGTACCCCCGAACGCTGGCTCAAACTGGTCCATTAGTTGCGATATCCTAGAACCGAGAAAGTTCATTAATCACAAATTGTATCTCGTATTTTTATTGCGATTTTCATCCTTTTCAGAGTTTATTCAAAAGAACAATCAAGATAAGACTAATCATTTTACCTGAGATAAAGTCGTCATCAATCAAGTTAGCAATAATTACCTCAAAGTTGTCAAATTAGGTTAATAGTCCGACAGTGAACTTGCTATTAAGGGTCTATTGAATTCATAAAATAACGAAGTACCAATTTCTGTGAAATTGTCTGCATCATTCGTTTTGTGCCTTCCTCATGTTTGCTTACCAAGAGACGTCGAAATAGCTGAATTCCGGTTCCCTACCCAGGAGCGAGGCCACGACCCGCGGCAGAAAGCTCTCGAGCTTCGTCAGTCTCAACACAGCAGTCACCATGTCCGCTAGCGCTGGTATACGAGCATCGCCGGATATTTTGAAATACATTTTTGAGATCTGAAAATCGAATATTAGGAACACTTTTACATAATTAACATGTAATGTCCCACCAAGTACTGACTTCAGGAGAACCCAAACTTTTAACTTATAATTTGCTGCTTTCAAAAAAGAAAGTCAAAAACCTTGTTTATTCCAATTGTAGTTGTTAATAGTGTATAATTTCGCTTCATTTGATAGAAGAGACGGATGAAAAGTAGAATGGATACTCAACTTTTTCTTCATAAATTCATCAAACACTTTATATCCACTACTACTCTTACCATTGTGATGTATTTGCTAAAGTTGATCTCTACAATCAACCCCCCTGCCATTTTCTGAAGCTCCTCGTCTGGCAGGTCGCATAGCCTCTGCACCAATTGTACTAAATGTTCTTGATTTTCCATTTGTAATAAGTTGGCCATCGAGACTGGGTTGCACCTGTCAAAGTCGCCGTTAAATATCTGCAAAAGGAAAAAGTTGGTAGCAGCATTTACCGTAACACTGTGTTTTTTGGTCTACTGGGATTCATTATGCATTAACAGCGCAAATACGTCCCCATTGGAAAATAGGAGTATTGAAAATTGTTCAGAGATGGATGGTTTCCTCATGATATTTTCCTTCAACGTTTTTGATATATTCATATTTTGGATAATTATAGCGGAACTAGTATGTTATTCTGCTAAATTTAACCTAATTTTCCATCTCCGTGTCATTCATCAACTACTGCGATAAACATTTTTGATTTGATTTCAGATGCACAGTACACGAGTTTTAGTAAAAAAGAAACTACTGACAAAGTGGTGACAAAGCAAAGTGGAATTTGCTTTCTTGTGTATCATCAAATAAGATAATGGTTACATAACAACACTTACAGCAAAATATTGGTCTCAATGGTTCTACACGCGATATTAGGAGCGACCACGATTGGTGTAACCCAGTCGAAACGTCCGGCAGTAAGTAGCTATGTATTTGCTACTCCTAATATCGCGTGTAGGCCCAAAGACCAATATTTAGTGTAATGGAACGCGAAAGTCTAAATTCGTTAACACTTACAGCTGCCAAAGATAGTTTAGCATCGATCATGGAGCCAGCGGCTGCGTCGGTCATGTTAAGTTCGACCGCTAGGTACCGGCGCGCGCGCCCCGGTCGCGCGAATAGGTCCCTCACTCGGAGACCGCTCTCTGAAACAAACCGTTTAAATTATTGGTATCATCGTTAGATTATAAGGTAACTTATAAAGTATCTTTTTTATTATTTGGATTTGTGAGCACGGGAAGAATATTAAGATGCTACGACAATGGGTTTCCTACTGATGAGATATCCGGATACACTCAACAAGATTTAGTCTACTAGTATTTAGAAAAACGGAAAAAATTCAACTGCCTCACCGCGGCCCGGGGATTCGAACACCCGTCCTTCCGGGAATCGCGCCCAGACGTGCATTACCATCACACCAGACCAGCAGCTATTAATAGCTATTAATAGCTGCTGGTCTGGTGTGATGGTAATGCACGTCTGGGCGCGATTCCCGGAAGGACGGGTGTTCGAATCCCCGGGCCGCGGTGAGGCAGTTGAATTTTTTCCGTTTTTCTAAATATTATTACAGCTAGTGCAAGCTTTAGCACTTAAAAATTTTAAATTTACATTAATTGCCAGTGTGTCATCATTTTCTGTAGTTTACATTTCTGTAACGAGATGTCTACGGCTGTCAGTGTGTATCACTGATAGTAGATGGCGCCACCTGTGGCTAACAGGTCATATACGGGAAAAATTCGACGGCTTCAATTAATAGCTGCTGGTCTGGTGTGATGGTAATGCACGTCTGGGCGCGATTCCCGGAAGGACGGGTGTTCGAATCCCCGGGCCGCGGTGAGGCAGTTGAATTTTTCCGTTTTTCTAAATATTATTACAGCTAGTGCAAGCTTTAGCACTTAAAAATTTTAAATTTACATTAATTGCCAGTGTGTCATCATTTTCTGTAGTTTACATTTCTGTAACGAGATGTCTACGGCTGTCAGTGTGTATCACTGATAGTAGATGGCGCCACCTGTGGCTAACAGGTCATATACGGGAAAAATTCGACGGCTTCAATTAATAGCTGCTGGTCTGGTGTGATGGTAATGCACGTCTGGGCGCGATTCCCGGAAGGACGGGTGTTCGAATCCCGGGGCCGCGGTGAGGCAGTTGAATTTTTGCCGTTTTTCTAAATATTATTACAGCTAGTGCAAGCTTTAGCACTTAAAAATTTTAAATTTACATTAATTGCCAGTGTGTCATCATTTTCTGTAGTTTACATTTCTGTAACGAGATGTCTACGGCTGTCAGTGTGTATCACTGATAGTAGATGGCGCCACCTGTGGCTAACAGGTCATATACGGGAAAAATTCGACGGCTTCAATTAATAGCTGCTGGTCTGGTGTGATGGTAATGCACGTCTGGGCGCGATTCCCGGAAGGACGGGTGTTCGAATCCCCGGGCCGCGGTGAGGCAGTTGAATTTTTCCGTTTTTCTAAATATTATTACAGCTAGTGCAAGCTTTAGCACTTAAAAATTTTAAATTTACATTAATTGCCAGTGTGTCATCATTTTCTGTAGTTTACATTTCTGTAACGAGATGTCTACGGCTGTCAGTGTGTATCACTGATAGTAGATGGCGCCACCTGTGGCTAACAGGTCATATACGGGAAAAATTCGACGGCTTCAATTAATAGCTGCTGGTCTGGTGTGATGGTAATGCACGTCTGGGCGCGATTCCCGGAAGGACGGGTGTTCGAATCCCCGGGCCGCGGTGAGGCAGTTGAATTTTTCCGTTTTTCTAAATATTATTACAGCTAGTGCAAGCTTTAGCACTTAAAAATTTTAAATTTACATTAATTGCCAGTGTGTCATCATTTTCTGTAGTTTACATTTCTGTAACGAGATGTCTACGGCTGTCAGTGTGTATCACTGATAGTAGATGGCGCCACCTGTGGCTAACAGGTCATATACGGGAAAAATTCGACGGCTTCAATTAATAGCTGCTGGTCTGGTGTGATGGTAATGCACGTCTGGGCGCGATTCCCGGAAGGACGGGTGTTCGAATCCCCGGGCCGCGGTGAGGCAGTTGAATTTTTTCCGTTTTTCTAAATATTATTACAGCTAGTGCAAGCTTTAGCACTTAAAAATTTTAAATTTACATTAATTGCCAGTGTGTCATCATTTTCTGTAGTTTACATTTCTGTAACGAGATGTCTACGGCTGTCAGTGTGTATCACTGATAGTAGATGGCGCCACCTGTGGCTAACAGGTCATATACGGGAAAAATTCGACGGCTTCAATTAATAGCTGCTGGTCTGGTGTGATGGTAATGCACGTCTGGGCGCGATTCCCGGAAGGACGGGTGTTCGAATCCCCGGGCCGCGGTGAGGCAGTTGAATTTTTTTCCGTTTTTCTAAATATTATTACAGCTAGTGCAAGCTTTAGCACTTAAAAATTTTAAATTTACATTAGTCTACTAGTACTCACAAGTACTACTAGACAAAATCTTGTTTCTTTTGGTTCGATATAGATATCTTATTTTGTTAGAAGATGTTTAACCTCATTCAATCAATTAATAATCATCAGCCTATAAAAATAAACTATTGGATCTTCCAAAGTATGTCCTAATAGGAAATTGTAAGTTTAAGACAGATTTTAGAGTCGCGCTGACGACACGCTGATCTTCGGCGCCGATAGATTTTTGTATCGGGCGTCGGCGCCGACCGGTCAGCGTTACTTACAAACGGTCCCTATATACATACCTACTGGATCTTCAGCGCTGACGGTCAGCGTGCGATCAGCGCGTCTCTAAAATTTGCCTTGTTAAACACAAGCATTTTAATTCACTCACTGCTTATCTCAACCATATCAGGATCATCCAGGACATCAGCAAACGTCGCCAGGAGCTTCAGAGCCCCTGGGACAGTCCCGGCCGCTTCCAGCACTGTCTCATTGTGAAGGAGTGGGGAAAACCGCCTTTGGAGTTGTGTTAGTCTAGAACAGGGGGAGATATTTAAAAGTATTGTTTTTGAGAGACAGTTGCTATAATAGGAATATTGAAGTGCAGAAGGGGAATAGAAACTGCCCTGACAAGATTTGCTTATCTTACATGGAGTAAACTTTAAGACCTCGTTACGCAGCAATTGTTTGTCAAATCGCCAAAAGTTTGGACTTTTGGCGACAATTGCGGCGTAAAAACCGGGCCATAGGTTCGAAACAGATTGGGCTGAAATTGTAAAAGTTTTTCAATAAATAAATCACTTAGCTCGTTGTCTATAAGTTGGCAGACACACACCCGTGCGTCAGTTAGTTAAAACTATTGGTCTTGCGCCTGGTCATCGGTCATGTATGATTGCTATCTCATTCAGTATAAACAATGGAAGTGGAGAACATGAACATGCCTGCGTAGCCAGGATATCTCCATTGAGGTTGGAAGCCAACAAAAGTTTGGATAGTATGGCTTACTTGGAATTCTCATAGGTCGGTATCTCCTGGTACTGGTCGAGCGGCGAGCACTCGTTGTCCACGCTGCAGATGAAGGACTGCACGAAGGTCAGCATGCCACCGCTGGGCAGCGCACGTGCAGGGAACTGGCCTGGAGGTGAAGGTACAGAGTTGAGTACTAGCTCGAAGTCATTGTGTCTGGGTGTGATTCTGTATTTAAGTATTAGGGGTGAGAGCCATCCGCTCCCCCACAAGTCCGGTGATGATGACGAGGCTTCTCCAACGCATCATCGTGAGTTAGGAAAAAAAGTATCTAAGTGTGTATTTATTTTAAAATTAAAATTTGAAAAAAAATCTCAATAATGACCCCGCCTGAACGGGGACTTGAACCAACAGTCTTCAGATATCACATACAATGCAGGTACTGGTGGCCTGGACTAAAAAGTTTAGTTCCTCTTTTCTGCCCCTTAATATTAATTATGGCATGGAATTTGAAATGAAATTACTGTGCGTGTGTTGTCTCTGATGCCCATAGTACAAACTCTGCTTGTGCCGCGTGTGGCAATATCCCAAATATATATTTTTCAATACGAATGTTACTCTCTTTGTCTGTCGTTTCATTCCATTACAATTGAGGCAATTTAAATAAAAAGTCATTTGCTCAGTTATTAGCTTGATAGCTACTTTACGATTTCTTATGTGAAGAATTTCTTGTACTGGAGGTAAAGGAAGGACCGGTCTTTCGGTTAGTCCGTCCGTGCGTTTAAACAAGTTAAACTATTGAACCAGTATGTACCCGGAAATTTAGATTCTCCTAAACATTATTTGTTTCGAAATCTGTATAACGAACTTTGTGACCCGTAGTCGCAAAGCGGCTAATATTTCTTCAGGGTTGCAAAGCCATGTTTGACATGCGACATTGTTTTAGTAGTATTCATACAAAGGATGGATAATCCTGTTTGAGACAATGTGACCGTATATGGTTTTCGCTTTTAACCTAGTCTTACCATACATTTCTTTTTACAAATCAGTTTTGGTTGCTTTTAAATTGAATAACAGTAACAAAATCGTGGCCATAATTGAATGTCAAAGATTTCGTTCGCCGATTATAGCTAAGTACTTACCAGTAGCTTTTTTCCTACCTTACTACGATGAAAGCTTAGAGTAGCTTTGTCATTATCACCAGACTTGCAGAGGAGTTTGAATGCATCGTCTCATTTGAATTTCGACTGGCTCAGTGGAACAGTGGTTAGTGACCCTGGCTGGCGGTTCCAAGAGTCGTGGGTTCGATTCCAACTCAGGACATATATTTGTGCGATAAACATCGGTGTTTGTTTCGTGTGTGGGAGTGAATATGTATTTAAGTATGTATTTATAAACAAATATGTATGTATATCAGTCTCTGACGCCCATAGTACAAGATCTGCTTAGTTTGGGGTCAGATGACCGAGTGTGGAAATGTCCCAGATATTTTATCCTCCTACCGAATGACTTGTATCCCTTAATCCTACTTTCACTTACATGATGGGAAGTCCTGGTTATCCACGTTGATCCTCACCGCGTACAAACACAGCATCACCGTGGTCGCCCATAGCACTCCAGCGAGTGTGACCTGGAACCAGTCAAGATCGACAAATGTACACAAGGAATGAAAGAAAAACATTTATTGACCAAGACACGAAAAGTTACAATGATACATAAATGCACGCACAAGACACAAAAACCTAACTCAAACGAAAAAGTATCACACATAGACAAGGACAAGGCTTCACAAATCTTATGATATGATCGATGGCTTATAATAGGTACAACACTTCGACGCCATCGATCATTTTCCGTAAATAATCATCATCATCACCCCATACGTCTCCACTACTGTGAACCATAATTTGCCTTATTTGTTTGTTATCTCAGGAACTGGTTTGAATTGAAAAAATATTTTTGTATTAGATAGATCATTTATCGAGGAATAGCTGTGCCGCGACTACAGTATTTTACATTCAAAAATTTTGTCCCAGTAACTCTCGTTCCCGAAAGAATTTTGCAATATCCTGTTGCAACTAAGCTTTAAGTTGACTTAGATACCTGCATGCCAAATTTCAAGCGTCTAACTTGAACGATTTAGACCAAAAGGAGCAAGGAAACAACTGAAAATGTGTAAACAACGTTGGGAAAGGCGAAAGAAGTCGCTGGTACAGCTAGTTTAGTTTGTATATCTACTATCTATCTACTCACCAGTTTCCGTTTCCGAATGAGGTAGTCTTTCCAGAGCAGCAGCCGCAGCTGGCTCGCCGCCATCTCACCCGCGCGCCCTCATCACTGCAACAAACAACAAATAAATATAATAATTTAATACTATTCCACAGCTCGTTGACTGCCTCGTTGGTCCATTGGCAGCAAGCGCTGCGTAAGGACCGAGAGGTCCCCGGTTCCAGTCCGAGGCCGAAAAGATTTGTGTGACTTTTCTGTAAAGAAATTACTCAGTCCGAAGTAAGGAAGTTGGGAGTTGCACACCCGTGCCTCGGAAAGCACGTTAAACCGCTGGTCCTGCGCCCGATCTCTCATCGGACATGTCGGATTGCCGTCTCACCGAACTATGATGGTAAGGGAACAGAGAGTGCACTTACTATGCACTACTTACTCATACTTGTGCACTATAATACTTATGTCCTGCGCACTTGACGGATCATGTGGTTCATGAACTCTAATGCTATGCAACCTTGTCAACGATAATGCAGTCTGTTTTTTTTTTCAACCGTTAAAACTTAAATCCGTATGGTTTGTTTTGAGACTATGAAGACTAAGAATAAATAAAATAAATATCCCGTGCTTAAGCTACTGCTTAAGCACTTGTGTTACGGAAATCAGGATCAACAGTGGATACACAAATAAACTTAAATATATTTAATAATACACCCAGACACGGAACAAACACCGATGTTCGTCACACAAATATTTGTCCCGAGTGGGAATCGAACCCACGACTCTTGGAACCGTAGATTTTGAACCTGAGTCACAACCACTGTTGCACCGAGCCAGTCAGAAGAGTCACGTCAGTCAGAGAAGAATAAGAAGACTATTTAGTGGATCAGATATGGTTATGGTGACAGTATATTTAAAAGTGTTTTTTCAGAATACAAGTCTACTCATGGCTCTGTTCAGATCTTATATCACTTTGTAGGTACATAAATAACGATCCTTCAGCTTACCTACCTACTTATGTAAGTAAGACAAAGAAAAATACATCAATACAATTGTCTATAGATAGAAATTATCCTTATAAAAAAGTTTTATTTTTATACGAACGCAGCGAACACAGGAAATAAAAATCATGGAAACTGCAATCAAAGCTGATTTCTTCATGTTTTTTCCTTAAAATTTTGTTGATCATTTTGATCTTCGATTCTCGCAACTATATTATGAGTATAGTAAGTATTCAGGTAGTAGAAAATTTAAAGTTAAGGTAGTTAAATTTGAAAAAATAAGTATTTTATTTTTAAAAATATGGTATTTTACCTCATTTTATGTGAACAGTAGCGGTACCATGAGTTGGCCATCGAAAACTTGCGTACATTAAAACCTATCGAGATGTTTTTTCATACGACCGATTTTAGTTCTTAGCGTAACCACCAGGGCGCTTTACAAGTTTTTCATAGACATATTTACGTAGGCGATATCGAGTCCGTAAAAAACTCTCCTCTTAAAAACTCCTTTTAAAAACTCATGGTAGCGCTACTGTATTGTGTTCTTATGAGTAAATAAATGTGTTTAAACCTAAAGTTGGAAACACATGCAAACTTCATGAGAATGTTCAATAAATTCACGGTGACTACTCGGACTTCTTACGGGATTAATACCGGATATCTTTTTGTAAATCTATTCGAATACAGAGATCTCTCTGTGACAACCGAGTGAGTTAACATAATTTCGCTTAATTGGATTGTTTTACAAGTATAAATGTTCGTTTTATACATACATACATTTTGACTGGCTCGGTGGAACAGTGGTTAGTGACCCTGGCCGGCGGTTCCGAGAGTCGTGGGTTCGATTCCCACTCGGAACAAATATTTGTGTGATGAACATCGGTGTTTGTTCCGTGTCTGGGTGTGATTATGTATTTAAGTATGTATTTAAAAATATCTATGTATGTTTATCAGTCTCTGATGCCCATAGTACAAGCTCTGCTTAGTTTGGAGTCAGAAGACCGTGTGTGGAAACGTCCCAGATATTTATTTATTTTATTTTATTTTATTGCTGTACCTATTATATTGTGTTTACAAATTATAATTATATTTTTTCTAGAGGGTTACCTTAATGAACGCGTAAATTAAAAACAAAGACGTTTTCCTTGTTCCACTCATATGTAGGTATACTGCCTACATATAAAGCGTCTTATAGGCAGGTCACTGCCTGCCAGAACCCCAACAGGCGATGTAAATGGCCCCTGTACTGCAACAACTTATCGTGTCACGTACGATCGTGTGGTAACACAAAGACGTGTCGACAATGTTTAGTATTTAGTTGGTCAATTTATCAAAAAACAAAATTTTAAGGAACAATAGCGCTTTCTCGACTTTCAAGATAAATGAATAAAATAAATAAATGTTTGGGACATATCCACACGTGGTCATCTGATACCAAACTAAGCCGAGCTTGTACTATGGGCGTCTTAGACATGGAACAAACACCGATGTTCATCACACAAATATTTGCCTCGAGTGGGAATCGTGCCCACGACTCGGAACCGCTAGCCAGGGTCACTAACCACTGTTCCACCGAGCCAGTCAAAAAGGATGTCCTCACTCCATCTGTTGGAGCGCCACGACCACATATGAGGTCGACAGGCACAATAGAATCTATTCAGCCTGTCGTCCTCACCCTGAATGTCTGGCCCCAAAGACAAAGTAACAATATCGAAACAATAACGAAGTTCGAAAAGAACAAAATGTATGGGATTGACCACATGATTTATCTAATGTCAATCCCATATATTTTGTTCGGGGCCAGACATTCAGGGTGAGGACGACTGGCTTAATAGATTAGCCCCCTGCATAGATGACGTAAAACGCCATCGCCACGTCTGAACAGCCCGGCATTATAGAAGGGAAGAAACACAAGAGAAACAACTCATTTGATTGGCTTTGCGATCAACAAATTTTAACAATAGGCACTTATCTCAGAAACAGATCAATATCTCTGAAGTTGTTGTTTTCTATTTTTTGTTGTTTCACATAATTAAATCAATCATGTGAAGTAATAATGTGACAATTGGCGAGTTTGTTTGAACGAGAATGAATGTGTCGGCCATGTAAGTGCTGTAACCCCTTTAATAGTTCGCTACATTGTTAATAAACACTGCGACAGGCGTTAATTTCAGGTCTCAATTATTTATAAATACTAGATGCAATAATTAGCAGTAAACAACATCTATGAAGGTTTCTCCAGTCATCATTCCGTCTCCATTGTTGGATGCGAGCAAAAAGCACGAAATTATAGGTGTTAAGATTTCAGTACATGTTGCACAAAATGGCGTATTAGTAACACGCAACTACATTTGCTGAATATCGCAAAAAATCGCGCTGAATTGGATAAACGAACGGTGACACTGACATAACACATTGTTACAGTCTCAAGAATGGTGAGAGGTCATGATATTTGTATGTATTTCTGTCTGTGAGTAAAAATAAAGATTTGTTTTTTTAACATAAACATGTGTTTTAAGATATTTTCATGAATATCACACATAGGTTAGGTTTTTTTTAAATTTCCTAAACATGTTTAATGTTAGGTAGGACACCTCGTTGGTCTATTGGTAGCAAGAGCTGCGTTAGAACCGAGAGGTCCCCGGTTCGAGTCCGGGGTCGGGCAACATTTGTGCGAGTTTTTCTGTAATGAAATTACTCAGCCCGGAGTAAGGAAGTTGGCGGTTGAACGCCCGTGTCTCGGAAAGCACGTTAAGCCGGTGGTCCTTGCGCCCGATCTCTCATCGGTCATGTTGGATTCCGGCTCACCGAATCAATAGAGTAAGGAAATAGAGAGCACTTGTGTTTGCGCGCACACTTGTACACTATAATATGTCCTGCGCACTTGGCTGATCTCAATAGAGATCGGCCGTCATGGCTGAAATCGGTCGGACGCCTTATTAGGTAGGACACAATAATTAATTGATGAGTGAGATAAAATACTTTTATTTTGTTTTAAACCCATTTGTAGGTGATTCTTGAAATAAGCTTAATCATTTTTGAATAATTTGTAGTATAACTACGACTTATTGTCTCTTTTTCGTCATGATTTAGTCACATCTATGAAAGATAACAGCGAGAAATCGGTAAGTATTTCATAAATATGTGCATTCGAACAATCGAAGCTACTCATTCGGTAGTCGTCTTACGTAGACAACAATTATTAACTCTAATTAAATTTAAATTATGCGTAAATTCCTATTTACGTCTTAATTCATAATTAATTTTTATGACACACATTTAATCTTGACGCACTTCATTCCTAAGAATTACTATATCATTGTAGTCATTCATCAAAGAAAACGAAGGTCTTAAACAAGTTTGTTTTTTTTTTAAGAAATACCAAATAGGTTTCATTAAGTGCATAGCATAGACAGCGGTAGTCTACAGCCTGTCAAAATATGATTGTCATATTGAAATTAAAACAAAAACAAGTGAGTCGGACTTGCAAAGAGGGCTCCGTACAATACGTAATATAAATAAATTATTTTTTTTTGTATAGGATCCCCCATTAAATATTCGTTTATATTTTGTTTTAGGATGGTTGAATGGCAACAGAAAAACAATTCAACAGTAAAAATGAACTGCCTATCAATCGTGGTTCTCCAAGAACCAGGATTCATTCAAAATATCCTGGTGACAGACGAATTGACTGCGATGTCAAACGCGATTCGTGTGGCCGAATACTGGGGCTTTTACGTTTGATTTTGCCATCGACTCGATAAGCAGAAGTCTTAGTAAAATGTTCCGTTTTACCCCTTAGGTACGGAACCCTAAAGATGAAATATTCAAATGAGCGTAATGGAGCGTGTGACAGGTGGATGCGCACGCGCACCGGCGGCCGAAGGACGCGCTCAGACAATGCTGACGCTTCGCGGAGCGCGTAATGTGCTGAGGTTAGCAGTGACAGAGCTTCTCAAACTGTGCAATTGGGAATCTATTCAGGTTCTTGATGAATTTGTTCTTTTTGCTAGATTCTGCCCTATCCGAGTACGTGGATCACGGGATACATTGGCAGGAAGAAGGCTTTAGGCTATATTAGCTAAAGGAGCAAAGTAAACAGGGGGAATCGCGTAGGAAATCGCTGGCACAGCTAGTCTTATATAACAACATACGACATAAAATACTGTAAAGTAACATCAAATTCGTGTCAGTAAGAATGAATATTTAAAAGAATGAAAATTCACATAAGTTCATACTTTTACATATTGGACGGGGGTTTATTTTTGAATATTAATTTACATTAACATATTTTATTTGAAAGTTTGAGAAACGATGACATTCATCACACGTGATTGGGCGAATCAACACATCGCCTCAGCGCATGTCAAGAAGAAAACGCAGGTAAGCATTATGCATCGGACATGATGGGCAAAACGCCTAGCAAGGCCGTTTAGAACATTAGATATCGTCGGCTTAGAGTGTAAACCTGCTAACTCCATATCAGGTACATTTTCAGGAGAGACGATTAGATTGTGTATTTATTTTCACACTTTCGAATGGTATAAATAACGTATTAAAGTAAAAAAATGGATTTGACAGGTTTACACTCTAAGCCGACGATATCACACAACATGCCCACGTGATATACTGCCAACAGTAGGGCTACCATGAGTTTAAAACTAAATCTATATCGCCTACGTAAATATGTCTATGAAAAACTTGTACAGCGCCGCTGGTGGTTACGCGAAGAACTAAAATCGGCCGTATGAAAAAAACAACTCTATAGGTTTTTAACGTACGTAAGTTTTCGATACCCAACTCATGGTAGGCCCTCAGGATGCACATTGCACACGGAGGCGGTGTCGACAGCGATGCAGTTCGGTGGAGCAGTGATTAGTGACCCACTAACACGGTTCCAAGATTCGTGGGTTCGATTCCCACCCAGGACAAATATTTGTCTGACGTAAATCGGTGTTTGTTCCGTGCCTGGGTGTGTTGTTAAATATATTTAAATACCTACCTATATTTGTGTATTTACTGTTGATTTTGATATCTGTAGCACAAGTGCTTAAGCTTCTTACCACGGGATCAGATTAAAGTATTTATTAGTTCATACAACTTGTTGCCGGCCAACTTTGACTTTTTCTAGGACCGATAGTCGGGCTAATTTTTCTTCCGTCTATTTTGTACGAAATATTCGACCGACTTATTGTAGGATGAGTGCCTTGTTCCAATGCAAACAGTACCTACGTACCAATATTCTCCTACAAAAATTCGGCTACTGATTATAGTGTGTGGGCAGCCTAAAGAATTACCTACTACGTGCGTCCAGTTTTAAGCTTTAGGAATAAATTAGCCTTCTTAAAATAACATAATGTGTTTAGTTTTATTTTTAAACGACTTAAAAAGTAATTTAGAGTGTTTGATGATTCACCATGGTGTACGTCATACAAGATACGTGGTAGTGTGTAAGTCCATATTAAAATGAAGTGAATTTATTGCCACAGTATTTGTACCCGGGGATTCCCGATCTTTTAGCACTTCAAATATAAAATAAACATTTATTTGTACACCAACGTTTCTGCCTAATCCTTTAAAAGATCTTGAGCCATTGCATAAATGTTATGTAGAGGTATAACTGCATTAGTCAAGTGGTGACCATAATCATGCTGCAATCAAGTCAGGAAGCAGGTAGCTGTGATTTCCTATGTAATGTTCATAATAATTAGTACCTAATACCACTGTTAGGTCCCTTTTAATTTACATATTTATTCGATAACACAATACAAAATACTTATTAAGATACATGCCTATTGACAAAAGTAAGCTTATGATCAATGTTCAGAGTTTTCTTTTTCTCTGGCTCGGTGGAACAGTGGTTAGTGACCCAGGTTCACTACCTACGATTTAAAGAGTCGTGGGTTCGATTCCCACCCGGGACAAATATTTGTGTGACGAACATCGGTATTTGTTCCATGTCTGATTGTGTTATTACATAATTACATATTGTTGATTCTGATATCCGTAACACAAATGATTAAGCTACTTACCACGGGAAAGGATCAATGTATAATTACGTATGACATATGTTGTGTAATATGATGGTTTGGAGTAGCCTTGTCATCATCACCGGACTTGCTGGGAGTGGATAGCTTAAACCTTTAAAGGATTATTGAATTGTCATGTTTGAAAGTAGGTATTTGGTACATTTCACAAGAACAACGCCGACAGCACGTATACTAAGTTAATGTTAAATTTAAACACCGGCCCGTCACGTTCAAGATGTTATTGTTATGAATAGTAACCTATTTCTTTATTACCTAACCTATTAATCTATTTCTTTTCAATGATCGGTAATAATATTTTCTACCAATCTTTTTTGTAGTAAGCTAATAAAAATATCACACAGAATTGATTAGTTAATAATTCGCTCTTTGTTCGCCGTACATACAGACATAGTAGAGTTAAGCGCTTAATATATTTCAGGTAATATTGTCACAAATCATTACATAGTATAAAGCAAAGCCACGGTCTGTCCCTATGTATGCGACGGATTTTGGTGCGGTTTTTTTGAATACATAGTTACACATTTGAATTGGTACGTTAGCTTTTTACGTATTAAAAATAAAATTCTACTAGTGTCAAGATCATTAAATTTGATAACACAAGTATTCCCTTGAATTCAAACGACAAAAACTCTATATTTGCTTGTCCATATGGTTTTCCTCTCTATTAATGTCTTAGTTAGCCAAATAATAGAAATAGTTTTAGTAAACAAACCTTGAGAATTCTACAGATCAGTTGTTTGTGATGCATCGTTACCACTCAATAGAATTATTATAAGAATTATGTTTTTTTTTTCAAATGGCGTGGGATACAAGTTTAACGAGTTCCTTATAACTAAGAACTGTTTTTGGTTTTTACTAAGTTTATTTTATACACAATGACGTACGGATTTGGGTATAAAGGTGAGGATAGTAATGAATGGTGGAATTTTAAGGTGCCAATATTAGGATTAGGTAGGTTCAATATTTATTATAATTAAAGAAATATTTTTTACGCACAAATGCACACGTTTTAAAGTTAGCGAATTTATACAAATGCAGGCCAATTTGTAAGAACTAATTTATATGGAAAGATTCTAGAAGGTATTGCACCTAATTAGGAAAACCCTTGATGACACAAAGTTGCATGCATAAGTTGATAAGCCGTAAACCACACAGACAGGTTTTGATATCAGATGCGATGCACTACTCGTATGACGTCAGGTGACCGCAAGCATTAGGCCGGAATTTAAAAAAAAACTGTCAAGTTTAAGGCCGATTCGAGAACTGAAGGTTCCTTATGTTTGTAAAGGGCAAGTTTTTCCTTGACTGTCCTGGCATGGCAGCTCGAATTTTTTGCATCACCATCGATAATGCGGAAGAACTCTAGGATTGCCTGAGGGATGCCTTAATCAGGATGACTTAAGCTTAGGGATTCACTACAAGATGCCCCGAAAAGTACCTCTGTGTAGGATAATGTTTATAGCATTAAGTTTTATGGCACAAGTGTTTGTTATAATTTTCATTATAAAATTAAACTTAACTTATCTTTTTAATAATATCTAGAGTGCCGACTTTGTTGTTTTTTTCTCGTCATCTTCCCCTCAGTTATACTTATTTATTAAGCCTCTTTTCAATAAGCAAACATTGTAAGTATTACGGGATTCCCCTGAACCCTATTACTTAGTTTAAGTTTTCAATTATTTACTAAGCTACATGCGTCATATCTCTAGGTTATGAGCAAAAAGTGTGATCGAAGGTAAAAAATGTACATCTCTTGAATTCTAAATATAACTCAGTAGTATTCATAAATACATTTGAAATAGCTTTGATGTTTTTAATACTCGTATTTAATTAATGCACTTCCTGTTTTGAGATGGTTCGTATTTTTTGAGTAAAGATGAATAAACATCGACGTCGGCTAAGGATTTAAAACGATAATGATCAAGCATCAAAGGTTATTTAGATATCTACCAATATAATGTGTGATGGTTAATTTCAGTATATTTGGAAAAGGTAGCAGGTATCTTGCTTTACTAGATTGCATCCTAAAACCTCTTCCATAATTTGCGTATGTGCAATGACATAGAGATAGATGATAGATGAATGATGAGGTAGATTACATATATTAAAAAATTAAAACATTCCAATCTTCCGCTAGAAAATAAACAAAAGATTTTATTGTGCAAAACAGAAATGATATTAATGATATCTTTTATAACGAATCTAATCGCTGACGCACTTTGGGTCCTGGAAACTCAACAAATAAATATGTAAAAAACCCGCACTGATTCATATAAAAATATTAATTGCAACAACACCTGTTCTTTACTCCGTGGCGTTGTTATAACATTGTTTCTGTGCTAATAAGCCCGTATAAGCACTAATAACTTTATTGGGGAACAAGTGTCTCGCTATGTCGCTACCGCGGCATCCCGGCAGAAGGGAAGGCCCAATAAGGCCTGGCTTGACGTCGTAGCGGATGATACGTGTGCCAATAAACTCTCCGTGAAGGATGCCGTAGACCGTGCGAATTGGAGAGTTAGGATTAGGAAAGCGGACCCCGGGCTCCGCAAGGATGCAACCGGTAAAACGCTGAGATGATGATGATGATGATGATACCGGAGCCGCTCTTAGATGACTGATTTGACACTTTTTATTTTATATTTTGCATTTATCCTTGTTAAGAGGAACATATTTAGCGAATCATAAAGAACAACTTTTAAAAATAAGACGTTATTTCAAAATGTCAAATGCACCTAATTATCGAATTATTTGTCTTTTATTACTTAAGATAAAAAGAAAACGTAAAATTTCCACTCATTATTACTCCGTATTACGCTTTTACAGGGTTACGCCGTTTGTCACGTTTTCATAGTGGCGTAGTGGGTAATACTCGCCAGGTATTTTTTAAAAATAGGATGAAGGATTTAATAAGTATTGTATTTTAAAAATATCTATATTTTTAAATAAGAAACTTCAATTCAATCTTCTGGATGTGAATAAATGTTTTTAATAAAAATTTGTTATAATTAGACCTTGCTTGGTTATAAAGTGGAAATAACTGTTACTTATATGCTTCGGCAATTTTACCGTTGTCCCTCACTAGTGCAGTCAGTCTGACATGTGTCAAATCAGTCAACTTAGAGCGGCTCCGGTATAAAGCCCTAATAAAACGCACGTAAACCTTCAGTGTCCTCATCATAATCACAGGCTCATCTCGTGTAAGACAGTAATGATGGTCCTAGCCGTCACGCCGGACGCGGTCGCCAAATTGCCGCTGCGCCCGCGCACCCAACCAGAACGTCACGTTTCACTGATAAACATACGTGTTTTGTTGCTAATCCATATGAATTTTACGTTTCAGAGTTCACTGGGCGGTGCTGGTCTATTATCTGATTGTTCGACTGTCGTTTGTTTCATCTCGCAAATTCGTTTGTACTTTTTGGGGGTCAGTCGCAAATGTAGCGTAGGCTTGCGCCTCAAATTCTACACATATTTGCCGCTGTCTTGCATGTGGAGATTTTTTTCCTAACTGACATACGATGATGGCTTGAAGTAGCGTCGTCATCATCACCGGACCTATGGAGGAGCGGATGGCTCTCACCCCTAATCATGTGGGGATGTCTCCTAAAACTAGTAACCCCTAACTACCTCATCCACTTATGCTATTATTGTAACAACCTTCCAATTTTTAATTAACATTAGAGCTAGTAGCACTAAAATCACAATTAAAAAAACATTTACCTTCCATAACATATACCACATGTATAGCAGGTACCAGAAGTAGAGTTACAGAATAGAAATGAAACACCCAACAACGATATTAGGAGTAGCAATTACATAGCTACTTACTGCGTTTCGACTGGGTTACACCCAGTCGAAACATGATCGCGAGCGACCTAATATCGCGTGTAGACCCATAAAGACTAATATTTAGTGTAATGGAACGCGAAAGTCTAAAATCTTACCCAACAGATAATGTCGCGAACTTGCCTTCAAACATCATTCTTTATTTATTAATTTTTCCATTAAATAAACATTTACGGTAAGCTGCGACATACGATTGAGCCTTGATTTAGTATTCTAGTTCATCCGCAGTGCACCTATATACCTAACCTATGTCAAAGCTAGCTCGAGGGTCGACGACCGCGCGGCCCTTAGTAGCCTTGAACTGCTTTACTCGATTTGCAACCTTTTACTATAGCGCTACCATGAGTTAGCTATCGAAAACTTACGTACGTTAAGAACCTATCGAATTGTTTTTTCATACTACCGCTAGGGGCGCTGTACAAGTTTTTCATAGACATATTTACATAGGCGATATCGAGTCTGTCACTTTTAAACTCATGGTAGCGCTACTGTTCTTTAAACCCAAATGTCGATTCATTGGCATATAAACGCCACAGAATTGTATTAAACAGTATTTATTTGACCTTTTGTTACACCTAGTACAAGTTGTAGTGCATTTTAATTGATGTGTCTATTTTAATGTACTAATGTTGATATACGATTGCTCCTATTTCTTCTTCTTTTGATAGCGATTTTCAATCGAAGTGTCAAGGTGGTAGGTATGATAATCAACTGATGATGATGGACAACTCTTTCATCAAAGGGTAGTTGATCCATAAAGGTGTATGAGTATTGACTGGATTAGATTTGACTGGCTTGGTGGACAGAGGTTGTTTGTTCCGTGTCTGGGTGTGAATATGTACTTAATACTACTTAAGTATTATTTTATTATCATTATATCAGCCTCGGACAGCCATAGTTTGGATAGGTTGTAAAAATAAATGTCACTTTCTTTTTTTAAATGACAGTCCATAATGTAAAAAATAACGTATTTATATCGGGATACCCGTTACGGTATTCCTAACCATCTACACAAGATGGCCTATGTTTTGCTATACAGGTATTTTCCAGGTACAATTTGTAGCCAGCCCACGATTCAGTCTATTATGTGTTTTGCCTGCGGCACATAATAAATCCTGTGGTTAGGGAGGTCATTACCGTTAGCAAGTTTCCTGGAAACGAGTAGGAAGTGTTTATTACGTCTTACTCGTATATAGTTTACAAAGGAGTATTCATATCGGTTGGCTGAGAAATAGGTTAGAGAGGTAAAGTTACTACATAGTATACAACAAAATCGCTTCCCGCGTTTGTCTGTCCCTATGTATGCTTAAATCTTTAAAACTTCACAACTGATTTTAATAGATAGAGGGATTTAAGAGGAAGGTATTTATGTATCCGAAACGAAGCGAGGCCGGGATATAAAGTACGAACATGATGACTGGGTCAAAACTAAATCATTTTATGTAGCCTGACTTTAACCACTCGGCCATCAACGCATTTTTTGGCCCTTGCCACATGAGCTCCATTGTCGTTTCAAATTTTAAATTCATATTGTACGATTATTTGATGCTTTAACGGTGAAGGAATTACGAGGAATCCTGCACATCTATTAAAAAATTCTAGGTGGTTTAGTCAACCAACCCGCACATGGCCAGCATGGTTGACTAAGGCCTTATCGCCCCTTTTTTTAACGGCCTTATCGCCCTAGTTTAGGGTAGGCCCGCACCCCTGCAGCATGATGATGATGATTTGTATAAGAAATTCACGTGACTATCCTTAGTATAATTACTTAAACCGGTTATGCATGCAGACTTTAAATGAATGAATTTATCTTACTTAGCTGCTAGTATTCACAGCATATAAATGTATTTAATACAAATCTCACATTATTGATCCATTAACATAACATGTTTGCGTTTATCAGTTTATGGTCATTTACCAAGGTGACCAGTTTTATTGGAGAACTGTGTATGAAATGAACAAAGTTCAGGGCTAATGTTGCAAATCTAATTGGACCAAACCTAATGATGTAAATCCCAATTATCTATTTATGAACTAAGATTCTTCTAAAGACTAGTTGGGACTTTATGTAACTTCACTTTCATTTTTTGGTCTAAATTGACCGGACTATAATAAGATACAAAACACTCAACTCAGTGTTTGCGTGTTATGTATCACTAGCTGTGCCTGCGACTTCGTTCGCGTGAGCAACAGGATTTTACATACAAAAGTATTTTCCCGCTAAGTCCTGTTCTGGTGAGAATTTTGCAATATCCTGTTGCAACTAAGCTTCAAAATTATTAAGGTACCTGCATGCCAAATTTCAAGTGTCTAACTTAAATATGCAGTTAAGATTTTTATAATGTTTGCATAGTTAGTATCATAACCTGTCTCTTACGCATATCGTTAACAGTCTACGTCATAACTAGCCCTGGTTCTAAAAATAAATAGTTAAAATATCCACTATTGTAGAATTTGTAGACACTATTATAGGATACCTAAATGTTTCTTAAAAAGTCATAAATGAATAATGTATTGACAAGGAATGTTTGTTCACCTTTGATTTTCAGGGTTCCGTACCCAATGGTTTTAACGGGACTCTATTACCTACTAAGACTTAGCTTGTACGTCCGTCCGAACATCTCTCACCAGGTTGTATGTCAAGAAAGGTGACAGCTAGAAAGTTGACATTTTCACAGATGGTGACGTATTTATATTGCTTCATATATAAAAGCAACAAAAATAATATTCCAATGTGGCTCGCATACAAAAAACGTGTCTTTTTTACAACAGTGTCCTTCGTGCGCGAATCGACTTGCACTTGCCGAATTTTAAACAAAAAATAACTATTATTTCGGCGCTGAAGATAATTATGGTAAATCTTCAGATATTAATATTATGTACTAGCTGTGCCCGCGACTCCGTTCGCGTACATTTCGATTTTTACAATTAGGTTTGTATGGGGGCCACGTCTTATCATAACTGGAGCTAGAATTTAAATAGCTTATCCTGTGTCCCCTGTGTCAGTTTTTATACTAAATTTAATCAAATTCGGATAATTGGTTTAAGAGTTATGGAGGAACATACATACATACACACATACAGAAAAAAAAACCTAAAAATCGTGAAATCATTATCAGTATCATACATTGAGCTTATAAACACAATATCTCTGAAAACAAACTAACTTACTCGATGACCGACCCTTACAGATTTATTATTAGTATAGATTTAAATATTCAAGCTGTATGTAACTTGTGTTAGACAGGCATTGCCCTCGCCGTAAATAAGTTAAAAGGTAAAATCACAATACGATTACAATAGCAAAATCATTGACGTAAGTATTACCAATACCTAGTACATTCTTTGAATATGTTCTTCAAGTGTTTTGTATTAATCATGATCAAGCTAATTAACGTGAAACGGAAACTCCCTTTTACGATCACCGGTCAGCTAAATCCATAAATTGGATTAAGATTTTAAATAATGATCGTGTACTAAAGTGTCGTCCTCTTGTTGTTATTCAAAAATTTTAAGTAGGGTTATTTTATGTCCTGTCCCGCATGTCTAGCATCCTGCTTATGAGTGAGTCTTAAAAAGTCATAAATGAATAATGCAATGGCAAGGAATGTTGGTTCACCTTTGATATTTAGGGATCCGTACCCGAGGATTTTAACAGGACTCAATAACTAAGACTTGGCTTGTCTGTCCGTCCAGGGTGTATCTCAAGAATAGTGATAGCTAGAGTTTACGTTATCACAGATGATGTATTTATATGTGTGTCTTTATGGTTAATTCAGACAACGCGACTTGTCTGGCCAAATACTGGGCCGAATACATTACACTAAAATTAGTCTTTATGGGTCTACACGCGATATTAGGAGTAGCAAATTACATAGCTACTTACTGCCCGACGTTCGCGAGCGACCACGATTGGTGTAACCCAGTCGAAACGTCGGGCAGTAAGTAGCTATGTAATTTGCTACTCCTAATATATAAAGACATATTTTAGTGTAATGGAACGCGAAAGTCTAAAACCGAATACATTTGATTTGTCATCGACTCGAAAAGAAAAAGAAGTGGGGTTGCCACCTCTAAAGATTGGCATTAAGGACAAAGTTCATGAAAACCCCGGATTTGTATAATTTGGACATGTGAACAGGGAATCAAAAATGTGAACAGGATTTTTTAAACAGTAATATTAAACCAATCTGCATCATCCCACTGCTGGGCAGTGGGCAGCAGTCAAAAGGTTTCGTCCAAACCTATCCACTGCTCTCTATACAAGGCTAGGACTTACTAGTTCCTTTCCTTTGCCCAGCTGTGGGATGACAGGATAGGAAAAAAAACTGTTGAAAAAGCCTCACTGCGAACGGGACAATGTAGGTATATTTTTAAACCCGGACTACAATAATAATTCGCCTGGATGCTCCCTGGCCGAACTCTCTCTCAACTAGGACAATTCCGGAGGAATCTGGATGATTGCCATAGTTTAAGGTAAAGTGGTAACTAAATACCTACAATTTGCAATAGAGATTGAAGGAGTTGAAATGTCTGCAATATAAAATAGAAACTATTTTTTTAGGAATAGAATAGATAGCTGACATGTTTAAGTAAAACAATTCAAATTTAAATAAGATTGCGATAAAATTAAATCGCGATTATATCTTATCTTCAGTTTTGTGTAACTGAACACCAATGGCTATTTTGCCAGAATTGAAACCAAGAGGAAAAAAAAATTACTTGACCTTAGTTCATGGAACAAAGGAACATGGTCCACGCGTAAAAACGTCCGATTTAAATGTTATATGAAAGAAGTTCAGTCTAAGGCTGATCGCACATGACACCACGCCGATGAGTAACCAGCCTTAGGTACACATCACAAAACTAAACGCAGTCTTCGCAAGATTATTATTCTTTCAGTCTAAAATAACCTCGAGAAATAAATATAAAAACAATAATTTAATCTGCGAATTCTTAGGATGACTTAAAATAAAAAATATATAAAATAACATTGAATTTACCAAGAAATCAGAGAACTGTCAGAGCCGTCTCGCGTCCCGGCAAACAGAACTAATTGACCGCGGACAACAATACATCATGTGGTCGTGTTGAACTTTTTTGAATGCCTCTTTCTGAGAAAAAATAAGCAAACTTTATTTACCCCGCCGATTGGTAAACAACATCTGTCCGTCAATAGATTGGTTCTTCATCGTAAGTAGTAAGGTGAGGAAACCTGCACACTTGTTAAGGGGTGAGAGCCATCCGCAAGTCGGGTGATGATGACAAGGTTACTCCAAGCCATCATCGTATGTCAGTTAGAAGAAAAAAAACTGCACACTTGCGAAGAAATTCTAACTATATTCTTGGCAGTCATAGTTAAACATTTTTACTCACAAAATTGGATCATTTTAGTTGTTTGAAGATTATTATTATTATGTTATTGTTATAAATCTCTTATTTACAATTCTATCCAATTCTATGTTTACGTGAATTATGTTTGATAAGATAAATCTTCAAGATTCTTCAAATGCCACAAGACACAGGCTTAGGTTTCATTTTAAAGAGACAAAAAAAAATCAGATAAATATAAGGGGTTTGTTTATAATACACCTAATGGTCCAAGATCCCAGAGCTGCCAGACATCACTTATTTTCTAATGGACAAAATATATACGATTGAGTAGTGTTGGGGTGTACTATCATCATATGACTAGTTGCTACCTTGACCAGACGGCCATTTTTCAGATATCAACCAATCAAGGTACATAGAATCACTGCTCACCTCACTTAAATTCTGATGGCTGATTTTAACATATATTTCACACAATATCATTAAAAATCAGGATTCATTACTCCCAGACACATGCGGTCGGCGGTTTTACCTTACAGACGCTTTAAAGCTATGAAAAAATTTTTACTTTTACTTATTTTCTGATGCTTGATTTTTATATATGTTATTCAAACAACTAAAAAGTGCTCATCTGACTGCAATAATTATAGAATTGTACCTTACAAACTATTTTATTAGAAAAACTTAATTAAATTCAATTTAAAAAATCTATAACAGTTGGGTCTGGTGAATGTTTGGCCCCTTGGATCGGTCTGTACGTTTACAAAACGTTTTAAAAATATAAAAATCAAGCATCACAAAATAAGTAAAATTAAGTAAAAGTAAATTTTTTTTCATAGCTTTAAAGCGTCTGTAAGGTAAAACCGCCGACCGCATGTGTCTGGGAGTAATAAAACCTGATTTTTAATGATATTGTGTGAAATATATGTTAAAATCAGCCATCAGAATTTAAGTGAGGTGAGCAGTGTTTCTATGTACCTTGATTGGTTGATATCTGAAAAATGGCCGTCTGGTCAGGGTAGCAACTAGTCATATGATGATAGTACACCCCACCACTACTCAATCGTATATATTTTGTCCATTAGAAAATAAGTGATGTCTGGCGGCTCTGGGATCTTCCTCTATAATGTCTTCACTTGTAGTCATTTAAAGACATTAAGCTATAAAATTTAGACACGGTTGTTAATCCATTTAAGCTGTTTGTCAGTTCATACTTACTAAGTACCTACTCGTATTTCACTAATCGCCACTTCCATTGTAACTCGCTCCTGAAACCATATATTTTGTTTTTCTATCGTCCGGAAGCAATTTTGTCTCAACGAAAACTGAGTTATGTAATTATGTGGGATTCTGGTTTCTGTTAAAATGAATGGCGGTAAATTACGCGATATTAACTTAAATCATTGTAGTGTCGGATCCTTGTGTCCCAAGATAAATGGGTGTTAATCGAAAAAGATGCGGACGTTGGCGATAAATTGCTTGTTCTTGTTTAATATCTTGACATTTCCTGTAAAAACGCGTTTGGACTGCGTCAATAATTGCGTTTCTCAACTATTTTGAATGGCCGAAGGAAATGCAGTATTCAACAATTATAAATATCTGAAACATTTCCACACACGCTCAACTGACCCCAAACTAAGCAGAGCTTGTACTATGGGCGTCAGACTGATATATGTTACACAGATAGATATTTTTTAAATACACAATCACACCCAGACCCGGAACAAACACCGATGATTAATCACACAAATATTTGTCCCCGAGTGGGAATCGAACTCACGGCTCTTCGAACCGCCAGCCAGGTTTACTAACCACTGTTCCACAGAGCCAGTAAATAAAAAGGTGATAATGAAAATTCGTTTACATTGTTGTCTGTTGATAAAATTTTCAGGTTTATTTCCGTCTTTTATTCCACCATTTTAATTTAATGTTGCGTAAATGTAATTTTTCCTTTTTCCTTACAATATTTATCGCTGATGTGTCATTCGCCCTGGTGGTGCTTATTTCAAAGACTTTTCGATTCAGAGCATCATACTAAATATTTTTCGCCACAGCAATCTGTAGTATACCTATGTTATTCGAAAATAGTAGAGACCCTAGTTACCTCCTCACCCAATTAGGTACCTACTATTTCATGATGTAACTGCCTCGTTGGTCTATTGGTAGCAAGCGCTGCGTTAGGACCGACAGGTCCCCGGTTCGAGTCCGGGGTTAGGCAAAATTTGTGTGAGTTTTTCTGTAATGAAATTACTCAGCCCGGAGTTGGAAGAAGGCGGTTGTACGCCCGTGCCTCGAAAAGCACGTTAAGCCGGTGGTCCTGCGCCCGATCTCTCATCGGTCATGTCGGGTTGCCGTCTCACCGAATTATGAGAGTAAGGGTATAGAGAGTGCACTTGTGTTTGCGCACACACTTGTGTACTATAATATGTCCTGCGCACTGGCTGATCTCAATTGAGATCCGCCGCCATGGCTGAAAACAGTGGGCAGCCTTATTTTTTACGTCTTGTATGATGGGACATCTCAGAATCTCACCCGTATGTAGAGAACGTCATGATAGTAAAAAAAACCGTGTTTAATATTGTGATTCGCCAATCAGTTTTCTTTGTTTACCTATAGTTTAGGTATTCTGTATAGCTCTAAAGTACCTAAGTAGGTACACGATTTTATGCAAAACATTGGTGTTATCGAAATTCCTCTTGTTTTTTAAATTTGGTGTTTAAAATATTTTCAAAACAAACAATTAATTGCATATTTAGCATGGTTTCTTAAATACATAACAGAATGAAGTATTATTAATATACAAAAATAATTACCAAATTTTCTTGTTATTCGCTTTTTTAGCTTTAAACTACAATTTTAATCCAGCCGATAGAGTAGAAGTCGATAGTGATGATTTTTTAAGCGTATACCGATACTGATACTTAGTCTTGTAACCAGAAAAAATTATGGGGGCTATCGCGTGTGTATTGGCCGCTAGGGGCGCTTGTGTCGAATGAGGTCTTCTAAATGTCAAATGCCGCTGTTTGCGGATCGCTTTCGAGAGTTATTCCCTATTAAATTTAATATTTGAACATTTATCATAATGTTATATAACTATATAACTATATGACAATCACCAATTAATTTAACAAAACGAAACTGAGGAAAATGAGTTATGTATGCGTGAAAAGTGTTAGAAAAATAACCTTTTATTAAATATAGTATAGAAAAGAAACTTAATATAAACAGTTACTAATACACTTGGAATATCGATAGCAAAAAAAAAAAGGAAATACAATTGACAAGTGTATAATCTGATGAAACATCTCACCATTATGTAGAGAGCAGTTGGATTTTTGCGCGATATTTCCTCAAGACATTCTTGAAAAAAATGGAAAGGACCTTCTGACTTGTATGTATAATTGTTTATTAAAACTATGCTGTTAGGGTTCCTTGTTGGATTTTGTAAAGCCATTAAGCATGGATACAATATGTTTCGAATCATTAGAAGTAGTAAGTTGGTGGCTTTCTTTAAACCTTCCAAACGGATTCCATCCGTGCACACTGTGGGTAAAACCGCGTTGTGAATTTTTGCATTCGTCTTTATCCCAGACCAGAAGTTCCAGTAAATATTAGTCTTTATGGGTCTACACGCATTATTAGGAGTAGCAAATTACATAGCTACTTACTGTCCGACGTTTCGACTTAACGACTTACAGGAGACGAAGCCGGGCGGCGCCCAGGTCGCTCGCGACCATGATTGGTGCAACCCAGTCGAAACGTCGGGCAGTAAGTAGCTATGTAATTTGCTACTCCTAATAACGCGAGTAGACCCATAAAGACTAATATTTAGTGTAATGGAACGCGAAAGTCTAATATCATGTTTAAAGAAGCTTTTTCCTTTCTAACTGACATACGATGATGGCTTGGAATAGCCTCGTCATCGTCACCGGACTTGCGGCGGAGCGGATGGCTGTCACCCTAACGTTCCAGAGTAGGTATGTAGTTTTATTACTTAAGGGTGCAGCTTTGAAAGCTCGCACCGGACGCATCATCATCATCATCAGCCTAAATACGACCTCACTGCTGGGGCACGGGCCTACCCTAAACTATGGCGATCAGTGGGGCTACCATGAGTTTAAAACTTACGCGCTCGATCTTATCGCCTACGTAAATATGTCTATGAAAAACTTGTACAGCGCCGCCTGGTGGTTACGCGAAGAACTACAATCGGCCATTTGAAAAAACAACTCGATAGGTTTTTAACCATAGAATTTCTTCGTAGGTGTACAGGTTTCCTCACCGTTACAGCGTCGGATAATCTTACATATGAGTTTCAATTTGAAAAACACAGTGGTTCGTGGCGGGGTTTGCAATGGCGAGCTCTCTTAAGTCAAGCTACAACCTTAACCACGGCCATAGACAAAGCAGTGAAATAAAACACTATTTTTTTCCTAACTGACTAACGATGATGGCTTAGTAGCCTTGTCATCATCACCGGACTTGCGGGGAGCGGATGGCTCTCACTGAAAAATAGGTGATCATCTGAAAAATCTAGTGTCTTTTCCATAACATTTAACCTGAACACAGCCATAACGCATTCACGTAATAATTGCTAACTAAGTTGTTTGTTATGAAAACTGATGGTTAAAGATAAGCCGAAGGCCACAGCTGAGCCATTAGCTCGCTTCCGGACGGCGCCGCGTTCAATTCCCGTGACGGATTTTTGTTGCCGATTCACGAATGTTGATTGGCTCGGATTCGGATTCGGATTCGGAATGAGGAAACACACATGTTGGATTGGAAACGTATGTGCGAATTTTCGCAATCCATCCGTCATGGATGAAAAAAAGTTTTTGGCGGTTTTGGTGTCTTATGGCAATGTTGATATATGTAGAGATGGTAATCCGCCACGAAATAAGTATTAGGCGCAGTAAAAAGAAATGCTTTGATGCACCTCTGGGAAATATCCCAGATATAGAACATAGCCATAGTGAATATACCTTTGATATTTGTGAAGGAGATTTGTACCACTTGTAAGTAAACCTCCATTATTAAATATTTGAAGAGAAAAAGCCTTTTGATACCTACGTTGAAATAAATATAATTTACGTTACTATCGTGACCAACAGGACAATCATCGCGAACTATATTAATTATTCATCGCATAAAATACAATGGCGAGAAATATAATTTATGATTAAACGAACTTACCTGTACGTGAAGTTCTATCATAATTATACGAAGGCTTCGTCCGAAGGGATTAGCAAATAACACTTGTAGTACCGCTCAGTGGTTCGCCTTTGTCACACTATATTTGAGGAAGAAAAAAAAAATATATCTTTGACGTTTGGTATGTCACTTACCAGCTTCATTAAGTTTAGAGTACGAGTATAGCTGAAAATATTTCATAAAAAAGGGGAAAGCTTTCGCAGGGAGGGAGGGTTGCTAATCCCTTCGGACGAAGCCTTCGTATAATTATGATAGAACTTCACGTACAGGTAAGTTCGTTTAATCATAAATTATACTTCGGCTTCGTCCTCGGGATTAGCAAATAACACTTGTAGACTTTGAGAGAAAAATAATGAAATATTTTGTTTATATCTAATTATATAAATCAGCATAATCTATTGGAACAATTCAAGCATCTGGTCTTAATCATTAGGTTCCATTAACAATTGTTCTTGCAAAAGAAGTGTCTTCATCAGCATTTAAATAATTTGTGGTTCTATTACAGAACCGATAGAATGTATACTAGGAGCCGCTCCAAATAGCGGTCCGTCTAATTTGTTCTAGACTGACGCCTAGGCGATGAGCCGCGAATGTGGCAGCGTGCCTCGTGCTGTGCGCAGTGAATACGTCTACATCGATACTCTTATCGCGCAATATCTCCTTAATCCACCGACTTAAGGTCTGGGAGCCTACTGCTTTATATAGCTTTCTAAAAGCAATGAAGAGGGAGTTTGCCGCACATATTTCGGCCTGTCCTTGAAAAATGGCAATATTAAAATAGGTTACAGGGAACCTTTACGTGTTGTTTTAAGAAAATCAGGAATCTTTATATTTATTTTGGTAGAGAAAATCTCAATATTAATTATACAATTTTTTGACAGTTTCAGCACACCGTGTGCAAGAGCTATGAGAAAACCTTTGAAAAAACCTTTTGATTCTGTCATCTTCTAAATTATATTTCTCATCAAAAGAACTATTGCAGATCTACAGGAATTAAGAGCCCATATTGAGCTCCCTCTTCATGAAGATGATCTAGAAATTTTAATGATTTGTGGAATCGGGACGTTAAATGTATCGATGATATTAACAACACAAAAATGAAGCCTGCGTCCAAAATAAACATCATATTGTTTATAGGATTTTGTGGATATTGATGACAACATAACATCAATTGCTGACGGGGGTACACTCCTCCTTAACGCCGTCCGCATAAGAGCCCTGCCACCAGGGTAAGCTTGGTCTATATGTCGCAATTGCTAGAATTAGAATCGCTAGATTAGATAAAATTGGATGTTTACTACATGCTTTGAAAATGATCTTGTCAGATAACAAGATAATGTTAAAAAATGGGTACCAGGGCTATGTATGGCCACAGATGTATGACGACTATGCCCCTGGCTTTACGGAAGTTACCTTTCTCAATGTTTTTAAGATAATCATCAATGGGGGAAAAGTATTAAATGACATATCCGTCCATGAAAATGCATTGATTGTCATGGCATCTGGGTCTCTATGCAGAGAGACATAATTTTAACATTTATTATGATACTTCTAGCGAATAAGTCAGCTTGGAGTTCCCCAAACTTCAAGATTATTTTCTGGTATGCCCAATCCGCCAATTCCCATTTTATTCGCGACATTCGCACTATTGCCATAATTGTTTTGTAATATTTATGGGATGAAGGAACCGGATACCTCCAATTCGGTTTACGTAAGATATAGCTGTCGTGTTGTCAATGCGTAGTAAAATTTGGCGGTTTGTCAAATTTTCGACAACCACTTTTAACCCGAAAAAAGCTTGAATATTTAGATATTTGATATCGATACCTTAAACCTCAAATGGCGTAACCACCAAAGCGCAACTTTTCAGGAGAGCAAAAAAACGAAAAAAAAAAGTTTATTTTTTATATAACTTTGTCAATTTTAATGCAGTGAAAATGTTTTATACATCAAATTTCTTAGAATTTTGAGATAAAGGCATCAGTAAGAACTCTTTGCACCTAAGTCGTATATTTAACAAACTAGAAGTCGGTTACGCTTGTGAAAATATTACGAAAAGGCGTTAACGCCTCATAAAAAAACATGATTTTTAAGAGGTGAAGGTCGTATCTTACCCGAAAGTAATTGTCTTTTGTGCTTTAAAATAACTTAATAATGAAAGAAAACGTAAAATGTCCACTCTGTTTTACGTTTTTTACAAAGTTACGCCATATGTTACGTTTTTATAGTGATGTAATGGGTAATACTCACCTTGTATGTTTTATAACAGGATGAAGAATTTTTGTACATGGGAAATTTCACTTATAGAGTTATACGGAATTCGATTAATTTTGTCATTCGTAACCCCCGCTGCTGTATATTCAACATACATTTATCTATGTATTCAGCCATTTGCGTACTTGTCCGCATAGATTAAGTTCCTCCGTGTATTTATTATTTTTTGTGACCGTTACGTTGTCTTTGGCGCGTTATTGGTCTTTGATTGCGATTTGTGTTTGGACATTGATTTAAAATGCCGAAACAAGGAAAAGCAATAAATAGCCAATGTCTCCGCAATCTTAATCCCCCCGCGCATCAATACTAACAATAATAATGACAATCATGTGTTCAGCGATTTTGGGTGTAAACGCCTTTCTTTTGTATTGCAATTTCGAAAAATAGCGTGTCTTACGAGTTTCGCTGGGAACTTATGTACCTTTCACCGTTTCTTTTTGACATTTCTTTCATGTCACAATAATTTCTAGGGGCGTAACCACCAAGTAAATTAGACTAAGTGTCCAAGCATCGGGCGCGCCGACCGGCGCATGAGATGGCAGACGCGGAGCCGAACGAAGCCGAACTCAAACGAATCGTCACATTCCAACCATCGGCGGCTTCCGTGACACTCGCGTCCCATCCACGCAACCGCTGTACTTAATTTTAATTATACCTACTTATTAAACACCTTACAACGCTTTACAATGGTCCTTCTCCCACTACATCACTGGTGAAGAATAAGTATTTATCATTTGGGAAGTCACCGTACGGCCGTTGAAGTGGACTTTGACCGGACAGAGATTTGTCTACCGCCACTATTGCAACGTGAAGAGTTGGAATCGTCAAGAAAATCATCGTTGCAGCTTGAAGAAGTGATCGTGAAACGGTTAAGGATCTCTGTGAGTTCGTTCCAATTATTTCCAGCCTTTGCTATAATTTCTTTTGCTAAAAGTGCACTCGTAATTTTTTCTCAATTTCCAAACATCCTTTTCGCTTATATTTGACACAATTAGGTATTTGTTAGCACCAATCCACATAAATAAGTGTTACATAATTGCCTTTTGCTTTGTCGAGCGTTTATTCGTTTTGCATCAAACCGGTACGACGACTTATTAGGCGTAGGTACCTATCGCCCGGCCGGTCATTCAATATTTTTGCTTGTTAACATACCTTTCTTTTGTTCGCGCTTATCAGCTGTGCTTCATGGCCTATTGACCCATATTAATTGCAATTTGATTGCCCCCTTGTCAGCTGTTTATCTTTTCTTCTAAATTAACTGTCCTTTTGCTTTCGTTTCAATTTCTGCTACCCACACGTACAAAATGGACTTAAATAAATTATTAAAACAGCGTAGTGGCATTAAAGCTAAGCTTACCCATTTCGAAAAACACCTTACTACTCTTTCTTCCTTCAACCAATTATCCGAAATTCAACGGATTGATTTGGAAGGACGCTTAAGCAAATTTGAGGCCTTATACGATTTGTTCGACGCGTTACAGATTGAGATCGAGTTAGCCTCAGACGAGCCCGACGACGAGTACGTGGAGCGAAACCAAATCGAAGAGCGTTACCACTCGTTGCTCGCGAAGGCGCGCAGACAGCTGACGGTCAGCGGTGCTGAGCGTGAGGGTACGGAGGCGAGCTCTGCAATGGACGCTAAGTCAGGTGCATCGTTTAAGCATAACTTTGTTCGCTTACCAAAATTGATTTACCACAATTCGATGGTAGCTACCAGTGCTGGTTAGAATTTAGAGACACTTTCTTATCTTTAATTCACAATAGTAATTGTATCGACAACATCAATAGGTTCCATTATCTCCGAGCATCGTTAAAAGGTCGCGCATCAGAAATCATTAAAAACATTGATTTCAAAGCTGAAAATTACCTGATGGCTTGGGACTTGTTGTGTGACCGCTACAACAACAATCGACTGTTGGTCAACAATCACGTACAGGCTCTGTTTGATGCTGAACCTGTTGTCAAAGAGTCTTCCACTTCTTTGAGACGTCTTATTGATGTCATAAATAAAAACATTCGAGCACTTAAGACGTTAAACGAGCCTACAGACTATTGGGATACTCTTATAATATTTATGATGTCTCGAAAATTAGATTTAACCACCAGCCGAAAATGGGAAGAGTATCGTAATACACTCACTCACTTTATCGAAATTTATTGCATTTATTAGTATCAAGGCCGATCTTTTAGAAACATTAGAAATTAATCAAAGTACTTCAAATAATCAAGCAAATTATACAATAGAAAATAGCACTAATAAGGAAATAATAAAAAACTTACGACCTAACTATTTACAAAATAAATACAATAAATGTCCTTTATGTTCTAATGATCATCTTCTATATATGTGTGATTCATTCAGAAATTTACCTACAGAATCACGTATTCTTAAAGCGAAGGAATACAGGGTCTGCCTTAATTGTTTGCGCTCATCTCATATCACCAAGAAGTGTCGATTATCAGGCTGTAAATATTGTAAGGCCAAACACAACACTCTCTTGCATGTTGAACCGGTTGAGCAACCTTACCAAGACCCCATGCCTTCAACTTCAAATAGTGTAGCCTTGCCAATCGACACTTCTAATAGTGTCGTCTTAGCCACTGATACTACACACCATACTAGTACATCCAATGTATTGCTGTCCACAGCTATTGTGAAGGTGGTGGACAACAGCGGCAACAGAGTCTCCGCTCGAGTCCTGCTCGACAACGGCAGCACGGCTAACTTCATCACGGAGAGCCTCTGCATCAAACTGGGTTTGTCACGACGTCAATGTGCCTCCAATGTTACTGGTATCAACCAACAGTCTTCCTATAGTACACAGTCTTGTAATCTCAGTATTGAGTCATCTAATGGGGACTATAGCATGAATATAGACTGTCTTATATTACCGGAAATCACCAAGCTTTTGCCCTCTTCATTTGTCGACATAAAGAATATTCCTATTCCGTCAAGTCTTTCTTTAGCTGACCCTTCATTTAATATTCCTTCTGTAATCGACATTCTTCTAGGCGCAGAAGTCTTTTGGAGCATTATAGGCACTGCTAGTATTGACTTAGGCAAGCGCATGCCCAAGCTATGTGAAACCAAGTTTGGTTGGATAGTGTCGGGTCCAGTTTCTCAGCTTCGTCCGTCGCTTAATGAATGCTCACATTTTTGTAACTTCGTTGAGTCCATCGATAGGCCAGACCTGACGAAATTTAGGGAACTGGATCCCATTTCTTCCAAGCACTTCTTATATCAAGATGAAAATCTCAAATTTTAAAGAAAATACATATCAGGACCATAATTATGACGTTTGTGACGCATCTGCCATTTTTTCTTCTGGATTATCGCATAATGATATCCAAATGCCCACGGTCCAGGATGATATACTTTCCTCATTAGTAAAGACTGTTCATTGTAGCTTGGCTTTAAAACATGAATCGCATATTTTTTATGATGTATCCGAACGAAAAAATTTAAATGTCCGATCTATACGTAATGATGGGTCTATTCATGCTCAATTTTTAGTAGGTATGTACAAAACGTTTAGCACAAATTAAAGCGGTAATTATACCGCGCCTTGAGCTGTGTGCTGCGTTAGGTACAAGACTGTGTACTACGGTAGTGAAATCTCTAACTATACCTACAGTAAGCCGTCTATTCTGTCCTAAGACATCTTCTAGTCAACTAAAATACAAGAATTCACTACCAGTGATAAGTGGAGGTACATTCCGTCGAAGGACAATCCGGCGGACCTTGTTTCTCGCGGGGCGAGGGCCGATTCTATCGGTGTTTTTTCTTTACGGTGGCCGGCTCGTAGTTTTTGTAGAATTAGCTGGCCTTAGATGCCCTCAAATAGCGCGAAACAATATCTACCAGAAGTAGTATCATCATCATCATATTACGTAATTAAAAAATAATATTGTCTCATCTATTAATAATATTGATCATCAATTTCATTATCATTCTATAATTCTAATTTCATTTAATCCCAAGGAGTACTAACTTATAAAAAAGGATTAATTCATAATTTAAATAACCCTAATTTACCTATTTCATCAAAATACTATTTCAAATGCAACAAATATTTAACTACAATTATATATTACGATTACTTTCTGCAAGCAAAAATGTATAGCCAAACATGGGTCAACTTCCATGTCTAAGTCTAGTCTTGAATTCCTTTTTTGTTAAATGTTAGTGTCGACTACGCTGGCCCAGTACTGATAGCTGACCGGAAAGGTCGTGGTTGTAAGCTTACAAAGTCATATTTGTGCATTTTTGTCTGTCATGCGACTAAAGCTGTCCATTTGGAGCTCGTCACCGATCTGACTAAGGATATATACAGTATTTTATTTATTGGAGTCAATAACATGTTGCAGACAATTGTAACCGACTCTGATGTTGCATCTGAAATGGCATAGTAAGGTATCAAATTCGCTTTCGCTCCTCCTCATTCTCCTCACTTCAATGGTATGGCTGAAGCTGCTGCAAAGTTTACCAAACATCATTTTAAAAGGATGCTAGGTCTCACTCATTTCACATACAAAGAACTAGCAACCTGTTTGTGTCAGATAGAAGCAGATTATTCCCGTCCACTGACTCCTCTATCCTGTTACCCGTCTGACTTGTCCGTCCTTCCACCTTCTCATTTCTTAATTGGACGAACTCTCACATCTATACCGTCTTCACAGGTTCCTGCTCAGAACATCAGCTGCTTGGATCGACTACATCAAGCAACATTTCTGGCGATTTCCTAATGAATATATTTCGTTGCTTCAGCTACAAACGAAATGGTCTGCCACTTCCGGACTGCTCAAGGATGGAATGCTCGTCCTCATTCGTGAGAAATCGCTTCCATCGCTTGTTTTGGCACTAGGTAGTGTCTTGCGGACCTATGCTGGAGCTGACAGCGTCACACGAATCGTGGCCTGAAGACGAAGAGAGGCGTCATCGCGAGGGGGTGCAGCAACGTTTTCCCTCTTCCCTTCGAAGACGTCAACGGGCGGGAGGATGTCCAAGCATCGGGCGCGCCGACCGGCGCATGAGATGGCAGACGCGGAGCCGAACGAAGCCGAACTCAAACGAATCGTCACATTCCAACCATCGGCGGCTTCCGTGACACTCGCGTCCCATCCGCACAACTCTGTACTTTCCTAAATATTGATTATACTTATTCGCCTATATAAAAATACAGTCCACTCAATTACTTCCCTCCTTTACACTAAGCCTTTTACGACCTGTTTACCTTTAGAAAAAGTGTTCAAATCTATAAATAACATTGGGAACATAATAACCTTTTTTTTGCGAATTTGAGGATTTTAAATATACAGATCGATAGAGAAAAAAAAACTGGATAAAAATGCATTAAAAAGTCATTTTGACCAAATTGGCGGTTACGCCATTTGAGATTTAAGGTAGCATATTATGCTACATCCTTTCTTGAGCACTCCACAACCTGTCATCCTTCTCTCTCCCACAGGTAGCCCCCCACCCCGTATTTGAGACATCCGAGAAAATTTCCAAGTCATGTATATCGTCTTTTATCCTACAAAATGATTTTTCACCACATTAAATTAGGTTGCAAAACCGCAATTAAGTTCATAATATATTTATCGTAGTTGTTATTTAATTTTTAATTGTAAATATTTACTCCTTTCAAAAAGTTTTGAATATAGCCAGCTGCTGTATTCAACAGCAGGACAACCATAAACTAATAATCAATCATTTGTGCAAATTCACGTATCTTACATCAAAAAAATTTTCAATTTCCGATTTAATGCGGTCAATTTTATGTATAGATATTGTGACATGGAAATTTTCTGAATCCAGAATAAAACCTAAAAAGGTACATGACTTGTTTGGTGTCATAAAATTCTTCTCTTTGTTTATTATAAAACCAAGAGAAGTGATTAGATTTCTAGTTTGTTTGTATTAAAACAAACATTATTCGTATGATTGTCCTATTAGCCAAAAATCATCTAAGTAATTAGTTGATTAGTTCGGCAGAGCGTAAAAAACGGTCTATAGGTTTACCACGTGAAAACATAGGGCGTTGCACTCGACCAAATGCTAATACATTAAATTCATATATATATATTGTCAAATTGAAATCTGAAATACTTTCTGAAATCAGGATGAATTTTTATTAAATAGTAAGCGTCTTTTAAGTCGATCTTTGTCATGTAACAATTTCTTGTAATTAATTTTACAGCTGTACTGTAGACCTTCAATCTTGAAATAATCTGCTTTTATAGATTTATTTAAATTTTTAATTTCAAAATGAAACGGTATTTACCATTTGGCTCGGGCACTAAAAATATGCAAGACAAAACTGTCCTTCTGTTGGCTGACACCTGGATATGGCTGTAGTAGATAGTTATCTATTATAATTGCCTCTGTAAAATTTAGTTTTTCTGTATAGAAATAATTTTACTTTTTGCAACAGATGTTTATGTAACAGGACAAGTAAACGGGATTGTATAACCTTGAATACAAGACAAATTTATTGCACGACTTAGACATGATATGGCAGTAGCAGTTTGATTCTACCTAATTTCGATACTTTTATCGCGTTAAGTATTTACTTCGGAGGTAGCCGCCTTTATTTCTGCGCTTAAAACAGGTGCATTGATAAGCCTGCAGTTACAAGGCTGTAATGATTTCTCATTGAACTCCTTACGGAGTTCTTTAAGAAATCCCATGCGTAGAAGTATGCTCCAATCTGACCGCCAGGTCTTTATGAATTTTAGCACTATAGGTATTGGAAACATTTGGGTCGTCTCCTAATATTTCTAGGATGGTGTGGTCCAGTATTGCATTGTTGGACTCTAAATCCTCCTCAGTAGGTAACGCGGTGGCGGAGAAGGCCAAGCAATTTTATAACGTTATTACGTTCTTGCTCTGCATATGATGTGTGTATGTTAGTTAAGAAACAGACCAGAGTACTGTTCGCAAAACGAACTTGCTGGGTAGTACAGCTCCAAAGAAAAGTACGCAAACCCGTATTTTACAAACACATCACACTGTAATGATTAAATACAGTGTACATAATTAGCAAAGAAGCAGCCCATAGTATTGTTCGTAATGCTAACTTGCTGGGTAGTACAGCTCCAAAGAGAAGTACGCAAACCCGTATTTTACATACACATCACACTGTAATTATTAAATACAGTGTACATAATTAGCAAAGAAGCAGCCCATAGAACTGTTCGTAATGCTAACTTGCTGGGTAGTACAGCTCCAAAGAGAAGTACGCAAACCCGTATTTTACAAACACATCACACTGTAATGATTAAATACAGTGTATAATAATTAGCAAAAAAAAAGCTCATAGTACTGTTCACAATGCTAACTTGCTGGGTAGTACAGCTCCAAAGAGAAGTACGCAAACCCGTATTTTACAAACACATCACACTGTAATGATTTAGTACAGTGGACAAAATTTTCTAAGAAACAGCCCAAAGTGCTGTTCACAATGCTATATTGCTGGGTAGTACAGCTCCAAAGAGAAGTACGCAAACCCGCCTGTAGACTTAGAAAGAGGGTAGACCGTTATAGTAGCCCTTAGACCTATCGTCATTCTCGCAGTCCTACAGATCACCCGTGATCATGGCGCTTGCAACAGTGCCGAATTATCGAGAGCTCATTAAAATAAAACAACATGGTAGATATCTTGGACAGTTTCAGTTTTCTAAAGCCCAAGAAATTGTTCGATATACTAACTTGTAGAGTAGGTAGTACAGCTCCAAAAAGAAGTACGCAAACCCACATATTAGATAAGTATATATAACATGACTTAGTTAAGGAAATAACATTTCCCTGACAAAACGTCGTCAAACATTTCATAAGTGTGTAGTCACTTTGTAAACAACGAACTCTCGGATTAAAATGCTTTGTTTATGTAATAATTAAATACAGTGTATATAATTTGCTAAGAAACAGCCCAAAATACTGTTCGCAAAAAACTAACACGTTAGGTAGTACAGCTGCAAGGAGCAGCACGTAAACCCACATAGCAGGTAAGTATATTAACACGACTTACTTACCCGGAAATATCATTAAAAAAACATTTGCTTCACAAAAAACGTCCTGAAACTTTTCATAAGTGTGTAGACACTTTTGTAAACAACGAGTTCTCAGATAAATAATAATTCATTGTCTACTGTAATGACTACATACAGTGTACTTAATTTGCTAAAAAACAGCTTAAGGTATTGTTTGCAAAACTAACTCGTTAGGTAGTACCTACAGCTTCAAGGAGAAGTATGCTAACCCACATTACAGGTAAGTATATATAACACGACTTACTTACTCGCAATTATTCATAAAAAACGCATTTCCTTCAAAAAAAATCTTTAAAATTTTCATAAGTTTGTAGTCAATTTTGTAAACAACGACCTCTCGGATTAATAATGCATTGTGTATTGCAATGATTAAATACAGAGTACATAATTAGCTAAGAGACAGACCAAAGTTCTGTTTGCAAAACTAACTCGTTGGGTAATACCCAAACCTGACATGACAGGTAAAAACCTATTATATAACACGACATTATCACATTTACTTATGACAACAATATAAATATGTGCTTAATATTCTTGATTACAATACGACTTGCTTACTAATTAGAGAAAGTCTTCCAATAATACTCTTTGTAAAATTGCTTTAGTGGGTAGGTCACATCTTCAGTGTGGCACGAAAAAACCAGCATATAATTGAAAATAAGGTTAAAATATAACGATAAAATAAACGTTTTAGGTTAATACGACTGACCTTGAGACTCCGAGCCGGACCGGTTATCCTATGATTTAGATCTACTCCTAATGTGAGATTCTCGCAGAACTTTCTTTTCTAATTTTCTAAACGTTTTAAACAGTTTTTCGTATTTATCCTCACTTTTCCGTTTTTAAGCTAAGGCATTGTAAAAAAACACTTTTAATGAAGACACTACGTGTGATCGTTGGCGACACTAAAAAGCGAATGAAGCTGGTAAGTGACATACCAAACGTCAAAGATATATTTTTTTTTTCTTCCTCAAATATAGTGTGACAAAGGCGAACCACTGAGCGGTACTACAAGTGTTATTTGCTAATCCCGAGGACGAAGCCTAAGTATAATTGGTACACGATTATTAAACTTGCATTCAAACACAAAAATAAATCATGCTAGTTTACGTTTTGATTCCAAATTATTGATAAGTATAACTCTGACACAAAGTTAAAATACGATCATGCCCACGAATGTAGGGCATGAAAATCGTAGATTTTTTAAGTGATATCTTATTAGTATGATAAAATAATACGTAGAAAGTTCCTTTAATGAGCTGTGTCGAACCGCAGAAGATTATAATGTTTTAAAAGCAAATGTTACTGAATTTATTAAAATGTTTTTCATCTAAGATGATCCCTGTGACACTTCATTGTGTTCTGAATCACGCATTTTACGTTTGACAAACGAAAATAATTTTATTGCACACTTTTTTCATTTTATTGCGGCGTCATTAGGAAAAATATGAAAATAAATCATTTAAAACTTTTAAAACGGAAACAGGGATCATCTTAGCTGAAAAAGACTATAGTATGTATTTAAAAACCAATACGTTCAAATAGTTTACATCGTGTATTATGTGGTAAGCGCTTAGTCTTTCTTCTTAGTTTCTTAAAAAATAATTTCTATTCTTAAACAGAATGCAATGTCTCCAACTGCCCCATTAATCTGCTCGCCAGTGTATTACGTAATATTTGAGGTAATTGATCGGCCGTCCCCGGCACCGCTCGTCGGAGTTCTGTATCGCGTTTTTGTTGGCTATTGTCTTTATATAATGAGGTTGTGTTTACCATAACTGCAGTGGTAAGAGGGCACTATTTTGTACACATTAAAACCTTGTGATATCAAACAAAGGTGAGATGTGATTTTGACACGCTAAGCCTGTGTAAATTAGATCGGACAAGTCGACAGCACAATTTTTTACTAGGTATTAAGTAACTGTAGCTCAGTGGTTACCATGTTCAGAGGGCCTACCATGAGTTGGCTATCGAAAACTTACTTACGTTAAAAACCTATCGAGTTGTATTTTTCATACGGCCGATTTTAGTTCTTCGCGTAACCACCAGCGGCGCTGTACAAGGTTTTCATACACGTAAGTTTTAAACCCATGGTAGCCCCACAGGCAGGGTCGTGAATGAACTGTGAAGAATGTGTCAGTGTATCACTGTCGCCCTACAACCAGCGGCTGAGCGGGAGGATCCCGGGGGTTTTAGCCGGTAGGAGTCCGGCATAACCACAGCACTCCCCGGCGCTGTGGTATCCATGAGGATTTCCCCCGGACGAAAAAAAAAAGTCGTGAATGAATTAAAAAAAAATCGAAACTTACATTAGAGCTCTTAAAAGCTCTGAAACTACAAAAAAAGACGTGTGGCACTCGGGGACTGCCGCGGTATAGCTATTGCATAGCATCGTCCGATTTCGGAGCAGCTCGTCTCGATTCGTGCGAGTTTCGTAGACTCGTACAATACGTCTAACCGCGCGCACACAAACACCGTGCCGAAGCCTACCGAACTGAAACGACGTTAGACGATTGTGAGGTTTTTTTCGTTACGGAATTTCTTGGTTCGGTCGCCGCGCTCAAAGCCCGCGATAAAAGCTATGCAATAGCTTAAAAATAAAAAAAATTGGTATTAAGTAATTTTATAAACAGGGAGGCCCAAAAAAGATGCAGTGACGATTAAGTTCAACTATCAATTAAATGGCAAGTCCTAGCCTTAGATATAGAGCAGTGGGCAGGTTTAGAGGAGACTCTTGCCCAGCAGTGGGATGACACAGGTTAAATAAATTAAGTAGTTATAATAGTATTGTGGTTGTGGATACCACGTCTCGGTAAACGTAGTGTAGGACGCCCGTAGGCCAGTAGAGCTACCATGAGTTTAAAACTTACGCACTCGATATCGCCTACGTAAATATGTCTATGAAAAACTTGTACAGCGCCGCTGGTGGTTACGCGAAGAACTAAAATCGGCCGTATGAAAAAAACAACTCGATAGGTTTTTAACGTACCTACGTAAGTTTTCGATAGCCAACTCATGGTAGGCCTTCAGGTGGTGTGACGAACTGCGCAGGACGGCTGGTAGGAGCTGGATGCGAGTGGCCGAGGAGAGGGAGAAGTGGCGTGCATTTGGGGAGACCTATGTCCAGCAGTAGACAGGAATGGGCTGATGATGATGATGAATAGTATTGTCTATTATATGTGCGATTAATTTTACGGATTAAACTCGGGTGTATTGTTATTTTAAACATAAGTATTATTAAGGAAGATTCGTTTTTTTTCAAAGAAGTTTTAAGTTTAAATTTTAAGAAAAATAAATTTTAATTTATTATTTTGAAATGTTAAGTGGTACTTGCGATTGTAAAGTATTTTGAAGTAAAATCGAGGTTGGTCAGTTAGGCCAAAAAAAACTTAACCTTTTAGGTTACTACTAAAAGACGAATTAAAAAAACAAAAATAGACAAAGATCTGTAATTTATATTTAAGAGTTGTGGATTTTAAATCAACAAAATAAATAAATAATTTGAGGAGTCAGTATTTTTTCTTAATTTTTTTTTATTAACAATCAAAGCAAGAAGAAATATCTATACCTATGTAGAATGTACTCAGTTTATGAAAACATTTTGAAGTAACTACTTTTTCTGCGTCGGTCTACTGTTCCGCCGTGACCGAAATCCCTTTATGGAGGATATAATTATTTATTTACGTCGAAGTAAGTACCAGACAGGTTTGACCACTTACATAGGTTAAATCGACGGTCCCTACGTATAATCACGCAAGTGGCACTTGAGGGATTTGCATGTTTTTATTGCAAAACCTCGAAATCAACATAGACTTTCATTTAGTTAACACAGAATGTCGAAAATGTGCCTAAAACATCCTTATATCGATGCACGACAAATTACTTAACTACACTACCACCAACGTAAAAATACTTAAATGGTAGTTAGGGTGTATTACTTCGGAACATCGCCGCTATACCCGCCCCCGCTGCCCCCGCAACTGCCAGTTAAGCGCTTTTGCGCCCGAGACGGCCTAGGCTTATATTTTTCTGCCTTAAGATTGTTTTTTAAACGATATTTCGTAAAATTGCTTGTATTTTTATGAAATCAAACAAACTTTGAACATTCCAAAGCCTTTATCACGATGTGGTAGTTACGTTATTTTACGTAGGAAATTTAAAAATCATTATGACTTATGTGGTAGTTGTGTAGTTTTACACCGGAGAACCAAAATCGATGTTTATACTATCTACCAGATGGGATGTTTTTCGATGGAAAGTGTTATTTTAGTCTTGCTAGTAATTACCAATTACGTTATTTTACGTCGGAAACAGATTTAGTGACTGGGTGTGATTAAAGTGTTTGGGGTACATATTTTGTTTAATAAATTGCTGTGCTCAGCAAAAACATATTAATTGTTTAATAACCATTAATTTTGATACTTATAGCTTTACTTGACCCGGTTGTTTTATAATTAATTTTATTTTAAGACATTGAAGATGATTTAACCGACTGTGAGGCCATATTTTGTGTAGGAAAACTAGTTTCGCAAATTGATTAAGGTTTTAAAAGCTTTCTTGTTTGTGATAATTATAGTTCAATAACCACTACCACAATCATGAAAATTCTTCATTTAACAGCGCAACTGAATAAAAATTTGTTCAGTTGCGCTGTTGGTCATCAAATATTTAGTTGTATTAGGTAACAGTTATAATAACTGCATACGTCATTTACGACAGACCTCAGATTAAATTACTCGACCCTCCTCCGGGCAACTTCAAAAAGGAGACAACCCAAGCACTGTTATTCTCAACTAGGTCCTGATGACATCACGTCAAGATTGTCCTGATGACTACACGATTAGACGTAGCCAATTTTATCGTACTACATTCAATAAAATAAATATTAACCAAACACAAGAGTAAACGAGTTTCTGGAGTGTAGACCGCGTCTCGGCAAACACAGTGTGGGATGCCCTCAGGCCAGGTGAAGTGACGATTTACCCAGGACGGCTGGTGGGAGGTGGATGCGAGTGGCCGAGAATAGGCGGGAGAGGCGAGCATTTGGGGAAGCTTATGGTTAACAGAAGACTAAATTATAGGCTGATTACGACTAAGAACCCCACACCCTTCTAACTCCTCCAGTCAATGCTTTAAGCTAAAGACGTCTACGTCTTGAGTAGGCGGTGCCAATGTCACGGTAGGAGAGAGTTAGGCCAATAAGAGTCCCACATATTAATAATGTGCTGAACATACATCCAGAGAGACATTTGGAGGACAGAGACATATTTGCATCGAAATGGCATTCTGAAAATGCCTTCTGAAAAAGCAAGATTAAGCAGATTTTTAAAAATTGCGTCAAAATGGAATTTTTTTAAGAAAAGGCTTCTTATCGAATTCAATTTGTACATATTTTGGAACATAATTGGACAATTGCACTCCTCACAACCTTAGAAGTAGTTCATTAGAGTGATAATGGCACGTAGTTCATCCAATCGAAACTTTATTCGACAAGAGCGGCTGGGAGGAAGATGGTTTTGAAATCATTGGTTTTGGACTCTGTGGTTGCTGATCTCAATAGTGGTCATCCAACTGCACACAATGTCCTAACATTTATTGTAGTACACAGTTCTATTTTCTATTCTCGGTTAATCAGCATTCATATACCATCCTTATAGACCAGACCATACCATAGACCACCGCCTTATCATGTTTTCCAATGCATGCTCGGCTCGTGTCTCAGCCAACTCCCTGACTCCAGGCCGAGAAATTATTAAACACAAAAACGCTCATGATTTCTCAAAATTTGGCCTAATCCGATACCAGGACCCGATAACTCTCGGTCCTTACTCGGCGCTTGCTACTAATACACCAACGTGGCAGTCGAGGAGGTACTGTCTCAACTTTTGGTTAACTTATTTATTCTTAAGAACAAAATTGGCAAGATAGCATATTCTAATATGCTTCTTAAATCATCTAGACTTAACAGACGAGGGTCATATACCGTTAACGTTAAGGCGTTTTTTATTATTTCTATACACCGTGAAATTTTAGTGGTTGTTTTCCAGTAGAAGAACGATTTGACTTTAGTAGTACCTACTATCGAATCATGCGAGTTATTTCTTGGAAAAGTTTTTTTTTTCAAATTTTACAAAAATATTTTTTTTATTTCAGAAGTACGTACTTTTAAGAGGCGTGACGTAATCAGGTACTGATTGCCGCTTGAAAATTATGATTAGAGCTAAAAAAGATCTACCCCCTAAGTAATAAAGCGTTTCGAGCGTGATTTCGAGTTTCGTTAAACCGGTATTTATTAACTAAAATTTAAAATTAAAATAAGAAAAAAAAACTACTGTAAAACCTATTTTAGTACTAGGAGAATCAGTTTACTGCGGCAAAACAACCACTAAAATTTCACGGTGTGTATAGATACAAAACCCAGAATCCCGTATGTGTATATTATATTCGGCGTAAAATTACCTAAGTGGCAGTTAAAGTTATGGTCGATGTCTAATATCCCCTGTAAACAATAGGAAGTACCAGTTACGTCGTTTGTAGTGTGAGTAATTCCAACGTAAAAGTTGGTAAGTGATAAATAGTATATAAATAATAATCCTATTAATTTTATTTGTAATTTGTAAGCAAAAGAGCTCTTATTTATTCAGTGTTCCAAATTTCATAGCTGTAGGAATAATAGAACACGAGTAACACATGTTTGAAACTTCAAAGCGCTCTCCTGTAAAATTTAGGTTTTGTAGATACGGTATTATACGTTGGGACCGTCGAAATATTGTAGCAATAAATAAACCCTAGAACACATTTTAGTTAACAAAGACAGGATTTTGCTCAAATACTTCTCCCAACTCAAGTCTCAACATCACATACATTGATTTGATCCTATGGTAAGTACCTAGCTTAAGAATTGTTACGGATATCAGAATCAACAGTTGATACACAAATTTACTTAAATGTATTTAATAACACACCCAAAAACGGAACAACCCCCGATGTTCGTCACACAAATAGTTGTCCCGGGTGGGAATAGAACCCACGACTCTCGGAACTGTTGTTAGTGAGCCAGGGTCACTACCCACTGTTCAACCTAGTCAGTCTTTCATGACTTTGGCAGGGTGTGATGGAAAACCAACATGGTGTTAGAATTAACCAATGAGATATCAGGTGCAGAACCGAAGGTTTATTGTGGTTTCCGAGACACAGAGGAGAGCATTGTAATGGTTTAATGTTTTCCAAGACACGGAATTACGTTGTCCAGACTTTTGGTTGTAGTATTTCGCCGCCAATGTCCTGATTTTTCTTTGACGACCTTCTTTTAGCAAGCACTGTAAAACTAACCCTAAGGCCCAACCCGGCACTAATCTAAAGGCTCTTGGTTTTTAAGCATCGCTTGCCACCAATTGAATAGAGCCATGTCAGAGGCCTACGGGCGGCTTAAACTCTGACACCAGGTTGTTCGTTCATCAACCAATAAACCAAAGAGGTTTTCAACCACACACTTCAAACAATTACTTATTAGCCTATCCTCAACTAGGGCGATCAGGCCTTAGTCGACTACGCTGGCCAAGTGCGGATTGGTCCACTCTTCACAGGTTTCTTCACGATGTTTTCCTTTAACGTAAGAGTGTCGAATAAACGTACATAATGAATTTCAAATTTAAAAACACATCACACACATCGGTACGTGGCGGGGTTTGAACTGGCTACCTCTCGTATGGACAGAAACGACCAACCACTCTTGCAAAAACACAATGAGGTATCTAAACAAAGAATATAATTGAATTCTTCTTCTTATCGTGTGGTTGATGAACAACCTGGTGTCAGAGTTTAAGCCGCCCGTAGGCCTCTGACATGGCTTCACACACCGTTGAAAAATCTCTCAGGTGTGCTGGTTTCCTCACGATGATAATTGAATTGAATAGAATAGAATAAACTTCTATTTATCACAAAATTACAATATGCAGAAAACTTAAACTAATCTTATGTGCTAAAAAGATTCCCACTCAGCATTATGTCGTGCCTCCAGAATGGAAGAAAATCGTATCGAACTACTTCGTCGTTCGTCTTCGAAGTGCAGTGCCATTTGTATACAAAAATAAACTATTACGAGTATGAGCGTAAATATCATTGCACATTACGCCGTAGAGTAGGTAGGTACCTAACCACCGCTAGTTGAATGGGAAACTCGTAATCAATGAGTGCAATTGTTGCAGCGTTGCACACTGCCTGTTGGGCAACAGTTGTTCTCACAACGACAATTCGTTGCTACATAGACCTAGGTACTCTACTTAAGGGAATCTTATCTGGTGGGAAACAATGACGTACCTTGTCGTAGCATTTAAATTCGTTAAGCTATGAGATTATATATAATAAGTTGATTGTAATAAGTAACTAATTAAGAGTTGATTGTGCTAAATCAAGATAAAATTACTGTTTCTGAATTCAAGGAATAGAGACGCAATCCAAAGTATTTACAGTAATTTGAAACCTAACTCTTCATACCTATCGTAGTTAAACAAACAAAACCCACAAGTTAAAAAATACTATATCTATGTCTCTAATAATGCAATTTAAGATGTGAGAAGATACATATGTTTTACAGCATAATTAATATATAAATAAATAATAGATTACATAGTAGATTTATTACACTTACACATAAATATACAAATGTTAGTTTACGAATTGTTGATTTTAAACCAAAAATTTCTTATCTAATACGGGTGTAGAAAAATACATCTAATGTAAGAAGTCCATTTGTTAACTCGTATAATATATTGTAACACTGTCTCTGATGTTGTCGAACATAATTACTTGTACCTAATAAAGAAAAAATGCACTAAGTAGCTTACAACTACTAATTCGTCATCTCCACTTACGAAAACTGGCGGTTCACATACGATTATCACGTTGTTTATAAGGTAAGGTTCTCACAGCCCACAGCTTAAAGTAACAATGGTAATGCATTTCGACGTATCTGGGAAGCGGTGAGAAAACAAGGTGTTTGTGGCCAATTTATTGAAAGTTATCACGGGCTGAGTGTTATTTGTGGCTTGGATTTCCTGGTGGGAAGGAACTTATTGGCAGTGGCGTAACTACAGGGTGGCAAGTCGGCAAAATGCCATGGGCCCCCACCCGGTAGAGGCCCCCAGCCGAAAGGGGCCCCCGGTCATAGGAGAATCTCATCTGCCAACACACTTTAAGATAAAAAAAAAAAGAACGGGGGACGCACGGGGCCCCAACCGATGAATTTTGCCACGGACTTCAACAGGTATAGTTACGCCACTGCTTATTGGTTTTACTCTTTCATCAATAAAAGGCTTTTATTTCCGTTAATGCAGCTAAAGGTAAACAAAAAGTTTGTAAGTTGTAGTTAGTCTATAGGGGAACCTGTTGTACCTAGGCCAGTTTTTGATATTTTTATTTTTTATAAATAAATGATAACCATAAGATCCGTCAAATAGGGAATAATGGAAAGATCAGTTACTCAACTATATAATAAATACATAAAATATGAGGATTTTCGGTAAAGCTGGAAACAAAAGCAACTTTAAAAAAAAAGGGAAAACTGTCCAAGGTACAACAGACCTGATGTACCTTGGACCGTTCCAGTTGTACTTTGGACATTCCAGGGTAGAATGAAGATAAACACTAGCAATTGCAGCAGAGTTTTATTTTTAATATAGGTAAGTACAACAATAATGCTCATACCTGTAATCAACAAAAACATTAATGTAAATAGCAGATTAACAGTTACCTTAATTAATAGTCTCTTGTCTCTTTATTTTGTGTCAATAACATAACAAATGTTTACATATTTAAATATTTATTTTTTGCCTTATATAAATAGAATAAAAATATAATCAAAAAATATGTTTTTATAAGGTTATATTATCTATATCAAAATTATCTATGTATTATCTATGTCCAAGGTACATACTCAGTTGGGGGGCCAAGGTACAACATCATAACAATTTTTAGTTACAACTTGTTTAAACACACTTTTAATTGAGGATGGGTTCTGACAACTATACTATCTAAAACCCTAATAAACTGAGATTATATCGAAAGTAAAAGATATTTTATAAATACATATAGTGACAAATTAAGAGGCCATAAGTAAATTCTAAAAAACGAACTTTTAAGGCAAAAAATAATAAATTACCTTTTTTAACTGCATTGACCCGGCGCCGGCGAAACACAACTAACTTCACGTGAGTCTTATCAAAGCAGGCTTTGACTGCCATATACAATATTATTCTAAAGCGCGGGAGTTTACGAAAAATTACAATTGTCCTAGGTACAACACTGTCCAAGGTACAACAGGTTCCCCTACTTAGTCGGCTTAGTTAAAAAAACCTTTCGTGTAAAACCTACTTAGGTGCGTTAACAAAATGAGATGGTAGTACCACTTTGCTAAAAAAATAAGGACTCGGCGAACGTTATTATTTTCCTATATTATTAGATAAATATTCATCATATTGACTCTTACAAACATATTGATTCAAATGTATCCAAAATATCTATGTGTGACTGTGTCTCTCTGACTGAAGCAAAGCATAAAAAGGTCTCGTAGGGACCCTTGTTAGTTCAAAGGACAGGCAAGTTAATATAAATATCCCACAACGTAAGTCGTTGTACTTAATGATTAACGTTTAAATTATATTCAACCACTTGTCATTCATTTCAAGAGTTGACTTTTTGCAGCTTCGTTCCTAGCATGCCATTAAGGCTGAAGGTGAAGACAGTTATTTGCGAATACCATCTTGATGCAGATTTTGAATTATTATGGTCTCCAGCGGAGCGGACGATTCCGAGTATAGCACGAGTTAATTTTAAGATTGAATTTTGTTTATTTGTTAACATCATTAATTTCAATTTGGGATTCTTCGAAAGATCCATTAACGAATACTGAAAATAATTAAATATTATAGGTTAGTGATGTCATGTCCAAGTGTGTTCATTATTATGTGCCTTGCAAAATAAAGAAACATTTGACAATTTAATCGACACTTTAATTTATGCGGCAGTTTCAAGTTTACTACTTAATCGACAAATCGGCGCTCAAATACCTAGGTATCGTTTCAGTACTTGGCTGTAAGAAAATTCTTACCAGAAGCGCTACTATGAGTTTAAAAGTTACGGACTCGATATAGCCTACGTAAATATGACTATGAAAAACTTGTACAGCGCCGCTAGTGGTTACGCGAAGAAGTATAATCGGTCGTATGAAAAACAACTCGATAGGTTTTTAACGTACGTAAGTTTTCGATAGCCAACTCATGGTACCGCTACTGAACTCTAGCAAGACTATCGTATTTGACGATTGTGTTTTAGAATGCTGACTTAGGTTTCTCTCAAAGATTACCACTAGGGAATCATTATTATATACGGTATAATTTGTCACTCAACCCCATTGGATATTAGGTAGGTATGTTTTTTTTTCATAGTATTCATTTTTGTTTTAATTTGGTGTCAAAACGCTGTCACTCACTCATCATGAAGAATAAAGTGACACCTCGTTTCTTAAAATCCATCAAGGGCGACCCAATGGCATGGACATACTCATTTACTGGAAGTTGGGTAACAATAATTACTCTCAAGCCTAATCTAGACGTACGTGACAACTTAATTAAGTTGACAGACGTCACGTCAGCTGACGTCAGTGCATTTCTAAGAAACGACAGCCGTCAGGCTGACGAATAGGAAGTGAGCGATTGTTGCCACGATCTTCACCCAGTTGTGGCAATTAAATAACTATTAACGGGGATGGGAGAAACGTAACCGATTGGGCAAGCCTGTGGTGCGTAAGAACGCTTCTGTGTGAGCGGCTAGCGGAATATAGATTGTTTTGATTTCAAGGCACGTGTGACAATAGTATTATGTATAGATAGTTATATAAATGTAATTAAGTGTATATTCGTTTAGTTATTTGTCTCCGATCTCTTCCAGAAACCCACAAATGATGCACAATATTTTCAAGATTGGTAGGGACTTGTGGGGTTAATTTTTAATATACGCATGGCGCAAAATGACAAAGTATTTTTTTAAAATTATATACTCTTTAATTTATCAATTTAATATTTTTAGTTGTTTTTTTTTTGTATAAAAGGCTAACAAGATGACCTCACTCCACCTGATGGTAAGCGGTAGTGAGATCCAAATATGAGGTCGACAGGCACAATAGATCATATTGAGCCTGTCGCACTCACCCTGAAGGCCTGCTTAAATGCCGTTTCACGCCCCGCCTGAAGAGCCCGGGATCATAGGAGGGAGGGAAAACATGAGCTGGAAGGGCATTCCATGCCTTAATGGCACGGGGCAGAAATGAGGAGCTAAACCTCTTAGTCCGAGCCACCAGCGCCTGCATTGTATGTGGATGGCAGCGCTGTCCAGCACGTGTCGTTCGGGAGTAGAAAGGGGAGGGAGGGACTAGCTGGAATAGCTCTTCAGAGCATTCCCCATTATAGAGACGGTAGAGAACACTTAGACTGGCAATGTCTCTACGTAGTTGTAGAGGCTCCAGAGTTTCGGACACCTCTACATCACCGACAATACGGATAGCACGTCGCTGCAACCTATCGAGGGCGTCGAGCAAGTATTTTGCGGAGCCATCCCAGAGGTGACAGCAATATTCCACACATGGGCGAACTTGTGCCTTATAAAGAAGGCAGAGTTGCACCGGTGTGAAAAATCGCCGCACTCTGTTCAGGATCCCCAGTTTGCGGGAGGCTGTTCTAATGACGCTCTCGATTTAATCCCGCTGGTTCAGGTCGCGGCGAACATCCATGCCAGGATGCTAAGGCTATCCTGTATTGGTAAAGGGGTGCTCTGAAGAGTAAGATGGGAAAGGAAATTTGCCAGAAAATACACACACCTGTGTATTCTTGGCATTGAACTCGACAAGATTGCATGTACCCCATTCGAAAATGTTGTTTTTAATGCTATGTAAATTTTAAAATTGATAAAAATCACATTCATGAGAGTAGATATCGCGTCTCGTTCTCCAAACTAATTTTGACTGGCTCGGTGGAACACTGGTTAGTGCCCCTGGCTAGCAGTTCCAATATTCGTAAGTTCGATTCCCACACGGGACAAATATTTGTGTGATGAACATCGGTGTTTGTTCCGTGTCTGGGTGTGACTATGTATTACATTAGTATATATATATAAATACATATATAATTATGTATGTATATCAGTCTCTGACGCCCATAGTACAAGCTCTGCTTAATATGGGGTCAGATGACCGTGTGTGGAGATGTCCCAGATATTTATTTGATTAACTGGGTTACCCGTAAGCCATGGATGGTTTCCCCACCGGTAGTTGTCAAACACTTTTGGGTCCGCAAACGTCTTTAGAGAAATATTATACAAAATGGTTGCACCTTAAGTTATATTTTAGCTTCGGGGTAAATCCAGATTGTGTGACATAAATTCTGACCATGATATAATGAATATATTATAAAACTCTTACGTTACATAGGTGAGAAAAATAACACATACAACAAAAATCGATCTGACATATATCTAGAAGGTACCGGCTCCTTATTGAAATCCGCTAAAGAAAAAAAAAGTCGTGTGGCACTCGGGGACTGGCCGCGGTAAAGCTATTGCATATCATCGTCCGATTTCGTAGCAGCTCGTCTCGTTTCGTGCGAGTTTCGTAGAGTCGTACAATACGTCTAACCGCACGCACACAAACACCGTGCCGATGTCTACCGAACTGAAACGACGTTAGACGATTGTGAGGTATTTTTTCGTTACGGAACTTCTTGGTTCGGTCGCCGCGCTCAAAGCCCGCGATAAAAGCTATGCAATAGCTTAAAAAAAAACGGATGAATCCCAAACCCAAAATAAGTAAAATAACACATTTCATTTTGTTACTGTAAAAAGTCAGTACTTATTTAAAACATCCGATAATGAGACAAGGTTGGTGATTGTCGATGCATTTTTGTCGCGGAGCACGGATTGTAGACATTTTGGAAAACTGGCTCGAGCTACCGTCGGGTCAGGGCCAGCCCTAGTTCACCTCGCGACCAAATAATACCATATTTACAATTAATAAGTATTTTACAAATATCTTTAGCAATTCCTTTGAGTAATTTCGCAACATTTTTCTAAATGCAAAGTTTTTAGGTAAAGAAATATAATATAGGGAGAGCATGAAAGACTTCTGCATTACTTTGCAAGGTAACCTAATAAATGTCAATTTGTTTAATTACGTACCTACGTGTTTCTCCCGTTATCACCGGATCAGATCGACGCCTGTCGTTGATATGACGCCCGATACGGCATAATTGTACCAAAGGACCTCCAATAGACAGAACGTACGAGACACAAACAGGTATTAGTGCCCGTAATGACGAGTTATTTACATCACGTTTGTACATCTTCCTATAATCACTGGTAATTGTATCTCGAGGAAACAGACGCCAGCGCAGGTCTCAGACTTACCTACTGATTACGCAAAGAGTAAGGTGTTTATGCTCTTTGTTATACTTACTTTATAGCTTCTGCCCGCGGTTTCGTCCGCTTGAAATCGTCTCTATCACGTCAAGTTTCGGGCGCAGTCTGTTTAAATGGAGCTTCTTCTTCTTATCGTATGGTTGAACAACCTGGTGTCAGAGTTTAAACCGCCCGTAGGCCTCTGACATGGCTTCACACACCGTTGAAAAATCTCTCAGGTGTGCTGGTTTCCTCACAATGTTTTCCTTCACCGTTAAAGCGTCGAATGATGGTACATATGAATTTCAAATTTGAAAAACACATTGGTACCTGGCGGGGTTTGAACTGGCGACCTCTCGCATGGCAAGCAACGGCCTTAGCCACTCGGCCATCGACGCTAAAATGGAGCTTATTTCCCTTCTCGTGCTTTGGAGTCTACCCAAGTAGCATTGCGAGTTCTCTAAGGGCTGCATAATGGTACACACATACTCTTAAGACTGCATAAGAGCGTGTAAAGCGTGCTATACTAAAATTATCCTGCATCCAATCACACATGCTTGTAGATTGATATACATTTCTACCAATTAAAATTAAACATATCATACAGAAATTGGCCTAACTGCAGCGCGTAATGCTGTGAGACATTTATTCATATGTAATTTGCACATCTCTTGAGAGCCCTAAACTCCACATTTTATCGTTGTAAAATAATTTTATAGTACATAATAAGAAATCAACTTCATATCAATCAGTGTTACCGTCAGTTTCGCTCTCACACCCACGACCTTGCAGTTCGAGTAGTTTTTGTGTTTATTAAATTTGTCATTATCTCTGAGGTTTAGTCCCGTGTGTCGCCTAATGAGTTATCATTTAGTTAATTTTGTCCTCGGGTAAATGGGCAATGTCACACATTGAAACAACATTTAATGAACCTTTTGTATTCTATTTTAGTATATTTCTTCTTCCAACTCATCAAAATGTACTGGTGTAGTCATAAGCACTAATGTGTATACGAACCCATTCAAGAAAAAATATGACTGTAGAGAGTGTATAGGTACAGTATAAGACTATACTTTAATACCAGCCCAATAGAGGTATTTTAGAGGGCTAATTTTAAAGTCGCGCTGACCACACGCTTAGGCTGATTTTAGAGTCATCATCAGCCCATATACTTCCCCACTGCTGGGGCACGGGCCTACCCTAAACTAGGGCGGTAAGGCCTTAGTCGACCACGCTGGCCAAGTGCGGGTTGGTCGATTACACAACCTTAGAATTTCTTCTTAGGTGTGCAGGTTTCCTCACGACGATTTCCTTCACCGTTAAAGCGTCGAATGATGGTACATATGAATTTCCAATTTGAAAAACACATTGGTACCTGGCGGGGTTTGAACTGGCGACCTCTCGCATGGCAAGCAACGACCTTAACCACTCGGCCATTGACGCTTTTTTTTTAGAGATTTTAGAGTAGCGCTGACAGAACGATGACCGTCAGCGCTGAAGGTCCAGTACGCAAAATAGGGACCGTTTTTAAGCAACGCTGACCGGTCAGCGCAGATGCCCGATACAAAAATATATCAGCGCCGAAGATCAGCGTGTCGTCAGCGCGACTCTAATATCTATCTTAGGGGTGATAGCCATCCGCTCCCCTGCAAGTCCGGTAATGATGACAAGGCTACTCCAAGCCATCATCGAATTCAGTTAGGAAAAAAACGGTGCAGGTAGATTAATTATGTATGTCGGTAGCTATATGGAACGTTTTTAAATTAAGCTGACCAGTCAAAGCTGTACAAAAATCTGACTGTGGTCAGCATGGGGTCATCATCGCAGGCAGAAAAGTATGTATGCCCATATAGGGAACGTTTTTAAATTAAGCTGACCAGTCAGAGCCGACTCCTAAACCAAAAATCTGACAGCGGTCAGCACACGGTCCGTTTTCGCTATTCTAAAACCAGCGGCAAACATACAAGGCATTTTACTCCTTAGGTAAATGGGTATGTATGTAGTGTATGACGCAAGTTTGTACTTTCCGTGAATATAAAACTATTTACCACTATTGGATTAATGAGTCAGTGAACCGTAGGTTACATTACTCCGTCCTTACATGGGGCCCTGCCGGTCGGTCGCTCAAATTCGACACTTTGCTACAGTTAACATAATACTATACCTTGCCATACAAGGGCTGAGCTTCATAAACAATACAATATTGTAGACAGTTTTAAGATGCACCAGTTTTTTTCGTATTAATAAGCTTTACTAGCTTAAATTAAAACTATCTTCTTATATTCTCGTGTCACAATGTTCGTTCCCGTACTCCTCCCAAACGGCTTGACCGATTCTCATGAAATTTTGTGATACTATTTAGGTCTGAGAATCGGCCAACATCTATTTTTCATACACCTGGGTGATAAGGGTTGTCCACCCTCAACAAGTCGCGGGCACAGCTAGTCTCCTAAATTATCATGGACATCGGCGCTGTTCAAAATTAGTACTTTGGTAATCACTATAGTTTTCCTATTGATGTTAACTCCACCTCAACAAGATTATAATATGATTTCTTACTTGTGACCCGCCCATGCTTCGGTTCGGGTAGGTTTATTATTATACATTAAAACCTACCTCTTGAATCCCTCTATCTATTAAAAAACCTCATTAAAATCCGTTGTGTATTACTTAGTTATGACTGGCTCGGTGGAACAGTGGTTAGTGACTCAGGTTCATAATCTACGGTTCCAAGAGTCGTGGGTTCGATTCCCACTCGGGACAAATATTTGTGTGACGAAAGTCGGTGTTTGTTCCGTGTCTGGGTGTATTATTTAATATATTTAAGTTTATTTGTGTATCCACTGTTGAATCCTGGTTTCCGTAACACAAGTGCATAAGCTACTTACCACGGGATCAGATCAATGAATGTGATGTTGTGTAATATTTATTTATTTATTTATAATTTATTTAAAGATTTAAGCTTACATAGGGACAGACGGACGCCAGAAGCGACTTTGCTTTATACTATGTAGTGATTTATGTGTAACACACCTACCATATTGAAGTCATTCCCTCAAAAAATCTAAATACTTTAATATCTACCAAGAGTTCTCAAGTCATTTCACCCGAAACCCTACGTGGAGTGTTATTGAAACATGCGAACTATGTCTTAGGAACTGGTAGCGAGTTTATAAACTCGGGTCAGAGCTGTTTGTTTACATTTTGACGGGTACTGTGACATAATACGTGACATGGACGCCTCTATTGAATGCAATGGCCGAATCTAAAGTAAATTAAATAACATATGTTTCACTTAAGATGCTAAGCGAATGGCAATCGATACTGTTACCTAATGAAAGACATCAATCGTTCATACGCTATTCCTTGTAAATGTGTGTCTAAAACGTATTTTATTTGACTGCGAGGTAGTGTCTGCTTCCCAAAAATCATGTTATATAATGATGTAGGATTTTAAGCTATTGCATAGCTTTTATCGCGGGCTTTGAGCGCGGCGACCGAACCAAGAAATTCCGTAACGAGAAAAACCTCACAATCTTCTAACGCCGCTTCAGCTCCGAAGACTTCGGTGTTTGTGTGCGTGCGGTTAGACGTATTGTACGACACCACGAAGCTCGCACGAATCGAGACGAGCTGCTCCGAAATCGGACGATGCTATGCAATAGGTCTCTTTTTTATATAGAATGACCTTACTCTACCTGATGTTCAGCGACCGTGAGGTCAACATTAGAGGTTTACACGGACAATAAAACCTATTGAGCCTGTCGCCCTCGCCCTGAAGGCCTGCATATGTGCCGTTTCACAGGCCCCGCAAGTCCGGTGATGATGACGAGGCTACTCCAAGCCATCATCGTATGTCAGTATAAAACAAAACAATGCCTTAAGAGGTGGAGGAAGGAAAAACAATGAGTTGGAAGTTAATGGCACGCGGCAGAAAAAGTTGTGTACCACATGGTCCGGGAGGATCTACATATATAAATTACTTCGGACAGTTGTTATTTTTTTAAGCTATTGCATAGCTTTTATCGCGGGCTTTGAGCGCGGCGACCGAACGAAGAAATTCCGTAACGAGAAAAACCTCACAATCATCCAACGTCCGTTTCAGTTCGGTAGACTTCGGTGTTTGTGTACGTGCAGTTAGACGTATTGTACGACTCTACGAAACTCGCACGAATCGAGACGAGCTGCTCCGAAATCGGACGAAGCTATGCAATAGCTATACCGCGGCAGTCCCTGAGTGCCACACGCCTTTTTATTTGATTTATTTTTGTATTAATAACTAAATAAACAAATACTATTGTATTCCATGAAACCGTATAAAGAAACGATTATGCTGCGTCAGATCGACTCGCGCGCAGACCGCAAACCTGCGAGTATCACTTTTACCGGTGAAATGTGATCGTCTATTGTAATGCTCGCCGCGCGGCGCTTGCGCAAGGTGCAGGGAATAGCAAATCGACGGCCTCGGGCACTTCAAGCCGGCATCGATGGTCCACGACTAAGGTGTTTTATGGATATCAACATTTTACATGGTGTCTACACCTATAATATTATAAAGCTGAATTTGCTTGTTTCTTTGGACTCGTTAATCTCAGGAACTATCGGTTTGAATTGAAAAAATCGTTTTTAGGTGGATAGACCATTTATCGAGGAAGGCTTTAGGCTATATAACATCACGCTGTGACCAATAGGAGCAAAGATACAGTGGAAAATGTGTCAAAAACGGGGGAAAACGCGGACGAAGTCGCTGGCACAGCTAGTACTAAATATGCAGAGAATAATAAAGATATATGTAGTAGGTACCTATAGAACGAATACTTGCGGGGAAAAAATAGTGTGATTAATATATGGTCGGGCTCTAAAAGAGCTGGCAAACCCTAACCTAAGAGCTGTGGAGAAGTTTTGAGGATACCTTTAGAAAGATGATACAGGTTATTAAAAAATCCTATGGATCTATCGTGCTTTTCTGCGGCCTTCTCTGATACCTGTATATGAGTAATGTCTCCTGATAAATTGCTAGCATTTCAAAATGCTTTTTGAAATGCTAGTTATACCACTTATCTACAGGTGTACAACCTTGTTAATTACACTACAGCACCTATTTGAAATCCTTTATATTTATTCATTCTAACATTTCCTATGATATTCCTGATTTGGCATTTAAAAAATATTAAAACTAAGTATTTATTTGTAGTATACGTAATTTATGATTTCTTTACTTGATGAAAGCACTCCATAATTAACAAAAGTTTTAAATCCAGGGTTCCATAGATATTTCTTGTATGTAGTGTGAGTCCATCATCATCTTTATACTTCAAATTACATTTATAAGGCTGTTTTTGGATTCGCGCACGCTAATCTTCGGTGCCGATAGATTTTTGTATCGGGCGCGACCGGTCTGCATTACATAAAAACGGTCCCTGTATCTCTATGCATACTGTAGCGCTACCATGAGTTTAAAAGTGACAGACTCGATATCTCCTATGTAAATATATCTATGAAAAACTTGTACAGCGCCCCTGGAGGTTATGCTAAGAACTAAAATCGGTCGTTTGAAAAAAACAACTCGATAGGTTTTTAATGTACGTAAGTTTTCGATAGCTAATTCATGGTAGCGCTACTAGACCTTCCAGCGCTGACGGTTAGCGTGCGGTCAGCGCGACTCTACAATCAGTCTAAGTAAACTATTTAATTCAATGAACATCAAAAAGTACCAATAACATTACGCAACACAGCCTCGCTTGCATTGAACTTCTAGGAGGCTCTTTTCCACCTAAGTTCACTCAAACCGGTCGTGGAGTGCAGCCGACAGCTTATGATCGGACTTTGATCGGTAAAGGCTTTGTAACCAATAACAGATTGTAGAAAATTATAGTAATCGTTTATTTCTGATGCTTGGGTTGGCCTTTAGTTTATGGTCAAACTTCTAGAAGAATAGATAGACAACAAAGTATACAGAAGTTGTGATGCTCTTAATTGATTAGCTCGATCCTAATTAATCTATCTTTAAATATATTTAATTTTAAATATATATTTAAGTATATTTGTGTATCCACTGTCGTTTCTGATTTCCGTAACACAAGTGCTTAAGCTACTTACCACGGGATCGGATCGATTTATGTGATGTTTTGAAATATTTATTTATTTTATTTATTTAAACACGAAATCATATTCGATTCATTCGATCGGGTGCTACAATGCCGGAGTCGTACAGATTTCAAACTAAAACCCTGTCGTTTATTTATTTATCGCACTCATAAAAGTAAGTACATTACATACCTAATACAGTTTATAAACCCGGTAAGGGTGTCGTAAATCAACTTACCTATATCTAAACACATATTAAAATTACTTAAGGTTTACTTAATAACTTATTTAATTGGGGTACTTAGGTAAGGTTTATCGTTTGGCGATAAAATACAAAAATAAGTTTGTACTCTATCATATCAGACCTAATTTATAAGGTCAAGTCCTTATTATGTCTTCACCCATCAAAAGTTAGGCACGATTAGGCAATGTTGACGGACAAAAATACAAATAAACTCAATTACGTGTCCTAACGTAACGTTTTGCAGCAACAGACGGACGCGCTGACAATAATATAAACTTTCCACACCGATGAGGACGGTTCACTCGTGAACTCTACGCATAATGTTGGAGGTTTGGACTTATCCACAATTGCAATGCGTGGACGGCTGGTAGGAGCTGGATGCGAGTGGCCGAGGATAGAGAGAAGTGGCGTGCATTTGGAGAGGCCTATGTCCAGCAGTGGACAGGGATGGGCGTGGATGATGCGTGTAGGTGAAATATAATCCAAAATGCATTATAGTATTACTAGTGACCCGCCCTCGCTTCGCTTCGAGTATAATGAAACATAAAAACCTTCCTCTTAAATCCCTCTATCTATTAAACCGCATCAATATCCGTTGTGTAGTTTTAAGGATTTGAGAATTAATACGGACATACAGTAGCAAGAAGCGACTTTGCTTTATACTATGTAGGTAGTGAGTTTTGGTAGGTTTCTATGAAATCGTTTAAACCAATCCAGGGGGAAAGCCTACAGGAATCGGTTTCAATGATTGATGTGTAACTGAATTGACGATACGAAACTGTCATGGTTAAACACGTAACGCAACTGACGGGTTGACCCTATGTTGCCTACAATAGTGCCGAAATATCGGGAACTCAATAAAATAAGGAATCATAGCAAGTATAACGGTCATATTCAGTTTTCTAACTATCCCCATAGGTTTAGATAGGTAATGTATCTTGTTTAACAGCTTCGCTTTTGTTGATGGATCAATTTCCACTCTTCTCAGTACCGTCATGGTAAAAAAAAGTTTCGTTCGCCCCCAGTGACGATTGGGACTTTTTATACAGTCATTTCCAGAGGGGACGACCGATAACCTTTTAAATCCTTATACATCATGACATTAACTCGTTCTTTCACCTGTTAAACATACGTTTGCAGCTAAAAAATATTTAATGTGTGTCATATCTGATACAGATAAGACAGCTAAATGCAAAAGTAGAAATGGTCATTGTTAACGTCAGTTAATAATCCCGGATTAAAGAAAAATGGTCCGAATTGTTGAAGATAGGAAGCTCTAGAAAATAAGGAAAGCTATACCCTGCCGTGGAAAATCCATTGTGGTGTTGTCTAATTATCATTTGCGCGAACATCATCAATTAATCATCAATCAATTCATAAATAATTAATCTATAACTGGTTTTGTCTGTACATTGTAGGTGAAGTACCTACTATTATAGGGGACTCTATGGACGCAATAGACATCAAATCATTATTAGAAAACTGGAAGTGTCCGGGATATTTTCTATGTTGTTTTGTGTGTAGTCATGACAGTTTAAAATTATATAGTTTGTTTGTTTGTGCACGCTAATCTCAGAAGCAGCTCAAGTGGTTTAATTGCGGTTTCACTAATGGGTTGCGGTCAGCTGAAGATAAAATTAAGATTTTGTTCCATTTCAATCGGTTCATAATTTTAAAAAGTTATGTAAATTTAAATGCATATGTGGTTGGATATCGTTATGTTTGTTGCTCTTGCAATGAATATCTAACCGATTTCAATGAAATTTGGTACAGATTCACTTTAAAGTGCGGGAAAGGAAATATTCTACTTTTTAACTATTTTAATTGTTTTACAACTTAGGATGGAGTTGGAGGCAGACCCTAGTTTACGGACGTCAATTATAGAAGGTTATTCTTAATTAGGTAGTACCTACATATGTACCTATACGTAAGTTTAACCCACAGAAGTAGTTATATTTCAAATCCATATTTGTATCCATAAGTAATACTCTTACTGTTTAATAACCGCATCTATCAGATTCTAAAAACTTCTTGAGCTAGTCCAACTCGCGCTTGGCCAGTTTTTATTAATACAATACCTATGTTTAAATATTTTTTCACGTAAAGTTACGTAGTACCTACTACGTACACTTAGGTACATAAAGTTTTTATACATATACCTACCTACTCCCGATCAATTTAAAGTATTATTGACACCCAATAAGTAAACACACGTAGTTACTCCATAGACTGTTAATAACTTGAATAAATAAAGAATAAAGTATCTAAGTATCCAGCAGTTGATCAAACAGCCGAGCCGTCTCGTTGTGTCATAGAAGGCCTTCATTTCGAAAACCATTAATACCCTCGCAATTATTTTTTATTTGCCGCGGAAAAATATTTTGTAAACTTCCATAATGAAATAAAAAAAAAACTTACACTCGCAAGACTCCTTGAGAAAATCACGTCTTTTTGTTTCACTTCACAGATCACTGTTTGAACGCACTACAATTTGTTGTTTGCGATTGGTGTGAACTGACAGAAAGCGCGCGAGTTTATTTTGGTTTACAGAGCGTCCGGAACGTGCGATTCGCTCGGCGTCCGCGCGGGTACTGACGTGAGCCGGCTCGTTTCGAATTAAAAGGTGATATCGACGGTCCCAACGTATAATACCGTATCTACAAAACCTAAATTTTACAGGAGAGCGCTTTGAAGTTTCAAACTTGTGTTACTCGTGTTCTATTATTCCTACAGCTATGAAATTTGGAACACTGAATAAATAAGAGCTCTTTTGCATAAAAAGCTAAAAATAAGTTTAATAGGATTATTATTTATATACTATTTATCACTTACCGACTTTTACGTTGGAATTACTCACACTACAAACGACGTAACTGGTACTTCCTACTGTTTACAGGGGATTTTAGACATCGACCAAAACCTTAACTGCCCAATAGGTAATTTTACGCCGAATGTGTATATATAACGCCCGTGTATATTATATACACATACGGGATTCTGGGTTTTGTATCTATACACACCGTGAAATTTTAGTGGTTGTTTTGCCGCAGTAAACTGATTCTATCTTAGTAGTAAAATATGTTTGTGCAGTATTTTTTATTTTTTTTCTTATCTTAATTTTTTATTTTTTAATTTTAATCAATAAATACCGGTTTAACGAAACTCGAAATCATGCTCGAAACGCTTTATTACTTAGGGGGTAGATCTTTTTTAGCTTTAATCATAATTTTCAAGCGGCAATCAGTACCTGATTACGTCACACAACTTAAAAGTACGAAATTTTTCTCACGCTTCTGAAATAAAAAAATATTTTTAGAAAATTTGAAAAAAAAAACTTATCAAGAAATAACTCGCATGATTCGATAGTAGGTACTTCTAAAGTCAAATCGTTCTTCTACGGGAAAACAACCACTAAAATTTCACGGTGTATAGAAATAATAAAAAACGCCTTAATGGCAAAAATATATTTAAAATATAAAACCATTGTTAACGGTATATGACCCTCGTCTGTTAAGTCTAGATGATTAATAATTTCTCGGCCTGGAGTCAGGAGTTGGCTGAGACACGAGCCGAGCATGCATTGGAAAAAACATGATAAGGCGGTGGTCTATGGTATGGTCTGGTCTATAAGGGTGGTAGTTAAATGCTGATTAACCGAGAATAGAAAATAGAACTGTGTATTACAATAAATGTTAGGACATTGTGTGCAGTTGGATGACCACCATTGAGATCAGCAAACACAGAGTCCAAAACCAATTATTTCAAAGCCATTTTCCTCCCAGCCGCTGTTGTCGAATAAAATTTCGATTAGATGAACTACGTGCCATTATCACTCTAATGAACTTCTTCTAAGGTTGTGAGGAGTGAAATTGTCCAATTATGTTCCAAAATATGTACAAATTGAATTCGATAAGAAGCCTTTTCTTGAAAAAATGCTATTTTTGACGCAATTTTTAAAAATCTGCTTAATCTTGCTTTTTCAGAAGGCATTGTCAGAATGCCTGGGACAGACATTTGGATGCAAATATGTCTCTGTCCTCTAAATGTCTCTCTGGATGTATGTTCAGCACATTATTAATATGTGGGACTCTTATTGGCCTAACTCTCTCCTACCGTAACATTGGCACCGCCTACTCAAGACGTAGACGTCTTTAGCTTACAGCATTGACTGTAGGAGTTAGAAGGGTGTGGGGTTCTTAGTCGTCATCAGCCTATAATTTAGTCTTCTGTTAACCACGAGCTTCCCCAAATGCTCGCCTCTCCCGCCTATTCTCGGCCACTCGCATCCAACTCCCACCAGCCGTCCTGGGCAAATCGTCACTTTACCTGGCCTGAGGGCGTCCCACACTGTGTTTGCCGAGACGCGGTCTACACTCCAGAAACTCGTTTACTCTTGTGTTTGGTTAATATTTATTTTATTGAATGTAGTACTATAAAATTGGCTACGTCTACTAACAATCTTGACGTGATGTCATCAGGACCTAGTTGAGAATAACAGTGAATAGAATAGAATAGAAAACTTTTACAGTGCTTGGGTTGTCTCCTTTTTGAAGTTGCCCGGAGGAGGGTCGAGTAATTTAATCTGAGGTCTGTCGCAGATGACGTATGCAGTTATATATATCACCACAATCAAACTGTTACCTAATGCAACTAAATATTTGATGACCAACAGCGCAACTGAACAAATTTTTATTCAGTTGCGCTGTTAAATGAAGAATTTTCATGATTGTGGTAGTGGTTATTTAACTATAATTATCCCAGATTAGAAAGCTTTTAAAACTTTAATCAATTTGCGAAATTAGTTTTCCTACACAAAATATGGCCTCACAGTCGGTTAAATCATCTTCAATGTCTGAAAATAAAATTCATTATAAAAAAAACAACCGGGTCAAGTAAAGCTATAAGTATCAAAATTAATGGTTATTAAACAATTAATATGTTTTTGCTAAGTACAGCAATTTATTAAACAAAATATATGCCCCAAACACTTTAATCCCACCCAGTCACTAAAACTGCTTCCGACGTAAAATAACGTAATTGGTAATTACTAGCAAGACTAAAAATAATACTTTCCATCGAAAAACATTCCATCTGGTAGATAGTATAAACATCGATTTTGGCTCTCCGGTGTAAAACTACACAACTACCACATAAGTCATAATGATTTTTAAATTTCCTACGTAAAATAACGTAACTACCACATCGTGATAAAGGCTTTGGAATGTTCAAAGTTTGTTTGATTTCATAAAAATACAAGCAATTTTACGAAATATCGTTTAAAAACAATCTTAAGGCAGAAAAATATAAGCCTAGGCCGTCTCGGGCGCAAAAGCGCTTAATGGGCAGTTGCGGGGGGAGCGGGGGCGTGTATAGCGGCGATGTTCCGAAGTAATACACCCTAACTACCATTTAAGTATTTTTACGTTGGTGGTAGTGTAGTTAAGTAATTTGTCGTGCATCGATATAAGGATGTTTTAGGCACATTTTCGACATTCTGTGTTAACTAAATGAAAGTCTATGTTGATTTCGAGGTTTTGCAATAAAAACATGCAAATCCTCAAGTGCCACTTACGTGATTATACGTAGGGACCGTCGATATGATGCTGTTACGGATTCGACAGGTTATTGTGGGCAATGAGGTCGTTGCATGTTTTGCTTCGGCTTAGCGGATGTAACTCGCTCACGCCCGACTAGAAGTTGCGCCCTTTTCTAAAGGAAAAAAGAATATTTTATTTGCAATGATGTGGTAACTGGTCTTAAGATAGTATTTAATTTGCAACGATGTGGCAACAAATTGGTCTTAAAATAGTATGAGAGATCACACATTATACCTATTACTAGTATGCAAATGTTAGTCTCATATCTAGGTTAGTCTCATGTCTCATATCTCATTTTCAAACCATTTTTGTACTACAAAAAAGGGCCATCAGATCCATATATGGTATAAGACCGCGCGACTCCCTTAGAGATATTTTTAAAGATATAGATATTTTAACCGTAGCTTCTCAGTTCATTTTAGATTGTATCGTATATGTTCATAAAAACATGCACTTATTAAATAAAAAGTCGGATTCTCACAATTTTAACACCAGAAATAAATATAAGCTTTCCGTTCCAAGACTCAGGCTTCAAAAAGTTGGAAAATCATTCATAGGTTTAAGTATAATATTGTTCAATAAAATTCCGCAAAATATTATTGAATTGCCGTTGTATAAATTTAAAGTCTATATTAAATCTTGTCTTTTGAAAAAGGGGTACTATAAAGTAGAAGACTATTTGAATGATAAGAATCCATGGACATGATGAGCTGCTCGCTTGGACATCCAAGAATTATGTAACTTGTACATATTATTATTTATTTGTAATTAATTAACCTGTGATTTGACATGCGAAAGAATTTCATGAAATCTACTTGCAGAATAAATTATTTAATTTCATATTTCATTTCATTTCATTTCAGGTTAATTCAAATTATATACCTACTATTAAAGCTTCTATACTAATATTGAAATATTACATTCTTTATTTACAGATTTTTACTACCTACTCCCACTCCATGAATTATTTCACAGAGTAGAAACAATTTGACATTAACCATTAGTATTTTATAAACTATTTCTTGGGAAGTACTTAATAATATATTCTGGAAGTTTTTTGAGAGTTTTATGCTCATTCCTTTTATATAAATCAGAATGACTTGGTTGTTTGTACAGTAAATTAATGAATTTAGTCCTAGGCTTACGAAGAGTCATATCGGAATGCATAATAAAATGCATTTGCAATTGCATTTGTAAGGTATGTTTTGACGCCAGTCGAAGGTCATTGATGTGATTATATAAAATAGAATGCATATGGTCAAATCCAAACTACACAGTATGAATCAACCATAGAATAAAGGATTTTTGTTTTTGCACATTACCATCGCAATCCCATGTATTTAAGGTGTGACTTTTATGAATCGACTTCACTTGGGAACTTTCTGTCATGAAGAAGAATCATCATCATCACACACATGATGAAGGCTGTGTAATGTTTGGTACACAAAACAAATCAGTAATCATGTTGACTTTAAGACCTATGTCTGATAAACGACTGCCTACATTAACGCGTTGAGCTTTAAGATACGCTAGAACAGGTTTTGGTCTCAGGGTCCTATTAGGCATTGCGTACATAATAAGTACATAATGGTAATACCAAAGCAACTGTCGTTGCCATTAATGAACTAGTTGCGATGAGCCGAGTCAATGAAAGTCATTGTATTTGTATAATTATATTTTTTCCTTATCGCCCTAGTTTAGGGTAGGCCCTTGCCCCAGCAGTGGGGACGTATCGTGCTGACGATGATGATGATATTTTTTTCGATTTGGGCAAATCCCGTCTCCTTTGTCATAATCGGACAAATTTAATGATGTTTGTGTCTAATTTGGAGGTTCTTTGTGGGAAATACCCGAAATATAATTTGCGGAAAAGTTATCATTATGCTTCTATTTCATGTAATTCCGAAGCACCTATTTCCTTTCCATTTTAACTGAACCTTGATTCTTTCATTCATTGAAATGCAACTTTTCAAAAGCTTTACCTAAATAAGCACAAGGTAACTGGACCAAAATTGAGCGATATTTTTTTTATTTTGAAAAATTGAGAATTATAATTATTTTTAATTAATGAGGTCTACTACCGAAATTGTTAACTGTTTTTGCGTACAAGTTCGTTTCGACATAGGCAATGCATATCGATTTTTAAATTATATTTTATACCACAACAAGATTTTAGTTCACATAGAGAAGGAATGTGAAAGGACGTGATTTCCACCAAGGCAAGTAAGTACCTTGTTTCCACATGCAAAACAAAAAACAATACGACTCATGCAATTTGTGTGGGTAACAAGCTTAAGTGTCTATCTTCAATATTTCATAGAATAGCTCTTTGGACCACATTTGGACATACATAATGTTAAGGAAAAGTATAACTTCATTCTTATGAAGTAACTACAAAAATAAAAGTTTGTAAAAACTAACTAGATCGGCGCAGTGACCCAAAACGAGTCTTAACCTCCGATAAAATAAGTTCCATCTAGGCGGATCCTGCTAATCTCATCCTATACTCAAAATGCCTGTTGTCTGAAATGCATGTAGTTGTCACCTATAATTTAGTTTGTATTTACACTAAATATTAGTCTTTATAGGTCTACACGCGATATTAGGAGTAGCACATAGTTAGCTACTTCCCGCCCGACGTGCAGAGGGGGTTACACCAATCGTGGTCGCGAGCGAACTGGGCGCCGCCCGTCTTCGTCTGCCACAGCGGTTGTGAATTTCTTGGTTCAGAAATAAAAGCTTGTTAATTCTAGTTTGAGTGAGCCCTAACCTAGATATCAAACTTAACTCTTTGCTCAAAAGAAAAAACAGCAATAAAATTATGTAATGTTTTCCGTGATCACACCATAAACATTTTACTACCTAAGCAAAGTGATTAAAATACTAATAACCGTAACACTTAGAAAACAGAGGTCATTTCTAATGACTATTAGGGTTCCGTATAAGGTATGTAAAATATTCGATCTACTTCAACAAGTGGAGTGGAGTACTTTAACTAGTGGTTAAGGCAAGGTGCTTGCCATGCGAGAAGTCGCCAGTTCATACCCCGCCAGGTACCAATGTGTATTTCAAATTTGAAATTCATATGTACCATCATTCGACGTTTTAACGGTGAAGGAAAACATCATGAGGAAACCAGCTGAGAGATTTTTCTACGGTGTGTGAAGCCATGTCAGAGGCCTACGGGTGGTTTAAAAACTCTGACACCAGGTTGTTCATCAACCACACGATAAGAAGAAGAAGACTTCAATAAGACCTACCAAAGCTCGCTATAGATCCGAAACCATATCAATTTCGAATAGTATCGGGCAAAAGTAAACAAACAGACATATTAGTTTAATCATTTCAATACGTTTCATACATTTTCTGAGTATCACTAGATTTAATTTTCCGAATCCAGTATAAAATCGAAATTATAAACAAACATGTATATTATTAACACATTTCCATAACCAAACCACACTTTTAACTTTATTAGGGGTGAGAGCCATCCGCTCCCAGCAAGTCCGGTGATGATGACGAGGCTACTCCAAGTCATCATCGTATTTTTTTTTTTTTATAATAAGCTAACAAGATGACCTCACTCCACCTGATGGAAAGCGGTAGTGAGATCCAAATATGAGGTCGACAGGCACAATAGACCATATTGAGCCTGTCGCACTCACTCTGAAAGCCCGCTTAAAGAGGAGACCACTGCCGCGGCAACAACGAGACAAGGCGTGGAGTCTCGCATTGATATTGAGCTGTGCGGGTCCAAGTTGGCCAGTCCGCTGGACGGAAGGGCCCCCGTTTCTACGGGTCTCCCAGGCCGGCGGGCTGACCCGCTCCGCCCGCACAATGCCGCCGCTAAGACTCCACTGGTCCTCAACTCATAGGTGCTTTAGGACCGATAGGTCCCCGGTGTAGACCCCCGGTCGAGTCCGGGGTCGGGCAAAATTTGTGTGAGATTTTCTGTAAAGAAATTACTCATGAATTTGGCCGTTGCACGCCCGTGCTTCGGAAAGCACGTTCAGCCGGTGGTCCTGCGCCCGATCTCTCATTGGTCATGTCGGATTGCCGTCTCATCGAACTATGGGGGTAAGGGAACAAAAAGTGCACTGTGTTTGCGCGCACACTTGTGCACTATAATATGTCAAGCGCTAAATCAGTACAATATGTATATTGTGGTCAATAAACGTTTTCTTTTGTATTATGTTCGACTACATAATATGTCGTAAGTATCCTTTCAATTTATAGGTACTTTAATGAAGAGCATATAATAATTCAATTGTTAAATTAAATAACTGGAAAATAAAACCGATTTACACTTGACCAAGTTTAATCACAGGTAATTAATGTCATAAAGACATGAAACGAACCTTGAAGGTCACTGACGATCCGATCCATTACAGTAATTTAAATTAAGAGATATTTTTAAGCAAAATGTTGCAAACTTTTTTGGAGCGGTTTCGAAATCGACAAGCTTCGGAAGATAAATATTTAATGATATTTTTTTTAAGACCTGTTAAGGTGAGCATTACCTACAGTTATATTTTTTTAATTAATTTACTTTTTTATAATTTTAAGTCTTAATAAAAATATAGGTACTTATGTAAGGTAACATCAGAATCAAAATTATTTGTACCAACTAGTAATCGTCTTCAGGGACTTACTACTATTGACAAGATTTACATACCATCACAAGTAATATTGAAAGTAATTTCGTCTTAGGGCAGTTAATATTATTACGACACATAACACTAGCATTTTGATAAATAAAAATTCACTAGGATTTCGAGAAAACTGGATGATTTTGCTCGTCCATCGCTTAGACCTTTTTTAAATATATTTTTCGCCCGCTTTGACGGCTAAAATAAAAGCCTAAATTCATATTTTGACTAGCTCCGTGGAACAGTGGTTAGTGACCCTGGCTGGCGGTTCCAAGAGTCGTGGGTTCGATCCCACAAATTTTCAATTCGGGACAAATATTTGTGTGATCATTCGACGCTTTAACAGTGAAGGAAAACGTCGTGAGGAAACCTGCACACCTACGAGGCAATTCAGAGGTTGTGTAGTCGCCGAACTCGAACTTGGCCAACGTGGTCGACTAAGGCCTTATCGCCCTAGTTTAGGGTAGGCCCGTGCCCCAGCAGTGGGGACGTATATGGGCTGATAATGATGATGATTTGTGTGATGAACATAGGTGTTTGTTCCGTGTCTAGGTGTGATTAGGTGTTTAGTCTCTGTCGTGTGTTTCGTCCTGGCCTGGCCACAGCGCTAAAAAAGGTAATGGTTTTGTGTGCAGGCTGTTCAGGTGCGTACTTTCATGTACCCGAGAGGAAAACATAGTACCTGAGTAATTCACCAGATACACCCCTTTTTTGTGGCCGGGACCCAACGTAACCAGTCGCCCATAATACAAGTTCTGCTTAGTTTAGGGTCAGGTGACCGTGTGTGGAAATGATAATATTAATTTATCCCAGATATTTATACCGCGTGTAGAAAAAGTAAAATAAGTGTAATTTTCTGTTACCAATACTATAATGTACTGTGATTTATGAAACGTAATTTTATGAAAACGCGTAGTATGTAGCACTGTATAAACCTCGTGTAAAGCAAATATTTAGCCAAGTGCAACCGTGTAGCTTAAGACGACTATTTACAATCAACAATAGGCTGATCGAACTGACAATGAGGTTATGTAACATATAATAACCTCTATGCTGGGTTAATTATAAATTGTGAAATATATACTTAAAGCAGGACCCCTTTAAGGTTCTCTTTATTGATAACTTAATTTATTACGTACAGTAGCAATTGAAAAACACATTGGTACGCGACGCTTTAACGGTGAAGGCAAACATCGTGAGGAAACCAGCACACCTGAGAGATTTTTCAACGGTGTGTGAAGCCATGTCAGTGGCCTACGGGCGGTTTAAAAACTCTGACACCAGGTTGTTCATCAACCATCCGATAAGAAGAAGAAGTAGCAATTACAACGGTAGGTAGGTAATATTAATATTATTGCATATTATTGAATCAAGTAAAACGCGAAAGTCTTAATATTTTTTCACCATACCAATTTATATATTTAATTGACTGGCTCGATGGACCATTGGATAGTGTCACTGCCTCTAGCGCCAAAAAGAACTGGGTTCGATTCCCACTCGGGATTAATATTTGTGAACATCTGTGTTTGTGACGTGTCTTCGTATGTTATTTAAATATTAAAGGAAGTATACTTATTTGTGTACAACCGTTGTTTGTAATATCCGTAACGCAAGCATATTACTCGGGAATATAATGTACTTATATTATGATGTGTGATGTGTGATATTTATTTTAAGAAAGTTTTGTTAATTTTTTAATTCAGTCAGGGGATACCAGTCACAACTATCTGTCCGGTGGTTGGTGAACGGAATACGGGTAAGCGACCCCGGCTCCTCGAGCTACTATCGACTCAGTCCAAATCATCCGAGGCGATAGTATCCTTCCTCCCCTTTTCCTTCCCCGTCATATATCCTTGCTACTCGTGGGAACGCAATGACCTTGTTAAAACAATGCACAAGGCAGAATGGCGGCGACGTGGTCCACAACCCGTCACGTCACGTTTCCCACAGAGGTGAAAAGTGGATCGCTGGAAGTGATCTCTGCCTACCCCTCTGGGAAAAAGGCGTGATTGTATGTATGTATGTATGTATGTATGTAGTTTTTTAATTATACAATACTAAAATGAAAATATATTAATCTACAAATAATAAGTACTAAATTTTTATCGGTAATTAATTTTTCGCCATGGCTGTGACTGGAACGGCCCTACAACGCATTGTTGGGAAGACTTTGTTAAAGTAAAGCTAAGTTAAATTAAGTTAATAGCTAATACATAATTACATGAATACTGAAAATAAATGTGTACCTTTTTTTTCTTGAATACGATTAATTTCTCAAGAATTTGGCGTCCTCATGAAAATGCCGCCCGGGGCAAATGGTTATTCGGAAGCTATAACACAATTTAAAGTATCTCGATCAATACCAACCGATCGTCACATAAATTAAACATTATCTTTATAGTAGATACTATATTTTTTGCAATGTTTTGAAAAAGATACTATTATTCTTCAAAAAAGATGACCACCCTGCATTACACATACGGTTGCCCCCATGTGTAGTGTTGGTATTTTGCCCAGGGCCCATCACACAACTCTTGTCTTATAAATCTAGTTCTAAGCATCAAAACTCCCTTCTTACTCCTTCGCCCTTGACCCAAAACCAATCTGGCCACGCTGAAAACCGCTGTTAGTATGAGTCCTCTTATCATTATCAGCGACGCCCCGTATCAGGTATCAAGATACACATATAACTGATAACATACTATGTGAATCATTTTGCTGACAAAGGGACGCTGTGTGAACGCAATTTTATTGTCTATATTTCAATTTTGTATAAAAAAAATACAGTTACCTTCTAAAAATATATCTCTTGTGTAAAAAAAGTGCGTCAAATAACATAAATATGAAAATTACCAGTGAATATTAATCATTTAAAAAGACTTTTGGTTACAAGTGATATTTTCTATAAGTGTTAGATAAAATTCCTTGATGGATTATTTATTTGTGATTCCGAGAAAGTCGTCAAGTGTGACCGATTGTAACTTGATTGCAATACCATACAGAGTTTTGAATAATGCAATTTTAAAACCAGTTTTTGTTGAAATAGTTATGAAATGTAATGTTTGAAATTATTATGATATCGTATCTTATGTGATAAGCATCTTTATTGCTTAGAAGTTATGCTGTTGTAATAGTCACTAGTTATAACAGCTTATTTTAATAAATACCTAGTCCGCTTCACGCGAAGTAACTAGCTACAGTAAAGTGGAAAAACTATTAAATAGATGAGTAATCTCTAAGTAGACTCTATAAAACAATAAGCATTTGTTCTATTAATCACTTGCACACTTTAATATTGTGGAAAAACCATACAATTCGTATTTTCCTTAATTAAATAAAAAAATTAGGTACCCATATCAAAGATCATTTTTAGATCAAATTCATTAGGTCAATTTAATGGTTTCCTTATAGATTGTCTTCCATAATTGATTAAGTTCTTCTTTAGTTACAATCTTAAAAAATCTAAATCGATAGACACAAATTCGCCCTAGTTTAGTAGGTATAGGAGTGTAGCCCTGGACTTGGACGTTTATGGCCAAATAATATAGAGATAGAAATCGATCCAATTAACAAGGACTCAAAATGAACCGTGACAAAAACACCATGTGATAAACCCAAAAAAAAGTGATTTGAACTGGAAAAACTCCAAAGTGGAAAAGTTAAAACGCTTGCTACGGCCAGACAAGATGAGTCTACCCCACAAACGAAGTTCTGGGATTGGAGAAGTCACGAGGGGGGGAACCGCCGCCCGAGTAGAAAGGGACAGTCAGTGCTACTTCTGCAACGAGATGTTCACGCTGGGACAGCTGCAGGTAACTAGCTTGATGATTTTTATATAAATAAATACCTAAATAAATATAATAAATATTTCACTACATCACATACATCGATCTGATCCCGTGGTAAGTAGCTTAAGCACTTGTGTTGCGGAAATCAGAAACGACAGTGTACACAAATATACTTAAATATATTTAATAACACACCAGACACGGAACAAACACCGATGTTCATCACGCAAATATTTGTCCCGAGTGGGAATCGAACCCACGACTCTTGGAACTGTAGGTACAGGTCGGTTCATGGAAGTTGACCACAAATGGCGGCCGATGCGCATGTGTGCATTCATGAAGAAAATACTTAATACAAAAAAATATTTTATTGTAATTGAAATAGTATAATTAATTGTCTAAACTTATAATATACTTAATATACTCGTAATTATTGTAGGTACACTTATTTAACTTATTAACTTTAACAAAAACAACGATAACTTAACAAAACAACGAAAACTTAACATGTCACAAAAAATATGAAACAAATATCTTAAAGCAAAACACTTTTCTTTTCAATTGCACTTGACTGCGCTGACAGCGTGTCGATGCCGCAATTGACGAATAGCGATTGAGCGGCCTGCTGCAGTCCATCACGCGGCGCGCACGCACCAATAGCGTCGCTCCAGTCTTGACGCATTCCGCCCGCCCCTTACCCCGCACCTCAACAGGGACCTAAAAATCGCTTTCTGCGCATTGGTCATCTTTCGTGAACCAAACTGTAATGAACCTGGGTCACTAACCACTGTTCCACCGAGCCAGTCAGTATATAAAAAGCTTACAAGACGACCCCACTCCATGATGGACACCTAGCGGTAGTGAGATCCACATATGAGGTCGACATGCACAATATACCATATTGAGCCTGTCGCAGTCTCCCTGAAGGCCTGCTTAAATGCCGTTTCACACCCCGCATCATGAGCTGAAAGGGCGTTCCATGCCTTGACACGTGGCAGAAAAGAAGAACTAAGCCTCTTAGTCCAAGTCCTTCCTATGATTCGCTTACCATCGAGGGGAGTGAGGTCATCATGCCTATTAAAAAAAAGAAGGTTAAAAAAAAAGACGTGTGGCACTCGGGGACTGCCGCGGTATAGCTATTGCATAGCATCGTCCGATTTTGGAGCAGCTCGTCTCGATTCGTGCGAGTTTCGTAGAGTCGTACAATACGTCTAACCGCACGCACACAAACACCGTGCCGAAGTCTACCGAACTGAAACGACGTTAGACTATTGTGAGGTTTTTTTCGTTACGGAATTTCTTGGTTCGGTCGCCGCGCTCAAAGCCCGCGATAAAAGCTATGCAATAGCTTAAAAAAACAATATCAAACTCTGGGAGTGAGGTCTACACTTGGCCAGGGTGGTTGATTATGGCCTCATCACTAACCTTGTGGGGAATTACTTATTCAGCAAATGTTTCATATTGCGCGTATTATAGAGGTCATAAGGCAATCGCTTTGCAGTAATGATTTGCCCTGCACATATCTTATTATAATTATTAAAGTTAATACAAAATAAATATCTCTGCCACGTCATATAGGGGAACCCCTTCAAGTTGTATCTGTTTCTTTTTAATACAAAAAGTGTATTTGTAAGATTTTAGACTTTCGCGTTCCATTACACTAAAATTAGTCTTTATGGGTCTACACGCGATATTAGGAGTAGCAAATTACTCGCGACCACGATTGGTGTAACCCAGTCGAAACGTCGGGCAGTAAGTAGTTATGTAATTTGCTACTCCTAATATCGCGTGTAGACCCATAAAAAGTGTATCTTAAATAATAAATACAAATACAAAATATCAGTTTCATTTAGACGATATAATATCTGCACTAACGAAATGTTATCATCAGAATCCAAGGGCAGCTCATCATAATATGACAATAGGTACCTTTGTATTGCGCATATCTGTGTTTAGCTTTGATTAGCCAAAACATAATACATTCCGGAAATTAAAAATTAAACTGCTTATATCCGAAATAACGAGTAAATACCTACTGATACATTTTTACGTGTTTTATCTCTCCACCGTGAAATTTTCGTGGTTTTTTTCCCGTAGCAAATCGATTTACCATTAGTAGTACCTACTATCGAATCATACTAGTGATTTCGTAAAAAAAAAAAATATTTTTTTAAAAAAAAATATCCATCTCGAAAGTGTAATAAGCGATAGTTCTTTTAATTGATGTGACGTATACAAGTTATGCTTTTCTCATAAAATTGACGATTAAAGCTAAAGAAGCTCTACGCCCTTAGAGTAGATAATAATGTTGCAAGTTTCATTTATCCCTTTCGTAAATCCGTTATTTATTTATTTGAATCAAAAAACCTCACAAATATATTTTACTACTAACATAATAATCATTTTAACGCGGGAAAACAACCACTAAAATTTCACGGTGTATAAGTATATCCATCTATACCAAAATATAAATTAACTTAAACTGTTATAAAGTATTTTTAACATTTCTTGAAAACAAAATAGTTTTATACATGGTGGCAACGTACCTTTGAAAACTGAAATCGTCCGGGATATTTACCATGTTGTTTTGTTTTAATGAGCTTCCGATATTTCGGCACCGTCCCGTTTCTGTATCCCGGACAATTTCAGTTTCTTAATATACACACATTAAAAAACTGAGAAACTGTACCTTAGAACTAAATATAAGTCTTTATGGGTCTACACGCGTAATTAGGAGTAGCAAATTACATAGACTTACTGCCCGACGTTTCGACTGGGTTGCACCAATCATGGTCGCGAGCGAACTGGCGCCGCCCGTCTTCGTCTGCCACATCGGTTGTGAATTTCTAGATCCACCCCCGAACCAGCACTAATGTCATTTGTACAGCTACCCACATTTGTCCGACACACAACACTCACTGTACCCGGGTTTATTTTAGACGTAACATTCCGCGTACCTTAGAAAACTGAAATTGTCCGGGACCATGGCAGTTTAAAATTATATATTGACAATGTACCTGTCTCTAAGGTAATATCGATGATTGCTAACAGGAGCATCTGAAGCAATGCGGCAGCATTCTGGAGCAGTGCCCGCTGCGTTGCGGCGCCTGGATCCAGCGGAAGCACAAGGAGAGCCACGTCAAAGACTGCCCGCAGATGGAGAAGGTATAAGGCGTCCGACTCTCAATGGAGATCAGCCGTGCATGACATATTCATCATCATTCTCCTGCCCTACGCTAAGTGGGGTCGGCGCAACATGTATACTTCTTCCACTCGGGCCTATCATTCGTCAGCTCTGTGTCTACTCCTTTCACTCCCATATCATCTCTCACGAAAGCCATCCATGTCTTCTTCGGCCTTCCTCTACCATTACGTCCATTAACATTCATACTCATCACTCTTCTAGTCACATGGCTTTCTTCTCTACTCATAACATGCAAATGTACGCACAAGTACGGACAAATACTCATAGTTCGGGGAGACAGCAATCCGACAAAATCGATGAGAGATCAGGCGCAGGACCATCGGATTAACGTGCTTTCCGAGACACGGGCGTGCATCCGCAAACTTCCTGACTCCGAGCTGAGTAATTTCTTAACAAAAAAAACTCACACAAATTTTGCCCGACCCCGGACTCGAACCGGGTGCCTCTCGGTCCTTAGCGCTTGCTACCAATAGACCGACGAGGCTGTTTATATCATACATACCATTTTAATACCTACAGTATAAAATGTGGTTTATAGACTATGCTCTAATCAATCGGCTAATATGCTCAATTCACATTATTGTTTATTTTTATTAATTTTTAATAATATCTGGTTCAATGAGCTATCGCCCCTCACTATAGACTTTCACCTTAGCTTGAAAAGTACATTAAACAATAAGAGTGTATTTTTTCGCGACCACATAAAAACAATTTCAATTTCACATTAAAAGCAACAATCTCAAATTGAAATAACCAAACTGAGTTTGACATTAAGGCCTGTGCTCAGCATATTATTATGTCGTGAATTTTCATACACATGGACAATTCTTTACAATTGATGTATAATTTAGATAAATTTCATAACTTCATTATGAAACATTTCCCCACTAACAATAGTTTGACGTCATAATCGATTTAAAATAACTTTTAATGTCATGATCAACGATAATTTATAGGTCTTCCGAACAATACTAACGGCTTCACAAATAAAACGCAGAATAGAAAAATGTGTTCTTCTAAATGATTAACGACTTGTTTACGTAATATAGGCACCAATTTTCAAAATAAATTAAAATACGTACTTATCTATCCTAACGTACCTAATACCGATTAGGTAGTGGCTATGATCACGAATAGATCCAACATAATTAAATAACTTGTTAGGTATAATATAATATGAGGGCTCTCCCAAGTTTGTTGACGGTATATCAAATTGTTGTTTTTATCACGTTATTAGAGGTACTAGATATTACTACGAGTATATTATAAGTTCAGCAATCACTAGATTTTAATTATGAATACATCAAATCGTAAAACACGGCGGACATTTGAAAATCCAGGAAATACAGTTGAAGTTTTTTTTGTAATTTTTTTAACGTTTGTTCCCAAGTCACTGGTATATAACTAAATCAATTAATTTAGAACCCAATAGACCATATTGAGCCTGTCGCACTCACTCCGAAGGCCTGCCGTTTCACGTCCCGCCTGATGAGCCCGGGATCATAGGTTGTTTATTTGCCAAAAGAGCTATACTGTTTTACAGCCGTTTTCAAACCTACCTCATCAATGTTATCTATTCCAGACCCGCAAATCGACGTCACCAACGCACGCGCGCCAGGCGGACCCCACACCGCCTGCGCCCGCGCACACATGGTCGCCGCGCCCCGCGCCGCTCGATGACTGCCTCACCTACCTCGAGAAAGAAGTCGCTAACATCAAGTGAGGGCTTTGATATTGACGTTAACGTAGTCTCATCTTCAACCCGTATACCTACGTCCCCACTGTTGGCGATAGAGTAAGGCGATCAGGCCTTAGTCAACTATGCTGCCTAAGTGCGGATTGGTAGACTACACAGAAACTGCACAACAGTAGGCAACTAAAAGTAAATAATGATTTCCCTCCCTCCTTTAAGCCCGGGCTGTTCAAGTGGGCATCGTGAAATGGCATCTAAGTAGACCTTCAGGGCGAAGGCGACAGGCTCAATAGGGTCTATTGCCTCACGACCGCTTACCATCAGGTGGAGTAGAGGTGGAAAAAAAACATCTTCAGTTCGACCCAATAGTTATTTCTTCTTCTTCTAGTTCTTCAGCATATCTGTGTCCACAGCAGAACGTATGCCTCTTGTAGGGACTTCGAATTAGATCTTGAAGCAGTGATTCTGGTCCAGGTCGGCTCTGCCGTCTTTTGAATATCGTCCGACCACCTGGCTGCTGGTTTGCCATCGTTCTGTCTCGCCAGAGCAGAACTCTCTGACTCCATCTATCTTCATTTTTTCGATATATATGACGTAATCATTCATTACCTGTACATGTAGGTATGTAAATTAGAAAAAAACAAACATAAAGATGTAGAAAAAGAAAAGACCTACCATAGTCTATGCTTACCATCCCAGGCTAGTTCTAACCGAAGAGTCCAGCCACCGCGACATCCAGTCCACGGAGCTGGAGACCCTTCGCTCCAAGTTCGTGCTGGTGGAGGAGCAGAGCCAGCACTTCCTGTCGACCCTGGTGTCGCTGAGGGCCGCGGTGGATGACGAGGCGGAACGCGCAGCTAACTGGGCGGCGCAGTTCAAGCACGACTTGTCTAATGTGCAGCTGGCTTTGCAGGTACGTCAATTTTTAAGAGGACTTATCATCATCAATAGGTATACGAATACTCCTGCCAAGCAATTAAGGCCTATTCTTAACTATAGGAAAACGCTAAGGAAGGCTTTTTAACTACTTATCTACTTATTTGACTTCGATGGCAAATATTGGCCAAGCACGGGTTGTTCGACTACATACAACACTAGTAACCACTCGGCAAAATAATGTGGCTTTCTGTTGGTGAAATATTTTTTATAATCTGTTCTGTAGATCCCGAGATTACCCCTTACTATTTAACAAAATACAAACACACAAACATCATTCTTTATAATATTAACTATAGATTAGAATCACTTCATACTGTTTTCCAATGGGCGGATAGAATACAAAAATGAAAATAAGTTTAGTGTTTTTTTTCTATTAAATAAGTAGCATACTATGAATCAATAATCAGAAATATTTTAAGTTAGAGGTGAAAAACTTGTGATTCAATCAAAAGTTTCTAGTTTACAGTTTTACTTTTATTGAACTATCAACATAGCTACTACTATCACAAGGTAAACTCCGTGGCTACTCCAGCAATTCTATTGCTAGATTTGATTAGCACATTTCGTCATTGTCCGTCAGTTAAAAGGAGTTCAAAGAGCTAGCCCCTCCTTCTACTTCTCAATAACCTTATGTAAGATTTTAGACTTTCGCGTTCCATTACATAGCAATAGCAAATTACATAGCTACTTACTGCCCGACGTTTCGACTGGGTTGCACGAATCATATGGTTACGGTACGTAGTTACGTCTAAAATAAACCCGGGTACGGTAAGTGTTGTGTGTCGGAAAAATGTGGGTAGCTGTACAAATGACATTAGTGCTACAAGTTCGGGGGTGGATCTAGAAATTCACAACAGATGTGGCAGACGAAGACGGGCGGCGCTAGTTCGCTCGCGACCATGATTGGTGCAACCCAGTCGAAACATCGGGCAGTAAGTAGCTATGTAATTTGCTACTCCTAATAACGCGTCTAGACCCATAAAGACTAATATTTAGTCTCAATAACCTTGATGTCTAAAACATTTTGCTCGGTCTAGGAGCTGCAAAGCCAGCAACTGTCGACGGTGATGCGGCTGGAGAGTGCGGTAAACAGCATCGTCCACGAGCAGAGAGAACGAGAGCTGCTGGAGCAAGCTCTGACCGCCCACGACAATAGAATACGAGTGGTTAACAACCTTGGTGAGTGGTTTGCTTTCTCGAGGCTTCGAGATGGACTTTTAAGCTATTGCATAGCTTTTATCGCGGGCTTTGAGCGCGGCGACCGAACCAAGAAATTCCGTAACGGAAAAAACCTTACAATCGTCTAACGTCGTTTCAGTTCGGTAGACTTCGGCACGGTGTTTGTGTGCGTGCGGTTAGACGTATTGTACGACTCTACGAAACTCGCACGAATCGAGACGAGCTGCTCTGAAATCGGACGATGCTATGCAATAGCTAGCTATACCGCGGCAGTCCCCGAGTACCACACGTCTTTTTCTTTCTTTCCTCCTGCTTCTATAACTGGTTTTTGTCGAAGACCATGACTCATGCAGGGTCGATGCGCTATCCTATTCCATCTCTTTCCTCGAACCCTCAAACACAGTCTTGAAGTTACTACAGCATATTATTTACTCAGTGTTAATTAAGCCTTTAGTTAGTTAGTTTGGTGCTATTCGCGTGGGGCTCTTCGTGGACTAAGTTCAGAGGTTATGCAAAGACAGCGATATCATGAGTCGTCTTTTGTGTGTCATAAAACTGGACTCCCTAACAGAAATTACAGTTACATACTCCTGGTCGAAGCTTTTTTTCCCTAACTGATTTACGATGATGGCTTGGAGTAGCCTCGTCAACATCACCGGACTTGTGGAGGAGCGGATGGCTCCTCCATTGGCCCTATCTTTTCAGAGGAGGTGATCGAATACATCAAGCGAACTGTGGAAGAAGAGCGGGAGAGGAATGCCGAGAACCGTGCAGCACTAGAAGCCGAGTTGGTGGAGGCGCGCCGGTCTTCGCAGCAGCTGCTGGAGCTCTCCGCGCTGAGGATGCAGATCCAGAGCGCTGCGACCGCTGAGAGACCGGTGAGGACCAGGTCTTGAGCTCTTCTGCACATGAAGCAGGATACCACCGCACTTTTCTGTTGAAACGGGCCGCTGCCGCGCCACTACTGCGCTGCTCCCGTACCCTCAAACGTCTGTGGATTTTGTCGAACAGAAGATAACATCGCTTCTGCATTGTAATACAAAACCGTGGCCCTAAAAAGTACCTGAGACTTGAATTCTTTGCAAACAAATACGAATGCCTATGGGAAAGGTTATGTCGCTATTCTGACGCTTCTTTAACAATAGCACCTGGGTAGCTCAGTGGGTAGAGCGTCAAACACGACATCTGAATATCGGTGGTTCAAGCCCCTATTCAGGCGGGGTCATGAAAGCGAATGTATTCAAATTTTAAATTTACTTCTTGAACAGGTTAATAGCAGCCCTTTCAGACTTCTCCAGTACTTACCAATGCTTACCTTGCCAGGCCATAGACCGGCTATCAATCCTGGAGGTGGCGACAGCAGACGCGCGGGCCGAGGCTTCAGAACACGCCAGCCGCATGGACGTCATCTCACGAGACCTGCGCGCGCTCACCAAGTCCTACCACAAGATCCGGACGGAGCTGGCCGACTTCCAGTCCAGGGTCAATTTTGAGAACCAGGATATGGGCAGTGATAATGGTAGGTGTAGATGAGTGGGTATGCTTGTTGTGATTGCTGTGTGGTTCACTCCCAGGTTCACTTCCTTTTTTTATATAAAAGGCTAATAAGATTACCTCACTCTATCTAATCGTAAGTGGTAGTGAGATCCAAATACTAGGTCGACAGGAACAATAGACCATATTGAGCCCATCTCACTCACCCCGAAGGCCTCATCTACCTACGGTTCCAGGAGTCGTGGGATGGATTCCCACCCGGGACAAATATTTGTGTGACGAATATCGGTGTTTGTTCCGTGTCTGGGTGTGTTATTAAATAAATTTAATTATATTTGTGTCTCGACTGTTGATTCTGATATCAGTAATACAAGTGCTTAAGCTACTTACCACGGAATCAGATCAATGTAATGTTGTGTGATTTTTTTTAGTTGAATGAAGTTACTTTAGTTTAGCGATCTATTAAATGAAACAGCGAATTCAGAAACTCAAAGCAAAAAAGACTATATTATTCCACATCTTACAAGATCGTGAAGACTACTCTTTTTTTTTTTGCAGGCCATTTAATATGGAGGATAGACAAGTTCACAGCTCGCATGAAAGACGCCAAGGAAAACGGAACGGTGCTCAGCAGCCCTCTCTTCCGCACCAGCAAATATGGATACACGCTAAAGGTAACACTAAAAAGCTTTAGAAAAAAGGAAAAAATTCAACTGCCCCACCGCGGCCCGGAGACTCGAACCCCTGTCCTTCTAGGAATCGCGTCCAGACGTGCATTACCATCACACCTGACCAGCAGCTATGTACCTACTGAAGCCGTCGAATTTTTCCCGCATATTACATGTTAAGCCACAGGTGGCGCCATCTTATTAGTGATAGACACTAACAGTTATAAACCGAGAATTTAACATCAAGGAGAGGCTAACTCACACACACATCGTGAGGACCCCCGCACACCTACGAAGAAATTCTTAGGTTGTGTAATCGACCAACCCATCCTTGGCCAGCGTGGTCGACTATGGCCTGATCGCCCTAGTTTAGGGTATATGCGTTGATGATGATGATGATGATTATGAGAGGCTAACTTTCCCCTATATTTTGATGATGATTTTAACTAGTTACAACATTAAGGCTGATTTTAAAATTGCGCAGACAACACGCTGATCTTCGGCACCGATAGATTTTCGTATCGGACATTATAAAAACGGTCCCAATATATCTATGCATACTAGACCTTCAGCACTGACGGTCAGCGTAACTCTTAAATCAGTCTAATGGTCCAGTGCTAGCTTCTCTTTCATCTCCTACTTTCCGATTTTATTGCGTCTTGGGGCAATATCGAGAAAAATTCGACGGCTTTAATATATAGCTGCTGGTCTGGTGTGACGGTAATGCACGTCTGGGCGCGATTCCTAGCAGGACGAAGGTATTTGGGGTCTCCAGGCCGCGGTGAGGTAGCTGAATTCTTTCCAATTTTTTTTACAATACTGGGAAACATTCGAATTTTATTTTTCATACTGTGAACCTGACGTTTCTTTTTTCTTCCGTCCAGGCCGAGCTGAATCTAAACGGTATAGGCAAGTGGAAGGGCCGGCACGTGACGTGTACGGTGCGGCTGGTGGGCGGGGCCTACGACGCGCTGCTAGCCTGGCCGTGCGACCTGGCCGTCAACATCGTGCTTAAGGACCAGCCCGCTAACCGCTCACAGGTAGAGTACCAGATGTAGGAAGCTTTTTCGAAGTAGGTTCTGAGTTTAGACCTCATAAAGTCACAAGTCAAAGTCAAAGTCAAAATTCCTTTATTTATATAGGCATTTACACGCACTAATACGTATATGATATACGTCCCCACTTCTGGACCACGGGCCTACACTATACTATGGCGATAAGGCCTTAGTCAATCACGCTGGCCAAGTGCGGATTGGTTGACTACACGACCTAAGAATTTCTTCGTAGGTATGCAGGTTTTCTCACGATGTTTTCCTTCACCGTTACAGCGTCGAATAATCGTACATACGAAAAGTGTTGATGGCCGAGTGGTTAAGGTCGTTGCTTGCCATGCAAGAGGTCGCCAGTTCTAACCCCCCAGTATCACTGAATTTTTCAAATTTGAAATTCATACGTACGATTATTCGACAAAACGTTCCTTGTAGCGAAAATAATTAAGTGTAGTCTTATATCGACAGGCGATGGACATCGTGAAATCGCTGCAACTCCGACGCAAATCATCGTCAAAACGCCATGACTACGACAGTACAGAAGCTGACGATAAAGCGACCACACGATCCACGGAAGCGCTGGACAAGTCCGTGCTCGAATACAAACGCCAGTACATCTTCATTCCGCACACGAGTCTCGACAAATTTGAGTACACCAAGAATGACGTGATGTTCTTAGAGTTTATTGTTAATAGTTGAGATTGTCATGGAATTTATTGAAAGCTTAAAGTATTGTACACGAATTTAAACTTAGTTCATTAATTACAAAGCAATTATTTAGATGTTTTATGTTATAGGAACTTAAGTTCGCCCACTGTTATCAATTTACAGTTTTGGGGGTAATGTTTCTTATGTATGTTGATGTAGGTATAAGACATGGAATGACAATTATTTAATATTACATTAATTCGTTATTAAAAGCACTTGAATATGATAAAATAGCATTAAGACAATATTATGCGCTAAATGTATTGTAATCTATTATATTCTTAATTTTATAAATAAAACACGAATGACACTTTGTATATATATTTTTATTATTTAAAATTCCAAATACATAGTTGGAAGGACTCATCGGATGAGCAATTCAATTTCAGTACAAAATAGTATACATAATGTAATAGTTAATTAATATAATAGTTAATTATAACTTTAAGACAACAGTTGTTTTAGAATTCTTAACATAGTGGTAATTAAAAAAACAGAAATGCATCATGTCGAAAGACGAATAACGATGTAAAATTAAGAAGGAACGGTGGTTAGTGACCATAGCTGGCGATGGCGGTTCCAAGAGTCGTAGGTTAGATTCCCACTCGGGACAAATATTAGTGTGATGAACATCGGTGTTTGATCCATTTATAAATATGTATGTATGTATGTATATCAGTCTCTGACGCCCATAGTACGAGCTCTGCTTAGTTTGGGGTCAGATGATCGAGTGTGGAAATGTCCCAGATATTTATTTAAGTATATTTATAGATATTTAAAATAACAAATTATACGATAATTTACAAAAAAAACTCTCCAACCAATGGTATATTGGTATGATTATTGCCAAACGACTAAACCTAACATTTTTTTTCTTGGTTGGACCAATTGATTAAATCACACACTTATCAATTAACTTAACTATTCCATATTATATAGGTACTTGGAGTTCAGTACATAGAATTATACATAATGTATGTATGTTGGATATTCGTCTATGACTATCAGAACTTTAAAAACGTATCAGAGCAAAACTCTTTAAAGTATATACTTATAGGCCGGAAGAATTTAACGTCCCTAGGTAGCTAGTAAGTTCGTAAGGCAAACCTCTTACTTAAATTACATCCGACTCAGGACTGATATAAAACCTTAAAACAAAGGTATTTTTCAGAATTATTAAAAAAACATGTACTGGCCTAGTTTTGTGCTTATCCGAAGTACCTAAAATATATTGTGGTTATTGCTATAGAGTATACAATAGAGTATTCAGAGATATGGATTTCATACTTTTAAAGAATAGCGGGGTTTCCTAATACAATCAAATCTGTTGCTTAAAAGGAAACTCCAACCACAATTTTGCTGTATAACATATGTCTTACCGAATAAATAATTTTGATTTGATTTGATTTGATGGATTTCATACAAATTGTGAAACTTAAATTATGAAATCCATATCAATATCATAATATATGAATATAGATAGGTAGATTCCTATGTACGTTAGACATGATATACTTACTAACAATGGTCATTAACCTACTAATTATCACTACCTCACAAAAGCTCTATGCCCGAGGTAAGTATAAATTTTCCAATATTTCACTTCCCAGATTTTATAACTATTTTAAAAATACAACAGCAGTTTTTAATGTATCTTATCTAATGACAGTCAATATTAATTCTAAGTTATATGTATGGTGATTATGGTTGTCTTATATGAGACATGTTATGCTATACTTGTATACCCGCAAAAGATATAGTACACTCTAAACACATGTTTTTAATATCATCATCTCATCACACAAAATTAATTGCTTTGGATCACTAATGCTAACATTATATGTATACCGACTATAGTCGGTATAATGTATATTTATGTTGATGGCACTTATTCAAATGTAATTTTACAACTACCAATATATAATTCGCGTTATTTTCCCTCAATACCTAATAAGTCGCATTTACAAAATGTGTGAAATGTCAGATTATAAATATGTAAAAAAATATACATATATCAGTAATAAAAGATCGCCCGACCCCTATAAAGTATGTTTTGAGTTATCAAGCGATTGAATGTTCGTCCTGGCCCTGGGGACATTTGATACAAAATGCACGTCACTCGGCATCATTGGAAATTAATTATTAAAGTCATTAATGAAGTTTTTGTAATATTGGCACATGTTAGGTACAAAGTAGTTTGTCAATTAATACGAAACACTTTAATACGTTTACAACTCAATTCAAAAAGAGTCTAGCGTGGTTTCCTGTTTGATACCTACATTCTGAAGGTCGAAAAAAAATCAAAATATAATAAGATCTTCGCCTTTCCCGAACCCTAATTACCCAGGACTTACTACGTTATAATGTAGAAATGCACATAAAACAAATCTCGTTTAATCGAAAGATTAAATCAGCCAATCGACATTAGAATCAATCACTTAAAATTGGGGTTGTTCACCACTTGGTCCTTCGAGCCGGATCGTTCAGGTTACTTTAAATGGGGTCCCAACTTTCATGACACAAATGATGTTAGCAAAATGAATGCAGACTCACATAGTGGCCACCCTGTGCCCGGACTAAAGGACAGATCTTACAGCAGCGACTTGTACTGCGCGAGGAATTCCTCTTCTTCCTGCATGGATGCATCGAGATGGTCATTCTCGTCAGTTTTGATCGCCGACGAAAGACGGTGGAGCGCCAACTCGCGTTCTTTGCGCCTAGCAAGCAAACAAAGAACACACTTATTTTATATTTCACTAGCGACCCGCCCTCGCTTCGCTTCGGTATACCTCTATCTCTATATAAAATATTACATTAAAATATAATATTTATTATCAGGTACTTATTTTTCTACGAAACAGATTTAAAGCGAATTCAAAATTCCTTAAAGTTAAAATCAAAGTGGCAACCCCGCGACTTTTTCTAATACTTGCACTTTTAAATTCGTGATATCTTCCGAAAGAAATGTCCGAATCGAATAATTCAAAAAGTTATTTATAGGTACTGAATCCGTCTTGAATATAAAGAAATTTATTTTGATAAGGATTAATACCAAGGTACGAATAAAGAGCTTTTTTCAAGCGGCAACATATAAATAAATTTTTTAGAATAAAACCGCTTACTGTGACATAACTATAATATTTAGACATATGCTGTCGCGACACTTTTTGTAGATATGGAGAGTTCTGCAAAGTCGTAGTAAATGATTTTATTCTATCATCAATAGTTTTCGCAGCGCACGCGATGTAAGTAATTTTTCCGGTAATTTTTTTACACCTTGGGTTACATTATTGGAGTTTTAGTAAGGTTCCTAATTGTTAAAAAAATATAATATAACCTATGTTACTTCTGAATAATGCAGCTTTGTAATGGTGAAAAAAATATTTACACATATATATATATATTTACAGTAGTTTTTGAGTTTATTCATAACAAACATACAAAAATACAAATCTTTCCTCTTTATAATATTAGTGTAGATTAGTGTAGATTAAATCGCGTAGAATAAGACGACAGGTTCAAATAAATACCTTTGACAATAAACGTCAACTCTCATGAACGTAAAAAAAACAAGTTACGTATTTATCGCTTTCCGCGTCTGTCTGTCCCTTTGTATGCTTAAATCTTTAAATCTATGCAGCAGATTTTAATGGTTTTTTTTAATAGATAGAGGGATTCAAGAGGAAGGTTTTTGTGTATAATAATATACCGAAAGAGAAGCGAGAGTGGGTCACTAGTAAAATAATAAAAAGATTACAGATTTTTTCACGACAAATTAAAAACGGATAGTCAGTGGCGGAGTATAGAATTTCATAAGTACTATCGGAGTATTTGGCGGTCGACCACCTATAAGGTGAAAATCGCTTGGCGCTTATACGTCTGTCAAAGCAAGCCCCGCCCAAATTGTGGTCCGAGAGCCTGCAAGAATTTTTCGGTAGGTATATGAGGCAAGCTGAAAACTTGTCCTATACCTTTAATATTATAACTCAACACAAAACCGCAGACCTGGCTGAGTACCGGGAGTAAACCAAACCCCCAATTTTTCTTATTTTAAAATATATTTTAAAATCCAAAAAAATATACTTTGTCAGTTTACCTGACAGGTAGAAGTTCCATCGAAATAATTTGTCTTACAACGTGAGTCTTATTTTTTAGTTATAAATAAACAGATGAAAAATATTTTTGGGGTTTGCTTGAGCCCCGCTACTCACCAGCCAGGTCTGCAGTGTCGTGCTGGGATATAATAGGAGAGGTTCAGGATAAGTTTTCAGCTTGCCTCAAATACCTACCAAAAATTAGCTCTCCTACTATTGGAACGTTTTTGCTTGGATTTTGACAGATTTTCTTTAAGTGCTCTTTCTATTGGCCAGTGGGCGGGGCTATTGGCGTTTAAAGAAATCTATTTGAAAAGTGTACTACCGCCAGCGTTGCCGGTAGTACTTACTTCTTGTCCCTTTTGTGCTTCTTCTGTCGCCTCTTGGGGTTACCTCCAGCGCTGGTGGACGGATTGGTGAGGTCTACAGTATCTGAAATCAACAAAAACCTGTGTTGCAATAAACTCTTATTCAATAAGAAGTAATATAAATAAATAAATATCTGGGACATTCCCACACGTGGTCATCTGACTCTAAACTAAGCTGTGCCTGTACTATTAGGCGTCAGAGACTGATACATACCTAGATATTTTATTAAATAACAAAGAACAATGTTCATCACACAAATATTTGTCCCGAGTGGGAATTGCACCCACAACTCTGCAACCGCCAGGAAGGGTCACTAACCACTGTTCCACCGAGCCAGTCGAAATAAGGTTGATTGTTTGAAAGTGTCAATAGAAAGGTCTAAACGAATAGTTCTATACATGAAAGGCCTAAATAAGTAACGAGCTATTATAGTCCTCAATATTACTCCTCTGGCGTCCATGTAAGTTGATCTCATCTGTGTGGCAACGCCCCGCAATTTTTAGAGATTGAAATTTACACAAATTATGTATTTCCCTTGCCGGTAAAAATTAAAAAAGATAAAATATTAAGGGGGTCTTCATACAATAAACGTGTTTTTTTTTACATAATTGGTACGGAACCTTTCGTGCGCGAGTCCGACTTGCACTTGACCGGTTTTTTTATAGATGGTATCTACAGAACAACTACTGGCGCCATCTATCGGCAACGCGACGTCAGCATGCTCGTCACACTTACCAACGCAATCTACATTTGCACATTACGATCAGCGCCATCTATGTTTGCAATATGGAACTAAAACGTACTCAATGCAAGCATGCTCACTACTCACCCGCAGGCACGTGGCCGCCGCCGGCCACCAGCAGGTCGATGGCCTCGGAGACGCGGTTCCTCATCATCCTCAGGGCGGTCTTCGCTTCTTCAGGGTCGTACCCCATAGCTGTAAGCTGGAATACATTATTAGTCAATTCAACTGGATAAAAGTATTATTCTACTTTATTTCCTAAGACTATCAATAACTGTAACTACATAACAAGGGGTCGGAACGATTTTTATACGATGTCTCAATGGAGATCAGCCAACTGCGCAGGACATATTACAACGCGCAAACACAAATGCACTCTCTGTTTCTTTACCCTCATAGTTCGGTGAGACGGCACTCCGACATGACCGATAAGAGTAGGGCGCAGGACCACCGGTTTATCGTGAATAAGTAAATATTAGTCTATGTGCTAACCTGCATCCGCAACCTATATTCAAACATAGCTAAGTATTTTTGTTAACTTAAGTGAGTAAATGTAAAAAAAACATATTTTACTACTGGTTACCCACGCAAGAAAGAAGCCATTATTATTGCCTCATTATTTTATGGCCGGTTTGGCTTATCTAGGCTTAAAAATGATGGACCTACCTCAGTGACTAGATTTTCATCAGCTTCCACAAGGGATTCAGACGAGCTTCGGGAACCAGTATCATCTGAAGATGCGTCACTTTCGACTAACTGAAATGATACACAAATAATTAATAAAATTGACACAACTTGGCTCTCTTGTACATATTTTTCGGCATGCATTTCAAGATGGTTTAATTAAGTATGAGTTTGTCAATAACTCTGTGTTTTTAAACGAATTCAATTTCAACTAATGTCAGCATTCATTCATTAATTCATTGATTTCGTTAAATACTTCTCTGATACATCTCTTGGGAGCACGTGATATACTAAAATATGTATGTTAGTGGCGAGTAGTAAACTATCAACGCCATCTGTTGGTGACACGTAGTAAACTACTAACGCCATCTGTTGGTGACACGTAGTAAACCACTAACGCCATCTGTTGGTGGCACGTAGTAAACTACTAACGCCATCTGTTGGTGGCACGTAGTAAACTATTAACGCCATCTGTTGGTAGCGAGTAGTAAACTACTAACGCCATCTGTTGGTAGCGAGTAGTAAACTACTAACGCCATCTGTTGGTGGCACGTATTAAACTATTAACGCCATCTGTTGGTAGCGAGTAGTAAACTACTAACGCCATCTGTTGGTGGCACGTATTAAACTATTAACGCCATCTGTTGGTAGCGAGTAGTAAACTACTAACGCCATCTGTTGTCGTCTCACAGTCACTAAAGTCGGTTCTTACCAGTTCCGGCTGCTCCTGTATGTATCGCACAGCCTCGGCGGTTTGGTTGTTGGGCCAGGCGCCGCGGGCATGTGCTACTGTGTCACACACTGCTACTGCTAGACTTATGCAAAAGCGCCATCTCTTGGTGGCGTGTGGTAAACTACCTCGGGAGCCAACGCCATCTATTGTCGTCTCACAGTCACTAAAGTCGGTTCTTACCAGCTCCGGCTGCTCCTGTATGTACCGCACGGCCTCAGCAGCATGGTTGTTGGGCCAGGCGCCGCGGGCATGTGCTACTGTGTCACTCACTGCTTCTGCTAGACTCATGCCAAAGCGCCATCTCTTGGTGGCGAGTGGTAAACTCCCTCGGGAGCCAACGCCATCTATTGTCGTCTCACAGTCACAAAAGTCGGTTCCTACCAGCTCCGGCTGCTCCTGTATGTACCGCACGGCCTCAGCAGCGTGGTTGTTGGGCCAGGCGCCGCGGGCATGTGCTACTGTGTCACGCACTGCTTCTGCTAGACTTATGCAAAAGCGCCATCTCTTGGTGGCGTGTGGTAAACTCCCTCGGGAGCCAACGCCATCTATTGTCGTCTCACAGTCACTAAAGTCGGTTCTTACCAGCTCCGGCTGCTCCTGTATGTACCGCACGGCCTCAGCAGCGTGGTTGTTGGGCCAGGCGCCGCGGGCATGTGCTACTGTGTCACACACTGCTAGACTTATGCACAAGCGCCATCTCTTGGTGGCGAGTGGTAAACTCCCTCGGGAGCCAACGCCATCTATTGTCGTCTCACAGTCACTAAAGTCGGTTCCTCACCAGCTCCGGCTGCTCTTGTATGTACCGCACGGCCTCAGCAGCATGGTTGTTGGGCCAGGCGCCGCGGGCATGTGCTACTGTGTCACACACTGCTTCTGCTAGACTCATGCAAAAGCGCCATCTCTTGGTGGCGTGTGGTAAACTCCCTCGGGAGCCAACGCCATCTATTGTCGTCTCACAGTCACTAAAGTTCTTACCAGCTCCGGCTGCTCCTGTATGTACCGCACGGCCTCAGCAGCGTGGTTGTTGGCGGCGCGGAGGGCGCGCGCGGCCAGGCGCCGCGGGTAGCCCATGCCGCATAGCGCTTCTACTAGCGACGCCCGTACTGCCGAGCCGTCTGCGCACACGCCTAGGCGACGGACCTGCCTGGTGGGATAGTAAGGAATGAGAGTTAGAATGTTGGAAACTTTGATTTATAATAGCATAAAAGTCTATAGCAGTCGCTCCGTACACAAACAAATATAGATTTAAAGACTTGACGCCCACAAATTTTTGCAATACTTTTCTCTCTCTCTCAAACTTATTAATTCTTAATTCCTTTTAATATCTTTCTCTTTCCATATTTATCTCTCTCTGTTTCTATTTAGAATAGAATAGAAGAATTGTTTATTAGTACAAATGTTTACAAATATGGTAACAATATTTCGTTCTCTCTCTCTCTTTTGAGCTGGAAGGGCCTTAATGACACGGGACAAAAAATAGGTACTGAACCCCTTAATCCGAGCCATACGAGGAGATGGTCCTGTATGGTATGCGGATGGTGGCGATGTCCAGCATGTTTCTTTCTACACATCCCCCCTCGCAAGCACCGCTTAGTTTGGGGTCAAATGACCACATACTCCAGATTTTTTGATGATTTTTTCTTTATTTATCCAGCACGTGTGTCCCCCCCCCTCACCTTTCCCGGCGGTGTGCGTCCCGCGCGCGATCCCTGCGCGCGCGCTGGTCGGCGAGGTAGTGGTGCGCGCGGTCCAGCTGCCCCGCCGCCGCGCGCAGCCCGGCTCGCGCTTGACCGCGCGACCAGCCCAGCTCCATCAGGGCTGTCACTGAGGTCTCGTCCACCTGAGATACCAGGGTATTAGAACACGTCAAAGTCAAAGGCTATTATTTTCTACACGTCTGATTCTTTTGTCTTGCCGTGAAATTTTAGTGATTGTATTCCTGCAGTAAAATGATTCTATCCTAGCAGCACAATAGATTTGTGCAGTTATTTTTATTGAAATTGAAAGGCTTTACGAAAGGTATAACCGAAACTCGAAAGCACGTTCGAACCGCATTATTACTTAGGCCGTAGAGCTTCTTTAGCTTTAAGCATCGATTTCATGCGGCAAGCAGAACCTGATTACGTCACATCTTATAAAAGAATAATCGCTTCTCACGTTTTCTAGTTGAAAAATATATATATTTTGAAAAAATTGCAAAAAAAATGTTTTTTTTTTCATGAAAAAGTTTGCATGATTCGATAGTATTACTAAAGGCAAATCGTTCTGTCACGGGAAAACAACCACTAAAATTTCACGGTGCAAAAGACCGGTGGTTCTTATCGCCGTCCAGGCGGATTCCTGAATGTAAGACTTTTTTATTTGAAGCAAGCATTTGAAGAATTATATGAACATCCAAACTAAACATACCCTCAAGAAGTTTAGCTCATTCTCAGCTTTCTCCAGCAGCGCTTTGGCCTCTTCGCGCTTGTTCTGGTGATAGGCCACAATGCCTTGCAGCAGGTATAAACGCATCAGCAGAACTCTCTCGTTTGCTGTTAAAACATTAATAATATTGTTTACATTTTTATATGATGAACTGGTTTTATCTGAATAGATAATTTTGTTAAAAAGTACTTATATGGTCTAGTAGACTAGATGTCTAGACTTTTTTTTATAATAGACAAACAAGATGATCTCACTACACCTGATGGTGAGCGGTAGTGAGATCCAAATATGAGGTCGACAGGCACAATAGATCATATTGAGCCTGTCGCACTCACCCTGAAGGCCTTCTTAAATGCCGCTTCACGCCCCGACTGGAGTCAGACTAGATGGAAATATTGATATATCTACATCTTCACAAATTGTAAGATAAATAAATGTAAAGTTCCCCCTCCCGAACAGATACATAGAATATGATAGGAAGGAAAAACATTGTGAGGAAGCTTGCACACCTATGAAGAAATCCTAAGATAATGATGAAATGCGGGTTGGTCGACTACACAAGTCGACCAATCCGCACTTGGCCAGCCAGGTTGACTAAGGCCTGAGCTAAAAAGAATGAATTAATGTTTGGGATTACATTGACCACATGACTTATCGCGTCTAATGTCAATCCCATCCATTTTATTCCTTTCGAAATTCGTTGTCGTTTTGATATTGTCACTTTGTCTAAGTCCCCTAATCCTCTAGTTTGATTGATATTGACTAGTTTAGGGTGCCCCAGCACTGGGGACAGGCCTGATAGTTTAGGGTAGGTCCGTGTCCCATAAGTGAGGACGTATATGGGCTGATGATGATGATGATGATGACAGTTTTGTTTTGAAACTAGTATAGACGTTAACGATCCATTATCTTAAATATGCGCCTTCATACTTATCATGCTATGCATCTATTAGTTTAAGATATATTGTAATTTGTAAATGGCTCAATAAATAAATTTATTTATTTATGATGATGATGATGATGATGATGATACTCACCGGCGGTGCCCTTGAGCGCAATAAGTCTCTGATGTTGTTCTCCATATGAGGCTTTGAAGGCGTCTTCAGCTCGGGCCAGGCGTGATGCCGCGTCGCTGGCAGCGCCTAAGGCTCGCAGACACAGGTAGCTCCAAGCTACGTCGAGCTGCAGAACCGCCCAGTTGTCCACCGTCTTCAGGATTGAGGAGCTGCATTCGCTGTAGGAAAAAAAGAAGAAATGTTATAAACAACTATGTAGGATACGAGAGGGTAGGCGTAGCTAAAAAGATCGATGGGCGGGGTTTATGACTAACGCTGATTTTAGCTGCTGACCGCCCAGTATGCGAAGTGATATATGGACCGTTTTTAAGTAACGCTGACCGGTCGGCGCCGACGCCCGATACAAAAACCTATCGGCGCCGAAGATCAGGGTGTTGTCAGCGCGACTCTAAAATCAGGCTAAAGAAGCCGGGGAGCTATGAATTTTAAAAGGTACCAGAGTACTTACTTGTTCACTACATATAATGTCCTGCCGATCTCATGAGATTGGTGGCCATGACCGAATATTGGTCGGTTAACTGTATCATGATACCTGACCTGCCGGCCGCCCCCAGCAACTGTACCGCGTCGTCGGATGCTCCTCCGCCGGTAACCAGTGGCGCACTTAACCCTTTAACCAGTATACTGTTTTGAAATTTTCATTCTTTTGGACCTTTATTTAGGGGAATAAGTTTTAAATTATAAAATTTCTCCATGCCAAATACCCACGCTACGCCACCGTGGGTGACCCTCGGCTACCTGAACTGCCGGTCGGCTTCTGGCAGCAGCACCAGCACCAGCGGGTAGTCCCGGAGGCGGAAGCTCCTCCGCTGGTGACCAGCACCTTAAGAGGCCTCGCTGATGCCACTTGGCACACACCTATACCAGTCTACGCTACGTGACTCTCGACTACCTGAACTGCCGGTCAGCCTCAAGCAGCAGCACCAGCGCCAGCGGGTAGTCCCGGAGGCGGATGCTCCACCGCTGGTGACCATTACTTAAAGGGCCCTCGCTGCAAGCGGCGCGGCAAAACGGCATGTATTATTTTATAGGTCTATATATTGTAACAAGTGTCCATACTATGTTAATACAACCACCATGGGTGACTCTCGGCTACCTGAACTGCCGGTCGGCCTCAAGCAGCAGCACCAGCGCCAGTGGGTAGTCCCGGAGGCGGAAGCTCCTTAGAGGCCAGTCTTTTTTTTTCTTTCCCAACTGACATACGATGATGGCATACTGCTGATCTCATGGGATTGGCCGTTATGGCCAATAACTGTATCTGGTACCTGAACTGCCGGTCAGCCTCAAGCAGCAGCACCAGGGCTAGAGGGTAGTCCCGGAGGCGCGCGGCGGCGCGGCCACGCTCGTGCAGCGCGAGCCCCACCAGGAGTGAGCGCCGCTCCGCCGGCGGCAGCTCCACTGTCTTGCCTGATTGGTCTTCTAGCTGGTGATACAATAAAACATACTTTTTATTCACTTTCAGTCTTCGCTCGCGACCATGATTGGTGTAACCCGGTCGAAACGTCGGGCATTAAGTAGCTATGTATTTGCTACTCCTAATATCGAGGCTAGACCTATAAAGACTAATATTTATTGACTTTTAGTCATGCCCGTGACCACGAGCGCTGTAAAGAGTTCGAAACGTCGATATCTAAATAATATGTTTAGAAAAACAATACACGCTAGTTTAATCAGTAGAATTAATTTTATTTCATACCAAATACGCCAGCGACTACGTCCGCGTTTTCTCCACTTTTTATACACATTTACTATTGTTGTTTACTTATTCACTACTTTTGATTACTATTGTCAGTTAGGAACATAAAAAAAGCGATTACGCAGTCACATCACACTTACATAACATGTAAGAGAAATGATGGGACGTAATTTAATGGTCATAAGGTTTGACAATTAATCCGCATGTAACCTTGGGGACCTGTGAAAAGAAAGCTAATATATCGACAAAATTGGTCTTAACAGATAGACAGTCTGATTTTGTTCTGTACCTTGATATACTCATCGTCGTCGGCCAGATCGTCGACGTATTCCGACAGCAGCGTGGCGTCGTCTCTTGTGGCTTTCATCTCCATGTACATGTTGTCTTCCTTCTTAACCACCTCTGGAGCCTCTGAAGTATTATGATTAAAATAATAGTGATTATAAGTCTTTGTAGGCGATCAACCCACACTTGGGCAGCATGGTTGACTAAGGCTTGATCACCCTTATTTAAGGTAGGACCATACCCCAACAGTCGGGATGTATATGGGCTGATGATGAATAGTGATAATTTATTAGAAAACTGTAACTGTCCGGGATATTTACCATGTTGTTTTGTTTTAATGAGCTCCCGTTATTTCGGCACTGTTGCAAGCGCCATGATCACGGGTGAACTGTAGGACTGCGAGAATGACGGTAGGTCTAAGGGCAGACATATCGGTCCCGACACACTACACTCATGGTATCACTTCTTTTTTCCTTGAAAAACGACAGACAGTTACAGTTTTCTAATGTGTGTAACCATGACAGTTTAATATTATATAGTGATAATTTGCCCGGAATAATAATATACTAGTGATCATGGCGAACCTATAAAAATAAAATTTGTATGATATCATAAAATAAATAGAAAGCCATATATACCAGTCATAATCAAAGCCATAATTTGCGCTCCATTCTTGACTCCCTGCTCCTCGAGACTCGGGACAGGCTTGACCACTTTACCATTAAAGATTAGCTTTACTCTGAAAGCAAACAAAAAATATAATAAACAAATAAATTACCCAAAATTTTTCAAAAGGAATTTTATAAATGAGAAATACATATCTGAGGTTGAACATCACTAAATAGTAAAAAGCAAAGTCCCTTCCCGCGCCTGTCTGTCCCTTTGTATACCAAAATCTTTAAAACTTCACAAAAGATTTTAATAAGTTTTTTTTAATAGAGGGATTTAAGAGGAAGGTTTTTATATATTATATACCCGAAGCGAAGCGCAGGTGGGATACTGATTTAAAATAATTTAAAGTGCTATTTCAATCAGCATACACGGTGAAGGCTAGTGAGCTCGGCTGACATTTTCAAGCAGCTAAGTTGTCAACAAGGTCTTTGTTTTGCGTAAAACTAAATTGAAAAAATGGGAATTGAAGTATGACTTAAAAAAATCTCCTATTATGAGGTAATTTTGATATTCTTTTGTTAACAAGGAAATTGAATACTAGTCCAGTCATTTAAGCTTAAAATAGGTAAGAATCTCGGAATTCGAGATACCTAGCTGTAAGTCTGTAAATACTTAGATATTGACACCCTAAAAGTGGTCTCAAAACCTACATATGGTAGGGTGTACGCAACTATAAAATTTTCAAGGTCAAATGTCACAAATATCAGTTTTATAAACTTTTGAGCGAAACGGGAAGTTTTATCATAAAAGTGTGTAGGAGAAAATTGCTAATCATCTAATTATCTATAAAAATTTTATGTACGTTTTATTCCTAAGATTCACCATTTCAGAGATACAACGATGCAAATAATTGAAAAAGTTGTATTTTAAAAAGCTTTCAGACCCCCGTGCGATTGTGCTAGACAGTTAAAATTTTCACAACTGATGTATTTCAGTAGCCTCTATAACATCTAATACTAGAAAAAGCTTAAAACCAATGTTTAAGTGGGTTCTCATACAAAAACTATGGATTTTTTTTTCTCACACTTGGCCGGTTTTTAACGTGGTTACCCCAGTAAACCCATTCCAGACGACACCTTTTATACGTGAAGAACACGTTGTTTATATGGAAGCCTAGTTAAATAATTGTTTTATGTTGTTTTTAGCACTATACATATACGTTTCAGTACATTTAAACTGCTTATTATGGGTCAAAAAGTACGAAATAACCAATTATTAGAATTTCTGTTTGAAGTATAACTGAAAAAAAATACATTTTAAAAATGTTAACTGTCCATCTAACTCTATTATGAACGTGAAGATCCATATTAACCAAATTTAATTTAGTGAAACGCAGAAATCTTAAATCTTCTGAATACTGAAAACAACACAAAACAATTATTTAACTAGGCTTCCTTATAAACAACGTGTTCTTCATGTATAAAAGGTGTCGTCTGGAATAGGTTTACTGGGGTAACCACGTTAAAAACCGGCCAAGTGTAAGAAAAAAAAAACACAATTTTTGTATGAGAACCCACTTAAACATTGGTTTTAAGCTTTTTCTAGTATAAGATGTTATAGAGGCTACTAAAATACATCATTCGTGAAAATTTTAACTGTCTAGCACAATCGCACGTGGGCCTGGAAGCTTTTGAAAATACAACTTTTTCAACTATTTGCATCGCTGTATCTCTGAAATGGTGAATCTTAGGAATAAAACGTACAGACAATTTTTATAGATAAATAGAAGATAAGTAATTTTCTCCTACACACTTTTATGATAAAACGTCCCGTTTCGCTCAAAAGTTCATAAAACTGATATTTGTGACATTTGACATTGAAAATTTTATAGTTGCGTACACCCTACAATATGTAGGTTTTGAGACAACTTTTAGGGTGTCAATATCTAAGTATTTACAGACTTACAGCTGGGTATCTCGAATTCCGAGATTTTTTCCTAATTTGACTGGACTATACTGAAAATTGCAAATACAAATATAAAAAAATATTTCAACAAACCTGCTTTCCTCAATACTAAGCTCTTCAGCGACAACTTTAATCAAATCGCTGCCGAGGACATCCAGCTTTCTCTGCACCTTCAAGATCTTTGGTTTCTCCCCCGGCACCGTCGCTTTGACTCTGAATGTTGCGCAGCCAGTTTCCTTGAACTCTGCGTTGGCTTTTGACCGATCGATCGAGTGCAGCTGTAGCTCATGCAATGCGTTCAGGATCACTTCTGGTTCTAATGACAGCTCAGTTGCATATTTCTTTGCCAAATCCTTGGGAAATGATTGCAATTAGTTATAATTGGACTGTTTTCTCATAACAATTGTATTTTGCTCTAATTTTGGTACAGGTTTAAGCAAGCATTTGATTTTAATAGTTTTTTTAACACTTAATAGTAGTGTACTAATTATTTTTTGATTGTTATTTTATTTAAAATAACCATAAAATAAATTAAATCTTAAATAAATAAAAGTTTAAAATATTATATTTTTGTAGAGTCAATGTGTTGTGTGCTCATTATTTACTATCATAATCAGACGACATAGACCCTATATCTTAAAACAGAACAAAGAAAAGTGACAAAGAAAATTTCGCAAGATTAGTAGGTCATACAAAAGTGGGACAGCACCATCTTCAAAACAAAGATTAAGGTCAACCAGTTCAGAAACGTGTCCTATTAGAAACAGCTGGTGGCAAAATGTAAACAAAGAAATCACGTGTAGTGCCGAAGTATAAAGTTACCTTGAACCTGTCTATATAGATTTCTATCGGAAGATGTACCTCTTCAGCATTAAATAGCCATAAGATGATGAAGAAGACCTTCTCACCTGTAAACTTTGGGAGATTCCATCAGGATCAGACAGATACGGCGATTCCCATAGCTTCACCTTTTCCTCATTCAGCTTGGAACGGAGCTTGATTAACAAGTCCTCATGGTGCAAATTGGCCTCCATGGTGGAGGCAGTTTTTATCTGACGAGAATAAGACGAAAATGACTTGCAAATCAACAAAAAAGTACGCGAAATACAAACAAAACAAACGTCTTCTAGCAGATCAATACGTTTGACAGCTGCTGTCAATGTATTTTTTTCTTTTGCGTAGAATTCAGTCTTATGCTAAAAAAAAGAAAAATATATTATTATGTTAGATTTTTAGTGTTTTTTTACTACTTCCATTTCACAGTCGATTTATTGCAGTAAACAAGATTTGGTACGTAACACTTCATTATTTTTGTAGTATTTCCCACCTGAGTAATACAAGGAAAATGTCACTGATTTTATGGATAACAAGTAAGTTAAAATGTACCGACTTCCTATTAAATAAACACTTTCTACAGCAATCTAAGCCATTAGCCTTTTTAATCAATAATAGCATTTCAATAAATGAAAAAGGAACACTTTGTAGCTATAGAACTAGATGGCGCCAGGCGCAGCAAGCAGACGTTAATTAACTTGCAAAACTGTTTGACTAACAGACTTTTATTAAATACCTATTTTAGACACTATACTGCCCACACAACTGGATCCCTATTCCGCATTATGGTTCACAATATTGTAACTTAGGTACAATATTCTAGTTTTGTTAGATAAGTATTTAGATCTTTAGTCTAACACCTGAGCTATTTCGGCTCTCGGTTCGATTAATTAAAGCCAAAAAAAAACTTGTGTATACCATTATTAGAACATAACAAACCTAAATTATTATCTAATCAAATTCATACAAATATCACATAGATAAAAACCTCAACCTAATAATTAAGAAACTTGTTTGAAATATAATTAATCGCGTGGTACAAGGAGAAAAGACTATTTATACCAGAGCCGCTCTAAGTTGGCCGATTTGCTACATGTCAGACTGACTGCACTAGTCTTTGAGTATAAAGCCACTGGAGATGCCTTACACTGGCGACCTCCGGCAAAGTACATTGGTAAACTGTTCAAACACGTTTAATAAAACTACTTGTCGCTGCACCACCGCCATTTTGCATTGATCCCTGTCGCGTGACGTTACTCTTGAAAAATGGTTAGTTGTGCAGTATTCTCATGTAAAAGGCGATCGAGAGCTCAAATTCGCAACAAGAGCGAGTTTAGTATCATATCTAAGTGTTTTTATTAACTTTTAAACGTGTATTTAAGAAGAATTGCCATTTAAATAAAAAGTCGTTGCGATACGTAAACGACAGAAAAAAATAAACAAGAATACAGTGGTACGGGGGCTAGTGATGTCACAAAGTCAAAAAAGCGACTCGACATTTGAATGAATCATTCACTCCCTGCAGTCAGTTGTATAATCCGTTTTTTACTTTAATTTTGAATTAAATAAAAGGTCTAAACATATGTTATATTTAAATCTTGTAAGATGAATTAGAAAAATTACTTTTCTTTCCTCTGGTCATACGATATTGAAATTTAGTCTGAAAATGAAAAAGAAATTCTGTGACTCCCTTAGAGATATTTTTAAAGACATAGATATTTTAACCGTATCCTCTCAGTACATTTTGGACTGTATCTTATATGTTTACAAGAACAAACAATCATTTAATATCGGATCCTCACCATTTTAACACCAGTAATAAACATAAGTTTGCCGTTTCAAGGCTCAGGCTTCAAAAGACTGGAAAGTCGTTCTTGGGTTTAAGCACAAAATTGTTTAATAAGATCCCACAAAATGTTATTGAATTACAATAATCAGTACAAGATAGTTCAGTTCATTCACCAAACTGATTTTATTTTATTCTTTGTGTCATCACTATTTTTTCGTATGTGTGTTGCGTAGTTACGTGAAAACTTTGTTTGTGTGCGTGTATTGTTTGAAGTGTTGAACATTTTTGTAGTGTGCGTTTATCGTTACAGTAAAATTTGTGTGTGTTGAGTTATTAATTTTTTGGTGGTGTGCTGTACGTGTTTACCTCGCCCCCGCTAAAAGTGGCGAAAAAATTTGTTAGAAGCGTTGACGTTATGGCATCTCCAGTGGCTTTATACTCAAAGGCACTAGTGAGGGACAACGGTAAAATTGCCGAAGTATATAAGTAACAGTTATTTCCACTTTATAACCAAGCAAGGTCTAATTATAACAAATTTTTATTAAAAACATTAATTCACATCCAAAAGATTGAATTTAAGTTCCTTATTTATAAATATATTTATTTTTAAAATACAATACTTATTAAATCCTTCATCCTATTTTTAAAAATACCTGGTGAGTATTACCCACTATGTCACTATGAAAACGTGTCAAACGGCGTAACCTTGTAAAAGCGTAATACAGAGTGGAAATTTTACGTTTTCTTTTTATAACTTTTTAGGTAATAAAAGACAAATAACTAGATAATTATACCGGAGCCGTTCTTAGAAGACTGATTTGACACTTTTTATTTTATATTTTGCATTTATCCTTGTTAAGAGGAACATATTTACGCGAATCATAAAGAACAACTTTTAAAAATAATACGTTATTTCAAAATTTCAAATGCACATAATTATATAATTACTAGCTGTGCCCGCGACTTCGTTCGCGTGGACTACAGGATTTAACATATAAAAGTTTATCCTGCTAACTCTCGTTCCCGTAAGAATTTTTCAATATCCTGTTCCAACTAAGCTTTAAGTTTACTATGGTACCTGCATGCCAAATTTACAGCATCTAACTTCAGCGGTTTAGATTTTTTCATACAAAAGGATTTTCCCGATTATTCCCGTTCCCGTGAGAATTTCGAGAATTCCTTTCTTAGTGCACCTCTACGGTACCTAAGCTACGTCCAGTCCAAATTTCAAGTGCCTACGTTTAGCCGTTTAGGCTGTGCGTCGATATGTCAGTCAGTCAGTCAGTCAGTTTCTCCTTTTATATATTTAGATAAGAACCCGGCTTGGCTCGGGTAAGATGTGATTCATAATAAACATCGAGGAGCAAAATATAGGTAAATATTTCCGTAGTCATCGGTTCTTCAAGGAATACTAAAGGATTAAACAGGACATAGATTCTTTCATTGAGTTTAATAAATCTAGTGAATAAAAATTGCAAAAGTTTTTATACAATAAATTTTTAACATTTAAAATTAAGGAACATCAATCAACAAAACAAATTGCAATGAGTACTAATCCTAGAATTTGGCAAAGGTCCTTATAAAATTATATTATCTATTCTTCATCAGTATCTGTTATCGCCCTGAAAGAGTATATCATAAAAAATGTGTCAAAAACAATGTTTCCGCGAAACGTCAATGACTGAAGAAAAATAGTTTTGATAATATTCACTCAATTCCGGCAAGATGGTGACTGTGATTCGTCTGTCAACACATTTTGAATTTAGCAAAATACTCGACAATCCGAATTTTGCGGATATATGTTGTCGACTCGAAATCATTATTTTTTGATGTTTTATTATTCATGTAAGGTTTTAATCGAGTCTACCGTACCCCTTGACGAAATTATTAATAATATAGAAGATTACTTTGGAGCAAACATCTAAATCATTAAAACGATTGTTATGGGTAAACTATAAAAGGTAGACATATGCTCTCGCGGACATTTTTAAAGATAATGTTAAGATGAACAATTCATCCATAGAGCATTTTTGTATAACTTTAACTATATGCTCAGCGCACGCCACGGAAGGCCTCAGAAACGATACTTTCCCCCGTTTTTGAAACATTTTCGGTTACTGCTCCACAACTATAGGACCTAGCGTGATATTATATAGCCTATGTAACTTCTGAATAATGCAGCTTTCTAATGGTGAAAAAAATATTGCAATCGGTCCAGTAGTTTTTGAGTTTATTCATTACAAACATACAAAAATACAAATCTTTCCTCTTTATAATATTAGTATAGATATAGATTTGTCTTTTATTACCTAAAATAATTGAATTATAAAAAGAAAACGTAAAATTTCCACTCTGTATTACGCTTTTACAAGGTTACGCCGTTTGACACGTTTTCATAGTGACGTAGTGGGTAATACTCACCAGGTACATTTTTAAAATAGGATGAAGGATTTAATAAGTATTGTATTTTAAAAATAAATATATTTATAAATAAGGAGCTTAAATTCAATCTTTTGGATGTGAATTAATGTTTTTAATAAAAATTTGTTATAATTAGACCTTGCTTGGTTATAAAGTGGAAATAACTGTTACTTATATACTTCGGCAATTTTACCGTTGTCCCTCACTAGTGCAGTCAGTCTGACATGTAGCAAATCGGCCAACTTAGAGCGGCTTTGGTATAGTAATCTTTACACTACCGATAGGTATTATAGGTACTTAAAATCTTTAAATACCTACTTAAAAATGTTTAGTAAATTCATTACCAGAGTTAATTAAAGTCTTGAAATAAGTAAATTAAATTATAATCAAATACCTACTGTTGATCATTTACTAGGTATAATGAAAAAAAATCTTTCATCTAAGATTAATTATAGGAAAACAAGTCTGCTGTTAATTATGTAGGTACTTTGGTAACTATTAACGATTTGAAAGTGCCATGCCTGGAATTGTGGAATTTGGTCTTGGTCTGTCTTTTTTGTCTATTTAGAAATTATTTGCTGTAACCAATGGTTGATTCAGATATCCGTAACACTAAGTGCTTGAGCTGTTGTACTTATCACTGCATCAGATCAATGTAGGATTTTTTTTAAAAAGGGCGTTCAGGACGACATCATTTTACCTGATGGTAGCTGCCGTGAGGTCCAGATATGAAATCGACAGGCAAAATAGATCAAAGTCAAAGTCAAAATTCCTTTATTTATGAAAGGCATTTAAAAAATCGCCGGTAGAGCAAATAAATAAGACGTAATAGATTAGTTCATTGATTCTGCCACCGGTTCGGAACGCTGATTTTACCGAGAAGACACCGGCAAGAAACTCGACAGTTACTCTTTCTACCGATTATCACATAACATTGTCGAAAAGCTTTGGAAGAGGCCTATGCTTCAGCAGTCGGCAGCAATAGGCTGAGATGATGATGATGGTGATGATGATTGTCGAAAATAAGCCATGTCATGATCCTATAGAGCCTCTATAAATGTTTGTTCCGTTGTCTGATATGACCTAAAAGCCTTCCCCAGCCGCCGTTCTCGCAATGCACGCAGCGCATTCATACATCCTGCTGACTGCAAACCTGGAGGATGTTCAAGCGATCGCGAAGCAGCTGGTGGATTCGCCGGTGGCCGACCAGATAAAGCAGATCTGGCGCAGGGCGTCCAACCAGTTCGCAATGCAAGTGGCGAAGGCACGGCGCCCTGGGGGGTACAGGCAACGCGCTGATGATGAGGAGGAGAACAATAGTGAGTTGCCTATATGTATACCAAAAAGAGTTTTAGGTGTATGATATTAGGCCGCCCGAGACTTCGTACGCGTGGCGTTAGTTATCGGTATGACGGCGCGTTCTAGTATCACGAAACATTTCTAAAAGAATAATTTTAATTTAATTCGTTTTATTGAATTATTTTTATTATTTTTACATTGTATGAAAATAATTGTAATTTCATATCAATTAACTAGACAAATAATTTCTGATCATTTAAATTATTAACTAAAGAGGGACTTCCGTCCGCGTGGGCTTGCGAGCTGCGTCATCGCCACCTGCGTAATGGTATAGTGGGGCGACTGCCGCTATAAAAGAGCGCTGCACGGCTCAGTGAGTCAGTCTTACCTGAGGCGTCGCCCTGTTCGTACGCTCGCAATTCCGCATACTCTTTAGTACTTACTGTGTAGAAACTCTGTCCGAAACTTGTATTAAAGTGTTATAAAAAGTATTACGGATTATAGTTTACTTAAAGTTGCTTCCCGCCCCATGGATTCGAATGAGCGCAGTCGTGAGCTCGGAAATCCGTCATCAGAAGTCAGGATGAACCAGGAAGCGGAAACTCTCGGTGCGGGTCATGCCAGCCCCTTTATACGCACTGAACGAGACCAGTGGAAGAGTTTGTTGGAATTGCAACACAGAAATGTGCAATTAGTGAAAACAGTGCTTGAACGTCACTTCTTCACGAAAAGAAGGAGCGTCACCTCGTGTTACCCGAGTTCAACCCTGATGATCCAGAGGCAGATGCACGGGCATGGTGCACCACCGTGGACATCTGTATGAAGAAGACCTTTCAAGTGGAAGTCAGTTGATAATACTCCTGAGTCGGGCCTCAAAGGGATCTGCAGCAACATGGCTAGCACAAAATAGTCATGCTGAGGTTACGTGACCAGAATTGTAAGGCCTTTTCTTAGCTCGCTTCTATACGACTGAAATGCCAGCCGCTACACTATTCAACGTGCTATTAAGCTACCCAAAGGAGGGCTAGAACATTTCATCGTCCACTTCGCAAGGAACTGAGGGTCATCACCTGTTTCGGCTGCGGCAAGCCGGGTCATCTAGCGCCACTGCGCGCAGAAGAAGACACCAGGAAACAATAAAGAATCCGAATGGAGAGTGAATATCTGCACCATCAAACCTGCTCTGACCATCTTTACAATCTGGGTGAGAAGTTTTCATTTTGTTTTGATTCTGGTTCTGAATGCTCTTTAATTAGACAAACGGTAGCTGTATTCTTTCCCTGTAAAATAAATTATAACTCTGTCACACTTTTAGGGATAGGAAAATCAAGTCTATATTGCGATACCCAAATTAATGCCACAGTTACAATACAGGGTTATTCGCTTGAACTATTATTTCATGTGGTCCCAGATTCTTCACTAGGAACCAGTATCTTGATAGGACGCGATTTGATTAATTTAGGTTTTTCAGTTGAGATTTTTAATATTGCTATAAACATGACTCAAATTGTAGCTCAGTGCGAGTTTGGTAAAAAAAGTAAAAGATTTCAATAATACCAATACAGAAATTCCTCTAGACTCATTTACCGACCTAAAACAATTACACAAAGAATACTCGTCTTTTTTTGTTAAATATCTACCTACAGTCAAGGTTAGATCTCCAAGCTTGAAATAAAACTTATACATGCCAATTGCACACTGCCACGACGTCCATACCGTATAAGCTCTAACGAGCGAAATCTAGTACGCGATAAAATAAAAGAACTACTTGATGCAGGTGTAATTCGTGAGAGTTGCTCTCTTTTTGCAAATCCGATATTACTAGTCAAAAAGAAAGAAGGATCTGACCGCTTATGTGTGGATTTTCGCGAATTAAAATAGTAACACCGTTTCTGATGGATATCCCATACCTTTGATAGAATACAGCGTTTAGTTGGTGCTAAATACTTTACTTCATTAGACATGGCTAGTAGCTATCATCAGAGTCCCGTACATCAAGACACGATTGAGAAAACTGTGTTTTGTTACGACGGATGGCCAATTTGAATATGTCAAAATGCCTTTGCCTTTAGACTTAAAAACGCACCATCTGTTTACCAGCGAGCTATTAACAAAGCTCTCGGTAACTTATCGAAATATTCGTAATCTGTTAAATTGATGACATCATTATACCATCCCAAACTATTTTAGAGTGTATTTTTCGGTTAAAGTTAGTATTGGAAACCTTGGCTAAATCTGGTTTTTCTCTTAACTTAAAGAAATGTGCTTTTCTTTAAACAGAAATTGATTACCTTGGATATCATGTCTCATCACGACAAATAAAGCCTAATCGTCGTAAAAATAAATGCCTTGTGTCAACTACCACCTCCATAAACAATCACGCAATTGAGGCAATTTATTGGTCTTCTCAAATATCTACACCTCTGTACAGACTCACATCTGGGAAAGGTAATATTAAGTGGACTCCTCAATTTGAAACCATTCGTCGAAAAATTATTTCTGTTCTCACTGACAAACCCGTCCTCACTATTTTTGATCCTCAATATCATATTGAATTGCATACTGATGCTGGTTCTGAAGGCTATGGTGCTATTCTTATACATTAAAAAAGTCTGCAAGCCTTACGTGGTTGAGTATTTTAGCAGAAGAACAACCTCTTACGAATCCAAATACCACTCGTATGAACTTGAGACATTAGCCACAGTTAATGCTATAAAACATTTTAAACATTACCCACAGGGTCGTAAGTTTATAATGTTTATAATGCGTGTTCAAATGCTGTTAAAGCAAAACTAAAACTAAAACCTCTCGTGTACACAGATGGTGGTGTTATCTACAAAGTTTCGATTTCGACATCGAATATAGGCCTGGAAAGCGAATGGAATATGTCGATTTTCTGTCCAAGAATCTTCTTACTCAAACACCTGTAACAAAAATAATTCAAAAAAACGAGTCAACCTAACTGAAATTTAGTGACTGGTTTCAAGCAGAACAACAAAAAGACCCTGAAATAAAATCTATTATATCTAGTTTGCAAACCCATAGTCTTGAATCTGATATTAGTTGTACTCACGAAATTCAACGGGGAATTTTGCATGGAAAATAGAGAGGAACAATCGAAGCGTTTGGTTACCAATTGTTCCCAGGTCATTCAAGTAGGCAGTAATAAATCACGATCATGAAAGTATTATGCACTTAGGATCGGAAAAGACTTTGGAAAAATTGTATTGTCATTAGTGGTTCTCACATATGAGTGAATACGTTTGTAAATTTGTTGAAAATTGCATCACCTGTAGGTTGTATAAATCACATTCTGGCAAAGTATATGCAGAATTACACCCCATCCCTAAAGTATCCACACCTTGGCATACTATCCATACTGATGTCACTGGGAAACTCAGTGGTAAAAATGACACCACAGAATATGTGTTTGTTATGATTGATGCATTCACCAGTACACAATTCTGCATCACGCACTTAATATCGATACGAACAATGCTATTCAAGCTCTCAGGTACGTTGTGTCCACACGTTTGGCGCCCCTTCTCGCGTCATAGCTGTTCAGGGTAGATGTTTTGCAAACAAAGAATTTTAACAATTTTGCGAGTCCCACAGTATTACGCTTCGTCTCATAGCCACAGGCACTAGTCGAGCCAACGGTCAAGTAGAGCGTGTGATGAGTACATTAAAAAACATTCTCACTGCTGTTGAAGTGGGAAATAATAAGTCGCGGCAAGATGCTTTGCCTGAAGTACAAGTAGCTTTAAACAGTACAATGAACCGCGTAACAAAATCAAGTCCTTTGGAGTTATTAATCGGCAAAGTAGCAAGACCTCTAGACTTATTGACTTTAGATTACGATACTAATACATTTAATATAAATTTAACGGACCTGCGACACTGTGCAGTACAAGTTATCAAAAACAGCGCCATCACCGAAAAGCAAAGGTTTGACGACACCAAAGCATAGCTGAGCCGTTTTAAAAATTGAAGATTTTGTCCTTTTAGAAAACCACGACCGGAATCAGAACAAATTGGATCCAAAAGGACAATGGGCAAAAATGTATGGTGCTTGGTCTATTTTTGGAGTTGAGCGGCGGTCTCCGGAATCAGTATTTCTTGCGCGGCACTATTAAACAACACTATTTTTAAAAAAAAATGGTGAGCATATACCGGTTAGTTTAGGAGATATCGAATACTTGTTGCCTTTGTATATTTCGATGATTTAATGTATTTTTTTTAATATTCCTATTGTTCCTTTGTAGGACCGTTTAAGGTGATTCAAGTCCTTGAGGGTGACAGATATTTGCTAAAGTCTTTGAATTCCAATAGAACGTATAGATATGCACGCACACGACCGACTTTGTAGTGTGCCTGATTGTTGCGTTCCGTTGGAATTAAAGGCAAATTTGAAGATATTAGGAAATGCCGTTGACGGCGAGAGTAAGAAATTTGAAGTGACAAAATCTGTGTGACCAAATCTGTTATACAGTCTGTGTGACAAAAGTCTGTGTGACAAATAGTCTGTGTGACAAAAAGTCTGTGTGACAAATAGTCTGTGTGACAAATAGTCTGTGTGACAAATAGTCTGTGTGACAAAGAGTCTGTGTGACAAATAGTCTGTGTGACAAATAGTCTGTGTGACAAAGAGTCTGTGTGACAAATAGTCTGTGTGACAAATGGTCTGTGTGACAAATGGTCTGTGTGACAAACGGTCTGTGTGACAAATAGTCTGTGTGACAAATGGTCTGTGTGACAAACGGTCTGTGTGACAAACAGTCTGTGTAATCACAACTCTGCGTGACAACATAAAGCCAGAATGGCCGAGCTTGTTTAAGGAAATAACCATACTTTGTACTTTATTTGTTTCCTTTACAGAGTCTGATGTTGAGGAGACACACGAGGACGTGTGAAGGTGCAGGACGGCCGTGACGGCGCGTTCTAGTATCACGAAACATTTCTAAAAGAATAATTTTAATTTAATTCGTTTTATTGAATTATTTTTATTATTTTTACATTGTATGAAAATAATTGTAATTTCATATCAATTAACTAGACAAATAATTTCTGATCATTTAAATTATTAACTAAAGAGGGACTTCCGTCCGCGTGGGCTTGCGAGCTGCGTCATCGCCACCTGCGTAATGGTATAGTGGGGCGACTGCCGCTATAAAAGAGCGCTGCACGGCTCAGTGAGTCAGTCTTACCTGAGGCGTCGCCCTGTTCGTACGCTCGCAATTCCGCATACTCTTTAGTACTTACTGTGTAGAAACTCTGTCCGAAACTTGTATTAAAGTGTTATAAAAAGTATTACGGATTATAGTTTACTTAAAGTTGCTTCCCGCCCCATGGATTCGAATGAGCGCAGTCGTGAGCTCGGAAATCCGTCAGGTATATCTTGTATAATATTCAATATAGGTATCTATATGAATTACCTGTGTCTTAATCCAGGTTTTCAACTAACTCCATACCAAATTTTATTTATGTCTTCCCACCGTTTGAGACGTGAAGAACTAACAATTAAATACACACACGAACTCACAAATGTTCGTCATTTTAAAACTAGTGTGATAAATAAACATGGCAGTTTAGATAACAGAATCTACCTAGGAGTTACCTACCGGAAGTCCCAATCTCCAACGGTCAGAAGTCCTACACACTGATTCAGGCAAACCTCGTTTCGAGTTCTCGTTCAATCGAGAACGAGAGAGCACTCGTTCAAGTGTCGAGAGAGTGTCGAGAGTTTATCCGTGAAAATGGAACTAGGCAAACGTGAAAATAGGCGAAGTAGCAAAACATTTACCAAACTATTTCCACAGTAGGTAGCAAACGACCACTTGTACCCTTTTACCTTTCGCCTACGACTACGCCACTTCCGGGGCGCACTTCCCCATCTAGGTCAGGAATGCGGGGCTCCCAGGAGACAAGACGGTGAAATGCTAACTGCTACTCCAAGATTGCCCAGAGATTGGTTAGGGGTGTTCTACTAAACACCATCAAAATAGGAAAACAATCTGTACTACCATGTTGCTATTTAAATTTGTAGGTACTCACAACAATTATTTGCAGCCCTTAATGCCTGAAGTACCTAGCTTCTTACTAAGTAAGTAAAGAAGAACTAAGTAGTCGAACACTCTAGAATTACAGAAAGTAACTGGACTGTGTCTACCTCGCTCTTCTTACTACCTTCTCTCCACCCTAGCCTAGGTAACGCTGGTTGAGCATCATATTAATATCCCCATTATAATTTCCTCCAGGTTTGAACAAGGAGCATTCGCAAGACGAAGCCCCAGAAGACGATGGGGCTAATCAGCGGCGCCAAGGCTCTGACGTCGATAATCTTGACACAAATACTACACAGTACCTCTCTATGAATTAAAACAAGTGGTCTGGTCTTAATAAACTTGAATCGTCTCGTCGTCTTAAAACTTTATTCCTAAAAAATGCACATGGACATCTTTTTGTCGTAGGTAATATTTTAAGACTGACCTGAAACCAGAAAACTTTGTTTTATACTTGCATAAATGGTAGTAAGTATGTGGACCCAATACACACAGTAAGGATATCCAAACTGCAATTCAGAAGCTCGAAAGAACGCCTTCAATTCTGCTTGCTTCGGTAATCATGTTTAACCACAAAATATCGAGACAATTCGGTAAACCTGCGTTTGTATTTCGTAACATACATTTAAAACTTTACTTTTCTACTTATCCGCATGAGCCAAATTGCATTTGCGCAAGTGGAATTACCGGGAAATCCATCAGAATAAGAGGATTTGGTCGTAACCAATTTGGAGGCTCGATGCTAACAGAATGCTGCGAGTATCTGTTAATAAAATCATTGGCTTCGGCTCACTTTTGTTTCTGGAATGATAGGATATGATCTGATCAGCCTGTCAAAATAAACTATCTACCTAGCTTTATTATTACGAACAATCGTTCAAGCCAGAAGTTGGTACGCTATGAATAAAAATAATACCTACGTCAGTCAAACTTAATAAATCAGTGGGGCTACCATGAGTTTAAAACTTACGCGCTCGATATCGCCTACGTAAATATGTCTATGAAAAACTTGTACAGCGCCGGCTGGTGGTTACGCGAAGAACTAAAATCGGCCGTATGAAAAAAACAACTCGATAGGTTTTTAACGTAAGTAAGTTTTCGATAGCCAACTCATGGTAGGCCCTCAGTTAAAATTACGCATGAGTCCTGACAAAGTTAGGCATCAATGATTAAATTAATACTATACTACTAATACTATCCACGGTCTAGGACAGACGATTTTCTTATATAACATCAATAATTATTATTTACAATAGTCCTGTAAATTAAATACTGTGTGAGGCAAGCATTTCGGGAGGGCCTACGTGTAACAGTGGAGTGTGAGAGGCTGATCATGATGATACTACATATTTGTCTTTATGGGTCTACACGCGTTAATAGGACTAGCAAATTACATAGCTACTTACTGCCCGACGTTTCGACTGGGTTACACCAATCGTGGTCGCGAGCGAACTGGCGCTGCCCGTCTTCGTCTGCCATTGCGGTTGTGAATATCTTGATCCACCCCCGAACCAGCACTAATGTCATTAGTACAGCTACCCACATTAGTCCAATGTGGCAATGGGCAGCCCTTTGGCGCCGGTTATTGCCAACATCTGGATGGAGCATTTTGAAAACCAGGCATTACGCAATGGACCTTGTACTGTGAAACTGTGGAAGAGGTACGTTGATGATGTATTTTGCATCATCAGCGGTAGTCAACTGGAGATCGAACAATATTTGTCGCATTTGAACTCGTTACACTCAAAAATAAGGTTTACATTTGAACTGGAGAAGGATAGATCCTTGGCCTTCTTAGATATTAAAATTTGTGCGAAACAGGATGGGACCCTGGCTCACTCTGTATACAGGAAACCCACACACACTGACAGGTATTTGCATGCCTCTTCACACCACCACCCCAGACATCTTCAATCTGTTGTGTCGTCGTTAATTAATAGAGCGTATGAACTGTGTGACCCTGAGCATATACAGGCCGAGCTCGTGCAAAGTCAAAGTCAAAGTCAAAATTTCTTTATTTATATAGGCATTCACATGCACTTATAAATCGTCATTGCATTAAATAAATAAGTAATTCTACCACCGGTTCGGAAAGCCGATTCTATCGAGAAGACACCGGCAAGAAACTCGATAGTTACTCTTTTTAACCGATTATCACATAAACTTGTTAAATATAATTGCCATGTCGTACAGTTTGAGTATGTCACAGTATCAAAGAGAAAAAAAAAAAAACTTATACTACAATTACTGTTAATAATAAAAAAATAGAAAAAAAAAAGGTAAGATCGAACAGTCCAGGGCCCAAGAGTAGCACCTGATCCGAATAATGACAATTCGAGCCTTTTGGACAATAATTAAAATCATAAAGAAACAAAACAAATCAATAAAATAACTACAACAATTCCAACCTGCATGACATAGCTTACATAGAGTAGAATCTTAATACTATATGACTGTATTACAACAATAAATTAAAATACATTATTTATAAAAAAAAATTAATAACAACAAAAGTTCATAAAAAATGTCAATGATTAAAATAATTTATATATTAGAAAATTTTTATTGCAAATGTCAAATTTTAGTTAACGCAATTTGTCCAAGCATTTTTATCATTAAAATAGTCTTCTACTTTATAGTAGCTCTTCATAATAAGACCCTTCTTAATACATTCTTTGAATTTTTGCAAAGGTAATTTAGTAATACTTACAGGTAACTTATTGAACATTTTTACTCCTAGTCCAACAAAGGAGCTATTAACTTTATTAAGTCTGAAATGTGAAATAGCAAGTTTATGCTTATTTCTAGTATTGAATCGGTGAGTATCTGATTTTTTAGGAATGTATTGTATATTTTTATACACATACATTAAGCAGTCTAGAATGTACTGAGAGGCCATTGTGAGAATATTATACTCTTTAAAACGATCTCTGAGGGAATCGCGTGGTTTGAGTTTGTAGATGGCCCTTATTGCTCTTTTTTTGCAATACAAAAGATACTATCAATATCAGCTGCTGATCCCCATAAAAGCATGCCGTAGGATAGAATACTGTGGAAGTAGCTGAAATAAACTAATCTTGCCGTTTCAACATCAGTCAATTGTCTAATTTTTCTTACAGCATATGCAGCAGAACTAAGTCTTCCTGACAGGGTACCAATATGAGGTCCCCATTGCAATTTGGAATCTAGAGTGATTCCAAGGAACACCGTTGAGTTTATGACTTCAATGGGTTCATTGTTCATTATGATTTTAGTATTGACTTGCTTTACATTAGGCATTGAAAATTTTACACATTTGGTTTTTGGCGTTCAACATAAGATTATTAGTAGTAAACCAGTGCAAGACTCGTGAGAGGGCTTTGTTTACGTCGTCAACATTTTCTTGCTGTCTATCAATCTTAAAAAGAAGTGATGTATCATCTGCAAACAAAACTATCTCACATGTGTCTTCAGTAAAGAACGGAAGATCATTAATATAAATAATAAATAATAGAGGTCCTAATATCGAGCCCTGGGGCACTCCCATAACTAACGGGGCGCCGGAAGAACTAGCCCCATTTACATTGACTTTTGGCGTTCTGCCAGTCAGGTAAGACTGAATTAGACTAAGTGCATTTTCTGAGATGCCATAATGGCGTAATTTGAGTAGAAGAGTTTGATGATTAACGCAGTCAAACGCCTTGGATAGATCGCAGAATATGCCTATGGCATCTTGTTTTCTTTCCCATGCATCAAAAACATGTTTTATAAGAGCAACACCAGCATCTGTGGTGGATTTACCTTTAGTGAATCCATATTGGTTTTATTTAACAAATTGTTTAAATTAAAATGGCAAAGCAGTTGACTAAATACAATTTTTTCAAAAATTTTACTAAATGCTGGTAGTAAGGATATGGGTCTGAAATTAGATGGGTCACTGTCATCGCCTGATTTGAACAAAGGAATGATTTTGGTTGACTTCATCAGATCAGGAAAATGACCTTCATTAATACATTTGTTGAATATCATCGCCAATAGTTGGAGCAACTGTATATATTATATTTTTTAACACGTCCACTGAGAGTCCCCATAGATCCTCTGACTTTTTAAGTTGAGTTCTTTAAACGCTTTCACAATTACTTGAGCATTAATGTAAGCAAAATTGAAAGAAGATGTGCATTCACTTACATGGGACTTTAAAAGTGAATGAGCAAGAGCCGGACTGGAAGACAAACTACTTGTCGTTGTTACAGCTATGTTGGAGAAAAATGATTGAAATGCATTTGCTATATCAGCATCAGAATTTAATATAATATCATTCACTTTCAGGGAGATCTTGTGATTTTGTGTTTTGTTTTTACAAGTCTCTTTATTGATGATTTGCCAGGTTGCCTTGGTTTTGTTAGTGGCTTTATTTATTTTATCTTTAAGATAGAGCGACTTAGCTATTGTACACATTTTTTTAAAAATCTTGGAATAATTCCTAATATAGTCCGTAAGAGACGGATCTCAAATGCAGCCATTTGACCACAGTGGTCAGAGTTAATAAAATTTATTATAGATTTATCTTTTACATAACAGTTACAAAAAATATTATCTATACATGTTGCCGAGGTAGGAGTAATGCGAGTTGGTTCATTAAAAATTTTAGTTAAGTTAAAAGATTTAAAAGATTTAAGAACCTTATGGAGTTCATTGATTTTTCTAAGATATTTATATTAAAATCTCCACATACAACTACCTTTTTATTGCTGGCACATGCTTTCCTTAAAGCTTCCTCCATAGTCTCCTCAAATAAGAAATAGTTAGCTAATGGAGGCCTATATACACAAATAATAATACATTGTTCTAATTCTACACAAGACAGCTCAATTGTACGTTCAATGGACAATGATACAATGTCTCGACGCTCCTTACATTTAAGCGATTTTTTTAGTAAAATGAGTGAGCCCCCTCTAACTACTGTTTTTCTAATGAAAGAGCTCCTGCCTATATAATTATCAATACTAACGATTAATTCATGTTGTCTCAGCCAATGTTCAGTGAGACATAACACATGGACATTATTTTCGTTTAAAAAAGTTCTAACTCTAATTCTTTGCCAGATAAACCCTGTATATTCTGGTGTATTATTTTAAGATTATTGAGGCTTCTCCTTTGTCATTGAATGGCTAGAGACGTCCTCTATTGTCTTACATTTAAATTTAAATTATTTGGAACAAATTCCAAAGTCTTAATATATAAATTAAGTAAATTATTTACATTATATGCTAACAATGATGTTAGCTGTTTTTTATTTTAAAAGGCAAATAAAAGGTTTTGCCAGTCAACAAAAACTTATTATCTATAAACTTATTTGTGTCAAAAAACACAAAGTGGTCGCTATGACTATGGGATAAATTATATAATTGTGTATTCAATATGTGAATACTGTTATTTTGTTCCATTGAGTAACATTTAGAGAAAGGAATAGCACACAGGATCACTTTTTAACATTTAGTGCTAAAAGTTTTGAAAATGCATATAATATATCTTTTTTACAAATATTTTGACCATCACCTATCATTAATATAATTATAGAATTTTTATTATAGTTGGAATTAAGTATATATTTTATAATTTCTTTAAATGTGTTATTAGGGTAGCAATGATTTACCACACTGCAATTTAATTTAGTTGTTAATAGTGAATGTGCATGTTCAGGAGGTACTGAAACGCAACGGATATGGGACGCCGGGGTGGACTAGAAGGCAAAATACAAAGGAGGGGAACCCGGGGTTAATCGGCAATCAGCATTTTTGCCTTACATAAGAGGTATAACGGATAAGATTGGAACAGTTCTGAAACAATACTCCATTAAGACTGTATATACTCCGTTATATAAAATGTCTAAAATGTTGCGGACACCGAAAGACGTAATTCCCTTCCAATCTCCGGGTGTATATAAAATCGATTGCAGTTGTGGTAGTTCTTATATTGGACAAACCAAACGGGCTATAGCCGTGAGGGTGAAAGAACATATTGCAGCTGTTAAAAATCGACAAACGAGCATATCCGCGGTGGCTGAGCACCTATTAGACATGGGTACTAATCACTGGATGGTGCTTCATGTCCCGAAGGACCCCTCCACAGATCGTCACTATCATACAAGAATGGTGCGAGAAGCTATTGAAATAAAGAAGCACAAGAATTTCAATAGGGAAGATGGATTTAAATTATCGTCGGCATGGAATCCAGTGATTAATAAGTGCATACCGCGGAATGTTACGTCTAAAATCAACCCGGATGCAGTGAGTGTTGTGTGTCGGACTAATGTGGGTAGCTGTACTAATGACATTATTGCTGGTTCGGGGGTGGATCAAGATATTCACAACCGCAATGGCAGACGAAGACGGGCAGCGCCAGTTCGCTCGCGACCACGATTGGTGTAACCCAGTCGAAACGTCGGGCAGTAAGTAGCTATGTTATTTGCTACTCCTATTAACGCGTGTAGACCCATAAAGACAGATATGTAGTGTAATGGAACGCGAAAGTCTAAAATCGTACGTGATCATGATGATGATGATGTACCGAAATTAACATCTTTTCTCCTTACTATTTGTAGAGAACACTAAGACTGCCAATGTCTCTACGTAACAGCAAAAGTTCAAGGGTCATAGTCACCGTCATTACGGACTGCACGTCTGCGACCTACAAATATAGCAAGTAGATACTTGGCGGTATCATCCCTGGGATGAGAGCAATATTCCACACACATCTATTTTATGTCTGTCATCATTTTACATCGTGCTCAACATCATGTAAACCTACCCTCTGAATAATCGTATACACGAGCGTGCAAGCTTTATATGACCCGTTACAATTGCCTATGGATCTATTCTGTAACTATTGAATGTTGTGGTGAGCGCAAAATTCTGTTCGGTTGTTTAGACCACCCCGAGGTTTTCAAACTTAATCAATCTGTTTATTTTAAGATTTGTGGGTAATGTAAGTTATCTTTTTATTTAGGGGTTTACCAAACATACATAAAAATAGTTTTTTCAAATGGTTGACATCACAACTGCTTTGCATAAGATCATAGGTAGGTAGAGTATTTAGATCTTGGAATTGCCTAATAATATCTAGGTTTGGTTTTACCAATTTTTTTTCTTCTCTTTATGTGTCACACTTGATTTTTTCACACAAGTAATAAAATAGCATGTCCAGAGACCATCGATCAGCAACCTATGTAGGTAGGTACCTATCGAGTACTTACGTACTTAAGTACTTACGTACTCGAGAGGTAGGTAGGTTAAGTAAGTTGTTTACAGTCAGTTCAGCTATTTAGGTCAACCCGAAGTCCACTTAGACCCAATCTACAGAACTAATCAAGATGCCAATCAAAGCACGTTTCATGTCAAATCCTGACTTCCAGGCTCCTCTTAACCGTGATTACCACACGTTGGCGTCAGCCGCCTGCTAGACAATGGCTAGTAACTAGCCAGTGCAATGCCTTAGCCGACCAATAGGAAACGGAGACAATTGCTGCACAGGGCCCTATTTAGACATTAAGCTGCTCCAGGAAGACAAGAAGTGTACGGTCTTTTTAACTGCCTCGTTGGTCTATTGATAGCAAGCGCTGAGTAAGAACCGATAGGTCCCTGGTTCGAGTCCGGGGTCGAGCAAAACTTGTGAGGATTTTCTGTTAAGAAATGAAATTCAGCCCAGAGTTTAGAGTGCTAGGAATTGGCCGTGCCTCCGAAAGTACGTAATACTCATGGATATGTCGAATTTTTGAATTGCCGTCTTGCCGAAGTATGAGATTGCATAGGGAGTGCATAGGGAATAGAGAGTGCATTTGTTTTGCGCGCACACTTGCGCACTATAATATGTCCTACGGTCCTAATTGGTTGACAACACCTTATTATATACATGGTGTCCCCTATTTCATAAGCAAGGAAATTCGAATGCGTGCGGAAATTTTGTTTAGAATTTTCCGGCACAGGCATATTATGGCTTACACGTGTCACCGAAAATAGTTATCAGAGTCGTAAATTGATCATCTTTCGAAAATAACAAACGGAAGTTGAAATGTCCTATTTAGCTTATGTATTTTAGAAAGAAAGAAACAATTTATTTGTTGTGCAATTATTTTTGAAAATTGAGGAGTAATTAAATTTAATGCTAAAATCACCAGCTCACGGCCCTTGGTTAGGGCCTGGACACAAGTGCACCTGACGGGGTTAACAGGATTTGTAAATGCAGATCGGTATTGAGGTAAGGTGTAACAATGGCTTTAGATATCCAGCCGAATTCCGAGAGCGACAAGTGGCGAAAGATTAGCTATTAATAGGTACAATATAATATGACATTTTAAAAGATTAGGTAGGTATCTTCCTAGAGGTTTAGTTCCTCTTTTCTGCCCCGTGTCATCAAGGTATAGAATGCCCTTGTTTTCCCTCCCTCCTATGATCCCGGGCTCTTCAAGCGAGACGTGAAACGGCATTTAAAAAAATTGTAAACAAAAAAAAAAACCGCCTTCAAAAACCCGACTCACTAAAAATTACAAAAATAATATAATACGAACATTAATCTGGGTATGAATTATTATACGTTTATATTTCATGCAGTTTTCCTCAAAAATTTAAGTGGCACCGCCTTCAACAACATATCAAATTCATACCCAGATTAATGTTTTGTATTATATTATTTTGTAATTTTTAGTGAGTCGGGTTTTTGAAGGCGGTTTTTTTTTGTTTACAATTTTTTTTCATCCTTTTTAGTGTAACATTTTTTACACCCTATTAGTTCAGCTCACGTATAATTCTACTGATATTATAACTAGTAGTATCAATATGTACACAGATTTAAAAGAATTATCCCTTTACTCCCAATTATTAAGGAGTTGACCTTCCATCATCAGCTCAGCATCATAACATTATGATTGCCAGAAGCAAATGCCAATATAACTTCAGAAAATATGTAAAACGCGGTACATGTGCCTATAAAATTTGAGGGTTGCCCTCGATTTCTCCTGGATCCCATCATCAGATCCTAGACTGGTCAACCTAATAGTTTAGCTCACCTGTAATGCTACTGATATTATAACTAGTAGTCTTAATATGTATACAGTATTGAAATAATTATTCTTTTACTCATAACTATTAAGGAGTTGACCTTCCATCATCAGCTCAGCATCATAAAATTATGATAGCCAGAAGCAAATGCCAATATGACTTCAGATAATATGCAAAACGCGGTACATGTCCCTATAAAATTTGAAGGTTGCCCTCGATTTCTCCTGGATCCCATCATCAGATCCGAGACTGGTGAAAATGGGACCACCTCGGAAGTGAACTCTATCCAACCAAAAAAAATTTTTGAAATCCGTTTATAATTGACGAAAATATCGGTGAACATACATAAAAAAAAAAATATACATACAGACGAATTGAGAACCTCCTCCTTTTTTGAAGTCGGTTAAAAAGGCCTTCAGGGTGAGTGCGACAGGCTCAATATGGTCTATTGTGCCTGTCGACCTCATACGTGGATCTCCGCTTACCATCAGGGGGAGTGTTGAGATCCTTGTTAGCCTTTTATTTAAAACAAAATGTGTACTATACACTGTGAAATTTTAGTGGTTGTTTTCCCGTGACAGAACGACTTGCCTTTAGTAATACTATCGAATCATGCAAATTATTCCTCGAAAAAAGAACATTTTTTTTTCCATTTTTCAGAATAATAATTTTCCAACTCGAAAACGAGAGAAGCTATCGTTGTTTTTGAAGATGTGACGCATTCAGGTACTGCTTGCCGCATGAAATCGATGCTTAAAGCTAAAGAAGCTCTACACCCTAAGTCATAAAGCGGTTCGAACGTGCTTTCGAGTTACGGTTAAACCTTTCGTAAAACCGGCATTTATTGATTTTACCAAAAAAGAACTGCACACATCTTTTGTGCTACTAAGATAGAATCATTTTACTGCGGGAAAACAACCACTAAAATTTCACGGTGTATACGTAAAAAGGACCGGTGTGTGTTACTCGGATTACAAACTCTATTAAAAAATCGAATGAAATGTAGGGCACAGATGTAGGGTGACCTGAAGTCGGATTAAAGTTCAATATGGAAACTAAGTAAACTGAATCTTTCATAACTCCAGACCTCATAGAACACATTAAGCGGCTGCTTAAATCATTCGGGTCTACAACTTTTTTAATCAGAATACTTAAAGCCAGCGCATGTGTACTCTTTGCATAAACCACGATCTAAGAATATCCGGTAACTTTAGTGTTAGTTCTTGTGTCAATATTGTTTTTGCTTTGGATATAATATTAAATCTATTTTAAACATAGATGGGTACGGGATGGGATGGGTATGGGATGGATAGTTAGGTACTATCGATACGCTTGATATTTTTAATTTCTTTAATGAAACGGTAAAGGAGACGGGCGAACGTCCATACAAAATTGGGCCTGACTGTACAGCAACAATATATATGTTACGGTAAAAGTGGATAGAGTGGTTATTATGTATAATTACTGGTAACTATGCATAATTACTAGCGTTCTTGGTAAAGGTGGTGAAAACTATTAATTTAATCACCTTTAGCGATACTTATATAAAATTACCATACCCTTTGTGTAAATGTGGCAAATAATAAAATGAAACTGACTTGACTGGTTCGGTGAAACAATGGTTTTGTTAGTGACCCAGGCTGGCTCCGTGGGTTCGATTCCCACTGGGACAAATGTTTGTGTGGTGAATATCGGTTTGGTTTTAAAAAATATTATCTTATAAAGCAATTAGCAAATTGGCAGGGAATTTTCAGTGGAAGTCTTAAAATTCTTTCTCGTTAATATATTTTTTTGATTTGAGATTTGTGACATTTGGCATTGTTGAGTACTTGTGATATTGGTCATTAATATCAACTTTAACCACAGTGGAGCGGGAGGTTTATATAATTGCCGGTAAATTTGAATAATTCACTACATTTACCATGTGCGTCGGGAATTATCTATATTTACCGGTGATTATAGATAATTACCGATTGCTCACATTGACCGTAACATATACACTATTTAATTTTTGATATTATGGCCATTTAAAATAAATAAACTTTTTACAACTGCTACACGGGAGTAAAAAGATATTGGATGTTATTATTTGCTTCATAATAAGTTATTCTTACAAACTCTCAGTGTCCTCGCGTTGTATTTAAAGACTACTACTGACTAGATTTTATCAGATTGTTTTTTAGGACATTAAAATAAAACTAATTTGAATAATAAAAGCACACGAAGACACAACAAAACGAAATATCCACAATCATAAGTTCAAGCCAAACGATGCGAATGATTGTCTAATTATCAAAGATAAATACATAGTATAATAAATATAATAGATAAATATAATAGATAAAGAGTAATTATAAAGAAAATAAATTATAACTATGAAGTCAACATGTCAAACGTAACTTTAATATCATTCATACAACGTAGTTTTAAGTGCTGCCAACAGATGGCGCTGTATGTATTTTACATCGCGCAAGCGTTTCGTTTTCTCGGCCGTATAAGGCTATCGCTTGAAACCATAATAAATTGTCTTTTTTGTCTGAATGGATTTTGGCTTTTTATTCATGGTCCATCGAGTCGGAACTACGTGGTGTGAATCAGCGTCATATATGCAGTAGTGGCGCCACCTAGTGGAAAGAAAACTGATACGGAGGAAACTGAGTTGAGTGTTGAAGAGCAAGTTTGTATGGGCGTATAAACTGTAAGTACAATATTTATTACAAGAAATCAAGTCAATTAGAACCTTAAACCAAAGACATATTGAACTTTAACAAATTAGTAGAAATCTTGGACTTGTAAAATTTTATGTGGAATTGTGGTTGAGACGGGGAATCCATGCCCGATTTTCCTAAGTGTCTAAATCTAAAACACTTAGAAAAAAAAATACGCCCATACTGGACTTAGAAAAATTTACTTGCGCACTCATACATAGCACGGGACTTGTAAAATTTAGGCGAATTGCAAGAAACCAACACCGTAAATTAGCATCTTTTCCCATACCATACGGGTCTTTATTGCGAATTGAAGAAACTTAACAAGTAACAATGGAAAAAAAGATAAGAATTCAGTCTGAAATGTACAATAGAATAGAAAAGGGAAGAATTAACTTTAAAAAATCTCCAAAAGACAGGATAACAACTAGCTACGTAGAAACAAGATTGGATAATTTGAAAAGACTATGGCAAACCTTTGAGATTGTACATGAACAAATAATAAGCGAAGCAACGGATAGTGAATATACTAAGTTAGATTATTTTACCAGCGAATTTTATTCAGAAGCAGAAGAGTTATATACAGATTATAGATCAGAATTAATGGAGAGTCTAAAAAATCTGCCTAACAAACAGAACAAAGGCCAGGATCAGGAAACCGTTGGAAATCAAATCGGCGTGCAACTTCCGAAGATTTCAATACCCAGCTTCTCAGGGAAGTACTCTGAGTGGACCACGTTTCGTGACTTGTATACTTCATTAATTCACAATAATAATTCTTTACAAAATGTGCAAAAACTTCACTATTTAAAAGGTTATTTAACCGGGGAAGCCGAGCAATTGTTACGGCATTTACCAATAACGAGTGACAATTATCTGATCTGTTGGGAACTGTTAGAAAATAGATTTAATAATAAAAGATACTTAACTAATAGCATATTAAAAAGATTTTTTAGCCAAAAAACTATTGTTCATGAAAATTCAGGTGCTCTTAAAGATCTTTTTGACACTACCAACGAATGTTTAAATGCGCTAAAAAATACTGGTGTAACAACTGACAATTGGGATGTTATTGTTATCTATATTTTGTCATCTAAATTAGATAATGAATCTAGAAAGCAATGGGAAGCAAAAATTTGTGACCTGACTAATGACTTACCAACATTGAAACAATTTTTAGAATTTTTTAGAGCACAGATTTAGGTCACTCGAATTTTTGAACCCCAGAACCACAAAAATTAGTCAATCACATCATGTAGTAGCCAATCATAGTGAAAAAATATCTGTTCCATGTTCTTTTTGTTCTGATAACAATCATAAGCTAGGAAATTGTAAACAATTCGCAAATGAAACCCTATTAGCCCGCCGTAACTTTGTTCAAACGTCCAACTTGTGTTATAATTGTTTAGGCGCAAACCATTCTGTCATATCTTGTCGTTTTGCCTACTAGGTGCAGAATTTGTAAAAGAAACACCACTCTCTATTGCATTCAAACAACGCCAATGTATCCAATAATGTACAGGTACCCTCGCAATCTAACAATAACAATGTTGTCGCAGCAACAGTGACAGCATCAGACGAAAATGATCAGATCAACATTACCACTTGTTTCTCTAACAACAAGAGTCAAGTTCTTTTAGCTACCGCTTTAGTAAAAGCCGAAACAAACAATGGATCGATGTTGACACTTAGGTCCTTACTGGACCAGGGATCACAGGCCTCGTTCATAACGGAGTCTGCAGTCCAATTACTTGGGCTGACGAAAGTAACAAGCAAAAAGTGTCATATCTGGTGTAGGTAGTGATTGTAACACATCGGTCAATTCAACCCATGTAGTAAATGTAAAACTGCAATCGGTTTATGATCCAACCTTCACGATCATGGTGAAGGCTCATGTTCTTACCAAACTTACCACCTTCCTCCCTGAACGAAAGGTTGGTATGCAATTATGGGATAATATGCCAAAAATTAGGTTGGCAGATCCAAACTTCAACGTTCCAAACAAAATCGACTTATTGTTGGGAGCAGAGGTGTATTGTCAAATAATATCTGAGGGGCTTATCAGAGGACCAATTGGAACCCTAATTGCACAGAACACTAAGCTCGGCTGGATCTTGTCTGGCCTAATATCTGAAAAAAGTAGAACGGAATCAAGTTGTACCTCTATAACAACTTTACACACTCAAGTCGTTAATGAAGAATTTGACCTTAAACGATTTTGGGAAATTGAATCAGACAATGGTCTTCTCAACAAACCTCATCTCACACCTGAAGAACGAAGATGCGAAGAATTCTATACTCAGACTACCACAAGAGACCCTTCTGGACGATACGTCGTAAGATTACCCTTTAAAGATGAAAACCCCAACTGCAAATCAGGAAATTCGTTAGAAATAGCAACAAGCAGATTTTTAATTCAAGAAAAGCGTCTATCGAAAACACCACAACTAAAGGATCTCTATTCTGATGTGATCGCTGAGTATCTGGAGCTAGGCCACATGGAAAAGGTGCCAATAAATGAGATCAATAAACCAGATAGAGTGTACTTACCTCATCACGCCGTAGTGAAACTAGACAAGACCACGTCGAAGGTAAGAGTTGTCTTCGACGCTTCATGTCGAGACAAGAACGGCGTATCTCTCAACAGCGAGTTGATGGTGGGTCCAACGATACAATCGGATCTACGTCATTTGGTGATGAGGTGGAGACTGCACCCTATCTGTTTGGTGGCCGACATAGTTAAAATGTATCGCCAAATAAGGATGGCTCTCGACGATGCAGATTACCAACGTTTGGTTTGGCGATTCACGCCAGAAGATCCTATTGAACATCTTCGTTTGTTGAGAGTCACGTTTGGGACTGCTCCAGCACCATTTCTCGCAGTTAGAACATTGCACCAGGTCGTGTTGGATGAAGGCAAGAACTATCTATTAGCATCTGAAAGAGTCTTAAACGATTTTTACATGGACGATTTACTTACCGGCTGCGAAACAGTACTGGAAGGAAAACAGATTTGTAAAGAAATGAACGAACTACTAAGCAAAGGAGGCTTTAAACTACAGAAATGGTCAAGCAACAATGAAACACTACTAAAGGAAATAAGCAAAGAAACAAAAGCAACAGAAAGCAATTTGGAACTAAAGACAGATGAAATCATAAAAATTCTTGGACTTACCTGGAACCGACGAACCGACGACTTCGAGTACTCCGTGCAGCTACCACCCATCAGTGAACCTGTAACAAAAAGAAAGGTTATATCAGACATAGCGAAATTGTACGATCCTATGGGATGGATCGCTCCAACCATTGTAAAAGCAAAAATATTCATTCAACAGCTATGGCTGGCAGGGATAGGTTGGGATGAAGAGCTTCCCTCCAAGCTTCTAAATGATTGGATCACTTACCGAGGTGAACTTACCACACTTACTAGATTTCGCCTGCCGCGCTGGATTGGCATCAACAAGAGTTGTACTCTCGAGATACACGGCTTTAGCGACGCTTCTACTGATGCATATGCTGCTGTAGTCTACGCGCGCGTGATAGACGAGTCTGGAATTGTCAAGGTCACTCTTGTTACCAGCAAAACGAAAGTAGCCCCAATAAAGCAAGTTTCAGTCCCACGTCTGGAACTGTGCGGCGCCGTTTTACTGTCGAAGTTGTTGAAGGAAGTTTCTGAAGTCATGAAGGTACCCAAAGCAAATTTACATGCCTGGACGGACTCCACAATCGTGCTAGCTTGGTTGAGCAGTCATCCAAGCCGTTGGAAAGAACGTTCATCGCAAATCGTGTTTCAGAAATTTTGAATATTTTAGATCGGGACAAGTGGTCACATCGTATCGTCTGCTGTCCACCCAGCAGTTTTCGCTTCTGGTGGAGTCAACCCATCAGAATGTATCGAAATTCCTCTCTGGAAATCTGGACCAGAATGGCTAAAAAACACAATTATAGAATATGATAATAAGGAAGTGAAGGACACGAATTTAGAAGAGAAAAGAATGAAATCTTTTTCATGTAACCGAGGAAAATGAATTTGAATTGTGGACCAAGTTTTCAACATTGCAGAAATTAGTCAGAGTCGTGGCTTACTGCACAAGGTTTCTAACAATTTCAAGGGCGAAGAAATCTAATGAAGCAATAACATTTCCTAGTTGGTTAACTACGCATGAACTATCAGAAGCAATTAAAATTAGCACAAGAGGATGTCAAGCTAAGTATTTTGTCCAAGAAATAAAAGATATTGAACTGGAAACGTGAAGTTAATAAGAAAAGCAAACTTACCACGTTGACTCCTTTCCTGGATTATGAAGGCATTTTACGAGTTGGAGGTCGGCTGGAAAGGGCTGACATTAGTGATGACAAGAAACATCCAATTGTGTTGCCATCAAAATCTCATTTCACGGATCTTGTCATTGCTGATGCCCATCAAAAAACCCTTCATGGCGGACCACAATTGATGGTTAATTACCTGCGATCAAAATATTGGATCCTGGATATCAAAAACCGTGCTAAATTATTTGTACGCAAATGTGTCGCCTGTGTACGATATGCGGCTCAGGCTAGACATCAACTTATGGGACAACTGCCCCAAGCTCGCGTAACACCAATTCGTCCATTTTACCAATGTGGCGTGGATTACGCTGGTCCCATCCAGATCAGGACTTCTAAAGGTAGAGGTCATCGAGCCTACAAGGGCTACATCTGCCTGTTCATTTGTATGGCAACAAGAGCCATACATCTAGAGGCTGTAACTGATCTTACGTCACAGGGATTTCTAGCAGCTTTTAAACGATTCGTTTCTAGACGCGGTCATTGCGCAGATCTTTACAGCGATAACGGAACGAATTTTGTGGGCGCTGCCCGTGAGCTAAGAACTTTAGAAGCTCAAGAACGTTCAACTTTAACACGAGAAATCGCCGAGAGTTTGGCCACTACTGGCACCACATGGCATTTTATACCACCAAGAGCTCCCCACTTCGGCGGGCTTTGGGAGAGTGGGATAAAGTCCACCAAACATCATTTAAGGCGTGTGATTGGTGCAGAGACCCTAACATTCGAGGAGATAAGTACCTTGCTTTATCAAATTGAGGCATGCCTTAATTCTAGACCTTTGTCTCAAGTAAGTACCAACGCACAGGATTCTATACCGCTTACACCGGGACATTTTATCATTGGTGAGCCCCTGGTACTTGTACCAGACGATAATTATGAATCCTCGTCAATATCATCTCTTAGACGTTGGCAACTAACGCAGAAAATGTTGCAGAACTTTTGGCGCAGATGGTCATGTGAATACTTGACTCAGTTTCTACAAAGGTATAAGTGGGCAAACAAAACGCCAGAACCTAACATCGGTGATGTAGTTTTAGTTAAGGAGGACGATCTTCCTCCAGCAAGATGGCTGATGGGGGTTATTGTACAAAAGCACAAGGGTTTGGACAATGTTACGAGGGTTGTGAGTCTCAGATGCAAGGATTCCATAATAAAAAGACCCATTGTGAAATTGTGTGTATTGCCAGTGGCAGAGTAATGCATGTTATTTGTAGCATTAGATTTGTATCCTATTCTACCTATAGTTATAATTTATCGTTTATTTAAGTTTAAGTTTATGTTTTGTTGATTTCTGGTTCGTCCCAGTCACCATGTCAATCAATCTTTATCTTTACAGTCCACTTTAGTTAGTTGTTGAGTCATGGTGGTCGGGAATGATGACCATTCTGGCCATGGTGGGCGGAATGTCTAATTATCAAAGATAAATACATAGTATAATAAATATAATAGATAAATATAATAGATAAATAGTAATTATAAAGTAAATAAATTATAACTATGAAGTCAACATGTCAAACGTAACTTTAATATCATTCATACAACGTAGTTTTAAGTGCTGCCAACAGATGGCGCTGTATGTATTTTACATCGCGCAAGCGTTTCGTTTTTCTCGGCCGTATAAGGCTATCGCTTGAAACCATAATAAATTGTCTTTTTGTCTGAATGGATTTTGACTTTTTATTCAATGATTGCTTGGCAATATTGACGTTTAATTGACGTTTGATGTGATAAGAGTTCTAGATCTACTTTTTGCCAGTACAAGTAAAAATCAACGTGTTATCAATTTATTTTTACAATGTTTTTATAAACGTTGTTATAAAATTAATTATTTAAAACGTTTTTTTAAAACATAATCTAAAGACAAAAACTCTTTTTTCACTTTCATTGATTTTATTTTCTATTTTATATTCGGTGTTTGTTCCGTGTCTGGGTGTGACTATGTATTTAAGTATGTATTTAAAAATATATATGTATGTATATCAGTCTCTGACGCCCATAGTACAAGCTCTGCTTAGTTTGGGGTCAGGTGACCGTGTGTGGAAATGTCCCAGATATTTATTTATTTATTTATTTATATCATTTCTTTATTTATATCATTACTTTATTTTATTTGGCAACATTGTCAAAAAATGACAGTAAAGCTAGGAAGTAACGAAAGTCAATAATATTATGATTATATATTTTATTTAATATCCCATGGTAAAACGGCTTAATATTTCGTGATTAAAAATTAAAAATTTAGAAAAAAATATTGATAAATAATTTATTTGTGTACACTATGGGCCCAGATTCGCCCGTCTCCTTTTATGCCATAATTTTCTAATGCAGGAATAAGGAGAAAAAAAGATTTTCCGATATTTTGAAAATTTAATTATCTAGTTATTTTGTATGTATTACCCATATGAATTACATATCTTCAATCATTTCTAGATTCATCTGAACTGACACCTAGAAAATAGAACTTAGGTACCAGTGATTAATGAAGGGCCATAGCGGTTTCTCGTTCAAAGAATAAATCTCACAGGGAGTGTCATATTTTACGCCTCAGTTGCCATTTTATGTCATTAGTCAAAATGTGGGGTCTCGGGTTGAAAAGGTACCTAATATTTTAAAGTATTTTGGGCTATGGCGCCTGATCTGAAGGGCGGTAGGTGACATATGATGGAGATACGATGTTATCACAGTGTTTGCATATCATACATTGGTGCACTCTGTGTTTGAGGGGTGAAAACCATCCGCTCCCCCGCAAGTCTTGTGATGATGACGAGGCTACTCCGAGCCATCATCGTATGTGAGTTAGAAAAGTGCACTCTTTGTCTTTCCACTTCTTAAGCATGTTAGTGGAATCTTTGTTTAATTTACCCGTACCATAAATACTGATTAATATTAAAATTACTTTGTAAGTTTTTGTAATTGCTGAAGTAGGTTGACTTGTTCATTTGATTGTTTAATATTTTTTAACAATGCTTCCAAGCGTTTAGGGCTTGTCGTGGCAGTTTGTAACTAAGACCACACTACATACTTTTAACTGTACCAACCATGTTTAATATCAATGTGTTTTAGTGTGTGACTTGTAAACAGTCCTCAAATAAATAAATAAATAAGTACTAGTAAGTCGGCAACTACACTCCGTTTTATGATCAAGGAAACAAACGGCTTTAACCACTATTCTATCGACGGTCTAATCTTATCATTAACAAATTAAATTTTAATCACAAAAAATCTAATAGTAGCAAGTTTGTTATAGAAGTATATGTCGGCAGGAGTCATCGCTCGCTTTCATTATAGAATGATTAACAAGCTGCACGTGCACGGGTCACGTCACCGACCAGCTGCGTCGTTAGTCACTCCCCCTCGCCGCTCGACTCGACTATAAAGGCGCACATTTTGAACAGTGTGGGCAGTCTTGGCTCTGGCGTGGCACGGTGCACTCGTTGTACCGTTGCAATAGCTTATCCTAGACAGCTTTAGATAATTAATTTGATCGTCGAATTAATAAAACTGGCGCTGTGCAATTTGTAATTAATAAATCGAACTCCAATTGTAGTCTATGTCTTTGGCATATGCTACAATTGCTATGGTTATACTTTGATAAAAGCGACTAGTGATGGATATGGTTCTCATTATGGAAAGTAATAAAGTATTAGCTCGGTTTTGATATACCTGACGTATTATTCATTATTAATTATGTAGTTACATACCCCCACTTCCTACATATACGTGGTAACAATCTGTTGTTTGGTTAGTAGGGTGTAGGGTAATGTAGACAATTAACAGTATATTACCAAATATTTACATTTTGGGCTTGTATGTGTAACATAGTCAAGTCATAGTATATAATTTAAAACTGTCATGGTTACACCCCACATTAAAAAACTCACGGGTCAACTGATCATGGCGCTTGCAACAGTGCCGAAGTATCGGGAGCTTATTAAAACAAAAGATCAACGTAAATATCCCGTTCATTTTGGGTTTCCTAATAGTCATAGTATTGTCTTATAATTGAAATGTTGCAATTTTTAGCAGTGAACATACCATTTCGGGTCTTTAGGTTCCATCTAGTATCTACTTTGTAAGATAGATGCGCTAGCATGAATAACTTAAACTTTTCTTCTCAGCGTTTGCGTGGAAGTTTGAAGTCTTTGAAACACTTACCATCTTAGGGTCAGTATCAAGTTAGGCAAAGAAAATAGATTAGATTATGGAAATAGGCAAAGTCCCGCAATAGTGCCTACTGAAGGTGTAACTTTGTGAATTAAGAGCTTTGTTTGGAACAGATTGCTCGCCTTATTGCAACATTAAATATCCAAATAAGTTTTTTAATATTTAAGTCACAGTAAAATCACCTGACTGACTAAATAATAACATTTGTCTTATAGAAATTAAGCTAAGAGAGGTGGCCAGTTCAATCCCCACAACTTTGAAATGTCTATTCGAATTTTAAATTATTATGTACGTTTATTTGACGCTCTTGCGGTGAAGGAAAACATCGTGAGGAAATCTGAATCAGCATACCTGCGAAAAAAATTCAAAGATTGTGAAAGGGTAGAACGACCCCGCATTTGGCAGGATGGTTGTAAAAGACGCAATGCCACTAGTTAAGGGTGGATGGGCTTGATTTTTATAATATACTAGTGACCTGCCCTCGCTTCGCTTCGGGTATATCCCTCAGACATAAGACTAGATCGATTTCTCGTCACAGAAAACCCCACATATCAAATTTCAGCGAAATCCTTAGGACCGTTACCGAGATCACATGCTTTTTCAAGCAATCAGCGCCATTTGCCGGTCTGATTTGTCTAAACCATCCTGGGCGCTACTCAAACGCATACAGAAAAAATCATTTAACTCTGTCAAGCCGTTTAGGAGGAGTTCAATTACAGACATTCGTACAGCAGAATTATATATATTACTAGCTGTGCCCGCGACTTCGTCCTCGTGGACAATCCTTCTCCATCAGGGAGTCTGGAACTGGACTCCGACATTCGTTTCTTCACAGAACCGCTAACCGACAGAACATTTCGTATATCGCCGCTTTGCCAACCGAACCTGTCGCCTGCATACGATTCGTCGACAGCACCGCTCGTCATCAGACCTTTCGCCTCAGAACGATTCACTAAGCGATTCGTCGTCAATTAACTATTCCTCTTGAAAAATCTTTCAATAAAGTTATATACAGATTTTTTTAAATAAAGCACGAGGGATTTAAAGTAATAAATCACATAAAATATTAATTTCGATGATTTGAATAGTAATTTCATCAATATAAATGTTTTGAGATTTCAAAAAGAAGGTTATCAGATTATTCTATTTGTATGGTTTTTTCGGAGAAGGTTTCTGTATCTAAAACTACTTCAAAAAATAAAGTTCTACGTTCAATGTAATTTATACAAGTAAATCCGCAATTGTATGGTTGTTGTTTTTGTTTATGAAGAAAAAGTACTGTAAAGTAAGTAAGTAAATATTACTTTATGTATACCTAGTGCTAAATTAAAATATCTGCATAGAACTTTATTAAAATATTTTTCAAGAGGAATAGTTAATTGACGACGAATGGCTTAGTGAATCGTTCGGAGGCGAAAGGTCTGATGACGAGCGGTGCTGTCGACGAATCGTACGCTGGCGAAAGGTTCTGTTGGCGAAGCGGCGATATACGAAATGTTCTGTCGGTTAGCGGTTCTGTGAAGAAACGAATGTCGGAGTCCAGTTCCAGGCTCCACTCAGGGGTATGAAAAATAGAATGTTGGCCGATTCTCAGACCTACAAAATATGCTCACAAAATTTCATGAAAATCGGTCAAGCCGTTTGGGAGGAGTACGGGAACGAAAACTGTGATACGAGAATTTTAATTAAATAAAAATAAAAAATAAAATGTATTTATTTCTGTAAATCATTTACAATAAAAATGCCGGGGCTTCCCAGAAAGTAATCAGAAGATACTTGTGGAGGGAAAGCCTCGCTCTTGCGTAGTAGACTTAACAAATTGGATTTACAACATATAAATTTCATTTCAATTTAGATTATTACAGATATACATTACTACTTCATTTATTAAATATTTTTAAAAGTAACTTGATAAGGGAATAAAATTAAATAAAAGTTTGTAACAAAATAAAAAGAGTAATATGCTGCTGTGTGTATGTGTGCGTGTGTGAGTGTGTGTGTGTGTGTGTGTGTGTGTGTGTGTGTGTGTGTGTGTGTGTGTGTGTGTGAGTGTGAGTGTGTGTGTGTGTGGGTGTGTGTGCTTGTGTGTGTGTGTTTGTGTATGTGTGTGTGTGTCTGTTGTTTTATATTAAGGGAAGTATAGGTAGACCTTCAAGTTGACCTTAATAAAATGTCTTCAACCTCGGCGTAACTGAGAGTGGAGAGCCACTCAGTCACAGCCTTCTTACACTCATATAATTGCATTGGGTATATATTTAGTTTGCGATTTATTATATTATAGGCGCGAGGGGCTTGAGCTAAATTTTGACGGCAAGCAAAGTCTGTGCGTGTTGGGTAGGTAGGAGCTATTATATCGTGCCGTCTCTTATGAAGTTTAGTCGGCTCGAAGTACAACTTTTCGTGCTGACCTGATATAGTATGCAACACATAAAGTTTCCTAACGGAGAGTAAATTGGTTATTTTATATAGTTTTTCCGTTGGGAATCTAAAGGGTTTAGAGTACATAACCTTTAGCAAGGATCTTTGCGCCCGTTCAAGATCTATGAAACGAGATTTAGCTGTCCCACCCCATGTCGGGATACAGTATGTTATGACAGATTGGGCGAGTGCCACATATATTTTATTTAGGAGGTCATTACTCATAGCATTTCTCAGAGTTTTGAAGACCCACATTAGCTTTCTTATCCTTCCTATGGTTAGCTCTATATGTGGGTACCAACTTAACCTTTGGTCTTCAAGGATTCCGAGGTATTTTACGCTATATACTTTTTCAATTTTTGGGCAATTACAGGAGTTACCAAAGAGGGTATGGCAGGAATGAATCCTTATTTCAAAATTTGGTGGGGGCTGTGAGTTTATGTATGGTCCGAAGCATACGTAGTTGGTTTTAAGGGTGAGGAGATTTTCGTTAAGCCAGTGACCACTACGACACCTTGGCTAGTCCTATTTCAGCTCTCAACCTAACCTTATCCCAGGTCTTGTCGGTAAAAGTGATAGCAGTGTCGTCTGCATAGGATAGTATCCTCCCCCCAACGCCACGAAGTTTGCAGAGGTTAGTTATGTATATTAGAAAGAGCGTTGGGCCAAGAACGCTCCCCTGAGGGACACCAAATGTAATGCCCTCTTCGTCACTCAGGTACCCATCTATTTTTACCCCTTGCTTTCTGTTTAAAAGACAACTGCTTAATAGGGAGAGAGAATTGCCCGGAAACCGGCATCATTTAGCCTATGGATAAGTATGGGTATCGAGACGGTGTCAAAGGCTTTTTAAGGTCAATAAAAGCCGTTAAGCATTTATCACCTTTATCAACCGCCCTTGTGATTATTGAAGTAAGCTCCGTGATGGCATGCTGCGTCGACATTCCCTTTCTAAAACCGGAATTGTGAGCTAGATAAAGCATTGTACTTGTTCAGGTAGTTTGTTATTCTGGAGTTGAGTAGCTTCTCAATGATTTTAGAAATGGAGGTCAGCACAGCAATTGGCCGGTAGCTATTCGCGTTGTCTCGGTCTCCACTCTTTTACACAGGGGTAATAACTGCACGCTTTAGTAGGTATGGGAAGATTCCGGTGCTAAAACAGAGGTTGGCGAGGCCACTGATTAAAGGAACTACAATTTCCTTTGCCTGTTTTAGAAACCTGGTAGGTATTCCGTCCCAGCCTGGTGCACTACTAGAGTCTAAGGACATCAAAGTATCCTCTACTTCTTTGTCAGAGGTGTCCAGTAAAACGAAGGAGGACAGTTCACTATGGTTGTTGGACCTGTCTGATTCTGACGGAGTGAAATTACTTGAGATGTCCTCAGCCAGAGATTGTCCAACATTAACAAAATATTTATTGACATTATTGATTGAGGTTTGAGGACATGTATGTGTCTTTAGCAGTTCACTATTTGGGCTCTTGGGGGTCTTATAGTGGGTGAGTTCGTTAATGGTTGACCAGAGGGCTCGCGGGTTTTGCATTGATGCCTTAATTTTGTCTTTCTTATATTTAAGTTTCAGTTTTTTTAAAAGGTTCCTGCAGAAGGTACGGTAGCGTTTGTATGTGATAATTAATATTTGATTCTGGGGATTCGATTTGAGTTTTATGTATAGATAGTTTCTCAGTCTTACGCATTTTAAAGCACCTGCGGTTATCCAGGGTTTTATAGTTCTCTTGCTGTTTGAGAGTATTACGTTCTTAGTGTTTGATGAGATAGCCGTCTTTACCATTTCTATTAGTGCAAAAGCGTATGTATCTGGATCTTTAAAAACATTGAAGAAAGAGACGTCAGCATTCAGAAGACTTTTGTAAGCACCTTCATAATCCACTATGGTTTTGTATCTCCGCGGTGTCGTTCGTTGATGTTTACTTGCAATAAATAAAAGAACAAGACAGTGGTCCGTTATAGTGGTATTAAGAACCGCCGTGAATGCATTGTTATTTATCTTGTCTAGTTTTGAGAAGACGTGGTCAAGGCAGGTAACTCCCTCGTAGGTAGGTTATGAGACGCTAGAAGTCCGTGTAATGTCATCATATTTAGGTAGTCTAGTCTGTTTGTTCGTTCTTGGCTTTTTTCATTTGGGGACGCAATTAAGTTGATGTTTATGTCACCTAGAACTAAGACGTTTTTACAAGGATCTAAACTTTCGAGGTAATTATTAATAGATGTTATAAAGTTTGTGGCATTTAAGATTGAAGGGGAACGGTAGATACCAAAAATAGTATAGTTTAAAATTTGAATTTCAAGTCCGGTAGCATCTTTAAGGTTTAGTGGTTTATATTTAGCTAATAGTTTATTTTTTGTATATGCGACAACCCTGTCACTTTGGTTAGTATGATGTCTTGTTTGGAAGGATGTGTAGTTGTCTAGTTGTGGTATGTTCTTGTTAGGGTTCAGCCAACATTCCGTAAGAATTAAAAATATCTATGTCATATTTTAATTGTGCCATATTAATCTGTAGGTCGTCGAAATTTTTATAAATGCTTCTTATGTTCTGAGTAGCTATGATTAAGTTATGTTTTGAAACTGCGGTGTCTATTTTTAGTTCCTGAATATCACACTTAAGAGAATCCGAGAGTTCGATCTGATCAATTACTTTCAGCGCATCTCGACTACCCATTCAAAATTAAAATAGAACTCATGTGGTAGCAACTAGGGTAGTGTTGTGCCTTTTGTTGGTGATCAGGGTATGGTAGGTGTAGCTGTGTGAATTTAGATAGTATTATGTTGGGAATGAGTTTAGGCTGAGTTTGAGTAGGTGATGTTGTGTGTTTGTTGTCTGTGAAGAATGGATGTGTAAGTTGATCGTTTGGATAACTGGATGTCTTAGTATATTGAAGATAATCTGTGCTTTTTTTATTGCGAGCGTTAGGTGTGTTTAGTTGGGTACAATGTGTGCGGGTAGGTTTGAAGACTAAGAGTATTTGTGTGTTTTTGAGTGTGAGTGAGAGCAGTGATATATGTATCTTTACAGTTTTGCAGGCATATATAGTTGTTTTAAGGATGCTAATTGGTTTAATATATTCAAGAAATATCAAAAACAAGAGAGACGGTATTAAAGTGTACATAAACCTAGCTAGTCATGCTTCATTCATAAGTTGTTGCACTTGTGTTTCTTGTTGAATGTGGATTATTTTTGACGTGTCATCTTTCCGGACCAGAACTTTACCCATAGAAGTCCAACAGTATTTCATTTTTTGGGCCTTTTTAAGGTCTCTAGCAAGAAAAAACAAGCGAGCAGCCTTGGGGGTGAGTTGTTCGCTTATAAAGATAGGGGTATCCTCGTTAATTTTGAAGCCAAGGTGCTTAGCCTGCAACCGGGCTTTGTTTTTAAAATTAAAGTCTTTGGCTTTTTTCAGGAGATCCGTTCTCAATGATGTAGACCTTAATTCCATTATAATGGTTGATTTCTTCTCCCCTTCTCCTCTAGATTTTAAGCGATATATGTCATTGATATCCCGTTCAGTTAGATTTAAGTTGATTGAGGTCGAAAGGCTCATAACCATCTGCATCATATCGTCTCTAGTTTCTCGGGATATTTTAGGCACATTTTTGATTTCTAAGCAGGTCTTGCGGGAGGCTCTTTGGAGATCTTCCACTTTGTCTTCCAGGATACTTATATATTCCCGCTGCTTTTGAGTCTGAATTTCAAGGAAATCAATTTTCCCGCGGTACTCCTCATTTTGTATAGTCAATAGTGTCACGGCAGCGTCAATTTTTGAATTGATTCAGTTATTTCTAACAATTTGTTAGTTATTGTGGATAGTTCCTGGTTTTGAGCCCTAAAGAGAGAGCTTATTAGGTCTTTTTATCTCGTCTTTATAAATTGAAAACTGGTTCGGTGAGGAAGTTTCTTGCCTTGGGCGTTTGTTTCGCTGTGTGATGTTGTCGTTTTTTGAAGGTAAACCATCGCTGATGTCAGTTGTTTGGTACAAAGATGGCTCAGAAGAGTATTGTTGTGACATACTAGTGAGATTTTCCTCCGATGCGAGCGTATGAGAAGGTGGGGTCCGTTGTAGCGGCATTTTATCTTACTGTTAGTAGTATTCTCAGGTCTGTGATTTTGCCGAAGTAATTTAAGTAGGCGTTACAATTACGCAGTACCTGTCTGTGCGTTACGTAATAATGCGGTGGCTAATTTCGGCGCGGGCGCTTACCGCTTGCTTGGCTCGGTTGCAACTGTTACCGGTCGCGGCGCAGGAGTCCCTGGTTCGTGTCCGGGCAGAAAATACAAAAAGTATTGACTTCACTCACTACTGTATTTGCGAAGTGAGGGTGCTCCGTAGACACGATGCTCGGTACCAGAGGCAGCAGATGCAGGGGCGAAGTCTCGGGGGCGCAGCTCCACACAGTTAAAAATTTATTTAATGTAAGTTTGTAAAGTCTACAACACGTCTGTTCGTTCAAAGAGTCGAGACGAAAGAGGATAATAAGATACCTAAAGATAAAGATGTACCCACCGAAGCCCATTTTAAATTGACTGGAATTAAGAGGTCGTATTACGCCCCCAGGCCGGTCGTTCTTGAAGTATGATCTAGTAAATATTCCAATACACGCTATTGCAAGCCATTGGGACCCGCTTGTGTGGAATTGGAATTCGTCGGGATCTCGTCCGGGAGAGTCGGGAATGTATGAATATTGTACCAAACATCTTCCGCTGTGAATATCAATGTGAACGCATGAACGTGCTGGACAGCGCTGCCATCCACATACAATGCAGGCGCTGGTGGCTCGGACAAAGAGGTTTAGCTCCTCATTTCTGCCCCGTGCCATTAAGGCATGGAATGCCCTTCCAGCTCATGTTTTCCTCCTCCTATGATCCCGGGCTCTTCAGGCGGGGCGTGAAACGGCATTTAAGCAGGCCTTCAGGGTGAGTGCGACAGGCTCAAGACGACCTATTGTGCCTGTCGACCTCATATTTGATCTCACTACCGCTTACCATCAGGTGGAGTGAGGTCATCTTGTTAGCCTTTTTATAAAAAAAAAAAAATCTTTTTTCTTGCGTTTGCGGGTTTGGTCCGGAGTACCCATATGTTTTCTTAGCTAACTTCTTGTAAGATGAAGGTCAATCGCTGTAATACCTAGATTGAATGAAGTCAGTAGGTAGATGAATATAAATAGGTTGTAAGTAGATCATTGTGTGTCGGATCCATGTTTCGACTAACAAGATAAAAATTAGCCTATATTTATTATAGGAGTAAAAATAAAGTTAAATTTAGTATACGCACTAAATTTAAGTTTATTTTTTCTCGTTACATACAAAAATCTCGTTTTTTTGTTTATTTTTACAATTAGTATTCTTATAATTCAAAAGCAAGCGCTGCGTAAGGACCGAGAGGTCTCCGGTTCGAGTCCGGGATCGGGCAAAATATGTGTGAGTTTTTCTGTGAAGAAATAACTCAGCCCGGAGTTACTAAGTTGGCGGTTGGACGCTCGTGCCTCGGAAAGCACGTTAAGCCGGTGGTCCTGCGCCCGATCTCTCATCGGTCATGTCAGATTGCCGTCTCACCGAAGTAAGGGAATAGAGAGTGCACTTGTGTTTGCGCGCACACTTGTGCACTATAAATGCCCTGTGCACTTGGCTGATCTCAATTGAGATCGGCCGCCATGACCGAAATCTTATTAGTAAGTATAAGTAAATTAGAGCAAATAAGATGACATTTTTAGTAAAGAGTTAGTAAGAATACCGTTAAAGTTTAAGATCAAAGGCGGAAGCGCTACGGTTAACTTTCAGCCATTTTGTGGACACATAGGCACCACGTTATATTGTACCTTAACTACCTTACCTTAGGTCCAAAACTAATAGATCAGTGACAAAAGCCCTCGCGTATGACTAGCAACAACCTTAAACACTCGGCCATCGACGTTTTTTTGCTGCTGAATGTGCTAAGACGATACTCTCAACTAAATAACTACAACTACTTTCATGATCGTGTCAACATCTATACTATTACCAAAAAAATACAAAACTAAACATATAATAACTGTTGCCGTGGCACCGGTAGAAGGGCGGGATTCCTCCTCGCTCCCTTTAGGTAAATGACACGCGTTGCTTCTAAGAAAATATTAATACAACCACATCTCTTATTTGATGATGTACCCATAACGACACAGTAACAAATAGAAAATAGATTTCAATTGATTTTTGATCTCAAAGTTAGTTCAGCCTAGTCAAGCTGGTAGAACGTTAAACTGTCATGGTTACACACAAATAAGTTAAATAAGCAGGTAGGCAGGCAGCAGCGGACTGGCTAACTCGGACCCGCACAGCTCAATACCAATGCGAGACTCCACGCCTTGTCTCGTTGTTGACGCAGCAGTGGTCTCCTCTTTAAGCGGGCTTTCAGGGTGAGTGCTCAGTATGGTCTATTGTGCCTGTCGACCTCATATTTGGATCTCACTGCCGCTTACCATCAGGTGGAGAGAGGTCATCTTGTTAACTTAATATAAAAAGAAAAAAGTTTACACGAACATTGTGAACTTAACTTTATTCATACACAACTTAAATCCAACTGTCAACTCGGATCTACGTAATTGTGTACAACTATTTTATGCTTCAGGATACTTTTATGCCATATTTACACCTGTATGAATGTCACCTCTGTATTTTTATTGTAAACTTCTGTGGTTATAATAAAGAATTATTATTATTATTAGAAAACTACATAATGACGTGTATAGTATATTGTCTATTATTTGCGCAAACATTACACATTTGAAATGAAACAAATTTTAATGATTAAATTCGCGTGAATTGTTATTCTAAACATATTATTTAGAGACCCGATGTTTCGAGGTCATTACAACGCTCGTGGTCACGGGCAATACAGTCTTGCCCTTTTTTTCAAATACATAATATGTGATCGGGGCGATTGCAGCTGTGCCAAAATATAGGGAACTCAAGACAATTGTAAGACATGGTAAATATCCCGAACATTTTCAGTGTAGTTGACGTAGTTGCCCTAGTAAGTAGATTATAAAATAACAAGAGCTGCAAAATATTTGCGGCTCAGAAAGTAAGAACATGAATTTTATTAGTGACCCCAATAGATAGGTCTAGACCGTTTTCTGTCCCAATAAATGGGCGAATTTGTCCCGTTGCCGCATCAACAAAAAGAAAAGTGCGAGCCCATTACCTCAGCTAGCAGATATGCCTTCAGAAATATTACAGGGCAATAGATCTTCCACACACGTTTGTTCCAAATAACGTCTTTTTATCAGTACCCAGGACCTTCATAAATTAGACAAAGTCGAACGAGACCCATTTGAAAATATGTTCTACTTTTTCTACCACTTTTTTATTTTTATTCTGTCCAACGAGGCGGGATGTATGGTGATGAATGCTGCAAAATATCAGTTTTATTTGTTATTATGTAAATATACAGATAAATAAAATTGAAGTGTCTGTTTGTAATGATAAAATAATTTTTTTTTACTAAATAGGTATGAATGAATATCGGATAGCAATACCAAAAATACAACTAAAAAATGTTTGTCTGTCTGTCTGTTTGTTATCGCTTATCTCCTTAACAGCTAGATCAAATGAGACGAAACTTTCACTTATATAAAGCTAATTTAGTAAGGTACAGGTAAAATTGGTCCAGCCGTTGTAATATCTCTGGAATTACTTATCGGATTTCAAAAATTCTTTCAACACAGGAAAATACATTTACTGATAAAGCGTTTGAGCTATAAAACATCTCAAAATTCCTACGGGATCAGAAGCTACGCAGGTAATATAAAATATGGTTGCCCACAAGTAGACAAAATATCCACCTAAATAAACCTTCTGTTTTTGGTAATCAGGACTACTTCTTTACGAAATGGTCGCGTTGTCAGCGATCAAGTGATTAGATATTTTCGCGTGAAATGTATCGGACTGTATGGCCTATTGCTATAGAAAGTATGGTTCATCGTCAAGCAATCAGTGTCGTAAGTTCAAATCTTCGTAGTACCTACAGCATTTTTAAACTGAAATTTTTTTGCTTCTCTTTTTTTGTGAAAATCATGAAATCATGCGATGCAGGTGAATTTAAAAAAAAACTTCAAGATGAAACCGTTATTTTCAGTAGGTATTTTTAATTCGTATAAAATTGTACCAAAAGTTGAGGCATGATTGTTCATAAAATGACCCATAGATGGCATCGTGCTTTGTACAGCATGCCATAAATGCTGTCAAGTTTGATATAGGTAACATGAGTAGGTACGTGTTAAGTTTTTTGGTAGTTCAAAAGATGGCACTGATACTTCGATATTTTATTATGGGATTTTGTATGTAGGTATACCATTCGTCAAAAATGTGAAGTTTGTCTTTTGGAACTGATAAATTTCGAGTGCCATTAAATTACGTAAATTACCAGAAGGGTTCTGAATCGACAACATGTATCGACAATATTCTAATTGTTGCCTTTTTCTATCTAGACACGCGGTAGCGTGTCAAGCCAAGGTTCAAGAAACAGAACTGGCGAGCCGCACCGTGTGTAATATTACACGAACCATTTGGAACCACTTTTGAACCCCTCATAAATCAAAAACTATTTCACATAAACGTATCAAATTTGGCTCATATATACGACTACTTGCGAGATAAATATGTGTTCTAAATTTCATAAGCTTATCTCAAACAGTTATTTAGATATTAATGTCCAAAATTCCTCATTTTTATCATTGACTGACTGACAGATCAAAATTCTAACCCAGTTCCAAATGACCTAGAGAGTTAAAATTTGGTATGCAGATAGGTAATTACATGAATACAAAGGAAAAAATAAAAAACTGGCAATTTTTTAATAATTAGGTTAGGTTCTATTATGAACTCTTATCATAAATACCTAATTAGTGCCTAATTACCCCTATATATCGGGGCAGGCAGACCACTAAGTATATATTTAGGTATACTTACTTCTTTACAATTAAGAGGAGGCACTTATAGACGGCTTTCATATTTATTACTTAGGGTAGGTACCTACATAAAGTCTAGTTTTAGTTTTAAATTTGTCCTTTTCAAAGCGACCCACGGCGTTACGATGATATATACTTTCTACAAAAAGTAATGATATCCAATCAAAAACATAAATGTCAAATGAAAGCCAAGTTCAATATTGCCTTTGGTTGTTGACTTCAGCGACAAAGAAGTGAGATCTAAATGGGTGCCAAGTTCAATGGTCAACCCTGAAATTTATTAATAAGTAACACTATAACATACCTATCATATCTTCTTATAACATAAGATAATGTATGGTGGTAGCCTATGAAGGTCTGCCTTGGCTAGTTTTCATATATGAATTATAGCCGTCGCAAGTTGGTAGAAACTAGCAAGCGAACATAATAATACGTTGGTAGGTTTATAGAAACTAGCCAAGACGGACCTTCATAGGCTACCACCATACATTATCTTATGTTATAAGAAGATATGATAGGTATGTTATAGTGTTACTTATAAATAAATTTCAGGGTTGACCATTGAACTTGGCACCCATTTAGATCTCACTTCTTTTGTCGCTGAAGTCAACAACCAAGGCAATATTGAACTTGGCTCTCATTTGACATTTATGTTTTTGATTGGATTTTAATTTAACAAAATATTGTGATCTACTTGACATATTGACTTATGCTGTCAATATTTACGAAAGCATTAAAATTTCCATAATTACCGAATTGAAGAAGGTTGGTTGTCAAAAAATAGATTGATAATAATCCTCAAGGGTTTGGTATCAGAAAAAAGGATGAGATGGAGACAATACGATTAATACATTGTGTGCACCAACTGGATATTAAATATTCAATCAAATTAAACCAATTCAATATCGATTTCTAAACATAATATGAAAATCTATATAAAAGTATAGCATCAGCATATTTTATTCGGTAAAGCATTACATTTGAAAGGAAAAAATGAGGGGTTTGCCGGGGATTAAGAAAGAAAATGATTCAAGCACACAGTATAACCAACATCATCATTATCAATATCAGCCCATATACGTCCCCACTGCTGGGGCACGGGCCTACTCCAAACTAAGGCGATAAGGCCTAAGTCAACCATGCTGGCCAAGTGCGGGTTGGTAGACTATACAACCTTAGAATGTCTTCATAGGTGTGCAGTGTGCGCTTCCTCACGATATTTTTCTTCACCGTTAAAGCATCGACTACTCATACATAGGTATGAATTTAAAACTTGAAAAACACAGTGGTACGTGGCGGAATTTGAACATGCGACCTCTTGCATAGCATACAACGTCATAACAACGACCTTAACCACTCGGCTATCGACGCTTTTTTCCTCTCCAGCCATAAGGACTGCTACCCGGCTTTGGAATAGGTCGACCGATATTTCACTTTGATCGATGAACAATTAGGATGACTTGAAGATGATCTATTCAATGCGAGGAAGCTGTTCACTATAAACAGATTTCGTACGTCGAAAAGAATAAACAAGCGTCAAGGAGGAAATATCAAACTGAAAGTTAATTAAAATACTCAGGTCTACTGTCCCTTCAGCTGAGCCAACACAATCAAAAGAAAACAGCCATTTATGCTGCCAATTTTTGACACTCGCAAAGGGAACCACAATCTGCGAAGAACTCAGAATCTCAAAATTTAGAATAAAGTAACGTCCTATAACACAGCGAATTCTAAAAAGAAATCGCGCTGTGCGAGTCCGTCGTGCACTTGGCCTTTTTATCCCAATTCACAGACCACATAATGAGTCGTGGGTTCTATTCCCACTCAGCACAAATATTTCTGAGGTGAATATCGTTGTTTGTCCCGAGTCTGGTTATGCTATTTAAATATTTTAGTGAATACCACTGTTCTGATTAAAACAAGTTCTAAAGCTTCGTACCACGGGATCAGAACAGTTAATGTGATGTTATGTAATATACTTATTTATTACACGGTAAACGATTGATGATGATATAAACCAAAATGATATTGTTTTAAATGTTTCTTCCGGTTGTCTAACTTCTTGAATGGCAGAAAAGATTTTGCCGGGACTTTTATTACTTTTATTTATACGACTACTTTTAGTTAAAAAATATTCAACATCCTGTAGTTCACGCGAACGAAGTCGCGGGCACAGCTAGTAGTAAATACAATTGTAATTTGTCAAACTTTTTATGGGCCACTACTGCAAGCTTATATAAGTATGGTATCTATATTTGTATATATTATTAGGGCGAACAATAGAAATCTGAATTGCAACGTTCTATCAATACATGTTATGTAATAGGTATATCACTTCACACTCGTGCACTATAATATGTCCTGCGCACTTGGCTGATCTCAATTGAGATCGGCCGCCATGGTTTTATATTCATCACTACATAGTATAAAGCAAAGTAGCTTCCCGCGCCTGTCTGTATGTATGTTTGTATGTATGCCTAAATATTTAAAATTACGCAACGAATTTTGATAGTTTTTTTTTATTAAAAGAGAGATTCAAGAGGAAGGTGTTTATGTATAATATACGGATACCCGAAGCAAAGCGAAGGCTCGCTAGTTGCCTTATAAAAAGGCCTCTAGCAAAAAGGGTTAATAATTTTAATAAGTTGTTTTTGCTAGAGCTAAAATATAAGGTAAGGCGAGGAACGAAGTGTATTAATTAGGTAACTTAGTGAGACGAGAAAACTTCATGAATATGTACATCCTTTATGAGTTTTGAAGCTGAAAGCGTTTAAAAGTTTATTATCGAAATAATGTTTGATCGGAATGTAGGTGAAAGTGTTGTGTAGTTAACATAGCCAAAACCATTAAATTTATAAAATTAACAATAAATAATATTTTGTAAGGTTCTATGTAAGGTCATAATTAAGTTAATACATACATACATAAAATCACGCCTTTTTCCCATAGGGGTAGGCAGAGATCACTTCCTGCCATGTGCTACGGTCTTGGCACACCATTTTTGCTTCAACCACACTCATTAACCTCATGCAAGCTCGTCGATTACAGGTACTTTTGATTATGTAAATCGTGCGAGATATTTACGTAAGATATGTTATGATATAACATTTTTTATACACAAAGAGCACAGTAGGTAGGTGGGTCAATCTTGAAAGCCAAATAAAACACTGTCCGAGGGCAAAACTACCCTTTAAGTTTAAGTTTTAATGTAAGATTTTTTTTGCTGTTTCTTTAATGTGTAAATTAAATGGGGCACAACAAAAAAGGTGTTTATATCAGCGTTAACCATCTGAAAAAAATTTCGAAGCCTTAATATTTGATTCCCTTGGGCTGTCCCTTTGTCATTTTTTTAACAAACTGTTAACAATTTACCTATTTATAGTCATAATTTTAAGATTTTTTGTGATTTAATAGTTAAAGGGTGAGTTATTTAATGATTTAAAAAATACACCAAGTCTGTGCCAATCACTGTTTTGTGATTACAAAATGGTTTGTGTTTGTCCGAGTGCAACGATTGATTCCCTTGGCGCGTCACAAAATGCCACCTGTCTTGCTTTTATAAAAGTCTACGGCGAAGGCGTGCACATCAGCAAGTAGCTGTAGTCGCGCGCTTAACATCATGAGGAGAGATTTCCTGCTCGACTGTTCCAAGCCGGATTTATGAAGATTTGAATTTGCATCCCCTGGTTTTGTTTCACTAGGTCATTGATTACCCGGACCACTTTTAAAAATATTTTATGATTATTAAGAATTTATTAACTAGGATTAATAGTAGGGCATATAGGACTATTAATTGTTTTTATAATAATCATTGGCAAAAATCAATCCATTGAAACAAAATCGAAAAAAAGATTAACTTTTCTTGACTCCTGGCATTGATTCCCCTGGCAAAATGCCAGGGAAATCAAAGCTTCCTTACATTATCATACTCTCATATTATGATTATAGGTTACGCACCCCAGAAGAGTCAGCCAGGTTATTCAACATCCGTTGTAGGTCCCGCAGCGTCTCTACAGACTATGTTGTTGCCTCGTCCTTTCCAGTACAGTGCCTTGAACAAATCCTATATCGCATTTGTGAACAACTTCGGGGAGTTGACGCCCCTTGTTACTCCTTGCTGCCATGGTATGGGTTTATTTGCTGATTCAATACTTGGACGGATATGGTCGCGGCTTGGTAGAGGCATTTAATCACCAGGTTGTATTGCCAATCAACTTGGCATCGCTGAAGGGACTCAAGAACTGACCAGTCATAGTCCACAAATGCTAAACATAGGGGCTGATTATACTCTTCGGTCTTCTGTTTATATGTCGCACTGTGTGGATATGGTCTATGGTGGTGTATCCGCTCCGAAATGCCTGTTTCGATGGTTGGAATTCGTCGAGTGTTTGCGCAAGATGGTGCATGATTACTCTCCGAGACTGCCGGCTTTGAAGCAGCAATATCCCCATTCGCTGTAGTCAGCTTCGTCCTTTGAGAGATTTTAAGAACACCTTTGACCCCCGATTCTGTTCAATAGCTTTCTCGATTGAGAGAGTATTGTAGCACCGGAGGTCGCGTGGCACAAGTTTATTGATCTCTCGGTTGGGTGTTCGAGCTTGCAATGTAGTAGCGGGTGGGTCTTTACGTCGCTGCCTCATTAGCCTTAAAGTCTCCTCGGAAAGTTTAGACTTCCTGCCCCGGCCCCTCATGCCGCAAATCTCGATCTTTCCTCCCTGAGAACATGCATCATATTTTGATTTGATTTTTCAAGATTCTGGTTAATGTCAGTTGAGGTTTCCATTGCAGCAATTCGGTTCGCCAGGTTTGACAAATACGTTTCAGATCCTTTCATTTTCTGGAGCGGAGTAGGTTGAAGTTTAGACCTCATCAAGCAAACACGTTTGGCTTTGAAGTCGATATTCAGAGTGCCTCGAACAAGTCGGTGATCACTGTTGATTTCGGAGACATCTCTGAATATGTGGCGGCACAACCGCCCTGATGAAGTCGATCTCGTTCTTAGTTAAAGTATCGGGACTTTGCCACGTCCACTTCCTTTGAGGCTGCTTCTTAAAGAATGAGTTCATCAAGAAGAGCCCCTCACGTTAGAGGAAATTGACAAGTATTGTAGGGGGTCTTGGTGGTAAAGTAGAGGGCCTTCGGTATATCATCGAACATTTTCTCCACTTCATCGTCTGAGTGCGAAGAGGTCAGTGCGTTCACATGCACCACTTTGAGGCTAAGACTCTTGGTAAGCTTAATCATGCTACCCTCGAAACACTATATAGACATTTCCACTAAGTTGTCAGAGAGGGTCTTATTGACGAGATAACCAACGCCACTTTGAGAATGTTAGTCTCGCTCGTGGAAGTACAGTAGGTGGCCTGATTCTAGAGTTATGGTCCTCTCCCGCTTTTCGGACTTCGCACAACCACAGAACGTGCCACCTAATCTTCTCAAGCTCTACCTCAAGTTGCGCCAGATGTGAGTTGAGCCGTAGCGTGCGTCCGTTATACGTCACCAGGGTCAGTGTGTGTTGGTAGCCTCTCGTAGCCCGGGGGTTCTTAGCACCCGCCGTCCAGCCGTAACCATGGTCGCCACCATGACCAGGAATAGCGGCGCTGCCGGGAACTAGGGGCTATGGCCTTTAAGTATAATTTGATAGTTTTTAGATAATTATGTTGATTTGTTATAGTAGATTGATAGTTCCTTAAAGATAGATATTGTTGTTTTGTTTTTTATAATACTTTTTTAAAATCAATAATGACTCTAAAGAACCAAAATGAAACCAAAATACTGGTAAGTTTAATTAAAATAAACGATTATTCTATACAAAATGTTTTTATTTTGATTACCCTGGCATCTTGTATTGATTCCCCTGGCACCAAAATTTTAAAGTCATATATCTTTTTATCTAAACATGTGACAGTGATGCCTATTAGAGAAATATGTTCACAATGAGGTGTTATTTAGCGTTATGATAGTAAAAAGTTTAAACTCTTATGTTTTAAAAAGTGCCAGGGGAATCAACCAAATACGTCCAATTTCAAGATTGACCCAGGTATTACCTATTGTCTATTATTTTCGCGAACACTACACATCTGATTTATTTTGTCTTGCCCGTGATCAAGAGCAACGTAAGAGCTTGAAACATCGGGTCTCTAAATAATGTGTTAAGTATCATAATACACGCGAGATTAATCCTTTAAGCCATGTCAGAGGCCTACTGGCGGTTTAAAAACTCTGACACCAGGTTGTTCATTAACCATACGATAAGAAGAAGATTAATCCTTTTTCCTAATTTACGAACACGTTTGCTACTAAACATAAATTTCATTGAATATTGCACAAGCTCGACGTATTCAAGTTCTATTATATTTTTCACTAGCTGTGCCCGCGACTCCGTTCACGTTGGAGCTAGAATTTAAATAGCCTATCCTGTGTCCCAGATGTCTATGTGTTTTTATACCAAATTTCATCAAATTCGGATAATTGTTTTAAGAGTTATGGAGGAACATACATAAATACACACATAAAGAAAAAAATTCTAAAAATCGTAAAATTAGTATCAGTATCATATATTGAGCCTATATACACAATATCTCTGAAAACAAACTAACTAACTCCATGACCGACCCTTACAGATTTATTATTAGTATAGGTAACAGAAGCTAATTTCATTCGAACTGATATTACTCTTTTCAGTATGAATGACGTCACGAGTCTGACGTCATTAGCCTCTCGTAGACATTTTCAATTTAACGGTGGACGAGAAGGCATGCACGGGATGGCATGGTGATTTATTAGGTACTCCTTTCTCGGGGTTAATACCTTCGGCGATACGTCCCGGGTTCAATACAAATGCAAATCACGGTGGCTTGCGTCTCTATGCGAATCCATCGATGGACTCTATCAATAGGTTATATACAGGAAGGTACAGGTATATTATGAACGTGGGCTCGAGATGACTGTTGAACTATGATATATAGCTATGATGTATAGCCTTATAGCGTATGGTGGTTATATGTGACAAACGTTGATGCATAGATGAGGTAGATCTTTGTACTTCAGTGTAGTTTACAGTTAAAACTACTCTAACATTTATGGCAGAATAATAAAAAAACCTTAGGGGTGATAGGCATCCGCTCCCCCGCAAGTCCGGTGATAATGACGAGGCTGCTCCAAGCCATCATCGTATGTCAAATAGGAAAAAAGAACTAAAAAAGATTGTATACAATTTAACAATTGACAAACTAATAATCTGAAAAAAGTATCATCAGCAAATTAACGCTCAAATACCAAATACACAGGTAGGTACATACATAAATACAAAAAATCACGCCTTTTTCCCAGAGGGGGAGGCAAAGTTCACTTCCAGCGATCCACTTTTCACCTCTGTGGGAAACGTGACGTGACGGGTTGTGGACCATGAAGCCGCCATTCTGCCTTGAATACCAAATATCAAATACCAAATTATTGTTTCAACAGCGAAAGCGAAAGTATTTGGCACGCATTAGGTAGTATTATCTATTTTTATTTGCGCGAGCACTACACATTTGAAATAAACACACAAAATATCTCACCAAATGACGGTAGTAATTAAACTCACTTATGAAGACACCTGTCAACTTTAGTCTTGCCCGTGACCACGAGCGCTGTAAAGAGCTCGTAACGTCGGAAATCTAAGTTTATAATACACGCGAGTTTAATCGGTAAAATTACATTACGTCTCGAGATTTAAGACTTCTATTCGCTTCTTAGCGTATGGGCCGAAAAATGACTATGTAAAAATGGGTCTCTATTTTGCCTGCTTTAGATACAAGTCCAAAGGTCTTTTAAAGCGCTATCCATATTCCTTACCTTTCCTTAATTAACGAACCCAAATCAAATCTGGAAATGTAATTAAAAAGGGAATTCTTCAGTCAAAGCCTACGGAGACTCTCAGTACCCATCCCTTCGTAACATTTTGCTAAAGTAAATGTTCAATATTCATTGGCGGATATGAAGGTTCCGCCAAGATTTGCGAAGCAGACAATATAATTTTTTTCGTCTGTATTGTTCTTTTTAATAAGCCTTCTTATACGAGTCCCTATACCTTTATAAAGAAAGTACGCATATGAGTATCAAAAATGGTATTATTTCTTTTTTTGCCAAAATAATTTCCTTCAATTTTCAGTGTATCATTATCAGCCCTTATACAATCGGGGAGATCAGGCTTTAGTCAACCACTCTGGCCCAGTGCGGGTTGGTTGACACAACCAAATAATTTCTTCGTAGGTGTGCAGGATTCCTCCAGATGTTTCCTTCATCGTTGAAAAGTCAAATAATCGTACATAATGAATTTTAAATTGGAAAAACACTGTGGTACTTGGTGGGGTTTGAACTGGCGACCTCGCGCATGCAAGCAACGATCTTTTAACCACTCGGCCATCGACGCTTCTTTCAGTGAATGCTATTCATTTGAGTTTCTTGCGGTGGTAATATCTTATGATTACTAATGTGACGATTTATAAGTACTTGTAAATGTCAAACATAAATAAAAAAACCCATTTGATATTTTTATTTGTTGTTATTAATGCTATTAAAGCTCAATGTAAATTTAAAATTAGAAAAAAATTCACATTCATGACCGGGCCTTCCGATATCACGTCGGTTGCTCTAACCTCTAAGCTATCCAGGCGTTACGTCACCAATGCGAATTTTTCAATCACACTTTACCCGTTACCCACGGGTGGCGCCACCCCCGGTAGTGATCAAATTTTAAAGCCTTTTTGATTTTAATTTCTTACGTCTCAGTACAGACAATAGTCTCTAATGATTTTATGCAAGGACTCATTAAATTCACTTCAATATGAAGGTTATTCTTTAATTCGTGAGTCTATTGTGAGTTCAAGACTCGTGCGTTAAAAACCTCATTAATTTGGGTGCTAGCCCGACATCATTAGAAGGTTTTCAGTTTTTGGGGCGGCTTAATTTCGTCGTGAAAGATAACATTTTTGAAACCTTTTGGTATTATCTCAGGCTTCTAAAAGAAAATATGGTTGACACAAGAAGCACCCATAATTAACAAAAAAAGTGAATGGTTGGTAGTAGATAGAATAATTACCTAATTTATTTTTGTGTGTGTGCCCCTGTCGCCAATAGTCGTGAGTTCGATTTCCACTCTGCCAGATATTTGTGTAAACATCAGTGTTTTTTGGAACACACCCAGGTCGAATGTATGAGTGCGTTATTTATATATTTCTGTAAACCACTGCAGTTTCAGTTTTCATGTGTGTAACGTATGACAGGAGTGTCGGTGGCCGAGTGGTTAAGGTAGTTGCTTTCCATGCGAGAGGTCGCCAGTTAAAAACCCTGCCACGTACCACTATGTTTTTCAAATTTGAAATTCATATGTACGATTATTCGACACCTTAACGGTGAAGGAAAAATATCATGAAGTAACCTGCACACCTACGAAGAAATTCTTAGGTCAACCAACCCGTACTTGGCCAGGGTGGTTTACTAAGGCTTAATCGCCTTAGTTTATGGTAGGCCCGAGGCCCAGCAGAGGGGACGTATAATGGCCTGATGATGATAACAGTTAAAAAATTTTGTGGTTTTTTTCCTAACTGACAAGGAAAAAAAAGACAGAGATGAGACGAGGCTTCTATAAGGCAACCTACTTGGATGGATCTCACCCTAAAGATCTTATTGTTACTTCCCAAATCATTATGTCTTCCCAGTGTCAACTGCCTTCCGTTCCCCATAGTAACCATAGTAACGACTATGTATGGGCGAGGTAAAGATAGCGTACCTTTAATGGTGACTTTTGCCATTAGCCTCTCAAGGTATCCAATAGCATTAGTGCTAGTCACGACAGGCTCTCATCTGTCATCACAGGCATATTATGAGCGCGGGCACTTACATCAGATTACCCAGGAATTATGGCTTTTTGAGGTTAACGCCGGCAAAATACGCTATCTATCTCAATTTAAACTCTACACGGAATTTGTGCTGAGATTTAATAAAATCACAAACAGTTTTCGCGAATTGCCGCCACTAATCCGTTACAATTTTAGCCTTTGAATAGTGGACAGGTTTGAAGGGGACTTTTACCCAGCAGTGGAAGAATACAGATTAATTAAAAAATAGTATTTGTCTATCATGTGTGCGAATAAATTGATTTAAATTGATTTAATTGATTAATACGCGCTTGTAATAAAATAAATTAGTATACCGATTCTCTTCTTATCGTATGGTTGATGAACAACCTGGTGTCAGAGTTTTAAACCACCCGTAGGCCTCTGACATGGCTTCACACACCGTTGAAAAATCTCTCAGGTGTGCTGGTTTCCTCACGATGTAGTATACCGATTAAGCTCGCTATTTTAAACAATTATTTAAATACCGATATATGGAGAGCCTATAAATGGTTTAATTCTATGGGATCTGCCTCTCCCAAAAGGATTAGAGAAAGAATCATTATCAAATTAATTTAGATTACAAGCTTACGTGTATGAGCTTATATTTATAATTTTAACCTGTTACATAGTATACCAAGTTATAGTACCTTTTTTAATAATAATAATTAATAAATATCTAGGACATTTCCACACACGGTCATCTGACTGCAAACTAAGCAGAGCTTATACTATGGGCGATAGAGACTGATATACATACATATATATTTATGAATACATACTTAAATACATAATCACACCCAGACACGGAACACACACCGATGTTCATCACACAAATATTTGTCCCGAGTGGAAATCGAACCCACGACTCTCGGAACCGCCAGCCAGGGTTACTAACCACTTTGCCACCGAGCCAGTGAAAATTATTGCTAATTGTTTGTTTTTTATTACTTCGTTACACAACCAGACACTTATCTGTATCATCCTCATCACCATGTGATGAAGATGATATACCAGCCCATACGTGCTTACTGCTGGGGCACGGGCCTACCCTAAACTAGAGTGACCAGGCCCGAGTCAACCACGATGGTCAAATGCGCATTGGTCGACCTACACAACCTTTGAATTTCTTCATAGGAAAGTCATTTTCCTCACAATGTTTTTTCCTTCACCGTTGTATCCACTACCGTACATATGTATTTTAAATTTGAAAACACAGTGGTACTTGGTTTGAACTGGCGACCTATCGCATGGCAAGCATACCTTAACCACTCGGCCATCGACGCGTTATTCAGAAGATGAGAAGTGACGCATTATCGCATGTAGGATCTAGTATAAAGCAAAGTCACTTCCCACATCTGTTTGTTCCTATGTATGCTAAAATCTTTCAAACTACACAACGAATTTTGATGCGGTTTTTTATAGATAAAGAGATTTAAGAGGAAGTATTTAGGTATAATAATATACCCTAAGCGAAGCGGGTCACTAGTTAAATATATACTTTTGTGTTTGATAGAGTACAAAGTAGCCTTTAGGGAATGAGTTCAAAACATTATATAATACAACTTCCCTGTGAGTTAGACCCGTGCTAGCTAAGTCATCACGTCATCAGCACATGGAGGCTACACGCGTCAGCACAATGACGCAATGACAATGACGGTAAACGACTTGATATTCATTTGTTTTAAAGATATTCAATTGTTTATCTAGCCTAAATTTGATTGAAGTCAAGGTTTGATAGATTTGTGATATTTTAAAGCATCATTGCTGTTTCATTTGAAAAAGCTATAGTGCTACTACAATGTTAAAACATATGTATTTTTAAATCTTTAAAACTACTCAATGGATTTTTATGCGGTTTTTTAATAGATAAAGAGATTTAAGAGGAAGTATTTAGGTATAATAATATACCCTAAGCGAAGCGGGTCACTAGTTAAATATATACTTTTGTGTTTGATAGAGTACAAAGTAGCCTTTAGGGAATGAGTTCAAAACATTATATAATACAACTTCCCTGTGAGTTAGACCCGTGCTAGCTAAGTCATCACGTCATCAGCACATGGAGGCTACACGCGTCAGCACAATGACGCAATGACAATGACGGTAAAGGCGACACGACTTGGGCGGGCCGCCCACGCCCTACTTCCGGTAATTAGCGCCGAGGAGGCTCAAGCGTCAAGTGATCGCTCGCATTCGTTTAACCCTGCTGAAGTATCTGTTACGTGTTTTAAAGGTTTTTTTATACGACATTCTTTTTGTTTTCCCTATATTGAATTTTTTATCTGGCCTTCATTTATTTTCTTGAATTTAAGGTGAAATAAGGCTGTGTTTTTTTATGAAACATCATCGTTGTTTCATTTGAAAAGCCTCAGTTTTACTAAAATGTTAACAAATGGACCTTCTGGTGGATCGCGGTAAATAGATGGTCTGTGGTTAGTAGGAACTAATCAAGTAAATTACAATCCTAGTGAGGCAAAAACACTCAAAGGAACTCTAAATATTTTATGATACATTAAATAATGTATGTCATAAGAGTATTTTATTATTATTAGCCCATATATTATATGACTCCAATGACGGACACGAGTATACGCTAAACTGGGGCGATCAGAGGGCCTACCATGAGTTCTTCTTCAGCCCTGTATCACCCATTGTTGGGTATAGGCCTCTTCATGTGCTTTCCATTTGACCCAATATTTTTGTGATGTCATCGGCCCAGCGCATAGGTGGTTTCTCAACGTTTCTCCGTCCGAGCCTAGGTCTCCATTCAGCAATTCTGCGTGCCCATCTGCCATCCTCTCTTCTGCACATATGTCCGGCCCATCTCCACTTCAACTTCGTCACAATCGATGCAATGTCAGTGACTCCGGTACGTTTCCGAATGATGGTATTTCGGATACGGTCTGCGATCGATATGCTACCATGAGTTGGCTATCGTAAACTTACGTACTATCAGCAACGCTGGCGGTCGACCACCTATAAGGTGAAAATCGCTTGGCACTTACGCGTCTGTCAGAGCAAGCCCCGCCCAATTGTGGTCAAGGAGCTGGCAATATTTTTTGGTAGATATTGAGGCATGCTGAAAACTTGTCCTGTACCTCTCCTATGATATCCCAACACAAACCCGCAGTACCGGGGCTAAACCAAACCCCAATACATTTATTTAACAATATATTTTATAATCCAAAAAATATAATTTGTCAGTTCACCTGACAGGTAGAAGTTCCATCGAAATGATTTGTCTATGTGAGTCTTATTTTTTAGTTATAAATAAAAAGATGAAAAATATTTTTAGGGGTTTGCTTTAGCCCCGCTACTCACCAGCCAGGTCTGCAGTTTCGTACTGGGATATAATAGGAGAGGTACAGGATAAGTTTTCAGCTTGCCTCAAATACCTCCCAAAAAATTCTTGCTAGCTCTCCTACTATTGGAACGTTTTTGCTTGGATTTTGACAGATTTTCTTCAAGTGCTCTTCTATTGGCCAGTGGGCGGGGCTAATGGCGTTTAAAGAAATCTGTTTGAAAAGTGTACTACCGCCAAAATTTCTGGTTGTACGTTAAAAACCTATCGAGTTGTATTTTTCATACAGCCGATTTTAGTTATTAGCGTAACCACCACGGACGCTGTACAAGTTTTTCATAGACATATTTACGTAGGCGATATCGAGTTCGTAACTTTTAAACTCTTGGTAGCCCCACAGACCTTAATCTACAATTAGAATCAGACCTTAGTCTTTGTCTGGCTCGTTGGAATAGTGGTAAGAGCAACTGGTTCACTACCAACGATTCTAAGAGACGTGGGTTCAATTCCCACCTGGAACAAATAATAAAATTGTGTGACAAACATCGGTGTTTGTTTTGTATCTGGGTGTGTTATTATAAATGTAAGTAAATGTTTATCCACTGTTAATTTTGATATCTGTAACACAAGTGCATAAGCTACTTGCCACAGGATCGATCAATGTTGTGTAATATTTATTTTTTTGTCTACTCTAGGTATTATGGGTAAAATAAATTTTCACTAAAGATATTTCGTTTACTTACTCATATATTTTTCAGAGATTGATCCCTGCAATATTCTTAATAGTTTTCTATAAATAACATGAAACATTTTATCAGAGGTCGTTTTTAAAAAAGTCAAAGACTTTTAATTCTACAAACGCTGACAATTTGGGATAAATATAATATTTATTAATAACTAGCGGGCAAACACGACTACGTCGGCGTGGAAATGAGTTTTTAAATTAATTTATATCCTTTATTGTAGCCTATAAGTATTGTATATGTTATAGGCAATATGTATAATGCAGGCATTCTATACAATGCCTAGGAAATGTATAGAATATCGAGGTTGCTTAGGCAATGTATGAAATAATACTCAATGTTTGAAGTATTTTATACTTTACCTAGAAAATTTATAGAATACCTAGGCATTGTATAGAATGCCGGTTGAAGATTAGGTAATGTATTTAATCGATTTTTCTTCTCCGTAATTTGGTTAGTTAGATAGGTACCTAAAAGATCTTTTGAGAGCTTATCCTAATTTTATCTGTCATAAGCAGATAGCGCTGATTAAACATTTTGCATTTTATCGGTTGGTATGCAGTGTTTTTTGCGTAGAGACTAATACTACATAGTTTATCCAAGCCCAAACGAGTTTGTCCTGAAATCTGCTTTGACCGCTAACATGTATGTATATGATCAACAAATTGCAACTACATATCTATCAGGTGACAGATGGACGGATAGACCATTCATAGGTTAACGGACGGACTCTAACCCAATGCTACCTAACCCCTCTTCGCAAAGCAATAACATATTATTCTAAATATACCGAGGTTAAGTTTAAATACCTTTTTTTTATATAAAAGGCTAACAGGATGACCTCACTCCACCTGATGGTAAGCGGTAGTGAGATCCACAAATGAGGTTGACAGGCCTAATAAACCATATTGAGCCTGTCGTAGTTACCCTGAAGGCCTGCTCAAATGTCGTTTCACGTCCCGCCTGAAGAGCTTGGGATCATAGGAAGGAGCGAAAACATGAGCTGGAAGCATGATTCCATACTTTGATGACACCGGGCAGAAAGGAGGAACTGAACCTCTCGGTCCGAGCCACCAGCGCCTGCATTGTACCTATGTGGATGGCAGCGCTGTCCAGCACGTGTCGTTCGGGAGTGGAAAGGGGAGGGAGGGACTAGCTGAAATAGCTCTTCAGAGTATTCCCCATTATAGAGACGGTAGAGAACACTTAGACCGGCAATGTCTCTACGTAGTTGTAGAGGCTCTAGGGTTTCGGACACCTCTACATCACCGACAATACGGATAGCACGTCGCTGCAACCTATCGAGGGCGTCGAGCAAGTATTTTGCGGAGCCATCTCAGAGATGACAGCAATATTCCACACATGGACCAACACTGTCTGAATAATAAAGAAAATGAAATGTTTAAGGTTCTACCCGTGGTCGTTCATTAGACACATTACCTGATGCACTTCGGGCATTTTATAAAATACCTAGGCAATGTGTGAAATTAATCGTATTATACACATTGCCTGAACGTTTTAGGCATTGTATAGAATACCTAGGTAATCTATACAATACCGGATTATACACATTGCCTATAACATATATATATATATAGATTTTTATTGTGTAAAGGAAAGGTAATTTAAAGGAAAGGAGGTAAATATATTAAGATTTTAATTGTGTAGTCAGTCACTCAGCTGTAGTCCGTACGTAAACTAGCATTATATTTGTTTTCACTATCCTAAATAACGCATTTAGTTCCCAGCAAAGTGTCGGTCTTTGACTAACACAGTTCTTTAAACTAAATACAAGACACAAGGACAAAGCTCAGCTGATGTTGCCTCGGGGTGGACCAGGGCGTCCTTAATTTGACGTAAGTAGATCGCAAACTTTTGTGACACCAGATCCCTTCTAAAACCTTGCTAAACATAAACCTCGAGATTTCGAATACGTAAGTCTATTTGATTCGAGCCCAAACCTTCGTTTAATGATCAGTTCGTATTGAGCGCATCCCACTTGTTGTCTAGATGAATAATACGGTTTTTGCTTGTTAAAGAGACCTTGATACTCTTTGGGAAGGTATAAAAAATAAAATAAATAAATGTTACACAATATTACATACATTTGTGATAAGTAGCTTAAGCACTCGTGTTACAGATAACAGAATCAATAGTCGATTCTCAAATATACCTACTTAAATACCTTTGATAAAAGCGTCGATGGCCGAGTGGTTAAGGTCGTTGCTTGCCATGCGAGAGGTCGCCAGTTCAAACCCCGCCAGGTAACAATGTGTTTTTCAAATTTGAAATTCATATGTACCATCATTCGACGCTTTAACGGTGAAGGAAAACATCGTGAGGAAACCTGCACACCTAAGAAGAAATTACTAGGTTGTGTAGTCGACCAACCCGCACTTGGCCAGCGTGGTCGACTAAGGCCTTATAGCCCTAGTTTAGGGTAGGCTCGTGCCCAACCAGTGGGGACGTATATGGCTGATGATGACCTTTGATAACACACCCAGACACGAAACAAACGACGATGTTCGTCACACAAATTTTTGTCCCGGGTGGGAATCGAACCCACTACTCTTGGAACCGTAGGTAGTGAACCCAGGGTCACAAACCACTGTTCCATCGAGCCAGTCATTACGGGTATTACGGGTTAGTTTAAAAGGCTTTAATTGGTTGACTAGATTTCTCAACTCAAGGTGCTATCAATAATATGCATTTGGGATCAATGAGGATCGAGCTCTGAACCTAATTGGAATAAGCCGTTTGAAAATGCGGTTTCCAGGATTATTTATCTTTCTACCATAAATTTCTATGTCAATTTCATATCAAATAATGATCTGAGCCTCAAGATGAAGCTTTTAATAAGGCGTCCGACCGATTTCAGCCATGGCGGCCGATCTCAATTGAGATCAGCCAAGTGCGCAGGACATATTATTATAGTGCACAAGTGTGCGCGCAAACGCAAGTGCGCTCTCTATTCCCTTACTCTCATAAATCGGTGAGACGGCAATCTGACATGACCGATGAGAGATCGGGTGCAGGACCACCGGCTTAACGTGCTTTCCGAGGCACGGGCGTTCAACCGCCAACTTCCTCCGGGCTGAGTTTATTCATTACTAGCTGTGCCAGCGACTTCGTTCGCGTTTCCCCGTTTTTTACACATTTTCCATTGTATCTTTGCTCCTATTGGTCGCAGCGTGATGTTATATAGCCTAAAGCCTTCCTCGATAAATGGTCTATACAACGCAAAAAGATTTTTTCAAATCGAACCAGTAGTTCCTGAGATTAGCGCGTTCAAACAAACAAACAAACAAACAAACAAACAAACAAACTCTTCAGCTTTATAATATTAGTATAGATTTCACACAAATTTTGCCCGACCCCGGATTCGAGCCGGGGACCTCTCGGTCCTAAAGCAGCGCTTGCTACCAATAGACCAACGAGGCAGTTTGAAGCTTTTAATAACCTTGTACTAAACGAGTATAGCTCCACGTGGAAAGTTAAATACACACAATTTCTATTGCGATGTCTTTAGTAGAGAAAACCACGGCTCAGTATTTCCAGCAACCAGCAAAGACAGGCTTTATACTTATTATGTAGGCAATTAAGGGGTTTACTCAGGGGATTTTCAGTTATTTTGCATTCTGTATCAGCTTATTGGCTTACGAGGGTGTTCTTAACGAATAATTAACGACGTATTTATTATTCAACGAACTAAAACAAGATTATGCTGATAAATTATCGGTAAAACTCTGTCTGACCCAGGTATCGAACCTATTTACTTCGCCTGTCGAGAAATTATTCTCATAAAAGTTATAATGTGCTTAAACGTCTTTGTTACTCTACATAGAGACTGCACACAACATGCTTGCGTACTAGAACAATAAAATACAATACCAAACAAAATTACAGGTACTACTATAAACTAACTTTTATTTATTCGAGCGAGGCCGAGAACTTGATAGAATAGAATTGTAAATACAAAAACAAACTGTAATCAACTTCGGATAAAGATAAGATAAATATTTTTTTTTTATTTAAATTGAGCCTAGAATAACATAATACCAAACACTTAACACAAATTCTTGACCTATATGAGTAAATATTACCCTAGCAATACTACGCACATTGATATTCCTACTTGGGACCTGTTGAACATAACTGTTGACAACTAACGATTTCTTGCCCACAACCCCTAACATACCTATTATTGACTGACCTTATTCGTAACGTGTCGGAAACGGATTCTAATTCAGTAAATACGTTGTCCCTTTTTACCTAAACGGTTGAGAGTGACTGTAATAAAATGCGACATCATCATCAGCCCATTTACGTCCCCACTGCTGGGACACGGGCTTACCCTAAACTAGGGCGGTACGGCCTTAGTTAACGACGCAGGCCAAGTGCGGGTTGGTCGACTACACAACCTTAGAATTCCTTCGCAGGTGTGCAGGTCTCCCCACGATGTTTTTCTCCACCGATAAAGCGACAAATATAAGGGTTCCAAGCAAACGAAGTCGCGGGCGGAAAGCTAATCGTATTTATGAATTTCAAATTTGAAAACACAGTGGTACATGGTGGGGTTTGAACTGGCCACCTCTCGCATTGCAAGCAACGACCCTAACCACTCGGCCATCGCCGTTTTTGACAAAATGCGACATAGATTATCTAAATCCGGAACGTCGGGGGAAGTTGTGAAGAACGGATCTAACTTCGCGCCTAATGGCCGAAGTTTGGCAAACGGTTTTGTTACGGTCAGCTGGTAACTTTGTTTGGAGGTTATTATTTGTTTTGGTATACCAACCAGATCTTTATTTTAATAAAGAATTTACGATCGCATTTAAGAGAACTTCCCGGATATACAAAGGTGTCTATTAAAATAAAAATAGCTAGCCACCACCGGCATAACGTGCTTTCCGAGATACGGGCGTGGAATCGCCAACTTCCTAACTCCGGGCTGAGTAATTTCTCTACAGAAAAAGGACCTTGCTACCAATAGACCAACGAGGCAGTCAATAACTAATATTGTGCTATGTAAAAGTTTTCGCAACTTCCAAAGGCACCGCCAATGGACGGCAACCTAAAGAAACCAAATAACAACCCTCTCGGGAGTCAATGGGACGATATTGAAGAATGCTATAGGAATAACTTTAATATGTCAGCGGCAGAGCCCTCTCATCACAAGTCGGAGGTCCCGGGGAGGGAATACAGAGGGGAATTTATCCAAACTCGTGTCCAATATCCGAACATGTTTACACGACACCAGTGCTTAAAGTGTAGCTTAGGCGGAGGCAACAAGTGAATGTAGAGATTGTAGCAGATATGAAGATACTAGTATAACCTTGCTTTGCTTCGGGTAGGATATGCATGAAAACTTCCTGTTGACGACCAATATCTGAAGAAAAACATACAAACATACATAAAATCACCAATTCCCAGAGGGGTAGACAGAGATCACTTCCAGCGATCCACTTTTCACCTCTGTGGGAAACGTGACGTGACGAGTTGTGGACCTTGTTTTAACAAGGTAATTGCTCACCAACCACCGGATAGATAGTTGTGACTGGTATCCCCTGGCTGAAGAAAAACACCGCGCCAAAATTCGCCACATAGTTTAAACATTTAAGCATACATAGATACATATGCAGTCGTGCGACTTTTACTATGCAGAGAAGTATTTTTTCTACTAAACGTGACTATCCAATATGTGGGATCATGAGTATGATATGAGTTTTAGAAAAGTTTTCAATCTAGTTACGAATACCCTAATCTCATTTGGCTAAAATTAAAAATAGCTAAAGAAATTAGATTCAAACTTTGACGAAAGTTAATAATGAGGATAATCAACTTATTCAGAGATTTTAGTTATTATTAGCGAAATTAGTTCCTGTTCGTAATTTTTTCTCGCAGTGCTAATCAGGTAACTTTATATTATGTTAACGGATATAATCCAAATGGAAAGAATGTTGAGAAACGCCGAATCACTTTACTCTATATGCCATGAAAAGGCAGCGTTTCTTTGTACTCAATTTCAAAGGTCAGATGTTTGCACCATAAACATGACATCACAAAAAGTATATTTGTGTATAAGTAATAGTGCCTTCTTATAAGCCGATTCGTATAAAACAGATAGCTTTATATTTGTAGCGTATTTTTAGTATAAATGCACTAAATATTAGTCTTTATGGGTCTACATGCGATATTAGGAGTAGCAAATACAATAACTACTTACTGCCCGACGTTTCGACTGGGTTACCAATTATGGTCGCGAGCGAACTGGCGCCGCTCTTCTTTGTCTTGTACAGCTACCCACATTTTTCCGACACACAACACTCATTCAAGCGTCTGGCGTGTAGATACATAAAGACTGAAATTGAGTGTAAAGGAAAGCAAAAGTCTAAAATCTTAGTACTTATAAATGCAGATATTCAGTATTTATTTCCATGTATATCAAATTCATGTCTGTAGGCAGAGATATTATGTTCTCGATAGAATCAAAATTCCGAAGTCGTAGTTGAATAACACTGTAGCATGGAAATGTGCGTTTCATATCACATTTCAGAATTCGACACTGGCACGCGCCAACATATATTAAATAGAATATATTTTGATATATAGCAATAATGATATTGTGTGCTATTAAATAACTTATCATATTTTTATTTGTCATTATTACTATCTATATTCTCTACTTCATTATTGTTGATTGTAACAAAATGGGATTTGGTATTGTAAGGCTAGGTATAACTTCTTCTCTAGTTATTGCGCTTCTGTTTTTGTCATTGTCTCTATGCATTTTATTATTAAGTTTTTTGTATTTGTATTTGTACCGTAATTCTTTCTGTCACTCAAAGGTTCTGCCAGAGTACCAGCGCTGCAGCGACTTGGCGGACGCCGCAGCATGCTTAAGTAGAACCTGCTGGTCACTTTTACGGTATCTGAGATTTTTAAATAATGTTATTGTGTGATGATCAATAAATGTTTTTCTTTCTTCCTTCCTTTTTTTTACAATAAGTTATTCAGTTAGGTAATATGCAATCTTATGTCTAGAGTACACATAAAATTGCATAGCACTTTACTGTACATCGCTGACCCGGATGGTTCTATCGGCTATACGTTAATGTTTCTCTATGGCTTAAACATTAAATGCGCAATTAAAATATTCCGAGTGAATGGCCGAATCATAATCAATTTATTAGGGACATGTTTAAATATGTACATCTTCAGGAAGGTATATAGAAATTGCTAGTAGAAAGATCAAGTGGTATCTATTTAATAATCAATTTTTGTGATTAATACATGGCGTAGAAATTGGATTTATTTTACGGCCACTCGCAAGAGAGGTCGTAAGATTAGCTATTGATTTGATATAGCATCAAAAACTACATATTTATATTAGGTATACCCTGTAAGGATTATGTATGTATGTTTTGAATATATAAATAAATTTGGCCATCAACAAAAGGTAGAGGCAATAAGCGTGAAATAATTTCCCAGCGTCAGTTTGACCTCACAAGATTCTCGTTAATTATTTATGAGAGCCTCGTTATCTTCGAATCAGCTAAACAGGTGTGAGTGCTCTTACACTCTCGACGGACTCAAAGACATTCTCCACTCAAGGAGATGAGTGATTTCCATAAAAGGATCTTGTGGACACGTGACACGTGTATGGGATGCCGGATTTTCTAGAGCTGAGAAAACGAAGCTAAAACCATTGAAAAAGAAAGGATCCTTTTTATAATCTTGACGTTGAATAAATTCTAGGTGTGCTTCAAATGCCTGTTGGATGTAATAGAAGTGTTATGAGTATAAAAAATTGTGATCTATAAAGTAAATTTACAATTTGAAAACAAATTGCATTCTTGACCCCGCCTGAACGGGGTCATGAATGTGAATTTGAAAAAAAAATGTAATTTTTTTTTAAATTTATATTCAGCGTTAATAGCATTAATAACAACAAATAAAAATAAATCCAATTTTATGGATCAAACTCACGTTTGTTATTCTAAACATATTATTTCGAGACCCGATTTTTCGAGCTCATTACAGTCTTGCCCGTGACCATAAGCGCTGGAGTGTTCGCGCAAATAATAGACAATACATCTATAAAGTGCCTATATAACATTAATCCTTATCCTTACTAATATTTACCGATAAATAAATAAATAAATAAATAAAATGAAATTTGATACATATATAGTCCAGAAGCTGAGAAAGGACATAGGTTACTTTTTAATCGATTGCGATATAAAAAAGTAATGTCTCATCCGTTAAACGTCTCTACGCGGACGAAGTCGCGGGCGGAAAGCTAGTACATCTATAAAGTGCCTACGTAATGTACAAGAAGTAATTTCAGAGTGATTTTAATAATTCCGTAAATCCTTAGTTACGAAAATTGCCAAAGTAGAGCCACGTTTCCATCCACTGTACACGCTGAAAAGTTTAATAAATATTGATGAAAACGTAATTTCCCAATAAATATCAATCAGCAATAATTGGTATCCGATGAAAAGGAACTTGCAAAATTCAACCGCTCGATCATTCAAGTTGCCGGTAACGCCTTCACAAGATAAACCAAGATTTGAGATTACCGCTAACCACAAAATATCTTGGGCAAACGCGTCACAATTTGTAAAGCCAAATATTTAATTAAAATTTCCATTTGATAGAAATTCCGACGGTGCTGCGCTAAACATAAGAGTCATTTTGGGTTGGGAACACGAACAATTTGCAGATTGTATTTTTGATTTGTATGAGCCGGCGTTTTATCTTTGGTCGAAGATTCTGCTAATATTTACTGCTAAAGTCAAGATATACTTGACTTCTTATTGACTTAATTTTTGTCTAAAACTTTTTATTCAGTTTATAGTTTGACTGACTCGGTGGAACAGTGGTTAGTGATCCTGGCTGGCGGTTCCAAGAGTCTTGGGTTCGATTTCCACTCGGGACAAATATTTGTGTAATGATTTATTGTTTTTTTTTTCTGAGTTTGGGTGTGATTATGTGTTTAAGTATGTATTTATAAATATCTATGAATTTATATCAGTCTGTGTGTGTATGTATAGGTACTTTTTAATTCAAATTCACAAAATAGTTAATATTGTTTTACTGACTTCATTGAAACGACGTCCTACTCATCTTCTTGAAACAAGAAGTTTGTTAAAGGAAAATTTTGAGTTTGATTTCCTTTAAGTTTCACCACTATCAAAAGCTCTGAAAGATAAATCGTTACCGACTATTAATAACTTTTCATGAACATTCAAACTTCACTAGTTTAAAGTTATTTATTTATTTATTTCATGTTCTTTGGTTCCTCAGAAATGGTTATATAAGTAGGTAAATCCGAAAAATGCTTAATGATACTATAAATCGGAAGCGAAAGTGGTGTGCCAGGACCGCAGCACATGGCAGGAAGTGATCTCTGCTTACCCCTCTGGGAAAAAGCGTGATTTTATGTATGTATCGGTTCGCTCGCGACCATTATTGGTGTAACTCGGTCGAAACGTCGGGCAGTAAAAATAAAGACTTAATTTAGTGTAATGGAACGCGAAAGTCTAAAATCTTACGTAAATCCTTAACTCTGTCTGTCTGTCTGTTACGCTTTGCCTTTCACGCATAGAGTACTGAACCGATTTAAACGAAATTTGGTTTGTGACATTTGGTAAAATATTTTTTAACCGACTGCGCTATAAAGAAGTAATATTTTACCCGTTAAACATCTCAACGCGGACGGAGTCGCGGGCGGAAAGCTAGTGCTTAATGAAACTGCGAGAATCATATCAGAATGTATACTAACTTCTATACTACTAATATAGTCCAGTCAAAATAGCCGAAAAGAGAGAAAAGCTTTAGACATATGTTGGAATCCTTAAACAAAAACCGGAAACAAAACGAATATCAAAATCCTATCGTATTGAATACAGCAAAAAAATAGCAGCCTCAAACGTCGGCAGTAATTATCTATGTATCTGGTACTCCTTTTGTCACATGTTGATCCATTATAACACAGATTTTAATAAAGTGCTGTTCGTTTTGAACTTGTTACCTACATTCTGAAATTATTTTGTGCTTTAAAACATCAGAATTTCTCACTAAGATGGAGGAAACCTTTCTAGGTTTCCTGAAGATAGCGGTGGAGGAAATATGCGGACTAAACTACCCTTAACTATGTATATTTAAAATTTATAAGTGCTAAAGCTTGCACTAGCTGTTCTAATATTTAGAAAAACGGAAAAAATTCAACTGCCGCACCACCTGTGGCTATATCAGGTCATTATACGGGAAAAATTCGATGGCTTCAATTTAATAGCTGCTGGTCTGGTGTGATGGTAATGCACGTCTGGGCGCGATTCCTAGAAGAACGGGTGTTCGAGTCCCCGGGCCGCGGCGAGGCAGTTGAATTTTTTTCCGTTTTTCTAATTACACTTAAAACTATACTTTACTATATTTTGTAGTTAGTTGTGTGTTAAGTGTAGTTTTGAAAGTAAGTACATTGTTCTAAAATTAAATACCGAAAGTGATCTTATTGCGCCCTTTGATTACTTAGGCCTAAAAGCGTCGATGGCCGAGTGGTTAAGGTCGTGGCTTGCCATGCGAGAGGTCGCCAGTTCATACCCTGCCAGGTACCAATGTGTTTTTCAAAATTTGAAATTCATTATGTACCATCATTCGACGCTTTAACGGTGAAGGAAAACATCGTGAGGAAACCAGCACACTTGAGAAATTTTTCAACGGTGTGTGAAGCCATGTCAGAGGCCTACGGGCGGTTTAAAAACTCTGACTCCAGGTTGTTCATCAACCATACGATTAGAAGAAGACTACCTAGGCCTGTTTATTCAAACCAAACCAGTCAGGTCAAAAATCTGTTAATTTCAAAAGCTCCTTTGAGTGTTTACTTCGCCAAGAAATCCATGAAAAAATAAATAAACGCTTTATTCTTGCTCGTAGTCAAATGGACGTATTTTAATTGCGAATTTCACAGTTGCCGGTTTGAAATAGGACAAAAAATGGTTTCAGCGGTGGACCTTAAATCAGATGTGACTGATTGAGCAAAGTGCCCCAATCGGTAGGACACACGAAAAGGGGAAGCTCGAATTTTTTTTCCTCAATAGGTTTCAAGATTTTGATATCTCTTCGCCGTTTATATAATTAAGAGTATCAATGCTGGCGATTAATTTCAATCGAATTGAGTTTGTTTAAACGAGTAATGGGTAATGCGATTATTTCTGTTTGGGCTACTGATGGTGTCGATTTTTAGGGTTTCGTACATAAGTGTGTATTTGATAAACTATCTCATACTACCCCAAAGTTAGATATTTTGAGTTAGTTAAAGCAATCAGAGTAAATTTAGAAATTTTGTTGAGAAAGTTTTTAAACTTTGTAACAAAATATCTAACTTTACTCTGATTGCTATAACTAAATATGTAAAAAAGGCTTTTATTTTTTCCTTGCCGACTTAAGTTGATAAGAAATAGTTTATATTTGATTTTAAACTGTCATGGTCACACACATTAGAAAACTGAAACTGTCCGGGATATTTACCATGTTGTTGTGTTTTAATGAGCTCCCGATATTTCGGCACTGTTGCAAGCGCCATGATCACGGATGAACTGAGTTCATAGTTGAGTTTTCTAATAGTTTATATTACTATGAGGATAATGGTGTTGTTTGCATAATTATATCAAGTGTATAAGATAGTAACCCTGTAGTACCATTAAGCAATATTATGCAATTGTTTGTTATCCTGAAGAAATATAAATAAAAATAAAATAAAATAAAATGGGTATAAACGGGACCCTAGCGCTAGTTATTAAGACTTCGATTACCATCCGTCTGTCACCAGGCTGTATTTTAATTGATTTATTTCTGTTGCCTTTACACTTAACTAGTTGTTCTCGCGACTTTATTCGCGTGGACTACAGGATTTTACTTTCAAAAGTTTTTTCCCTAAACATTCGTTGACTCGAAGGAATTTTGCAATATCCTGTTGCAACTAAGCTTTAAGTTCACTAATGTACCTACATGCCAAACTTCAAGCGTCTTACTCAAGCGGTGTAGATTTTTCATACAAAAGGATTTTCCTGATCCCGTTCCCGTGAGAATTTCGGTAATTCCTTTCTTAGTGCACCTCTACAGTACCTAAGCTACGTCCTTTTAAAATTTCAAGTGCCTACGTTTAGCCGTATCCGGCGTGTTGTTGCTATTATATAGTGGTGTCAACGCGATTACAAAAAGCGTCGATGGCCGAGTAGTTAAGGTCGTTGTTTGCCATGAGAGGTCGCCAGTTCAAACCCCGCCAGGTGCCAATGTGTTTCGACGCTTTAACGGTGAAGGAAAACATCGTGAGGAAACCAGCACACCTGAGAAATTTTTCAACGGTGTGTAAAGCCATGTCAGAGGCCTACGGGCGGTTTAAACTCTGACACCAGGTTGTTCATCAACCATACGATAAGAAGAAGAACGCGATTACATGAGTGCAACATGATATAAAGCAACTCTGTGGGCACTACACAATCCCGAAGCCAAACTTAAACGAGTGGAAACTAGAGCTAAGTAAGTAAATACGTTGTGTCCTAATTTGGCATCTCAAGTTGGTATTAATTAAGTACTAAGTAGGAACGCCACACTTTAGAAATCTTAGTATCTGTAGTAGTGTATAAACTGCACAAATTACGCATCTATGTATATCTATACATAATATGTATAGATAACAACTTAACACTTTTGTCGATTCATGAGCTCTAAAAGAGCAATACCTTTATTACCGTGAAATTTTAGTGGTTGTTTTGCCGCAGTAAATTGATTCTATATTAGTAGCACAATAGATTTATGCGGTTCTTTTTTAATAAAATCAATAAATGCCGGTTTAATGAAAGGTTTAACCGAAACTCGAAAAGCTTCTTCAGCTTTGAGCATCGATTGCATGCGCCAAGCAGTACCTGATTACGTCATATATTATAAAAGAATGATAGCTTCTCTCGTTTTCGAGTTGGAAAAATGATTATTTTGAAAATTTTAAAAAGCAATTTTTTTTCGAGGAATTATTTGCATTTCCATAGTATTACTAAAGGCAAATCGTTCTGACAGGGAAAACAACCAAATTTCACGGTGTATATGTTTTTATTAATCATAAATTAAGCAATGGATAGGTCATTGCATATTTTATTTACAAATAGTTAAGTTCTAAGTTATAAACTTTATTTTAAGTTGATTGAATAACTTTTCGGTACTCAGCAATATTCTTAAACTCATTCTCAAAGTTACTCTTTCTTATTACATCTATATACTATTAAGTTCGCATTAATAAACTTATTAAGTTCCTAATAATTTGCAATGAGAACCAACAAAAAAAATTGTAAACAAAAAAAAAACCGCCTTCAAAAACCCGACTCACTAAAAATTACAAAATAATATAATACGAACATTTATAATCATCTGGGTATGAATTTTATATGTTGTTGAAGGCGGTGCCGTTTATATTTCAAACAGACAAGCACAGAGTGCTTCTTTTTTTCCTCAAAATTTTGATTGGCACCGCCTACAAAAACATATAAAATTCATACCCAGATGATTATAAATGTTCGTATTATATTATTTTGTAATTTTTAGTGAGTCGGGTTTTTGAAGGCGGTTTTTTTTTGTTTACAATTTTTTTTCATACTTTTTAGTGTTAAATCTTTTGTTACCCTATTAGTTCAGCTCACCTGTAATACTACTAATATTATAACTAGTAGTCTTAATATGTATACAGTATTGAAAGAATTATCCTTTTACTCCAAACAATTAAGGAGTAGACCTTCCATCATCAGCTCAGCATCATAACATTATGATTGCAAGAAGCAATGCCAATATCACTTCAGAAAATATATAAAACGCGGTACATGTGCCTATAAAATTTGAGGGTTGCCCTCGATTTCTCCTGGATCTCATCATCAGATCCTAGACTGGTCACCCTATTAGTTCAGCTCACCTATAATGCTACTGATATTATAACTAGTAGTCTTAATATGTATACAGTATTGAAAGAATTATCCTTTTACTCCTAAGTATTAAGAAGTTGACCTTCCATCATCAGCTCAGCATCATAAGATTATGATTTCCAGAAGCAAATGCCAATATAACTTCAGATAATATGCAAAACGCGGTACATGTCCCTATAAAATTTGAGGGTTGCCTTCGATTTCTCCTGGATCTCATCATCAGATCCTAGACTGGTCACCCTATTAGTTCAGCTCACCTATAATGCTACTGATATTATAACTAGTAGTCTTAATATGTATACAGTATTGAAAGAATTATCCTTTTACTCCTTTTACTCCTAAGTATTAAGGAGTTGACCTTCCATCATCAGCTCAGCCTCATAAGATTATGATTTCCAGAAGCAAATGCCAATATAACTTCAGATAATATGCAAAACGCGGTACATGTCCCTATAAAATTTGAGGGTTGCCCTCGATTTCTCCTGGATCCCATCATCAGATCCGGGACTGGTGAAAATGGGACCACCTCGGAAGTAAACTGTATCCAACCAAAAAAAAATTTTTGAAATCCGTCTATAATTGACGAAAATATCGGTGAACATACATAAAAAAAAAAAAAAAAAAAAAAAAAAAATATTATACATACAGACGAATTGAGAACCTCCTCCTTTTTTGAAGTCGGTTAAAAATGTCTGCATTATACAATGTTTGCTTGAAAAGATCTCGTTAAACTTATTGTCACTACTGGAATTTCAGCAGATTATTTAAAGTACATATTCAATTTGCCAACATAACACTTTTCAAGGAAATACTACCATATTAACCTAGAAAGTTCGCAATAGCATTTTACACTCAGTGATCACATAAGTCATGTCGGATAGTCGTCTCGTCAGAGAAATTGCGAGAATAAAAAGATATTCATATGTTACATTTGAAGTTTCGTAAGTATTAACACTAAAACCACTTCTTGTATTTTAAATTAGATAAAATTCAAAATGCCTGTTGTCTGAAATGCATGTAGTCACCTATAATTAAGTTTGCGTTTATCTAAATGTTCATCTTGGTCATGTTACTTATATCATATTGTTAATGTAATCTTGTTGGTGATCTTAAATAAATAAATAAATTACTTTTTGTCTCTTATACCACTTTATAATATAAAATATTTTATTCGCTCATAAAGGGGGCGTGCTACTGTATGTTATTTGGTAAATAATAGTATCTATTTTTGTGGTTATATAGTGTAGTCGGCCAACCCGCACTTGGCCAGCGTGATTGACTAAGGCCCTATCGCCCTAGTTTGGGTTAGGCCCGTGCCCCAGCAGTGGGGACGTATATAGGCTGATGATGATGATGATGAATGGGGGATGGGGCCCTACCAAGATCTTTGGGCCCAAGCCAACCTCACGTGCAAGTGCGTACCCCTGCTGATCAACGAACGAGGCTCTGGCACCAGCTTTCCCTCCGGGGTTGGGTGGTCGGACGGCAGTCGCTCCCGTAAAAGTGAAACACGCCACTCAACAATGGAAAGTAAGATCAAGGAAAGTGCCAGGAATAGGGCGCCGCCGCAAAACGGCGCGCAGGAGTTTCGCCCGACTCCTGTGGCAAGTGGGCAAGGGCTACCGCGCTGGGGACGGACGCGGCTAAAGAAGTTAGCCCCAACCCCACGGAAACTCCGCTTCGCGACGTGGAACGTGGGCACGCTTACCGGTCGCGCGAGAGAGCTGGCCGACGTACTCACCAGGCGGAGGGTGGCAGTGGCGTTCCTGCAGGAGACTCGGTGGAAAGGCAGCAGATCCCGGGCCATTGGGAATGACTACAAGCTGATCTACACAGGAGCACCTAGTGGAGAGAACGGGGTTGCGGTAGTGCTGTCCGGGGAGTTGCAGGATGACGTGTTGGAGGTGAAACGCTACAGCGACCGCTTAATGGACGTAACGGTGCTTATCGAAGGGGTTACGACCCACTTGATAAGCGCATACGCTCCACAGGCTGGTTGCAGCGACACCGAAAAACTTCATTCTGGGATAGACTTGGAGAGGTGCTGCGTGGAATCCCACCATCTCAGGGAGTCGTTCTGGGGGGCGATCTGAACGGTCATGTGGGTGAGGAGCCTGAGGAGTTCGAGCGTGTTCATGGTGGCTATGGGTTCGGCAGACGCAACGCTGAAGGGAGAACATCCTCCAGTTGTGTTCGGCTGCCGACCTTGCTATTGTGAACACGTTTTTCCAAAAGAGGCCTGAACATTTAATCACCTACAGGAGTGGGCGGCACGCTACCCAGATCGACTTCCTACTCACTAGGAGGCACCACATCGGCAAAGTAGTCAACTGCAAGGTCATACCCGGAGAGAGTCTCACTGCACAACACCGTCTACTTGTCATGGATCTCTGCGTGAAGCCCAAAGCCAAGAGCTTTGAGCGCTGTCGGCGTCAAATAAGGTGGTGGCGGCTTGACGATGACAAATCCCAGGTGTTCGTCTCAGCTATCGGCGACAAGTGCGCTGAGTCTGAGAACGAACCAGTTCAGAACCACTGGGACAGGATTCAGGCAACCATAACCGAAGCGGCGAAGTCAGTGCTTGGCACGTCTAAGGGTGGACGCAAATTTGACAAGGAGACTTGGTGGTGGAACGACACAGTCCAGAGGGAGACGAGGGTGAAGAAAACCCTCTTTAAAAAGTGGCAAGCGTCCAACTCTCCCGAAGATCGCGACGCATACAGGTCCGCAAAACGTGCTACTAAGAAAGCTGTTGCCAGAGCCAGGCGAGCCCACCTACAACCGCTCTACGATAGGCTGGAATCGTCTGAGGGGCAGAAGCTTATCTATAGATTGGCACGTTCGAGGGTCAAAGCGGCACAGGATATCTCCAAGTGCCGCTGTGTTAAAGACTCTCACGGTAACCTACTATGCGAGGACCTCGCGGTGAAGGAGAGATGGCGCTCTTACTTCCACGAGCTGTTAAACAAACAGCATAGAGAAGTGCAGCCACCGGACCTCCCTCCGAATCTTGGACTTGTGCTACCGGTAAAGCCTGAAGAAGTAGAGAAGGCTCTTCGCCGCATGAAGAATCGGAAAGCTGTCGGAGCCGATGGAGTCCCCATCGAAGCCTGGAAGGCAATGGGTGGGCGTGGTGTGGGCATCCTAACTAACCTTTATAACCGCATATTAAGCACCGGCGGGATTCCTCGCCAATGGAGACTGAGTGTTATCACCCCAGTCTTCAAGGGCAAGGGATCAGTGCAGGAGTGCGGTAGTTATCGCGGTATAAAGGTCATGTGCCCACACCATGAAACTATTCGAGCGGATAGTGGACTCTCGAATCCGTCAGGAGTGCACTGTCTCTGGATGTCAATATGGTTTCCGCCCCGGTCACGGGACTATGGACCCCGTTTTTGCCCTAAGAATCATCATGGAGAAATACAGGACGAAGAACACGCCTCTCCACTTCCTATTTCTGGACATGGAGAAGGCCTTCGACTGTGTTCCGCGTGAGATGATTTGGTGGGCCCTGAGGTCCAAGGGAGTGCCAGAAACGTATGTTGATATCATTAGAGACATGTACTGTGATTCCGATTCTGTAGTTAGGGCCGCTGTTGGCGACACTTTGCCCTTCCGTATAACCGTCGGAGTACACCAAGGCTCCGTCCTGAGTCCGTTTCTCTTCAGCCTGATATTAGACGTATTGTCAGACAGCATCAGAGACCAACATGAGCAGCCACCATGGCTACTTATGTATGCTGACGATATCGCGCTGGTGGACTCGGACAGGGGACGGCTGGTGAGACGTGTTAACACATGGAAGGAATCGCTTGAGAACGGGGGTCTGAAACTCAACGTGGCGAAGACAGAGTACTTGGCCTGCAACACTACAGATCCCATGTCCGTCCGCATAGGCGAAGACACGGTCGAGCGCACGGACCGGTTCAAGTATCTGGGATCTGTACTCCACGCGAACGGCGATATCGACTCCGACGTCAAGGCACGCATTGCTGCTGCGTGGGATAAATGGCGGGAGGTGAGCGGCGTCATTTGCGACCCTAAAATGCCGGTTAAGCTGAAGGGACAGGTCTATAAGTCCATCATTAGGCCTGTTCTCTTATATGGCAGTGAAGCATGGCCAGTACTTGAGCGGCACAAGCAAGAACTGCGGGTCACGGAGATGTAGATGCTGCGCTGGATGTCGGGAGTTACGCGAGCAGATCGCGTAAAAAACTCCCGTATTCGCGGCAGCCTTCATGTCCGAGACATCGCTGATAAATTGCAAGAGTGCCGCCTACGTTGGTACGGACATGTTTTACGAAAACCGGCAAACTACGCAGGGAACAAGTGTCTCACAATGTCGCTACCGCCGGGTCCCGGCAGAAGGGAAGGCCCAAGAAGGCCTGGCTTGACGTCGTAGTGGATGACATGCGTGCCAACAAACTCTCCGCGAAGGATGCTGAAGACCGTGCGAGGTGGAGAGTTAGGAGCAGGAAAGCGGACCCCGGGCTCCGCAAGGATGCAACCGGGAGAACGCTGAGATGATGATGATGATGATGATGATGATGAAGTTATATAGTAAGGAGGACACGCAGAAAGTACCCACCGACCACTAACGGCTAGAAATATGTCGTTAGAAAGTTCTTTACATGACTATCACAAGTTATTATGGGGGCTAGTCTCAATTCCTTGTGGGAAAAAGTTATAGTTAAACTAAAATTAAATCTATTTATGAAAAAAAATGTTAATTCTAAATTTCAAAGAAACAGTTTATTTCTTTTCTTTATGTTCCCTGGTATAATTTTGCGGAAAAAACTCGCGAATAATAAGCAAACTGCAACTCGCGTAGTTAAAATTTTAATTAAATTTCAGCTACGGGTATAGCTTGAATATAATGTTTAATTACTTGCTACATAAACTGCATTACGTTTATCCTGGTACTTGTTCAACATAAACAAAACAACAGCTTCCCTGTTACAATTGGCCTTCGCATAACTTTTTGACAATTGAAATATTTAATTAAGATTCGTAATAACAAGCCTAATATAATTATGAGTGTTGGTGATGGTCTCCCGTAACAAGGTTCGTTCGTTAATGTCGTTTTGGCTCCGGCATTTATTTGATAATTTAGGATGAGTGCTAGGTGTGGTAGTAGAGCTTCTAGCTTGATCCTAATTAGGCAGGGCTTCAACGAGGTGGAGAAATGAAAGGCAGGTTCAGCGATGTGTCTTGATCGGAAGTCCGAGACGAAGTATATTAAAATTCGGAAAAATGAGACCTTAAGTACTATTTACAGACTTAGAACTAGCGATGGGTGACATGAGTATATTTACAAACAGTATTAACAAAAATGACGGTAGAGGGCGCGCGTGCGCCTCTGCGCGGGTCGGCCGTGCGTCGGCGCACGGCCGTTACGCGTATAAGAGGCGAACGGGCCTCGCGCGCGAGCCATTTGGGCGCGGCCCGCGCGAGCGACGGACGGCCATGACGCGGCGCGCGGCGTTGGCGCGCGCGATGTATTTTGATGCATTGCAGGCAGGCAGCTACAGGACTCCCCCTCAAGCGAAGCGTACGCTGCCGTCCTTTAGCTATAATGCCGTTATGTGAGCAAAACCGCATTCGGAGAAAAACGGGTTTAAAGAGCGCGAAAGTAAAAAAAAATCGCTAAACGAAAGTCAAAGGTTTATATACAAGTGATATATATCATTACAAAGGTATTTACAAGAGCTTTAATATGCTCAAACTCTCATAATTCTATGTGTTTTAAATTTTAAAATATTTTAATTTAAACGTTTTAGATCAGGATTGCTTTAGATTTACTTAATAGAAAACGTAGCTAAAATGCCGCTATAGATACCTTAACGGCATTTAAGTGTTTGATTTTGAATAACTTTGATACATTTGTAAAATGAGTTTCTATCTAATATATTTACTTAACTAAAATGCCGTTAAATAGAATAACGGCGTTTTAGCTCGTTAATCTTATTCTTTTGTCAGGGCATTACTTACCAATAGTGCAGCTAACTGTTCATAACGGCATTTAAGTCGAGCATTTCCAACATAAATTACATAAGTTTTACTATGCATCTTTTACTAATGTTTATTACTAGACTAAAATGCAGCTAAAATCAAAACCTTTTGCCGTAACGGCATTTTAACTAAGCATTCATGAGTTGATAATTTAGAAATTACAATGTAGTGCATTTATGTAAAAAGTAATAAAACCGCTTTTAATCACTATTTAATTTAAAAATCAACTGTTTCACATTTTTAACATAAATTGAGATCAATTTGTATCAATTAATCATCAATTTAACTGAGACTGAAACGATTTCATTCAATCTTGGGCCGTAAAAAATTATAACTTGTAATAAGACGAAATCGGTATTAATCGATAGGCAGGATACCTTATCAGCTTTAAGAGAAAATTTTGCAAGTATTGACAATCTGAGAAATGAGATAATGGAATCGGAAAACACGAAAAGAGTGAGCTAATTCCACCGGCCGGCACAACGCCCGTCAACTGTCAATGTCAGTAATAAAGACAGTCGGGTAAATAGACCATAGATCCATTTATTGGAATTGAAATCAATTAATTATATTATCATCATTGTACCGATATTATTGTTTTTTTTTGCAATTGATACGACACGTCACTGTGTTTGAACTGTGTTGTGTAACGTTTAACGTGCATTTACTCACAATTTGGGTTTACTTTCTATTGCAAAATACTTTTTTCCTGTAAATAAATCGATTAATATGAATAATCGATTTTTATACGACAAGTAGAATCTTTTTCATATTTCTCAGCACGCAGAAACCAATTTTTTAGACCATATACCAATCCATTACAATTCCGGCCCACCATTTTCAGTCTCCTTTAAAAGGTAATCAATATAAAAAGCCAATTTTTATTCTGAGAACTGCAATTATCTAACTATAAATGTATATTTGGAACATCTCAATGAAAGACAAGCAAAAAATTATAGAAAGCTGACCATATAATTTTGTTTTTTTTTTACAGCAATTGCGTTGTGCCAAATAACTGTCAATAGTTTAAAGTGAGAAGTAGTTTTCCCAACAGGAACAAAAGTTTCACTACCTACACTAAAATATTTCTCATAATCATTGTTGATTGATTTGTGTTCATTGTACACGTACAGTTCCCTTGCTTTTTTATATTTTTCGCGTTGTTTAGCCCAGTCAACACAAACAGCACATTCATAAATAATACATATAAAGTTTAGCATCATGTTTGGATTACTTTTTTGTACCCTATAGGCTTCGCATAATTCACTCTCTTCGTTTCTGAGCTGAGTTAGACTTATTTTCATATTTTTTACGTGTTTTCTATTAGATTCATAAGATACTTTTTATCTGGGTAAGTTTGAATAAAATGCAAATGCATGAGTTTTACATTAAAATCGTTCTATAAACAGCGTGGTTGATGGTCGTTCGCGTTTGTAATCAGGTGCCAATGGGTTAAATGTTCCTATATATTTGTTAATCAATCCCGGTCAAATGGAAGCGATGTTTGATGCTTGCTGCGTTAATCTTTCGATTTTTCCGTAAAGTTATAATGCAAAGGTCTGTCATTCGTTTTTTCACAGACTGAAGATGTTTGTTATTTCTTTAGGCCTTTGCATGATAATTTTACAGAAAAATCGAAAGATTAGCGCGGCAAGCACCAACAATCGCTTCCTTTTGACCGGGATTTATTAACGCACATATAGAAACATTTAACCCATTGGCACCTCATTACAGAGGCGAACATGCTACATTGCGACGCTGTTTACAGAACGATATTTACCAACCCCCAACTTACCCTGATAAAAAAGTATCTTTTTAAACTTATAGAAATCACGTAAAAATATGAATCTAAAAGGGAGTGAATTGTGCGAAGCCTGGATTACATAAAAAGTAATCCAAACATGATAACCTATAATACTGTTCATGAATGCGCTGTTTGTGTTGACTGGGCTAAACAACGCAAAAAATATAAAAAAGCAAGGGCACTGTACAATGAACACAAATCAATTTAAAATGATTGAGAAATATTTTAATGTCGATCTTGCAAAAGTCATAATCTATAATATAAAAATGAATCGCAAAATGTGTTGGTAAGCGCATAACTCAACTACGCCTAAACCAATTTGGCCAATTCTTATTTTAACATGTTTGTTGATGTCCAAGGATGGTTCTTACGGCGAGAAAAAAATCTAATAATTGCCGGGAAAACCCTAAAAGCAGCCCTTTTCTTTTTCACATTTTTTTGTCAGGACGAAGTCTGTCGGGTCCGCTAGTTTTAACATAAAATGGAATCCTTTAAATCTATCATATAAATGTCAACGACTTGCTGTTTAAATTAAACGTTTGCTCGTGTTGGGAAAATCACCTCTCACTTTAAACCATTGATAGTTATTTGGCACGACGCAATAAAATTGCTATAAGAAAACAAAATGATATATAGTTAGTTAGCTTATTATAATTTTTTTCTTCTCATCCGTAGAGATGTTCCATATTTATATTTATGGTTAAAGAATTGCTGTTCCCACAATAAAATTAGGTTTGGTTTCATGAAAAAGAATCCGAATATGATGCTAAACTTTATATCGTTCATAAATGTGCTGTTTGCATCACAAGTTTTGCGAGTTCATGTGCTCTGTGATACATCCTCTCTTTCATGCCCTTGGACTGAGACTGCGACTTCTTTCAACGTTTGGTACATAGTCGCATTATAGTAAAGTAATGTGGGTTAACCGCATTTAAGTCTTGGAAATATTTAAAATACAAATACTGTTTACATTAGGTCGGCGGTAAAAGTCAATTCCCTATTGCAAATTGAATGACAGCAAACTTATTAAACAAATTTAAAACGCCGTTATTGGACTTTAACGGCGTTTTTGTTTAATAATTTTACTTAACGGCGTTTTAGTCTTGAAATGCCATATAAATTTCCGAAGAACAGCAAAACAATATTGCCGTTAAAATACTTTAACGGCCTTATTGAGAAGGAAATTCAAATAACGGCAATTTAGTTATGTAATTTCAGTAAATTTTTATCATTTTCACAAGTTAAAATCCTTTAACCGCGTTTTAGTTAAGAATCTTAAAGTAACTGCATTATAGCTATGTAACCTCGCAAAAAACGGGGTACCCACTTGTAGTTAACGGCATACTATCTCAGAAACTACTCAAGATATAAAAAATTGGGAAAGATGGTTAGATTCCCCATATTTTTCTTATTCAGATAGTATTCAAAAGTCAAAAATGACCAAATGTTAGTTAACGGCATTATAGCTAGAGGACGGCAGTACGGGCGTGTTGACACGGCGTCCGGATCGTGTTGTCCTCTCTGGAGCTGCAGGTGCTGGCACGTCGCGTCGTTCCGCAGATACCGCTTGTGGTATGGCGGGCGAATTCAAATCGGCGGCAGTGATAAGCGGCGTTGTGTTGATAGTGTACGCCGGTTTCAGTCTGTCAATTGAGACTGTAGCGCTTCTGCCGGGTAGCTGTAGCTCGAAGGTCTTCTCGTTGCGCTTGATGACAGGGTACGGGCCTTCGTACGGTGGTTGTAGAGGCTTCCGTACGGCGTCGGTGCGGAGAAACACGGAGTTGCACGTCGCTAGGTCGGTGTGCACGAACATACTTCGCTTGTTACTGTGCGGTAGGTATGTCGGCGTGAGCGCGGTGATCGCACTGTGGAGGCGGCGCACGAAGTCTTCGTCCATGTAGCTCGATGATGATGGTGATGACGGTGAGATGAAGTCACCAGGCAGGCGGAGTGATTGCCCATAGGTGAGCTGCGCTGCGCTGGTGTTTGTGTCGGTGCGGATCGCTGCGCGTAGTCCCATTAGCACGGTGGATAACTCGTCGATCCACTTGGAGTTTGATTCCAGTCGGGTCATCAAAGCGGCTTTTAGTGATCGATGCCAGCGTTCGACGATCCCGTTTGATTGTGGATGATAAGCGGTGGTGCGAGTTTTCTCAGCGCCGAGTAGGTAGGTAAGAGAGCGGAACAGCTGACTCTCGAATTGGCGGCCTTGGTCGGTAGTTATCGTTTTCGGGCAGCCAAATCTTGTTATCCATGATTCGTAGATCTTCTTAGCGACGACTTCGCTGGTTATCTCTTTGATAGGTATTGCTTCGGGCCAGCGCGTCGTTCGGTCGATCATAGTTAGTAGGTATCGATGTCCGCGCTCACTGGTTGCGAGCGGTCCAACGATATCGACGTGTAGGTGGTCGAATCGGTCGCAGGCGGCGAATGTTGAAGTGCTGCTTTGTGTGTGTCGGTGAATCTTCGCACGTTGACATGACACACACGTTTTCGCCCAGTTGCCGATGTCGGAGTTCATGGATGGCCAAAAGAATCGTTGTTGGATGAGTTTTCTTGTAGTTCGCGTTCCGGGGTGACTGACCTTGTGCACGGCGTCGAATGCTATGCGACGAAAGTCAGTAGGTAGATACGGTCGAATGTTGTTCGTTGTTGTTTCGCAGTAGACATCGCAGTTGGTGTTAGGTATTATGATTTTCTTGAGTTGTAAGTTTGGTTGTTGAAGTAATGTAGGTAATTCTGTGTCTTCTTTTTGTGCTGTGGCGAGTTGCTCGTAGTCTATTGTTGTTGGACAAGTGATGGTTTCGACTCTTGATAAGGCGTCGGCGACAATGTTGTTTTTCCCGCTGATATGGCGAATGTCGGTTGTGAATTCGCCGATGAATAATAATTGTCTTGCGCGGCGGGGTGTTTCGCTGTCGGATGACGTCTTCGTAAGTGCGTAGGTAAGCGGCTTGTGATCGGTGAATATTATTAGTTCTCTTCCTTCGAACATTTTTCTGAAGTGTTTCATCGCCATGTAGATAGAAAGTAGTTCCCTGTCGTAGGTACTGTACTTCTGTTGCGTAGCGGAGAATTTCTTCGAGTAGTAGCCAAGCGGTTGCCATGCGTTGCGTAGGTATTGTTGCAGAACGGCACCGGCGCACGTGTTGGACGCGTCGCAGAACAGTGCGAGCGGAGCGGAGCTGTGCGGGTGCGCGAGGAGTGCGGCGTTCTGTAGGCATGTATTGGCGTGTCCGTAGGTGTGTTGCGCTTCGGTCAGTCCATTCGATTTCGGTCTTGTCTTTTTTCTTTGAATTATGTAGGTATGCGTTGAGTGGAGCTTGAAGTGTTGCGGCGGTCGGTATGTGTTCTCGGTAATAGTTGATCATACCGAGGAATGTTCGAAGTTGTTGAATGGTTTTCGGTCTTGGGTATTCGGATATTGCTGTGACTTTTTCAGTAGGCGGTGTGATTCCGGCTTCGGATACTTCATAGCCGAGAAACTTGACTGTTTTCTTGCCGAGGTTGCACTTGGATGGGTTTATTGTGATACCCGCGTCTTCAAGTCGCTGGAGTACCAGGCGTAGATGTTCTCGGTGAAGATCTTCATTGTCTGAGGCTAACAATAAATCGTCCACGAAAGGAAAAACGAAGTTTAGGCCTCTCAGAACGTCATGGATGAAGCGTTGAAAGGTTTGGCCTGCATTCTTCAGTCCCGGGCACATACGGGTGAATTCGTATAGCCCGAATGGTGTGATGAGGGCTGTCTTCTCGATGTCTTCGTCTTTGTTAGGTATTTGATTGTAAGCTCTGTTCAGGTCTATTGTTGAGAAGATTTTCTTTCCGGCGAGTTGGTATGTGAAATCCTTGATGCGAGGAATCGGGTAGCGGTCTGGCTTGGTGATGGTATTCAGGCGACGGTAGTCACCGCAGACTCGCAGATCACCATTTTTCTTCGGCACGACGTGGAGAGGGCTGGACCATGGGCTTTTGCTTGGTCTGCATAGGCCTTGTTGAATCATGGACTCGAACTCTCTTCTGACCTGTTCATACCGGTGAGGTGGTATAGGTCGAGCTCGGCAGTGTAGTGGTGGTCCGCTGGTTTCGATGTGATGTTCCACGCGATGCTTCGGTGATAACTTCATGGAGGTGAGTCTTGTGATGCCGGGGAATTCGTTCAATATGTCGTGGTATGATTGATCTGGATCGATGCTGCGTATTGTAGGTATAGATGTGTAGCAGCCGGGAGCGTGAATTGATAACTTAGTGACGTTATCGACCAGTTTTCTGTTCTTCAGGTCTACCAGGAGTTCGTGGTGGCAGAGAAAGTCGGCTCCGATGATGGGCTTGCTGACGTCGGCGATGATGAATTTCCACTTGTACGGTCTTCGTAAGTTGAGATTGAGTTCAAGTGTTTGTTCGCCGTAGGTATTTATCGTCGTGTTGTTCGCAGCGTACAAGTTGAATGGTAGTGGCTTCATTGGTATCCCTCTTCTTCGTGGAATGACTGATACGTTGGCACCAGTGTCGATGAGAAACGTCAGTCTTGTTTTCTTGTCAGTCACGAAGAGACGGTAGGATTTGCCTTGAACGTCGGACCCCGCCTCGTCTAACGTTCTTGTTAGTTTAACGAGGCGTCATTCTTCTTTTCTTGCGTATTGTAAGAACACGGCGACTGGCATCTTCTTGCATTTCTTCCAAAACGACGATGGTAATAGCAATAATCGTTGCCGGGCGACTCGCTGCGGTGGTAGCGGCGAGAGCGGGATGCAGAACGTGCGTTAGAGCGAGAACGCTGCACGGGCGTGGCGCCATACGGAGATCGGCCGCGGCGATAACGCGGTGGGCCGTTACGCAGCGCCGAAACTTCGAGAGATAGTCGTCGGATTTCTTCGAGGAGAAATTGCATGTCTTGCGGTTGTACGGATGTTGATGCTTGCTGTGGTTGTGGTTGCGGTTGAGGTGATGATACTGCGTTGACGGTGTTGATTTCTTGCGTCTGTTCGAGCATCTTGTCGGCAAGCAGGGCGAGTTCGTCGAGTGCGGCGGTCTTGCTGATGGTGTCGCTGACGACGAGTACGGATCTCACGTGGGGAGGTAGGTGGTTCATCCACATGAGCCGTAGGGTTGTATCTGGCACCCTGTCTCGTGCCAGGTCGCGCATTTTCCTCAGCAGCTGTGACGGACGCTGGTCTCCGAGTTGCATTTCGGATAACAGCTTCTGGAATTGCCGTCCTTCGGATTCTTCGTACACGGAGATTAGGCGTTGCTTGAGTGCGTTGTAGTAGTTCTCAGCTGGCGGGTTGTATAGGAGATCGCTGATGTTCTCGATGTCTTGCTTCTCCAGCTGAGCGAGAACGATTTGTGCGAGTTCGCTCTGCCCCTTGTTGGCATTTCGAATGGCGGTTTCAAAGGTCATAAACCACAGACCTGGTTTATCGCGCCAAAAAGGCGGTACGCGCATTGTAAGCGCAATACCGGCGACTTCTGTTGTTGCTGTCGGGCTTGAGATGAATTGTTGTTGGCTTGACTCCATTGTTGCGGTTTCTTAGTTCTTCTGAAGGTTGTTGGTTCAGTCGTGGGTCACCACTTTAGGATGTGTGCTAGGTGAGGTGAATGGCTTCTAGCTTGATCCTAATTAGGCAGGGCTTCAACGAGGTGGAGAAATGAAAAGCAGGTTCAGTGATGTGTCTTGATCGGAAGTCCGAGATGAAGTATATTGATTTTAGGAAAAATGAGACCTTAAGTACTATTTACAGACTTAGAACTAGCGATGGGTGACATGAGTATATTTACAAACAGTATTAACAAAAATGACGGTAGAGGGCGCGCGTGCGCATCTGCGCGGGTCGGCCGTGCGTCGGCGCGCGGCCGTTAGGTATAAGAGGCGAACGGGCCTCGCGCGCGAGCCATTTGGGCGCGGCCTGCGCGAGCGACGGACGGGCGTGGCGCGGCGCGCGGCGTTGGCGCGCGCGATGTATTTTGATGCATTGCAGGCAGGCAGCTACAATAATTTGCATTCGAGATTAGCCGGTGTTATTGCGTTAATAGAATTTGCTTATCAATGTCCCTTTACGACCCTGGAATTTGTTTTTTTTTATCTGAATGTGGTTAAGCAATTACAAGTTTGATACGGAATCGTCGGAAGATTGAAGGGATAGATAGTGCACTTGTGTTTGCGCACACACTTGTGCACTATAATATGACCTACAGATAGCTGTTCATCCTCCAAATCGGTGGGACGTCTTAATATAAATGTTATGATATCACGTTCATAGAATAAATATCTGTCTTTATGGGTCCACACGCGATATTAGGAGTAGCAAATACATAGCTACTTACTGCCCGACGTTTCGACTGGGTCACATTATTATTATTGGCTATGCATAGCTTAGACCTTCTTAAAAAGCTTTTTTGGAGGTTGTGGAATGCTTCTTTTTTGTAAAATTTTTCAGGGGCCCAAATTGTGACAAGGCAAAATGTAGTACTAGCATTTTGCAACATACGAAAAACCTTTGGTGTCGTACTCGTTTATGCAATAATGGGGCCCATTTTGAACACTTACTGTAAAAACTTAATTTAAAAAATTATGTAAATTTTCTTTGATTTTTTTCACCCCTTTAATTTACAATTCTTTGAAATAACTACTACTAATGTTAACATAGCATACATTTGCTGAAACATATCGATTTATTTTTAAATTAAAGTTTTACATGAACAATAAAAACATTAATTTATGGCACCTGTGCCATTTGCGTACATTTTTCATTATGATGCTCTGACAGTAGCGGCATGAAATTTTCAGGGTATACTATCCATCAATGTGAGTAGTTTTTAAAATAAGTTCTAGAAAAAAAAACATAGGCACTTTTTTTTCACTGAAGGCTTTGAAAGTTGCTAGACACAATTCGATTCGTAAAACTTTTGTGACGAATTATTTTTTTCTCCAATATGATAGGGTTATGACTCAAATCGGTATCGTAATTATAAAGACCCACTATTGAACTACTTCTAGAAAAAAAATCATGCAAGCAGGTGTGCATGTAGTGAAGACCTTTATACTGAATTCCGGCTTCTTACAAAAAATTTCACAAAAATCTCAATAACTTTGGAACTATTGAAAATCGCTGAACATACATGGGGTTCTATCGATAGGTATTGAAATCCCCCATCGATTGACTTACGATGATCCACCCCTCCTGTTACACCCTGTATAGGCAATTTACATGCACGTATAAATCGTCACATTACTAATAATAAGCTTCTACCACCGGTTCGGAACGCCGATTCTATCTACTCAGTATGTACGACCTCAGTTTAGTAACCAAGTCTGTATCAAAACAATAAACTCCTCTTTAGAAACTGATCCTGTACAACTAATTAGTTTGAGCTCCTACGCTTAGCATAAGTTTTCATTAAATCAACGTTTCCCCAACATTGCGTGACTCTACCAAAAGTTATGACATTCCGAAAGGGTGGGGTGGGTTACCACCTTGTCGCTGCATTCATTGTTCCTGCATTTTAAACTGCCTCGTTGGTCTATTGCCAGCAAGCGCTGCGAAAGGACCGAGAAGTCCCCGGTTCGAGTCCGGGGTCGGGCAAAATTTGTATGAGTTTTTCTGTAATTAAATAACTCAGCCCCGAGTTAGAAAGTTGGCGGTTGCACGCCCGTGCTTCGGAAAGCAGGTTTAGCCGGTGTTCCTGCGCTAGATCTCTCATCGGTCATGTCGGATTGCCGTCTCACCAAATTATGAGAGTAAGGGAATAAAGAGTGCACTTGTGTTTGCGCGCACACTTGTGCACTATAATATGTCCTGCGCACTTGGCTGGGCTGAAATCGATCGAGCTCCTTATTTTATTCCTGCATTCACATAGTCAGGTGAAACGTCATACAATATTTATTGTAATCGTCGTAAATTCAGACAAGGGACCGTCGCTATGACAAATAATTCAGTCATCCTTATTGCGTGAGAATAATAATGAGTGATGACGTTTTTTAAAAATCAAATTGAATCTAAGGCAAATCTTAATAATACTATTTTTCCAGTGCTTTAACAAAACCGGCTAAATTTTCTTCGTAGGAGTGCAGTTTTCCTCACGATGTCTTCCTTCACCGTTCAAGCGTCCAATAATCGTACATATGAATTACAAATTTGAAAAACACAGTGGTACGTGGCGGGGTTTGGAATGGCGACCTCTAGCTTGGAAAGCAACGACTTTAACCACTCGGTTATCGACGCTTTTTTATATTTACACTTACAATAACTTAATTATATTTAATTAAGAAGTGGAAGTGTGGTGTGACGATCTGCGCAGGACGGCTGGTAGGAGCTGGATGCGAGTGGCCGAGGATAGAGAGAAGTGGCGTGCATTTGGAGAGGCCTATGTCCAGCAGTGGACAGGTATGGGCTGATGATGATGATGATGAAGAAAGTGTTAATAAATTGTATTGCTTAAGTTATATAAACTTTGTTTATAAACCTACCCTCCAAATGGCAGGTCAAATAAGTGATAAATTGTTTGCCTTGAACTTTTGGGGAGAATGAATGCCTGACTATGAGTATCAATGAATATACAACACCCCAAAATCCATTTAAATAAATGTTTCGATTACTTCGCACTACAATCAACCTGTGAAACTCCGTCAACGAGGCGCAAGCCCGCAGATTATCCACTAATCCTAATTGGACAACCGAAGCTGTGTACCTCATCAAAGGATATGTTTATCGCAATGGAAATGAGAGTGTTACATCTGTCTGTATGTTTTTAGGGCTACATGATTTTGCTTTCACGTTCCATTGCATTATCTAAATAACTTTTATGTGATTATACCACGAAAGGTGTGACCCAGTCGAATCGTATTTAATGTTAGGCTTAATAGAAAAATAACGATCCTTGCAACTTTACATGCATTCGTTAGCCAAAACTTAGAGTTAACTATTTTTATATTTTATTTATTTCTTGCACAAATAGCAGGTAGGTATGAGACATAGAACTCTGAAATGCCAATATTATTCAGTTCGCTCGCGACCACGATTGGTGTAACCCAGTCGAAACGTCGGGCAGTAAGTAGCTATGTATTTGCTCCTCCTAATAACGCGTGTAGACCGATACAGACTAATATTTAGTGTAATGGAACGCGAAAGTCTAAAATCATACGATATTTATATCCGACTGAATTATGGGAGGCAAAAAAGTTTCAAACAAATATACTTGATACATGGTTCTAAGTTACAAGCTGCTTGAACAGATTTATTAAATTTACTCGTGCATAAAATGTATACAGCAAATGTACTAAATCAAAGATCAAACCGTTTTGGTGTAGGTAACCCTTTATCATAAAGCTGAGTTGAGTGGGCCGGTGGTAGCTCCGCAAGCATGGCCTAGGTGGCGCTAGCGTCACGTAAACATTGAGCTCCGTAATTAAATTCGTAAAAAAATAGTTTAAAGTGTTTAAAAGTCCTAAAAGTAATATTAATTTAACAATCTAAGTGCAGTTACACAGTGGAAGTGTTATCATAGTGCAAAGTGACTTAATACAAACAAAAAGAGCACTCCGCTTAAAACAGTGTAAATAATAATATTCTGCTTTGTTACACTAACAATATCGCATTAATAAGTAAGGTGTTGGGCTATACAATATTTTAAGTGGCATGAATACTATTACTATAAGTGCTTTATCGATAATTTCAAAGATGCATCATTGTGGTGATAACGGCTTCATTTAAAAACAAACAAGTAGCGGTCTCAAGTCAGCGAACTATATCACTACTAACGCCATCTATTGAAATCAATATACCAATCGATCCAATAATACGCATGCTTGCACCACAGATAATATAATACTATCCTGCACGTATCTTTGCATGCAAACAGTTCCATACGTGACCACAAGATGGCGCTCACCTGTAAACAATGCAAGAAAACCATTATAAATAAACAATTTCTTTTATGCAGCATATGTGATAAACATTATCACTTAGATTGCACGAACGTTTCATTCCAACGTTTCCGTCTCATGACTTCGGAAAATAAAAAGGCTTACAGATGCTATACATGTATGGAAAAATTCAGAGACGGTCTTTCAGGTGTGAAAAATACTCATGTGACGCAATCGTCAAAAAACAATACGCCAGAACAGAGCTTTGTCACCCAGCGAAAGAAATCCAAAATCAATATCCCAATAAGCAATTCATTCGAAGAACTATCAGACCCTGAAGAATACTCTTCATTAACATCTACACCACTAAGGACACTCAACGTAAGCTCTAAATCATTAAACAATAGCTACGAATTACAAAAACTCACTGAAGAAAACCAAAAACTGAAACAAGATTTAGACAGAGCAAACAAAGAAATTAGTTATTTACTAACAGAAAATAATAAACTAACAAAAAGAATCACAGAACAAGAATTACGTATAAAAAACCTAACCCCATGTAGTAAAACATCATCAAGTATCAGATCTATCGAGCTTTCAGATGAACAGGTCCCAGTGAAGTCACAGAGCAAAATAATATCTAATTCAATACCGACAGCGGGGACAGCACACCATGAAACGATAACGGAAAGAAAACACTCGGACAGCTACTCACCGCCAGATGTCGCTAGCAGTATCAGAAAACAAATAAAAGTGCCGATCATTCCAGCCGAACCTGCACACGTTCCTACTGATAAACTGCAAACGAATATTATGAAAATACATATAATAGGCGACGAACAACTTCAAGGATTAGCTGCAGCTTTAATAAAATCCAGGTATAATAAATGGAATGATAATTACAAACCTTGTGCACATATATTGTCAGGCGCTTCAAGCGTTGAAATATTGGAATACTGTAAAAAATTAAATAATATAAATGACAATGATATAATTATTTTAGGATTTGGTAGTAATGACAGGGATCTACATATTTTACATTCAAACATTTGTATACTATTGAACCAACTTTGCAACAATACAGTATATATTGTACCAATAAACTATAATTTGTATTTAAATGTAAAAACTGTTAATTATAATGTACGATTGTGGACAAACACTTCAAAAACTGCTCAAACATTGATATGAATATATGTGACTCTGCAAAGCCAACTTACCTCAGTTATTTATGTAAAAAAATTAATCTATATATCGACTATGCTGATTACAAACATCAATACTTAACACCTAAAAGTCTGAAGAAGCACATTACTCGCCCGGCCGCGCAACACCGTAATACTGAAACAACTAAATGCACATCACCTAAAAAAGGCACTATACCATATTACTTCAAAAAAATCTCAACAGTAGAATCACCTGCTTCAATGATTAATCAAAATTGCATAACTATGGACCTGTCGCAAACCAAAGAAAACTCATTTTTTCGTACCTAAAGATACACATACATTTACAATTTTCCATCAAAATATCCATGGCTTACTATCAAAAAAAGAATTAATAGAATTATCATTGCTAGAGATAAAAAAACATACAAACCCAGATGTACTCTGCTTCACAGAGACATTTGTAAGTAGAAATAATTTTAAAAACATAAATATCAACAATTTTGAAGTAGGGCATAACTACTCGAGGATAAATAAACGAGGTGGGTCGTGCATTTTGGTAAAAAAGGGCATCGATTATAAACCTATAATTCAGTTTGACGATCTAGCGATGAAGGATCATTTCGAAATGTGCGCCGTGAACCTTCCAACAAACGGAATTATAGTTATATGTATTTATAGAATACCAACTAAAATAAAAAATCACATTGAGATATTTTTCAAAAATCTAGACTCTCTACTACACAAATGTCTCCTTAAATTCCCAAAAAAACATATAATTATTGCTGGTGACTTAAACATAAATATTTTGGATAACAATTCAGTCTCAGCCAGATTAAACGATACTCTTAAACAATATAATCTTCGCCTTTTCATTAACGAACCCACCCGACTAAACTCATGCATAGATTTAATAATGAGTAATGTAAGAAATGGATCTGGATTAAATATACCCTTAGGTCTCTCCGATCACGACAAAGCACAAATACTGAAATTCGAAACAGAACATCCGAAAAATACACAAAAAGACTTTTATATCTTTAAACGTTCTTACCACAAGGAAAATATAGAAAAATTAAAATCTTTATTACAAGATGTTTCATTTACAGAAACACATACGTGTTCAGACTTAAATACCGCCTTCAATGCCTTTCATGACACGTTCCGCCTTATATACGATCTTTGTTTTCCGAGTTTAAAAATTAAAATAAAATCTTCTCAGACACTACGGTGGACAACAAGGGGTCTAAGAAAAAGTAGCAATACAAAGCGAAATTTACGTTTTAAATATTACTCTAGTAAATCGCCGGATGATCGTAAAACATATCTAGCGTATAACAAATTGCTTAAGAAATGTATACGACGTTAAAAAAAAATTGCTAATAAAAAATTCATTATAAACAGCCAAAACATGGGAAAAGCTATCTGGACTGTAATTAAAAATGAGCTGTTTAAAAACAAAATAAACAGACATATAAATACCTTAAAACTCTCTGGTCTATCGATTACTGATCATAGAGAAATAGCAAACACATTTAATAAATATTTTAACGAAAAATCAATAAGCGATAGCAATGAAAACCCAGTGGAATATAAGAGCGACCTCCAACACAATCCAAAATCAATCTTCTTAACCCCAGTCTCTGAAAAAGATGTATACCAAATAATAACCTCACTAAGAAATACTAAATCAGAAGGATATGACTGTATTAACACTAAAGTAATTAAGTTTTGTAAAGACCATTTGTTACACACACTCACATTTTTAATCAATCTTTCAATCGAGAATGGCACTTTCCCGGATAGACTCAAACATTCAATTATTAAACCATTACATAAAAAAGGAGAAAAAACAGACATGACAAACTACCGCCCGATAACCCTTATACCGGTGCTTTCAAAAATATTTGAGAAGGTAATATATAACAAAATAACAAATTTTTTAAGCCAACATCAGATCATTCATAAAAATCAATATGGTTTCCAAAAACATAAAAACACATCTCATGCCGCCTTTCACTTGATAAATAGTGCTCTACAAAACGTAAACGAAAAAAGAACCACCACCGTAATTTTCCTTGATCTCTCCTCCGCTTTTGATCTCGTCTCACACGACCTTCTCCTAAAAAAACTCGACAGTTATGGTATAAGAGGGCCCGCAAATGATTGGATCAATTCGTATATAAGTAACAGAAGTCAATACGTCGAAATTGAACATCTAGATCAAAAACAAAACACAAGGAAGGTAGAGTCAGACCTCAGAATCAACCAATGTGGGGTGCCACAAGGCAGTGTAATCTCTCCCTTGCTATTTTTATTATACTTAAATAATCTGCCTAACAACATTAACAATGAATTAGTTCTATTCGCTGACGATATCTCAGTAATCGTTACCACAGATATACACAACTCAATAGATCAACATATACAGGATGTAACTAATACATTAACATTATTAACAAACTGGTTAAAAGCTAACAATCTTAAAATAAACTTATCCAAAACTAACATGCTGAATTTTAATAATTTTAAAAATCCACTTCCTCCCATTTGTTTTGACGGTCTTCCTTTAAAATTCTCCAGTGTAGTAAAATTCTTAGGTATAAATATTGACTCTAAATTAAATTGGAAACATCAAACCGAAGCAGTATGCAACAAATTAAATAGTTTCTCATACGCTCTCTACAGGGTGGCAACAGTAGCCGATAGACAGACTGCACTCACAACTTATTTTGCATACATAGAATCTGTAATTAGGTACGGGCTACTCATCTGGGGAAACGGAACTGAAAGTAAAAAAGTCTTTATTGCACAAAAAAAATGTATCCGCTCTATATGTAAACTTAAACCGGATACATCCTGTAGACCCTATTTCCGATCTCTAAATATCCTCCCCCTACCTTGTCTCTACATCCTAGACATGGCAATCTTTGTACGACAGAACCCAGACAGATTTATTACGGCTAAAGATTTTACTAATAGAGATAACTCCAGAAACCCCCAAAAACTAATGAGAAATTTAGTCCCCAAAACGGAGAGATTTAAAACGAACTGTTATTACATGTGCATAATTATATATAACCATATACCAAATTATTTAAAAGCTCTACCGGCAAACAAATTTAAGACCGCTTTACGAGAATGGCTTCTCACACAAACATTTTACTCAGTAGATGAATTTTTAAAACTAAAAACATAAGCCATAGGCATATACTCGTGAATTATATAGATTTATTTTTAAGTTTAGGGTCAAATTTAAGTTTAGTTTATTTTTATAAGTCTAATACACATAGTGACGTAGACATAGACGTAGGGTCTATTGAACAATTGTAAAATGTTAACTTATTTTTAAGTTTCAGTTTATTTTATCTTATAAGTTTGAACATTGTTGTCAATGATAAAAATTTGCATACTATATGTATATAGTTAAATAGGCATAAGCTACTTTATATTATGTTTACCAACTTTGTATAACCCTATTTATGGCAAATAAACGATATTATTATTATTATTATTATTATTAAGTCCGATAGCCGTGGGTAGTCGAATCACATCCTTGGATGGAGACAGTGGGTGGGGGAAGGTCTCCGAATTGATAGACAGGATTGTAAGATATATATTTATTGATTTATTTAATAACAACAACTATCTTACGGCGAAAGCGGTGAGAGTCATCCGCTCCCCCGCAAGTCCGGTGATGACGACGAGGCTGCTATTTCAAGCGAAAAGTAACTCAGTATTCAAAATAACACCTGTAACAACACTTGGTTCGTAATAAAAACTTGACTTTGACTTTGGCCATCGTTGTATGTCAATTATATAAAAAAAAAAAACTTACACTATCTTTACAAATTTAAACTTAATGTGATATAGAATGCTGCACCAAAAATAATTACACGATATCCTACTAATATTATAAACGTGAATGTTTGTATGTGTGGAAAGATATTTGTTACTCTTTCAAGCCAATACTACTGAACCGATAACGATTAAATTTGGTATGCTGAGAGCTGAAGACCCAGAATAAACATAGGCTTTTTATCCCGGAGTTCCCGGGATAAGGGTTTCCACGCGGACGAAGTTGCGGGCGGAAAGCTAGTGTATTATATACTACATTTCAGATCACATCAAAAATAGATTTGTGTTGTTCTATTTCTGTACGCGCCTAACCAGTTTAATTCAAACTCCTCCAGAGTTCACAGAGGAATCGATTTACATATCATTATGTGGTATTCGTATTTGCAGAAACCATATATTTGAGAGACGTGACTGTTTCTTTCAGTGATAAAATTAGAACAAGATTTAACATATATTTGGTGAAACATCGCGAAAGCTAACACTCAGGACTTTCGCTTTATACGTTAAATATTCTATGTGTAAACGAGATTTAACCTGTCAGTCATTATAGTACAGGATCCGTGGTGTATTTTTCACTTGATTACTATCAAGCTAATTTTCCGTGAGTAGCTTCATTTTGATAAGACGCCCAAAAAATTCCTGTGCGAAAATTTTTGATTGTGGTAGCTAACAGAGGTATCAATGATTAAATATTTAGGACCGTAGGACCGGGACAAAGTACCACGGAATTTGTAGGACAATATGACCGTTACATTATATAAATATTAACTAAGTAAAATAATAAAAATCAGCTGGTCAGGAATCATTTTTGGTGATCTCCTCCCCTCCAACTTGTATCGATAACGAGATCACCAAAAATGATTACTAACCAGCTGATTTTTATTATTTTACTTTAGTTAATATTTATATAATGTAACGGTCATATTGTCCTACAAATTCCGTGGTACTTTGTCCCGATCCTACGGTCTAAATATTGTCATTGATACCTCTGTTAGCTACCACAATCAAAAATTTTCGCACAGGAATTTTTTGGGCGTCTTATCAAAATGAAGCTACTCACGGAAAATTAGCGATAGTAATCAAGTGAAAAATACACCACGGATCCTGTACTATTAAGTAACGTAGAACATTATATACTTTTTTCTTGTGTAAATCAATTGAAAAATCTGTAATACTATCTAACTATTTATTTTGACATTTTATTTTGCCGATATCGGTACCTCGTCAAAAATGCAATCCAGTCAAGACAAACATTTTTTACTAGCTCGGTGGAACAGTGGTTAGTGACCCTGACTACGGTTCCAAGAGTCGTCGGGTTCGATTCCCGCACGCGACTAATATTTGTGGGTATATCGGTGTTTGTTCCGTGTCTGGGTGAGTTATTATATTTAAGTGTATTTGTGTATAACACTATTTTTAAGCAACTTATTTCGGAAACGGAACAATGTTTGTGATGTAGTGTGACATTTATCATTCCTATTTATCAAGTATTTTAATAAAACAACTCAATATGACTTGAACCCACGTTGAAGAAACGACTCAACCAGCACATTAAGACCCAAAGTAGGTAATTTTGTACATGAAAATTTGAGTGAGTTGCAGAAAATTAAGGAACATTTAGCCAGTCGTAATAATTACGTGAACATACATATAATAATTATACACAATATTAATAATGCGAAAGGCGAGTGGAACACAAAGAGAGACAATGTCTTTGCTGCTGTTGAATATTTAAAAAAAACAATTATGAACTTTTGTTTTATGCAGCTTACCGCAGAGATGTTTTTTAAACAAAAGTCATTAGCATGGGTTCAGAGCCTTTGAATAATTGAATGTGCAATTGCTACAAGGGTGTTACTTTTATCTGTAAAAATACGCCTTAATTAAAAGGGCATAGAGCATAATATTGCATACGCAGACAAATGGACCGGTGTTTTTGAAAGGCACACCTACCAGTTTCATTTAATAGTTAAAAACTTATGATCATCCATAACGTCACGTCACAAAACTGAAATATAAAAATTCAGTGTAAAAATTTGAATATCTAGATGTGTGTAGGATAACACTTAAAGTTTAAATCGTAAGCATTTTATGTACAACCCAGCCTTAGTCACAATCAGTGATAACTTCAGTCCTAGGATATGGGTGAGAGCTATCCGCTGCCCCGCAATCTAATCTACGTCCGCATTAGGGACCGCCCCAGCAACGCCCTGAGCCGAGGTTCGAGCCCCGTTCGGGGGCGCCCTCAGGCAAACGTCGCTTAAATGTACTAGGGGTGTGAGCCTTCCAGCCCCCCGCCAGCCCGGTGAAGCTGCAAAAGCCGTTTGACGCTAACAGCTAAGTACTCTCGAAAAAAGCTGCCCCGCAAGTCCGATGATGATGACGAGGCTACTCCAAGCCATCATCGTATGTCAGTTAGAAAAAAACAGTCCTATTCACGTACAAAACTCCGAGTTAGTAAGTTTGTTTATTATTTCTTGACCCCCACCCTCCACTGGCCCTACGCCCCAATAACAAGAAATAAAGGAACACTAAAGTTATTTGCTAACGTTAGAGAAAACTTGGGGACTGTGTTGGTAGTGTTTATTCTTAGATAGAAAGTTTATATTCTCTGCTGAGTAAGTCGTACGATATTATAGCTTTTATCAATAGTAAGGCTGTAGAATAGGACTCTTATAAAAAGAGACAAGAAAAATACTACCGTTGGTATTATAAATAAAAATGGAAGAATTTATTTTTTAGTTAATGTCGTATTTGAAAGAAAAAAACTTTTATTGTAGGTACACATACACAATTTCATAATTAAATAAACACATACAGGTAAAATTATCAAGAGGTCCTACCCCAGCAAGTGGTCTGTTGTTCTAGCAGACCCTTTGAGTGACGCTAAAATTAAGACATTGAATTTCTCTTTTTTTGTGTCATCATCAGCCCATATACGTCCCCACTGCTGGAGCACGGTCCTACCCTTAACTAGGGCGATAAGGCCTTAGTCGACCACGCTGGCCCAGTGCGGGTTGGTCGACTACACAACCTTAGAATTCCTTCGTAGGTGTGCAGGTTTCCTCACGATGTTTTCCTTCACCGTTAAAGGGCTTATTCCGGTTATCCACCCTGAAACAGCCACCCCAAGGCGGATATTTGGAAACGCGCGTCCGTCTATCCATCCTAAATATACTCTGAATAACGCGAACCAAGTCGCGGCACAGCTAGTAGTTTTTTTTATAATAATATATACCAATATAAGTTCAAAAGAGCTTTAACCTATCGCCACAAAGGCAAATATAAGGCTTATTATAATCCAGACCACTAGGGTTTAGTCAAAGCCCGTCAAAACAAGCTGGCTACACAACCTATTCAATCATCAATAGGTATTTCGAGTAAATTACAATTACTTAGAAAACGAAACTTTAATAGGTATTACGATAAAAAAACGTATAAACTACAGAGGAATCTGGGAGTAAAAAATTAATCAGAAACGGTAGGTACAGACGAAGTCGAAGAAAATATGGTAATAAACGAAATTAATTTCTGAAAACTCATGGTCTTCTCATGTAACGAGAAGTTTGTTATTCAGTTAGATTCGGAACAAACACAATCACTTGAATTTTGTCCTGGGGCCGTATTACAACCTTTTAATTCCAGTCAATTTAAGAATGGGTATCGACTAATTGATCGCTTTGGTTGTGGAGTTATAAAGACTGATATAGCCCCTTCATCATCAACTGCCTCGTTGGTCTATTGGTAGCAAGTGCTGCGTTAGGACCGAGAGGTCCCCGGTTCGAGTCCAAGGTCGGGAAAAAATTGTGTGAGTTTTTCTGTAATGAAATTACTCAGCCCGGAGTTAGGAAGTTGGCGGTTAAACGCCCGTGCCTCGGAAAGCACGTTAAGCCTGTGGTCCTGCGCCCGATCTCTCATCGGTCATGTCGGATTGCCGTCTCACCGAATTATGAGAGTAAGGGAATAGAGAGTGCACTTGTGTTTGCGCGCACACTTGCACTATAATATGTTCTGCGCACTTGGCTGACCTCAATTGAGATAGGCCGCCATGGTTGAAATCAGTCAGACGCCTTACGGTTACAGGTCATCAATTTTTTTTTTGGTAGTTTAGCAGCTCTTAATCATATACCTATCGAAGCCCATTTTCGAACTGACTGGAATTAAGAGATCGTAATACGCCCCGGACCTCATAACTTTGCGGTAGAGAAGGCCATACACTAATACACTAAAATGGTACTTTACTAGATACTAGACGTGTAATTCATCTGATACGCCGTGGTTGTTTTCCCGTGGCAGAACTATTTACCTTTAGAAGTACTATCCAATCATGCTAGTTATTTCGTGTTTTAATGATCTTCCGATATTTCGGCACTGGTGCAAGCTCCAAGATCACGGGTGATCTGGTAGTACTGGGAGAATGACGGTAGGTCTAAGAACTGACATATTGGTCTATTCTCTTCCTAAGTCTTCATTTGGTGGCGTTTCTTTCGTTAAATCATATGGAGTGAAATTAGTACCAACGGCCGCCGCTAGCAATAACAACGGACATCTCATAAGATTACATGCGTTTTTGACAGTCAGCGCCATTTCTCCCTCCACCCACTTCGCACGGTTCCAGTTTTTTACGCGCGACACCAGTACCATTGTTCTAAATATTGTCACTCCGAACTCGATCGCGAAACACTACACTCAGTGTATCACTTCATTTTTCTAACCATGACAATTTAAAATCTTCTTCTTATAAATAAAAATGAATTGCTGTTCGTTAGTCTGACTAAAACTCGAGAACGCCCGGACCGATTTAGGTAATGTTTGTTTTAAAATGTTCGTCGTAGTCCAGGGAAGGTTTCAATGGGAAAATAAAGAAAAAGAATCAGTATTGGCGGTATGAAATTCGCCGGGACCACTTGTTATTTATTAAAAATACAGGTTTCATAAACTTTCCGTTGTACACCTTCGTTATCGTTGCTGCGGCTTAATTAGGTTCAACATACAATTACACGTTGTTCGAAGTTTTAATTAACGCCAAGTCGAAAGTTCCAGTTAGTTCCCAGCTCAGTGATAAGTTGGTTAATGTTTAAATTTTATAATTTCGTCACTTCCGGTGGAAGTTTGCAAAGATGCGCGTCTTGTTATGAAATGTTACTTTGCAGCGCTGGAAATGTCTGATGCACCGCTGTTTGTATATCCTATTTTGTCTGCCTTTCCTCAAGCACTTCTTCTTCTTATCGTATGGTTGATGAACAACCTGGTGTCAGAGTTAAGACCGCCCGTAGGCCTCTGACATGGCTTCACACACCGTTGAAAAATCTCTCAGGTGTGCTGGTTTCTTCACGATGTTTTCCGTTAAAGCGTCGAATGGTGGTACATATGAATAACAAATTTGAAAAAAACATTGGTACCTGGCGGGGTTTGAGCTGGCCACCTATCGCATGGCCATCGACGCCTTTTCCTCAAGCACTAAACTATGTAAAAGTTTTACATTTTTATCGCGATTAAGTATATAATTGAATAGCAAATAGAAATAGAAGACGTTTTCGAATTGTTTCACTGGCTCTTCTAACACGGAAGTCGCTGGTGAATGTAAACTATTTTAATTAATACATCTACGAGTAAATTCAATTAAGTAGGGAAGTAAGTAATTACACGTGTGTAAGCGGATGTGATTGTTTGGAGGGCTTTTATTCAGTTGAGTGGTAAGTATAGTACTTGAGATTAATAGAAACGCTGGATGGACTGGCATTTTAATAAAACAAAATAAAAAAACGGCCAATAGCGAGTCAGACTCGCGCACGAGGTGTTCGGTACCAATTATGTTAAAAAAAGACGTGTGACACTCGGAGTCTGCCGCGGTAAAGCTATTGCATAGCATCGTCCGATTTCGGAGCAGCTCGTCTCGATTCGTGCGAGTTTCGTAGAGTCGTACAATACGTCTAACCGCACGCACACAAACACCTTGCCGAAGTCTACCGAACTGAAACGACGTTAGACGATTGTGAGGTTTTTTTCGTTACGGAATTTCTTGGTTCGGTCGCCGCGCTCAAAGCCCGCGATAAAAGCTATGCAATAGCTTAAAAAAGACGTTTATTTTATGGGGACCCCCTCTAATACGTCACCTTTTTAAATTTTTAGTATTTTTTGTTGCGGCAAAGAAAATACATTATTTGTGACGACACTTTAAGCTTTCTTGCTGTCACGGTTTATGAAATAGAGCTTGGAGACAGACCGTCGGACAGACGAACGGCGGAGGCTTAGTCATAGGGTCCCATTTTGATCTTTTAGGTACGGAACCCTAAAAAGGTATTTTTGTATATTTTTCGTGAACCACAACTTTAACATCGTCCGCTCACCACTATTTAAATTATGATAGGCTCTCGGGATGCCATTTCATTTGTATCTGCGAACTATTCCCTTTGTGAAAGCGGTTTCGCCGATAGTTGCCGGTCCAATTGATCAATTTGTTAGAGCGTTTCGGTAATCGAATTGTGGTTAGGTACATTGTTGGGTAAATAGTTGGCGTTTTTGGCCGGTGTGTTGAGCTTGGCCTAACCTTTGGTATAGGAATGCGTCTATTCGTTTCGTAGGGTTTACTGGAGTATTAGTGGCAAGCGATGGGTACCCTGCCCACAAACGTTTCGGATCCGGGAAGGCTTTACGGGGAAGCCATGGGAAGAACTAAACTTTAAGGTATATAACTGCAGGGACCACAAGCTTTGTAAAGAGCTCGACACATTAGGTCTCTATCTGTACATACATACATACATACATAAAATCACGCCTTTTTCCCAGAGGGGTAGGCAGAGATCACATCCAGCGATCCACTTTTCACCTCTGTGGGAAACGTGACGTGACGGGTTGTGGACCATGTCGCCGCCATTCTGTCTTGTGCATTGTTTTAACAAGGTCTTTGCGTTCCCACGAGTAGCAAGGATATATGACGGGGGAAAGAAAAGAGGAGGAAGGATACTATCGCCTCGGATGATTTGGACTGAGTTGATAGTAGCTCGAGGAGCCGGGGTCGCTTACCAGTATACCGTTCACCAACCACCAGACAGATAGTTGTGACTGGTATCCCCTGACTGTTTAATCTTAATTCGGTTTAATATAAGGTATTTTGAGCAATCCGCGTGTGTTAGTAAGTATAATATAGGTACAGTGTAAATAATAGATAGTTCAAGTAATCGTTGTCATTTTTAGATGTATTTACTCGTATTTGATCGTATGAAATGCAGGTCATCTGTGAGGTGAAATAATTTGCACGTCTCAGATACAATCCATGCGTGCAACAGTAAACACTATGTCTATGTGTTGACTGGCTTGGTGGAACAGTGGTCACCTACGGTTCCAAGAGCCGTAGATTCGATTCCCACTCGGGACAAATATTTGTGTGATGAACATCGTTGTTTGTTTCGTGTCCGGGTGTGTTATTATATATTTAAGTATAATTTGTGCATCCAATGTCGTTTCTGATTTTCGTAACACAAGTGCTTAAGCTATATCCACCGGGTCAGATCGATGTATATGATGTTGTGAATTTTATTTTATATTTTTATGTAAATGCATTTTTCAGTTTTCAAAGAGCAGCTCATTAAGTCCACATATTTTTGCCATTTAATGTTCCAATCTAAAACAATATACGAAGAGTAGATTATGTTTGCAAACATGATTACCCAATTTGGCTAAAGGTGGGATGCATTGTCTACATCGCCTGTCCTGGAAGATAACGGCATAATACCGGGAGCAAAGGTTCTGGCTACCCTTATGGTATCCCAATTATATTTTCCATTGTTTTATGTAGCAGGTATATTATCGTTTCAGACCAGTGTTAGTGTGGATAGAAACGAAAACAGTATTTGTTCAAATAACTTAATAGATTAGATTTTTCGTCTGTTTAACCAGGACACTTTTAAAGTTATATAAGAAAATATCATATAGTCGTAACAACACAATACATATATTGTCCGATTCAGAAGTAAGTTGCTTACGCACTTGCGTTACGATATAAGAAATAGCAGTGGTATGCACAAATATACTTAATAAAATGAATAACACAACTAGACATTACCAATGTTCATCGCATAAATATTTTGTCTCGAGTGGGAATCAAACCCACGACTTTTGGCGGAAGAAGCAGTGGCTCTATCCAATGTGCCACGAACCAGTGTCATTAAGGACAACAACTGTTAAATGTTTATAAATATGTACATACATACATAAAATCACGCCTTTTTCCCAGAAGGGTAGGCAGAGATCACTTCCAGCGATCCACTTTTCACCTCTGTGGGAAACGTGCCGTGACGGGTTGTGGACCACGTCGCCGCCATTCTGCCTTGTGCATTATAAATATGACACTAAAATATTCCGCAAACATTGAATTTTCTTAGCAGCTAATTTATTTATTTATAAATCCAAAGAATTATCTATACTATCTATACTAATATTATAAAGCTAAAGAATTTGTTCAAACTCGCGTATCTCAGGAACTGCTAGTTCGAATTGAAGAAATATTTTTTGTCTCGGAGAGACCACATATCGAGTTACACGACCGAGTTACAAGCGAAGAAACAGTGGAAAATGTGTAAAAAGCCGGGGAAAACGGGGGACCAAGTCGCGTCATCTCATCATAAACGACAATATTTTGTTAATAATATTTCGTATGACCGTTTCAATCCTTTTATAACTAACTTTAAGTATTCTATTGAATGTATATACTTCGTTATTTTCTTCGCCTTTCTTCGGGTTATCATATTAGTAACGGTTGACCTGTGAGACTTTATAGTAGGAGACGGAAGGTTACTGCCTGTGCCTTTATTTCAAGAAACAGTTATTTTTATGATAATAAAAATCTTTTTAAATCTCCTTGCTAAAATTTCAAACTCTATTAAATTACTACTACAAATATTTCGCATTTATGGTAACAGTTAATTTTTTTTGTGTCAGTAATGTATGTACCATGTAACAAAATTACTGTCAATAAACTATTTCAGTATTTGCACATCTCAGTTTAGATATTTAATGGGCATAGGCAATTTAAAATTTAGCCGACTTTTCTTTTAACCGTAACATGGCATGAAAGAAGTAAATGAAAATAGCTTTGTAAGGGAAACGTGTTACAAAAGTATACTTATTCTGCTTATCTCTTATTTCCCTTTTCCGATTGTTCAAACAGGTGTCCGAAACCTTTTGAATACAAAAAAATATGTTTCTATTATTACATAAGTGACTAAACTTACACACACATATTGACGCGTTTGGCTTAAGACCAGTATTGCAATGTTCTAAGATTTTTAGTTTAGTTATTTATTAACAGAATTTACAACATAACATACGTAGCAAAAAGTATACAAAAAAATGTAATCCGCCATTTTGTAGCGGCGGCCATCTTGGATTTACAATGTTATTGATATTACTACATTGTATTGTCATCGGAACTAAAGGTTTGTACCAAATTTCTGAAAACAGGAAGGTACAAATAAAACAAACGGGGTGAGCTAAATAAAACCGTTTAAAAAGTCTTAAAACGAACTGTTCTCATAATACGTAATAGGTAATTACAGAAGGCAAATAACGTAAATATGAAAAAAAAATACAAAAATAAATGCCAGGCTAATGTAGGTCACACTTACTAAGCAAAGATAAAAACTCGAGAAGGCTTTGTCAAGTTTTGTTACATCAAGATCGGGAATTTCTCCAACCATTTTACAAAATTTGCCTACCTACTTCTGTTTTAAGAAATCTAATGGTATAGGGTGGTTAGGAAAAGGTGAAAATAAATTCATATTAGGTATATTGCTCCCATGGGGATAATACTTCCATACAGTCTATGGGTTGAGTTACTCCATAAGAGCTATTAAGTTGATTTAGGTTTATGGGAGTTCTATTAAGATTTAGCTGCTCACATAAAATTAGAAAGTTCCATTCATATGTTTGATTATTTGAAGAAATTGTATGGTTGTGAAATTCTATGCCTGATCGCCCTAGTTTGAGGAACGTGCCCCTGCAGTGGGGGCAAATATGGGCTGATGATAATGTCAAAATTATGCGATTAATGATTGCCAATAGCTTTAATAATCTTCACTATGAAGGCAGTTGTTTTCTATTGTTATATGTAGTTGTAACGCAAGTCATGGCAAAACATTAATCAAAACGATGAGCGTAAAAACAAATAAAAAGCTGTAGTCACTTTGTCAATCGATCGTGACAGCATAAAAAAGTTAAATACGTAAGATGAACACAGCCTTTCTTATTTTTAAAACTAGCAGCACCACGGTTCCAACCGAGAATAATAAGGCGTCCGACCAATTTCGGCCATGGCGGCCGATCTCAATTGAGATCAGCCAAGTGCGCAGGACATGACATTCGAAAAACACAGTGGGGGGTTTGAACTGGCGACCTCTCGCACGGCAAGCAACGACCTTAACCACTCGGCCGTCGACGCTTTTTATCATCTTTTAGAAATCTCTAGTCATAGTTTACCTGAGCAATTTGCCGCGTAACCCTTGCCTTCAGTTGCTGTAATCGAACTGTCCCCGCTTGATGAACGACCGCGGTCAAACAGACCCTCTTGATTAATTTCTTTGTTTACGGTTGAAATTCCACATTTTTCATACCACCTAGTCAATGCGTATAGATGATTTATTTATTTAGGTATAACCACGACAATTATGTTAATTGCGTTTAAAGGTAAATACAACATGTTAGATATTAATTTGCTGCTGCAAATAGAGTTTTAAAAAAGCGTCGATGGCCGAGTGGTTAAGGTCGTTGCTTGCCATGCGAGAGGTCGCCAGTTCAAACCCAACCAGGTACCAATGTGTTTTTCAAATTTGAATTTCATATGTGTCATCATTCGACGCTTTAACGGTGAAGGAAAACATCGTGAGGAAACCAGCACCCTGAGAGATTTTTTAACGGTGTGTGAAGCCATGTCAGAGGCCTGCGGGCGGTTTAAACTCTGACACCAGGTTGTTCATCAACCATACGATAAGAAGAAGAGAGTTTTGGGAAAATATTAAACTTATAATATAACATGCTCGCTGCTCGGTACACCAGTGGGCTTGTGCCTGATCTTTCGTCGGTTTTGTTGGATTGCCGTCTCACCGAATTATAAGAGTTAAAAGGACATTTGTGTTAGCGCACAGTTGGCTGATCTCCATTACGATTGCCCGCCATGGCTGAAATCGGTCGAACACCACCCAGCAGGTCCTTTGTAGATAATAATAGACCCTTCAACAATACACAATTTCAAACCAAAGAAACTCATTCTGTCTCATTTCCATAATAAATTTTCTTTAAAATATTCTGCCTTACGTATCTCTGTAACAATGCTTTCCCACTGTAAGTACTGATAACATTTTGGGGTTGCAATTTTAACATCAGTTCGGGACTTTCTATTGTGGCGAGATTTATCGTCCGAAACCCGAGGTGAAAAGAATATGAAAAATATATTTGTATCCATGAATTTTAAATGAATGATGACGTATTGTGTGATCTATAAGCTTTTATTACACTGGAATTCGAACAGATTTATTTAAATAGTGTATATCTACTAGTATTAATTAATTTACATTTATTTATGAAACAATACAAGCCAAGCCTTAAAACTAAGAAGACAATCTCTCGGCTAACAACAGAAATAGTAAAATGTAGCAAATACAAAGATTAACTATCCATCTAACAAAGTTGATGAAACAAATTCAAAAGGGATTTTTATGGAAGTGAATTGTTAAACTGTTAGAATGTGTTCCTAACTTCATAGTTACCATCGGACGTTTATTTAGGCCCGAATTGGATTCGCCTAAACACACTTATTAAAATCACACACACGTGTTTCCGGTTTTATACAATTTAAAGTTTTGAGCACATTTCCTGGAAAATACTGTAACGTACAAGGGTTTTCCTCTATGTTTGACGTTCTGTGTCATAATTTGTTACCTTTTTTAGTCTTTTTTGGATCTACGTGTTCTCTTCTCTACTGTCTCTATAATGGCTAATGGTCTAAAGACCAATTTCCCTTTTTCCTTTCCACTCATATATGTCACGTGCTGGACAGCGCTGCCATCCACATACAATGCAGAAGCAGAAGGCCAGCTTAAATGCTGTTTCTGCTGCACTCAGCAGGCTTAATGGTCTATTGTGATTGTCGATCAGGTGGAGTGAGGTTATCTTGAGAGCCTATTATAAAAAACATTCAGTGAGTAATACGGGAAACGTAAACGTAGAAACGGGGGCCCTCCCGTCCGGCGGACTGGCCAACTCGGAACCGCACAGCTCAATACCAATGCGAGACTCCACGCCTTGTCTCGTTGTTGCCGCAGCAGTAGTCTCCTTTTTCACGGCTTTCAGGGTGAGTGCGACAGGCTCAATATTATGGTCTATTATGCCTGTCGACCTCATATGTGGATCTCACTACCGCATTCCATCAGGTGGTGTGAGGTCATCTTGTTAGCCTCTTATAAAAAAAAAATGCAAGTGTTTTAGCGTTTCAAACTGAACACGTGTAAAAATGTAATGCTTCAAAATTTTTATTTGAACTTAATTTCTGATGCTGTATCCATTGCTGTATTTTCTTTAAAAGTTAAGTCATTTCTACGTCACAACTACCAATGGATCAAGTCTATGATTTTTCGTCGGTTTAAAGAACTTGTCTTAGAGTCTCATAGTACACACTGTCGAAATTCATGGTGACTGAATTTGATATTCCATTCGTATACGCACACGCGTTTCACATCTTTGATATGCCTGTTTCATCACAAGTGAACTGGTGCAGTAATATTTGATGGAGATAGAATATTAAGTGAGTTTGCAGTATAAAGTGCTTTGGTTTGAATTACATTTAGATTGGTTACTTGAAAAGCACAAACATATTCGATTATAATATGGAAATAATGTTATTTATAGGATCAATTTGCTTTCCGCCAATCAGTGAGTCGATATCAACTTGAAAATAATATGAAGTTCTTGAAACCAACTTATGAGTTAAACATATTAATTAGGTATCCTACATTTAACAATGTTACAAATTAAACGTAGTTTTATTTCAGACGTGTAATTGTTACCACAAATGAATGACAATTATATAAAGGTTTATGTCTACGGTCCTTCTATCTTAAAGAGCTTTATATAACTGAAACCAAAACGTTTTAGCCGTTTGAATTCGTCCAAGTTTGAGTGTATCACGAACCTAATGAAACAGATCGATTTAATATTCAAAGTCATCTAAACTATTATTGGACTCTAAAATCAATTACGTCCTCGTTATAAAAATAGATAGTAATGTAAAATTTTAGACTTTGGCGTTACATTACACTAAAAATTAGTCTTTATGGGTCTACACGCGTTATTAGGAGTAACAAATTACATACTGCCCGACGTTTCGACTGGGTTACACCAATCGTGGTCGCGAGCGAACTGGCGCCGCCCGCCTTCGTCTGCCACAGCGGTTGTGAATTTCTAGATCCACCCCCGCACTAGCACTAATGTCAACTAACTAACGTTGGGCAGTAAGTAGCTATGTAATTTGCTCTTCCTAATAATGCGTGTAGACCCATAAAGACTAATATTTAAATAGTAATAATAGCTGATACATTTTTCACAGACATGACAGTATAAACTCATTTCTTATCATGTTGACTCCGCGAATATGGACAGCACCTGCTCATAGCGTGTGTAAAAACAAAATAGAGTTTTCCAGCAAATTACGAAGCACACCGACTCTATGTTGGCTGTATTTAATTACGTCGTGAATTCGTAGCAGGGAAAGTTAGAGCGCCGTGCAACTTTGACGACTCTACCGACCCAATACCAGCTAAATAGTTCCACACGTGAAGTCTCTACCTTTGTTTTTCATTTATTTCCATAGCTACGAACGATTGCGGGCCAGAATTCAATTTTAAAAGGCCCTTCTTTTAATGGAGCATTGTGTAAACTCTCGTACCCCTTAAGTAATGGCGGATGGAACAATGAAGGGTGAATCATTAATTTCGGGTATTGTATTTAATTTTATGAGGGAAGAGTACACGTGCTACTTACCTTCATTAAAATTATTATTGTCTTAATTGAAATTACGATTCGGGCTATCTTTATCAAAGTTGTGGTGTGAAAGAAGATGTAAAAGACTAGGGCTGAAAAGGGTATGCTTAGATGGTTTAGTCATGTTCAGAGGATGAATGAAAAGAGACAGTATAAATGGAAATGTCGACAGGGGAAGACCAAGAAATACCTTCCATGACAAAATAGGTCACAATTTGAAAAAAGGTCAATCAAAAGTGCCCGTAATCGACGAGCGTGCATGAAGAGGTTGATGGATGTGGAAGAAGCGAAAGTGGTGTGCCAGGACCGTAGCACATGGCAGGAAGTGATCTCTGCCTACCCCTCTGGGAAAAAGGCGTGATACTATGTATGTATGTATGTTTATCGAAGTTATAAGAATGCACAGTACAAATTATAGAACTAATGTTTAAGCTGAAATAAAGGTGCACTGTACAATAAGTGAAGGTCGCATTTAGGCTTATCTACTAGAAGAATAAGTACCTACATAGTTCTTAACAGTCGTTATTTTTTGTGCAGTTCACGCATTCACCTACCTACCTTAAAAAAAAAGGAATTGTCTTTCTTTTCTTTTTTTTTTAATAAACCATATTGAGCCTGTCGCACTCACCCTGAAAGCCCGCTTAAAGAGGAGACAAGGCGTGGAGTCTCGCATTGGTATTGAGCTGTGCTGTGGTCCAAGTTGGCCCTTCCGCCGGACGGAAGGAACCCCGTTTCATCTTCCTTTTTTATTGTCCAACAGGTGATCCGTCCTCGCTTCATCATCATCATCAGCCCATTCCTGTCCACTGTTGGACATAGGCCTCCCCAAATGCACGCTTCGTTTCGGGTATGTTATAAATAAAAACCTTCCTCTTAAATCCCTCTATCTTTAAAGAAACTGCATCACAATTCGTTGTGTAGTTTAAGAGATTTAACCATAGATAGGGACAAACAGACGCGGGAAGCGTTTTATATACTACACTAGCTTTCCGCCCGCGACTTCATCCGCGTAGAGACGTTTAACGGGTAAAACATTACTTCCTTATAGCGCAGTCAAAAAAAGTAGCCTATAGCCTTTCCTAGGCTCTGGACTATATCTGTACCAAATTTCTTTTAAATCGGTCCAGTACTCTATGCGTGAAAGCGTAACAGACAGACACACAGACAGACAGAGTTACTTTCGGATTTATAATATTAGTAAGGAAGTAAGGACTAGTAAGGATATGTAGTGATGAGACCGCAATCCAACGCGACTACATATATCAAATGGGGGATAGACTGCAAAACATATATCCTAAGTCAAGGAGATATTGGAAATAGTAGACAACCATTTGAGTAAGGTCTGAACTGAAAATCCTAGGCACAATTTTTCCCTGTCCCTATAGACCAAGGAACAAGTTTCCTTAAGAAACTTTTCGGTTATACTTTCAAAAGGTTTAATTTATGTTGATACACCTTTCATGTTACTTCGGCGTGAAACGATTCTAATTAATGAAAGACGAAGACAAGGAAGGGTTGAAAATAAAAATAACCTTTTTATTAAAAAGCATTAGAACAGACCTTTGAACACTTTTGCGAAGCGATTGAATCCGCTTAAAGAAGGATTTGCTTCGGAAAAAAAAAGGCTTAAGGTAGAGATGGTGATTCTGTTCGTTTAATTTTTTATGTTCTCTAGAAAAAGATTTATCGTTTTTGTGGTACGTTAGTCAAGTTTAACATATTGTAAAACTAAAAGTGTCCGGGTTATCTACCATGTTGTTTTGTAAAACAAAACAACATGGTAAATATCCCGGACACTTTCAGTTTTCTAATGTGTGTAACCATGACAGTTTAAAATTATATATTAACATATTGTAGTTCTTTAATACTCAAAAATATTGCGTTCTTTTTATAACGATATAAACGTACAGTACCTATGTAAATACATTTGCTACATACTGTTCAACGTTTCGATTGGTGTAACCCAGTCGAAACGACGGGCAGTAAGTAGCTATGTATTTGTTACTCTTTTTTATCGCGTGTAGACCAATAACTACAAATATATAGTTTTTATTGTAACCGAACGCTAAAGTATAAAATAGAATGTAGAGTATACTTCCTACGGAGTTATTCAGTACATTCAACTAAGTTCATTCACCCTTTCAGAGTATTTTCGTGTTAATTTTTGTACGTATTTTTTATGGATGAAAATCTTGGCAGTTTGTTTTACGCGTGAAATCAGAAGGCTTGATTCTAGACCTCCTTGATTAATGGAGCACCAGATCTGCCTCCCCATTTTAATCAACTTTGCTTGCTTACATAATTTTTAACGAAACGCCAGAGGAAACAAAATGTAATTTATGAAACTCTTTACATTTGATGAAACAATATTTGTATTTCAACCGTGGCGCGCCCATTTTCTAGATTACAATTTGTTGATGATGATTGACATTTCAGTGTGGAAACTTTGAAGTTGAAGCTGTAAATACATGGATAGAAAAATATTACATTTCCTTTGATACACTGAGTTCTTTGAAAGCTGCTTAGAGAAACAAATTTCACGTTTTCGTCCTGAAAGCTGTTTGTTTATGCTAATTTAATTTTAAAATGTCACGACTATGAATAAAGACTTTTGTACGACACGTAAAACGTGTCGTACAAAAGTCCTGAATGACCTCATTAGCCTTGTAAACTTAAAACACTGTAATGTAACTTGATTAAGTTCTGTTTTATTTAGAGTCTTAGCGTCAATTTAAAAGTACTTAAAATATGTAATCTCTTTTGTTTCTCTATAAATATAGGGAAGTTTTAAATCATAACAAAATGGGTAAAAATCTGAACCAAACACCGACATTCGTCACACAAATATTTGTCCCGGGTTGTAATCGAATCCACGACTCTCGGAACCGTAGCCAGTGTCACTAACAACTGTTCCACCGGACCGAGAAAAATATAGACACGAAAAGACTTTTTTCAAAACTCAAAACGACATACTATGCCATTAATATGTTTAAGTGAGATCGACCTTTAAAGCTTGCCGTTCAATAGTTTTTTTATTCCTTTTTAATTTGTAACTATTCCCATTGGAATGAGCCAGCACCGCTGATGGATGAGGGTCGTTCTCCTGGTAAGCGATGGTCACAAGGGTGTCTGTAAATCTTCCCATCTCATTAGGACTCATTACGTATTAAACGAATTTGCTGCAAAGGTCCCCCCTTTGTTCATTATTTGTAAACACCGTGTTCCTTTTGATGTCTCATAACTTTAAAAGTATATTCTATACATACTTAATATTTTTTATGTCTAAGAAACATTGGTCCTAAAATGCACAGTTTCGAAGAAATCATTAAATTTTGATAATATTTTTAATTGTCACCATTATGAGAAATCTTGAGGTATTATTGCGACGTTGTTACTTTGTAGAAAATAAATCAGATTTTTAAATATCAACATGTCAAATTTGGGAAGGCATATCTCCAGCAGTGGACGGTAATCGGCTGATGATGATGATGATGTCAACGTTAATGTGTGTACATAATTTTCATTGATTTTTTACTCAGATCATTTATAAATTAAGGTAAGAAAGTTCGACGTTGTTACATTCATGGATAGTCATATTTTTTGCGAATTAATTTGCAAAAAAAAAAGTGGAAAAAGTAATTATTATTATGCCATGAGGTCCCATTATGTGGTCTTATTAATATCCTTGAGTTTTGACATATCAAAAGTAACACGTTGTATAACGTTAAATAAGAAAGAAAGAAAGAAAGAAATTTAATGTACTCAAAGCATTAAAGGTAAAAACAGTACAGAAAAGAAACATAGGAATAAAATATTAAAACATAATGCCACTGAAATGGACGCCACTTATGCAGCTGGACAGCTTATGCCACGGCATCGAGTGCCATGACGCTGATTTTCAGTGGCACCAGCGAGAGGGACGCTGTTACAAAAATTCATATATCTACACTAATATTCATCATCATCATCTTGGCGTTTTCCCGGTTGCATCCTTGCGGAGCCCGGGGTCCGCTTTCCTACTCCTAACTCTCCACTTCGCACGGTCTTCGGCATCCTTTACGGAGAGTTTGTTGGCACGCATGTCATCCACTACAACGTCAAGCCAGGCCTTCTTGGGCCTTCCCCTTCTGCCGGGACCCGGCGGTAGCGACATGGCTAGACACTTGTTCCCTACGTAGTTTGCCGGTTTCCGTAAAACATGACCGTACCAACGTAGGCGGCACTCTTGCAGTTTATCAGCGATGTCTCGGACATGAAGGCTGCCGCGAATTCGGGAGTTCTTTACGCGATCTGCTCGCGTAACTCCCGACATCCAGCGCAGCATCTTCATCTCCGTGACCCGCAGTTCCTGCTTGTGCCGTCTATAGCGACGGCTATAATTCATATATGAAAACTAGCCAAGACAGACCTTCATAGGCTACCACCATACATTATCTTATGTTATAAGAAGATATGATAGGTATGTTATAGTGTTACTTATAAATAAATTTCTGGGTTGACCATTGAACTTGGCACCCATTTAGATCTCACTTCTTTTGTCGCTGAAGTCAACAACCAAGGCAATATTGAACTTGGCTCTCATTTCACATTTATGTTTTTGATTGGATATAATTTTATAAGGACCTTTGCCAAATTCTAGGATTGACTGACCTATCGACGCACAGCCTAAACGGGTAAACGTAGGCACTTGAAATTTGGACCGGACGTAGTTTAGGTACCATAGAGGTGCACTAAGAAAGGAATTCTCGAAATTCTCACGGGAACGGGAATAATCGGGAAAATCCTTTTGTATGAAAAAATCTAAACCGCTGAAGTTAGATGCTGTAAATTTGACATGCAGGTACCATAATAAACTTAAAGCTTAGGTGAAACAGGATATTGAAAAATTCTTACGGGAACGAGAGTTAGCAGGATAAACTTTTATATGTTAAATCCTGTAGTCCACGCGAACGAAGTCGCGGGCACAGCTAGTATTACATAAAAACCTAATGAGTACTTACTTATTACACAAAATTAAAAACACAACACAAATGTTTTTTATCTATGTATATTATTTAAGACCTCTTTCCTGCTTCTATTTCCACTGATGCAGAACAAAGGAATACAAATTAAAAAAAGGTTTTCTGCGTAAAGCCCTGTGCAGGTGACACGGGATGACATTTGAATGTACAAATTTTAACTTCTCAAAAGAGTCACGTTTACTGTACAAGGCAGTGGCAAACAGTCCAGTAGTTTACCATTTTTACGTATTTTACTTATCTATGTATTTTTTACTTATATTTTCCGTTTTACACCCACGATAGGTTATGAAAAAGGTTATTATAAAATAGAAGACTACTTAAATGATAAAAATCCATGGACATGATCAGCTGCTCGCTTTGATAATAATCAAAGAATTATGTAACTTGTAAAATTTTTATGTATTTGTGATTAATTTATTGATAATTTGACGTGCAAAAGTATTTAATGTAAATCTATTTGCAGAATAAACTATTTCATTTAATTTCATTTCATTTCGTTAGTCACAGCGTTCCAAAATTGTAATTTGTCAAAATTATACACCGTGAAATTTTAGTGGTGGTTTTCCCGTGGCAAAACGGTTTGCCTTTAGTTATACTATCGAATCATGCAAATTATTCGTAGAAAAATTTTTTATCAAATTTTCAAAATAATAATTTTCCAACTCGAAAACGAGAGAAGCTATCGTTGTTTTTTAAGATGTGACGTAATCAGGTACTGCTTGCCGCATGAAATCGATGCTTAAAGCTAAAGAAGCTCTACGCCCTAAGTAATAAAGTGGTTCGAACGTACTTTCGAGTTTCGGTTATACCTTTCGTAAAACCGGCATTTATTGATTTTAATAAAAAATAACTGCACAAATCTATTGTGCTACTAAGGTAGAATCATTTTGCTAAAAGTTAAAAAAAAAAATAGGAAAAATTGCCAACATAATAATGCCAGGGCGCCATTAAAACGCACACAGAAAAAAATAATTTAAATCGCTCAAGCCGTTTAGGAGGAGTTCAATGACTTACACACGTACAGCAGAGTTATATATGTATATGAAGATACGAACATTACATTAACGAATGTTACGAAATAAAATTAATTCATTTAGTCTTGTGTATAATAAGCCTTTGATAATAAAAGCTCATTTATTACGGTAATGTAGCAGGCGATTCATAATATAAATCTGTGACTAATGTCAGTCCGCGCTAACGAATGATCTCCTGGCTAAGCCCAAGAGTAGATTTACAGTATTAGGGTGTTTACGGTTAAAGTGACAGTCAAGTGACAAACGTCCACCCCGCCAAGAATGATAATTTATTCTGCAAATAGATTTACATGAAATACTGATACGCATTATAATAGAGGTAAGTATTGTTTCAAACTTATTCGCGTAGCGTTCCATATTTGAATCCTGTATCGCGGTATCAATATTTTTCCCGAGTGCCTTATATACCCCCGGGCTAAGCCGCTCACGTTAGGCTCATTTTGTACCATTGATGATGCCTCAATATATTTGAATTTGGAACAATTGCTTCTATTCATTTGTCACTTTGCTGGGCTCAAACATCATAGGGTTTATTTTCATTAAATCTAGCCTTTACTTGAGCCTTTCAAAGAGATATCTTAAAAGTTACAAGTGCATAAAAGTCCAAACCATACATGCATTTTGATGCATTTCATATTGTGTTAGTTTACTTCTTTATAATTTTGACGTGATAACATCTTTAAAATTGTTTTAGTCGGGTGACATGTTCTGAACATGAACTTGTGTCACACCAAAACCTCACAAGCGCGATCGCAGGTATAACGAGAGAGACGGACCGATCTCCCGTCTCATCTCGAGCGCTGCCAGTCATTCCGTGAAACTTGTCACGCGGAATCCTCACGAGCGGAGGCTGGCATAGCGTTCGAGTGAGTGGACCGATCTTCCGTCTCTCTCACTCTAGCGGCATACAAACGAATGGAGATTTTCTCTTAATAAGACGTTATCACGTAAACATCTCGATCGTAAACCTACTTTACAAACAACCAATTTTTTTTAAATTTATAATCAAACATATAAACATTACAAAAAATCATACAAAAATGACTCAAAGAACTGTTATGTCGGACCAGGATTTTCAAAGGAAAATAATATTTAAGAAATCGCATTGCCTTTACTTGGAATGTCTTTTCACATTAAAATATTAATGATTTTTTTACAGGAAAAATTGCAATTGAATGAAGTTTAAAGAGTAAGAGATACTCCACGGACGATTTCCAGAGGAATCCCGAATTGAAAAGTAAATTTGCATTATGTATTTTTTAAGATATTGGCAGTAGAGCCTCTTTGCAAGACTCTATGATTAAATGTCCACTTATTAGATTGACACGGGTGCCTTTCACGTTTTATTGCTTTCATCATATTACTTGGTTAATATTTATGTTTCAGAGCTACAGCAAATATCCAATACTACGGCATACTATGTTACTATATGAAGCCTTCAGAAATACAAATAGTTTACCTACTAATAGATAATAGTAGTTTTCAGATTTGAGTTTGTTTATTTTTTTGTATTGTATTATATTCGTATGTTTTGTATATATTTAAATAAAACACATTCTATTCTGTAAAAGATTTGGTGTGTCATTTAACAGCTATCGCCAATTAAACAACTTAATTGGGAACGCTGAACATGTAAGTCTTTACCAGTAAATGCGAGTAATGAGGTGAAACGCTTAAGAATAAAATACCTCATAGAAGTATTATAAATTAGAAAAATACATCAAAGTAATAATTTTGACTGGCTCGGTGGGACTTTGGTAAGTAGCCGAGGTTCACTACCTACGGTTCCAAGAGTCGTGGGTTCGATTCCCACCCACGACACATATTTGTGTGATCCGTGTGTTCTTTCCGTGTCAGGGTGGGTTATTAAATATACTAATGTATTTTTATGTATCCACGGTTGATTCTGATATGCGTAACACGTGTGCTTAAGCTACTTACTACTGTAAACAGAAGTAGGTCAGGGTGGCTAAATAATCACGCAGCACTGCACTAATTTGATCTCTATTTATTTGGGCAGAATCACCCCGTAACAAATTGAACAGAAAAATGTGTGTCAAATCACTGTTACACTTCATTTTATACAGACGAAAAAAAAATACCCCCGCTACAACTTATCACATTGAATCTTTACAACAACTATTATTTATAATTAATCTAATTTAAATATATTGCAACAATCTAAATTAATGTAAATTATATTTAAATATTTTAATAAGGTTTTATAAAATTCAATTTAGTTTTAGACCATAACTTAATTATTTATAATTATTAGCAGAACTTCCGTAGGCGGGACGTGTTGGTATTGGTGGTCCCCCGGATGTAGTCGGTAACACTCGGCCATCCTGCGCTGGTCGTGTCCCACGACCCTCATTCTTCTCGAAGTTGCTGTTGGAGATCTGTAAACAAAACAATAAAGCCAGTAGTTTTTCCGAAAGAACTCTAAATAAAATGAACGTATCGATTATATTATTGTTTTGACTTTAACTTTTTAAAGATAATAAAATGTAGTTCAGTCTTATTCACGCATATAATAAATGTTGATACCTATAGTTGAAAAGCTATGAGAGTCAGATACTCTTAAATATTTATATATTAAATTATAGATAATTCAAGTTTCTATATAAGATTTGATCACACAGCCACTCTTATTATGAATATCTTGATTGATCTTGTAATTAATAAATATCTTAACTGGATAAGTCACACAGTTACGTTCTTGAAAGGATAGAATTGAATGAAATAAGATTAAACATAATTAATACCTAAAGTAAATAAAGTATAGCCTGATCACACAGTTGATATGGAAGTTATGATTTAGTCACACAACTTTGTATGTATAGAGCTTGATCACACAGCCGCTATAAAGAGGAAGGATTTAGTCACACAGCTATGTATATGTATGTTGATTATAGAGTTTGATCACACAGCCACTATTAGAAGAAAGGATTTGATCACACAGCTTAATATTTATGTTATCTATCGAGCTTGATCACACAGCCGCTATTTTAAGGAAAAGATTTAGTCACACAGGTATGTATCAATAGTTTTTAAACATAGCTGCTCCAGCAAGGATATGATTGTCACACAGCAATGTATTTATCTCAAACTAGTATTGAATTATTTACAATACTTGTAAATAATGTATCATCTTGTACGTAGAATATTATAAAATAATAAGTGAAGAAGTACCTAATGATAATCCAGATTAATTTGAATGTATTGTAATTTATTCATTATAATTATCATTATCCATCTTACTTCGCTTACATTATAATTAAAACATGAAATAATGTATAATTACACATCAGACTTATTATTTATTATTCACACATCAGATTTATATTCAGTCCCCATATACTTATTCTTCTGATCATTAAATAAATTGCTAAATAAATCGAATACCTATTTTAATCAATAAATTAATTGTAATAAACAATAATGTTGGTTTCAACTTTTTTTTTTTTTTGTAGATTGAATAAATTAGAAAACTATATATTTAATTCTGATAATTAACGTCATAATCATTTTATGCGATCCATTTTTAAATAAACATCTTTAAAACACAGAAATTCAACTTTCTAATAGGTCTATCAAATCATCGCGATCTACTTCGTGATCACTACCAGAAGTGTCGTCATCAGATATTACAGTTTTATATGGCCGGAGGGATTCACCTGCAACTACTGCGCTAAACCGTCTGTATCCCTTCATACCCTTGATGCTGGCTATGGTGTAGCGATTCAATAAACGATCAGCTTTACATACTTTGTAAGGACCTGTGTAAAGTCCGTCAAGTTTCCGCGTAACTTTGGCAGTAGTGTCTCTAGATGATCCACCTTTCCATAACACAAGTTGGCCAACATTATATTTTGTACACTTTTTGTGTCTTTTATCGAACCTACTTTTCATGAGAGTCATATTTCTATCAATACGCAATTTCGCTGTTTTCCTCCTAGCTTCCAGGTTTTGTCTTTGAGACTCAAAATCTAGGGGAGAGTCTACAGGAAAAGCAGGAAAACGAGTATTCGTGTGTACAAACATGAGGTTAAACGGAGCGGTGCCTGTAGTGGAGTTAGGAGTGTTATTAATGCCCCAAACAACATCCTGCAACTGATTATCCCAGGTACATTCGCTCTCTGACATTGTATTTAAGCCGTTTAGTAGAGTACGATTAACCCGTTCTACCTGGCCATTCGAACGGGGACTTGCTATAGCGTTCAAAACGTGCTTGAACTGCATATCCTCTGAAAATTGTTTGAAATAGCGACTTGTGAATGCCTTTCCCCTGTCGGTGACTACTCTTGTGGGATTACCGAATTGATTGAAAATTTCTTTCATTATCCGAATGGTTTCTATGGAACTACAATTTTTAGCTGCTTTTGCGAACACGAATTTTGTAAAGGAATCTATGACTACCAAAACGTAAGTATTCCCTTTTCGGGTTTTGACAAACGGGCCTAAATGGTCTGCATGCAACGTATGCATTGGAATCGCTGCTTTAGGGATAGGAATTAGTTCCCCTTCTAGTCTACCATGGTTCCCTTTACCAAATGCGCATTGAAGACAGGAGTTAATATATTTGCGAATAAATCGTGTCATTTTGGGAAACCAAAATTGAGCCTTTATGGAGTTTTCGCATTTTTCAAAACCTGGGTGCCCTATTTGATCGTGCATCTTTTGTAGTAGACCATACTTGGCTAATTTTGGTATAACAAATCTTTCCCCTGCAAGAGTTTTCCGAAACAAGCGACCGTCCCTTTCTACATAATTAGATCTAATATCTGAATTCACTTCAGGATCGCGTAATTGAGATAGAATACCCTGGATATTATCGTCCTGCATTTGTAGAGTCGTCAACCAGTCAGAGTTTTCTATCATAAGAACTGGCAATGATGTTGGATTTCTGCTTAGAGCATCTACGTGGTGCATACGATTACCAGGCCTGTACTCTATTTCTAAATCGAAATCTTGGATTGTCAGCCACCAACGGGCAATACGAGGAATCAAATCCTTTTTAACTAACGTAGTTCTAAGCGCAGCACAATCGGTAATTACTTTAACTGGTATCCCGGTCAGATAAATGCGAAAACGTTTGAGAGACTCTACCACCGCAAGAGTCTCGAGCTCGTAACTATGGTAGTTCTTTTCCTCATTAGACGTAACCCTACTAAAATACGCGATTGGTTTTAAGCTTCCGTCTTTTTGCTCTTGCAGTAGCATTCCGCCAAGACCTGTCCTACTAGCATCGGTATGAAGTTCGGTTCTGGAATCTTTATCATAGATCCCAAGAACTGGGCGTTCTACCAATCGACTCTTTAATGTCTCGAAAGCAGTTTCTTGATCTGGACCCCAGTGCCATTCAACCCCCTTTTTTGTAAGTTCTGTAAGCGGACGGGCTATCTCAGCGAAGCCCTTAATGAACTTTCGAAAATAAGATGTTAAACCTATAAATTGTCTAATTTCATGGACATTTTTAGGCCGCTTATACTCTGCCACACAGATTATTTTAGCCTGACCCGGTTGTATTGTCCCCGCAGTAATCTCATGACCTAAATAAGTGGCAGTGGGTTTCAGAAAAGAGCATTTTTTTAAGTTAAGTTTCAAGTTTGCTTCTGCCAGTAGCTGCAAAACTTGTTCTAATAAGGCCAACCCCTCTTCGACAGTAAGAGTAGGTATCATGACGTCATCTAAATACAGGGCTATATCCTTGCATACTTTACCTAGAGTCATTTGAATAAGTCGAGAGAAAACAGCAGGTGCGTTTGCCAGACCAAATGGCATTTTTAAGAACTCATATTGTCCTGAAGGGGTGACAAACGCAGTTTTATTTATTGACTCTACATTTATAGGCACTTGATAATAGCCTTGAGCTAGATCTAAGGCTGTAAAGAAACATTTCCCGGACAACCGAGTCACTTGGTCTTCTATGTGGGGCAAAGGATAACGGTCTTTTACAGTTCGCGCATTCAGAGCTCTATAATCGACGCAAAGTCTATAGTCGCCACCTTTTTTCTTTACCAAAACGACGGGACTAGCATACTCTGAGAAAGATTCCCTAATTATACCGGCGTCTAACAAATCCTTAATCTTTTCGTCGACTATTTCGTTTTCCTTGTGAGATAGTCTATAAGGTTTGCAGTAAACAGGCTCATTTGTGTTAGTTCGAATATGCATTTCGATCAAATCTGTACAACCTAGATCTTTTGTGTCTCTAGCAAAGGAACCAATGTACCTATTTAGCAATACCAATAATTTGTCCATTTCAAAGTCATTAAGGTCGCCGACATTAATATCTGACCGTTTAATTTCGACCCAATCAACCTTACCATCGCTAATTTTAAACACATTCGTATTTATTTCCGAATCTTGGTTCTTAATTAACTCTACTCTTGCTATCAACTTATTAGGTGCCCACGAAATGTCTACGTTCCCTACATTCACGATCTTTAAAAGGGGTTGATCAAATTTTATCAAAATTTCCGGAATATAATAAGACGTATTTCCTAATTCATAATAAACTGGATGGGTAAGGAACGTATGCTCCTGCTGGTTACTACAGTTACAGTCTATATATACCTCAACAAACGCGTGACTATGTTTAGGTATTTCAGTAAAGTGCTTTAAATATACTGAGAATTTAGTCACAAGTTCATCATCATTTAGTTGAAAAGCTGATAACACATTTATGAAACTATCGGAAGTTACAAAGTTTGCGGAAGTGGCTGTAGTAACTAAACTGATGTTTTCCTGGTTAATCATTGTTTGTCCAATTATTAAATCTATGTCTGACATGCTACTATTTGTTACTTCTGTAATACCCCTCAATATTATTCCATCAATTAAAACCTCAATTTCACACCTGCCTAGCGATTCTATACAACCTCCCCCAAATCCTTTCATTACTACTACTGACGGCTGCATTTCAAGTTTTAAGTTTTCTGCCATAGTAATTGTAAGAATATTTAGTTTACTTCCTGTATCGATATAAGCAATTAATGGCAACCCATTCACAAACACATTTCTTTTGTACACATCTAAATAAATATCATAGGTGATATGTAAAACATTGCTGACCTGGTGTGTTTGTTGACGCGACGAGCTCGATGCAAACCAGCAGGCTGCAGTCGTATGTCCAGGGCGGCGGCAAGTCTCGCAGCGCTGCTGCAACCTGCAGTCCCGCGCCTCATGTCCAGCGCGCCGACACACGTAGCAAGCCCTCGGCACGAGCTGTGTTGATGTTCCAACAGTCGAACTTGTGTTGCCTCTCTTCCATGTAGACTTACGCGACGTATAAGCTGCTTCCACTCGTTTGAAATTTTCCAACGACGATAAGTATCCAAAATACAGTTGTTCAGGTGTCTCGCACTTATAAGCTTTCGCATTGTTTCGAATCTCTGCCGGTAGTCCTCGAATAATGCACGAAATCGCGTCTTCTCCACCAATTTTGCACTTCCTAAGCAATGACAATTTTTCATGATAATATCTCGTCATTGATTCACTATCCACTTTTGATCTCGCCAACATTTGTTCCAACTTATCCACGAAATCCATAGATCGAGGAAACGCCGTTTGTAGAGCAGTTTTCCATTGGTCCCAAGTAAGGTTATAATCTTCTAGATCTTCGTACCACTCTCTCGCAGATCCTCGCAGACGTAATTGCATGATAAACTGTCGATCCTTATTACTCCATGAATAAATATCACCAAGCTGGTCAATTTTATGTAACCATCCAATCACGTTATTGTTTTGATCTTCTGGACGATATTTCGGTACCAGTTCAGCGTCCGTTGGGGTAACTCGACGTTTTTTGTTCGATATCTGATGAGGTTCGTAACAATCTGGCAGAAAAAAAAATTCTGCATTTTCTCCTTGTGACCGGCTGCAAGATTCTCCTTCATCTTCAGTGGTCGTGGATTCGGAGTCACTGTGTTTCCTTTTCCGTCGTCCCAATCCAGCAGCATATGGGCCCGACATTTTGACTCCCAATCCCACTTCTGAAGTGTAAACAGAAGTAGGTCAGGGTGGCTAAATAATCACGCAGCACTGCACTAATTTGATCTCTATTTATTTGGGCAGAATCACCCCGTAACAAATTGAACAGAAAAATGTGTGTCAAATCACTGTTACACTTCATTTTATACAGACGAAAAAAAAATACCCCCGCTACAACTTATCACATTGAATCTTTACAACAACTATTATTTATAATTAATCTAATTTTAATATATTGCAACAATCTAAATTAATGTAAATTATATTTAAATATTTTAATAAGGTTTTATAAAGTTCAATTTAGTTTTAGACCCTAACTTAATATTTATAATTATTAGCAGAACTTCCGTAGGCGGGACGTGTTGGTATTGGTGGTCCCCCGGATGTAGTCGGTAACACTACGGATTCAGATCAATGTATGTGATGTTACATGTGATACTTATTTATTGTTACTTATAATAATAAAGTGCACAAAAAACAGTGTATGACCTACTAATTGTTATCAAAGCACTTCAATATAACACATATCTTAACATCTGTTCTCAGTGGAAATTGAGCCTTAATCAGCCCTGCCTCATAGAACCGACCCTTGGACCCTTCGATTATTTATAGGACCTCCCGACCCTCACAAGGACCAGTAGTTAGAATTACAGAGGCAAATATCAAACTCTATTTGCTAACTAATCACCTTTGATATGCTTTGTAGAGTCATGAGTCAGTCAGTTATGACCACATGAATTGTCCTGAATTGTTTTTTTCGAACAGAAGCATCTAGCTCGGTGGAGCAGTGGTTAGTGACCCAGAATCACTACCTACGGTTCCAAGAGTCATGGGTTCGATTCCCACCCGGGACAAATTTGAAAGATTTGAATGACGAACATCGGTGTTTGTTCGGTGTCTGGGTGTGTTATCAAAAATATTTAAGTGTAACACACTTGCGTAAGCAACTTACCATGGGATCAGATCAATGTTGTGTAATATTTTTTATATATATTTGTAGGCAGAAGGGGTATGTAACTACATAATTAATAATGAATAAGACGTCAGGTATATCAAAACCGATCTAATACTTTATTACTTTCCATAATGAGAACCATATCCATCACTTATCACATTTATCAAAGTATAACCATAGCAATTGTAGCAAATGCCTAAGACATAAACTACAATTAGAGTTTGATTTATTAATTACAAATTGCACAGCAGCAGTTTTATAATTAACGATAATAATTAATTCGACAATCGAATTAATTATCCAAAGGTGTCTAGGATAAGCTATTGCAACGGTACAACGAGTGTTCCGTGCCACGCCAGACCAAGACTGCCTGCACTGTTCAAAGTGAGGGCCTTTTATAGTCGAGTCGAGCGGCGAGGGGAGTGACTAATGACGCAGCTGGTCGGTGACGTGACCCGTGCACGTGCAGCTTGTTACTCATTCTATAATGAAGGCGAGCGATGACTCCTGCCGACACGGCCAACCTGACTAGCGGTCGTCCTCGAACGCTTCAACTAAAGCATGTCTAGATTTCTGTAACAAAAGCATCGTTCGATCATCCTGACAAAATTAATTAGTCCGGTCTATAATGACCCTGCAAATCAATTAGTTCTGGTCTGGTCTACATTAACCCTTCAGATGTATTACAATTAACCCTTCAGAAATATTATTACAATTAACCCTTCAGATATATTACAATTAACCCTTCAGATATATTACAATTAACCCTTCAGATATATTACAATTAACCCTTCAGATATATTACAATTAACCCTTCAGATATATTACAATTAACCCTTCAGATATATTACAATAGTTCTGGTCTGGTCCACATCGACCCTTCGTATATCTCACACTTTGCTCTGGTCCGGTCTCTAATTAGACCCTTCAGGCACTAGTATTGGTCCGGTTCCCTCTCCTTTTTTTTTAAAGAACCCTTCAACACTAGCCAGTTTCGGTCCGGCCACGTGCCCTTCAAAACTCTGCTTCTTTTTTTTTTTTACTTTACTCTTTTTTTTACTTTACTTTTTTTTATACCAGTTTTGGTCCGGCAAACAGCCCTTCAAAACTCTGCTCTCTTTTTTTTTTTTCATTCTCTTTTTTTTATACCTTACGACCATATAAACCCTTAAAAGACATTTCCTGTGACACATTTTTTATTGACCAAGTAGTGGGTGTGGATCTCATCCCACTTCTGATGTAGGCAGAAGGGGTATGTAACTACATAATTAACAATGAATAAGACGTCAGGTATATCAAAACCGAGCTAATACTTTATTAATTTCCATAATGAGAACCATATCCATCACTTATCACATTTATCAAAGTATAACCATAGCAATTGTAGCAAATGCCTAAGACATAAACTACAATTAGAGTTTGATTTATTAATTACAAATTGCACAGCAGCAGTTTTATAATTAACGATAATAATTAATTCGACAATCGAATTAATTATCCAAAGGTGTCTAGGATAAGCTATTGCAACGGTACAACGAGTGTTCCGTGCCACGCCAGAGCCAAGACTGCCTGCACTGTTCAAAGTGAGCGCCTTTTATAGTCGAGTCGAGCGGCGAGGGAGTGACTAATGACGCAGCTGGACGGTGACGTGACCCGTGCACGTGCAGCTTGTTTCTCATTCTATAATGAAGGCGAGCGATGACTCCTGCCGACAAATTTATATCTATGGCAGTATCTAGTGACAGGCTCAATTGTACCTGTGGACCTCATATGTGGCATGCAAGACCGCCTTCCGGTGGAGTGAGGTCAAGCTGAAAGCTTATTATAAAAAGAGTATCTTTAAGACGTAGACTGGCACAGACACAAATAAAAAAAGAAAACCTCCCAAAGTTCCCGCAACATTACAGCAACCTTCCTGCAAAGCAAATGATTGGGTAAGCCTTATAAAGTACGGTAAATTGTAATTAAGTTCCGCTGCAAATGTATCTAATGAGCCCTTAACGGGAAATACTGGGAAGTGAATTAGATAAATTGAACTCTTCCATCCTTTGTACACTCGGACGCAAAAAGTCAGAGCACACCTTTATTTTTTTATATATTATTAATTGTTCGTTGGCTTATTAGTCGTAGCTCCGCGTTTAGATGTTTGTGGTTAGAAGATTAAATCCCGGGATCCCAGAACCCAGGATCCCGAGCAGTGGCGTAACTACAGGGTGGCAAGTCGGCAAAATGCCACGGGCCCCCACCCGGTAGAGGGCTCCAGCCGAAAGGGGTCCCCGGTCAACAGAGAGTCTCATCTGCCAACCCACATACACATTAAGATATAAAAAAAAGAACGGGGGGTGCACGGGGCCCCAACTGATTAATTTTGCCACGGACTTCAACGGGCCACTGATCCCGATTATATTTTACTGTATCATCACAATTTTTCAATTAAATACAATCCCGGCACTATCGGGAGATATCGGGGTTAACTGTAGACAATCACGGGATAAGAAAAAACAGCCGGAATCGAATCCTCTTGTGTGATGTATCACCACTTTTAATTTAAATACAATCCCGGGGTTATCCCGTGGTTAACTGTAGATAATCCCGATATCCCGGGATTGGATAAATTAACCGGAATCGAATCCTCTAGTGCGTCACGTGCTCCACAAAGCGTTTCGTTAAGACATTGGCTCTACACCTTACGTTCCAATGGTGCATTATATTGGTTTCAAAACCCTTATAAAAAAATCTTGTTGAACACTCCTATTTATACTTACCTAACTGCAGGGTACCGGTGACCTATATTATTTATTTTTTGTTTTTTTATTAATTTTACCAACGATTACAACAATAATGCAAGCAAATAGTACATGACAGGGTGATAGATAATTGCATAATCACTTATAGGTATACACCACATGCATATTGTATTATTTATAACATAATATGTCTTTATCCAGACGCCAGACTGAAATAAATCAAAGTTTAGTACACTTGCTTTTGTAATTTATGTAAAATACGATCTCCCTTGTTTAGTGTAGACTCTTGCCTAACACTGGTAACGTCTATGGGCTGATGATGATGTAAAGAACAAGGCAGAAAAAATCATAATTTTCATTCGTATTTATTTACAATCATTTATTTATTTTTCAAAACTCTACTGGTCTACTTCTGCAGCTGACTGTACTTGGAGGCTTCTGATTATGTTTCATTCGAGGGATGTTCGTGGAAGGAACATGTTGTGCAGTAAGTGCTTATTTATGTCGGATTAATTGTGTGACGATGGCCGAGTGGTTAAGCCGTCGCTTTCATGCGAAAGGTAGCCAGTTCTAACCCTGTCACGAACCAATGTGTTTTCAAATTAAAAATTAATAAAATTAAATAATTAATTCTCTGGGACTTTTCCACACAGTCTTATGACCCCAAACTAAGCGAAGCTTGTACTAATATATTTATTTATATTAATAAATACTTACTTAAATACATAATCACACCCAGACACGGAACAAACACCGATGTTCATAGCACAAATATTTGTCCCATAGAAAATCGAACCGACTCTTGGAATCGCCAGTCAGGGTCACTAACCACTGTTCCGCAGAGCCAGTCAAAAAGTATGTACGGTTATTACGGAAAAACATCGTGAGGAAACCTGCATAACGAGGAAGAAATTCTAAGGAGTGTGAAGTCGACCAACCCACACTTGGCTAACATGATTGCCTAAGTAGTGACCCAGTCAAAACGTCGAGCAGTAAGTAGCAATGTATTTGGTACTCCTAATATCGCGTGTAAACCCATAAATACTAAGTAATATTTAGTGTAAAGGAACGTGAAAGTCTAAATCTTACGTGATTGCCTAAGGCCTGATCGCCCTAGTATAGCGTAGGCTCGTGCCCCATCAGTGGGGATGTATACTCGTATAGGCTGATGATGATTGTATGATAATTAAGGATTGGTGACTTTAAAGGCAGGTTCTTGAAAACAGTAAACAATATTTTTTTATTTGTCGCAACCTCGTCACAAAAATTATATAAAATAACTAAAAATTGAGAAAAAGTAAACTTTATTATTTATTTAGAAAACCCAAACCCTACTACAAAAAGTAGGTATAACTGAAAAGTAAACCTCTACATTATGAACTTAATCTCTTGTAAAAGGCAGGCTCGAAAAAGTTATACCATGGGTGATGTGAAAAGTGCAAGTCCGTCTAAGGCAAGAAGGATTCCGTATCAATTGTGCAAAAAATACACGTTTATTGTATGGGGACCCCGCTTAATAATTTTTTTATGTAAAGCGGCAACGGATATACATATTTTGTGAAAATTTCAGCTTTCTAGCTATCACGGTATATGAGATACAGGTGCCGTAGACAAAGTAACATTATCGAAACGATAACGAAGTTCGAAAAGAATAAAATGTATGGGATTGTCATTAGACGCGAATCACGTGGTCAATCCCATACATTTTGTTATTTTCGAACTTCGTTATCGTTTCGATATTGTTACTTTGTCTAAGCCCCCAGCTTGGAGACAGACAGACGGACGGCGGAGGCTTAGTTATAGGGTCCCGTTATTATCCTTTAGGTACTGTACCCTAAAAATGGCCAAGTGTAGCTACCATAGACGGGCATTAAAAGCTGAAAGAAAGTCAGAAAAGAAATGTAGACCTTATTTTTCACTTTTCAGTTCTATTTTTGCAAGGCTTTTAATAATGTTAGTACGTTCTATTCGTAACAGTTTTTTTCCGAGTGCTTTTCCTGTCTTCTGTGCTCCGCATTATCATAATGTGGGATTTAGTTAGGTCTTGTTATAAGCATGCAAATCTTTGCTTCCTTAATAGTATTATAGTTTTTTTTCGAGTTATTACATAAAAAATATCTTAATCTAATGTTTTTCATATGAAAAAAATTACTTAACCCGCAATTAGCACGTTAGGTTAAGTTTTATATTACATGTAGAATCAAAAAGTATCGATTTCGACCAAAATATAATTTAAAGTTTGTAAATTAATTGATGGGCCTTTCTTTGGCATACATTTTTATAAAATATGAAACCAACCTTTTTTATAAGTGAGTTTGAAACAAAACTAATTTTACAGATTAAACTCGTGTGTATTGTTATTCTAAACATATTATTTACGGGAAATTCTACCACTGTATCTTGCCCGTGACCAAGAGCGTTGTAAAGAGCTAGAAACGTCAGAACTCTAAATAATATTCTTCACGTAGACGACGGAGTCGTGGCCGGAAGGACACGCAAAATAAATATTCTGTATTCTTTAAAATTTTTAATTAACATATTTTTGCCAGTAGGGCTACCATGAGTTTAAAACTTACGCAATCGATATCGCCTACGTAAAGATGTCTATGAAAAACTTGTACATCGCCGCTGGTGGTTACACGAAGAACTAAAATCGGCCGTATGAAAAAAACAACTCGATTGGTTTTTAACGTACCTACGTAAGTTTTCGATAGCCAACTCATGGTAGGCCCTCAGTGGGGCTACCATGAGTTTAAAACTTACGCACTCGATATCGCCTACGTAAATATGTCTATGAAAAACTTGTACATCGCCGCTGGTGGTTACACGAAGAACTACAATCGGCCGTATGAAAAAAACAACTCGATTAGTTTTTAACGTACATAAGTTTTCGATAGGCAACTCATGGTAGGCCTTCAGTTCTTAAACTTTCACTTAAACGGTAACGGTTCTCGAATTACAGCCGAATTTTTTCCAAGATATGAGAGAGTGAGAGTTCAGTCAAGTAATGAAAATAAAAAATCTTACAATCTATTTCAAAGATATGTGTTATTTTTAAAATAAGAAAAAAATCACAATCATGACCCCGCTTGAACGGGGACTTGAACCAATGGACCTCCCAATATCAGAGCAACCGACGCGATATCGGGAGGTCCGGTGGTTCTATTGAGATTATTATTCCGGATTTTTATTGAGCTTTAAAAGCATTTTTTTTACTTAACCTGTATCATAATAATATAATTAAAAACAACAAATAAAGACATGTGTTATTTTTCATGATAACAAATAATTTTTCTTTTTCCGATTGTGTACCTGTATAATTTTGTCATTAAAAGACTATTCTATGATGTTAATGATTCTTGTATTGATGAGAAGATATCTATCTACTGATTTCTGTTGACAGCTCAGATTAACGATGTCTAACTATGTGATTAATCCATAGGAAGTGGACAGCTTAATTGGCTTTTTATAGGCAAGCGCTGCATATGGATCTAAAATTCGAAACCCGGTCGACACATAAAATATTGTTGGGTTTCTCTGCGAACTAAGCAGCAGTTTTTTTGCTATGAAAACCCTTTTCCACTCTTTCTTCAGAACTTAGACCCTGTCCAGGAAGACGAATTCTTTACTCGTAGAATCTTTTTGTCGCTTCCATTCTAATATAGCCCCAGCTAAGGGTAGGTATTATATGGGCAAATGATGATGTTGATGATGATGATTAGGATAAGGGGTGAAAGCCCCCACCAGTCCGGTAAACGAGTTTTTCAATGATAAAATATTAATAATACTTCAATATCCAAATAATAAATTATTTGTTATACTATGTTGTGTTACTTTTGTTAGAATTTATTTTTTTATCTATACTAATATTATAAAGAGGAAAGATTTGTATTTTTGTATTTTTTGTATTTTTGTATTTTTGTATGTTTGTAATGAATAAACTCAAAAACTACTGGACCGATTGCAAATTTCACCATTAGAAAGCTGCATTATTCAGAAGTAACATAGCCTATATAATATTTTTAAAACAATTAGGGATCCTTACTAAAACTCCAATAATGTAACCCGAGGTATAAAAAGTTTACCTGAAAAATACCCTACGTCGCGTACGCTGCGAAAACTATTGAAGATAGAACAAAATCATTTACTACGACTTTGTAGAACTTATCATTATCTATAAAAAGTGTCGCGACAGCATATGTCTAAATATTATAGTTATGTCACAGTAAGCGGTTTTATTCGAAAAATTTAATTTATATGCCGCCACATGAAAAGGCTCTTTATTTGTACCTTGGTATTAATCCTTATCAAAATTTTTTTATATGCAAGACGGCTTCAATACCTATTTATGACTTTTTGAATTATTCAATTCGGACATTTCATTCGGAAGATATCACGAGTTTAAAAAATGCAAGTATTAGAAAAAAGTCGCGTGGTTGCCGCCACCGCGCTCAGTTAGCCAGCATGCGATGTAGGCTCCATGTAAGCATCACTGGGGTACGGGCGAGTCAATGTAAGATGTAATATAATATTATATATATATATATATATATATATATATATATATATATATATATATATATATATATATATATATATATATATATATAATATAATATATAATATATAATAATATTATAAAGAGGAAAGGTTTGATTTTTTGTTTGTTTGTTTGTTTCGAATAGGCTCCGAAACTACTGCACCGATTTGAAAAAATCTTTCACTGTTGGAAAGCTACACTATCCCTGAGTGTCATAGGCTTTTTTAGATAAAAATAGATTTCTCTTACGGGGTTAAAATATATTACATAGAGATAGAGATATCCCCGAAGCGAAGCGAGAAAGGGTCGCTAGTCTTATATAATTGTTTGCTTTATTATGATTAGTAAAGTCTTACAATTGTATTATTAATCTACTTATTCTATATGTAAAATTAGCCTAGCACCTGTAAATTCTCAATTGCTTTGCCCTAACAGGGCGTCACATGTACACCTAATTTTTTCGACCACCTGTAACATGTTAATGTGACACGCAATAAATAATTTGATTTGATTTGATTTGATGACAAGCCGTCATCGTAGCCAGGTCAAAAAATATTGCCTTCCAGGACTTGCCACATCTAAGCTTGTCACACTTATGCAATATTGCTAGTACGTCCAGCACGGTTTACGATATTGAACTCTGCAAAAAAAAAAACAGAAAACAGATGTTATTCCAGATAAACATTTCACGTTGTTAGGGTTCAGTGGCGAACAGGAAAAAACGGGATCGGACCCTATTACTAGAGAGATAAAATATTCACAAATAGGGATGCTATCATACAACAAACGTGACTGTTTTCGCTGTTCGCCCGTTATTTAAAGGTGCGGAACCTTTCTCGCGCGAGTCCTATTCGCACTTCGCACTTGTCCGATTTTAAATATTCGGATTCATAAAATAAACGAGTTGTTTTGAAACCGTTTCACCGTCCGTTTTGTTGCGGCTGTGTCCCCGGAGATATGTCGGTCTGTTAGCATTCCGAATGGGTCTGATTGAGTTTTAAAAATATAATATTTTGGATCAACAAATTTGTGCCATTGTAAACATTTTTAAAGTTGATACTGATTGAGAAATCAAACTTGATGAATATGATTTTGAGAGATTCGCGTTCCATCACATTAAATTATATTCATCGTAAGAAATTTAACGAATGGGTGTTCTCTACCGCCTCTACAATGAGGAATGCTCTGAAGAGCTGCTTTATCTAGTTAAAAAAAATAATCATCGACCGTGCCTCAGAAAGCTCGAACGTAAAGCACTAAAGGGAATAGGGATTATACCTGTATTTTCACTACTTATGCACTAAAATATTGTCCTGCGCAAATAATTCATCTCCGTTGAAGTTGGTCGGTTGGACAAGCGATACAATTAAGCAAAGCACATAATGTAATTACTTAAAGTAAAGAAGGTTTTGCTCTAATGTACGGCAAACAATTTCTATCGCATTGCATCAAAAATTAAAGCTAAGAGGATTTGACGAGATGTCTCGTTTACATACTGGATTCCCGAGCGTAATACATAACTAATTTAATTTCTCCTTTTTGTGGGTTCGGAGTAAACACAAGACGTCGACTTATGTGCTGGCCTCTACTTGTTGATTTTTATTTCTTTTGTTTTATGAAGTTTTTGAATACAGCAATATTCGTTGTATATTATTATTACATCTAGTAATTGCTATCTATTATTTAGTACTGACTAAACCATCTTACTCTATACACACACATAAGACAAATGAATTGACGAAATTAAGTTTGAAGTAGCTGTGAGCTTTGAATTAAAGCTTCTAATTAATTACAATCCAAAGATGCGATCAATATAGATTTTGGGGATTTGTACCCTTTTTAACCGACTTCAAAAAAGGAGGAGGTTCTCAATTGGTCTGTATCGATATATAGTCCGTATCGATATATATCCGTTTATATTTCTTGCTGACAAGCACAGAGTGCTTCGTTTTCCTCAAATTCCTTTTCCTTTGATCGGCACTGCCTTTAACAACATAACAAATTCATACCCAGATAATTATAGGTGTTCGTATAATATTATTTTGTAATTTTTAGTGAGTCGGGTTTTCAAAGGCGGCTTTTTTGTTTACAACTTTTCATATTTTTCGTAGGGCATGAACAATTTATACTCTGTATTTCCCGTTCACCTAAAATCATGAAAGACTAGTAGAAAGGAAAGCTACAGTAACCTTCCTTTTTTAATCCGTCACAAAACATACACTCATATTTTTTCTGTATTTTTTTCATATAAATATTAATACTTACTCATGCAAATTTGTGAGAACACTTAGCGACTTATCCGGCTTTACTTTGATTTAAAAAAAATCTTTCATTATTGCAATTAACTTTATGCGGATTACATGGCAAGATTGAATGTTGTTCTAGTCTCGCACTTTAACAAGCTTACAACATTTTGTTGACGAAACAGATTACGTTATCATCGACTGTAAACATGAAACTTCTAATTTTATTTGCATTTGTTTTAGATACAAATTAAAAAATAACTCACCCGACCGTTTCAAAGTAATAATAACACACCAAACAAATATTAAATCACATTTCATAAAGAAAAAAACCCTTGTTAGTGTAGTCGGCTTATGAATTCAAACGAAACTTATTAAAAACTAGATGGAAGTAAATACAACGACTCGGCGCGATGGTAGAGACGTACACAAAATACTACGCCATACCTTATAGAACATCGGTAAGGCACTGAGTAGCTCAGTGTAGCCCTGCTACGGAGCGCGCCAGACGTCCGTAGACACTACGCCGTAGCTGCTACGAACTTGTTACGAATCGTAGCATTTGTATCTGCGCGTATGATTTGAATAATAATACCGCAAAAATAAAAGTTCATAATATTTTCTGATGCAATCTAAATTATGTAGACTTTAATCATACTACTTTAAGTTTAATGCATAAAGTGAACAAATTAACTTAAATTTAACTTAACAGAAGTTTAGGCTTAACGATTTGATCATATTTTAAACGAGTATTAGATAACTTTGAAAGTGAAAGTTATCAACACTTAACTACTTAGAAGTCAGTTTTAAACGAATATTTGTCAGTGCTATCTTATTCGAATATAGATGTTAAGTGACTTGTGATCGGGATTTATAAAGTGTTTTGCAAATCTCTATTAAGAACTACAACGTTATGTGTGCTTTGAATATTTCACTACCCGGCGATTGACAAAATATCTTAGTACGTTGATAGAAGGTCCATTTTAAAGAGTGAGTGGACCCAAAAGAAATCCAAAATGGAGGACGCCTTCCTCCGCCCCAACGAGACCCATGACCAGTTCTACCACCGCTGCACAAACCTGAGTTTCTTCGATTGCAGCGAGGAAGAGATGCTACTCACCATCATGGGTCCTCGGCGGTTGCCTCTGCAGGAGATCATCCCCATATCCGCTGTGCTGGTGGTGATCTTCCTGACAGGAGTGGCTGGGAACGTGGCGGTATGTGTGGTGATAGTCCGCCACCCGGCCATGCATACGGCGACCAATTACTACCTGTTCAGTTTGGCTTTGAGCGATTTGCTGCTCCTTTTGTTTGGTAAGTAATATTTTTTTACTTTTTTGTGTCTGTTTGGGTTATGAGTTTGTCGGTTATTGGGTATGTTACAAAATAAAAAAAAAACCTATATTAATTTTGTAACCATTACACGATTTAGAATAATTTGGACAAAATGAAAAGCGGCATGAAATTGATTATTTTCACACGACACAAGTTTTTTCTTAACTGATTTACGATGATGGCTTGGAGTAGACTCATCATCATCACCGGACTTGCGGGAGAGTGGATGGCTCTCACTCCTATGCAACATACCTATTTACGACATGATAATTAACGACATGACAATAAAAAATCTCTAAATTAAAGAATCGTGTAAAAAATACTTTTTTCGATAAAATATCCTAAAATTGAAACGATATTCGAACAGATATTCGACCAGATTTTTTCTTAGAATATTCAAAAGTGTTTTGTCTACTTTGATTTTAGTTTTTTAAGACAGTTATTTTTTATCAACGAATTCCTCCAAATACCTTGTCCATGAATATCGAATTTTTATTCCAAGCCCATTATGGCGTGTATTGTACGTATATTTCGGTACGGACATACCTACCAAATATCCAGTCAAGTAAAAAGAGCAATTTTAAATTGAAATACATCGGGCCGCCATTTCTGGCGGATTGCCGTAATTCCTTTTTAAGGTTCTGTACCCAATGGGCAAAAACGGATTCTTTCATATAAAACAATATAAAATTCAGAACTTTGTGTGTACACAAAGTTCTGAATTTTCGACGCCACTACAATACAACTGGACATACTAAAATAGCAGGTACCACTTAACATCATCATCATCATCTTCAGCCCATATACGTCCCCACTGCTGGGGCACGGGCCTACCTAAACTAGGGCGATAAGACCTTAGTCGACCACGCTGGCCAAGTGCGGGTTGGTCGACTACACAACCTTAGAATTTCTTCGTAGGTGTGCAGGTTTCCTCACGATGTTTTTCCTTCACCGTTAAAGCGTCAAATGATGGTACATATGAATTTCAAATTTTGAAAAACACATTGGTACCTGGCGGGGTTTGAACTGGCGACCTCTCGCATGGCAAGCAACGACCTTAACCACTCGGCCATCGACGCTTTTACACCACCACTTAACATACTAAACAATATTAGATGAGCTCACACCCGTCAAACTTTTTTCTTGATATAAGTAACAGTAACACGTCAGACACTTGAAGTTTTTACTGAATATATTTAATATATACACAAACTTTAAAATAAATAATACAGAGGGGATCTGTTTTGACGAAAATCTCGCATAATCTAACCTTAATTATCTAGAAACCAGACGTTTTGAGCTATTTACGGGGCTCGCGGTCACGGGATGACGCAACAAATAACATACTATGGGTATATGTACTCTAAGTACAGAAGTAAAAAAACTGTTGTACATGTAATAGAATATAGAACTCTTCAGGCCAAAGTCTGACTCACACTTGCCCCATTTTATTCTCGTCTGCCGCTGAAAAGAATTACGTTCAGAGATCAGGCCAGCCGCCATCAGGTCGGTTTGTTTCGCCCATTCGTGACATCCGCTTCGGATCCTCACTTGATTACTTTCAGGTCTTCGCAGGGCTTAATTGAATCCCTTTGTGTTGTTTAACAAGCTTTTCTTGTTGGCTATCGAGAAAAAGTTCCATGAAATACGCCTTTTGCCCGGTACACAATGTAATGCGATATTGAAAAGTCACGAGATATGATTGAAGATTTTATATTGAAGACTAATATCATTTCTTATGATTATATAATCGATGTGAACTAGTTTATTGGTTTATAAGAAAAAAATTACAATTTAAGACTTTCGCATTCCATTACAATAAAAAGTATATATTATGTTTACACTCGTAAAAAGAGTGGCAAATACATTGCTACTTACTGCCCGTACTGAAAGTAGATATGTCATGTATTCGCTACTCTTTTTATCCCGTGTAGGTAGACCCATAATATATAGTTTTTAATATATAAATGTATTATTATAGTTATATATTAATATTATCTTTAGGTGCATTAATTGGAATCTTATCGAAATAAAGGCTTATTTTTAGAAATTTTCATTACATCTACAAAAAATTGACACCGGTTTTATTTAAGTTATGTATATATTCCATATTTGTATTGCTATGCACTGCGCTCCTTCTTATGGAACCCCTAGTAATATTCAAAAGCAATTTTCCTTGAGTAAATAGTGACATTAGGTTCTGTTTAAATATAAAACGCAGTTGTACATTTCTCTGAAGTTGTTCTATGAAATACTGGCTAAGCAAATTAGCACAATTGTAAGCACATTACATGCATCTGCATATGACATATTAAAGAAAATTCATCTTCTTCTTATCGTATGGTTGATGAACAACCTGGTGTCAGAGTTTTAAAGCCGCTCGTAGGCCTCTGACATGGCTTCACACAGCGTTGAAAAATCTCTGAGGTGTGCTGGTTTCCTCACGATGTTTTCCTTCACCGTTAAAGCGTCGAATGATGGAACATATGAATTTCAAATTTGAAAAACACATTGGTACCTGGCACAGTTTGAACTGGCGACCTCTCGCATGGCAAACAACGACCTTAACCACTCGGCCATCGACGCTTTTTTCATTCATTATATTGATATAATATGCCATTGATTTCGGCCATGGCTGACGATCTCAATTAAGATCAAACACAAGTGCACTCTTTGTTCCCTCACTCTCATAGTTCGGTGAGACGGCAATTCGACACGACCGATGAGAGATCGGGCACGGGACCACCGGCCTAACGTGCTTTATGAGTCACGGGCGTGCATGTCGCCAACTTCCTAACTCCGGAGTGAGTAATTTCTTTACAGAAAAACTCACTCAAATTTTTCCCGACCCCGGACTCGAACCGGGTCCTCTAGGTCCTTACGCAGCGATTGTTTGTTACCAATAGACCAACGATGCAGTTAATCATAATATCTATAGGGACTAGAACTATTGTAGAGTACATTATTTGCATTAAAAAGACAAAAGGTTCAATCCACCTTTTCCCCTCAAAGAGTTTAACTCGTTTTGCTCACTCAAGCAGGAAAATGACACTTTAAAGAAAAAAATATGCATTTCATCTCCATCTTAAATTATTCATAGTGCTGTTACAGTAGAATTTAAAAATACTCATAATAACTAGTTGGCGCCAGGAGTATTAAACGCGAAGATAATCCTTATCCTTACTAATATCATAAATGCAAAAGTAACTCTGTCTGTCTGTTACGCTTTCACACATAGAATACTGAACCGATTTAAATAAAATTTGGTACAGATATAGTCCAGAGCCTGAGAAAAGACATAGGCTTACCGGACTACGATACTATACTACTATAAAGAAGTAATATTTTACCCGTTAAACGTCTCTACGCGGACGGAGTCGCGGGCGGAAAGCTAGTATTTTCATAAATGAAACTTTAAAATACCCAAAATGAGATTTCGCAGCATAATTAATGGGTTTATTACTGTAATTTTGGTCGTTACATATTTAGTATAGACAAAGTATATTGATGATTTGTTGATTGCGTAAAAACTCTATCTTTTTCAACGTGAAATATAATTTGATGATCATATCGCGCATCAATATTTTTATAACGCAAAAGAACTTGCATCAATTTGCAATTACCTGCATAATAACTATGCCAATCTATAAACAACTATAAATAAATTAAAATTACAGAACATCACACACATTGATCTGATCCCGTGATAAGTAGCGTTAGCACATGTGTTATTGAAATCAGAAACAACAGTGGATACAGACACGGAAAACATACCGATGTTCCTCACACTTAATAAATAAATATATAAATATTTCACAACATCACAAACATCGATCTGATCCCGTGGTAAGTAGCTTAAGCACTTGTGTAACGGAAATGAAACGACAGTGGATACACAAATATACTTAAATATATTTAACAACACACCCAGACACGGAACAAACACCGATATTCGTCACACAAATATTTGTCCTGAGTGGGAATCAAACCCACAACTCTTAACTCATGAAACAAAGGCACTAGCCAACGCGCTATCGAGCCAGGCAACTTATCTATTTGATCTCTTTCATCCTCAATTCACTCTGGAGTATTAAAAGTTAAACGTTAGGCGGGAAAGGCAATCGTTTAGCCGTACGGTGCATCCAACGATCAATCTCGTATCAAATATTAAGCTTTAGCCCGCTGGCCCGGCCTGTGTCAAATGGAGCGTTAAGACAAAGTGATTTAAACTCATTTTGAACCAATTTAATGGATTGGATGTAATAAAAAATAAAGACGCACATTTTTTTTCTTGGATGCAGCGTTTTGGCTTTTATTTCGCGGGAAGATTAAGTAAAATACTTTCCTTAAGTGGTATTTTAGGGTTAATAACCTTGACTTCTGAGTTTCCTGTAATTTTTTGTAAAGCTTAATAAATAGTGTCCGTACTTGCGTGTCCATCTTGGTTCATTTTTTGGATATCTAATCTTTCATTTTATGTCATTTTTCTAGTAGTTGAATTTAGTTAATATCGAGTTTCTTTCGGGTAACTATTGCACTTAACTATAAATATAAATAAATAAAAAAAAATAAAAAAACTGAAACATTTATCCAAATTATACTGACCCCAGATTTTGAACCAGGGACCTTTCTATCTATTATCTATACTATTACTATCTATATCTATACTAATCGACCTTATCCCACCATAATGTGTTTTTCAAATTTGATATTTATATGTACTTTATCATATGAATATCAAATTTGAGGACTTTAACTTCGTGAGGAAACCTGCACACCTACGAAGAAATTCTAAGGTTGTCTAGTCGACCAACCCGCACTTAGGCCAGCATAGTTTTAAATACCCTATCGCCCTAGTTTAGGCCGTGCCCGTGCACCAGCAGTGGGGACGTATGTATGTCTCGTTGGTCTATGCAGCAAGTGCTGCGTTAGGACCGAGAGGGCCCCGGTTCGAATCCGGGGTCGGACAAAATTTGTGTGAGTTTTTCTGTAATGAAATTACTCAGCCCGGAGTTAGGAAGTTGGCGGTTGAACGCCCGTGCCTCGGAAAGCACGTTAAGCCGGTGGTCCTGCGCCCGATCTCTCATCGGTCATGTCGGATTGCCGTCTCACCGAATTATGAGAGTAAGGAAATAGAGAGTGCACTTGTGTTTGCGCGCACACTTGTGCACTATAATATGTCCTACGCACTTGGCTGATCTCAATTGAGATCGGCCGCCATGGCTGAAATCGGTTGGACGCCTTTGTTTTTTTTTATTTTTACATAAAAAATAGCAATATACAAACACACATTGATCTTATCCCAATGTACGAGTAACATGTAAGCGGAATTCATTTTGTTTCAGCCATTATTCTTCGTAACTCGTCAAAGTGGCCTCTCACCTCACTAGGAGTCCTTAGGTATAATAGAGTTGTTTACATTCTAAGGATCGCTTTTAAGAATTTAGTTTTGTCTTTTGCCATGTCTGTACAAAAAAAAATATTTAATTTGCTAGTGTAATAATATATAACTTTTTAAAGCCATGTTCTAATGTATGTAACACACATCACACATTGGTGACAAATAGAAGCAATTAAGTATCATATAGCTTGGGTTCTATAATAATATATTTTCATATACACCGTGAAATTTGAGTGGTTGTTTTCCCGTGGCAGAACGATTTGCCTTTAGTAATACTTTAGAATCAAGCAAATAATTCCATGAAAATAAATTTTTTTTTTTCCAATTTTCAAAATAATAATTTTCCAACTCGAAAACGAGTTTTTTAAGATGTGACGTATTCAGGTACTGCTGGCCGCATGAAATCGATGCTTAAAGTTAAAGAAGCTCTATGCCCTAAGTAATAAAGTGGTTCGAACGTACTTTTAAGTTTCGGTTATACCTTTCGTAAAACCGGCATTTATTGATTTTAATAAAAAATTACTTCACAAATCTATTGTGTTCCTAAGGTAGAATCATTTTGCTGCGGGGAAACAACCACTTAAATTTCACGGTGTATAAATTATGTTCTATGAAAGTCTCTTAGTGAGAATACGCTTTCATGGTGAATTATGTGAATTACTCAAATGAAACTGTCAGCGTTGGGACGCATTTCAACGTTAAACTTATTACTTTATTTGTGCAACAGCATTCAATTGTAGATCCCATAACGTTCATTCACTCATTCTATTTCGTGCGAATTACAAAGCTATAAATGATATAATCATTATCAGCACATATACGTCCCCACGGCTGGGGCACGGGCCTACCCTAAACTAGAGCGATAAGGCCTTAGTCGACCACGCTGGCCAAATGCGGGTTAGTCGACTACCCAAAGTACCCAACCTATGAATTTATTCGTAGGTGTGCAGGTTTCCTCACGATGTTTTCCTTCACTGTTATAGCGCCGATAAATCGTACATATGAATTTCATGATTTGAAAAACACAGTGGTACATGGCGGGTTTTAAACTGGTGACCTCTCATATGGCAAGCAACGACCTTAACCACTCGGCCATCGACACTTTTTGTACTTACTCATTCCATTTCGTGTGAATTCAAACACAATGCTTTAGATGATATAATAGAGTATTATTTTATACGATTTCAAACTAATAAGCAGTTACAATAGCTGTCGAATCTCTATTGAAACCGTTGGACCATAAATATGTCAATAAAAGTCGTTCAGCGTGTGTTTGATCGTCAGTATATTTGGAAAGTAACTGACATAAAGAAATTGTTTTTATTTCGATTTTTATCTTTATAAATCGTCTATTTTTGTGACATGAGCATAGAGTATTGAATGAAAATATTTTTGAGATTTTTATTAAAGGGGAGCTGGACCGCAAGAGTTTTTCTAGTATCGATGAAAATACTTATATTTGAGAGTAAGTACAATGTTGTATTAACTTACGTGCTAAATCACAAGCAAGCATTCTAGTTCGATGCTATTTAAAAAAAAATAAACTTTATTGTATAAATTCATAATGTTGAAGTACTTACTGCAATGGAAATAATAAATACAAAGTACCTAAATAATATTACACAACACATAGTACATTGATCTTATTTTGTATTAAATGGCACTAAGCACTTGTGTTAATAAATGTACTATTATTTTTAATATAAATATTAATATATTTGCACAAATATGGTTAAAAATAAAATAAACAACCAGACACGGAATAAATTGCTGATGTTTATCATGCAAATATTTGTGCCGACTGGGAAATTGATCAATGGCGCAAAAAGCAGGCACTAGCAAATACGTCGAGCCAGTCTATCTATATAAATTACATACCTTTTTATATTACATTATATTTACATTTTTATACCTAACGGTGGTTGTCAGATGGTAAATATAAAATCGGCCAAGCGCAAGTGGGACTCACGCACGAAGTATTCCGTACCGATTATGTAAAAATAAACACGTATATTGTATGAAGACAACTCGTTGATCGTTGACAACTTTAACTGCCTCGTTGGTCTATTGGTAGCAAGTGCTGCGTTAGGACCGAGAGGTCCCCGGTTCGAATCCGGGGTCGGGCAAAATTTGTGTGAGTTTTTCTGTAATGAAATTACTCAGCCCGGAGTTAGGAAGTTGGCGGTTGAACGCCCGTGCCTCGGAAAGCACGTTAAGCCGGTGGTCCTGCGCTCGATCTCTCATCGGTCATGTCGGATTGCCGTCTCACCGAATTATGAGAGTAAGGGAATAGAGAGTGCACTTGTGTTTGCGCGCACACTTGTGCACTATAATATGTCCTGCGCAATTGGCTGATCTCAATTGAGATCGGCCGCCATGGCTGAAATCGGTCGGACGCCTTTTTTATGAAGACAACTCTTAATATTTTAACTTTTTTAATTTTTAGTTAAAAGACAGATATAGGTTATTTGTGAAAATTTCAACTTTCTAGCTATCACGGTGAATGAGATACAGCTTGGAGACAGCCAGAACGGCGGAGGCTTAATAACAGGGTACCGTTTTCACCTTTTAGGTACAGAACCCTAATTATCTATTACGTAGAATAAAAAATTGCCTCGAAATCGGTCCAACAAATTCGGTCGATGCGTACAAATCGTGAACCACTTCAAAGTGGCGAAATTGGCATTTCTATATTCATGATCAAAGCGAAAGCCAATCGAGTCAGGGTATGACGCTTTCGCTACTTCCTTGGTACGTACAATCATCATCTATGTTGATACTTCGTAGAGGCATCTACGGTCTATTTGAAGCATTCGTTTGACGATGCAATCTAGGTAATTTTCTTGCCTTACTACTAGTTAGAGTCCGGTCAATTTAGACATTCGAAGTTACATAAAGTCCTAATAAGCTGAAATTCAGTGAAATTGTTCAAAATATAATTATATAAACATTGTCTAGAAGTTCCCCATCAATCCCCTGTAAGGAAAAAAAATAATTCAAGGTCAAAGGTAAAAAAAATATGTTTTTCGCGATTTTCAGCAAAACGGTAACTTCTTCTATAATATAAAAATGAATCGCAAAACGTGTTGGTAAGCGCATAACTCAACAACGCCTGAACCAATTTGGCCAATTTTTTTTTTTTAAATGTTCGTTGAAGTCCAAGGATGGTTCTTACGGCAAGAAAAAATCGAATAATTGCCGGGAAAACCCTAAAAACAGCCCTTTTCTTTTTCACATTTTTTGACAGGACGAAGTCTGTCGGGTCAGTTAGTTTAATATAAATTACCTTAGATAAAATTGTAGATCATAAAATTATCTATACAAAATGTGTCAATACTTTATTTCTTACTAGCCACCGTTTTTGAGATATAACTACTTATAATCCAGTCCGCAGGTATTTTTGCTCTGCAAAAGGTGGAGTAGAAAATGTTTTGGCGTTATATTGCTTACGTATGGCAGTTTAATAGAAATCCAAGTTTTCGACCTCGGGGGTCGCATGCGCGAGCCGCCATCCTGAATTAAAGGTGCCGAAATTCGTTTTTCTAAATAACGTCTTTATGACAAAAGTGTCTATGAAAAGCACAAAGAAGACAAAATTACTTACATTTCCTTCATACCTATATATTTATTCTGTAAGTCTTATAGGTAAAAACATAAAAGCAGTTGAAAAATAAAAAGTTACAAAAATCATCAATTTAATTAAAGCTTGATTAAAAATTTTACTAATTATTTTTTAAACCTTTTTGATGGCTCAGGTAGGTGAATGTCGACATCTTCATTAATCTCGCTAGAATTTTAAGTTTCAATGTCGCTGTTTCAAAAAAAATGGGTTTCCAGCAATGAAATTAAAATTTCATCGTCATCGTTGTCCTCTTTATCTATCCGAATCTCTATCGCATTTTCGTAGGACTGACCACTACAGAACCCACTAATCCAGCTTTTCTGCAACTACATGCTCTACTGCTTCCTTTTTACAGTGGCAAGTAATTACTTTTAAAAGCGTTGCGGGAGCAGCTTTCTCAGTTATTGGACTGAGCCCATTGGTGTTATATTTCCAGCCCCAGTCTTCTGGGTTTTTTTTATCCCAGACCAAACACGTAGTAACAAATTCATACTAGATTTAAATATTTTTTTCGTTTTTTTCCATCGCTTGTAAACTTTTACCTATAAGACTTACAGAATAAATATGTATGAAGGAAATGTAAGTAATTTTGTCTTCTTTATGCTTTTCATAGACACTTTAGTCATAAAGTAAACTGTTTAGACGTTATTTAGAAAAAAACGAATTTCGGCACCTTTAATTCAGGATGGCGGCTCGCGCATGCGCCCCCCGAGGTCGAAAACTTGGATTTCTATTAAACTGCCATACGTAAGCAATATAACGCCAAAACATTTTTACTCCACCTTTTGCAGGCTAGAGGCTTTTATATGTCCCCACAGACTGTACTATTAAGACAAAATTTGTTTAAAGTTTTTTTATGATAAAACTTACCGTTTTGCTGAAAATCATGAAAAACTTTTTGTTTTTACCTTTAACCTTGATTTATGTTTTTTCCTTACAGGGAATGATGGGGAACTTCTAGACATTTTTTTTATTATATTTTGAACAATTTCACTGAAATTCAGCTTGGTTTTTGGTCTAAATTGACCGGACTATTAACCGCTTCAAGTTTTTAAAAAGCATATGAATAAAAGTTTAATTGATCTTTTAATATTTTTGTGTTTGTTGAATCATCATCATCATCATCATCACCAGCCCATATACGTCCCCACTGCTGGGGCACGAGCCTACCCTAAACTAGGGCGATGAGGCCTTAGTCGACCACGCTGGCCAAGTGCGGGTTGGTCGACTACACACAACCCTAAGAATTTATTCTTAGGAGTGCAGGTTCTTAGGTGTTTGTTGAATATCAACTTCAATTAGCAAAGTCAACTTATCTAACTTGTTTTTAAATTTTCAACTCGATCGTCAGGGTCACTGGGTAATATTGTTCAGTTGCCATGATTTAAATTCGAAATAATCAAGGTCGAGCAAAAACGCCTTTTTCTGGGTCAAATCACATAATGGCATTTGATTTCACCCTATGTGTTTTCAAGATTCCATTTCTAAGGAATAATTGAATTCAAACGGGTAAATTTGCTGTACATTTGTTGTTTCCATTCTTTATCACCTTTTTATTTAACTGTAGAGTATTTAGAAACAATCACTTTTTTGATAGGATCCTTTAAATTAATTAATTAAAGTGTCCGACTGATTCTGGCCATGGCGGCCGATCTCAATTAAGATCAGCCAAGTGACAATCTGACCTGACCGATGAGAGATCGGGCGCAGGACCACCGGCTTAACGTGCTTTCCAAGACACCGGCGTGCAACCGCAAACTTCCGGACTCCGGGCTGAGTAATTTCTTTACAGAAAAACTCTTTCATTATACATACTCAATATGGTATTATTGTATCGCCAAATAAATGTCACATTAGTGGTTTCATTTCTATTAATTAAGATTAATTTTGCGATTGTCTATTCGAATTAATTGTATTAAGTTCAATGCGAAAATCTCTCATAATGTTGATGAATGTAAGATTCATTACGTCACTGTTCAGCCGACATCATAAAGTAGCATTACGCCGCTCATCCGATGCTTACATAGAAAGACACTTGGCGCAATTAACTACTTCAACCTAAGCCTTATGTTGCTATATAGGATAGAAGCCACCAGCCATAGCCCTGATGCATAGCCCATCAGTGGGAAATCAACAGTGGGAACATTAGAAAGGACTGGAATACATTGTAAAATTGTTTCGTTCAAGAGCGATGTGCCTTCATTCTAAACCCAAGGTCGATCACTTTAGTAATCAGGAATTCAATCCGGATAAGATAGCCGGATTGAATTCTTTATTACCGGATACAGTGGTAACCTTATATAGGTAGGCAGGTATACCTAGTATATGGATGAGAGTATTGGGCATATTAGTAGGTGTAACAAATAGAAAACTGAAAATGTCCGGGATATTTACCATGCTGTTTTGTTTTAATGAGCTCCCGACATTTTCAGTTTTCTAATGTGTGTAACCATGACAGTTTAAAATTATAGGTGTAAAAATTGCTACTCCAATAGGAAAAAACAAGATCTGGATGATCATTTCAAGAAAACTAGCCAAGCCCGAGTCGGAGTCACACGCGAAGGGTTCCGTAAAAATATTGTAAAAAAACCGTTTAAAAATGTGTGTTGGATGTAAACTCTCCTTGCAGTTAGAAGTACATCATCTGTGACCATTTCAACAGTTGAACTATCACCATTCTTGATAACTCTTTTTTGTACAGAATCCTTAAAAGCGACCAACACGCAAAAGAAATGTACTATGCATAATGTACTGTAATGTGTATAATGTACTGTTCACAAAAAGAATGCTCGGTGCATGTTTGATTCGCGCTAACAAGATAACCTCATTCCACCTGATGGTAAGCGATAGTGAGATCCAAATATGAGGTCGAAAGGCACAACTGACCATATTGAGCCTGTCGCACTCACCCTGAAATATAAATAAATAATATTAATATTACACAACCTCACATACATTGATCTGATCCCGTCATAAGTAGCTTAAGCACTTGTGTTACGGATCAGAATCAACAATATACTAAAATATATTTAAAAACACTCCTAGCCACGGAACAAAACCGATGTTTGTCACACAAATATCTGTCCTGGGTGGGAATCGAACCCACTAATCTTGGAACCGTAGGTAGTGAACCTGGGTCATTAACCACTGTTCCACCGAGTCAGTCAAATGAAGTAAACAAAAACATTATTAACACTCTCGTCCGTCGATCAGTATTCAAGAAAAAGAAGAATAATTTTCTTATTTCGTTCCCGATCGTCTAAAAGTGATAAATAATGAAAATGTCGTTGCCCTTTACTTGATTATTTCTTGTTGAGTCTAAGTTTCAACTGAAGAAGCAAATTAATTAAGGAGTTCCGACGATAGATCCTGAAGTTCTTTTATAGTAGTTTTTTTTCATTTATTTTGGACTTTAAGTGGGCACTTTAAAGTAGAAAATTTAGTCAGACGTAGACGTAGATTAGTTATTCGGCGTACTCTTAATGGAAACTGAGAGAATGAAATAGTCGGTAATAGACTCTGATACGGCGACTTGCATCGTCAAATAGGCAGTAATATGTATTTATATATTATATAATATAAACCATATATTTATATGGTTGTATTATTCTACGGAGCCCTAAATAATGGAATGTAGACATTTTTTTCGCACTAATCATTCTAGTTAACTATGCTATGATCAATTGAACTCATTTTGAAATAGTGAGTTTTAACACTCGAAGCAGTGAAATTAATAAGTTAACTCAATAAGTGTCTTTATGAGTGATCAGCGCAGATGAATGTTCTCAATTCATCGGAATCTTCTTTTTTATTCCACGACAAAGCCAAAGAAAATCAAATTTGATTACAGAAATCCATTTTTATGCTTTTAAAATCTAAGAAATACAATATTGAGACGTGTCTAACTTCGCAAAGACTTTAGTAAACTTAGTTAATATTTGGATATCGGATACGGATATTGCCGAAACTTCTAAACACAGCTCCCGGGTTCCTGGTAATGTCTGCCTCAAACAAACATTATTATCCATTCATTGTTATTGGTTACCATGTTATTATGCAGATAGCTGATTTCAACATAATGTAAATCATAAATAATGATAGTATTCTGCCTGTGTCCAGGACCGCAAAGGGCCATATACCCATACCCCATAATTCCTGTCAATTTAAGAATGGGCATCGACAAACTTTGTGTTTCTGGTGCACTATTATTAGACGGATATTACCTCTCCATCATCTACGTAAGTTTAAAAAAATATTGTAGTAATATAACTGCTCTTTATAATATAAGTACCCACCGATGCTAATTTTCAAACTGACAGCATACGTTGGCAAAACCTCTTTTGTAAAATTTTTGATAGTGGATAAAATTGTTATAATGATCTGAAGTGAATAAGTGGCCAGCAATAAGCTGAGATGATGATTATGATGATTTATTTTTCTGTAAGTAATTATGTACATAAGCATCCCGGATATTTTTGGTTTTCTAATGTACCTATACAACCATGACAGTTTGAATATACCCAGTGGTCGCTCGGAATTTCTATGACGAAATTTTATTTTCCTGTTTTGATACGTTACGGTATATTTAGCAAGAGAAGTGTTTACAGCGTTGGCACGCAGTACAATAAGTAAAAAAGGATTCTATTTTAAAGAGCAAACAGAAAAAATATTGTTTACACTTATAAATAAATTTTTATTAATATTAAGCTGAATAGCTCAGCAATAGCAATATTTACTTTTTAGACGAAAATTTCCAAATGTGCTCTTGAAATTGAATAATTCAGACTAGGGTTAGGTACTTCTGTGCTTTCAGAAGTTCCTCGAATATCGGGTTTGTGTAAACGGAATGAGGAAGTGCTTCACCAAACAACGATGACGTCATAAATGAAACTAGGCTTTGAACGTACAAGTTGAAGCCTACGTTGCATAGGTAAATATTAGTCGGTACAAGCAAAATTGTGTTTTATTGCGTGGTGTAACGGTTGGGTTTTACGAGAAATTAATCTAAAACCTTATGGTTTGTTTTTCCTTGCATTTTTTTTTCTACGGAAAGCTAATTATGGTCTACGATCTAAGACCTTGACTATTGACTGGCTCGGTAGAACAGCGGTTAGTGACCCTGGCTTGCGGTTTCAACAGTCGTGGCTTCGATTCTCACCCGGGACAATTATTTGTATAACAAACATCGGTTTTTGTTCCGCGTCTGGGTGTGAATATGAATTTAAGTATGTATTTATAAATATCTATGTATGTAGGTAATTGCTTTTTAATTCTTTTTTTTTTATCTCTTACCTGGTGTGGCTGCTTGGTCTCCCAGTTGGTATCAGATAATAGATGAGCTTTTTTTTTCTCTTGCCCTAGTGTTATATTACCATATCTTTCATTGAATCATTTTTAGCATAATGTGATTAACTTTAATTGTAAGAACAGTTACTCTCTATGTTTTAGTGTATTTTGTGCATGTACCTGCTGTATCTTACGTTGGTAATCCAATAAATAAATAAATAAATAAATAAATAATCTCCACATATTAAAGGTCTATTTTCAAGCCATTTTACGGGGTATTGTTGTTTGAGGCAGAACATAATTAGTTGAAATTAAAATAATCTATCTGAACTTTACCGACTTACTGGATAACAAAGGTTATATTTGAATAATACTCGATAGACTTGCGAGCGATTGCCTCACAATTAATCGTGGAAAGCGTCGACACCCTCTCAGTGTTTTCAAAGTTAAATAGTTTTGCCCTGAATAATAGGGTCCTCTGAACTTAGCTGAAGACAAACGCGGACATCTAATCACCAGTTCAGGAGTTGAACAAGATGGTCAGTCATCGGGATTAATTTAAACTTGTCTTCAATTTCAGGTTAAGTTTGAAACGGTCTTTGACCCACTCAGTATCTCCTTTCAATTCCAGGTTAAGTTTGTCGATCTCGAATCCATCTTGACCCACTCAGTGGCTCCTGTCCTTAAGGCGATGTTTTGAGATCGCCATTCATACTTTCAATTTCGTTATTATAGTATAATTTTTGTCAAAGAGACATTTTTTACGGACGCAGGTCCTAACTTATTAGTGTGGGAACGACTTTTACAAAAAATAATTCAACCATAGTCTTTTCCTCAATGAAATATATGCAGTTCTAGCGTATTTCGGGACAGTCTATCACTACGTTCGAAACTCTGTAGTCGCCGATTATTAAAATACTCATCTTCATCTGTAAAATCATACGTTATCGAAATGTGTTGTGTAGTAGAAAAAGTTTGTGAATTGAATCTGACCTTTCGCCAGTTCTTGTCCTATCCTGCCCATACAATAAATCAATTACACAGGGTGCCTAGTTGATCCTGACTTTATAAATTTTGGAAATTCGAAAATTTCTGTCGCTACCCATCGCATTAAACATGTACGTTTCAAAGAGACTTCGGCAAAAGTTTAATTCTAAACTTTTCCCCGAACTGCCAAGATATTCCTGGACATCGTAATAGCCTATGTCAATAATTTACACCAGACCCGGTATAAGAAAAAAGTTAAAATGGTTTTTCCCCGGCGCTTACGAAACTTGCTCGCCGCGGACAGTCAATTACCATTCGGAATTAACTTCTTTGAAGATAGTCAATCGCTTGATTTTAATATTCCGCGACGGTTTTCATTTTATGACGCTTCTAGCGGGTCTTTGTGGTACATTTTATTATTTTGGCAGACTCCCAGAAAGCTTTAGTTTATGGTAGGCATGTTTAGATATTTCTGAAGGTGCAACGGGCCGAAAACGAAAGCTATGAATTCATAGCGGAGCTTCCAAGCAAATCTTAGAGACGTGAGATACATTTTTAGGATTTAGAAAAATTCTAATAATGTATCTCACGTCTCTAAGAAAGGTATGGTACTTTATATAAATACAGTTTTCTAAGGTACTTACCTATATGTACTTGTTCTACTTGTTGTGTCTCTTCCTTCACCTTCAAGGACTATTTTTTAAATTATATTTACGTTATATTAATTATTCAGGCGTCTTTAATTGTACAGGAATCCTTTATGAATGTTTGTTTACCCTACTAATCCAATAAGGACCTTAATTTTTAACCTTTACATTTTATTTAAAACAATTTTGAAATCCATGCCATATAATATGACTACGAGTAGCTATAATAAATAGAATACGCCCATATTACGACCTCTTAATTCCAGTCAGTTTAGAAATGGGCATTGACAAAGAGCTGATATCACTTTTTTTTTAATAAACATAGATGATGCAGGGATTATATCAGTCTGTATGATTCCACAACCATAGCGCATAACTTAGTGTACCAGCAGAAATACGAAGTTAGTCGATGCCCAATAAAAAGCGTCGATGGCCGAGTGGTTAAGGTCGTTGCTTGTCATGCAAGAGGTCGCCTGTTCAAACCCCGCCAGGTACCAATCTGTTTTTCAAATTTGAAATTCATATGTACCATTATTTGACGCTTTAACGGTGAAGAAAAACATCGTGAGGAAACCAGCACACCTGAGAGATTTTTTAACGGTGTGTAAAGCCATGTCAGAGGCCTACGGGCGGTTAAACTCTGACACCAGGTAGTTCATCAACCATACGAAGAAGAAAATGCCCAATCTTAAACTGACTGGAATTAAGAGGTCGTCATGCGCTCCCAGTATTCATTGAAACTCAATACATTCGAATCCGGGATCTTACTGCATGCCTGCGGTAACGACCATTGAACCATCAGCTAAGTAATTCTGGTTTCGTATATAAACTTCCAGCAAACTGCACCAGATGTTGTATCTTATCCCATTTCAGTGCTGGATGTAACTTTGGGCCGTGAACACACTCTGTGGGCGCAGTTGGCTGGTTCACGAGGTACACAGTAATGCTGGGATTGTAGCTTCGGCAAAAGTTATAGATACGAGCTTCCGGTCGTTGCGCAGTTGGCGAGAATGCAATAGGTTCCTAGTTGAAGAAATAAGATACTGCTGGGTAATAAGTTGGTAGAGTTAGCTTCTAGAGTTGTACGTGTCTTTGAATATAGGTTTTAGGATGTACTTGCCTCCAAAAACCGAATTTAGTACTAAGCAAAATAAATAGCGCTCGCTAGGAAGGATGCGTGTGATTGATTATTGTTATTTTTTTTTTATAAAAAGCGTACAATTTCGTACAAATTTCGAATATTTTTTTGATATAAGAATGAACTTCGTACAACGTCATGTCAAGTATGACATCATATCGAGGAAACATTGCTCTCGTATGGTACTAAAAACATTAGGATGAAAACTTATCTTAATACAATATTATCCTATATTATCTCGATCCATTTAGCGATTCAACTTACCAAAGATATAGTTGTAATTAATTTAATTTTGAATGTTCATAACTTCTTATTTAACATTTTACTATTTATTTATTTGGATGATTAACAGATTACATGTAGGATATAGATATAGCAGTATATAATCTTATTCTAATTAATAAGTTTATTCATAATTACGTCTTAGTATTACAACTACTGCACTATTTAATGATTTAAATTGATTCAAAACTGGATGATAGTAAATTTATCGAAAAGGCAACAAAGTTGGAATTGTACCCAATGAACATCGAATATTCCGTGAAATGTGTTTGTCCGTCACTGAGCTATTGATATTGATGCCCTTTTCGCCTTTCATTTCAGGCAGTGTCGGATTTAGGGGAATGGCAAATACAAGTCCCATAATATTGGTAAAGTTAATGAAGTCAATTTTCTTTAACATTTTTATTAAATAACTTTTAAATCCTTACTAATATTATAATTGCCAAAGTAACTCTGTCTGTCTATTTGTCTGTCTGTCTGTTACGCTTTGACGCACAGAGTACTGAAACGATTCAAATAAAATTTGGTGCAGATATAGTCCAGAGCTTGAGAAAGGACATGAGCTACTTATTAACCGACTGCGCAGAAGAAGTAATGTTTTACCCGTTAAACATATCTACGCGGACGAAGGCGCGGGCGGAAAGCTAGTTCTTCATTACGTTTATTTGAGGCACGGTGAAGGAAAACATCGTGAGGAAACCTGCGAAGAAATTCTGAGGTTGAGTGAAGTCGCCCAACCTGCACCAGTATGGATGACTAAGGCCTTATCGGCCTAGTTTAGGGAAGAGTCTTTTGATGGGCACGTACCGACTACGGACGCACCTGTACACTGGTTTAATAAGTACTCACACTACTAAATATTAGTTTTGGGTCTACACGCGATATTAGGAGTAGCAATTAATACTAGCCAATTCGATCGCGACCATGACTAGTGAAACCCAGTAGAAACGTCGTGCAGTAAGTAGCTATGTATTTGCTACTCCTAATACCGCGTGTAGACCCACGAAGACTAATATTTAGTGCAATGGAACGCGAAAGTCTAAAATTACTCACTCAACGTTTGAATCTACCATTGACTGAAAAAGAAGAAATGTGAGTAACATGTCGGCCATCGGCACATGCTAAGGCAAATCCTATTAAATATATTTTTTTGTAACAGGCTAACGAGATGACCTCACTCCGCCTGATGGTGAGCAGTAATGAGATCCAAATATGAGGTCGACAGGCACAATAGACCATATTCAGCCTGTCGCACTCACCCTGACGAGAAAGGGGGACGTGAAAGAGGAGACCATTGCTGCGGCAACAACAAGACAAGGCGCCGAATATATGAAATGAATGAATAGTATGTGTGACCAATAAATAAGTATGCTTAAAAACTACACATATTTTCCAACAAAACGTTGGGTAGTAAGAAGTTATGTATGTGTCGCAGTCATCTGGTTAAATCAGCGATTTGATTGAATCACTAGCGCGTTCATTGAATGACGACGTTCAATTGAATGACTAAAGGACAACTAGTGAAGTTGTTGAATGTAACGTTCAACATCTTGACTGAACGTCAGTTAGCGTAGTCGTTGAATGGGATATAGCGGACTTTGTAATGTTTGATTAGGGTGACCATAAGTTCGCAACTTAAAAGATAACTAACTTAAGATTTAAAAAATGCGGACATAACATAACACACCTTAATATAAATTTTAACAATTTTAAGTCTTAAGATACTTCTTAATGTGTGCTTCTAACGTAAGGCTAATAAATTAGAGTGGTCCCCCGACGTGACAAAATTTAATCAAAAAATTCATACGTACGGTCAACAGCAGGCCAAGATAACCATTTGCAGTTCCAAATTAGCGGTTATGCCTCGCTTTAGTTGGTACATACATACGTACTAGTGTAAAAAGTTATTTTGTGCTTTTTATAGGGTTTACCTTTTGTCATAATAATTGCGTACTTTTTTTGGGTCGGGGATTTTTAAATATTAAAAAAACTTCTTTAGCTATATCCATTATTATATCGTACCAAAGTACGAAAAGATAAAGAAAAGATATCAAAATATCCAGTTATAATCCATAGATGTCCTGGCTTCCTTAGAAATCATGGACACCCTAGCTTTTCGAACATTATTTATAACCTCCAATATTCTTTCGGTAGTCCAAGATTTTCTTTGGGATCCTGAAAAGGTAATTGTTTTCCCGGCAACAAGAACACTTAGTCACATTAGCCCTAATTCTCACAAATACACTAAACAATATTAATCAACTAATCTTTATTTTGTTCTTCGTATTCAGCCAGTTTTGCCAGAAATTTTTCTTTTAAAGTAGCCGGCGACAGCGTGTTAATCGGAACATCCATGCTGTCTCAATTTTTTTTACGAATAAGTCACTTTAAATCTCCATTTCACTCAAAAAATATCAACACAGTTCTATTCGATTAGATCTGTACCAGCTGTTTGACGCCATCTTTGTTTTGATGAGCAGTAACGCCGCGGTGGAAAAAATATGAACTAAATTACAATCACCTGACTGATTTTACGTCCGCTATGTTCAAAGGGCTATGTTTCAATCCGCTAACTTGTTGGACGTTGAGTGAGGATTGTTCATTCAACGTTCGACCTAGTCATTCAATTGAACGTCGTCATTTAATAAACTCGCTAGTGATCCAATCAAATCGCTGATTCAACCAGATGACTGCGACATATATAACGCATAATATATATTTTTAGATGTAATGGAATACAGAAATCTTAAATCAAATATTTTCTCTTTTTTCTTTACATGTTAAATGTAATTCGTAAAAAAATATATCCCTTAATCTGCCCCTGGTTAGTTGCATCACCGGTAGCGCCACCAACGATGTTTTATGTGTATTTCTATTGCAATGGTCATAAACTAGAATTGCATCGATGCGATCGACAGCGGGGGGTGATTGCGACTGCCCGATCTTGTTTGGCATCTAATAAATAAATTGGATCCTTGTCGGAGCGCTTTTAACTTGTTTAGTTAAAGGCTAAGCTAAGACTTGAAGGTTTTTTTAAATAATCGTTTAAGTGGTCAAGCGTAAGCGTGGCACGAGATTGATGAATCAAAATTAAAAGTTTAAAAATAGAAACGTAAAAAAGATTTTTTTTTTCATTTCATACATGTAGACATATAGTTTTTTCAAATAAAATATTTAAGAATTCTTTATTTGATAATTATAATTGAAGACGTTATAAAGTTGCTCATGTATGTTACTAATAATCAGGTCTTACATACATACATAAAATCACGCCTTTTTTCCAGAGGGGTAAGCAGAGATCACTTCCAGCGATCTACTTTTCACGTCTGTGGGAAACTTGACGTGACGGGTTGTGGACCACGTCGCCGCCATTCTCTATATGTGCATTGTTTTAACAAGGTCATTGCGTTCCCACGAGTAGCAAGGATTTATGACGCCTTTACTTCCGCACTTCCTGCCATGTGCTACGGTCCTGGCACACCACTTTCACTTCATCCACATTACATAGGTCTTATGTTTTAATAAATTAATTGTCGTAGGAAGATTCCACCTCTCGAATAAGAAAAAAGATTAAAAGCTAAATATAATGTCAAATTCCCAATCGAGTCACATTACCTTCCTGTATTACCATTTTTAACATACTTCTCTCTTCTCGACAGCCATTAAAAACCCGAACGATTCACGTAGAAAAAAATCAATTTATGTTTTTAATCCCGGGTTCAATTGGGATGAACCGTAAAAATCTCATAAGCCGGAGAATGTGGGATTGATGGAATTTTATAATTACGCAGGTTAAAGGACACACGATACGCACGAACTTTATATGGTTCCGTATACACCGTGAAATTTGAGTGGTTGTTTTCCCGCAGCCAATGATTCTACCTTAGTAGCACAATAGATTTGTGCAGTTATTTTTTATTAAAATCAATAAATGCCGGTTTTACGAAAGGTATAACCGAAACTTTAAAGTACGTTCGAACCACTTTATTACTTAGGGCGTAGAGCTTCTTTAGCTTTAAGCATCGATTTCATGCGGCAAGTAGTACCTGAATACGTCACATCTTAAAAAACAACGATAGCTTTTCTCGTTTTCGAGTAGAAAAATATTATGATGAAAATTCGAAAAAAAAAATTTTTTTTTCGATGAATAAGTTGCATGATTCGATAGTATTACTAAAGGCAAATCGTTCTGTCACGTTATAACAACCACTCAAATTTCACGGTGTACATTTTTTTTTGTATAAAAAACTCTCAGGGTGACCTCTCTCAATCTGATAGCAAGTGCTTGTGAGGTCCACATATGAGGTCCGCAACGACTTTTGTGCTTGGAATTCAGGGGTGAGAGCCATCCGCTCCCCCGCAAGTCCGGTGATGATGAGGCCGAATCAGCCGTCATCGTATGTAAGTTAGGAAAAAAAAAGAAGAAAACTGGCTATTTATTATGCAAAGCGTTTGTGGTATGTTCATTGTAAGGTACAATTCGGGCTTACATTTCATATCCTTGATTAATATTAAAGTGAATCCGGCCTGTCCGTCTGTCTTTCTCATTTTCACGTTCTGATTTATATGAAACTCGGTACCACGAGATATTAGAGACTGAGAAACGGCATATGCTACTTTTCGGTCACGTTGCTGTAAGAAAATAATTATTTACGCGATAATAGACATTATGCGGACGAGGTAGCGGTTGTATACCTAGTACATACACAAAAATCAGACAAAAAAAAATACATTAATATGATACTAGCGACCCGCCCTCGCTTCGCTTCGGGTATACCTCTATCTCTTTATAATATATAGCTGTGCCCGCGACTTCGTTCGCGTGGACTACAGGATTTTGATTTTGAAATTATGAAAAAGTAGCGGTATGAAATTTTCAGGGTATACTATCCATGAATGTGAGTAGTTTTTAAAATAAGTTCTAGAAAAAAAACACAAGTACTTTTTTTTCACTAGAGGCTTTGAAAGTTGGTAGACACAATTCGATTCGTAAAACTTTTGTGAAGAATTATTTTTTTATTCCAATATGATAGGATTATGACTCAAATTGCTATAGTAATTATAAAGACCCACTACTGAACTACATGTAGAAAAAAAATCATGCAAGCAGGTCCAGTAGCTAAGCTACGTGAAGACTTTTATACTGAATTCCGGCTTCTTACAAAAATTTCACAAAAATCTCAATAACTTTGGAACTATTGAAAATCGCTGAACATACATGGGGGTTATATCGATAGGTATTGAAGTCCCCCATCGATTGACTTACAATGATTCACCCCCCTTGTTACACTCTGTATATAAAGTATGTATTTATAAATATCTGTGTATGTTTTTTCAGTCTCTGACGTCCATAGTAGGTACAAGTTCTGCTTAGTTTGGGGTCAGATAACCCTGTGTGGAAATGTCCCAGAAATATATAACACGCCACTCCGCTACCAAATATCTGGGACACATAACTAAAGCTTATCAATTCTGACTATAAACGGTTATTTTATCATGGATCTCACCAATTACACGTAATACCGATATTACTCCACATTTGGACACAAAAGGTTTATCGCGATAGTGTACTGTGATCCCGCTGACAGCTAAAATTGGTCCGAACCATTCGACACCTTTCATACTCATACATACATACAACCAGTTATGTGGGCTTATGTAAGAGAAGCGTGTATTTGTTATTGCGACAGAAACACAGCTACTGACAGTCGATAAAACGGAACTTGTTGCTTTACTCTTGTACTAAACTAGCGACCCGTACTGGCTTTGCTTTAAATGTATGCATGTTTAATATACACCGTGAAATTTTAGTGGTTGTTTTCCCGCAGTAAAATGATTCTATCTTAGTAGTACAATAGATTTGTGCAGTTCTTTTTTGTTAAAATCAATAAATGCCGGTTTTACGAAAGGTTTAACCGAAACTCGAAAGCACGTTCGAACCGCTTTATGACTTAGGGTGTCGAGCTTCTTCAGCTTTAAGCATCGATTTCATGCGGCAAGCAGTACCTGATTACGTCACATCTTATAAAAGAACGATAGCTTCTCTCGTTTTCGAGTTGGAAAATTATTATTTTGAAAATTTGAAAAAAAAATTTTTTTTCGAGGAATAATTTGCATGATTCGATAGTATTACTAAAGGCAAATCGTTCTGCCACGGGAAAACAACCACTCAAATTTCACGGTCGTTGCTTGCCATGCGAGAGGTCGCCAGTTCGGTGAAGGAAAACATCGTAAGGAAACCTGCACACCTACGAAGAAATTCTAAGGTTGTGTAGTCGATCAACCCGCACTTGGCCAGCGTGGTTGACTAAGGCCTTGCCGCACTAGTTTAGGGTAGGCCCGTCACCCAGCAGTTGGGATGGCGTATATGGGCTGATGGTGATGATGACGAATGTTAAACATTTCAACTTTTCTCATTAATCACTCTAAGTATTTTAAAAAAGGTGCATTTTAATCCGTTTCGTAGTTTTATTTGAATGGCTCGGTGCAACAGTGTTCAATGACCTAGGTTCATTACCTACGGTTTCAAGAGTCGTGGATTCGATTCCCACCCGGACTAATATTTTTGTGACGAACGTCGTTGTTTGTTCCGTGTCTGGGTGAATTATTAAATATATTAAAGTAATATTAAAGTATAATTTGTGTAGGTACCACTGTAGTTTCTGAGCAATCCCAGGTGCTTAAGCGACTCAACTCGTGATATTCATTGATTTTGTTTATACAGGCATTTCTTTGCAGACGCATTATCTAAGCGTCTACTTGTTATTGTGTGTGATAGAAGCACAGACACACAACTGACAATCGATAAAACACAACGTGTAGTCTACATATGTTCCCCTGCGTTTGACTTTTACTAGAAAACAAAGTAGGTTTATTTAAATTTGACATAAAATGTCTTTTTTTTTACAATAGGCTAAAAGGATGACCTCACTCCATCTGATGGTAAGCGGTAGTGAGATCGACATAGGTCGACAGGCAAAATAGATCATATGGAGCATGTCGCACTCACCCTGAAGGCCTGCTTAAATGCCATTTCACGCCCCGCTTGAGCCCGGGATCACAGGAGGGAGGATTTTCGTGTCCTATTATACTAAATATTAGTTTTTATGTATCAGACAAATGTGGGTTGCTGTACAAATGACATTAGTGCTTGTTTGGGGGTGGACTTAGAAATTCACAACCGCTGTGGCAGAGGAAGACGGGCGGCGCCAGTTCGATCGCGACCATCATTGGTGAAACCCTGTTGAAACGTCGGGCAGTAAATAGCTATGTATTTGCTACTCCTGTAGCGCTACCATGAGCTTAAAAGTTACAGACTCGATATCGCCTACGTAAATATGTCTATGAAAAACTTGTAGAGTGCCCCTGGTGGTTACGCTACGAACTAAAATCGGTCGTATGAAAAAAAACAACTCGACAGGTTTTTACGTACGTAAGTTTTCGATAGCCAACTCATGGTACCGCTACAGATATCGCGTGTTGACCCATAAAGACTAATATTTTGTGTGTCATAATCACTGAATCGCGAATAATACAACATGACGTCTACAAGTTTTGTTTTTGTTTTTCAGCGAAATCAGGCTTTGTTCCTTTTGTCTGCGGTGTTTGAGCGAAATCAGACGAGTCTGCCTTTGATATATAGCTATCCTTGGAAAAAATATGTCACGCTTTGATACTTTATCCTCAAACCTTTTTGCGAGATAGTGGAGGCTTTAAGGCACCAGAACGAACGTAATGTAACGATGAAACGAACCTATAACTCTCTTTTAAGAAAAATTGTACTTATCAACGTTGCAACGAAATCTTTGTATTAAGAAGATAAAACTCTGTATATGATTAATTAATTTTCGATCAATTGCTTAAAATTAAATATATATACATACATACATTCACGCCTTTTTCCCAGAGGCACAGGTAGATATCACTTCCTGCCATGTGCTACGGTCCTGGTACACCACTTCCGCTTCTTCCACATCCATCAGCCTATTTATGCATATTTTAGATTAAGCTGTTAACTACGTAGTTAGGTAATTAATTAAATAAACCATGATTAATACCAATGTTCTTCTCTACTTAAGGCAGTATTTTTTAATATACCAGCGCAAAAAAGCCCAGCAATTTCTACGTCTTACTTTAAATCAGCTTAACTTTATTTATGAACCCAATGACCTGAAATAAATATTTAAAAGTACAAGGGCTTTCACCAAAACATATTACTAAAAACCTAATCTAGATCGAATAAGCCGTCATTGAGATTAGCGAGTACAAAATCATATCCTCATATTTGGATCTCACTATCGCTTGCCATCAGGTGGAGTGAGGCTATCTTGTTTGCCTATTCAAAAAAAAAGCACAGACAAACAGACAACAAATCCAAAAATCATTGTTTAAGGTAAAAATACGTTGATAAAAATATCTTTTTATATTTTTTACCATATATCATCCATGTAAAGACAGCGATCTGTATTATATGTAGCACCTCATCATCGTGTTAGTTAGTATATAAGGATACTAGCGACCCGCCCTCGGTTTGGGATGTATTATACATAAAAACCTTCCTCCTGAATTCCTCTATCTATTAATAAAACCGCACCAAAATCTGTTAAGCATACATAGGCATATAGGGACAGAGAAAACAATTTTTATATGTTGTTTTTCATGCTATTAAATTAAATTTTCCAAATTTTAAATTTACTGAGAAAACAACTTTGTTTTTAATGTATCAACTTACTAAACATTTTTCATCAATCATTTTTCAAAAAGGTTTTCAATTCGTCTTAATTTGGCATTTTTATTATGTAAGATAGATATACCTACGTCTTGATCTCATACTCCTAATGTGTCTGTTATTTATCCCTATCTAACATCAGTAACCACTATGTAATTAGTGTTATCAGTCCGTTGGAGTGAAATGGTCGTCGGTTGTCGCATTAGATCAATTTGCGTAATAGATTTACTGGACTGATTTGCGGGAAACGGAAGGCCTTGACATCTTAGAACATGTTTAAGACTAAATTACTATATTGAGGAATTATTGCTGTATGTATTATAGTGTAAACTATATGCATATACCTTTAGTTGTACGTTCATATATGTAGATGGTATGTATGTGTGCATGTGTAAACTACAATAACTTTTGCAAACATACTCTTATCCACGGTAAAACATTTTCCAGAGATGCGAAATTGCGATGCAAAATGTTATGTAAGTGAAGAAAAATATTTAGGGTTAGGTTCAAAGACATTTATTCTCATTAAGACATAATGACATCACTTAGAGAACATAAATGCATAATAACAATAGCTTGTTTTCGCTGTCGAACCATTTAAGAAACATAAATATAAATCATAAGTAAGAACTTAAAAAAACACAAGCAAATAATTAAAACAAAATAAAAGTTACACACTAAGACATGAACCTGGTTTAAAATAACACCGTGATCCACTTATACATATTAAAATTATCCACTTATACATATAATCACACATTTAAATAGGTATTTTTCTTCTTCTTCTTCTTCTTACTCTTGTAAAACTCGTATATCTTAAAATCTCTCCCATCCCATTACAATACATTTCTAGTAGTAAGTAGTAGATATACCTTAGCACGAACTATCGCCGTAACCACAACTTTTAGCACGAAGCGTTAGTAATTTCAATATTTACTTGTCTTGAAAGTTTACCTAACACGAATCTAACCCTAATTTAAGATCAATCATTCAATCAGACCTTTCGGAACGTGATTCAAACATAAGTTCAAGTTGTAGCTATTTTAGCTTTGTGGTTACACCAATAAATGATTCGGGTACTTCAGGCAAGACAATGAATTAGTCATAGAGTCTCTAGTATTGTTTTTGATAACTTGAACACTATACATTTGAAATAAAAGAAACTTTTGAGCTTTTCGGCCGTCTTCATACAATTTATTTATGTAAGTATAGAAGGACTCTCAAGATGACCTCACTCTTCCTGATTGTAAGCGGGCGTGCGGTCCACAACAGACCCTATAGAGCCTGTCGACCTCACCCTGAAGGCCTGCTTAAATTTCGTTACTCACCCTGCGTGAAGAGCCCGGGATTACACGTATGTGAGAGGGAAAACATGAGCTGGAAGGGCGTTCAATGCCTTGAAAATTTACCCTCTCTATTTTATGAATGTAAGTTCAATCCGTGAAATTCTTTTCTATATTTATATCGAATCTTACAGAGTCTTTCATACAATTTTATAGTGGACCATAGATTGCGTAAAAGGTATTGAACGATCGAAATAGCTCTTTTCCATTCAGCTGTGGGTTCTGGAATTGATAGAGTTCTTGCGGTATCGTGTAAACTATTTACTCCAAGATGTAATGACGCAATTTGTTCTAACACCACACGAATAGAGAATGCAATACGTAACATCAAGTTATGATTTTTTGGGATATTTTATACTTTAAAAGCCTTACCTATAAATCAGTCAGTGTTTTGTACAACATACTGCGATGACTACAACATTATTTAATTTTTAGATTTTAAGCTTTGTGTTCCATTACACGAAATATTAGAGACATCGATAAAAGCTCTACTTATGCTGGTAGTAGGTAGATATTTCGTAGTATATCTAATACGGATACTACTAAATAAACTACATACTACTACTATACCTCTATATATGTAAATCAAATGTAATTTCTGTATAAATCTCAATACTTATGTAAACCGACTTTAGTTTGGAAATGGGTATTACATGCTATGGATTGGGATTGCTATGGATGGGTATTACATGCTATATCTTGAGTAAGAGTAAGGGAACAGAGAGTGCACTTGTACACTGATCTCCATTGAGATCGGCCATCATGGCCAATATCGGTCGGCGCCTTATTCATTTGAGTTGGTTGGCTGATGGCTGCCGTCACCTAGAATTAAGGTAAGGAGTATTCAGGCCACAGAAACTATATTCAACAATATTTAATTCCAGTGTTTAAGTACCCTTTCGTTTAGGTGGGTCCGTTCTTAGCCGGATATTCAATTAATTGACATTTCTGGCATTATTACAGAGCTTCTCAAGATTCTAAAGTCCACTTGGATCTTAAATATTTAATACGAATTCAGAAAGAATCTAACCTTCCTGCCAGCCAGCCTTTTATCAAATGATGACATGGAGTTATTCAATAATTTCTGAGTCACTCAAACTTTTTTATGTTTTAACTAATATCCGCCCTCGCTATTCTTTGGATATATTATACACAAAAACCTTCTTGAATTTCTCTATCGATTTTAAAAAAAAAACATCAAAATCCGTTGCGTGGTTTAAAAGATTTAAGCATACATACATACAGACAGACGCTGGAAGCGACTGCTTTATACTATGTATGTCATGTAGTACATACAGGTACCGACTCGTAATAAGCACATTAAATTCACCAAACACCGATGTTCGTCACACAAATATTTGTCCCGAGTGGGAATCGAACCCACGACTCTTGGAACCGTAGGTAATGAACCTGAGTCACTAACCACTGTTCCACCGAGCCAGTCATCATAAAAAGCTTAATAAAATGAGGTCCTTCAAAATATTGAAGGACCTCATTTTATTAAGTGAATACACCTAGTAGGAGATACACAACATCCATAGTAAAACAATTGCATCAACTAAATTGTGACCCACAATGCGCAATTGAATTCCAAAAAGTTTTTTTTTTTTAAGTTATTCATTTATAATGTACTGAAGATGTTAAACACACAAAAAAATGCGTTAACACGACTACACTGTCTATTTCTAAAAGTTATACAAACCAACCAAATAGACATCGGATATTAAATAGCAGCGCAGCTGTTTTAAAATGCATTTGAAAAAATAACTTACGGCGGTTCACGGTTCAGTGAATTCAGTTGTACTTCCATCGTGTCAGAAAAATCAGTCTCAAAAGAGCGCGCGGCTGACGTTTCGATTTCCGCACCGCAATGAGGCATTGGCTGCTGTTTCCTAATTCCGAGACCTGTCTCCTAAAAGTTGGCGCAAACGGAAACTTGTAGGTAAGGCAGGTTCAGAGTTGACCGGTATGAAATAGTTGTGATAATTTGTGCAACTATAGAGAGAATAAATAAATACCGACCGACTGTACGGGTCGAGCTAAATAAAACCGTTCAAAATGTTTAAAATGTCAGTTCCCTCGCGACCACGATTGGTGTAACCCAGTCAAAACGTCGGGCAGTAAGTAGCTATGTAATTCGCTACTCCTAATATCGCGTGTACTGCGTGTAGACCCATAAAGACTAATTTTAGCGTTCAAAATTTTGTTTATTTGGTAGGTATCTTATCAAATATCCAAGTATTTTATTGTTGCTAAGTGTGTCTGTCGCTGCGAATCTGTCATCAGTATCTTAAGAACCGAGACAGCTTTAAACTAAGCAGATTTCTTTCCGTCCAGAAAAAAAATATACCATCAGAGAAAGGCAAAGGGATCTAGCCCGTACAGCCTAGTCTTAAGTAGTCAGAATATTGAATCTTATAGCAGCTACGTACGTATTTCTAAAATAAATAATGTGTTTTTTTTCAATTAAATTTTTGAAATCAAGAGCAAAGGACAAATATGGGAAACGCAATTGCCAAGCAGTTGGATGATAAAGTTTTTAAAAATATAATGTCAGAGAATGCACTTGGCTGTTTATTAACGTTTTTCATAAAGTTATCATGATTCACGACGCGTCGGAAGCGAAACGCTGCTAACTAAATAAACCCGAGATGGATGGACGGAAATTTAGTTTCTACGTGACCGAGAGCACAATGAGGAAAATATAATTATAAATTAGCATTTATTACACCCTGATCAATAGGAAGAAATCAGTGGAGGGTTTTTTAAAGAAAATTATAATAATCTAAGATTTTACGATTCTTTTTGAAACTAAATATTAGTAGTATACATAGCTGCTTACTGCCTTATGGTTGCGAGCGAACTCCTGATTGGTGTAACCCAGTCGAAACGTCGGGCAGTATGTAGCTATGTATTTGCTACTCCTATATAGCGTTTCGACCCATAAAGACTATTTAGTGTAACGGAACGCAAAAGTCTAAAATCTTTATGAATTTGTTTATATAATCCACAATTTGGTATATATTTCTTTTTAGAAATATCTTCGTTTATACTAAATAAAAAAAATAAGAACGCCGGCAAAAAAAATATTGTAGCCCATTTTTCCCCGGCGATCTCTACTTGAACAGAATGCTTTTCGCTAAATGTAACAAAATTACCGATTTGAATGCTGAAAACCATTTTAATTAAATGAACGTAGTTTGGCACAGCTCCTATTTAATGCATTGCAGTTACTGTATTTTACTACGTACGTACTGAAGTACTAAAATACTACAGTATTTTAGTACTTGAAGTACTCATGGGCTCATTTACCACAGATACAAAAAACATACCATATTGAATCAAAAACTGTATTTATAACTAGCTGTGCCCGCGACTCCGTTCGCGTACATTTCGATTTTTACAATTAGGTTTGTATGGGGGCCACGTCTTATCATAACTGGAGCTAGAATTTAAATAGCCTATCCTGTGTCCCAGATGTCTATGTGTTTTTATACCAAATTTCATCAAATTCGGATAATTGGTTTAAGAGTTATGGAGGAACATACATACATACACACATACAGAAAAAAATCTAAAAATCGTGAAATTAGTATCAGTATCATATATTGAGCCTATAAACACAATATCTCTGAAAACAAACTAACTTACTCCATGACAACCAACAAGGAAAACATCATCTACTTTATTAAAAACCATGGCTTCAGGTTTCATGTCGGCAACATTTTGACCCAACAGAGTTTATCGTGATTTCAGTTGGTTTGAAATGAATTTCATGGAACAGAACATTAAATAGTTTCCACCCATGATACACTTTAGAGTTTTACGTTCCATTATATTAAAAACTGATTATTAAGGGTGTGCACGCGATATAAAGAGTAGCGAATACAAAGCTACTTACTGCCCGACGTTTCGACTGGGTTACATCAATCATCGTCTGTAGTAATAATCGGTTTTTAATGTAATGAAACGTGAAACTAAAACGTGAACGTAAAATACTTTAGGATGATTTTTCTTTGTATTTCCATTCGCCACTAGTGTGAGTAAAAAAGCGTCGAGAGCCTAGTGGTTAAGGTTGTTGCTTGCCATGCGAGAGGTCGCCAGTTCAAACCCTGCCACGTACGATTTACGATTATTCGACGCTTTGGAATAATATTTTAGAATAGATATTTTATTTAGCACACACATAGAAACAAACCAAACATACAAAAAAGAAAATAATAACGAACCAAACATACAATTATGTACTAACTTATGTACTAAAAGGGCTCTCACTCAGCATTGTGTCGAAGTTCCCGTAGGGAAGCCCCGACGCTGATTTTCAGTGGTCACCTTATTTTAAAGAAGTAGAAGGAAAGCGCGCTTTAATGGGCGAGCATGCATGAAGAGGTTGATGGATGTGGATGAAGCGAGAGTGGTGTGCCAGGACCGTAGCACATGGCAGGTGATCTCTGCCTACCCCTCTGAGAAATCTGATTCTTTGTGTCTGATGTACGTATGTATCAGTCTCGCCCGTGACCACGAGCGCTTGAAGACCTCGAAACGTCGGATCTATAAAAAATATGTTTAGAATAACAATACACGCGAGTTTAATCCGTAAAATTAGTTTTATTTCAAACTAGTGGTCCCGGCGAATTTCATACCGCCAATACTGATTCTTTTTCTATATTTTCTCATTGAAACCTTCCCTGGACTACGACGAACATTTTAAAACCAAAATTACCTAAATCGGTCCGGGCGTTCTCGAGTTTTAGTCAGACTAACGAACAGCAATTCATTTTTATTTATAAGAGAAGATACTATATTATCATCTCATATAACTTAGTACTGTTGTAATTTCTGGGAGAATAATATTAAACCAGAATATCTGGCTCATAAACAATTTACGCCTAATTTACAAGTTTTGTTAAACGGTATGGAAGTTCAAAGCTCTCAAGCGATAGCCGTGAGAAGCCAGACCACTCGATTTACTAACAGACTCAATCGACCTATTTTCCTTTGGGTTAGAGGTATTAGCACAATTGCTGGGGCTTAACAACCTTCGCAGTTTCTATGGTCAAATACGTCTGTTGTGTCTGGATCAATTACGTATTTGACGTCGTATTTTTTCTTTGTGAAAATGCTTTTGTAATGATTTTGAATTAAGTTTATACTTCCCTTGGTTAAGTTATTATGTGGATTTTATTAATGGTGTGCAATCATTTATCTGATTATTGAATACATACAATTATTGAGACAGTTTTGGATCTGGTTGATAGACCTTGATCTGGATCTCGTCCCTTTCATGTTGATGATTCATCAACATGAAGAGTCGCAAGGCTCATCAATGACGACCTTGAATAATAATGTTTAACTCCTTATATTAAGCGATTTTTCAAAAGTTTCAAACTTGGAGTTTTTGCACTAATACAGGATATTTGTATCTTTCTACTATAATCAAATTAAACGAGGTAAAATCATCATCATCAGCCCATATCTATTCGACCAACCTTAGAATTTCTTCGATGGTGTGCAGGTTTCCCTACGATGGTTTCTTCACCGTCAAAAGCATCGAATAGTCGTACACATGAATTTCAAATTTGAAAACACAGTGGCGGGGTTTGAACTGGCGACCTCTCGCATGGCAAGCAACGACCTTAACCACTCGAGGTAAAATACAAATAACTAATGTAATCATTTTGTTTCCAGGTCTACCGAACGAGTTATCAGTCTACTGGCACCAGTACCCCTACAGCCTTGGCATAGTCTTCTGCAAACTTAGGGCTCTAATATCTGAAGCGTGAGTATTTTATATGATTACTAGTGACCCGCCCTCGCTTCGTTTCGGGTAAATTTTACATACAAACCTTCCTTAAGAATCACTCTATCTATTTAAAAAGAGCACATCAAAATCCGTTGCGTAGGTTTAAAGATCTAAGCAAACATACGGACATACAGCGAAAGCGACTTTGTTTTATACTATGTATTGATGTTAAAAATAATTAAGTTGAATGTCTTGCCCGGGACCACGAGGGCTGTAAAGAGCTCGAAACGTCGATTCTAAATAATATGTTTACAATAAATACACGCGAGTTTAATCCGTAAATATAGTTTTATTTGAAATGTGTACTGTTCGCGAAAATAATAGACAATACTATAAGTTGACTTATTGGTGCAATTGTAAGTGCCTCTGATTTTTAAGCTAGGATTCCTCGTTTCAATCTCTAGCTGAAAAAACATAGTATTTTTTAATAATTAAATTAATATTTAGTCTACAAACTTTACTTTTTCATAGTAAAACGATAACTATTTAAAAATCAAAATTGAGCCAAAAGTCAAATAATCGAGAATAAACATATTTTTTTATGAAGTCCGTAACAATCTGACAATGATTTCTAAATTTTAAATAATTATTCTCCACTTTAAAAAACCACTCCACTTTAAAATTAGACAAATTAGGAAGCTCCATTTCGAGTTCGTAAAAAAAAACCTTCAGCAAAAGGTCACACACATACATACATACATAAAATCACGCCTTTTTCCCAGAGGGGTAGGCAGAGATCACTTCCAGCGATCCACTTTTCACCTCTGTGGGAAACGTGACGTGACGAGTTGTGAACCACGTCGCCGCACACACACACACACATTTAAACCCTCTTATCACGAAATGTCAGAAAATGCAAGTGTTAGGAGTTTAAAATTTGACACGGGTTTCTTTTTAGGGCGTAGGTACCTAGAACCTACGGAGGCGCGATTTTGCGCAAACCCGTAAAGCAAAATGCAGAGGCAAACTAAATTTTCACTCTAACGAAGTTCTGGAGCTTTTTGTAAGCTCGCGTTTTATACTAAAATATCTTGTTACTACATTCCACAAATGTTTGATTAGTAAACAAAACATAAACAATACCACCTACGTTGTAGGTCCTAAACAAATGTTTGAATGAAAATACGAATATGTACTTAGCCAGTGCTCTACATAACAATTAAACTTTAACTTTATCACTCTGTGTTTTTTTTTTGTATATATAACCTACCGCTTTGTTTGTTTCCAAATATTAATAGCCTTTACAAAATCCATTAAATTTTTAAACTTTGACCATTTTCACTCCACCTCTACTCTACGTATAGGTATTAATATTGCGTAGTATATTGATATAACCTGACTAGTGACCTGCCCTAGCTTCCCTTCGGATATATTATACAAAAAAATCTTTCTCTTGAATCCCCCTATCTATTAAAGAAAAATATCAAAATCCGTTGCGTAGTTCTAAAGATTTAAGCATACGTGGAAAGCGAATTTGCTTTATACTCTATAGTGATCACTTTGCTAACCAAATACAAATGCTAATCAAATACAGTTTAACAATGTTGAACATTGTTAAACTGTATTTGACCCGATCGTGAGCTAATGAATTTTACTTGAATAAAACACTTGTTAATATGATGCTGCACACAAAATATGCGTAAACCAATATAAATATTAAACAACATCACATACATTAAAATTAGTTCGCTCGCGACCACGATTGGTGTAACCCAGTCGAAACGTCGGGCAGTAAGTAGCTATGTAATTTGCTACTCCTAATATCGCGTGAACACCGAGCAAGTCGAACTAAATAATGAGTACAATGTACATTTAATACAAGCATACTTAGTGTGGGATAGCAATGACCTTGTTAAAACAATGCACAAGGCAGAATGGCGGCGACGTGGTCCACAACCCGTCACGTCACGTTTCCCACAGAGGTGAAAAGTGGATCGCTGGAAGTGATCTCTGCCTACCCCTCTGGGAAAAGGCGTGATTGTATGCATGTATGTAAACTTAATGCTTAAGCTTTATTCTAAGTAAATACCTTACCTACCCACAATAATCGTACACAGATTATCCATAATTGTACCCTTGTAACGTTCAGCCACGGTCGGGCGTTTCAATGCATAACATAAATCGTCTTACCTAAATTACATCCAGTTGTGTAGAAAGCTCGGATTCGTTGTTCACGCTTCATAGATGTATTCCTCACACGCAGAAAAATATTACCTGTTGCTTCGGAACGAGGGCATATATTTTTAAAAACGGAATAAGTTCAATGAGGGTGTTCGCGTATAAGATATCCACTAGATGGCAAGTAGGTCTAACTGCTTCGTGATTGGTGGATATTGACATGTCTGTCAATGTCACGTCAAAAATAACCAATCATGCTGCAGTTGGACCTCACGCCTACGTATTGCCATCTAGTGAAGTTCTTATACGCGAAAACCCTCATTGCTCCAACTGGAAATTCGGAGACCCATCCTTCCGGGAATCGCGCCCAGACTTACGGACCATTACAACAACTAACAGTTATTGGCATTACCTACGTACAGTATTTAAATATCTCGCATTCCAGCCTACATTAACACTTGTTAGAAACTAGCTTTCCGCCCGCGACTTCGTCCGTGTAGAGACGTTTAACGGGTAAAACATTACTTCTTTATAGCGCAGTTGGTTAAAAAGTAAAGGCTCTAACTATATCTGTACCAAATTTCATTTAAATCGGTACAGTACTCTATGCGTGAAAGCGTAACAGATAGACAGAGTTACTTTCGGATTTATAATATTAGTAAGGATAAAAGCTTAATTTTTTTGTTCTAAATACGTATTTCAAACACTATATATAAAAATGCTGTCTCAATTAGTGTCTTACAAATCAAGTGTAAGATGACCTCTATTGATCACAGAATAACAATGTAATGAAAAAAATCAGTTTCAGAATTTGATTTTATCTGTGATGTTTAAGATTAATCAATTAATATTTTTAAACAAAAACTTTCTATAAAGAGATGAGATAAAAAACTTGGTACAAATGACCGTCTAATTAAATACCTAAATGATAACTAATTAGCACAAATGGTAATTCTCTTTATTGTGATCGGATTGAATGAAAGCTCGCAGAATAGAGCCAGGGTGGCCATGCGACTGGATAAAGCCGGACACAGATTGGGCAATTGCTCATAAAGGTAAGTATATAGAGCAGTGTTTTTTAACCTATGGGTCGAGAAGCTTCTTTGTGGGGGTAGTCAGTTCGATGTTTGTCGTGAATTCGAATTGAGTCGCATGAAAGCGTCGTAAGAAATGAATATTTGTTACTTCATCATTTACAAGTACATTTATTCATTTATTCATATATACAAGATAAAAAAGTCAGGTCGATCAGGTGTTCGCGAAAAACTTTTTCATACCAGTACCAGTATGTTAATTATTAAACATAATTGTAATGTAGATTTTATTGTACATATAAGTAGTCAGTATGAGTAACGTTGTATAACTTAAAATATGCATGTGGTGTATGTAAAGACATGTAATATTTGCTTGAATCATTGTAATATAATGAATATTTTAGGGTATACCTAATAGAAAGAAAGAATAAATAAATACCAGGGGGTCGCATCATAAAAAACTGAAAATCGTATGGGTCTTGCACTACAGCATTAAACTTGTATCAGAAAAATTTAACAAATGTTATCTCGAATAGTCATTATTCTGAACAGGTACTACTTTTGGGCCCTGGACTGTTCAAGTTTGCCTTATTTTTATTAATAGTAAACGAAGTATAAGGTTTTTTTCTTTTCCTTTTTAGGGTTCCGTAGCCAAAATGGCAAAAACGGAACCCTTATAGTTTCGTCATGTCCGTCTGTCCGTCTGTCCGTCTGTCCGTCTGTCACAGCCGATTTACTCGGAAACTATAAGTACTACAGTGATGAAATTTGATGGGAATATGTGTTGTATGAACCGCTACAAAAATATGACACTAAATAGTAAAAAAGAATTGGGGTGGGGCCCCCATACATGTAACTGAGGGATGAAATTTTTTTTCGATGTACATACCCGTGTGGGGTATCAATGGAAAGGTCTTTTAAAATGATATAAAGTTTTCTAAAAAACATTTTTTCTTAAAGTGAACGGTTTTTGAGATATCAGCTCTCAAAGTCGTAAAAAGTATGTCCCCCCCCTCTATTTTTATAACTACGGGGTATAAAATTCTAAAAAAATAGAGGTGATGCATGCTAATTAACTCTTTCAACGATTTTTGGTTTGATCAAAGTATCTCTTATAGTTTTTGAGATAGGTTGATTTTTATTATATTTGCTGCTACGGAACCCTTTGTGCGCGAGCCCGACTCGCACTTGGCCGGTTTTTCTACTGTGATAAACTTAAACTAGCTAATAGAGAATCACTAATCAATTACTTATTTATTTACTGTATCGATAATTTGTTAAAATAAATAAAGAAATAAATTTACTCTACCGACGATACAAAATTGCGTGTAAATACCTATAAAAATTAAGAATTTAGGACTTTTTGAAAAATTAAAAAACAAATGTCCGGCAAAACCTTCTGATCTGTCCGGCTAATACGTTTGGCGACGTGGCAACCCTAAGCCCAGCGATAATGATTAGTCGCTGAATGTGTAGTTACGAGCGGCGATTAATTTAAATCCGTCGATCGTTCGCTATTAACGCCTTAATCATCGGAAACCACAATTCATGACGTCACGATATGTAAAATGTACGAGTAAAGCTTTACAAATCTAAATGAGTGTTGGTTGGTGTTTGACGGGATATTTAAACAAAGCGTCAATTATAATATAATCAATCATACTACCCATACTTTCATTTCATTCCATTGCATCTCTTATTCCATACTTGTATATTATGTTTGCTTGGGTATGTTACATACACACACATACACATAATCACGCCTTTTCTCCAGAGGGGTAGGCAGAGATCACTTCCAGGGTCACTTTTCACCTCAGTGGGAAACGTGACGTGACGGGTTGTGGACCACGTCGCCGCCATTCTGCCTTGTGCATTGTTTTAACAAAGTCATTGCGTTCCCACGAGTAGCAAGGATATATGACGGGGGAAGGAAAAGGGGAGGAAGGATACTATCGCCTCGGATGATTTGGACTGAGTCGATAGTAGCTCGAGGAGCCGGGGTCGCTTACCCGTATACCGTTCACCAACCACCGGACAGATAGTTGTGACTGGTATCCCCTGACTTTCAAATAATAGAACATTCAAAAACGAAAAAACAAACTCCAAATAGTAAAGTAAACTCTGACGTGATTAGTATACTCGTGTCGTTGTGTGGACACTTTTAAATGTTTTTTTTCTATTAAAATGGTGTAGATTTTATTAAAATCTCGAAAAACGCTATTAATTTAAAATGAATTGTTGAAAACCGACATGAAATCAGAAGCCCCTGTTCCGAAAGTTTTATCAGCTCTTACGCTTCCACGACAGTTTATAGAAGTTAAGCCCGATATCATTGTTCTACCAGATGTATCCAAACTTCTAATCTCCCAGAATACTGTGAACGAATGGAAGTTGTAGTAACATATATTTGAAACTTTGAGAAGGAACAAAGTTGTATGGGTACCTAACTATTAGGTTTGGTAGGATTAATCTAAGCTTAATCTTACATGAGGCAAAACATTGTTAACAGATTAAAGTTTATTTATCTATATATTGAGTAAAAGTGTCAAAAGGGAGAAGCTAAATAAATAGTCTTCTTGAAAAAGTCGCGTATATTGAATTTTTTAGTCCATGTGCACAAAATTAGATATGATTTCTATTGCGATGGAAGCAATCAGCCACGCTTGTGCCAAGATCATTCATCTCTACTTAACGACCATACCGCTACATCACACACACAACATAAGCAATAAAGTAAAGAGTATTGAATATTAACATGTAATGAGTGTATATTATACACACATAGATAAAAGGTAGAAGAACTGCTACCTTAAGTCTCTTAACGATTTGATGTTTCACAACAATTAAAGATATATAACTCCTTTTCGTGAGAAACGACGTAGACTTAGCTTTATACTTTAGGTCAGCATTTAATATTCTCTCTGTATTTGAATATTCACGGCTTATCTTCATGCGTACACGATTAAATTTAAATAAATTATTGTCAGATACATTATCTAACGTGATCGTTTATGTACGACATCTAATCATAATAAAATTCTTTAAAAGAGTTTATAGGAGATAAACCCATAACCATGACCATCCTTACTATAATATTATAAATCCGAAAGTAACTCTGTCTGTCTGTCTGTTACGCTTTCACGCATAGAGTACTGGACCGATTTAAATTAAATTTGGTACAGATATAGTCCAGAGCCTAGAAAAGGTCATAAGTTACTTTTTAACCGACTGCGCTATAAGGAAGTAATGTTTTACCCGTTAAATGTCTCTACGCGGACGAAGTTGCGGGCGGAAAGCTAGTGTTTAATAAAAGCCTCATATAATGCTCGAAAGAATTTGACTGGATCGACAAGTTATTGCGTTTATCTCTTTAATAAATAACGTACTGTAATCATGATACAGCAATCGGAATGTTTTAAAAGTATCACTTACATACTTCATATCTATAATTGTCCTAATTTTACGACGTTATATCATAAAGTAGTTCCTAATCCAAATGAGGTAACCAATAACTCAATTATCGATTATTGAGTTACACGTGTTAACGTGAAAGGGGAACCTGAAAATATACTTCAGACACGTACCAAGCACAAGTACTTACGTTCTTATTCGAGAGTATCGAATTCTTGTTAATTACGGAAGGTAAGGTAAATGGCTGTATTTTCTATACATTCTATTATTAAATTAATTATTACATCAAGGAAAATGTACCTACTTAACTTGAGATGTTTCGTTTTTGTAACCATCTTCTTGATCCTTCTTATACCAAGTTTTCTCAAATAAAATATGATTTTTTGTTATTCTAGACTTAAACACTGAATATTAAGGTCAACAATTTATTATCAGTTGACGGGCTCAATAGATGGATGTGATATTGGGAGATTTTTAATCACTTTAAAGCTATCATGGTTTCGGACAGTCAATATAAAAAAAAGACGTGTGGCACTCGGGGACTGCCGCGGTATAGCTATTGCATACTTTGCATAGCATCGTCCGATTTCGGAGCAGCTCGTCTCGATTCGTGCGAGTTTCGTAGAGTCGTACAATACGTCTAACCGCACGCACACAAACACCGTGCCGAAGTCTACCGAACTGAAACGACGTTAGACGATTGTGAGGTTTTTTTCGTTACGGAATTTCTTGGTTCGGTCGCCGCGCTCAAAGCCCGCGATAAAAGCTTTGCAATAGCTTAAAACTAATAAATATAAGCCTGCTTAATGGATTCTATCAAATACCGACGTATTTGATTGCACGCGACCGATGTAAATTGGTCGGCATGTCGGGCCGTGGTCGGACTGCGGTGGTGTCGAGCGGACCACCTGTTGATTAAACTGTGGCTACGCGACCGCTTGTAATTATTGACTTTTACTCCCATGATGCTGAGTGAAACGGAATATTTTATTTGTTTTGACGATATGCTGATAGTTTCAATTAAATTAAGAGACCGGTGGTGATACTCAATAAATGATAATTGCCGGAAAGAGCTATTTGGCAGTGTACAATGCGGTTAAGGCATTAACTATCGAGTCATTGCAATTACTGGAGCCCTTTGCAATAAAACGCCTCATTGAGGTCAAACAATATTGAGTTTTTGCCCTTACACATGCTGCATAGTATTATTGCATTTGTCGGATTACCGTGTCACAGAACCAAGAGTTTGTCGGAACAGAGGGTACTTGTGTTGGCATTCACATGTACACTAATGTGTATATCAATATGTCCCGCCCAGTTTGCTAATATCTTTTGAAATCAGCTGCCATGTTTGAACTCGGTTGGAAACCTTATAGATAATAGTTTGCATTTTGAGAATTCAGACTTCAGCAACACTGGTAAATTAAACCAAAAAAATTAAGATTAAACTCACTTATGAATATTCAAAGCATAAATATTTAAATATTTAAATCATTAAAACTTAATATTGCAGTTGTTATTTGTCAAGTCTTCTTAATAAAGGAATAAAACACATAACTGTCAAAGTTCAATGTTTACCAGTACGGAACAACTGAAGTCGTCTTGAATGTTCGCTTATTAATGTACTCAAATACCAAGTTTGGAACTGCAAATTAAATTCCCTTCGCTTTGTCGTCTCGGTAGAGGTTTCACGATGCGATGCAACTCACAACTTGCCGGTTTGGAGTTATTTTGTACGTAACATATTTCCGCACACTGGCAACTAAGCTCATTCATAAAACTGCATGCCCCATGCATGTGGAGAATTTTACGCCCGTGTGACTCTTGAAAATCCCATAAAGTCATTTCAAATTATGTAACTCATAGGTCCCGAAATGTTTATATTATGAGTAGTAGTCTGGATGATATGTTTACAAATGAAATTCATAAACAATGGATTGTAAAATGAATCTCAGACTATTTGAATTATATCTTTAGCTTGAAAAAGTTCAATTTTATATGTCTAAAGTTTTACAAACTTTTAACTTATTAAAGTAAGTTTTGGCTGTATTAAACATTGATGTAGTTAGATGATAAAACTTTTTATTGAACGGAATAGTAATTTTATACAGACTTCAAATTCACGAGAATTTTAAATTGGAAAGTGTTAATGTAAATTTAAAATTTTTAAGTGCTAAAGTTTGCACTAGTTGTATAAATATTTTAAAAACGGTAAAAAAACAATTTCTCTACTGTCACCCGGGGATTTGAACACCCGTCCCTCCGGAAATCGCGCCCAGATGTGAGAAACATTACACAAACATTTGTTTTATTTCAAATGGAAAAGTGTTATTATTCACCCAAATTCATTTGCATGTTAGAAAATTAGATATAATCGTCAGGTGTCGTCACATTCACCTATAAAAATGAGTGCATGCATTTAGAATGTAATGCCATAAAATACATTGCATATTTGAACTGCTCCACTCAACTATCATTCTATATTCATAGGTACATTACCTTAGTTTATTCTAAAATCCAGTTGACGTTTCACGTATGTGTGGATAACGTTCAGCGTAATGTCCGTTTTATTGAAGCACCCGTAATATTCTCCCACTTGTGCGGTTTTACAGAAATGGACCGAGCTTTAAAATCCATGTCACGTGCTCAAATGCGGTTTGCGGGAACTAATAACCGAGATACTCAGATGCACTGTTTTAAAAACATTTCATATGTGTTACAAACATCTGGAATGGTCCATACGTAATATTACGGATGACTGCAGATATTTAAATTCAAGAGATTCACCCGGGCACTCGATATGCTTGGAGATTTTCTATTCTGTACAACAATTTCATATCTATTTTATTTATTGCTGTTGGAAAGTATTATAAAAATGAGGACATGGGGTAAAATCACGAAATAGGTATTATAAAAAACCTGGCAAGTCCTGGCCTTAAGAGAGCAGTGGACATGTCTTTAGGAGACTCTCACCTAACAATTATTTACCATTATGCATACGTCCCTACCTTCTTAGGAGAACAAGCCTATCCTAAACTAGGGTGATCAGCGAAATATTAACTAAAATTTCATACATGAAAATTAGTTTTACTCGTCTATTTCTGACTGCAAACCGGTTGCTTTTTTGTACAAACACTAATTAAGCGCTGTAATGAAAACTACTCAGAAGTCAGTTGGAAATTTGGAATGATGACGACGTTTATTGAACACCAGATTAGCAAAGATATCAATTTTGGCACATATGTATGTAATTAACCTTCACCTTACGGTTTGAAAGCAAGCTCGATTAAGTTTTCCTGCTGTCTTTATACACCGTGAAATTTTAGTGGTTATGTTCCCGTGGCACAACGATTTGCCTTTAGTTATACTATCGAATAATGCAAATTATTCGTTGAAAAAAAAATTTTTTTTTCAAATTTTCAAAATAATATTTTTTCAACTCGAAAACGAAAGAATCTATCGTTGTTTTTTAAGATGTGACGTAATCAGGTACTGCATGCCGCATGAAATCGATGCTTAAAGCTAAAGAAGCTCTACGCCCTAAGTAATAAAGTGTTTCGAACGTACTTTCGAGTTTCGGTTAAACTTTTCGTAAAACCGGCATTTATTTATTTTAATAAAAAATAACTGCATAAATCATTGTGCTACTAAGGTAAAATCATTTTGCTGCGGGAAAACAACCACTAAAATTTCACGGTGTATAATACTAGCTGTGCCAGCGTTTCCCCCCGTTTTTTAGCAGCTTCATGTTAATAGCCTAAAGCCTTTCTCGATAAATGGTCTATCTAACAGACTCGACTCCTGAGATTAGCGCGTTCAAAAAAATAAACAAATAATAGAGAAAAACAATAGAGAAAATTCGTCATGGCATAGAAAATATTGATTAAAATATTTAATATCGGAGGTTCTTCTTTTGACCGATATGTAGTATGTATGTTTGTCCTAGATTTTCTTGAGTTTGTCTGAATCGATTTCGACGCGGTTTGCAGAAGAATATTTGATAGATTTTCAACCGATTTTGAAAAAAGGGAGTTCTCCATTATATCCGTATTTAAACAAGTTGTTATTATTTTTAAAGAGGACTCTTATTTATTAATTGATAATTTACTTATTTATTATGGCATTCACAACAATTTACAATCATATTATATTAATTTGAATAAAAACATTTGAAAATTACAAATCTGGATTATGACCCAAAAACGTGTACACACAGCATAGTTAATCAATAATTCAATGTCTTTTTAAATTTAATGGTGTCTATCAAACTTATTTTCGATGTTTGGCATCCTATCCTAAAATAGTTACTGTGAATTTTTCTATTCGCTTTCTGAAACTTTTGTTATAAATGAGCTTAGTTACACCTGAAAAAGTTCGACGGTAAATTTTATTTATTTTGTGTGAAATTCATAAAATTGTGGTTGGCGCCCGTGAAATTGGCTGCGGTACCTAATATATTTCATCCTTCTAAAATTGGTTTTCGGTTGGTCTCTTACGACATTATATATTAATATACACCGTGAAATTTTAGTGGTTGTTTTCCCGCAGTAAAATGATTCTATCTTAGTAGTACAAAAGATGTGTGCAGTTCTTTTTTGGTAAAATCAATAAATGCCGGTTTTACGAAAGGTTTAACCGTAACTCGAAAGCACGTTCGAACCGCTTTATGACTTAGGGTGTAGAGCTTCTTTAGCTTTAAGCATCGATTTCATGCGGCAAGCAGTACCTGAATACGTCACATCTTCAAAAACAACGATAGCTTCTCTCGTTTTCGAGTTGGAAAATTATAATTCTGTAATAGGTATAAGATAAAATAGTTCGAAGAATTAATATTGTAACATGACCCTATAATCCTTACTAATATTATAATATCCTTACTAATATTATAAATGCGAAAGTAACTCTGTCTGTCTGTCTGTCTGTCTGTCTGTCTGTTACTCTTTCACGCCTAAACGGCTGAACGGATTTTGATGAAATTTGGTGTGGTGATAGATGGTAACCTAGAAATGGTTATAGGCTATAAATAATCACGCCATCATTCTTAGGGGGTAGGCAGTAGGCAGATAACTAAATTGAGTTAGTGATTTTTAGCCGTTTTTGTTAGGAGTTTTGCTCTTTGACGTTAAACGGCTGAACGGATTTTGATGAAATTTGGTATGGTGATAGATGATAACCTAGAAATAGTTATAGGCTATAAATAATCACGCCATCGTTCTTAAGGGGTAGGCAGTAGGCAGATAACTAAATTGAGTTAGTGATTTTTAGCCGTTTTTGTTAGGAGTTTTGCTCTTTGACGTTAAACGGCTGAACGGATTTTGATGAAATTTGGTATGGTGATAGATGATAACCTAGAAATAGTTATAGGCTATAAATAATCACGCCATCGTTCTTAAGGGGTAGGCAGTAGGCAGATAACTAAATTGAGTTAGTGATTTTTAGCCGTTTTTGTTAGGAGTTTTGCTCTTTGACGTTAAACGGCTGAACGGATTTTGATGAAATTTGGTATGGTGATAGATGATAACCTAGAAATAGTTATAGGCTATAAATAATCACGCCATCGTTCTTAAGGGGTAGGCAGTAGGCAGATAACTAAATTGAGTTAGTGATTTTTAGCCGTTTTTGTTAGGACTTTTGCTCTTTGACGTTAAACGGCTCAACCGAATTTGATGAAATTTGGTATGGTGATAGATAGACTAGAGAGCCTAGAAATGTTTGTAGGCCTAAATAATCACGCCATCATTCTTAGGGGGTAGGCGGATAACTAAATTGAGTTAGTTATTTTTTGTCGTTTATGTTAGGACTTTTGCTCTTTGATGTCTAAACGGCTAAACGGATTTTGATGAAATTTAGTTGGGTAATAGATGGTTATTTAAAAACGGATCGATATAAGATCAAAATGATCACGTCATCGTAGTTAGGGGGTAGGACGTAGGCAGAAAACTGAATTGAATTAGTGATTTTTTTTATGGTTTTTACTGGGAGTTTTGCTCTATCATGCCTAAACGGCTGAACGGATTTTGATGAAATTTAGTTAGGAGATAGATAGTAACCTAGAAAAGGATATAGGCTATTAATATTCATGCTATCGTACATAAGGCGTGGGCAGTAGGCAGAAAACTAATTAAGTTAGTGATTTTTAATCGTTTGTTTTAATAGTTTACCTCATTCACGCCTTAACGTCTGAACGGATTTTTATAAGACTTGGTTAATTTCAAAATAGGATTCTAGACACGGACACAGGTTACTTTTTACGGCGGGAAAATTGCTCATTTCTGCGGAAATCTAGCGTGATCGTGTCAAGAAGGGTATGACGCCATAGCTACTGAAATGATTTTGATGGTTTTTAAACTGAGTGTTACTTAGACTTCAAGTTAGTATTTGATCTTTTTCTAACTTAGAGGTTAGGTAGGCGCCATAATTTAGGGAATTTATGATAAAAATTATGCAACTGTCTTTATTTGTCAGTTTTACTCGGATCGAAACTTAGCGACATTCCATCACCCAACGTAACTAATACTACTTTTAAGTTAAAAAAAAAATCAAAATCCTGTAGTCCACGCGAATGAAGTCGCAGGCTCAGCTATATAGTATATAGAGATAGAGGTATACCCGAAGCGAAGCGAGGGCGGGTCGCTAGTATGATATAATTCTATATATGGTAATTGAGGTTGTAATAGTATCTAAGTATAAACATCTGTAACCTGAAGCCTAGCCTACATACCGTAGAGGGCAACAACCTATGACACCATCTAGGTACTCATACTATGAGTCATGTAAACCCTAATTAATTACTATATATAGGGTCCATTTATTAAAATACAGTCAGTCTTAAAACCAACTCCTTGTATTTAATTTCTCTCCCGCGTACCGCTATCACATGGCGACCCTGCCAGTGCGGCTCGCTTTAGGTTCGGGTTAAAGTTACTAATATGGATAGGCGCCGGTAGTGATCCATAATTAGATGGGTGTCTTATAACATTAAACAAAAACAATGTTTCGTCTCTAAGATGGGAAAACAATACAGTACTCCTATACCGCCGGCTGCTCCTGCAGGTCATAGTGATATTTATAATCAATTCGGGAAAACGAACACTATCGAGCAAAATACTTCGATCACCCAGGGAATCACAAATATAAATTTCTATTTGAGCATATTCGTATTGACAATAATTCTAATAGTTGTTTTCGTACTTATACGATACTGCATTTTATCCATAAATAAGAAGATTGAAAGAAGAGCGCGCAGCCAGGTTGTAGACTTGAGAAAAATTGGTGCGTAAAGAAGATAGAAGTATGGAGCAGTACATGAAGGAGATAGCAAAGCACATGGAAATATTCAGTGAAATTTATGAAATAAAGTGCCAAGGTATCCGAATAGGGAACAACCAAGGAAGAACTGTTGTCGAAGCATTTATAGAAGGCAGGAAAGGTCATTATCGGCTATGCCCAGGGAAGATAAATAGCCGATCATTCAGCCTGATGTCTAACGCACTGGATATCGAGTTGCATGATGGGACAACTGCAGTAGCCCAGCTGACGTTGCTGAACGAAGGGAGACTATGCTGGATTTGGAAGATTGAGTGGGAACGTGACTCTACGTACAATAAATGGTAGTGAGTGGTAGTGTGTAGTGTTTGTGAAAAAAAAATACTGAGCAACGCGACAATATAAGGACAATAAGAAAAACTTATTATGTAAGTACGTAGTCTAATGATTAGTTTTTTATCCTTTTTGTATTCGTCGTATTAAGTAAAGTGAAATAAAATAATATGTTAATTAAATGGCAGATGAAATCAAATCGCTTATTACTAAGTTAAAAGAAGTTAGAACTTATTTAATAAAGTTAGGTCCGAAAAGGCGGAAAGGCGAAATCTTACTTAAAAACCGGCCAAGTGCGAGTCGGGCTCGCGCACAAAGGGTTCCGTAGCAGCAAATATAATAAAAATCAACCTATCTCAAAAACTATAAGAGATACTTTGATCAAACCAAAAATCGTTGAAAGAGTTAATTAGCATGCATCACCTCTATTTTTTTTAGAATTTTATACCCCGTAGTTATAAAAAATAGAGGGGGGGGACATACTTTTACGACTTTGAGAGCTGATATCTCAAAAACCGTTCACTTTAAGAAAAATGTTTTTAGAAAACTTTATATCATTTTAAAAGACCTTTCCATTGATACCCCACACGGGTATGTACATCGAAAAAAAAAATTTCATCCCTCAGTTACATGTATGGGGGCCCCACCCCAATTCTTTTTACTATTTAGTGTCATATTTTTGTAGCGGTTCATACAACACATATTCCCATCAAATTTCATCACTGTAGTACTTATAGTTTCCGAGTAAATCGGCTGTGACAGACGGACAGACGGACAGACGGACAGACGGACAGACGGACATGACGAAACTATAAGGGTTCCGTTTTTGCCATTTTGGCTACGGAACCCTAAAAAGCGGATGAAAGTTATGTGCTATTTTCAAATTTTTCTTCTGTTCTAGCGATAATAAGCGAACAAATAAAACTAGGTAAATCTGACAAAGAAACAGAGGAAAATATAAGTGAATTAAGTAAAGAATTTCGTAAGTTGTACGACGAAGTCAAAAAATTGTGTGAGGTTGTAGAAATGGAAGCTTTTAGCTTAAAGACAGCGTTAGGCTTATTGCCATTAATGACAGATGACGAAACGGTTACGCGACAGTTGATCGATAACATAGAATACTATGGATCCACACTGTCAGACTCAGCCTGTAAGACAAAATTAATTAACTTTGTATTAAAAAGTCGACTTTCGCAAGCAGGAAAATTAAAATTATCAGAATCATACGCGACCATACAGGAATTAATTCAGGATATGAGATGTAAATTACTTGCGCAAAAATCGGCAAATGCAATCCAAATTAAGTTGCAACAGTTGAAACAAAATGACAGAAATATTAACGACTTTGGTCAAGAACTTTCACAGTTATTTGTTGATCTAACGATTTCACAGTCAAAAGGCGATGCCAATAGTTATAAAGTATTAAAACCTTTGAATGAAAAGATGGCTATAAAAGATTTGCCGATGGACTACGAAATCGCAGATTGAGCACCATCATTGCAGCTAAAAACTTCGAGTCACTAAAGGATGCTGTACAAGCTGCGCTAGATGAAGAAGTAACAACGACAAGTTCCGACGTAATAGGTACGTATAACTCATATCAATCTAGATTTATTTATCAAGTTAGACGTCAACCCAAGGGAAGCTTCAGAGGAAACTTCAGAGGAAATTACAGAGGAAGCTACAGAAGAGAGTCCAACTTTACATCTAGAGATAACGGCTATAAACGACAAACATATTCGCAGTATAGAGGTAACGGAAAAGCACACTATAGAGGACGTGGCAACCAGAGAAGAAACCAGTCAAGTGAGTACTATAATAATCAAAGAGGATACAATAGGGGCGATATCACCCTAGGGTTAATATCTTGTCGGAAAACACAGAAATAGAAAATAATAAAGGTTGTGATACGGAAGTAAATGAAAACAAGTCTTTTCGGGACTAATGCCATACTATCCGGAGGTAATACAATTACACTCGAATTAAATACAAACAATATAAAATGTTCATGGTTAATAGACACAGGTGCAACAATCTCAGCTGTAAAATATAGTTATATTAAAAATCAAAACGTTCCAATAACTAGGGATAGAATGATAATCAAAGGTATTGGAGGTAATTTAGAATCAATTGGATACGTTAAATTAAAAATTCAAATAGGAGAAGAAATAATAGAACAAGTAGTGTATGTATTTAACTCATTACCATGTACAACAATAGGAATTTTAGGACATAACTTTTTAGATAAATATAAAGCAGAAATAAATTATGGGAAGAAAACCATTTCGTTATTAATTAATAATAATAAGACAATAACTTTAAAAATACAATAAAACGGGGATGCAAACGTGTTATAATTTAGAAAAACGATCAGAGTCAATTTATTATATTAATACTGATCAAGTTGATGAGTGTGTAATATGTGCGGAAGAAATATGTAAAGGTGTATTCATAGCAAGCACAATTGTAAAACCAACAAATGGTAAAATACCTGTTCAGATTTTAAATACCAACCAAGAAGATGTGCAAATAAGTGAGTTGAATCCAAAGGTGCATAATCTTGATGACTATAATTATTGTTATTTCGGTGATAATATAAAAGACGCAGAAAGGGTAAAGAAAGTACTAAAGCAACTTAACCTAAAACATTTAACATTCGAAGAACAAATAGAAATAGAAAAAATATGTGCAAAATATGCTAACATTTTTCAATTACCGGAAGATAAGTTGACAGTTACTAATACATATAAGCATAATATTCAATTGAAACCTAACGTAGAACCAGTTTTTGTTAAAAATTATCGATTGCCGCATTCACAGAAGAAAGAAATTGACAAACAAATACAAAAAATGTTAGTGGATGGAATAATAGAACCAGCACAAAGTGAATGGTCGAGTCCAATTTTGTTAGTGCCTAAAAACCTGATGCATCGCAGGAGAAAAAATGGAGACTTGTGATCGATTACAGAAAACTTAACGAACGCATACAAGATGATAAGTTCCCTCTCCCAAATATAACAGAAATATTAGATTCATTGTCAGGATCGATATATTTTAGTCATCTAGACTTATTTTCAGGTTATTACCAGCAAGAATTAGAATTGGACTCAAGAAAGTATACAGCATTTAATTCAGGACAATGCCAAATGACCCGTATGCCGATGGGACTTAAGACAAGTCCAAGTGCGTTTAGCAGAATGATAACTTTGGCAATGTCCGGTCTAACCTATGAAAAATGTTTTGTCTATTTAGATGATATAGTAATTTTTGGAAGAAGTTTGGAAATACATAATAGAAATCTAATACAAGTTTTTGAAAGGTTACAAAAAGTCAATCTTAAATTAAATCCGTTAAAATGCGAATTTTTGAGAAAGGAAGTTTTATATTTAGGACATGTAGTGTCTGCAGAAGGAATTTTACCGGATCCTGAAAAAATTAAGGCAATACAGGAATATCCTGTGCCAAGAAGCGAGAAGGAAGTAAAGAGTTTTGTTGCTTTGGCTAACTATTATAGAAAATTTATACAAAATTTTGCAGAAAAAGCATTTCATTTAAACAAATTAGGAAGAAAAGATGTAAAATTTAAATGGGATGACAATTGCCAGCGGTCATTTCAAGAATTAAAAAATGCTATTATAACACCGCCTGTATTGCAATATCCTGATTTTAGCGAAGAAAATGAATTTATTTTGCATACAGATGCCTCAGGCTACGCGATAGGTGCTGTTCTATCTAACAGTAATGGAAAGCCTGTAGCTTATGCAAGCAGAAGTCTAAATAAAGCAGAGAGTAACTACGCCACTATAGAAAAGGAACTATTGGCAATCGTTTGGGCAACAAAACATTTTCGCCCATATTTATATGGTAGACATTTTAAAGTTAAAACAGATCACAAGCCTTTGATATATCTTTTCAACATGAAGGATCCATCAAGTCGATTACTTAAGTTTAGACTAGCGTTAGAAGAATATGATTTTACGGTTGAGTATATTAAGGGTAAAGAAAACACCGCAGCTGATGTATTATCGCGGATAAAAATAACATCAAAAGAACTAAAGGAAATGAATGAATGTTTATACGTAGTTACCAGGTCAATGACAAAACGAATAAATGAAGAAAAGGATAATGACGAGTCAATTAATAAGGATTCTATGCACAAAAGGTCTGATCAGCCTAGAGTGGTAGAACTTATGACCAAACCTAAGGAATGTGTAGAATTAAGATTTATTACGAAAAAAGAGCTCTATAAAATAAATAAAAGTAACAAAATGAATGTAAAGGAATCAGAAAAGTTGATATATTTAAAAGAAGGAAAAACGTTATATATAAAACCTTTTTCTCCATCGCAAACGACGCGACGCGCCTTTGTGCGAGAACTTGGTATAAAATGTGAAGAATGGAATATAAATAAAATATTTGTAATGAAAAATGAGAATAATAATATATTTGTAGGAAAGCTAGCAAATGAAATAACAAAGACAAAGAAATGGACCGGTCCCCGATTATGTATAATAAATGATGTAATAAGAATAAATGATAAAGATGAAAAAAAATTATATTAAATGATTTTCACATATTGCCTACAAGTGGCCATGCTGAGGAAAAGAAAATGTATAACAATATAAAAAGAAGATACTTTTGTTCAGGTGTAGAAGAGGATATAAAGAACTATGTACAAAACTGTGAGAAATGTCAGAAAGAAAAATATTCAAGATATAGTAAGGAACCAATGACAATAACAACAACAGCTACACAAGCATTTCAAAAAATATTTATGGACGTCGTTGGACCATTAGAAAGAGATGAAGAAAATTTTTCATACATTCTTACTATACAATGTGAATTAACAAAATATATTGAAGCCTATCCTATGGAAACAAAAAGCACGAAAGAGGTTGCAGAAAAGTTTGTTAATAACTTCATTCTTCGGTTCAGGATACCCGAAGTCATTGCTACAGACAGAGGAACAGAATTTATATCTTCAACATTCCAAGAGGTATGTAACTTACTGCAGATAAAGAAACTTACATCCACAGCTTACCATCATCAAAGTATTGGCGCATTGGAAAACAGCCACAAAAGCCTAGGTACGTATTTACGTATTCAAACTGATAATCATAGTGGACATTGGAGTAAATGGATAGCGTATTGGTGTTTTGCGTATAATACGTCTGTCCATACAGAAACTAAATTTACACCATTCGAATTAGTATTCGGAAAGCAAGCCAATTTACCAAGTAATTTAACATCTCATCCAGAACCACTTTACAATCATGAAAGTTACCCTTTGGAATTGAAGTATAGACTTCAGTTGTCACAAACGGAAGCAAGAGAAAACTTAATAAAAGTAAAATGATAAGAAAAAATAAGATATGATAAGAATTGTAATCCAGTAGTATATAAAGCTAATGATAAAGTATTAATTAAGAATGAAAATAGAAATAAACTGACCAGCATATATTCAGGTCCTTATGTAGTTGTAAGAGATATATCCCCAAATGTAGAGATCTTAGATAATGGAAAAATAAAATTAATACATAAAAATAGAACAAAACTGTTCAAAAACTGAAAAAAAAAAAAAAAAAAAATATTAAATGTAATATTATTTTTTTTTCTATGAAAAGGGAAGATGTAATAGGTATAAGATAAAATAGTTCGAAGAATTAATATTGTAACATGACCCTATAATATGATATAATTCTATATATGGTAATTGAGGTTGTAATAGTATCTAAGTATAAACATCTGTAACCTGAAGCCTAGCCTACATACCGTAGAGGGCAACAACCTATGACACCATCTAGGTACTCATACTATGAGTCATGTAAACCCTAATTAATTACTATATATAGGGTCCATTTATTAAAATACAGTCAGTCTTAAAACCAACTCCTTGTATTTAATTTCTCTCCCGCGTACCGCTATCACAATTCTGAAAAATCGAAAAAAAAAAAATTTTTATATCGAGGAATTATTTGCATGATTCGATAGTATTACTAAAGGCAAGTCGTTCTGCCACGGGAAAACAACCACTAAAATTTCACGGTGTATATAAAATTAGTAAACAATAAACTTCTTAGTGTTTTGAAGATAATAATAGACTATTTTTATGATGCTTTATCTTAAAATATAATTGTGTATTATGAACACTTTGCTAAATTTTCACATTGTAGTAGTACATTCAGAGATATATTAAAGCGACCTAGGTATTTTTGTAAAAAATATATAATTAACACAGAATTCAAACCAACCCATATTATAATATAATAATTGTTTATTCTTTACAGTGATCATGAAATAAATGAGTATAAGGCACATACTTTGGGCGCGCGTTACCAAATATAATAGGCGTGACGACTGGGTCAAAATCTTATTATTCTATTTAGTCCGTAAGTTAGTTTATACAAAAATATGGGACACGTATTTTTTTGTTTTTCAATTGATTGAAAAATGACAAAATTATAGCTTATCAAACTTCTGGAGTGGGGGCTTGTAACGTCACACTTACGCAAAAATTGTACGTAACCGTGACGTCATACGAAACTTCTAAGCACTATATCTTCATAATTTCTTGTTTGTGAAACAAAATAAAAAATACGTGTACAATATTTTTAAATAATCTAAATAACGGACTAATTATATTTTTTTAGTCGTCTCGCCTATTTTCCATTTTTCTTTTGCCAAGTGGCATTGAACAAAAAATAATTCTTGCTTTTTTTTTAATAAAGAGAGAAAATAGGTACCTGCTATCTAAAGCACCTAAGTCTATTGTCAATCAAAACCATCTACGGATTCGCAAGAACGTCCGCAAAAATTTCATTAAAAGCTCTCTCCATACGTACAATGAACAATGGGCAGGTAAGATAAATAATATAAAGCTATGTGCCCATTTTATGTCGCCTTACTTCTAGCCTACATTTAATAAACCACCGAGTTATGAGCTGAGGGATGCCCTCCGCCCGCGTTTACCGAAATTACGTAGTTTCAAGAAAGAAGCTGAAGATCAGGTGACCTCCTAAATAAACACGAACGTCTTACAAATATTTTATATATGTAGGAAGCGGGGATGTGTAACTCATAATTAATAAGATAAGACGTCAGGTATATCAAAACCGAGCTAATACTTTATTAATTTCCATAATGAGAACCAGCCGTCTTTTTTAAACATTTTCTATTCTTTCTTTGCTCCTTTGGTCCAACGAGATGTTATATTACATAAGCCTTAAGCCTTCCTCGATAAATGGTCTTTCCAACACAAAATATTTTTTCAAATCAAACCGGTAGTTCCTGAGATTAGCTCGTTCAAACGGACAAACCAACAAACTCTTCATGCTCTTATAATATTAGTGAAGACTAGTGATGACTCCTAACCTTAATGTTTAAGTTTGAGGTATCAGTAACGAAATTGTCATATGTCCACATAGTTTATGAAGAAAAATAATGCAGACCATAAAAGTATAATCTTGTTGTATTTTATGTCACAGTTGTGCCTAATAATAAAACATTGATAAAGGAAGTTGAACATACCCAATAAGTCAGGGGATTCCAGTCACAACTATCTGTCCGGTGGTTGGCGAACGGTATACGGGTAAGCGACCCCGGCTCCTCGAGCTACTATCAACTCAATCCATATCATCCGAGGCGATAGTATCCTTCCTCCCCTTTTCCTTCCCCCGTCATATATCCTTGCTACTCGTGGGAACGCAATGACCTTGTTAAAACAATACACAAGGCAGAATGGCGGCGACGTGGTTCACAACCCGTCACGTCTAGTTTCCCACAGAGGTGAAAGGTCGGTCGGTCAAGGATCGCTGGAAGTGATCTCTGCCTACCCCTTTGGGAAAAAGGCGTGATTTTATGTATAATTTGAATGCCAGTGCATCTGACTAAATTTCTATGTAACTCAATTTATTATCTACTTAAAAGTGAGAATGAAAAGTTTCCATGAACGTATCTGCATTCTCAGTTAATACAACGCGGTAGCATGAACTAAAGCATGTAGTTCTAACTTCGAGTTATCGGAACTAAAACTAGGGAGTTCCCAACTACACAATAAGCTTAGAGTCAGCAGTTAGAATCAACACGTACTATTCCAGGGTAACTCACGGCGCTAACACTTTTCAAAGTTCAGATTACTAATTAGTAGATAGCCTTATTTGTAACTACATTAGTGATTGGTGTAGATAGTATTGTATATTTTTATTTGCGCGAGCACTACACATTTGAAATAAAACTAATTTTACGGATTAAACTCGCGTGTATTGATATTCTAAACATTATTTAGAGATCCGACGTTTCGAGCGCTGTAAGAGCTCGAAACGTCGGTTTGGTGTAGTTTAAACTTTTAAGTATTTCCTGCTATAAAATATCTCCTGTCACAATAATAAAATCTTTATAGATTTAATTAAAGTGTCATTACACAAATTTACATGGTAATGTGTAGTAGTGTATAGTCAATCAACCCGCACTTGGCCAGCGTGGTTAAATAAGGCCTTATCGCCCTAGTTTAGGGTAGGCCCGTGCCTCAGCTAAGGGGACATACATGGGTTGATGATGAATTAATGAACATAATTATGGTTTTTGACTGGCTCGGTGGAACAGAGGTTAGTGGCCCTGGCTGAAGGTTCCAAGAGTCGTGGGTTCTATTCCCACTCGGGACAAATATTTGTGTTATGAACATCGGTGTTTTGTTCCGTGGCTGAGTCTGATTATGTATTTAAGTATGTATTTATAAATATATACGTATGTATATCAGTCTCTAACACCCATAGTACTAGCTCTGCTTAGGTTGGGGTTTAGATGACCGTGTGTGGAAAAGTCCCTGATATTTTTTTCGTCATCAATAATGTAATTTGTAATGAGCATAACTTAATATTATATCTCAGAACATTAATACTCTACTTAAATTAGCAAAAACATGCCAAATGAATGATGATGTATGAAAATATGAACAAGAGAGGAAAATTCATACTAGTCAAAAATGAGAACAAAGTTTGAATTGAAATTGTGAAATGTAGTTAACATTTTATACTCCACGGCGTCGGGCCACACGTACTGCCCCATTTAGTTTTCACTGGCTCTACGCCAACCAGGAGATCTTATCTAAGCCGATTAGAATTTAACATACAGATTAAAATTTTGCTTAGTTATATGTCACATTTGGTGCACCCCACGCAGCACTCCTACAAGGAGACCGTGGGCGAACAGCCATCGTTGCTAAAGGGTTATAATGCAAGGGACATTGTGCACTGCACAATGTGCAGCTTAGCTCAATATCTTACATTGAATGTTCATTCATACCCATATCGGTATCATAGGATGAAATTCTGTACTTTTCAAGAAATAATTGTTAAAGCTTTTACAATGGTGGGATATAAAATTTTGTGAGGACCCGGACCGTTAGAAACGAAAAACGGTGGTTTTTCAGAGAACTAAACATAAAGAGGGCAGATAAGAAAAATATTTTTCCATAGCAACATATTTAATTAAAATTTACTTTATAGAAGGAACAAAACTTAATGGTATTTCAAGTATAACTTTGAGTATGAATTATAAAAACAAAGGCAAAACTATAAACATAAATTCAAACTTAATCGGATTGTAGCCAGGCTTGGAGATTGTTTCTGCTAAAAGCAGCAGATACCGAGAAGAACTCATTAGAGTAGACAGTATATTTCCTTAGAAAAGAACTATGTTTACGAGTACCAACAAAATGCTTGTATTTTCATATTGTCTATGAAAAACAGTATAAAATAGTTTTGTTAGCGAAATGGAACAGATTTTTCAATTCTACGATTTTATAAAAAAAACCTTTGTTCCGGATGGGCAAGAACCCACGACTCATGGAAGTGTAGTCGTAGATTCACTAACCACTGTTCCACCGAGCCAGACAAATCAAATGTCACATTGGCTAGTTAACAAACATAGAGGTAACATAGAACCAACTGTAGCTCCTAGTGGCACTCCCACGCTTACTTCCCCGATAGCTCTTGGCTGCTCCACGTTAGAAGTTCGAAGTTCTAATTGCTAATTAACCATAGTCACTACGGAGGTTCAACTTCGTACAATCATCTGTGTGGTAACTGGAGTCTGGAATCATGTATGAATATTTCTCCACTTCAGCACAGGATAATATTTATTTGTTTTAGACAGGTGGAATACAGGTTTGTGTGCATTTGTCATATTATTACTAACTACAAAAATTGCGTGTTTGCAATAAAAAGCTACTTTAGTATTTTCACCTTTTAGATTTACTTATTTTTTTTTTAATAAAAGGCTAACAAGATGACCTCACTCCACCTGATGGTAAGCGGTAGTGAGATCCAAATATGAGGTCGACAGGCACAATTGATCGTATTGAGCCTGTCGCACTCACCCTGAAGGCCTGCTTAAATGCCATTTCACGCCCCGCCTGAAGAGCCCGGGATCATAGGAGGGAGGGAAAACATGAGCTGGAAGGGCATTCCATGCCTTAATGGCACGGGGCAGAATTGAGGAGCTTAACCTCTTAGTCCGAGCCACCAGCGCCTGCATTGTATGTGGATGGCAGCGCTGTCCAGCACGTGTCGTTCGGGAGTGGAAAGGGGAGGACTTATATTTTACTAGCAAACCCCTCGCGCTTTGTTTTGGGAACATTAATAATAATAATAAGGCGTCCGACCGATTTCAGCCATGGCGGCCGATCTCGATTGAGATCAGCCAAGTGCGCAGGACATATTATAGTGCACAAGAGTGCGCGCAAACACAAGTGCACTCTCTATTCCCTTACTCTTATAATTCGGTGAGACGGCAATCCGACATGACCGATGAGAGATCGGGCGCAGGACCACCGGCTTAACGTGCTTTCCGAGGCACGGGCGTTCAACCGCCAACTTCCTAACTCCGGGCTGAGTAATTTCATTACAGAAAAACTCACACAAATTTTGCCCAACCCCGGACTCGAACCGGGGACCTCTCGGTCCTAACGCAGCACTTGCTACCAATAGACCAACGAGGCAGTTACAGTTAGTTTGGGAACATTATGCATATATTAAACGGTAAAACCTTCCTCTTGAATCACTTTACCTACCCTTGTATTTAAAAAAAAATCTTCTCTTAACTGTCACCTATTCTTGGCACTAGTGTAACTTATATAAATTAATAATGCAAAAGTATTTACTATTCATTTGATGCATTCTCATAGAAAACGATAAATCAGGCACGCTGCCAGCTTTCACCGAAAAACATGAAATATTTATTCTAGTAAAAGGCACAGCAAGAAATATAAAATTCTGTCTAATATTATCTGCATGTAATTCACATAGCAATTCAAAAAGACTCGATATTCAGTGATGTGTTGAATAAGAAATAATCGCAAACAAACTTATGTACATTTATGAATAAAAAGGGTTGACCATAAAAAGTTTGCTACTTTCGAAAGCACAAAAAACTACGTATTATTGCCTCTTAATTGTGACCATGTATTGCGTGATAATCGGTGATATTATTAAAAAGAATGTTGATTAATAATAATATAAATTAATGTTTGAATTTATTTGGAACATATTGTTACGTGGCGTGGAGTAAAACACGATTCGATGTCTGGTAATGAACTAACTTTATTGTTACAAGGGTTTGATTTTATATAGGTCGGAGAGTCTTAATGTCTAACACTTATCTAATGATACTACATCGATGTTATGGGAAGAGTAAATAACTAATTAACTAATATTCTAGTTGGGCACTTAATCTAATGATGTGGGAAGTGTAAACAACATTATTCACATTGAAAGCAAAACAAGACAAAGCTTAACCAAGATAACAAGACAAAGAGATAACAAGACAAAGACTTACGATTCGAACATGTATAGGTAAAACAATTATAAGGGTAAAACTATTATAACATAACACCTCCCCCCTTAGAATAAAGATTTGGCGTTAGCGCCTGATCTTTGGGATGTTGGAGTCACGGTGATGGGGTGTTGCTGGTCGTCTTCATCTTCGTCTTCGGTCATGCTGCTTGTGATCGTGGTCATTGGTATCGCAACTTGAGTCCTTTGGCGACGGCGATTTGAAGAGGTTGCGAAACAGTTACAAAATTTGTAGATAAGGTAACTCAGCAGCAGTATTCCCAGTGAAAAATAGATCCATGTGAATGTGGATTCGTTTTTCTGCATGAATGTTTTGGATCTAATCTTCTTAATTTCTTCTTTATATTTGTCAGCGTGTTGCTTGATTTGTTGTAGTGAGTCAAGAGGCATTTCGTTGATTTTTATGGGAATAAGGTTTGGTGATTTTAAATCTTGAAGTTCTTCGAAACAGTCATCGTTCCGAATATCTGGTATTATTATTGGGTGAGTAATGTTCTTCTCTGATGTTTGAAAAGCTGTAAGTGTGCTGTAGCCAGTGTAGAATTTGCAGTTTGCAGCAGTGGAAGTGAGAGGATGCCTGCGCCTTGGAGTTTATGGTGAGTCACGGCGTTTTTACATTGCAGCACGCAGTTTGTTTCTTCAGAGAGTATGTAGAGCCACTTGTTGTCATCTATGCTTTGGAAGGTGTTGATTTTAGCTTCAAACGTGGAGGTTGTGCAGGTTTTCGGAAGTGTCTTCGATAAGCTGTGCAAGATTTGTAGTTCGCATATCGGTCGTTTTGATGAGTCGTACGAGACGATGTTGTTGCAGATTCTCTTCTTTGTTGCTATGATTTTGTAGGAATTCAGGTCGCTCGTTGAAATGTAGATCTGTCCATTTGGGTTCATGGCCAAGTAAACGTGCTCTGGTAGGATGGTAGTGTGGAAAGAGGAGTTTGGATGTTGTATGGGAATTGAATAAATATGATATAAGTCAAGAGGTTCATTTTGTATGAGGGGAAATTCTATAATATATATGAGTTTATTAGAATAAACATAAGCTGAAAGGGATGCAGAGTCGAGAATGAGGTGTATATTTTCTTATGTAATAGGTAGGAGTTCTTCATATAATTTGTTTAAATTAATGATAGACGGATGTAATGTATTTGATTTAGCAAAAAGAATGCTTGCTAAGCAGTCGTTAATTTAATTTTCTAGATTAATTACGGACTCTAAAATTTGTAACGAAATCGTGGACACATCTTCACTAGCCTTCATGTCAAAAATGAGTTGATTTGTGGAATTGAGGTAATTATTCAACCTTTTTATATTTTCGTTTATAATTTGTTCATCATAAGTTATTTTGAAAATTGTCTCATTAAATTTTTTTATGGTCGATGAGGTTATTTGAATTTGTTCCAGCATTAGAGATGATAATTCAGTTTCTTGTTTCTCTAAAGAGTTAATGCAATCATCGTATCGTTTGGCGTCTTTGGCGTCAGGTGTGCCAATGAGCCATTTTAGAACCGGGCTTAGACCGTCCAGGAGTTCGCGTTTTTGTCTCGAGTTTTTACCTAAATACATATTGAGTTCGGCTAAACGGTTGTCAATTCTATCTAAATTAATTCTAAGGAAAGATTTGATTGAAGTTACATGAGTGAAATTCGTGTATTTTGATGAAATAGATAGGAATTTGGCTGATAGTCTGGAAAGCGATTCCCTAGCGATGAATAAAGGTCTGAGATCTTTGTAAACTATGAGTTTCCATGATTCGTCACTTAAGAATAATGTTCTTTCGTCTTTAAAGAAAAGTCCGGAATAGGAAGGAAGTGGGCTGGTTAATTGTTGGTTTCTAAGGTTGTTTTTAAGGGCCCTTTTTCTACATTCCGCGATTACGTGTCCCGGTTTTTTGCAGTAATTGCACGTTTTGGTTTGCCTCGGGGCATTATAATGCGGGGCTGGAACCGATGTCCCCTGGCTAGTAGGTGGAGGTTGGCGTGGGAAGTTATTATGTGAATTAATTGCGCTACTATTTTTATGGAATATTTGACGAGCTCGATTCAAATTCTGAATTTTCTCTTCTTGAATGGCAAAGTTTCCTGCTTCAGGTAGACAGGTGAAGCCTTTGGTCCTAAGCATCGTACCTAAATTGGAATTGACACCATTTACGAACACACTAAGGGCGGTCTCTTCGGTAGTTGCCTTACGACCGGCGAGCGATACGTCAGATATCTCGGCTGTTAGTTTGTCTAAAATTTTGTTTCGACAGAGATCTACCCTGTGGTAATATTCGGTTACCGATTCACTAGGTTTCTGGAAGTATGATTGTAATTCTAAGTTAAGATATGTTAACGTTTTCGTTTGTGAAAATTTTTGAATCAGGAATGTTTTTAAATCATCCCAGGATGCGTACTGCCTAGCATGCACGTCGGAGGAGTTAGATCCAGTAATTTTATTTAGCGCATAAACTAAAAGGATGTCTGATTGATTAGGATTCGCAAGGATAAAGGCTGAATCGCCTGATCTAACAAATCTATAGACTTGAGTAGCTTGATTTGTGTCGAATTCGGGTATTAGCTGAAGTAGAGTATTAAGTGAGATTGTCTCATAAGTGAAATTAGTATTTGTTTTAGTTTCCATTTTGACTATCGTGAAATAAGGAGTATGTTATTAAGATTTAAGGAGTATTAAAAGAGTTCGGGGAGGAACAGAGCAACGTAAACGTGTTAGCCACTTACCACAGTAACAGGATTATGATCTGCATGATCCAGGTTCGGCGGGAATGTTTAAAAGCCTGCAGCAACCGCACGTTCTTCTTGAGCGATGTTTGTCTCGTAGAGATGACGTACGTTGGTCCCGTCTTGCAGCGATCACGCGAGATCCTACCGACTGCGCCAAATTGTTACGTGGCGTGGAGTAAAACACGATTCGATGTCTGGTAATGAACTAACTTTATTGTTACAAGGGTTTGATTTTATATAGGTCGGAGAGTCTTAATGTCTAACACTTATCTAATGATACTACATCGATGTTATGGGAAGAGTAAATAACTAATTAACTAATATTCTAGTTGGGCACTTAATCTAATGATGTGGGAAGTGTAAACAACATTATTCACATTGAAAGCAAAACAAGACAAAGCTTAACCAAGATAACAAGACAAAGACTTACGATTCGAACATGTATAGGTAAAACAATTATAAGGGTAAAACTATTATAACATTACAATATTCTTAACCAAACGATGGTCAGACTGTCTTTATATCCCGGTCAATCACATTTTACGTCATGGAAGCCTCGGTACATGCCATTCATTCAGTTGATGCAAAATCGATAGGAATCTCGTTCCAATTAGTATCGGAAATTAGCTAGGACATTGCTTCATAACAGGCCATTGTTCTGAATACCGTTGGAACCAGGATTTCTGATTGGATAACAACAAAATTATCTGAAATAAAACTTATTTTATGGATTAATATCGCGTTTATTGGGCAACAAAATAATGAAATGGATATGTTTTACCATTTATGCTAAAAAGCGTCGATGGCCGAGTGGTTAAGTTCGTTGCTTGCCATGCGAGAGGTCGCCAGTTCAAACCCCGCCAGGTACCAATGTGTTTTTCAAATTTGAAATTCATATGTACCATCATTCGACGCTTTAACGGTGAAGGAAAACATCGTAAGGAAACCAGCACACCCATGTCAGAGGCCTACGGGCGGTTTAAACTCTGACATGAGGTTATTCATCAACCATACGATAAGAAGTAGAAGACCATTTATGCTTTGGCTTTCGCTGGTTATGTATGCGTAATTGTATTAGTACAGGTAGGGTACAACTCAAGCACTCGTGTTGCAATATCAGCAAAAATACTATGGGCTTTACTCGTATACTGAATGTTTAATTAACTGTCGGTCTGTCTGTTGCGGCCTTACGCCAAAGTTTCAACAGATTTAATGAAATTTGGTAGGACACATATAAATGTGATATTGTTGTACCAAATTTCATTAAAATCGGTTCTAGAGACAGCAATGTCTGTTCTCAGTCAACTTTTTAACCGACTACTTTAAAGAGACGAATGTTGTACGCGTTGAACAAATTCACGTGGATGGAGCTGCGGGTGGAAAGTTAATATACACCGTGAACTTTTAGTGGTTGTTTTCCCGAAGCAGAACGGTTTACTTCTGTAGTCTTAGTAATACTATCTATTAATTTCTTGAAAAAAAAAACAATTCATCAAAAAAAAAGACGTGTGGCACTCGGGGACTGCCGCGGTATAGCTATTGCATAGCATCGTCCGATTTCGGAGCAGCTCGTTTCAATTCGTGTGAGTTTCGTAGAGTCGTACAATACGTCTAACCGTGCACAAACACCGTGCCGAAGTCTACCGAACTGAAACGACGTTAGACGATTGTGAGGTTTTTTTCGTTACGGAATTTCTTGGTTCGGTCGCCGCGCTCAAAGCCCGCGATAAAAGCTATGCAATAGCTTTAAAACTTTAAATATCATCTATTGAAGAATTTAACTGCGAGAAAACCACCACTGAAATTTCACGATGTATAATAATAATTCTCATCACACAAATATTTGTCACTTATAAAAGGTCACTACTAAATGCCTTATGTTCAGAATAACGACCTAGATTTTAACTGTCGTTCTTTTCTTTCATTCAATTAACAAGGTTTTGGAACTAGCTCTTTATAAATGCAAATTGGTGCCCGGGTAAAAAGGAGGGAATGGATGGACAAACATTTGTTAGACAGGCTCTGAAAAACATGGTACAGTTGTTCTTTTACTACCACCCGTAATAAAAATGAGAGCGTTTAAAATTGCCGAAGATTATGAAGCTTAAATAGGGCGCATTGTCTTCCCTATTTAGGTAACACAATAACAATTTGCTTAGAGTGTAAGTATTCGTGTTTTTTTTTTACTATAAGTATTTTTTAATAGTCTAACACGATGACCTCACTCCACCTGATGGTAAGCGGTAGTGGGATCCAAATATGAGGTCGACAGGCACAATAGACAATATTGAGCCTGCCGCACTCACCTGAAGGCCTGCTTAAGTGCCGTTTCACGCCCCGCCCGAAGAGCCCGATTTCATAGCAGGGAGGAAATACATGAGGTGGAAGGGCACTCCATGCCTAATGGAGTGGCAGAAAAGAGGAACTAAACTTCTTAGTCCGAGCCACCAGCGCCTGCATTGTATGATTTATCCTTTAAGCTTAAAATTTACCACATTAGGGTGGTACGTTCGTTAGAAGGTATCGGAAAAAACTCAGAACATGAAATAACAAACCTGCTTAACACGTTTTATTAGTTTGGTTTGAGCTTTGTGTCAATCTATGGGCTTTGTGTCAATTATTTTTTACATTCTTTTTAAAAAAATTAAGTTAGACAGAAAGCTGTAGGTAAAAAGCTACATACATATGTATATGCTTACATTTACAACTAACGCGATCCGAAGCAGTTTGTCAGTTGGCTGGAAAAGTAGGGCGCTTATGGGAGATAACAAGGTACCTTTTCACGTATGAAGGAATCTATCCTGATAAACGCATTTTCAAGCTACAATAGAGGATTTCCAAGAAAATGTTTTTCTTCTTCATTATCGCGGTTACTTTTCATTCTAGTAAAATGTTTTTCCGATATAGAAAAACTTTGCAACTCAACTACTCTAAAATCACATTTTTAATCTAAATATTTATGACAACGTCGATTGCGAGAGGTCGCCAGTTCAAACCCCGCTACGTACCACTGTGTTTTCAATTTTGAATTTCATATATACAACTATTTGACTCTTCATCGGTGAAGGAAAACATCGCGAGGTAACCTTCACAATAACGAAGAAATTCTTTGGTTGTGTAGTCAACCAACCCGCACTTGGCCAGGGTGGTTGACAAAGGCCTTATCCCCCTAGGGTAGGTCCGTGCCCCAGCAGTGGGGACGTATATGGGCTTATGATGATGGTGATTTATGACAGGATTTATAAGGAACTTCATACTGTGCGTTATGGTATTTGAACCTAAGTTTTATGTTTTTATGGCAGTAATAAGCTATGTATTTGGTACTCCTTATACCGCGAGTAGACTCATAAAGACTAATATTAGTCGGGTTTTAGTTTTTTACTGTTTTTTAAGCTATTGCAAGGCTTTTATCGCGGGCCTTGAGCGCGGGGACCGAATCTAGAAATTCCATAACGGTGTTTGTGTGCGTGCTGTTAGACGTATTGTACGACTCTACGAAACTCGCACGAATCAAGACGAGCTGCTCCGAAATCGGACGATGCAATGCAATAGCTTTACCGCGGCAGTCACCGAGTGCCACGCGTCCTTTTTTCTTTCTTGACTTCCATTTAAAACTCTTGTTTTCTCTTCCAGGGCCTCCTACGTGTCGGTACTGACGATCGTAGCGTTCTCCCTAGAGCGGTACCTGGCGATATGCCACCCTCTACATCTGTACGCGATGGCGGGGCTGCGGCGGGCACTGCGGATCGTGGCTGCTCTGTGGGCGCTGTCTCTGCTGGCTGTAGCGCCCTTCGCCCTATATACCACTGTCAGCTACTATGATTACCCTCCTGGTGAGTAACTCTACAAGAAGTACTGTCCTTATGGATTTGTTCCTTGAGAAAACTGAAAATGTCCGGCATATTTACCGGGTTGTTTTGCTTTATTTAGCTCCCTATATTTTGGCGCTGTTGCAAGCGCCAAGATTACGGGTGAACTGAGTTCAGTTTTTTAATGTGTGTAACCATGACAGATTTGTTTTTATAGCACGTGCCTATATAAATAGTCAGTACAGTAAAAAATAAGTACACTTTTACGGGTTTCACTAACCAATTGCCGCTTTCCACTTTCTTTCCCATTTAAATGAATAGACTACGACTGCTATTATGAAAATCGTCCTGGTGAGTAGCTCTGTGGGCGCTTGGAGTAACTTTGGAAGAAATACTGTTAACTCAAAACCAAAATCGAAATTCCTTTATTTTTAGACCATGAAATTTTCCTCATCATCATCAGCCCATAGACGTCCCCACTGATGGGGCACGGGCCAACCCTAAACTAGGGTGACAAGGCCTTAGTCAACCACGTTTGCCAAGTGCGGGTTGGTCGACTACACAACCTTAGAATTTCTTCGTAGGTGTGCAGGTTTCCTCATGAAATTTTAGTGGTTGATTTCCCGGAGTAATCTTAATAGTAAATTAGATTTGCGCAGTTTTTTTTTTAATTCAGATCATTATACCGGTTTTACGAAAGGGATAAACGAAACTTGAAAGCACACTCGAACCTCTTTGTTACTTAAAACGTAGGGCTTGTTTAGTTTTAACCATCAATTTTATGCGGCACGCAGTACCTGGTTACATTTTACTATGGGATAACAACCACTATAATGTCACGGTGTTTTACATGCACTTATCAGTTAACAGTACAGTAAAAAATAGTACTTATTTTTTCGCACACTTAAATTTCAGTTTTAACGGCGAATTCTAAAGCAAAGCACAAGTATGCTTAATGCGATTTATCGGCGTAGTGCCTCTCAGCTTCGAGCTATGAGTGTTATCTCCTAAAAGCTCTTTTCAGGTCATTAGTATTCAAAGTTTAATTGAAAAAATCACGCAAGATTGCACGTTATCTGTATGACAATGATAAATGAATCACAGAGCAAGATAATGTTGGACTTGTTCCAACATACCTCTGCATTAGAGACTCATTTTTGTACAGATATTGATTTCCATGAGTTAAAAATTGTAAGTTATAGAATAGGTAAAGTGAATAATAATATTTGAATTCTAATAATTATAATAATAGTACAAGATATTTATTGACCACAAAACAGCAAAGAAAACAAGAAAACAACACAGAAACACAACATTGATCATTGGTCAACTAGGTCCCAGCCTCAGCATATTACGCCACAACGACATGAAGCCGCTGTGGCGCTGGTATTCTGGGTAATTCTACTCCTAAACTGCCTCGTTGGTGTATTGGTAGCAAGTGCTACGTTAAGACCGAGAGGTCCCCGGTTCGAGTCCGGGGTCAGTCGAAAATTTGCGTCAGTTTTTCTGTAAAGAAATAACTCAGCCCGGAGTTAGAAAGTTGGCGGTTGCACACCCGTGCCCCGGAAAGTACGTTAAACCGGTGGTCCTGCGCCCGATCTCCCATCGGTCATGTCGGATTGCCGTCTCACTGAACTATGAGAGTAAGGGAACAGTCAGTGTACTTGAGTTTGCGCGCACTCTTGTGCACTATCAATTTCCTGCGCACTTGGCTGATCTCAATTGTGGTCGGCCGCCGTGACCGAAATCGGTCGGACGCCATCTTTTTTCAATGTTTAAATCAAACATATACATAATTATTTTTATAATTGCAATTATCAAATTATCTAACTACTTTAGTACCAAGTTGGCTTATTAATTTAGTCTAGATTTCAGACATTCAAAAATCATTATATGGTCTATGAAAAACTTTGAGATACCTATCAACTAAATCAACATGTCGCCTGACCATCGGAATAGTAAAAGTTCCCAACTCTAACTATTTACGTCGAATGTGGAACAATCCGACCGGAGTCCCTAATTAATAGCCGTATTCTATGTAGTTGTACATTACGAGGTATCCTCGTTTGTAAACATGTCTAATTTGTTTGTAAATAAAGGGTTCGGAACAGTTTAGGAAGTAGTATCCGTTGAAACAGAAATATTGAATACAAAAGGCATTCTGCTGGTAATTAATAGAATTATATTGTTTAGTAGGTATCTGCTAAAGCGAAGACACGATTACTTAGTAATGTCTGCTCTACATTTCAAATAAGTCAGTAGTATCTTAGTAAAGTTTGTAAGCGTGTTAATTTCTCTTATATTGTTCTTAAGTCTGAAGTCTCTTATGCTTACTAAATAAAAAGTAGGATAATATTTCGGCCAAAAATACATAATTATTGTGTTGTTTTAAGCCTTGTTTCAAAATGCACGAGTTTCGTTAAGAATAACTTTTGCTCTCACCAACGAAAAAATATGAAATGAAATGAAATGAATAATTTATTCTGCAAGTAGATTTTCATGAAATACTTTTGCACGTCAAGTTGTAAATAAATTAATTAATCACATAGGTATTACATAAAAATTCACAAGTTACATAATTCATTGATGTCCAAGCGAGCAGCTCATCATGTCCATGGAATTTTATCATTTAAGCAGTCTTCTACTTTATAATAAGCTTTTTTTCACAAGACACGACTTAATAAAAAGTTTGAAATTATAACAAACTCTTTGCTATATAACCGACTTCTATCTTCGTATCAAAGCTTAGTTCTAAAACGAGTACATAAACACTATCTCCATGCTTTTGACGTCAAACATGCTTAAGAAACCGTTTAAAGGCTAGACACGAACTCAGGTCTTTGGCGAATAAAATTGCATTGCAGCTGACACATCCGAGCCTCGCGAGCGTCAAAGTGTTAATGGCGGACTCGCGTAGAACATACAATTGAGTTTCCTTCGGCAAGTGTCTGAAACGACAAGCCTGTCTTATACAAGAATAGTTTAGATACGCCCTAAGATGCTGTCAGGTTAAGTTGAATATATTTTACCATTATTACAAATTATAAAGTGGAGAATACTTTCTGTTATAACCTGATCACTGTGAAATATTTGGAGGAAAAGGCATCCTGTGGGAATTCGCCGAAAATAACTAGTAAAGTGTGAGTGGAACTCGTGTGAGTGATTTCGTGTGAAAATTATGATTTATTCAAACGCCATAAGGCAACTCTTCTCTCAAGTCAGATTCGACAGATATTGGTGATAGTTTCACGACAGTCAAACCATATTTTTTTCCTTATATTATTTATCGACACCGAACAAACATGGTTACTTTTGCAACAGCGAGTGCCATGCTAACGGATTAAATGTAGAACTGAGGAATTACAGAAGATCTAGTAGTTCAGTTTACTAATATATGTGTAACCTCCGTTTGTCTGTTTAACTGCCTCGTTGGTCTATTGCTAGCAAGTGCTGCGTAAAGACCGAGAGGTCCCCGGTTCGAGTCCAGTGTCGGGCAAAATTTTTGTGAGCTTTTCTGTAATTAAATTACTCAGCCCGGAGTTAGGAAGTTGGCCGTTGAACGCCCGTGCCTCGGAAAGCACGTTAAGCAGGTGGTCCTGCGCCCGATCTCTCATCGGTCATGTCGGATTGCCGACTCACCGAATTATGAGAGTAAGGGAATAGAGAGTGTACTTGTGCTTGTCCATTATAATATGTCCTACGCACATGGCTGATATCAATTGAGATCGGCCGCCATGGCTGAAATCGATCGGACGCCTTATATGTGTAACCATGACACTTTATATTTATATATAGTAAAATGTGCCTGTATTCCGTCTGTCCTAGGTTCTGGCAACTCCTCGCTGGAGTCGGCCTTCTGCGCGATGCTGGAGATGCCCTCCTGGTACCTGTGCGAGCTGAGCAGCCTGCTATTCTTCATCCTGCCGGGGCTGATCATCCTCGGGCTGTACGTGAGGATGGGGCTGCGCATTAGGTACGTGATGGGGTAGGTATCGACTCACTTTCCATTGCATGCTCACTGAAAACTTGTTTTTTTTTCCTAACTAACATACGATGATGGCTTGGAGTAGCCTCGTCATCATCATCGGTTTTACGGGGGAGCGGAGCGGCTGTCACCCCTAAATACTAAGAACCTTCTTCGTAGCTTAGCCAACTACTTTGCAAGTTCCCTAAATAGGCTTATTTAGCCCATCAATCCTGGCTTGGTTTGGCTTCAAATAATAATCATTCTAAGTGTTCCGTATGCATAAGGGTAAAACGGGTACCCTACTATGATGACTTTGTTCCTCCGCTGTCAAGATTACATCCGCAATAATTAGACGGTCAAAATTTCACACAATGATGTATTCCTGCTACGACGAGTATAGTACTTGAGAGGCGCTGAAAAAAAGTGTATTTTTTACAATAATATACGAAACGGTACGAAACCAGAGCCGATTTTTTAAACCACGGAGATCGTACTGCATCGTAGACATTTGTACTAACTAACTACGATGATAGCATGAAATAGCCTTGTCATCATCACCGGACTTGCGAACAGCTCGCACCCCTAAATGCAGCATACACTACTGTCCATTTTGAACGAAAACCAACCATTAGATGTTAAAAGATAAGACTCAATTATATTTGTTGACATTAGAGCGGCCCTCCTTGACCCTCACGTACTTAATAATCTAGGGAATTCCTCCCACATCATAATAATAAATTGTCCTTCCGACTTATTAACTCCGGACGTAAACAATTCCAGTGAAACCCGGTAGGTGTCGCTCAATGACGATGTCAACAAAGGAGATTCTTTGTTATGGTGTTGAATGCGGTTGCCTGTTGTCCGCCCCCCTTTGGGGGGAAGGGGATTTTTCCTTATTTCACAGCAAACATAATCCTCTGACCTAAATTTTTGACCGTGTCATTTTTGAGGTTAGCCAGTAATGGGAAAGGAGAGGAGGGTAATATGACCAATTAAGATCACACTCATAATGAAGATGGAGCTTTATTTCTTCATTCCTCCATTCAAAAAAAAAACTTATAGTCTTAGGGTCAGAAACACACATGTATTTTTTGTTTAAGTCAGCCTGAAGTCAAGAGTTGGCTAGTTCAGGCTCTTGAGAAGCACCTAAAGCTTGAGCCTAATCTCCCATCTTCTTCTTCTTCTTATCGTATGGTTGATGAACAACAACAAATGGTGTCAAGAGTTTTTAAACCGCCCGTAGGCCTCTGACATGGCTTCACACAGGTGTGCTGGTTTCCTCACGATGTTTTCCTTCACCGTTAAAGCGTCGAATGATGGTACATATTATGAATTTCAAATTTGAAAAACACATTGGTACCTGGCGGGGTTTGAACTGGCGACCCCTCGCATGGCAAGCAACGATCTTAACCACTCGGCCATCGACGCTTAATCTCTCATCGGTCATGTTTGATTCCTCTCCACTGTGGTACCTGCTATTTTTGAACCCGCCTTTTTCCATGCACTCCAAACAACGTTCACTTTAGTTATATTTTCCCTATCAATTACCAACGAATGTAACCTAAAAGCAAAATATCCGGCCATATTCGGAGCGAGCCATCCGCGTCCACCCGAACAATGACGTCACAAACGAGACATGACGTCACTCACAGCCCGTTAACTTTCAGAAGCGTTTTCAATTTTTAAATAGATAACGAAACTGGACAACGGCTTTCTGTTTTAACCCACAACTACGATACAATTATCACATTATACAAAGTCAAAGTCAAAATTACTTTATAATAAATATAAATAAAAAGATGTGTGGCACTCGGGGACTGCCGCGGTATAGCTATTGCATAGCATCGTCCGATTTCGGCAGCTCGCCTCGATTCGTGCGAGTTTCGTAGAGTCGTACAATACGTCTAACCGCACGCACACAAACACCGTGCCGAAGTCTACCGAACTGAAACGACGTTAGACGATTGTGAGGTTTCCTTACGGAATTTCTTGGTTCGGTCGCCGCACTCAAAGCCCGCGATAAAAGCTAAGCAATAGCTTAATAAATAAAATCATTTATTTCCAAAAAATGTTATTTGGAGAGGGCTGTGTCCAGCAGTGGACAGGTATGGGCTGATGATGATGATGAGGATTTCCAAAAATGGCATATACAACGTAGGTTACTAGTAGTCCCCAAACTAGGTAATCTTGTCTCTTGGGGGCTGGAGTTGTTGATTGATATAGGCATTTACGTGCACTTATAAATCATCGGTACAGTAGGTAAAGAAATAAGTAATAGATAAGCGATTCTACTGCGGGTTCGGAACGCTAATTCTGCCGAGAAGACACCGGCAAGAAACTCGATAGTTACCCTTTTAAACCAATAAGCACATAACATTGTTAAAAAAAATCCATGTCATACAGTTTGGGTATGTCACAGTGAGAAAGAGAAAAAGAAAAAAAACTAATACAAGTAATAACGACACCAAGGAATCTTGTAATTTGATTACATTTTTTTTTAAATCTTTATAACTAACTAATCAAGGGAACGTGTATCAATCATCTACATCTACTTATCCTTATTTGAATATCAACAATGAATTCTACCTTTACTAAAATGAGAACTGTGATAAGGAGTTCTTAAAAGCATATGATGGCGTCCTAATGCAAAAAAAAAACATTTATTTTAACAAGTTCACCTGCTAATCTGACCTCAACAAAAAGAACAGAATTCCAACAACATTCACAATAACCATCTGTACCAAGGACTTAATACACAAATTCTATTTCCACAAAATATGCAATTTCACAAAATTCCAATTATAAGATTTAAGCCGACCGTCTTTATGAAAATCAAGTTTATAAATTCGTAATCATCATCGCTTCGCAATTATTGTGGCATAAAGCTGCAATTGGCCAAAATATTAAATTTCCAACGGATAAACAAGAATGGGAAGAGTAAAATTAATTTTAAGTGGTCAGGAGTGAGTCTTGTTATGAATAATTTAGTGTTTTTTAAAATTACGAAACATTATTTTGTTATTGTTCTGGGTATGCTGAAAATAAATATAAATCCGATTAATAAATTCGGAGAAAACTAAGCCATGGCTCGGTAAACAGTGTAGCTTAGTCGTTGTTTTACGATGATTAAAATCAACAGTTATAACTTATCATTACTGTCCTTAGTTGTTCCACAGACAATAATCAAAAATTAACATACAAAAAGCTTTTTTCTTACGTTCAGAATCAAATTGATCTGATCCCGTAGTAAGGTGCTTAAGCACTTGTATTACAGATATCAGACTCAACAGTGGATACACAAATATACTTGATTTTTTATATATAATTATTTAATAACACACCCAGACACGGAACAAACACCGATGTTTGTCACACAAATATTTGTCCCGGATGGGAATCTAACCCACGACTCGGAACTGTAGGTAGTGAGGTAGTAAACCACTATTCCAGTGGTTAGTGACCTACTCAGTGAAAATAGAAAAAAAAACGAACTTACCTTTTTTTAGTAAGCAACCCTAAGTAACCCAACTCAACAAAACAAGTAACTGAAAATACTGAAAACATTTTTGTTCTACATGGATTATTAGAAAACCACTGGGAGACGGAAGAAGAAGTTATTGAAAGAGTTACCAACATTTTCTACGATTGATTACACGTAAACTTATATGAATACATTGATGGAGCAACATTTATAGGTAAAAACAGTACTAGGAGACCATTAAAAATTGAGCTAATAAGCAAGCGAATGAAAAGATACATATTAGATAACTCAATTTACCTAAAAGAAGCTGGTTTTGGAGTTTCTGAATATCTATGTCCATCTGCTTTACAAGAAAGAAGAAAGCTTATCACTGCTTTACAACAAGCGCGACGTAATGGCAAACACGCGATATTGAGGAACAACCAACTTATTATAAATGGGAAAGAAGTTCATACATCACAGAACGAAGACAAATCAAGACCTACCGTACGTATAGAAGAAGGACAAAACTACAATCTGAATGAACAGCAGACTACCCCTTCTCAGCTGCCGGCAGCGCCTCCCACTCAATCTTCTTCTCAGCCTTCCAGGGATACTGGTGCATACCGCCACACGTCGTCATTTAGAAGTAAAAGAGTGAAAAGTTCTACTTTTCGCTACTAATGTTTATATTATGTATCAAAATATTCAAAGTGTATTCAACAAAACCCATCTTATTGAATCTTTGATAGTTGAAAGACCTGATTTAGATGTGATTTGTTTATCTGAAACATGGCTAAATAGTGAAAAATTAGACTTTTTGATATAAAAGGTTATACTATATGCTCACCCTTCTGTCGTAAAGAACATGAAGGAGGTGGAGTATGCATAATGATAAGACATAACTTTGAATATTACAAACGAACAGACATAAACAAACTATCTTTAGAAAGGATTTTTGGAAGTAAGTGCAATAGAATTACCTAAAGAATGCTTATTAATCATAAATGTATATTGGCCAAATAGTAAAAGGGAAGTTGATATGTTCTATACTTGTCTTGAGAAACTCTTAAGCCTTATCATGACTAAAGACAGCTCTAAAAATATCCTTATCGGAGGCGATTTTAACGTTGATTTTCTCATTAAAAGTAATGACAAAAATAGATTATTAAATTTAATGTTATCATATAACTTCCATCAAAAAATAAATGAACCTACAAGAGTCACTTCTACAAGCTCTACGTGTATAGATTTACTATTTACAAATTTTAATTCGCAACATCTAGAAACAACTGTACAAGAAAACTGAAAGTGTCCGGGATATTTACCATGTTGTTTTGTTTTAATGAGCTCCCGATATTTCGGCACTGTTGCAAGCGCCATGATCACGGGTGAACTGTAGGACTGCGAGAATGACGGTAGGTCTAAGGGCAGACATATCGGTCTACCCTCTTTCTAAGTCTTTTATTACGCACGACACCACTACCCTCGTTCACAATATTGTCACTCCGAATTCGATCACGACACACTACACTCACGGTATCACTTCTTTCTTCCTCGAAAACGGACACATTTTTGTTTTTACATAAACGTATTACTGGATGCCATACATTCGACAGTTGAAACCCATCTTCACGATTGAAGTTTTTGAATTTCTTAATTTCAATAGCTTCTCTGACCAGTCGTGGTATGTAATGGCGTTCTGTCGAAAGTATCTTAGGGTTATGTAACTCAATCCAGTGGTTCGTTCCCGATTCTAAAGATGTTGAGCGCTTGCGGCTTTTTGTGCTTCGTTGTTTTTGACTGCCCTGATATGCTCTTTCACCCGGCACGAAATCGTCCGTTTCGTTTGCCCTATGTACGAGCTCCCGCAGCTGCAGTCAATTTATATATAAACGCCTGGTTTTTTAAAGGAATACTATCCTTCGGTGAGTGTAGAAATTGCGATACCTTTTTAAGAGGAGCGAAGATAGTTTTATGTTCGAAGTCTTATCTGTCACTCCTTTTACATAATATGGCAAATATGCTGGATGCCAGTCTACCCTATAATCCAGGCGTTTATTACGTGTCGGTCTTGATATTCGCCCACTATATCCATTCCTCTGTAGGACGTCACTTATGTGTTTAAGCTCATCATTTATATGTTCCTCGTCACATAGATTATATGCGCGGTCTGTAAGCGACCTCACTACAGAGTTCAGTTGGCGTGGATGGTGATGTGATTCTGCATGTAGGTAGCGATCGGTATGAGTTGGCTTCCTGTATACCGAATGGCTAAAAGAACCGTTCTCACGCACTGCATATAATCTATGTGACGAGGAACATATAAATGATGAGCTTAAACACATAAGTGACGTCCTACAGAGGAATGGATATAGTGGGCGAATATCAAGACCGACACGTAATAAACGCCTGGATTATAGGGTAGACCGGCATCCAGCTTATTTGCCATATGTAAAAGGAGTGACAGATAAGATCTCGAACATACTTAAGAAATTCTCCGTAAAAACTATCTTCACTCCTCTTAAAAGGTATCGCAGTTTCTACGCTCACCGAAGGATAGTTTTCCTTTGAAAAAACCAGGCGTTTATAAAATTGAGCAGCTGCGGGAGCTCGTACATAGGGCAAACGAAATTCGTGCCGCGTGAAAGAGCATGCAAAAACAACGAAGCACAAAAATCGGCAATCGCTCAACATCTTTTAGAATCGGGAACGAACCACTGGATTGAGTTACATAACCCTAAGATACTTTCGACAGAACGCCATTACATACCACGACTGGTCAGAGAAGCTATTGAAATTAAGAAATTCAAAAACTTCAATCGTGAAGATGGGTTTCAACTGTCGAATGTATGGCATCCAGTAATACGTTTATGTAAAAACAAAAATGTGTCCGTTTTCGAGGAAGAAAGAAGTGATACCGTGAGTGTAGTGTGTCGTGATCGAATTCGGAGTGACAATATTGTGAACGAGGGTAGTGGTGTCGTGCGTAATAAAAGACTTAGAAAGAGGGTAGACCGATATGTCTGCCCTTAGACCTACCGTCATTCTCGCAGTCCTACAGTTCACCCGTGATCATGGCGCTTGCAACAGTGCCGAAATATCGGGAGCTCATTAAAACAAAACAACATGGTAAATATCCCGGACACTTTCAGTTTTCTAATGTGTGTAACCATGACAGTTTAAAATTATAAACTGTACAAGAGTTGGGTTTATCCGACCACAGATGCATTTTGCTCTCTTTAACCAGTAGAACACAAAAATTTCAATATTTTTCGAAGTACGCCTGATTATACAATGAATTTAATAGTCAAAAATTTAAAACAAACCTTTCTAATATTATATGGGAGAACATACTTAACAATAATTTAAATGTAAATGAAAATTATAATACTTTTAACAATTTAATACAAAAAAATTTGAACGAATGTATACCAATAAAAATAATAAAAATAAAACTCAGATCTGAAGTAAGACACCTAACGCCAGGAATAAAAATATCATGCCGCTATAAAAGATTTCTTAAAATATTGGTATCAAAGACTAAAAATGATTACATAAAACAACATTACAAAAAATACTGCAAAATCCTGAAGAAAGCTGTAATAAAATCTAAAAGAATAAAAAATAAATACAAATTTGATAAATCTTCAAATAAAACCAAATGTATGTGGCAAATAATAAACAACGAAACAAACAAACAAAAATATAACTACAAAAATATAAAACTTCAAACAACAGATAAAAAAATACTTACGGACCCTAAAACCATAGCTGATACTTTTAATACATTCTTCGCTTCTATCGGAAATTCGCATATAAATAGTAAAAAACCTACAATACCAGATACAAATGTTGAAAATACATTTTTCTTGCAGCCAGTTACACCAAAAGAAGTATTCAAGGTAATACAAAACTTAAAAAATAAAACATCATTTGGAATTGACGAAATACCTCCTACTCTAGTTAAAGGTTGTGTTGATCTACTTACGCCTCCATATACTTTTTTAATCAATCAATCCTTTTCAGAAGGTGTTTTTCCTGACGCTCTAAAAATATCCATTATTAAACCAATCCATAAAAAGGGCCTAACTTCAGATATAAATAACTACCGTCCTATTGCGTTGTTACCTACTTCAGCAAAAATATTTGAATCCGTTTTGGTGAGCCGTTTATATTCATTTTATGAAAAATTCAGTGTCTTTCACCAAAATCAAAATGGTTTCAGGAAAAATCATAGTACAATATTAGCTGTCTACAACTACATGAAAAATATCTATGACACAATAAATAGCAAAAAATATGCAGTCGGCCTCTTGCTCGATATGAGTAAAGCCTATGATAGAGTATCTTATGAAATTCTACTAGATAAGTTGTATCAGTCAGGTATACGAGGGATAACTCACAATTGGTTTAAATCCTACCTTAGTAACCGCATTCAATATGTAGAAATTCAACACACCAATTTTGATACAGGTGAAATTTTACATACAAGATCAGACATAGTACGAGTAACAGGTTCAATACCACAAGGAACCGTTCTAGGCTGCATTTTATTTCTAATTTACATAAACAGTCTTCCAAATATATTAAATGATGACCTCACAATCCTTTTTGCCGATGACGTTTCTGTACTTATACCATGTTCCAATAGTGATGAATTAAAAATTAAATTAAATACTACTCTTGAAAAAATTGTTAATTGGCTAGAATCCCATAACTTAGAACTAAATTTACATAAAACCAAAATAATTCAATTTAAACCCTATCAAAAACCCCATTACAAATAACCTATAACTACAACAATACGAAAATAGAACCTGTTACTTCTGCCTCATTATTAGGAATAGAATTGGACACTAACTTAAATTGGAAACCTCACATACAAAAATTACTCAATAAATTAAACTCATTTATTTATGCCTTACACCACCTTAAAAGGGTCACTGACTTTAACACGGCCTTGACAGCTTATTACGCCTATGCACATTCAAGACTCTCATATGGTATTATTTTATGGGGAAATTCCTGTGATGCAGATAAAGCTTTCATTCTACAAAAAAGTGTTTAAGAATACTAGCCAACATAACCCAAACGGAATCATGTAGATCCTACTTTATTAAATATAAAATATTGACAGTTACGTCATTATACATACTAGAGTCTAGCAAATTCACCAGAAAACATAAAAGTCTGTACTCACCGGTCAAAGGCATTAAGCGAAATAATAGAAACCTTAATAAGTTACATGTACCTTTCTCCAAATTAAAACTAGTTTCAGAAAGCCCCATACCATGTTAATCAAAATATATAATCATTTACCAAATAATATAAAAAACTTAGATAAACCAGCACAATTTAATAAAGAACTAAAAATATTTCTCATAAATAAATGTTTTTACAGCCTCCAAGAATTTTTCAATTATAAAGATAATAATGTCATATCATAAGCATTATATAAATTATGTATTGTTAATTATAGATACCTATTGTTAATATTAAGACAAAATATTTTGGTTGAAATAATTGTTATGTATATTATGTTCATATAATTTTATTTTTGTTAAAGAAATAATAATTATAACTAGTTATTAAGTTCCGTATAATAATAGATATAAGGAGTATAATTTTAATATATGTTGCTATGCCCTTGCAGGGCGTCACATGAATACCTACAAATACCTGTGCCATCTGTAATACTGTAATGTGACATGCAATAAAGAATTTGAATTTGAATTTGAGTAGAAATGAAGATTGACAGCACTTTAGTCAAGCCTTATTCAGTCAGATAAACGTTGCCGAGATTAATGTAAGCTCCTTCAAAAGCTAATTGCGAATTGTTAACGTGAAACATCTCGGATTGTTTGGACAAAGCTTTACAGCGTGTTTTCTTTTTTATTTTTATTAATTTCATCCGTCGGTATTCGTTTGGTATGCCCTGGGTTACATATTGAAACATGTATCCATGAAAATGATTTCTGCCTAATGTTCAAAGCTTTGATGATTACCGATAGCATGATTAATTACAATTAAATATAGACATAGAATGTTAAAGTAATATTATTGAATTAGTAAGTTTGTCTAGATTTCCATAAGTCATTATTGTAAAAATAAAATTAAAAACTCTAATATATAAATAATTTGTTTTTTGCTGTCTAGTAGTCTTGTGACCATCTCTTGGCTTCTGGGGTATGGTTCTCACCCTTATATGATCCAATATACGAAACTAAAATACGTACATCTTGTTACCCTATCGTGAGTAGTTATCTAACCAAACACGTGCCGTTAATTGCCGTATGGGAACGACAGATCACACACTGTTAATATCCGCCGTGAATTACACTCGGCTTGACATCCACGAGAGAGCTTTACGTACTGAGTAGACGTACAACAATTAACAAACGCGTTTAAATTTTAAACGTAGTAACGCCGAACAAATATTTATACCTACCCGTTTATGTATACATGCTGGAGGACGAATAAAGAGTATAATAATAATAATAATAATAAATCTTTATTTCAGATAAGGTATCCATATTTTGTTAGTAACATTGTAACCTTAAAACTAATGTTAGTAGCATATAAAAAGACAATAAATAAAATAAGTAAATAAGGGGACAGACAGGCTGACCCGTTCGCTGGCGGGAAGCATGTCTACTTGACAGCGTGTAGCCGTATCCAGCGACCCACCATCGGGGAGTCCCACCTGTCCGCCCACACGCCCAGGATGGTGTTGGGGCTGTCACGAGTGCGGCGCAGCATCGAGGCGCAGCGTTTGCGCATGATGGCGGCAAAGCCATCAGTGCGCGCCTCAGCAAACATGCCGGAGGCGCTACAGTATCGCGGCAGCCCCATCAGCACCCTGAACGCGTTGTTATACTGGACACGCATGTCCTCGTATGCCCTCCGCGTATAGTTCACCCATAGGCTGCACGTGTAAAAAGACTGACAGTATGCTTTGAAAAGCGTAATCTTAACTTGTTTAGTACATCGTGCAAACCTGCGGGCCAACATATTGCATCGGACAGACAGAGCTCTGCGTTCCCTCTCAACATCCACATTGTCTTTTAGGTCCTCGGTGACCCAGTGACCCAAGTACTTAAACTGCTCGACCTTTTTTAAGGGACTACCCGAAAGTGAAAAATTTGGTACAGTTTGGTATCGAAGTTTGTCCGGTCTGAAAATCATGATTTCACTTTTCTTTGCATTGTACTTAAGTCCCTGGGCCTCCGCATAGGACTCACAAATTTTAAGCAGCCTTTGCAAGGCACCAATCGATGGGCTCAGAAGGACCATATCGTCTGCATAACTTATGTTATTGATGCAGACTCCGTCTATATGACATCCGATGCCGGTGCTGCTGAGCTCATCAATCAGACGGTTCATGTACAGGTTGAAGAGCGTAGGCGAGGTTAACCCCCCCTGCCTCACCCCGCACTCCAACATGTACTCCCCCGATAGAGAACCTGCCCATCTTACATAATTTTTCTGATTACTATACCAATGCATCAGCAGCGATACAATCTCTTTAGGTAGACTATTAGCTTCTGCTTTCATTTTATCCCACAGTATATCGTATGACACGAGATCAAAAGCTTTTGACAGATCGAGATAGCATGCATATACTGGGGTCCTTCTTGCGGTATAGTAGTGCACAGTCTGCTTGAGGCACATGATAGCACTCTCGGTGGAAAGGTTGGGCCTGAAACCGAACTGTGCGTCGTTCAGCGAGACGTGCTTATCTAAGTGCTGACCAAGCAGACTGTCCAGTACTTTCGCGATTACCGTAGCAAGAGAAATCGGCCTATAGTTCTGTATGTCTGATGAGTCACCCGTTTTATTTTTAACGATTGGAGCGACTATAGTACGCATTAATTTATCGGGTAGGTATGAATGACCTAAACAGAACGTGTACAGCATAGACATCACTCTAGGCAGATGGACTCCTGCGTGTTGCAGGTGCTCGATACTCAGGCTGTCATGTCCAGGCGATTTACCCCTTACCATGCGTCTAATTACCTCCGCCACTTGCTTCGGGGTAAATTTAACGCCGCGCCCTGTACCCCCGGCCCCAGAATCAGGCACCGGCCTCGCTGACCCCAGTGGGGACTGCACCTCAAAGTGCCGTCGGAACAAATCGGCTATCTCTCCGGGCTCATGCGCCCTCGCTACGCTCACGGGCAGGTTCGACTTAGGATTTATTTTATTGGTGTTTTTCCAAAACTGACTAAAATTCTTTTAGCATGATTTTCAGCAATTATATTCATTTTTATTTGGACTTCGTTATTCTGGCACCATTTTTAATTTAGATTTGAAAATTCGCCTCGATTCACACATTTCATCGTAAACTCGGCCAGTTCCGGGTTTCCCACAATTTATCCATTCTTGAAAACAAAGTCGAGCCCGCCCGTGAGCGCAACGAACGTGCTTATTCCACCCTGTCACGTATTTGTGATTAGGTTTCTTCCGAACATTACAGCTACACACAGCGGCTTCAGACAGTATAGAAACTATGTTATCGTACATTTCATCGATCACAACAGGCGTTATAACAGGTATGACAGGCGTTGATTTTTTAATCACTACATAGACTAAAGCAAAGTCTTCCCGCGTCTGTCTGTCTCTATGTGCTCAAATCTTTAAAACTACAAAACGGATTTTGATGCTTTTTTTTTTTAATAAATAGAGGGATTAAGAGTAAGGTTTCTATGTATAACTAGCTGTGCCAGCGGCCAAGCGCAATAGACCTTATTGAGTCTATCGCACTCACTCTGAAGGCCTACTGAAATGCCGTTTCACGCCCCGCCTGAAGAGCCCGCTATCATAGGAGTGAGGGAAAACATGAGCTGGAACAAGAATGCCCTTCAAGCTCATGAGTGGCAGAAAAGACGAACTGAACCTTCTGATCCGAGCCACCAGCGCCTGCAATGTATGGTTGATTTATCAGTGAGAAGCGACACGTAGATACGGTGAACATATAGGTTGACATTTTATTTGAGAGCCATCCGCTCCCCCGCAAGTCCGGTGATGTTGACAAGGCTACTCCAAGCCATCATCGTAGTGGGTTAGGAAAAAAAGTTACAATTACGTTTGACTGCCTCGATGGAACATTGATAGTCCATCTTCAGCTTGGAGTCGTGGGTTCGATTACCAGTTACCACTGAAATAAATATACATACATACGTGGGATGAATTATATCGGTGTTCAAGTGAGGTATTCATATATTAAGTTAATTTTAAACACCACTGTTGTTACTATTCTGAAAAGTGATAAAGCTTCGTACTTCGGAATCTGTACAATGTACATAAGTTGTGGGAAAGTAAATAAAAAAAAACATTTAAAGATTCTGCCAATCGAGAGAAGTCGTAAATTAATCCGAGTGATTTATATTCTAGATCATCCAAAATACCAGAAAATTAGTGACCATCGCGTAGAAAAAATAATATTTTGCTTGAATATATACCTACCTCAACGATAGTCTTTCATATTTATATATCTTTATCTCTATTTGTCTATAGAAATAATAATTATAACAATCGCTCGTTAAGAAATCCTGTCTCTTTGTAATTTGAGTACGCATAGTTATTACCGTTTTCAATTCAATTATGTTCAAGTTTTATATCTATTATTATCCTTAATGAACTAAAATGTTTTAATCTTTAGTAAGCATGTATTATTTTTGCAGATATTAATGAACTAATTTAAGCTTGGTACTTGCTTACCAAAATTTTTATTCTAAGGACGGAAGAATTCAAATGCTCATCTCACAATATTTGCCCCTTGGTGCAGGAAATGGGCCAGTCAGTCAGTCTTAACATTTTCATTGTATATTTTAATATTAGTAAAGCTTCTGGTCCGTCAGTTGCATTAGCACCCAAAAGACCCCTAATTTGCATACTATTCATCCTTGTCATGGTGAAATATACCATTCCCGGTGAACAAATGAAGGAATAGACTTTACAGGATTAGTGGGAGAACCTTTTGGGAAATACAACTGGATTAATGGTTCTCTTGCTAGCCCTGATGGGGTTGTTTACTTTTCTTTACCTATGTATATTATTAAATTTAGCGATATCGTGTTTTATTGTGCATAAATTATTCTACATTAGTAGTAGTGGGCATGTGTGCAGGATGAAAGACGAAAGATGGCCCAAAATCCATACACAATGAGTACCGGAAGAAGGTTTTCGCAGGAAAGCTCAAGAAAAGATGCTTTGGCAAGCCTAAGCCTTGAATCTAGACATGTGATGTGACAGTGGGATGACACGGGCTAAAAAATAAAAAATATTCTGCTCTGACTGTCTCTATACTATCTATGTGCCCCGAGAGTCGTGGTTTCGATTCCCACTCGAAAAAATATATGTGTGATCAACATTGATGTTTGTTTCGTGTCTGGGTGTGTACTACTACTGTTGTTACTGATGTCTGTAATATAAGTGCTGAAGCAGCTTACTTAGAAATTTAAACAATGAATGTGTGTGATATGGTATATCAACATAATATAAATATTCAACCTTTAACCCACCAAACTTGAAGGTTAGAAGATGTCCCTGCGATGGAATCCTATACTCCGATCGTAAAATTTAATTAAGTATCTCCTTTAATCTGCAGGGATTCGGAATTCCTATATCGGGCTATATTTATGAAGCCTTTCGATGCCTGATTCCGAGCTAACAAGCTATTTAGTTATGATATTCTGAACATGGATGGATTGCGTGAGAGATGATATGGGAGTGAAAGGAGCAGACACAGAGCTGACGAATGACGGGCCCGAGTGGAAGAAATACACATGTTGCGCCAACCCCACAATGATGATGATTCTGGTTAAATCAGACGTATGTTCATTATTGTTTTTGGGAAATGACATTAAGAATATTGTGCCGTGGCTACTATGTACTATCAAACATTTTAGTATGTTTGACTCAAAACATGTGTTTTTGATTTTTAAATGCTCCGTTAGACGTCTTATAGATTTGAAGGTATTTATTATTGTTTATTAGAAATTAAGTACATTAATATAAGATGCAAGTAAAATATTAAAACCATAGCAAAATACGTACAACCAGTCAGAGAATACAAACACAACTAACCAAAAACGTGTCACATTATCCTAAGTAAAAAAAAAGGACGTTCATCACACAAACACTTGTCTCGGGTGAGAATCGAACCCTTGACTCTAGGCCCAAGAGGGGCATCGAGCCAGTCAAAGGCAAAGTCAAATCAAGTTACTAATAACTTTAAATGCGGCTAGTAACCTCACTATTACTCTTAGAAACTTGGCAAATTGTACGAGTGAAGTTAGAGTGACAGCATTAGTCACCGAACTGAAGGTTTTTCACATCGACGATCGAATCCAATCAATAAGATTCTAATATTTAGAAAAACGGAAAAAATTCAACTGCCTCCCCGCGGCCCGGGGACTCGAACACTCGTCCTTCTAGGAATCGCGCCCAGACGTGCATTACCATCACCCTAGACCAGCAGCTATGGATTGAAGCCGTCGAATTTTCGATCGGATTCTAATCTACAAATTACGATTTAAGCGATCTAACCGATTGGCACCGCACGTGAATTGATTTGATCTTTTATATATTCAAGTGTTTTGGATATTTCTTTGGGGAAATCAGATAATTATATGTCTTACCTTTTACTTGATTTTATACTAGGTCGAATTTTCTTGGATTAAAAACGGGAATACAATGGTTAAGTAAGCCTCTACCTTTTGCCTACACTTGTCATAAAAGAAATAAACATTTGACTCCGGGTCACGGAGATGAAGATGCTGCGCTGGATGTCGGGAGTTACGCGAGCAGATCGCGTAAAGAACTCCCGTATTCGCGGCAGCCTTCATGTCCGAGACATCGCTGATAAATTGCAAGAGTGCCGCCTACGTTGGTACGGATATGTTCCGGCAGAAAGGGAAGGCCCAAGGAGGCCTGGCTTGACGTCGTAGCGGATGATATGCGTGCCAACAAACTCTCCGTGAAGGATGCCGAAGACCGTACGAAGTGGAGAGTTAGGAGTAGGAAAGCGGACCCCGGGCTCCGCCAGGATACAACCGGGAAAATGCTGAGATGATGATGATGAAACATTTGACTGGCTCGGTGGAACAATGATTCGTGAACCTGGCTGGCGGTTCCAAGAGTTGTGGGTCGGATTCCCACTCGGGACAAATATTTGTGTTGTCCCGTTTCTGGGTGGGATTATAATGTATGTACGTACAGTCTCCGATGCCCATAGCACAAGCTTTGCTTAGTTTAGGGTCAGATAATCGTGTGTGGAAATGTCTCATAATATAAAAAAAGCTTTCATAATTACCTAGCCAAATACATCGGCAAACGTATTGATCTGAACAATTATTCAACACTACCTTTCCGCCGTGACAGTGTCCGCGTATTACTACTACTTTATTCATCGACTTCATACCCAATAGACACCTAATACAGGACGAGCGTTTTCAGACAACACATAAGATAAATAGATCTTATATTAAACCACGCCCACTGATGCTTCGTCAGTAACGACCAGATCTGAGACCCGTGAACATCTCCGCGCTCGCTTACAGAAAAAATTAAGAACCTTGTTGCCATGGCTCCTTGTAGCATAAGATGGTGTGAAAAAGATTGCAAGAGCTCAAATTTTAAAATTGATGGCATTTAGTTTCACCGGTTAGTGTTTTAATCAATTAAAACTAATATTTGATTGACCGGAGGCCATCTTAGATGGCCGGTCGGTCGGCGTCATCAACCACCCATCTCTTTTTTTAACATGCAGTTTTATATCCTTTATCCTTATCGTCCTCCGTGCACGTTTGCGTAGTGCTGTTCCGTACCAAATACACAGAATCGATCGATTTAAATTGTCAATTGGATAATTCTAAATTATATTTTGCTAATATAAGAGTTGACTTTAATTTATCATATTTTATTATCTTATTCAGTATGATATATAGATTTCTAATTTACTATAAATATAAACGCGAAATGTCACTGATTCACTGACTAACTAACTGATATCTCAGAAACTCCAACAGATGCTAGGAGGTGCTAGCTAACCTAGTTAGGGTTATTCCACTAATCTCCATTGGAAATCCCCATCAATGGGGATAAGTGAACTTTTTGTCCACTAATCCCTATAGATGACTCTGATGGGGATTTGTGAAAAAAAGTTGTTGATAAAGTTCACAAATTATTAATTAAACTGACATATTATAAAGCGCATAAAATCGCGGAGTACAGGGATGAGAAGGTGCCCTTGTTTATTTACGAATATAATGCAGCACTTTTGTCCAGTAGTTTCTAGTCCCTTTAAAGAAATTACTTTCGATGCCTATTTGTTACTAACATACAAATCTTAACTGTTACTGTAAAATGTTTGTTATGTCACCTTTAGCGAACTTATCATTTTAGGTATCTCAAAGATAGTGAAGTGAAAGAAAAATAAATCAAAGCTGGCGGGAACACTGGTTACCATCAGAGTATAGCGTAATTTGCTCTCGACATATTACTCAAGACTGCTTTATTAATATGAAAACACGTCGGAGACTCCTCACATTTGCTATATCTTCACTGTTTTTATCACTATTGGTGAGATAATAGTACCTAAATAAATTTCACTCGGAAGACACCAATCATGTCGTTGACCTGGCAATGAGTGTGATGCAAAAATATGTATTTTTATCCAAGTTCGTCGATCGCAAGCCTTCAGTCTGGCAAATATTTACAAAATTAATTCATTTTAAAAATGATTAAATGAATTGTTATACGTAAAACTACAATATATTATAAGATAATTCTTATTTAACTAATGTAATTCACTCGCAATAGAAATAAATAATCTTTGAAAATTTCACCTAGCTATCAGATACAAATAGTGAGAGACAGACATGGTTTCCGTCTATTTGTCTATTACCAAGTTAGGCCTCTACCACGGAAGTTAATCACACGTCCATCAACAAAGGTGGTCTCTCAGGTTTAAGGCCCATTTTTACCGTTTGGGTATGGAATGTAAACAATATAATGTAAAATAAATAAATCAATCATGTATTCCATAGTATTAATCTATATCTTAAATCAAATCCATTAAATGTAGGTAAATATAAATTACATGTCCAAGCAAAAATTATCTTTTATAATATTTTTAAATTATGTTACGAACTGCATCAATTTATCGATAATCTATTTTCAATGAAAACTTTATGTGACCCATCCCTTTGTTTTGTGATGATTTTGTTGCGACCAATTAGCATTCAGCACCCTCCCCCCGCGTACCTCAGGTAGTTGACTGAAATGTTTGCATTGCGAATAATTGACATGAGGTGTCTATTGGGTATGAAGTCGTTGACTGTATTACTTGTATTTGTTATTAAAACATAACTGCCGCATAGCGAAGTAGTTGAAAAAGTTGAATCTAGAATTTAAGTCAAATCTGTTCTATTGTAATGTAAAAGTTCGGCAGACAACACTGTTACACATTCATAGTTTTGGCAGGGATTCATTATGGTAAAGATTTTAAATATTCCCTTACATTACATAATTTTAATGTAAATTAACCGCTATTCATGAACTTTAAGGATTCACACAATAATTCAAACGTAGTGTAAATGTAGATAATAATAAAATGTAGGTAATGTTGGTGTTTTATGGTTTCGTATAATGATTATTGTCAAGAGAATAATGAAATGTAGAATAATAATGTTCATTGATCCTTATAGGTACTAGACTCAAAATTTACGTAACTAAAAATGTCCCTTTAAAACTCTATCTATACGATATTCTAAACGCTCTATACGATGTATAATAGTATATACCTAGCATATATGCATTTGGAAAGTAAAATGTTTATTTACTTTCTCTTAAAATCCCTTTATCTATTAAAAAAAACCACATCAAAATCTATTGTGTATTTTTAAAGATTTAAGCAAACATAGGGACATACAGACGCGGAAAACGTCTTTGCTTTGTACTATGTAGTGATATATGTACATTTTATATTATAATTTACAGTTGTTATTTTACAAGATGATTCGACTCTCGGTTTCCTCAGCGAAGTGCGATATTTTATAATTGGCTTATCCGCCCTTATTATTGGTAACAGTCCTTTGTAGCCTCAATTCGAAGTAAAAAGGACTTCGGGAAGTTTACGTCCCGAAGTGTAGTATATTTTGAATATGGTTAAGATTATTCTTTGAAATTGCCCAATAGAACACTGAAAGTACCCTAAATGTCGAAGGGACCAAAACAATTTAGTGTAACTCTTTTTTATAGTGACATGTGAGGTCAAGTTATAGGTTCATTGATACGGGAATAGTTCCCTTTGCAATAGGAATAGACAAAGATATCTCTCCTTTTTAGGGTTACGAGCTCGAAGTACATACATAAAATCACGCCTTTTTCCCAGAGGGGTGGACAGAGATCACTTCCAGCGGTCCACTTTTCACCTCTGTGGGAAACGTGACGTGACGGGTTGTAGACCACGTCGCCGCCATTCTGCCATGTGCATTTTTTTAACAAGGTCATTGCGTTTTTTTTTTTTTTTCGAAAGGACTAAGCTGTTAGCCTCAGACGGCTTCTACAACTTCACCGGGCTGGCGGGGGAGCGGAAGGCTCACACCCCCAGCAAGGTCATTGCGTTCCCACGAGTAGCAAGGATATATGACGGGGGAAGGGAAAGGGGAGGAAGGATACTATCGCCTCGGATGATTTGGACTGAGTCGATAGTAGCTCGAGGAGCCGGGGTCGCTTGCCCGTATACCGAATGTTATGCTATCGCTTGCAGTCGGGACGTTCGCTTATCGACTACGATACTAGATTGTCCAAATTTTATGTACAAAAATTAGAGATACGTAGAAAATACTTCGATTTTATCTATTTTTATAAAATACTTCACTCAATTTTAGATACCCCACATTTGCTTTCCAAAATATGTTTAAACACAAGTCACAGCGCTCGTAGATCAAATAAAACCAATGTCTTTGCTCTCCTTACCTTTAAAAACAACACTTCGTTTTATAGTCCCCTTGTTAGAATGGCTCGTCAATATAACGAAACAGCAAAATCATCCCGAAATTGATGTCTTTGAAGCACAATTTAAACAATATATTAAAAAAGTGACTAGTGTCCTCCATCCCGCTCCCGTCGGACCCAGCTCTGGGACTGGCCGGCATATATGCTAAGTGTTGTTGTTTTTTGTTTTTTGAATTGTTAAAATTACTTAGTATTAATTTCTTTTGTACAATTTTATGCATACACATTTATCTGGATTATGATCTAGATCAATATTGCCTGTATCATTAATGTTTTTTTTATATTGATTGTAATCTGTCGTGTGTATTAATAAATAAATAAAAAAAAAAAAAAAAAAAATACCGTTCACCAACCACCGGACAGATAGTTGTTACTGGTAGCCCCTGGCTGAAAGGGAAAAACGAGACCCTATTACTATAGTTTCCAAGGTTCATGACTCATGTATGGTTGTTTTGATGTAAATGGGATAATTTAGCATAACACAGATCGATGTTTTGCGTGACACGATTTGTAGTTCGTCAAACCTTTGAAACGACTCTGTTATGTTTCTGACATAAAATGTTATGTACATAATCATTCAGCAAATGAACCCAATATAATACAACCCACATACATATAGGTTTTATTAACGTCTAAGTAAATTATTACAGAGCTACTAATTTACTAAATTACTATGAAGAATTGTTTATTTATACCATCTAGAATATAATACTGAATATTATTACCAATTGAGCGGCGCGTGTGTTTGATTACCACTAATTTTAATGAGAAATTAATGATTAACACAGTAAACGAGTTCTGGGTAGTACATAAACTAGTAGAAATTATGTATATTAAGTTACTCAGAACGTCTTTAGGACTGGTATTTTCGCTACTTCGCTTTTTGGCAGCGTGTGTAATATAGATGATATATTAGAAACAAGAAAATGTCCGAAATATTTACCATGTTGTTTTGTTTTAAATGAGCTCCAAATATTTTGGCATTGTTGCATGCGCCATGATCACGGGTGAACCGATCTGGTTTCAGTTTTCTAATATGGGTAAACATGAAAGTTATATACAAAATATAAGTAAGTATATATGTTATTATACGAGTACCTATATATATACAATATTTTTACCATACTCACAACTTGTACCTAGACTCTTACAAACACTAATCGCTACTGATACTGACACCACTGATCGGCCACTGACTAAACACGCTGAGATGAATCCATATCTGAGTTTATTTTGCCTTTAACCTGTATCATCCCACTGCTAGGTAAAGGTCTCCAATCCCGTCCTCTGCTCTCTATTCTTGAATCGCTTAATGTACGTAGAGCGAATATGTTGGGAAACTGTACCCGAACTATAAGAGAGAAGGATCAGAAAGTTTGTGTTTGTTTTTATCAATAATATTATTGTAATATTGCGTCATGCTTTAGTACCTATCGCTTCTGATATCTAGGAACATCAAATGTCTATTACTACTACCTATTTGGCGACAGGCCAAACCGTGTACTGTAACTTATAAGGTACTTATAGTATGAACTATCTCTATATGAGGTGTTTCGCCAATAACGGCCATCGCGGCGATAGTGGAGATCACTCAACTATGCCGGACACAACAACAGTGCATTCCCTCTCTGTCCCCTTACTCTCATCGTTCAGTGAGACGGCAATCAGATATGACCGGCAAATGTTTACCGTGTTTTCTGGGACACGAACATACATTTGCAATTTCCGTGCAACTTCCTGACGACTGAGTAACTTCTTTACAGAAAAACTCACACAAATTTGGCCTGACCCCGGACTCGAACCGGGCTTCTCGGTCCTGACGTAGCCTTTGCCACGAATAGACCAGTCAATAAGCTACAATGGGAATGGAACGTCACGTGTTAACCATTAATGGATTAATCGCATTTCCTAATCCGATCGACGGCGATGCTAATTTGATCGAACTTTCATAGCTTCATTAACATATCCGTACATTCATGAAATAATGGAAATCAAATAATAATTAATTAAGCATCAAAGTGTAGAAGAGCAATAAATGTTCTTCAATATCCTTCAGTTTCGGCTGCCAATTTTCTGTCGTTTTCAAGGGTTTAAATCTTTTTATAAGTCAAAATAATTTACAATTGATATGTTCTCTTTCACTAGATATCGCATAAAGTCATTTTTATGTACAATGTCCGTTGAATGCGGATTCATATCTCACAATTACTTCCTGTTTCTTTTAGTACTTCTGAACTACTCGTGCTCTCCGAAGAAATACGTTTTATTTATTTATTTTTACTTTCCTTCACGAAATGCCTTTATCCAATTTGAAACTTATATTAGTTGCTAACTATCTGCAGACATTGCTTTAATATACACATTAGTTGTGGTATAACCAATTTGGAAAATGTAACCCCGAACAATGATTAATGTTTCAAATAGTTTCACAGCGTTAAGCGTGTCTACCACAACATTTACCGCTCACAAACTGATACGAAGTGAATAATCACTGCTAATTGCACATGCGTTAGTAACTTCGTGCATGCTTCAAATGGCACGAAGTAGTTTCTCGACTACTTAATTAGTACCACTTCAAATATCGTGTTTAGTATTCGCAGACTTGAATTCTCGTGCCTTTGAACTGTAAAGGTGGTGCTACATTGAGGGGAAGGCGGGGTGACATTTTGTCAGCGACAGAGCAGATCTTTCCCGAATGTTTTCATCCACCAAATTTACTTACTAATCCTTGTATTGCAAAATATAAACAACTTTTTTACAATATTTTTGTAATAAGTGTAGCGAACACTTTCAGGCAAATGTTGTGAAAAAATCTTCTGGATTTTATGTAGAGTACATCTAATATACCGATGAATGTTTTCGTTTTTCAAAAAGCTACGCTAGGGTGTATTGATATGTTGATGACGATGATATACATGAAATAATAGAATAGAATAGAATTTATTGGTCACACTAGCGGCCGCCCGCGTATTAATGGGTTTTAGTAGCAATGATGTATTAAAATAGCCAGCTACCCCCATACCACGTTTTATAAAAATCTATAAACGTAAAAGTTCTCCTAATAATTTTCACCCCCCCCCCCATGACCGCCATGGGGGTTGAATAAATAGAGGAAGATCCCAGAGCCGCCAGACATCACTTATTTTCTAATGGACAAAATATATACGATTGAGTAGTGGTGGGGTGTACTATCATCATATGACTAGTTGCTACCTTGACCAGACGGCCATTTTTCAGATATCAACCAATGGCTGATTTTAACATATATTTCACACAATATCATTAAAAATCAGGTTTTATTACTCCCAGACACATGCGGTCGGCGGTTTTACCTTACAGACGCTTTAAAGCTATGAAAAAATTTTTACTTTTACTTATTTTGTGATGCTTGATTTTTATATATGTTATTCAAACAACTATTTTAAAACGTTTTGCAAACGGACAGACCGATCCAAGGGGCCAAACATTCACCAGACCCAACTGTTTTAGATTTTTTTTTTTATTGAATTTAGTTAAGTTTTTCTAATAAAATAGTTTGTAAGGTACAATTCTATAATTATTGCGGTCAGATGAGCACTTTTTAGTTGTTTGAATAACATATATAAAAATCAAGCATCAGAAAATAAGTAAAAGTAAAATTTTTTTCATAGCTTTAAAGCGTCTGTAAGGTAAAACCGCCGACCGCATGTGTCTGGGAGTAATGAATCCTGATTTTTAATGATATTGTGTGAAATATATGTTAAAATCAGCCATCAGAATTTAAGTGAGGTGAGCAGTGTTTCTATGTACCTTGATTGGTTGATATCTGAAAAATGGCCGTCTGGTCAAGGTAGCAACTAGTCATATGATGATAGTACACCCCAACACTACTCAATCGTATATATTTTGTCCATTAGAAAATAAGTGATGTCTGGCAGCTCTGGGATCTTGGACCAAAACCTATATGTTATTCCAGAGTGCCAGCTACCATCATTCCAAATTTCATGAAAATCTGTTCAGAAGTTTGAGCGTGAAAGACTACAAACTTTCACGTTTATAATATTAGTAAGGATATACACATATCAGAAGAAAAAATAAATTTAACATGCGATAATAATACTAATAATAAGTAATCCTTTATTTGCTATAAATTGGGTTATACAATAACGTAATACTACTTATATAAGTCGTCGTGGCATAATTATGGGCCGAAATTAATCCATCGAAGAATTAACAGGAACAATGCGTTATCCGAGTAAATCCCAAAACCACGTTTCAGCCGGTTAATTTATATACTAAAGAGCTTTCCAGAGCTTTACAGAAAGTTTACAATTAAAAATAAAGTAAAGAGTTTGTTAAAAGCCCGCTACGAGTAATTTGTCGTTCGGAACTTTCCTTAAAATTGCTATTCGGGTAGCAACTTTAATTGGTTTCCAGGAAAATATAGGTCTGTTTTTTTTTCAATACCTAAACTTAAATATTATCGAAAGCTAATAGATCTAGAGCAAAATCCTATGCGTGTTATTTTTTGGGTTCCATACAAAGGGGTACATGGGGCTTTACCTTAAGATTTCTCTGTCCGTCCGTCTGTCACCAGGTTGTATCTCGAAAACCGCGAAAGCAAGACAGTTGAAACTTAAATGAATAAATAAATAAAACTCAACATCCCACATTTACTTTATCTGACTCCATGATAAATACCGTGCTTCTCCGACATGGAACAAACACCGGTATTCGTCATACAAATATTTGTCCTGGGTGGGAATCGAACCACGACTCTAGGGACCGTAGCTGTGAGCCACTAACCACTGTTCCACCGAGCCTGTAAAAATATAAGAAATTTTTTAAAAAATATAAGAAAAGTTATGTATTTCAGTTAAAAACAATAAAAAACTAATAAGTAGTTAAGAGTCCCCACACACAAAAGTTGTGATTTTTCTAACTATCTTGTTACGGAACGCTTAGTACGCGTTTCCGACTCGAACTTGTCTCACTTTTTTTCTTTCCGGCGCCCGGTACCCTAGATACAAAGTCATTGAGGTGAGTTTTCCATACTATTAAGTATTCTACGTCAATAGATCGCCCTCGTTTAGCTTGATAAGGGGTATAAGCTATCGAGTCTCGTCACTCGCGATCCTGACTGACGTAGGATCAAAGGAGTCATTACTTATAAATGTGCATTACGCGTCATAAGTGCGATCAAAACCTTGTCACGTACGAAGCGTATCAAAGGCCCTTGTATGCCATGAATTGTTTAGATATTGATCAAACTTTATATATGAGCGAGCAGCGAGGTTCTTGTAATTATAAAGCCTGTCATAGTTTTTATATTACACATTATTACATACATTGATTTGATTCCGTTGTAAGTAGCTTAAGCACTTATGGATATAAGTACATACATAAATATATGTAACAACACCTCTGTTCTACCGAGCCGACACCAGTTTTTAGTTTCATTTTATTCATAAATAAAGTCTCCCTAACCACACAGTATAAAATTAAAAAATAAAAAAATAAAAAAAAATCTTTATTTTCTTTCATAGCTTAGTCTAATTAACAATATTGTACAGTATCTCCGTTTAAACGAGTATTGCCTGTGTTTGGAGATACCGCTCTTCCGTGATCGATTCGGTGTACAATTGACTGAGCGGAAAAAAAAAAGATATAATATTAATTAATTGAGAGGCTATGTTTTGACAAAATTAAGAAAATATTCTTAACAATAAACAAGACTGCACTCGTGTGTGTATGTGTGTGTGTGTGTGTGTGTGTGTGTGTGCGCGCGTGCGTGCGTACGTACGTGCGTGTGCGTGTGCGTGCAGTATACATTAAACATTCACAAAAGTGTTGTTAGTGTGTCACATAACAATAAAAAAAAACACTTCCGTTCAAGGTGCCACTTACGAGCAGAGCATTGGTTAAACAAACAAACACGGTTTAATAGTAAAAAAAAGTTTAATAACAATAGTTTTGATAAAATAATAATAGTTTACAAAAGTTTAGAAACGAATACTGTTTTAATGTACGGCACTTATATACTATCTAATCTTAAATTTTTATAATAGTTCTAAAATAAGTATATGACTGCCTCGTTGGTCTATTGGTAGCAAGTGCTGCTTAAGGACCGAGATGTCCCCGGTTCGAGTCCGGGGTCTAGAAAAATTTGTGTGAGTTTTTCTGTAATGAAATTACTCAGCCCGGAGTTAGGAAGTTGGCGGTTGAACGCCCTTGCCTCGGAAAGCACGTTAAGCCGGTGGTCCTGCGCCCGATCTCTCATCGGTCATGTCGGATTGCCGTCTCACCGAATTATGAGAGTAAGGGAATAGAGAGTGCACTTGTATTTGCGCGCACACTTGTGCACTATAATATGTCCTGCGCACTTGGCTGATCTCAATTGAGATCGGCCGCCATGGCTGAAATCGGTCTGACGCCTTATATTATAAAATAATAAGGTCCATATTACTTGAGTCTTAGTTTTAGATGCTACTAATCCTACACATCGAATTCAAAATCCAATAAAATCGATCGTTCAACACTCCAATAGGTTCCTTAACAGGTACTCAAACACCTCCGCATCTCGACAAAGCTGAGAAGTTTTGCCGTTGTCATAACAACACTTTGTATTGCTTGCCAGTTAAGCTAACAACATTACTCCCAAACATTCTTGTTCCTTTTGGAATATCTAATTACTTCACGAAAACGGCCGAAATCTCCCCGCCGAGTGAATTGAATTCAGTTACTTTGGGATTACGGCAATAAAAACCATCTCATGTGTCCTCTCTGAATCTTTTCGAGAGGTCCTTGTAGTACAGTATAGAATGAGAGCAGTAACATGAAGGCGACTGCAAACGACGTTATTTATATAAATAAAAAAATACAATTAATTATTATCTTCAAAAATACATAATATTTAGAGTAATTTTTACATTTGCTTGACTAATTGCAAGGCTTTTCTTCAACATCATTGGTTGCTAGCTACGTTTTCGAAAGCATGGTTCATTACATAAATATAGATTGCCAGAAAAAATTAAGATTATGTTCACCACGACACAGTGTTAGCGTTCATTCTTTCCATTCCAGATTACCGCATTATCATACAGAAACTACCAATAAAATAATTAACAAAATTATACTACCTACTATGTTAAAACATGTACGGTATCATCCGCCCATCGTCCCCTGCTGGGGCACGGGTTTACCTTTAACTAGTAAGTAAGTTGTGCGTTAACATAGTGATGGTTGTTTATCGTCGGCTTAGAACCACTGGTGCACTTTTTAACCTATAATACCTACTGTTTTGCCGTAAAATTGCTAAATGCGACAAGTCTCCTACAAAAATGAACATTAGAAAACTGAAAGTGTCCGGGATATTTACCATGTTGTTTTGTTTTAATGAGCTCCCGATATTTCGGCACTGTTGCAAGCGCCATCAGTCAGTTCACCCGTGATTATTACACCTCATTAAAACAAAACAACATGGTACATATCCCGGACACTTTCAGTTTTCTAATGTGTGTAACCATGACAGTTTAAAATATGAACTTACTACGGAGTTTCCTCACTGCGCTTCGCCCACGCCAAGTCCACTTACCATAAGTTTGTTTGCCCCTTTTCCGTGGAGCGTCCCCGGGCCGCTTTTAGGCTGTGTAATGACGTAACGAACACACATTAGAGGTTCTCTTACTTAAGGTTGCCGCCGACCTAATAAAGACTGTTAAGCATTAGAACCTTAACACTTAAGGGCCATTTTCCCGTCCACGTGGTACAATCATGACACTATGAGAAGCTCTTGTGGTTGATGGTAACCATGCAGAGTTACTCGTCTTCTTAGTTCTAATTAGTATTTTATACTAATGGTCCCGGCGAATTTTGTCCCGGCAAGACTTATTTTTGCAGATTTTCTTTTATACGAACTTTCTCTGCTGCGTGTAACGTCTTCCCTGCCATTAACGAACACTACAAAAAAGTATTATATTAAAATCGGTCCATCCGTTCTTTTGATTTGCGTTTAGCAATACATTCAGAGACTTATTTTTATATCGTCTCTCTTACTCTATAGGTATTAATTAAATCGTTGATTAAAACCACTTGTGTAGGATAGACTATTTACCGAGAAAGGCTTAAGGCTATATAAAATCACGATGCGACCAATAGGGTCAAAGAAATAATGGAAAATGTGTAAAAAGATGGGAGAAAACGCGGATGAAGTCGCTGGTACAGCTAGTATCTAGTATAGAATAATTCTATATGAGTTGTTTGTTGCATGATGCATCGGGCGCAGGACCACCGGCTTAACGTGCATTCCGAGGCACGGTCTTTCAACCGCCAACTTCCTAACTCCGGGCTGAGTAATTTCATTACAGAAAACTCACACAAATTTTGCCCGACCCCGGACTCGAACCGGGGACCTTTCGGTCCTAACGCAGCACTTGCTACCAATAGACCATCGAGGCAGTTAGAACTCATAATAAGCTAGATACAGGTCACTGTAACAATCATTGGTATACCCTAATAAAGAAATAAAATAGTATTAACCACGTATAAATATGAAAAATAGCAAGTCAATTTATATTTCAGTAATTTTCACATTTGCGTTACGAGGCAACTGGTGAAGACATAATGTAATCAAATTCCTTCGTACAAATATTTCGCGGAAAGTTCGTCTTTTCCACACCCTGGTGAGTCACGTCATTAGAACCCTGATTTATGTTTTAAACATGAACATCAAATTAAATAATCCTAATTAATTAATTCTTCTTAGGATTTGTGTTGGTTTACTTTTAAAAGACGTAAAAATTCGCTTTGAAAGCTAATGACCATTGATTAGTTTTTACAGAGGTACCAATCCTTACTTATTAATATTATAAATCCGAAAGTAACTCTGTCTGTCTGTCTGTCTGTTACGCTTTCACGCATAGAGTACTGGACCGATTTAAATGAAATTTGGTACAGATATAGTCCAGAGCCTAGGAAAGGTTATAGGCTACTTTTTAACCGACTGCGCTATAAGGAAGTAATATTTTACCCGTTAAACGTCTCTACGCGAAAGGAGTCGCGGGCGGAAAGCTAGTACATATATAAAGGTGATATGTCGTTAGTTAGCTCTTTTGTTATATGTTTCCTAATATTTCATGATTAAATAAATAAGAAAACCGCTCATAACATAACGAAAAAAATTTACAAGGCTAAAAGCAACTTAGTATTTGCTGTCTTTTATTTAAACATACAATTAACATTTGCGGAAACTCGCGTGTAATAAATGTTAAAAATAATTTAGATTCCGAAACGCAACGCAATATTACGAGCTCTTTAAAGTACTCGTGACCACGTGTAATTGTATAAGTAGTACTAGGAGTGTACAAATAGTAAGTTTTATATCAAATAATATTTACTAACTTTGACTTTAATAAGGGGCATTCCATGCCAAGCGGACAGGTAAAAAATGTTGATGCTTCAGATTTCAATAATATTTTACTATGTTATACCTATATAGGTCCTCAACATATATTATGAATATTTTTACTCTGTGATATATAGTTATAGATTTAGAGGCTAATGAAGTTTTGACTCTACAGCAGGAATGCACTATTTGTAGTCCCAAAAAACAATATTTATTATGTAAAAAAATTAAACTAAATACATGAATTTTATAGTTTAGTTATTGAGCTTACTTTTGACATTTTTAGAAAATGTTCTTTTTGTTATTTTGAAGAAAAAAAATTTATTTTTATTTTTTATCCTCGATTTTCTCAATTTTGGACCACTTTAATTTTTATTATTTTTTTTCCTAAAATAGCTCATAGTATGTAAATAATCCTTGCCAAGTCTCATAATGGGCCCGGGAGTAGTTTAGGAGCTAGACCAGTTACAAGGCCGGAGCGCAGCGGTAGGCGCCGTGCCGCGCCTGCCGCCCGTTAGTAACAGTTTGCAGAAACATTTGATTTTATAATTAATTAATTGATTTTTCTTAAAAACATTAATATTTCAATAAACAACAGGTTTATTCACACATTTTTACAAGGTTATGAGTCTTAGCATTGCTGGTGCGTTTTATAATAACACCCTGAGCTGGACAAAAAAACTATAGTTGTCGGCAAAACCGCACTGAGTAATGATGTTACATTCTGTAATACTCTCTTTCAGCTGTCTGAAATATTGAGCTTGCTGGTCTGCGATATATGCATGTGGCTTCAGCAGTTTCAAGGCTGTGCAAAGGCTGACGAAATCATCGGAAGGAAGGACTTGAATGGCGATGGTGAAACGATCTGTTTGCGACTTCTGTGACAATACCCGGTACAATATATGGGTGTGTAGTGTTTACCCGTGGCCCCATTGGGTCGGCCCATTAACGGGTCCACGGGTAATTTTGATTCCCCGTGGTCCCATTGCGTTAGGGATTGCTCTCTGGTCTTATAATTTATCGATAAAAAATGTAAACCATTAACTAAACATAAGTTTACTTGTTCAAATTAAATTATTGCATTCTTAAAAACAAATACATATTGTTACGACCACGAGAGACCGTGCAAGCGGAATTAGTCTTATCGTCGTATGGATAAGGTCTATATTCGCTTGCACGATACTACGCTACACACTCTGGTAGGTTGTAGCGAGCTCTAGAGTGTTCTAAAGTAATAATAATAGTACGACCTTGAGAGACCGTGCAAGCGAAATTAGTCTTATCGTCGTATGGATAAGGTCTATATTCGCTTGCATGATACTACGTCACACACTCTGGTCGGTCGGAGCGAGCTCCAGCGAGTTCTAGAAATTTCGATCCCCGCGAGAAGATTCTCGACGCCACGCGAAGAGCTGCGTCCTCACTGGGTATAAAAGCGGGGTGTACGACGCGACGGGACAGTTCCGATTTGGAAAGCGAAGCGAATCAGTCTCCTGCGAACTAAGAGTGATCGAGTGCGTTACCTGCGAATAGTCAGTGAAATTCAGTGTTTTAGTGTGATTCAGTGCTTTAGTGTAATTTAGTGTTCCGTGTTTAGTGTTGTAATTAAGTGTTTCTAATTGTGTTTTTAAGTGTTTAATTGTGTAATTGTTAGTCGATAAATAAATTAATTGTCTTTTGGTGACTTTTGGCGTATCTTGAATTTAACGTACCCCGTTCCCGCAACAATTGGTGTCAGAAGTGGGATTCAAGATGCCTCTTACACCACGAGAAGACAGTGAGGGTCGAGTAACAAGGAGTCAAACCGCGGCCCTGCAAGAGGGTGAAGGTACTTCAACGGAGGGATCGATTCAAACACCGATTGGGCCTGTGGAGCTTGCAGATTTATTTAAAATGCTGCAGACACAAGCCAGCCGTCAGGAGGAGCAAGCCCGTGAGCAAGCCCGCCGCCAGGAGGAGCAAGCCCGCCGCCAGGAGGAGCTAGCCCGACTTCAGGAAGCACAATTTGCTAAACTGAGGGAAGAACAAGCCCTTCGCCAGGAGGAGCAAGCCCGTCACCTGGAAGAGCTAAGCAAGAGTTTGTTGGGGGGCTATTGAAAAAGAAGGACGAAGTACTAGAAAAGCAGATTGATGCTCTCAAGGATGATGTGATGAAACATGAAGATCGATTCACCCAACATGAAGATCGATTCACCCAACATGAGGATCGATTGAGCCAGGTGGATGCTGAGATGCGACAGCTGCATACCAAAATGGCAAGAGTGGGGACCCGGGGTGCTACGGTAGTGTCGGATTCTCCGAAAATCGAAGTACCCCACTTCGATGGAACGACGTCTTGGGCAGCATTTTGGTACCAGTTCGAGACGGTGGCTAAAGGAAAGGGGTGGAACGAGGAAGAGTCCTTGATAGCTCTGACTCTGGCTCTTCGTGGAGATGCCCTGCTCACGCTGGAAAACCTGCCTTCGGATAACAGAACTTTAGGTGCTCTCCAAAGAGCACTAGAGGGCAGGTACAGCGACAAACACCTAGAACACGCATATAGAGCACAACTCCGCGATCGACAGCAGAAGCCTGGTGAGAGTCTGCAGCAATGGGCAACGGAAATCGAAAGGCTTGTCAGACGTGCATACGTGTCATGCCCGACAATGGTGGAATCAATGATCCCGCAAGCTTTCTGTGATGGAATTAGAGACGCAGACGTCAGACACACCGTGAAATTGAGCCATCATCAGACCTTACAGGAAGCTCTAGCCCATGCTTTGGAGGTGGAAGCCGTGCGTCAAGACGCTAGAACTCAACGACTTCGGGAGGTTGTGGTGAAGGAAAAACCTTCTTTGGGTCCGATGTGCTATGGCTGCGGCGAGAGGGGCCATATTCGGAGTAGTTGCCCCAAGCGAAGATGGCCACGTAGAACGACAGTAGCGTCCTCTACACAGGTGGACGCAGAAGAGCTGTCGTTAAACTAGAAGAAGCCAGGGCCGTGGGGCGGGCGCTGGCTGGTCAACATCGAGCCCCTACCGTCACTGTTTCACAAATTGGTAATGGGAACAACCTTACAGTGGTTGGACAGCTGAACAGCGTAACGTGTCATTTTACTATTGACACCGGTGCTTCAAGAACAATAGTGCGTCCGGAGCTATTGAAAAGGACTATTGTGTGGAATCAGAGACCATCCGTTCAGCTTCAAACAGCAACAGGCCAGCCAGTTACCGTCTTCGGTGAGACGATGGCGAAGATAACCGTTGGAGAACAAACCTTTGAATACGGCGTTCTCATAGCAGACATCACGGACGATTGCATCATCGGATTGGACTTTTTAAGAGACCAGAAGTGTGTGGTAGACGTCGCTAAAGGAGTACTTAGTTTCCCCGAACAAGAAGTATTCCTAGAGGGAGCGAGATCATGCGCAGTTTACTGCCTGAAAAATACAACCCTACCGCCGAGATCTGAAACTCTGGTCAAAGTTAGATTCCCTTACACTGCGTGCCAAGGGCGAAGCGTCGTCATAGAAAACTGCGGCGACCATCCGAGTTGGATCACAGCAAGAACTCTGGCAATGACCGGAAAAGGAGCGCTGGTGCGAGTCATCAATCTTAGCGGAGATGAAGTGCAACTACGGAGAAACTGTGTCATCGGACGGTGCGATGCAGGTCAATCCATCAGAAGGCTGAAAAGGGCCCGGGAACCGGAATCCTGTCAACGAGATGATGTCACGCCGCTCCTAGCAAATTGTAAGGACAAGCTATCTGAGCGGGAACTTGAGCAAGCTAAAAGGTTGTTGCTAGATTTCAACGACATATTTTCGAAGGGTGACCATGATTTGGGCAGGACAGGTCTCGTTAAACACAGAATAGACACGGGAGACGCGCCACCAATAAAGCAGCGGCCTAGACGCCTTCCATTTGCCAAAGAGAAGGAGGTAGCAGACATGGTTGCTGAGATGCAGAAGAACCGCATCATAGAACCTTCAACAAGCCCGTGGTCTTCGCCAGTAGTCCTGGTAAAGAAGAAGGACGGCAGCACCAGGTTTTGTGTGGACTACCGTTTGTTGAATAATGCAACGAAGAAGGATAGCTACCCTCTGCCCCGTATAGACGACACACTGGACATGTTGAGCGGAATGAAGTGGTTCTCAACAGTGGACCTTAAGAGTGGTTACTGGCAAGTAGACATCCATCCAGAAGACAAAGAGAAGACGGCATTTACGACCGGAACTAGGAATGGATTGTGGCAGTTCAACGTCATGCCCTTTGGTCTTTGCAACGCTCCGGCGACATTCGAGCGGTTGATGGAAAGGGTACTGGTTGGACTTTTGGGTGATGCATGCCTGGTCTATCTGGATGACATCATTGTCATGGGTCGAAATTTCACAGAGCATGTCAGTAACTTGAGGAAGGTTTTCACCAGAATACGAGAAGCAAACTTGAGACTCAGCCCAAAGAAATGCACGTTTTTCAAGGAGGAAGTCGCCTACTTAGGCCACATTATTTCATCGAAAGGTGTAAGGACTGACCCAGAGAAGATAAAAGCTGTCCAAGAATGGCCTATACCAGCTAACAAGACCGACGTGAGATCATTTTTGGGTTTATGCGCATACTACCGGCGCTTTGTAAAGAACTTCTCTGATATAGCGAAACCTCTTCATCGGCTCACGGAAGATAAACGAGTATTCGCCTGGGACTCGGAATGTGATCAAGCCTTCGTCAGATTAAAAGAACACCTCTGCACCAGTCCTATACTTGGCTACCCGAACAGAGAAGGAAGATTTATCGTGGACACCGATGCCAGCAATACTGGCATAGGCGGAGTTCTGTCGCAAGAGCAAGGTGAACGGGAAGTGGTGATCGCCTATTTCAGTAAGTCACTTTCAAAACCTGAAAGGAACTACTGTGTGACTCGTAAGGAACTGTTGGCGGTAGTGAAGACTCTACAGCATTTCAACAAGTATCTCGTTGGAAGACAGTTTACCCTGCGGACAGATCATGCTGCGTTAAAATGGCTCTTGCAGTTTAAGAACCCTGAAGGACAAGTGGCGCGGTGGCTAGAGCAACTACAGGAGTACAACTTCACAACAGAACATCGGAGTGGTAGAACGCATTTGAATGCCGATGCCCTATCAAGGAGACCTTGTCCTGTGGCCTGCAGTCATTGTTCTAAGACGGAGACTAAAGAAGAAGTCCGGATGATTACCACCCAGGGACTTGATAATGAATGGAGCGAAGACGCTATCAAAAAGGCGCAAAAGAGGATAGTGATCTGAGGAAAATATTTGAATGGAAAGAAGTAGGTCAAAAACCTTCTTGGAGCCATGTAGCATCATCAAGCCCCATCACGAAAAGTTACTGGGCACAATGGGACAGTTTGGAAATTAAGGATGGAGTACTCTTCAGGAAATGGGAAACACCAAAAGGGGATCAAACAACACTACAGCTGATTGTACCTCGTAAACAAGTTGCTTCTCTACTGAGGTGCATACACGATGGGGTATCCGGGGACATTTAGGGGTGAAGAACACCCTAGAGAAGCTGAGACAGAGGTTCTACTGGATACACTGTCGGGAGGACGTCGAAGACTGGTGCAAGAAATGTACGACTTGCGCATCAGTAAAGGGCCCACAAACCAGAAGTAAGGGCAAACTCAAGCTGTACAACGTCGGCGCTCCTTGGGAAAGAATTGCAGTAGATGTAGCTGGCCCCTTTCCAGAATCCGACGAGGGAAACAAGTACATCATTGTGGTCCAAGATTACTTCACTAAGTGGCCTGAAGTCTTCGCTACGCCTAATCAAGAAGCAAAGACGGTTGCCAAGAAATTAGTCCACGAGGTGATTTGCCGATTTGGTGTGCCTCTTGAAATACATTCAGACCAAGGAAGAAACTTTGAGTCAGCACTGTTCCAGGAGGTCTGTCAACTGTTGGGTATGCATAAGACCCGTACTACACCAGCACACCCGCAATCCGATGGCATGGTCGAGAGATTCAACCAAACGTTGGAAAACCACTTGGCCAAAGTTGTGGACGAGCATCAACGAGACTGGGACCAGTACATACCGCTTTTCTTGCTGTCCTACCGATCTGCGATCCACGATAGCACCAGCGCAACCCCAGCAATGGTAAACTTCGGTCGAGAAATGCGGCTTCCGGTAGATGCGTTGACTGGGACACCGCCAGAAGCTCCGAAACCAGTAACCGAATACGCGGCTGACCTACAGAAGCGCCTGGATGAAGTACATGCTCTCGTTAGAGACTGCAGTCTAAAAATCCAGCGAAAGAATGAAAACCCGTTACGACCGCAAAGCCAACACCGACGGTTTCGATGAGGGGAGTCTGGTTTGGTTACACAACCCACTCAGGAAGAAGGGCAAATCACCGAAGTTCCAGCCAAGGTGGGAAGGACCATACAAGATCATCACTAGGCTGAACGACTTAACCTATCGGATCAAACAAGGGACAAGAGGCAAGCCGAAAATTGTTCACATTGATCCGATTGGCTCGTTACCATGGGTCAAATGATGCTCGGGACGAGCATGACTAAGAGGGGGATAATGTTACGACCACGAGAGACCGTGCAAGCGGAATTAGTCTTATCGTCGTATGGATAAGGTCTATATTCGCTTGCACGATACTACGCTACACACTCTGGTAGGTTGTAGCGAGCTCTAGAGTGTTCTAAAGTAATAATAATAGTACGACCTTGAGAGACCGTGCAAGCGAAATTAGTCTTATCGTCGTATGGATAAGGTCTATATTTGCATGCTTGATACTACGTCACACACACTGGTCGGACAGAGCGAGCACCAGCGAGTTCTAGAAATTACGATCCCCGCGAGAAGATTCTCGACGCCACGCGAAGAGCTGCGTCCTCACTGGGTATAAAAGCGGGGTGTACGACGCGACGACACAGTTCCCATTTGGAAAGCGAAGCGAATCAGTCTCCTGCGAACTAAGAGTGATCGAGTGCGTTACCTGCGAATAGTCAGTGAAATTCAGTGTTTTAGTGTGATTCAGTGCTTTAGTGTAATTTAGTGTTCCGTGTTTAGTGTTGTAATTAAGTGTTTCTAATTGTGTTTTTAAGTGTTTAATTGTGTAATTGTTAGTCGATAAATAAATTGATTGTCTTTTGGTGACTTTTGGCGTATCTTGAATTTAACGTACCCCGTTCCCGCAACAATATTTACACCCTAGAAACAATAGAGAAGTAATGATGAATTATCTTAACATTTCTAATGCGTATTCGACTGATATTTCACCAGTTATTCATTCCATTAATAAAACGTTGAATTCATAACTGATACATGAATGGAATTCGAAGAAGTAAACTTATGTTTAATCAAAATGTGAATCAAAATTACCCGTGGACCCGTTAATGGGCCGACCCAATGGGGCCACGGGTAAACACTACACACCCATATATTGTACCGGGTATTGTCACAGAAGTCGCAAACAGATCGTTTCACCATCGCCACTCAAGTCCTTCCTTCCGATGATTTCGTCAGCCTTTGCACAGCCTTGGAACTGCTGAAGCCACATGCATATATCGCAGACCAGCAAGCTCAATATTTCAGACAGCTGAAAGAGAGTATTACAGAATGTAACATCATTACTCAGTGCGGTTTTGCCGACAACTATAGTTTTTTTGTCCAGCTCAGGGTGTTATTATAAAACGCACCAGCAATGCTAAGACTCATAACCTTGTAAAAATGTGTGAATAAACCTGTTGTTTATTGAAATATTAATGTTTTTAAGAAAAATCAATTAATTAATTATAAAATCAAATGTTTCTGCAAACTGTTACTAACGGGCGGCAGGCGCGGCACGGCGCCTACCGCTGCGCTCCGGCCTTGTAACTGGTCTAGCTCCTAAACTACTCCCGGGCCCATTATGAGACTTGGCAAGGATTATTTACATACTATGAGCTATTTTAGGAAAAAAAATAATAAAAATTAAAGTGGTCCAAGTTTGAGAAAATCGAGGATAAAAAATAAAAATCAATTTTTTTTCTTCAAAAAAATAAAAAAACATTTTCTAAAAATGTCAAAAGTAAGCTCAATAACTAAACTATAAAATTCATGTATTAAGTTTAATTTTTTTACATAATAAATATTGTTTTTTGGGACTACAAATAGTGCATTCCTGCTGTAGAGTCAAAACTTCATTAGCCTCTAAATCTATAACTATATATCACAGAGTAAAAATATTCATAATATATGTTGAGGACCTATATAGGTATAACATAGTAAAATATTATTGAAATCTGAAGCATCAACATTTTTTACCTGTCCGCTTGGCATGGAATGCCCCATATGATAATTCATGTGTAGGTAGAAGAACTGGTTATTTAGTCGAATAAACGTACGTAATATGAATAAAAAATTTGAAAAACACAGTGGTACATAACGGTGTTTGAACTGCAACGACCTTAACCACTCGGCCAACCTAGAGCCAGTAAAATCTTTATTTCATACCACACGAGTTCTAAATACCTACTTTAGTAAGTACCTGCCGTTAAACGAATGCTGTACCTATAACCAACATCAATATCCGTCGTTTACAAATTCCAAAAACGTCGTGGATTTCTTAGAGGAATGTGAATTACACCATTCATGCAATTATCAATAATCCATTTTGATTATTGATTGGGTTTTCGGGGTCTGCCGCTGATCGCTGCCTTGTTTGCAGTGAAGCTTCCATTATACATCACGATTAATCATTCAAAGTGTAGTATTATACAAGAAAATCGAATCTTTGAAGGCGTTATTGGAAATTGAGTTATATCGTTTTTAGTCACGCGGTTCAACCACTTCTATTTGGCTAATGTATTGGTGGCAATCGGCACTTTAAAACTTTCTTGTCGGTTCTAAGCCAGTAGTTATTTCTATCAATACTTCAATTTTAATTTGTTGAAGAAGTTAATATAAGATATTAGCGCTGAATCAGCGTCATGGCACTCGATGCCGTGGCATAAGCTGAGTGGCGTCCATTTCAGTGGCATTATGTTTTATATTTTATTCCTATGTTTCTTTTCTGTACTGTTTTTACCTTAATGCTCTGAATAAATTTATTTTCTGAAAACACACTTTTTATCAACCGGTACCAAGACTAATATCTGTTTACGAGAAATACTCGTACCTATTTACGTAACATTATGTGGATGCATTTTCCCTCATAACTGGGCCATACTGCAACACCAGGGCTGGTACTTATCTGGCGCAGAGGATCTTTCTGACTAACCAGAGAGGCAGATATATTCATTGTAAAATATTCAGTCAGTGTCACAATAAATCTTTTTAATTAATTTTCATAGCTTTGTTAGGACAAGTATACCAAAATACGATAAAAATGTTTTAAATCGTTCTGTATGTGATAAAGTACTTCTCAACGAATCCAGTCTCCCTGAAAATGTTATGAGGATAGTGTGGAACTTGCTCGCTCTCACTCTGGTCGTCTTGCGTTTGACAGCTTAAAAGCCTTCTGTATGTGATTGCACAAAATAACACTCACTAAGTTATTTTTAAGTAACTATTTTTAGTAAGATGTGAAATTATTGAAAGTATAGCTACTCTTTATCATTATTTGACTGACGTGGTGGAACAGTGGTCAGTGACTCTTGCTACGGTTCAACACTTGTGGGTTCGATTCCCATCCGGAACAAACATTAATTTACTTTTGTGTTATCATAAATATGTACAACCGGAAATTTTGGCGGTAGTACACTTTTCAAACAGATTTCTTTAAACGCCCTTAAATTAGCCCCGCCCACTGGCCAATAGAAGAGCACTTGAAGAAAATCTGTCAAAATCCAAGCAAAAGCGTTCCAATAGTAGGAGAGCTAGCAAGAATTTTTTGGTAGGTATTTGAGGCAAGCTGAAAACTTATCCTGTACCTCTCCTATTACATCCCAGCACGAAACTGCAGACCTGGCTGGTGAGTAGCGGGGCTAAAGCAAACCTCCAAAAATATTTTTCATCTTTTTATTTATAACTAAAAATAAGACTCACTAAGACAAATCATTTCGATGGAACTTCTACCTGTCATGTGAGATGACAAATTATATTTTTTTGGATTATAAAATATATTTTTAAATAAACTAAATTGGGGGTTTGGTTTGGCCCCGCTACTCAGCCAGGTCTGCGGTTTTGTGTTGGGTTATAATATTAAAGGTATAGGACAAGTTTTCAGCTTGCCTCATATACCTACCGAAAAATTCTTGCAGGCTCTCGGACCACAATTTGGGCGGGGCTTGCTCTGACAGACGCGTAAGCGCCAAGCGATTTTCACCTTATAGGTGGTCGACCGCCAGCGTTGCTGATCGTATATCCGTCCCTGACAGCTCTGTTTAGTTTGGAGTCAGATGGCCATGTAAGACGAGGTCCTGAACATTACATTATTACGTTGTTTTCTCTATTCTCTTGTTCTCAGATCGACTCACGCGCATAACCCTGGCAGTCCCGGGACCCTGAACGGCGTGAACGGCAGTGTCCATGGAGAGGCCCGGCAGGCCCAGTCCAGGAAGACCATCATCAGGATGCTAGGTAACTGCTTCTTTTGTCACATCATCATCAGCCCATATAGGTACGTCCCCACTACTGGGGCACGGGCCTGCCCTAAACGAGGGCGAGCAATACGTCTCCACTACTGGGGCACGGCCCTACCCTGAAATAGGGCGATCGTATGTATGTATGTATGTAGGCCTTAGTCAACCACGCTGGCCAAGTGCGGGTTGGTTGTCTATTGGTATTTTCCATGTTGTTTTATATCAACGAGCCATACAGTTGACGCGTGATCATGGCGCTTGCAACAGTATCGAAATATCGGGAGCCCCATAATATAAAACAACATGGTAAATATCCCCAACATATTCAGTTTTAAAATGTTTGTAACCATGACTGTTTAAAGAATTATCTATATCCAAATGTAAAGTAAATACGGACAGGAAAGAATAAGAGAGATGAAACCACGTGCGGCGAATAGTTGTTCTTTATATTGTGGATAAGTACTGGTGGGTGATCGCCTCCTCTCTACCTAGTAAGCCATTATCATCACCATCATCAGCCCATATTATACGTCCCCACTGCTGGTGCACGGGCCTACCCACAAACTAGGCGCAACCTAAGAAATTCTTCATAGATGTGCAGGTTTCCTCACGATGTTTTCCTTCACCGTTAAAGCGACGAATAATCGTAAATATGAATTTCAAATTTCAAAACACAGTGGTACGTGGTGGAGTTTGAACTCATGGCAACCAACGACCTGAACCACTCATCCATCGACGCTTCTTTTTTCTAGCGAGTGCCAAATTTCAAAGTGGAACAGCTCAGTCCCTTTTCCTCTGTCTACGGTAAAACAGCTCGACCAGTATTATGTTAATAAATATTAAGTACGTGCCCACATGTAAACATGTACGGCGAATATGCCCGACCTCCATCACTTCGATCAGGGCTCAATACTCCTCGTGGTCTCTGGTATACGTGACGCACATCATCAATTTGACGCAGGTACAATAAGCAGCTATTGGTTACACACTTGTTTGCAGTAACACAATCCATTTATGAGAGCCTTGGAAGATCGCTGATAATGCTTTATGTAGTAGCTCTCTCTGGTATATGTTTTCAGTTCTCGTTTGCTGTTAGGCGTAAGTTCTGACACTTGGTCAGTTTAACTCTATCACGATGGAAAAAGTCAGAGGTTTATATCCATCTATACCACTGTCTGGTTTAAAAAACGGAATGCACATAGACTTTGGCTCGAAGAAGTTAGTAGAGGTAGAAAGAGCGCTTGCTAATGTTTTACTTATAACTGATTGAACTTCTATTGAAGTAAGTATTTAATATAACGTTCTTACTTGAAACAATGTTTGTAATCATGTTCCCTAATTACAAAAGATAAAAAAAAAACTAAAAACGGTTCTGCACGGACTTATTACGTTAACCTCGTGTACAAAAGTGAATTGATAAAAAGGTTTACCTACTATTTAGCATAACTGCAAACTTACGTAATATTAAAAATAGTTGCTATCATTCACAGTAAGTCAACGTGGCTGGTCTCCTGAGTATACACTCAGTATATATACATATAAAGGTGACTTTCATACTGACAAATGGTAGTCTCACCGCTGCATTCCAAGCCCTGTTATAGATTAACAGGGCTTTCGAAAGCACCAGCAAATGCGTTACTATAATTTAACTAAGAGACACCTTGGATGGAAGAATCTTACTTGGTACAAAATACATACATACATAAAATCACGCCTTTTTCCCAGAGGTGTAGACAGAGATCACTTGGTACAAAATGCTTTAAGTTATTTCTTTCTGAAAATGTATTAGTATTCCTTTTTTAAATGACTATTTTATGTTGAAGCCTTTAATTGACAATACTTTGCATTAATACAATAAAATAAAATTTTTGTTTATGATTGACTCAATATGTGTTATCGCAGTTGAAAGAAATTTTTAAATTGGAATCTAAAGCTCAACAAGCTTTTTTTCATTAGAAAAAGTTATACCCTGCTCAATGAAATAGAATATTTTTTTCCCAAGTAGACCTACACTCGGGGACAAATAAACCGGGCCACGAACCATTTTTCATACAAACATGTCCAGTTCTGAGCCCTATAAATCTAAAAGTTTTAGTGCTATGGTAAAAATTTAAATGTAAATAGATGTCAGAAATTATCAATTATAAAAAAATATGTTTAACTATCTCCAGAAATATGCTCATTTCTCGTAGCAAACATTGGTGGTTTTTTGCATCCCATATAAACTTGTATGAAACAAGTAAAACAACTTACATTTTCCTGATTTTAAGGAAATTGGTGTATCTGGAGTTAGTTAACATAATATATTTTCTTCAAAAATTTATTATTTCTGACATCTATTTACATTTAAATTATTACCATAGCACTATAAAACTTTTACATTTATAGGGCTCAGAACTGGACATGTTTGTATGAAAAATGGTTCGTGGCCCGGTTTATTTGTCCCCGAGTGTATTTTGATAAATCTGCAATTTTTTTAATTTTACATCATCAATGGACAAATCCAATGGAACCACGTTTGTCAAAATCTGTCAAACCGTACCAAAGAGTTGGACATATTTACCAGTAGGTACACGCGAAAAACATCACCTACACTTTCTTCGTCAATCGGGTAAAAAGTAAAACCAAATCGGTGGCAAGTCCGTCATTGGTTAATCCTAGCATTTTACCCCTGAAATGTTCGCTGCAAAATGATCGGAACAACTAGGTCGGCCATGTTCTTTATTTTCAATTGCGATTTCAGAATTCGTACGTGCGCTGTCGTCCTGAATTAAGTTTCTATTTGCAGTCCGAAACGATTTTTCTCAGTAATGGTTAGGATGTTTTCGATAATTGTGTTAGGCTAACTAATTTGAAAGATCGTAGGTATGCGTAATATAATAATATGTTCATTACGATTTCCTGAGGCAGGATATTGCAATGAGGCGATATCCGTAGCACTTCCGTAAGTGAAATTGGGCATGTAAGATTAAATTCACATCCCGACAAATTTCCTCATGATTTCCTTGTTATAAAGACAGAATTTAAAGTAAAATATTATTTTGTGTTTATAGTCACTCGCGACATATTCAGTCATCAGTCAAGCTTACAATTTCTTCGTAGGTGTGCAGGTTTCCTCACCATGTTTTCTTTCACCATTAGAGCGTCGAAGAATCGTACATATGCATTTGAAAACACATTGGTACGTGGCGGAGTTTGAACTGGTGACCTCTCGCATGGCAAGCATCTTAACCACTCAGCTATCGACGGTTATCTATACTAATTTGTACTTATATTATAAAGCTGAAGAGTTTGTTTGAACGCTCTAATCTCATGAACTACCGGTTTGAATATAAAAAATGTTTTGTTGGACAGACCATATGTACCATGATTCGGTGCTTTAACGGTGAAGGAAAACATCGCGAGGAAACCTGCACACCTAAGAAGAATTTCTAAGGTTGTGTAGTCAACCAACCCGCACTTGGCCAGCGTGGTTGGTGACTAAGGCCTTATCGCCCTAGTTTAGGGTAGGCTGTGTCCCAGTAGTGGGGACGTATATGGGCTGACGATGATGATGGACAGACCATTTATCGAGGAAGTCTAAAGGCTAAATAACATCACGCTGCGACCAATAGAAGCAAAGAAACAACTGAAAAATAATAAAACCGTGGGAAAACGTGGAAGAAGTCGCCGGCACAGCCCAGTTTCTTGCCGGTGTCTTCTCGGTAGAATCAGCTTTACGAACCGGTGGTAGAATCACTCATCAATTTACTGTAATGACGATTTATAAGTGCGTGTAAATGCGTAAAATAAAGGATATTTGACTTTGACTTTGACAGCTAGTTTTGTTATAACTCGATTGAACTGGCTAAAGTTTATTGTCCACGAGCTACTATCGACTCAGTCCAAATCATCCTAAGCGATAGTATCCTTCCTCCCCTTTTCCTTCCCCCGTCATATATCCTTGCTACTCGTGGGGACGCAATGACCTTGTTAAAACAATGCACAAGGCAGAATGGCGGCGACGTGGTCCACAACCCACAACGTGACGTGACACGTTTCCCACAGAGGTGAAAAGTGGATCACTGGAAGTTTAGTGATCTCTGCCTACATCTCTGGGAAAAAGGCGTGATTTTATGTATGTATGTAAACTTTATTGTTATTATCCTCGCAGCCGCGGTGGTGATAGCGTTCTTTGTGTGCTGGGCGCCGTTCCACATCCAGAGGCTCTTCTTCATCTACGGCACCAGCTCCAAGCACTACCACACCATCAACAAATACCTGTTCAACGTCACCGGCGTGTTGTACTACGTGTCTGCCACCGTCAACCCGATACTCTACAACTTGATGAGCCATAGGTAAGATAGACTTTTAAACTTTTTTTTTCTTAATGATACTTACTAGACTGGCGCAGCGACCCAAAACGAGTCTTGGCCTCCGATATTAAGGACCTCCACCTAGGCCGATCCTGTGCCACTTCTCGCCAGTTGTCCGCGTGGAGCTCGCGCAGATCCTTAGCGACCTCGTCCTCCCAGCGGTACCTCGGTCGCCCGACCGGTCGCCGGCCACTAGGACGACCCCTGTATGCTCGTTTCACAGCACGGTCCATGTCCATCCTCTCAAGATGGCCGAGCCAGCGAAGTCTGTGAGCTTTTATTTCGCCGATAATGTTTGGCTTGTCCACCTGGTCTTCGACCTCCAGGTTCTTCCTCCTCTTCCATACTCCATCCTGTGTGCGTACTGGCCCAAGAATCTTCCTCCATATCTTTCTTTCCGCCACCAGAAGCTTGGACTCTTCTTTAAGGGTTAGTGTCCAAGCCTCACAGTCGTACATCAAGATAGGTCTTAATGCAAATCATCATCATCATTCTCCTGCCCTTGTCCCACACTAAGTGGGGTCGGCGCAACATGTATATTTCTTCCACTCGGGCCTGTCATTCGTCATCTCTGCGTGTACTCCTTTCACTCCCATATCATCTCTCACGCAATCCATCCATGTCTTCTTCGGCCTTCCTCTACTATTACGTCCATTGACATTCATACTCATCGCTCTTCTAGTCACATGGCTTTCTTCCCTCCTCATAACATGCCCGTACCAAGCTAACCTTGCACTTCTCACCTTTTCTAAAATTGGTGCAACTTTCAGACTTCCCCTTATATATTCATTCCTAATCCTGTCCAACCTTGTAACTCCACACATCCATCTCAACATACGCATCTCATTTGCATGCATCTTCCTCTCTTCAGTCTTTTTCATTGCCCAGCACTCTGATCCATACATCGCGACAGGTCTGATGACCGTTTTGTAAATTTTCCCTTAAGTTTAAGGGGCATTTGTGGGTCACAAGTTGTTCCCGAGACCTGTCGCCACTTCATCCATCCAGCATTCATTCGATTCTTAACGTCTCGATCAATATTGCCGTCGTTTTGGAAAAGTGAGCCTAAGTACTTAAAGTCGGAGCAGACCGGTAGGGTTACACCATCTAAGGCAATTGGAGAAAAACTGGAGGAGTCACCAAAGCCGCAGAACAGATGCTCTGTTTTGGTGCGACTTATTTTCAATCCAACTCTCTCCAATTTTTCTTGCCATTTTCCCAGTCTGCTTTGCACCTCAGCTGCATCTTCTCCGACAAGAACAATGTCGTCGGCAAACAGCATGCACCAGGGTGCCTCCTCCTGTATGTCTGATGTTAAAACATCCATCACCAGGAGGAACAGGAATGGGCTTAAAGCCGATCCCTGGTGCAAACCAACTGCCACATTGAACCATTGAGATAAATGTAGAACTAGAGAAGCTATCGCATGCAAAAGTCATGTTCCATTTTGAAAACTTGAACTTTATGTTCGCTGCAGCGCTGAAACATATTCATCGTCTAAGCATGCGGAATTTACGAAGCGCTTTATTGCTTGTAGGATTTAATTTTGTTCGCGACTAAAGCGCGTGATTTTCATTACAGAAGGGACTATTCGTTTCCGGGAGTTTTATACTTAACAAGAATCCTATTATCTATTATTTGCGTTGTAAGAGTAAGAACAAATATTAAAACTTCCTTCAAATGTTTCTGTATTTTGTTAAATATTCATAGCGAGGAGTACATTTCAAGTACCTACGGAAATTCAAACACAATTGATTTTCTATTGTTAGGGGCGATGTAAGACTTGGTTGGTTTTCTTGGCTCGGACGTGGGAACCTTATAAAGACAAGGTATCAAAAATAATAACACATGAAACTGTACATAACACAAATTAAAAAAAAATACAAAATGTTGGGCGACAATAAAATATTGATTAAAGATTCTTTACAAACAAAATCGTTTGGACAACATTAATAATGCATTAGTTTGTACTCAAGCTGCCAAAAGAAAATAATGAATGAATACGATAGCTAGGTAGGTATTTAACAATTTCCTACATTTTCACTTCTGTTAATTTTATTCTATGTCGAATGCGTAAAATGGCGTCAGACAAATAATTGTGATCGTATTTAATTTTATAACGAAACCATCTAATTATTCACCAGTGAAAAGTTATCCCTTTGCATTTTGTCGTATTCCTGGAATTATTTGTGCAATATCGTAACACACACCACGGCATTTTTGATGTGTTTTATAATTATTTTTTAATAAAATCGTCTATATGGTGAACCTGTCAGTGCTAGCAAGCGACTGATTGAAGTGCGGCGATATCGCCGCAACTCAATGGAACATAGTAGTGATGAGTGGTGTCTTCTCTAGTTCTACTTACTACCTCAATGCATTGAACTCGTCTGTCACGCCGGCTTCGGATCGGACGTTCGTGCGCGCTCCTTCATACATCCCTTGCACCAGCCTTACATACTTCCCAGGCATGCCTTTCTTATGTAAAACCCACCATAGGACTTTTCTGGGGACACGGTCGTACGCCTTTTCTAGGTCGATAAAAACCATGTGGAGGTTTTTATGCGCACGACGATGCTTTTCGCATAGTTGGCGTAAGGCGAAAAATTGCATCTGTTGTCCCCCGTCCTGGCATAAAACCAAACTGGTTGTGGGTAACCTCACATTCCTCTCTCATTCTTCTATCTATTACTTTCTCCCATACTTTCATACTGTGTGACATTAGCTTTATTCCTCGATAGTTGTTGCATTCCTGCACATCACCCTTATTTTTAAAAATGGGTACCAGCGAACTGCTGCACCATTCCTTCGGGATCGTCTCCTCTTGCAACAATTTATTGAAAAATAAAGCCAGCCACTTACATCCATCCGCTCCCAAAACCTTCCATGCTTCAACTGGTATAGAATCTGGGCCCACAGATTTACCATTTTTCATACTTCTCACAGCCAGTCTTACCTCTTCAACACTTATTTCATTTACCAAACCTATATTTGTTTGCACGTTTTCTAAATCTCCATTCCAAGTATTTTCCTCGTTCATTAACCTCTCAAAATATTCCTTCCAGCGCTGTTTTATTTCTGCATCCTCTGTCAAAACTCTTCCACTGTCGTCCTTTACACACCTAATATGGGCTACATCCTTCGCATTCCTCTCTCGCAATCTTGCTAAACGGTAAAGGTTTTTCTGTCCTTGGGGGCTTTCCAGTGATTTATATAATTTATTTTGCGCTTTACCTTTAGCAATAGCAACCATTCTTTTAGCTGTTTTCTTACATTCATCATATGCTTTCTTCTTCTGCTCCTTCACCTCCGGGACAACATCTATCCCATTTTTCCAATCTTTAAATGCATACTTCTTTTCTTTCAAAGCCTTCTGTACTTCTTCATTCCACCACCATGTATCCTTTTCAATATTTCCCTTCCCTTTCGTCTCACCACACACAATTTTTGAAACACTTCGCATACACGCGGCCATTTCATTCCAGCATTCGTTCATAGATTTGAGTTTAATGTTATCATTCATCTCCATTATTTTTTCATTCACACGTTTTCGAAATTCTTTCGCACAGTCTTCTTTTTCTAGCATGTACCATCTGATTTTTGGTGGAGGCTTGGGCTTACGAATTGTCCTTTTAATTATTTTTACCTCCAACAAAAGAAGTCGGTGTTGGGTTACTAGAGGTTCTCCGGGTATTACTTTACAGTCCTTGACTAACTTGATATTTTTCCTTCTAAGAAGGAAGTAGTCGATTTGGGTGTTGTGGCTCCCGCTTTTGTAGGTAATTAGGTGTTCATTTTGTTTTTCAAAATAGGTATTGACGATGGCCAAATCAAAAGCGGTAGCGGCCTGTAGTAGCATATCCCCTTCAGTGTTTCTGCTTCCAAAGCCCCATCCCCCATGTACTCTTTCATATCCTTCTTTCATTCTTCCCACATGGCCATTAAAATCCCCTCCGATATATATTTCCTCACTGAGTGGGATGTCCATCACTACATCGTCAAAATCCTCCCAAAACTTCTCTTTCACCACATCATCACACCCGCTTTGCGGCGCATAAACACTCATTATATTCATAACTGACCCTTCAATCATCACCTTCATCCTTATAATTCGATCATTCACTCTCTTAACATCCATCACACATTTTTTCAATTCCTTGTCAAGTACTATTCCCACTCCATTCCTTTTACCATCACATCCACAGTAGAAAAACTTATACCCTGCCCCGATTTCCCTAGCTTTTCTACCCTTCCACTTCGTCTCCTGCAAACACGCAACGTTTATCCGTCTTCTTTCCAATATGTCTGCTAATTCCCTTCCCCTGCCAGTCATCGTTCCTACATTCCAGCTTACCATTCTCATTCTTACTTCCCGGGCTCGCTTCTTACGTTGCTCCCGCCCGGGGTGAAGCAACAACCCTAGTCCATTTCCCACAGGGGCCGGGTGCTGCCCTTGCGCGTCGCCTGTGGGGTACGCCCTAACCCTATCGCACAACATTCCATTTATACCGTCCATGTTGCATTTAGGTGTGGCATAACTTTTACAGTCGGCCGCCTGCCTGACACCAACCCTCCTTGGGAATGCACTTGTTGGTGGGTACCGTCCACCGTACTGGTGCCCTTGGCTCTGATGTTGTGCGCCGGGCAGAACTCCCGCAGTCGGCTTCTACGACACCCCTGGGTGGAGATGGGGCTGGCACATTCTAGGTTTTTCTTTTTCTCCCAGGCCAGCATGGAAGTCCTTTTAGAATAAATAGAAGTTTTGGTTTGCATTTAATATATAATTCGTCGCATGTACAGATCTCTACATTCCATGTTCTCATTTGCTGTAGCTCAGCGAAATCTCCACTTATCATTACAAATACATCATTCCATACATGTGTAGTATGATTACTAACAATCACATTTTATAATAGTTTGGTTACTACCAATCGATGTTACCTGTTGGTGCCGATTACATCGTCAACATAAATCTATCCTTATTCCTTCAGAATAAAGTTCAAAATGAACTTTTCCGATTAATTGGTTAATGTCGATTAACCTTTTTATCAATATTTATTCAAGTAGATATATAACATGTAAATAGGTATTACGTGAGTTTTATCCTTTGTTATATAGATGCTCAGCGTCATTTCAAACAGCCAAATGTCATATTAGCTATCCCGACTCACCATAATATACTCCAATTCACATCTTCAATCGCCGAACTACAGCCATCAGTCATCTAACTCCGCCAGGCCTGTTAACGCGTCGGCCGCCGGTGGTCACGGGCGCCGTTAACGCGTCGGTCCCGGGCTTACTCCTCGTCGGTGGGTTCGGTGCCGAAGTACCGGTCGCCGAAGTTGCCGATTCCCGGGAGCACGTAGAACTTCTCGTTGATTTCCGGGTCTAGATTTTCAGGTGGGAGACATTTTGTCGACCGGTTGCTGTTACCACCATACAGTTGTGTAAAACCCGCCAAGTGACTCTGACCTCTCTTGGTCAGGTCGCGTTCAGGATCAGCACTGTACGAACCGGAGCCAGGGGGGACCATTGTTGCGGCAAGCGCCGGACCAGTGGAGTCTTAGCGGCGGTATTGTGCGGGCGGAGCGGGGCAGCCCGCCGGCCAGGGAGACCCGTAGAAACGGGGGCCCTTCCGTCCGGCGGACTGGCCAACTCCGACCCGCACAGCTCAATACCAATGCGACTCCACGCCTTGTCTCGTTGTTGCCGCAGCAGTGGTCTCCTTTTTCACGGCTTTCAGGGTGAGTGCGACAGGCTCAATATGGTCTATTGTGCCTGTCGACCTCATATTTGGATCTCACTACCGCTTACCATCAGGTGGAGTGAGGTCATCTTGTTAGCCTATTTATAAAAAAAAAAAATAGAGCTGATGTCACTATCTTAACCTGGGGAAAGGCGTAGGCGATGGAGTGCACACCGATCTCAGCCATGAGGAGGGAGACGAGGCTGATGCTGGTCTCGGGCACGTCGTGGTCGAGCAGCACCCTGATCGCCATGATGGCGGCGGCGCCGGTGGCGACGGTGGCGTCCATCAGGATGACGCGGTAGTCTTTGATGTCTTTCGGCAGGCGGAGGTAGTATAGCTCAGGCTCGTCGGTCTGCTGGTTGGTCTGTATGAGGATCTTGCCGATGCGGATGTCCTTGCACACGTCGCACACGGCCTGCTCCATGGTCTCCCCGCGCGCAGGATCGACACGCCGCAGATCTTCTCCACGTCGCATTTTCGACCGCTGTAGCTGAAGCCCTGCGGCGTGTCGACGCGGTGCAGCGAGTAGGGCAGCAGCGACAGCGCGAACTCGATCACGAGCCGCATCAGGCGCTTCGAGTAGAAGATGAACTCGTCGCGCGGCGTGTCCTTGTTGCGTATGAACGTGTGGAGGCCTTGCACTTGTGGCGTATCCTTGAGGACGAACAGTGAGTCGGGGACGGGCTGTCCGATGTGGGCTACGGCTAGCTTTTCACGTACTTTAAAACCGCGCAGCCTCAGCTGCTTGTGCACGTGCTGCACGATGAGATGTATGGCCACCTTGTTCTCCCCGCCGCGCGGCACGATGATGATGATAGGTCTTAATGATATTTATCTAAATTTCATATTTTTGAGATGACTTTCTTGTTACATCTCCCCATCTGCCATCACCCCATTACCTATCTCCCCTCTCCCATCTTCCCATTTCCCTTATCCCATCTACTCTATGAAAAATGATTGACCATTGAGGAGGATATTGAGGAGTAAAATGGAAGGTTTGAGAGATTGGGTGTTGGTTAATAGGGAGATAGTAAATGTGAACTAACTAACTGCCTCGTTGGTCTATTGGTAGCGAGCGAGAAAGGACCGAGAGGTCCCCGGTTCGAGTCCGGGGTCGGGCTAAATTTGTGTGAGTTTTCTGAAATGAATTTACTCAGCTCGGAGTTAGGAAGTTGGCGGTTGAACGCCCGTGCCTCGGAAAGCACGTTAAGCCGGTGGTTCTGCGCCCGATCTCTCATCGGTCATGTCGGATTGCCGTCTCACCGAACTATGAGAGTAAGGGAATAGAGAGTGCACTTGTTTTTGCGCGCACACTTGTGCACTATAATATGTCCTGCACACCTGGTTGATCTCAATTGAGATCGGCCGCCATGGCTGAAATCGGTCGGACGCCTTACTAAATGTGAAATGGGTGATGGGAAATGGAGATTACTCATTACTTTTATCTACAGATCAGTTAGTTAGCCAACTTTGAGTTATCTGAGATAATATGATTGATAGAACACATGAATTGTAGGTATTAAAATCGTTGATAATTAGGATTCTAAAACCTTCAGCTACGTTTTAAAATATCACAGCACAGTATTACGAAGTTAATTAAACATTATCAATGAAATTAAATTGCAGTTTTCAGTCTTATTTCAAAAGCGTTGCGTTGGATCAATTACATTAAATGGAATAGCATCTTTTGTTCACTGGGTAAACCGATTTTATTGAAACTTGCCTCCAAAGGGGTAATTTAGTATTGATAGGTCTACGAATCCTCTTCATTTTGCGAACTATATTAAGTATTTCAAGGGGCTTAGGCAAATTGGTATCGGAAAGTACTAACTCTTTGGAAAACCAACTAAGCACTTGATTGCTTACTAGCGGCCGCCCACGACTTCGTCCGTGCGATAATGGTTGTGGCAGCAATAAGTTTGTTAAATAGCCTACGATGTACCTTGTATAATTTAGCTATTTCTTAGTGAAAGTCCCGTCAAAATTGGTTCAGCCGTTTCGGAGATTAGCGAGAATAAACAGACAGACAGATAAAATGTTCTGAATTGTTGTTTTGTTATTAATACCCGACATAGAATCATAACCATTCAGTAAAAAGTCGTTATTTTAGTATTACAAAAAGACACTTTAATTTTTTAAGTTGTATAGATTTAACCTATTTGTATGAAAGGCCTTTAGAACTTAATGGTGGTTTGGCTAACATTGACCGTTTTATCTAAACGTTCAATCTTATCGTTCAATTATATTGTTTCAGCCAATAATAATAATAAGTTCTACATTTGTCTAATAATCTCACAGACAGAAGAACTAGGCTAGCATAACTATCCACTCACGTCTCACATTTTGATGCGACAACACTCCTAATGAAAATGTGTCTCGCGGACGGAATGTCTTCTTAACTAAGATTGCTTAACTGCCCCGTAGTTGATCCAATAGAACAGACTCCATCACTCTTTGTACAATTAAGTTTTACGCGCCCACACAAGACGTTAACATTTATATATGTACACAGAAGTCTGCAAAGAAAATAGATCTCATGAAACCACATCCGCATTTGATTGACTGGCTCGGTGGAACAGTGGTTAGTGACCCTGGCTGGCAGTTCCAAGAGTCGTGGGTTCGATTCCCACTCGGGACAAATATTTGTGTGATGAACATCGGTGTTTGTTCCGTGTCTGGGTGATTATGTATTTAAGTATGTATTTAAAAAATATATATGTATGTATATCAGTCTCTGACGCCCATAGTACAAGCTCTGCATAGTTTGGGGTCAGATGACCGTGTGTGGAAATGTCCCAGATATTTATTTATTTATTTACACAGTGATCTAACAAACAATCGCACATCGTGTGCTTTTCGAAAAATCCTTGGAGGAGAAAAAAGTATCCCACCAAAAACCTGTAAAAAACTAGCCAAGTCTCGATGGAGCAGCTTGCTCATCTCTAAAAAGTAATGAAATCTAGACAAAATCGTGCAAAGCCTAAGGTTCCTTACTGCGATTTCTTCTTTATAATAGTTAGTGTTGTGTGACTTGGCCGTGGCACTGCCGTGCCCCCAGATCTACGCTTTGCGGATAAAAAGTCTGTCGGTCTGTCGTCCATTAGAGCAGGCATTGAACCACAAATCTTTTTTTTTTTCAAGGCTCTGAAACAAGCAAATATTAAACTAACGTAAATAAGAAGTTTCCGAAAACAGTTCTGGTTAGTTGGTAATTCTTAACGCGGGCACTACGCCATACGGCCGTTTGAGCAAGGTAAGCCCAAGTTGCTGGCTCCAGCCATTTATCAAGCTAAGTTCAGAGCTTAAGTGTACACGTGTTTAAGTAATTAACATCGTACCTTTTCCGTGAGGCTTGGAGCCATCACAAATCAACCGAGCCCTTTGACGAGACGGCTGTAAATTAACTAACCTTTTCTGGTGCTTTGAACATTAGAATAATACTCTACGTATAAGGAAGGATAAATTTGTTTTCAGTATAATAATGAAATTTATTCATCTTTTTGGGTGAAATGGGAAAAAGTTAAGAAAAGTGTATGTTCATTCCCTTTCATAATTATGTATTACAAACATAAAAAAATCGTACATTTTTTCCTGTTTTTCAAAATATCAAATCAGCTAGCGCAAGCTATAGCACAGCACTTAAAAATGTTATATTTATATTGATCTTAAAGCTTTGTGTACATAACGTTTTTATTGTTACTATCCAACTTACATGTTTTTTACAATCCAATTTATAAAATTCAAAAATAATCTCGAAGGTTTATCTCACCATATTTTTTTTTTTACTCATATCTGCTATACATTTCAAAGAGAGCATACGCCATCATTTATACAGTGTCACAAGTTATGGGTCAAAATAAGCGAACCTTTTGTTAACATAATATCATAGGAGAGTGATCAAACTTTGTGCACCCAAACGACAGAAACAAAGAGACGGGACGGACATAATCCGGGTAATCTCTTTTGGGAACAAAATAAGCAAACCGTTATATTTCATACAGGTTCATTTTGGAAATATTGTTGAACTTTTAAATTAAGGATTTGTACTTGTTTTATTTACAAAGTTTAATTTAAACAGGAGGCAAATCGACTTATGTACACTGGTAGATTAAGTGACGCAAAACCTTATTATCTAGCAACATTTTGCATATTTACTCAAACCGCTGACTAATATTGTTGTATCGTACTAATACCGCTGAATAATAATGTTCCTTACATATGAAATTGGCGTTTTGTATGGGAGGAACAATATGTCGAATATTTTTTGATCAAAGTATGAATGCATTGTTTTCTATGCACTTTTGCCATCTCATAGGACGTTAATTAATTCCTTTACTAAAAAGCCTGTCAGACAGAAATCAATCAAATCTTTGAACGCGATTTGGGCTTGCCCCATCAGAGTTGAATATTTTCCTTACAAAAAGTTATCCAAATTTCGAAAATAACTGTTTGAGCGTCTTTTGTTTTATTGATTAACTATTTTATCTACATTGACGTAAACCTTTTCCAAAAAAGCCGTCCATCGAAGATTGATCAATCAGTGTGGAAAAATCCAAGTCAAGCTCTCCCTATTCACAAGGTATTTCTGACATTCGAATTCGGAATACCTACGCTCTGTCACTAAAACTGCAGATTATTTTAAAAAACAGATAGGCAGGGGTGTGGACCTGATTTTGTATTAGAGCACAGTTCATAAAATGTCTTTATTTATATACATAGATAATTTACATGCACCACATTATAAGTGCATGTAAATTGCCTACATAAATAAAAACACTTTGATTTTCACATGCAACCAGTTTCACCCTCACACCCATATCCACAGGTACCGCATAGCGTTCAAAGAGACACTATGCTGCAGCAAGGCTCGCAGGAAGTCCGGGAAGTACCGGGAGCACTCCAGCATCAGGGAGACGATGGTGAACCACACCTCCGAGGGAGCCCACCTCGTGCGCGTGCGCTCGCATCGACCCGACCGCCGGAACCGGATAGACCATAAGGTAAACACCATATGTAGGGATGTAGTACTAATTTGTTTAATATGTATCAGTCTATACATTTTTTTTTCCCCTAACTGACTTACGATGATGGCTTGAAGTAGTCTCCTCATCATCACCGGACTTTAGGGGGAGCGGATGGCCCTCACCCCTAAATTGAAAAACGACATTTGCCTGAGGGTGCCCCCTAGCGGGGTTCGATCTCGGCTCAGGGCGTCGTTTGGCGGTCCTAATGCGGACGTAAGTTTGGAGAGACAAATGACTCGCCACGTGCCGGTATCGAGTAGTAAGAGATCAGTCTATACATCTATTACAATCATCATCATCATGAGCCCAATTATTTTAGCAGTTTAAGTTAAAAATAAATTACTCATTAGTCTTTGTAAGACTAGATTGTAATCAGATGGCGTATATTATCCATAAGGACATAAGTCATAAAAAAATCATCATCAGCCCATCCCTGTCCACTGCTGGACATAGGCCTCCCCAAATGCACGCCACTTCTCTCTCTCCTCGGCCACTCGCATCCAGCTCCTACCAGCCGTCCTGCGCAGCACAATCTATACATCACTATATAGTTTATAGCCAAGTCGCTCCCCGCGTCTGTACGTCATCATCATCATCATCATCATCAGCCCATACACGTCCCCACTGCTGGGGCACGGGCCTACCCCAAACTAGGGCGATAAGGCCTTAGTCGACCACACTGGCCAATTGCCAAGTCTGTACGTATGTATGCTCAAGTCTTAAAAACTACGCAACGGATATTTATGGGGTTTTTTATAGATGCCTTAAGGGTGATGAAAATTTCCGATCGTTGTGTGCTAAGAAAATTGCTATAGCTAGCATCTTATATGAAGTTATGTGTACTGACTGATAGCTACACTCCATACGCAGAGTATGCACGTCGATCTTTGTTATGCTTACGTATGGTTAGAGGCTTTTCCGAAGAACTTACTTACAAAGTCGATTATAATTAGAGGTATTAAGGACCCGTTAGTAAAGGCGTCTGCTACTCCAATCTCACTTCAGATAATTTAATTAGTTATTTTAACTAATTTTTGTAAAGCCTAGCACCGACACAAAAGTTTGTAAATAATATCAGACTACCTCACAAACGCTCAATAAAATTGTCAGGGCCAAAAAGCTTTAGTTGCAATGAGATAGGTCATAAGCAGTCAGACAGATTCGAGAGTAATGTTTTTATGTATAACTAGTGACCCGCCCTCGCTTTGCTTCAGGTATATTACATAAACTTCCTCTTAAATCCCTATCACTATTAAAAAAACCGCATCAAAATCCGTTGTTTACTTTTAAAGATTTAAGGATACATAGAGACAGATAGATGCGGGAAGCGACTTTACTTTATTCTATGTAGTGATTGATATACCCGAAAATTATCAACCATGTTGTTTATATTCAGGCCTTTTCATTTAACCCAGGTGTTCCGCCGATGCAGTTACTACGGGACAGAGACGACTTCTCTCTGCAGCGAGAAGTGGAAGGACTTCTACAAGGACAACAGGAAGAGGAATAGCCTGCTTCGAAGTGAGAAGCTCGTCAACAGCGCCACATCCTCCCCCAGCAACAACAACGATGCTACTCAGGCCCTCTTCAACGAGAAAGATAACTACAAACTAGATTCCGACTTGGAGACCGATGATAGTAACATCAATATTAATATCTCTATACGGTTACATAAGTAATGGTGTTGGATCTCCTTTGAGGCTGTCTATCCAACGAAAAGAACGAGCGAACGGAGCGGAAAAACGGAGATGTATTAACCAATCGAATTGCATTGCGGGAGCCGAGCTAGTATTTTGTGCAATCCTATTGGTTAATAGTTCTCCGTTAGACAGCGTAAGACCCTGTGTGGGACGCAGGGCGCGGGATCATACAAGATTGACTCTATTTTCCTAACGCTACGATGATTTTTATATAGAATAGAATAAATATTTAATCCACTACTGTACCATACTGAATAGAACTTTCAAAAAGTTGAAGAAGCCTTATCATCATTACTGATGTTGCAGATGAGTGGATGACTCTCACAGGGAAATTTGTATGAAACCGCGTTCGCAAAATTGAAACTCTACTAAATTTTAACTGATTTCTAGTTTTAACCTTAGGATTGTGTGGACAGGGTGATATTGATATGGATGGGACGCTAGTTGCCATTTCATAGAGTTGTATAAGCGTTTTATATCAGACAGGTATAGGTTCTTTACGGCATAAGATGAAGGTTGAGGACTTATGAATCTCGAAAATATTCTCCAGTCAAAGTTCATATTAAATCGTCATGTCATATCATAGTATTTTTACACTCTAGCTAGACTAAACTGTAAAGGATGTATAAGTATTAGTAAGTACTAGGATAAAAAGAGATTTATCGATATTGTATTTTAGTCTAAAGCCGTCAAGTTTATTTTCTTCCTGTATTGATTTAAATAGATATCTGAAGATATAACTATATAGTTTTTCTAATAGAGTATTTAAAGTACGACGACAGCAGTCAAAAGGAAATAATTTTCCTTTAAAAAACGTGCAACCGACACCTTCCTGACTCCTAACAGAAACGGTCTTACTCTTAACAGAAAAACTCACAATTTTTTCCCGCCCCCGGATTCAAACCGGGGACCTCTCGATCCTAGCACTTGCTACCAATAGACCAACGAGGCATTCTGAATCACGTACTTAGTACATCAAGTACAATCAAGAGAACGCTGTACCTACTTCCACCGATTTCCCAAACCGTAGCGAAGCCAATAAAAATCCAATCAGTCCGTAAGTAATTAATTACTCCCCTATATCTCTCTGGTTTCCAAACGTATACTTTAGATTATAGGCGGCCGTATAACAAAACAAAATCAATTTTAGGCTTAGACCAAGTGTTTCAGGGAACTCGCTATAGAGTATTTAATACCTAAATCGATTCTCCTAAGTCTATTTTCACAGGAAATTTATACCGACGTTTCTAAGGTTTTATTTTGGGATGCGGACGGGTCTAGCTGAGGTATCTTATTATGGCTTCTATTTAGCCGGCCGGTCAAGAGTTTCGTAGAATAATGTTTGGTGTTAACAAATCCTATTATAAAGCTTGTTATATTCCTATTACTTCACATTAGTAGAGGTTAGACCAAAGGTACATTTTTTTTTCCAACTGACGACAATTATGGCTTCGAGTAGCTTTGACATCATGACCGAACATGCGGAAGACTTGAGACTTGACTTGACTTGAAAATAACAAGTTCCATTCCGAGTGTGAACTGTTTATTTATTTCTAGAAGGTGTTCCCTCCCATGTGTCATTTTTATGACAGGCCCTGCTTTTTAAGGTCCAAGGGTAATTGAATAAAAACACATTAACACCGGTACTGGGGGCTTGTTGTCTTTGTTTGACAACAATAAAAAAATACGTCGCTGCGCGTTTTTAATACACACAGCCAATTTGTTTTAATCGTCCTCGTTACGATGAAAATGGTGGAACAAAACGCTGTCATGTTGACTATTTCGTACGATATCACGTACGGAATTCATGCAAATGGAAAAATGAGTACTGAGGAGGCTTTGTTTTAATGCGATTCCCAAAGGAACCCGAACGAATGAAATCCTGGCAAATAAATAAAGCTTTTACCTTGTGCTTTTATGTTTATGAACATTAACTTTCGTGACATCAAAGGGGTATTCAGTACAAAAGCCTTATTTTACTTACGTTATCGATATTATGACAATACCAAAGTCCGTATGTAACAAGATAGCATATCTAGGGTATATTAATTTGCAAACGAAAAGTCGGCACCATTATACCGGTACCATTATTTTAAGTACATACATACCTACATATCAAATACCACAGCGTTTTTAAGATTAATTAATTTATATATTTATTTTTGAGAAACATACAATTACACTTAGATAGAAAATACATAAATTGCACACAGATCAGTGAAGTTTCCACCGTTAATTAGTACCTAACCTGAACACACTAAATCGGCAAATAATTATGATCTAGATCATTTTAACACTAATAACAATAACAAAAAAAAAAGAATGTTTAAAGTAACAAGTTATGCTATAGTAAAATATAAGTTATGCTATATAGTATAAGTTATGTTAGATAAGTCTTCTTTATCAAGTCAGATTGTATAAAATCAATCGAATCCAGAAAATTCGTGTTTTCTGGATTCGATTCCCAGTCGAGTATTTATGTGGGAATAAAAACGTTCTAAATAGCTGTACGGTCCATTCGGGAATAAGACACTTTATTTGTATAAATACTGGAATTTATGATATTTTTCTTAAATGTGTTTTAATTTCATTCTACTAAAATACATGACGTGATGTTTTTTGTATGTAACAAATATCTAAATAAAAGCTAGCTAACTTTATTGTAAATATAATATGTTACAATTTATTCTAAAAAAACAAATGTCGATGTAAAACCTACATAAGTTTAAGCATAAGAAAATAAAATATACTAGTATATTAAACGTTCTTATATCATTTACGTATATCAGTTTACATCATGCATTGTACATACTATAATAGCAATATCTATAATGTATAATCATTATCAAAAAAATATTAAAGAACAATTTTCTTAATATAGTTTATTTTATTTAAGTCAGTTAGGGTGCATTTACATTAAACGAGCGAATGCTCATTCTATCCCCACTACATCGAATTCTCTACGCCTACGCCTATTTACAGTAGGAGAATTTGATGTAGTGGGGATAGAATGAGCATTCACTCGTTTAATGTAAATGCACCCTTAGATACCATACTTATTAAGAACAAAATTAATGTAATTAGTCCTTGAGAGAGTTGAAGAGATACGAATCAAACTAAGTGCCTATAAGGTAAGTACAAGGTAATTGTCTATCCTGACAAGTTAGAGACTCGTGATTTTACGTTTGAACAATTTTGACTTCACACTCACTAACAAACTGGAACGGATTCTAATGTCTTCCCTTACTTTACTATTCCAGCTCAAGCTTTTTAAATATTCATTATATTACTTTGATTTACCTATCCTCACGTGACGGAGTCAGTTATCGTTATATTCTGGATAATAAAATAAATATGTAATGAACAATATCATCTTTATGAATTTTTGTCTATGTGTTATTCTGATACATAATTCAGTTATCGTAAAGTTTCAAGAAAATCTTTTCACTACTTTTGCGTGAAAGTGTTACATTACATACATTATATTATCAAACTAAGCAAAAAATGTTCGCATCATAAGACGAAATACCACGCATTTGTGATACGAGAACGTGGAACGTGTGCTGTGTGAAAGAAGATGTAATGACTAAGGTTGAGAGTATGCTGCTTACATGGCTTACATCATAAGAGATTGAATGAGAGACGATTATCGAAAGGAATATATAGTAGAAGAAGTATTTAATGTAAATGTTGACAGGGCAAGACCAAGAAAGACCTTCTATGAAGTAAATTCAAAAATACCCGTAATCGACGAGCGTAATTAAGAGATAGATGTGGAAGAAGCGAAAGTGGTGTGCCAAACCGTAGCACATGGCAGGAAGTGATCTCTACCCGTCTGGGAAAAAAGCGTGATTATATGTGTGTATGTATGTATTTATAATATTAGTAGGCTCAATGTCTATTGTAATAAAAAAAACTCATAAATTCTCATTGTTGATCTACAATCATCATCATGATTGTTTCCGACCGATTTCAGCCGATCATGGCGACCACTCCGACTCCTTATAGAGCCGGCTCTTACTCTCTGATATTACCTACGAGCGCTGTAAAGAACTCGAAACGTCGAATCTCTAAAAGTATATATCGCATATCAAGTAAAATGTGAAGAGTAGCAGTACTTATGTTCACCTGTTTCAGAAAAAAGTAAACGAGTCTAGATCATTTAGCATGAAAACGTAATTCAGTCACATAAACCTGAATTAACTCAATAAAGTCCCGAGCAAGTGCCTAAGGGCTCCTCCACACACGACGGAAAAAGCGTGGATCAAATAGCAGCATTGCCAATTTGTAGACTTTTTTAGACTTTCGCGGTCCATTACATTTATATGTGTGACAAACATCAGTGTTTGGAAAACTGAAAGTGTCCGGGATATCTACCATGTTGTTTTGTTTCCCGGACATTTTCAGTTTCCTAATGTGTGTAAACATGACAGTTTAAAATTATACATCAGTGTTTGTTCCGTGTCTGGGTATGTTATTATTATATAATTACAAAACAAATAAATTATAAGTATATTCGTGTATACCACTGTTGTTTCTGAAATCTTAAGTGTTTCAAGAAACTTATTTCGGAATCAGAACAACGTATATGTGATGTTGTGTGGTATTATTATTGTCATTACGAGTTTACACGCGATAAAAAAGTAGCAAAATACATAGCTTCTAAAGTCGGGGTAGCTATGTTATATGTATATGTTATTTTTATCGCTTTTAGTCTCATAATAACCATATATAAAACTGCTTGACTAAACCCTCAGTGCATGACGCCGACTTTATGTGTAGGAGCCTTAAGACGCTCGTCGGTAAATCGCGTTTATTTACTTTACAGAGAAATGGATTCCTGTTCGTTCGGCGTTCCTAATGAAATCAGATAATATACTTCCAGATATAGTTCTACCTAGATACTTTTCTAAGAACCTACATATTATAAAAACATTTTCTGTCATTTCACAGAAAATCAAATGATTTATTATTAAGAGATTCCTGAAACAGGACTTCAACTAAGATTATACATAATGTAAAAACACTTAAATACACATATTTTATTTACTTCTGAATAAATTCTAAAAGCACAATAATTCAACCTCATCTTCTACAAACATACCAATTTTATGATACGCAAAAGAGTCTAGAAATGTCTGACCCAATCTTCTAAGGTCAACCTAATTCTAGCCTTAATACATAAGCCCTTAGCCCACCAGTAGATTTTTGATGTGGAATAAATTGGGTCTTGGCGGCCAGACGGCAATCAAGTACAATTTACTATATGTATGTATGTTATACATATAGTAAATTGTACTAGTATTCTACCTGCCGTTCGTAGTAATATGTATATTGTTTAGGTAAACAAGTGAATTCATAAGGTATTTTAGGTGCTTTACAAGTATAATTATTTTCAAAAACAGCAAAAAAAACAATCGCCCCACTGTAACCCATTTCTTCCCCACTGCTCAACTAAATTGCTCAACTTCATAAAGTTGAGCAATGGGTAATACCCACTGCTCAACTGGTCATTGCTCAACTACGACAGTTGAGCAGAGGGTCATACCCACTGCTCAACTAAAATTGCTCAACTAAATTATAAGTACGTATATGTGTACGTAAAAACTTATTTTCTTTTACAAACAAACTTAAATTATTGTTTCCTTTTTCTTGAATATCATAACATTTTAATTTAATGGTTAGCGAAAATGGAAAGCTGGTGAATGGTGAATGATTAAAATTTCTATTTATTTTTGCGGTTATATTATTTATTACGTCAAGTAAATAATATTCACAATGACAAGACATTTACATCATCATAAATCATCCATAATCCAAACAGAATCAATAAATTATAAGTGGCTAGTACCTCTACAGGGGTTGAGCGATGGGTCATATGTTTAATATAACAATGATATGTCCCTTAGTACAACTGAGTTGAGCAATAAATAGTTGAGCTTTGGGGCATAAAATATTCAGTTAAACAAACCATGTCCTAATGCTCAACTGCTCAACTAGTTGAGCAATCGAGTTGAGCAGTGGGGAAGAAAGGCTGTAACCCGCAGAAATTAACGTTTTTCAAAATATTAAAACAGCTGGTGCAAGCGTCAGCACTCAAAATTTAAAAATTACAAAATAGAATTTATTTATACATGTAGGTACTAAGAACTAGAAATAAATTTAAAGGTATAAATATAGACTTCTCTTTATTTCACCGAATCGATTACCATAAAAAGCCTTCATGATGGCATTTATGACCTTCACACTGCAAAATAAAAATAGGATGTTTTCAAATTGGACTAAATAGTTTTAGGATCCATTAAATGCAGTGTTGTTATAAACTGTGCCACACACACAATTGTTCCTAGGATAAGGTAGTGACAAAAATACCTAGTACGTACCCAGGAATCACATTTCATTCCCATACACTGTAAGCAAAGAAGTAAGAACATTTATTTATTGGACTGGTTCGGTGGAACAGTGGTTAGTGACCCTGCCTGGCGGTTCCAGGAGTCGTGGGTTCGATTCCCACTCGGGACAAATATTTGTGTGATGAACATCGGTGTTTGTTCCGTGTCTGGGTGTGATTATGTATTTATAAATATATAATGTATGTATATCAGTCTCTGACGCCCATAGTACAAGCTCTGCTTAGTTTGGAGTCAGGTGACCGTGTGTGGAAATGTCCCAGATTTTTATAAATGGTAAGAATCACATTAATCTACGAGGATTTGTAATAAGACAGAAGAGATTAATTGTCACGAGAGAAGTTGTTATTATCATCAGTCCATTTTGTACAAATTGAATGTCTCATAATATATAACGTTAAACTCTTATGTAACACATTAGAAAATTGAATATGTCTGGGATATTTACCATGTTGTTTTGTTTTATGCGCTCCCGATATTGAGCCGTGATCATGGCGGTTGCAACGGTGCCGAAATATCAGGAGCTCATTAAACAAAACAACATGGTCAATATCCCGGACTTATTCAGTGTTCTAGTAAGAATGTCTGATGTTCGTCAATTTACCATTACCACAGATAACATAACTCTAATACCTACCTACTATAAAACGAGCATACATTTTACCAAGAGGTTTAGTTCCTCTTTTCTGCCACTTGTCATTAAGGCATGGAATGCCCTTCCAGCTCATGTTTTCCCTCCCTCCTATGATCCCGGGTTCTTCAGGCGGGGCGTGAAACGGCATTTAAGTAGGCCTTCAGGGTGAGTGCGACAGGCTCAATATGATGTATTGTGCCAGTCGACCTCATATTTGGATCTCACTACCGCTTACCATCAGGTGGAGTGAGGTCATCTTGTTTGACTTTTCTATAAAATAAAAATGTACAACCTTACACTTACTTTTGACCGACAATGTGCACCCTTACACTGAAACGAAAATAACAAATTGAGGCCTACAAGGCTAAACACAACAAATGATTTCCAGTCGAGGGCAAAAAAAACTTATTCGGTCCAGTACTTAGACGCGAATTATGTTATCTGTAGCGCTACCATGAGTTTAAAACTGACTCGATTTCGCCTGTGTAAACTATGTCTATGAAAAAATGTACAGCGCCCCTAGCGGTAACACTAAGAACTAATATCGGTAGTATGAAAAAACAATTCGATAGGTTTTTAACGTACGTAAGTATTCGATAGCTAACTCATGGTAGCGATACTGAAGCATCCACTAACTCCAGCGCTACACTAGGCGGATACTCCGTCACGGATCATCCGTCAATACGTGTGGCTTTAAAGGTATTAGTTACAAATAGCGGGCACATTACGCGGAAGATTGGTTGCTATAATTTGTATGTGTTGGCTTCCCGTGACGGATGATCCGCGACAGAGTATCCTCTCTCAATTCGCCGGGCTTGCGTGATAAAACATTAGGATTAATAAATAAATATTTGGGACATCTCCACAACGGCCATCTGACCCCAAACTAGGCAGAGCTTTTACTAAGGAGATTGATTCATACATAGATTTTTATAACTACACTTACATCCAGTCACGGAAACGGTACTAATGTTCATCACATTAATTTTTGTCCTGGTTGGGAATTGAACCCACTAACCACGGTTCCACCAAGCCAGATAACGTTTTGTGGAGACAAGGACACATCAATCTCACTTAGGTACACCTGTGTGTCTGTGTGTCCTTAATTATGTGGAGAGGAAAGTCGATTCCTCAAGACGGTCATTTATTACGGAGTATTTTTCTATGCCGAGAGGATTCAAAAGTTACTAGATAGAAAACAAAAATAATTAATTGGTCATTATTTCATTTTATGTAACTTGCTTTGTTGTGGTAATAAATATTTTTATCATTTATCTTTGAAAATTCAATTTTCAATACACAATTTATAACCATAATAAAAAAAGAACATTTCAAATATTTACCTAATAAAAATTACAATACATAACTTGTAAACCTTGAAAGTAATAATATAAGCATGGCTTTATATCACACCAACATTGCCTAATATATTAAAAAAAACATAATGACAGCATGTTTTGCATTTAAATAAAAATACGAGGGAAGTTTTATGAAGAAGGCGACTTTTGCAAACGATAATAAACTCTATAACATCGTCCAAGAATAAATTTACATATAATTAACCTGGAAGGCGCTAAATTAGCTCAAACCGGGCCTAAGTTAAAATTCACAAAAGAATATCCACCATTTCCTTGTTTTTATTCTTATTTCTGAGGAGCTGATTAATTTCTTTTTATAATAGGCTAACAAGATGACCTCACTCGACCTGATGGTAAGCGGTGGTGAGATCCACATATGAGTTCGACAGGCAAAATAGACCATCTTTTTCTCAAAGGTTCTGCCAGAATATCAGCGCCATCGCGTCCTTGCGGCTGCTACGGCACATGCTGAGGCAGAACCTTTTGATCATAAATATAATATATATATATTTGTATGTGTATGTTTTGTATTTTTTTTTTATGATCAATAAATGTTTTCTTTCTTTCTTTCTTTCTATATTGAGCCTGTCGCACTCACCCTGAAGGCCTGCTTAAATGCCGTTTCACGCCCCGCCTGAAGAGCCCGGGATCATAGGAGGGAGGGAAAACAAGAGTTGGAAGGGCATTCCATGTTTTAACGACATGGGGCAGAAGAGAGAAAATGAACATCTTTTTCTTTTTATTTCCTTAATTAGATAACTTATTTACAATGATGCTGTTAATATCTTCAGATGCTAAGATCCTATGATAATACCAATACTCCTTTTTGTAATACATTTAATAAGTGCTGGTTATTACCTCCCTATGAAAAATAAGCAACTGACAAAGTAATATTCGACTGGCTCGGCGGAACAGTGGTTAATGACCCCGGTTCACTACCTACGGTCCCAGTCGTGGGTTCAATTCCTCCTCCTCCTCCTCCTTGCGTCGTTTCCTCAATGCTGAGGGTCGTGACCACCATTATGCATCACTTCCTCTTTTATGATGTTTCTTCATCTACTCCTGTCGTCGGCGGTGTGGCAAAAGTACCTATATATTACGTGATTAATTTGATTGAATCTCCTTCGACCGATTTAAATAATATTGTTCGTCTCTACCAAAGGTTTCTTGAGGTCGTCCAAAGAACCTTTACGAATTGCAGAGACGGATCAATCAATCAGACAAGTGGTTTATATTGAAGAAGCTATATAATAAAGAATAATCATAAAATCATTACTATAGATAGGTACGAAGCTGATTAATTTTGTATTTCAATTTACATACATAAAATCACGCCTTTTCCCCAGAGGGGTAGGCAGAGATCACTTCCAGCGATCCACTTTTCGCCTCTGTGTGAAACGTGACGTGACGGGTTGTGACCCACGTCGCCGCCATTCTGCCTCGTGCATTGTTTTGACAAGGTCATTGCGTTCCCACGAGTAGCAGGGATATATGACGGGGGAAGGAAAAGGAGAGGAACGATACTATCGCCTCGGATGATTTGGACTGAGTCGATAGTAGCTCGAGGAGCCGGGGTCGCTCACCCGTATACCGTTCACCAACCACGGGACAGATAGTTGTGACTGGTATCCCCTGACGTATTTCAATTTCTACGCGAAATTAAAAAGTCATCAAGAAATATAAACTTATTACTGTAACTAACTACAGATAGCATAATAATATAGATTAAGAATGAGGGTTAACGCGTATGAGAAATTCTCTAGATGGCAATATGTAGGCTTGAGGTCCAACTGCAGCATGATTGTTGAATATTGACATGTCTGTCAATGTCACGGCAAAAAATAACAATCATGCTGCAGTCGGACTTCACACCTACAAACGTTACATTGCCATCATGTGAATTTCTCATACGCATCAACCCTCATAAAGACATAATTCTTTCTTCGAATTGACCATAATAACTATATACTTATTATTGACATATACAACATTACGATTACGCGCAGGACACATTATAGTGCACAAGTATGCGCGCAAACACAAATGCACTCTCTGTTCCCTTTCTCTCATAGTTCGGTGAGACGGCAATCCGACAATACCGATGAGAGATCTTGCAGGACCACCGGCTTAACGTGCTTTCCGAGTCTTCCTGACTCCGGGCTGAGTAATTTCTTAACAGAAAAACTCACACAAATTTCGCCCGACTCCGAACACGAACTCTTGGTCCTAATATAGCACTTGCTACCAGTAGACCAACGAGGCAGTCAACTAGGGAATATTCTACTGGGAAATATGGCATATACTATTATTTTTAACAAATATACACTTACACCAGCTACACATTTCAAGCCAGTACACTGAAAAAAGTACCAAAATAACATAAAATAACATTTAAAACTTACTCTTCTATACTCCCAGAATTATTCTCTTACGAGTAGGTACACTAGCGTCAAAATATCGGGACCGATTTTTTTGCAATGTACAACCAGAAATTTTAGCGGTAGTACACTTTTCAAACAGATTTCTTTAAACGCCATTAGCCCCGCCCACTGGCCAATAGAAGAGCACTTGAAGAAAATCTGTCAAAATCCAAGCAAAAACGTTCCAATAGTAGGAGAGCTAGCAAGAATTTTTTGGTAGGTATTTGAGGCAAGCTGAAAACTTATCCTGTACATCTCCTATTATATCCCAGTACGAAACTGCAGACCTGGCTGGTGAGTAGCGGGGCTAAAGCAAACCCCCAAAATATTTTTCATCTTTTTATTTATAACTAAAAAATAAGACTCACTAAGACAAATCATTTCGATGGAACTTCTACCTGTCAGGTGAGCTGACAAATTATATTTTTTTGGATTATAAAATATATTTTTAAATAAACTAAATTGGGGGTTTGGTTTGGCCCCGCTACTCAGCCAGGTCTGCGGTTTTGTGTTGGGTTATAATATTAAAGGTATAGGACAAGTTTTCAGCTTGCCTCATATACCTACCGAAAAATTCTTGCAGGCTCTCGGACCACAATTTGGCGGGTCTTGCTCTGACAGACGCGTAAGCGCCAAGCGATTTTCACCTTATAGGTGGTCGACCGCCAGCGTTGCTGATAGTACGTACAACTTTTCACTTTCTACTATGTAAACTTTATATGTATTAATTTTAGCCTCTCCAATTTCAATTATATGCATTGTAACTATTCTCGTGTTTCTTAATGTTTTTTTTATTTATATATCTGTCAACTTGAATGTGAATAAATGTCTTATCTTTCTATCTAACTTAAGTGCTTTGGGTATACGAGTATACCCGAGATGTTTACTTTTCTAACGAGATCTCTTTAAATATCTAGGTATACATTATTTACGGACGATCGTGTTCTTTTTATTTAATGCTTAGGTACTATAAAGATAGTTTCAAGTTAATACTACATACTGTGGAAATATTGAAACTAAACTGACTTACCTCGGATGTACAGTTGTCTCCGCGGCACTGAAATAGACGGCAAATATTGGAACAGTTCGTGATTCAACTTAATTATCAGGCTTGGTTTCGATTACTCTACCAAAATACATTCTACCGCTAATTGGGTAGACTTTAGTTATTATCTCATGCCACCATACGGCATACCACCCTCTCCTTCTTCACTTTATCTATACTAATATTATAAATGCGAAATGAACGCGCCTGACTGTCGCGATTTTACAACAAAACTCCTGATTCGGTTTAAATGAAATTTATGATTTTATATATTTATGTTTTATAAATAATTAATTTATTCTGCAAATAGATTTTCATGAAATACTTATGCACGTCCAAGTCATAATAAATAAAAATTCAACAAGTTATGTACATACATAATTCATTGATGTTCAAGCGAGCAGCTCATCATGTCCATGGATTTTTATCATTGAAATAGTCTTCTACTTTATAAAATGCATTTGTCACAAGACACACGTTCAAAAAAGTTTGAAAATATAAAAAGGCAATTCAATTGTGGGTGGGATCTCATGAATGATCATTTGCATAACAGAAAAAAAGCGCAGAAGAATAATGACATAACGTAACACGAACGTGCATCTGATAGCAGCGATGCCTCTGCTCTTGACACTTGCAAGATTGGATTTCGCAGAAGGGAAATTTTACCAGACCCTTGCTCGATCCGCTTAGACATTGTTGTGTTTTTGTTCGTTAAATAACGGAAATTAACTGTTAACGTTAATCAGACATCGAAATAGTATCTGAATGTATCTTAATTGATTTAATATTAAAAATAGAATATTTTATTTCCAGGAAGTAATAATTATTAACATCATCATACTGCACTCAATATTAGTCTTTATGAGTCTTCACGCGATATTAGGAGTAGCAAATACATAGCTACTTGCTGCCTGATGTTTCGACTGGGTTACACCAATCATGGTCGCGAGCAAGTAATGGAACGAAAGTCTAAAATCATACTGCACTAAGCTTGATTTGATTTGGCGTAAACATTTGACACTAAATTCTTATACGTACTGGACACATAGTGACAGTATTATCAACTGTATCAATTATACGGGACTCCCGAGAAAAGAGGCCCTTAATGCGTAAGAAAAAAATCTTTCATTGCATTTTACTTGGCTTGGCCAAGGGAACTAAGGGGGCCTCTTAACTAATTTTGGTACAGGGGCTTTGGCCCCTCCTAGACACGCTACGCTACAGATTATACATAATCCTATATATAACTTATGTGACAGACAAGTTGCAATGTAAATAATACAGTCTTGGTATTTTAAAAGGCTTTATAAATGTACCTAATAAAACAGTTTAGGTCATTACCGAAGACTTTACACAAATTGAATTCAATTACAACAACATGGCAGACGGGATTCAGTAGCTATTTGGCTGTGACAAATTAGCAGAAGTTTTCTATTATTCACTGTGTACTTATAAAGTCAAAAAGACATAAGCCAACCAATTTAGTTCAACAGCCGAGTGGTTTCGTTTTTTTTTTTATATTAAGATGCATATCAGAAAAATTCTCCAAGAAAATGGATGTCAAAATTACTATGATTATATTTTCACGATGATAAGAACAATAAAGTTATCATAAGTATGACATAAAACATAAAGACATTGTGCGCGTCATATATATTCAGATGAGACGGTCTTTTATACGGCGCTAAAAACTTATCGGAGCTGTAATTAGGAAGGGACAAGGACTAATTTAAATTTAAACAACTATTTTGGCGAATTACGAGAACTCTGTAGTCCAAAATTCTGGTAATTGAGATACAGTTTTTGGTTTGACCTTCGCTAAGGAATAGAGAAAGCAAACCAATTGGATTGTGGTCTCTTACTATAGTGTTACGAATTCTTTAGCGGAGAAAAATGCCTATAGTTTAAACCAGCGTATCAAATAGCTATACGACCACTGTTCAACATGTAAGTAAGTAAGGGGTCCGACCGATTTTGGCCATGGCGACCGATCTCAATACAGGTCAACCAACTGAGCCGAACATTAATAGTGCACATGTGTGCGCGTAAACACATGTGTACTCTCTGTTCCCTTACTTTCATAGTTCGGTGAGACGGCAATCCGACATGACCGATAAAAGATCGCGCGCAGGACCACCTGCTTAACGTGCTTTCCGAGGTATGGGGTGCAACCGCCAACTTCCTGACTCCGGGCTGAGTAATTTCCTTACAGAGAAACTGAAACAAATTTTGCCCGACCCCGGAGTCGAACCGGGACCCTCACAGTCCTTACGCAGCGCTTGCTACCAATAGACCAACGGGGCAGTCGTAAGTATAGCATGTATGTATAACACTATATATAAGCCAATAAACATAAATAATATAATTTGCTTGTTTTTTTGTTAAAAATAAAGCGTAGCATAGTTAAGAATATCTTTATAACCAGAACAATAAGGCGATCTTAACTGTTTTGTGTTACATCGCACGGGTATGAAACAAAAGCTATTAAAAGCTATTATTACATAACTTCATTAAACTACTTTGCAAGCAACAAAGAACTACAGCGCTACTCTCAAAGCGTTAAAGGCACTGAAAGATAATTACATAATTATTGTCAACCTCAATTGTACTTTTAAGATGTCTAATGATAGTATAACTCAGTCCAAATTACCTTGCATCAAAGGCGAGATATTACTATGTTACAATTACAGTAGCGCTACCATGAGGTAGCTATCGAAAACTTACATTAAAATCCTATTGAATTTTTAATTCATACTACCAATTTTAGTTCTTACCGTTACCGCTAAGGGCGCTGTAAATGTTTTCATAAACATTTTTTACATAGGCGATATCGAGTCTGTCACTTTTAAGCTCATGGTAGCGCTACAGGCTCTTTGCGTATTTTTTATTTTATTTATTTAGGTTCACAAAACAGAATAACATCAGTGTAACTTCTGAATTACAAATACAAATATTATGCTCTAGATGTTATCCTAAAACATGGAGGTATACTAAACCTAGGTAACCTACCTACTGCATGTTACAATATGACGTCATTTTAACGTCGATGAGTATTTTAACGTTTTTTGTACAGACAGTGCAGAAAATCAGAACTTTTTGGTTTCATGACAAAAACTAATAATACGTATAGATGGACGTAACCTTTCTCCTGGTTCAATATTTCTATACAATAAGCCTACAACTGGTAGGTAATCCGTTTAGATGTAGACTCCAATACGTTGAGGGAATAGACCATAAAGTCCAACGATTTCTCAGCTTATCCCGAGGGAACGGCTATATTGCTTCCATTAGGATACAATGTATTGCAGCTGTTGTTTTCCGATTATTTTATTATGTCAAGGGACTTGACTGATTTTATATTCAACTAAATCGTAAACTTGGGTAGAAGGCCACCGGACTAATTCGTATGGTTATTGATCAAGTGCAAATCTAGTTAGATTTGTTCATAACTACCCGTACCGCATCGCTTCGGGTATTTCTTTCTTATGATGCCTACGTCATAACGTCTACCTGCATGCCAAATTTTCAGCCCGATCCGTCCAGTGGTTTGGGCTGTGCGTTGATAGATCACTATGTCAGTCAGTCACCTTTGAGTTGTATAATTATATTTTTATAGATTCATGAAAAAAGTTATGTAACTTAACGACGCACCTACTTTACAAGGCATTTTTTTTCGTTTGAGAAATACTCAACTTTTTCTGATTAGCCATAATTTAATCTTAATCCAATGTTAACTCACCACAGCCACACACTCGTTCTCTGCACACTGGAACACATTTTAACGGCATTCGCTTATCAACGTCTAAGATATATACGAGCCTATTGAAAATGCTATGAATGTGACGTTAAATTTTGTCATAAGACGGGTTCTGACTAATAGTTTTGTTTTTGTATCTTAACAAACATTTTTCTTTCTTTCCTAGTGGTAGACTAGAGATGGCTGCCTCGTAGGTATAATAAAGAGGCAATTCAAGTACTACAGATTTTCGAGTGTAGAATAATTGTTTCTTTACCAAAAATACTTCAATATTCACAAAATTCTGTACGGCACACTACTAGACGATGCTTGTATCGTGGGAGTTAGGACACAAAGAGTATTAGCATATACGTACAATACGATTTTAAGTTGTTTTCATTGTAATTGCTATTTTTAAAAATTCAATAAATAAAGTTATATACAACTAGCTTTCTGTCCGCGACTTCGTCCGCGTAGAGACGTTTAACGAGTAAAACATTACTTTTTTATAGCGCAGTCGTTTAAAAAGTAGCCTTTATCCTTTCCTAGGCTCTGGACTATATCTGTACCAAATTTCGTTTAATTGGGTTCAGTACTCTATGCACAAGGCAGAATGGCGGCGACGTGTTCCACAACCCGTCACGTCACGTTTCCCACAGAGGTGAAAAGTGGATCGCTAGAAGTGATCTCTGCCTACCCCTCTGGGAAGAAGGCGTGATTTTATGTATGTATGTATGTACTCTATGCGTGAAAGCGTAACAGACAGACAGACAGAGTTACTTTCGGATTTATAATATTAGTAAGGATGTAGGTTACTAGAAGTCGCCAAACTACATGATACTCCTGTATCTTGGGGGCTGGGAAGATTGTTTAACTGCGTTGTATGGTAGCTTAGATTTTATTTGAAAGTAACAAAACTGAGTAGATGAATATGAATTATTCGATATACTTACTTCGGCAACACAATGAAGTGTTTCTGAGAGCTAAGAAAATAACACATCTTTAAAATAAAGTTTCTGGGTAACAGTATCATAATATGTGTTAAACTTAATTTAAACTTTTATGTGCACATTGTTTCTGTATTGCAATCTTGCTCCGAACTGTATATCTTTGTACTTTGTTTTTCTGTGATTGTAATGTGTTGTGTGTATGAAATAAAACAATAAATAAATAAATATATTTAGTGTTGACAAATTTAAGAAACTGGGCACATGCCCATTTTATGCCGAACCATATTCATAAAATTTCATATCAGAAAACTGAAAATGTCTGGGAAATATAATTACCATGTTGTCTTATGTATAATGTCTTATGTAAAATTATAAATTGGTTTCATATCAGTCTAAGTAATTTAATTGATGGTATGTCCCATACTCTATCATAATGATAATAATAATTATTACTTAGTATAATTATTAAGTTTAAGTTCACTGAATTCAATAATTAAACAAGAACTCTTTAACCAGGTTAAATTAACTAATGATTCACGCTGAAAGGTAAGAAGAACCTTCGCTAAGCAGCTACACCGTATACGATGTTATCTAAATAACGTATTTTAATTAAATTACGTAATTTGTATTAAAACGGAAGAATAGTAAAGGGATCTCTTGCTTAGAAGGTTACCAAGGACTGAAGTTAAATCACTATGTAATGTCCGTTCAATTTTGTTTAGAGATGCTCATCAACTTAATAAGTGTTTACATGCATAGACAATTACACACATACATAAAATCACGCCTTTTTCCCAGGCAGAGATCACATTAGTGTTTAAGTTGTAGATTTACCCTAATTACGTCTTTAATCCCATTGTACGTTGTATGGTACATTTTATAATGTTACTAGTGACCGGCCCATGGGTGAATTTTACATAAAAATCTTCCTTTTAAATCCCTCTATTAAAAATAACCGCATCAAAATCCGTTGCGAAGTTTTAAAGATTTAAGCAAACATAGGGATATAGGGACAGATGTAGCGCCTTTATTTTATACTAGCGGCCGCCCGCTTTTTCGCGTATTAATGGGTTTTAGTAGCAATGAAATGAAATGAAATGAAATGAAATGAAATGAAATAGTTTATTCTGCAAATAGATTTACATGAAATACTTTTGCACGTCAAGTTATCAATAAATTAATCACAAATAAATAAAATAAAAATTGTACAAGTTACATAATTCTTTGATTATCCAAGCGAGCAGCTCATCATGTCCATGGATTTTTATCATTTAAGTAGTCTTCTACTTTATAATAACCTTTTTCACAAGACACGACTTAACAAAAAGTTTGAAATTATAAAAAGGTAATTCAATAACATTATGTGGGATCTTATTAAATAATTTTGTGCTTAAACCTAAGAACGACTTTCCAGTCTTTTGAAGCCTGAGGCTTGGAACGGCAAGCCTATGCTTATTTCTGGTGTTAAAATGGTGAGTATCTGATTTTTTAATAAATGATTGCATGTTCTTATACACATACAAGATACAGTCCAAAATGTATTGAGAGGCTACGGTTAAAATATCTATGTGTTTAAAAATATCTCTAAGGGAGTCACGCGGTCTTATGCCATATATGGATCGGATAGCCCTTTTCTGCAATACAAAAATGGTTTGAATATCAGAAGCAGACCCCCACAGCAGAAGACCGTATGACATAACACTATGGAAATAGCTGAAATAAACTAACCTTGCCGTTTCAACGTCAGTTAAATTTCTGATTTTTCTAACTGCATACGCAGCTGAACTAAGTCTACCCGCCAAAGCAGAGATATGAGGTCCCCAGTGTAACTTAGCATCTATAGTGATACCTAAAAATTTTGTAGATTCGGCCAGTTCTACAAGTTCGTTATTTACAATAATGTTAGTATCAACTTGTCGTACATTTGGCATTGTAAATCTTAAACATTTAGTTTTTTTCGCATTTAACAATAAATTATTTGTATTAAACCATCGAAGAACTTGCGAAAGGGTACTATTTACCTCGTCGTAATTATTTTTACCTCTGTCAACCTTAAAAATCAAAGATGTATCATCAGCAAACAGTACCGTCTCACATAGGTCTGAAGTGAAGTAAGGAAGGTCATTTATATAAATCAGAAACAGTAAAGGTCCCAGAATTGAGCCCTGAGGCACTCCCATGAGAATAGGAGCACCACACGAATCAACTCCATTGACATTCACTGTTTGCACCCTATCTTTGAGGTATGATTTCAATAAATCAATCGCTTTATCTGAGACACCGTAATGATGCAGTTTTAATAGCAATATCTCATGGTTTACACAATCAAAGGCTTTGGAAAGGTTACAGAAGATGCCTATTGCATCCTGTTTATTTATTGGACTTGGGATCTTTGACTTTTATTGTCTTTTTAGTAAAAATCCTATTAAATTCCTTTAAAATTAAATCAAATAAGTTTTTATAAGATTCATCTATGTTTTGATTCAGATGGTATTGAAATTGAAAATGAGAAAATTTATCATTAATGTTTTTCTTAAAAGTTTCTGTGCGCCTTGTAGTAATAGGTCGGTGTGTGAAATGCAGTGGAGGATTGTTGTGGTTGTATTCAAATATGGCCATCTGACCACTGTGGTCAGAGTTAATAAAATTAACAATAGATTTATCATATACTTTGCAATTACAAAAAATATTATCCAGGCAAGTAGCTGTTGTTGGAGTTACCCGAGTTGGTTCATTAACCTTCATAAGGGCTTCAAAATTACTAACGTTACCGTTCCTCGGGTCAGATTTGACCGGGTACTACATTTATGCATATTATGGGTAAAAAAAATACAAAAGCCTTTTAAATGAAATATTTTTATTTATATTTGTTAATTCTATTTAATATTCATTTATATTTTTTATCAATACTAAGTAAATATTTAATTTGGGAAAAACTTTATTAAAATAATATAAGTTACCAATTTGGCTTTTAATCAAATAAAAAAACAATCAATAATAATTCAATTAATTATTATGATATTAAATACATAAAACAGTTGTAATTGTAATTGTTTACATATAAACTTCTTACAAATTACTCAGATCAAAGATTTTTTATTATCAATTCTCACACATAGTTGACAACGATTTGTTTTGTGAGCTTTCTTAGCAGTAGCAACATTATTTTCTTCATGTTGATGGAGTCAATAGCTTCACGTATCTTTTTCGCAATTTTCTTGTAAAGAAAATAGTGCCCTTGGTAAGGTTTTCCTGGACTTTATGTAAGGTGTAACTAACTGTATACCTAGATTTTCCAAATCATTCGTCGTTTTGCTAGACACCATTTCTAACATCTATCATTAGCAATTGTGAATAATACAAATGCATTATATGCTGATATTTCGACCATGTTACTGTAGACTACTTGAGGCCATCTATTTGTCTTTCTTTTCCAGGTGTAGCAGGAGACAACCTTGTCCATTGTGTCAACACCGCCTTTACATTTATTGTAATCTAATATTATTACAGGCATTTTATCTGCATGATCACACACTTCTGGGTTATTCATTTTCACTGATCGAACTATCAGACTGTTCAGCTTCATAGACTTTGTCTTTCAGAACACGATTCTTCGTTATGTGATACATCTAACATCGATTATATTTCACTGTCTCTCATTTTTACAGGCTCGATATTGTTCTTTGACTGCGAGCTAATGAATACGCTTTTTGTTCAACTGATATTTATTTATTAGTCACATGGTCAGTATAACATAATGATGTCCCATGACATACGATCTTATAAAAAAATGTAACTACCCACTTCAATTCTAAGTATGGTCAAATCTGACCCGAATACCGTTAGAGTACAAATGATCAAAAAGCATATTATCATATAATATTTTAATTCTTTTGAAAATAAGCTTGTTTCAATGATAAAATAAAAGTCACAGAATATCAAAATCTAAAACGTCTTATTTCATGAGAAAATTCATTTTTTTTTTCGCAAAATGGGTCAAATTTGACCCGAAGACATTATGAAGGTTAAATAAATTATTAAGTCCAAATGAGTTAAATAGGTTTAGAAATCTAGTAGATTGTTGTGAGTCACCATCCAAAATATTAATGTTGAAATCTCCACAAACAACTACTTGTTTGTTACATTTACATACCTTTTTCAAAACTTCCTCCATAGTAGATTCAAATAGTATATAGTTACCAGATGGGGGCCTATAGACACAGACAATGATGTACTGCTCAAGCTCTGCACAAGAAAGCTCAATAGTTCGCTCAATAGAGAGTGATGTCACATCCTTACGGTTTTGAAGTTAATGAGTTTTCTAATAATATTAAAGATCCACCTCTAATAACATCTTCCCTTGTGAACGAACTAACAACTTTGTAATTATCAATACTGACCAGTAACTCATACTGTCTTAACCAATGCTCAGTAAGGCATACAACATTTATGTTCATTTCCTTTAAATAAAGCTCAAGTTCAAGTTCTTTACCGGGAAAGCCTTGAATATTTTGATGAATAATTTGTATATAATTACACTTTCCATTTTTCCTTACATTTAATTGGCCAGAGTTATCCTCTATTGTCCTATGATATAATTTAAATTACCTGAAACATTTTCCAGGGAATTGTTACAAATGTCAATAACCTGCTCAATAGAAGCAGACTGAGTAGCCAAATTCTTGGCTGAATTACTTATTCTAATACAAAAACATAGCGATAAAGCTATCTGTCTTTTATAAAATTTTGAAAGATAAAAGTTATCTTTTGTCAACAATAGCCCTTTGCTAAGGTTAAATGTACTGATATTGCAGTCAATTAATTTAAATTTATTATTATTAAATGTCATTGTATTTAATGTCAAGTTCAATTTATACCTAATTAAGTTTTCTGATTGTGGCAAGCTATTACTGTAAGGAAGTGTAAATAATATAATTTTATTAACTTGTAAGTTACTCAAATAATCAAAACATTTGATTAATTCTTTTTTATTTACATTTCCTCTATTTGCAATAAATATAATAATCGTTGCATCTTTGTTAAACTTAAATTTAATAATTTTTCTAATAATTTCACTATATGGTGTATTTGGGAAACAATAATTACTGACCGGTTGTCCCATTATACTACTCATTAATAGGCCCATATTCTTACCTATCTCATCACTGAACATAACTATATTAGTACTACTTACTAAAGACACCTGATTGTTACATGTCTGAGGTGGATGGGTATAGGAACTGTTGGATTCCATGGTTTGAGACAGCAAGCTATCACAGCGGGGTGAGCATGATGGGTCACACACTGACTGAGAACCATTTTCATTGTTCATTATGTTTAGACTATGGCCACTGGTCAAAGATGAATTTAAAAGGTTCTTCAAAGCCAATATGTGTTCCTCATTCTCTTTTTTACAGCTTATATACCTACTAGTCATATTGTCCAAAGATTTTTTCAAATTAACTATTTCAATTTCCAATTTTCCTATACTATCCTCATAAGTAGTAATATGTTTATCTAAAGTTAAAGTATACAAGTCTAACTCATCGCCTAAACGCTGTCTTTCTTTTATACACTTTACCTTGTTGTATGAACTGCGGTGGTTTTTTATTAACTTTTGTGTTTTTCTTATAAATCTACTAATACTTAAATATTTTTTCAATTTATTCCGCCTGCATTCAACCTTCTCAGCTGTAGGTGTAGGGCAGTGAAAAGTGTCATTTGTTAAATCAATTGTCATAACCGGTTTCATGTTAATTGCATCAGGAATAAGGCTGGGCGCACTGTCAATTAGCTCGTCAAATAGGGATTGGGTTTGGGAGGCGGTGAGCTCCTGCTTGGCGGTCTCCAGGTGGCTGATGTGGTGGTGGGCCTCCTGCAGCTCCTGCTCCAGCATTGTAACGCGCCGCAGGTTGTGGACGTACTCCTGACTGCACTCACCAAACCCATCAACGATTGATTGCAATTTGTCCCGTTCGTCAACTACAGTGATATGTTTAGTATGCAATTCGGCCATATCTTTTTTTATCTTACTGCTCCTATCTAATACATCCAACAGTTCCTTCTCATTTTCATCTCTTTCTCTAATTAATTGCGAAACTTCCTCCTTGGTGGCTTTTAACTCTCGCAAAGCCAGGTCCAGTTTAGCCTCTGTCGAGACGGTGCTAGACCCCACCTGGCGAGCCAGAGCCTTGCTGCGAGTCAACATGTTGACAATGTTTATTTAAAAGGCAAAAAATAATCACAACAAATCGCGGTACCAATGAGACGTTTACACAATTTTAGGTAATAAATGTAACTTTCTCGTATAAAGCAACACGTAATTAACTAAAATATATTAAATACTAGTCGTTATTACTTTTTATTAGCACAGTTATTTGTATTTACCTGATTAAAGAGATAAAAACGATCACACAAAATTCAAACTTGCACTGTCATCCACTTTGCATTTCTTGCTGTTTCACAATCACAACAGATACTTGGTAATTAAGTGGTACCTATACACATACACTTATAATAACACACAATAAGTAATTAGTACGAGTTAAATAGGCCAATTAATGAGAAAATTAAATAAAATTATAAATTAAAACCGGGACAAACGAAATCAGCCTACATCAGAAATGATGTATTAAAATTGCCTACATGGCTTGTAAATTTGTTATTTATTAGTGAAAGTTCCGTCAACGTTCTCCCATACTACGTTTCACTTGAATTTAAAAAAAAAAGTAGCCTTATGTTATTCCAGAGTACCAGCTATCATCATACCAAATTTAATGATAATCGGTTCAGACGTTTGAGTGTGAAAGAGTAACAAACATCCATCCATCCATACATCCATACTCACAAACTTTTACATTTATAATATTAGTAAGGACTATGTAGTGATGGTACACAGATGCTACTATTGTCATAGCTATAATACATCCTAGGTACACTGCAATTAGTTTTTTTAACCTTTAGGTTACCTGTAAAAGACATAACATCGCAAATAACAAAAATACCTTTCGCCTAAATTGTACTTTTTTTATTGTAACGCCAACCCTGTAAATTGTTCTATTGTGTACTATACAACAAAACAATTTATAGAGCACCGTGGAGTAGTTTCGTTAATCCTATCCTTAGGTCTGAGCCGGCTATCACAAAAGGGTGGTTGTTTGCCTTTAGGCCGACCAAGCGCATACATTATTCAGACTGGCTTTTTGCTACTGGACTTTTGCCAAACGAACCAAAGACTTTACTACAAGATTATTAAATAAATATCACACGACTTCTGTAGCGCTACCATGAGTTTAAAGTTACGGACTCGATATCGCTCACGTAAATATGTCTATGAAAAACTTGTACAGCGCTCCTGGTGGTTACGCTAAGAACTAAAATCGGTCGTATGAAAAAAACAACTCGATAGGTTTTTAACATACGTAAGTTTTCGATAGCCAACTCATGGTACCGCTATAGATACAGTACATTTTCGGATACTGAAGTTGTTTTTAATGAATGCACATGATTTGTGATCCGGATGCTTCGATTTCAGTCTCCAACTAACTGCTAAGAAAACAGTACCTTTTTGTTGTCTGTACAGATAAAAGAAGTATTAAAAAAACATCAGAAACCTCTGAAAAATCTTACCCCAGAGCCACAAGTGGTCCCTGAACACTATAAAATACAAAAAATAAGCAGGTTACCAAATATTTAAAAGACATTTCTTCACAGACTTTGTTCCAATTTTTACACAGATTAAATAGTATTGATTCCAATTATATGAACTTGCAGGTACCTACTAATTATTATTAACACTATGTCTGGTGCACAGAAACCCAGTCGAAACATCGGGCTGTATGTAACTACTACCTATTTGCAAATGTACAAATTTTTAACGTTTTAAGTTAATATTATTTAAACTTTTAACTTTCATAGTATAATCTGCGTTACTCCTACTTCTATATATTAACTTAAGTAGCCACAGAAAATGGTTAACCCAGTTTTATGACCGTATATTATGAGGCCCCATAGGCCTATTACTTTGATTTTATACGAGTTAAAATGTAGGTTGGCTCCATTCTATGCCATCCAATTACACAGAATTGTACGTACAGAATGAAAACTATCTATTCGCATATACATAGAGCTGTTTACGTATATACGTAGTTTGCGCTCTTGAATAATAAAAATGTTTAGAGAAAAAATATTGTCCTTTAACGATAAAACTTTTTTCTGTTGTGCAAATATTCAAGAAAAGAAAGCTACTCTTGAGGCACTTAGGTAGTTATTAGAAGTAACATCAGCCTGATAAAAAATAACTTACCCAAGTATCGCAGCTAGGATTCACAATCTGAAGTTAAAAAAATAAAACTCACATTATATTATAAGCCTGAGGTGCTTTTGTAACTTTTTAGCTTCTGGGAATAATGCAAAGATTTAAGTTCGGTAGGCAAGCAACAAGACGTAAATACGTCGACGTTTTCTTTAAATACATCTCCTGAGATAAGACTTGGCTAACAGAAATCAACAAATTAAAATATCAGAGACTGGTAAACATACTTAGGTATTAATAAATACAAACTTAAAAACAAATCACACCCAGATACGAAACTAACACCGATGTTCATGTTCGTTCATCACACAAATATTTGTCTTGAGTGGAAATCGAACCCCATTGTTCCACTGTGATAGTCAATTACGGCAAATACCTATTCTATTAAAAAAAATGTCTAACCTAACCTTTTTCTAAGGCTAAGCTAGTCGTTTGGTAAAGCTATAAAGCCTGTGCCGTCATTTATATGACCCAAACTTCGCTGTGTACTCGCATGTAACGATCAGCCATTATTGAATTCATAAGGCCCCAAGTCGTCAAGCGTAGCCCCGGGGCACAGATAACTGTACCCGGGGTAAACAGACGGGTCAATACAGACCATGTATTTCTAAGTTCTTACTGCCCGCGTAGATGTTGAATGGGATTGAATATAACTTCTAGTAAAGCAGCCGTTTTCAATCTCTAAATAATGTCTAGAATGCCAATACACGCGAGTTTAATCCGTAAAATTATTTTCATTTCAAATGCGTAGTGCTCGCGCAAATAAAAATAGACAATACCTACTATAGCCATTTTCAATGTACGTTAGCAAACTACGCAACAATATAATGATTTATTTTAACTAGTAAGGAGAAAACTGTGGATAATAATTAATTTCATCATCATATACGTGCTCATTGCTGATAAAGGGTACTGGCCTATCCTAAATAAGGGCTAAGGCTTTTATCGACCACGCTAGCCAAGCGCGAGTTGGTCGACTAAACAACCTTAGATTTTTTTGTAGGTGTTTTCCTCACGATGTTTTCCTTCACCGTTAAAGCATCGAATAATCGTACATAGATTTTCAAATATTAAAAATTGGTTCGTGGCGGGGTTTGATCTGGCGACCCCTCGCATGCAAACAACGACCTTAACCAGACGGCCATCGACGCTTAATAAATGTAAATAAATAAATCTATCAGGAGCTCATTAAACAAATAAATAATTTTTAAGTACTGTTTAAGTATTAAGTTGTATTAAGTTTTATGAATACCTGAATGCCGAAGGCCAATGCAAGTGCCAACAACGCGCCCATCACGTCTAGAACGAGCTAACACGGTTAAAATTGTCTTTGATTGCATTTGCCGTGTAATTTGTAATTACGATTCTGTATAGCATTCATAATACCAGTTCATGCGCGTGTCTTTCTTTGAAATAAGTACCTAAGTGTTAGCCCAATGGTGATATTGGAATGCTTTGTCGTTTTGAGTTGAGTTCACGCTTAGGAACTCCTCACAAACGTGCTAATCATAAATCATAAAGCACTGACCGCCCTTGTTTAGGGTAGGCCCCAGCAGTGGGGACGTATATGACGAAGCACTGCCCACAAGAAACCGAATCAAAACCATGACTCTTAGAATCGTAGATAGTTACCCTGGGTCACTAACCACTAGGGTGGTCCTTATTTTTCGACTTTTGAATTATCCCCGGGGCACTTTCTCATTCGATTATATACCTCTAAATATGAAATAAACTTTTATTTTTTTTATTTGGTCTAGATTTAGATGTCGCTACCAGCTGTCAAAATTTTTACAAAAAGCGTTGAAGGATATCTTAAATCATGGTTTCATTAATGTTTGTGTTTGTATCACATTTTACGTGCAAATGAACATCGCATAGATAGAATAGACAATCGCTGTTTGTCCCCTTCCCCCCCAACCCCTCTTCTGTACCGACGCGTCGCCATTTAGCCCGCCCCGCACTTCAGTTCTAAGAAGTCATCAACTAGGGCGCAAATATGTACAAAATATCTTAGTTCATAGCTACAACAATCATTTTGTAATATTTTTATTTCTTGGCTATAAAAATAAATGAATCTAACCAATACAGATTTTGTGTTTTTACTTAAAATTCAAACCTTGGTAGCGACCCCTAAATGTCTTTAAAAAAAATAATGAAAGATTTTCTTATGGTATATATTCAAATTACGTAGTGAAAAAAAATTTTTTTTCGTAGGAATAAGGACCACCCTAGTAACCACTGTTCCACCGAGCCAGCCAAAATGTATTATGTATGTAACAGAGTATGTGTTTTATCATAAAAAACGCTTATAGCAGCCCCGGGGACTCTCAGCTGCGAATAAATAGCCATTCAAAAATGTTCGGTCTATCCAGTTTCATATTTATATTCTATGCAAAAACAGATCCGTTGTTTTCTTACGTCAAAGAGCTTTTACAAACCGTTTTGTACCGTGAAATTGTATGGTGATTTACGTTCTGTTTCTGATTGTACTGTGTACATCTATAATGTTATCTTAAGTGACGAAAATGAATATTAATTACCATTGATACTTTAGCTTTTTACCTATTGTGATGGTATGATCCTTACAAAGTGATCGATAAAGATAACTGAGCGCGATTATACTACCCTGAACAGCACGTATAAGGTAACATTGGTAAGGGATTCCACAATAAAGGTTGTTTAACTCAACTACCAGCCGTCCACATTTACACCGTAAAAAATAAATAATTCTGAGTTAAATTCAACCATCTATGCTGGAACTATATAATCCACAACTCTATTACTTTGAAGAACTACTTTCTCTACAGAAAGCCAAGTGTAAAGTATGCGTAAGAACTTAGGAACACAAAAACGCCGAAAAAGATAAATCTCAGTCGTAAACAGTATCGATTCCAAGTTATGTAGCACAAACGACCAGATGTCTTCCCCACTCGATAAATCTCACAAATACGCTTTTTATATCGCATCGAGTCGATCCTTCGTGTATCGGTAACGGTATTGATTTATTAGCTTCCACCATCATGCCAATGCTATTTCTGTACCAAATAAATTACAATATGTCATCTTAATTCGTAATTCGCTTCAAAACGCAGAGCAAATCAGTTTAATGTTCCAATTGATAAGGAAGGTTCTTTATATAATTGGTATCCTGATCATAAGATCTAGAGGTATCCGAAACCCTTGAGCCTCTGCAATTACGTAGAGTCATTGCCGTTCTAAGAGACGTCTCTATAACGGGGAATGCTCTATATGGGGGAGTAAAGGACTAGTTGAAGAGGTATTTCAACTAGTCCCTTCCTTCCATTTTTGAGCTATTACCTACTATAATATAACTAATATTTGTACCATTATTGCATGAGAAACACTCAAACACATGAATTTGATGATACTGTCTTTGAAAGGGATTGCTTGCAAGATTGCATCGAGAGCAGCCAAGCGAAGACAAAGCCACTGCAGATGAAAATATTATGTGTTATAGAACTAACAATACAATTTCGTACGTGCATCCCTCGTTCACTGAATCTGAACAAGACAAGACGGAATTGTCTTTTGCGAAATATTGACCTTTATTACAAGAGACACATGGATCGCCTGTAGTTAAACATATCTTCAGAAAATCCTGAAAACGTCTCAGAATCCGGAAAACTGAATATGTGTCCGGGTTATTCGCCATGCAGTTTTATTTTAATGAGCGATATTTCGCTTTATTGCAATCGCCATGATCACAGGTTGATCCATCAGTCCTTCAATCTCAGAATGTTCTTTCTTCTAGCAAGCTCTTAGGTTTCGCGTCATGCAGACTACTCATTATCACTAATCCTTCACTGCGTAAGTTTAGTAGTGATGACAAGGCTACCGCAAGCCATCATTAGCTCAGTAAGAAGAAAAACTATACCATAATACAAACAAAATGTTTTGTACCCAAGAAGAGAAATATATCTCTACTCTTACCACCGGCGCGTACCACGACCCTGGCCCTCTAAGTGCGGCCCTGGCTACATGTAAAGTGCCGCGGGACATATTGCACATCAGCGGATCACCCATCAATCTCTTCATGCATGCTCGTTAAGGCGTGATTTTATGTATACGTATATTCTATATTACAAACAAAATTTACCCAAGAAGAGAAATATATCTCTACTCCTACCACCGGCGTACCACGACCCTGGCCCTCTAAATGCAGCCCTGGCAACAAGTAAAGTGCCGCGGGACATATTGCAGATCAGCGGGTAACACATATTATAACACGAGCGTAGCGGAACATGTTGATCGACAATGGCTCCTAATTAATATTGGATAGACTTTCCTCATCACGTTCAAAGCAATATATGTGTACCTACTTATTTCCTTCTTTCCAAGAATAATAACTCTAATTAGGTGATTGCAACAGATCAAAGATTCTCGCGTCTGTAATTAGTCAAGCTATATAATATCTGCCTAGAGTTCTCGAACTTGGCGAGAAATACATATCATAAGGAACTGACTTATTACTACGCTGCTCATTTTGTTTTATAGGGTTGTAGATCGTTTACAATCCGAAGTTACAACTTTATCTAAGACGTCTTCTTGGGATGATCTATCGACAAAAGTTTAATGTCCCGTCAAATATGTAACCCAGTAGCAGCGGTAAGTGGTAAGTAATCAGTAATAAATTAGTAATTAATTAAATTATTTTTCTTTCAAGCTTGAGTCAAATAATTTGTATCAAAAAACTGAAGCATTTATAAATAGGTTTTTATAAACTTGTAAGGTTTATTGTCCTGGACATTAAACTACCAAGTTTCCAGTGAAAATACTTATTTCAAATGCTACTTACATTACAACCAGGTATTTTTAACAACGGACGGTTGGAGTAAATGCTTCGGCAAATTTATGAATGCAGCAGTGACCAAACCATCTCTCGAATTAAAACTGCAGGCAAGAAGAAACTTTACCGTGGTGGAATACGGTGCATTATTGCGCACACTGACATTACAGATCGACGACACGACTACTATTTTAAAATACTAAGTTTGGTTTGCACTAAAGATTTTGTCATTCAACAGAGCTTCATCAAAATACTGTTTAGTAACAAAGGGACTAACTAAACCTATCTATTTTTATTTAAAATAAACCCGTCCTCGTTTCGCTTCGGGTATACACCGTGAAATTTGAGTGGTTGTTTTCCCGTGGCAGAACGATTTGCCTTTAGTAATACTATCGTATCATGCAAATTATTACTTGAAAAAAAAAATTTTTTTTTTCGAATTTTCAAAATAATAGTTTTCCAACTCGAAAACTTTGCTTCTCTCAGCTATCGTCGTTTTTTATCGTAATCAGGTACAGATTGCCGCATGAAATCGATGCTTAAAGCTAAAGAAGCTTTACGCCCTAAGAAATAAAGTGGTTCGAACGTACTTTCGAGATTCGGTTATACCTTTCGTAAAATCTGCTTTTATTGATTTTAATAAAAAATAACTGCATAAATCTATTATGCTACTAAGGTAACATCATTTTGCTGCGGCAAAACAACCACTAAAATTTCACGGTGTATTGTTCATAAAAACCTTCCTCCCTCTATCTATTAAAGAAACCGCAACATAATCCGTTGTAAAGATTAAAGCAAACATTAGGAGGGACAGACGCGGGAAGCGACTTTGCTTTATACTATGTATAAGTATGTACTATGTATTATAGTGATATGTGGCAAACGGATATACATATAATCAGTACATAGTGGATACCTCGTCTCGGCAAACGTAGTGTAGGACGGCCGTAGGCCAGGTGGTGTGACGATCTGCGTGGGACGGCTGGTAGGAGCTGGATGCGAGTGGCCGAGAATAGAGAGAAGTGGCGTGCATTTGGAGAGGCCTGTGTCCAGCAGTGGACAGGAATGGGCTAATGATGATGATGATGATGATGACATTGTATAAAACAAAGTCGCTTTCCCTGTCACTATACCTTCTATGTATGATTAATACTTTAAAACTATGCAGCGTATTTCGGTACGGCTTTCTTTAATAGAAAAAGAATACAAGGGGAAGGTTATAAAACGGTTTTTTTCAATAGATAGAGTGATTTAAGAGGAAGGTTTTTATGTAAAATTTACCCGAAGCAAAGCGAGGGCGGCTCACTAGTAGTATATAAAGTAATATCTACTACTTAAAAAGATTGCATCTAATTCTAGATCTAACTTATTGTATCAGATAGACATCTAAGTACTTTCGTAATGCGTAACTTGTTTAGGAAAACTTTTTTAGCTAAAAGTTTCTCCTCTAGTTGTTTCGCTAGAACATAGGTAGGTACCTGTTATTGGTGTGTGTATGTATAAGATAATATATGCTATTAGGCTTGCCTATAGGGAACCTATTTTCGAGAATCTCAGTCTGCCTACGAAAACTTCAGTATGTACCAGAATAGAAAAACTTTGATAATAAGGTTTTGGCCGTCCGATCAGACCTGCCTTCAAATTGGGTTAGTTTCCACGAGTTAAACTAACTCTGCTTCAGCGTGTCAGACATAGTATAGTAAGTACTAGCTGTGCCCGCGACTCCGTTCGCGTACATTTCGATTTTTACGAAGCATTAGGTGTGCGGGCAAGTTCGTCTGCGTGGAATCGTAACTTTGGCCAGCATTTTGATTTTAGGAACATTTTTTTAAAGTAATTACAGGACTATTAGAAATTAAAATATAATTAAACTTAGTTATTGATTAGATTAATACCCAGGAAAGAACCTAAAACACTTTCATTACAAATCGGCCAACTAAAAGAGGATTCACTCGCCCAATTTTTTTATGGCTAAGCAATGCTCTAGCCAAATGAGGAGAGTGGTAGCTAGGACTCACAAAATTATTTTTCACATTTTAGAACTATAAAACCAAAATGTATTTGATTAGACAGAAACAGGTTTCAATGGTTGCAAACAGCGTACTGTACTAATGTAGATAGTACACAAAACTGATGTTTGATATAAGGATGACTTCAAAAGGTAAAAAATACAATTGTATTGCATTCGTAATGAAACAATGAGATAATAACTTTTATCGTTATTATCTCATTGTTTCATCATCGTAAGTTTAATGAAATGGAAACTTTTAATTACTTTTAGTATTTGAAGCAATATTGCGAAGTAATAGAGCACAGTGACATCTCTTGAACTAACGAAGAACTAAACACTCATATCAAATCTGACAATATTTGACATGACTTGCCAGCTAAAAACGTGATAGTTGGGGAGCCCAACGGGGGTTTTGCAGTCTTGATCAGACACAGATTCTGTCTTGTAAGATTTTTAAATGGAATTTTATAATATCCAACAATTTTACGTGAATGTTTATAATTTCCCCTCTATATGCTTAGAATAGCGATATCCCTCTATTTAAACATTCAGATAATACCAAACAGCCAACCAAAAAAAATCAAACCAACAATGCAAGCCAGTAAGAAAATATTGGACAACTGACCACCTCCATACCCAAAACCAGATAAAAGAGAAATGTAGCGAATTTCATAAACTTTTCTAACTGGTCTCCCACATCAACCCAATTAGCTTTCTCTTCTTCAGCAAAACGTCGAAACCACATACATAAAACTTCTCCAAATCATTTACCAACAAAGCACAGCCGATATCAAACTGCACACTGAACGCCTGACATTCAAAATACAAAAAAAAATTAGTTAAACAGGGTGACTCCCTATCACCAAAGCTTTTCAATAGCACGCTTCAAGAAGTCTTCAGGTCACTATGATATTTTAGGCAACAAAAGAAATTGGTGTATGGGATAGATGACTCACAAACTTTCGCCTAGCAGATGACATTTTCCTCATCGCAAGTAAGTATACCTCGACAGAACTTAAGTTGATTCTCGAACAACTAAGCGCAGAAAGCTTTGAGGTTAGACTGACGATGAATAGACCCAAAACCAAGGTCGCGACCAACAGCACCAATGATAGGATAGCAGTCAACAGGCAGGTAAAGCAATATGTAGAGGAGTATAAACTTGGGCTAGGCGGTCTCCTTCGAATACAGGCTGGACAAAGAAATACTCCGTAGAGCAGACAACGCCTGAAAAAGCTTCTGGTCTATGAATGGGTATATCAAGGGTGACCTTCTTATATCACTGAACCGCAAACTCATCGACATTTTCATACTGCCTATCCTAACATATGGGGCAGAATCTTGGTCCTTCACCGAAAGTCAGAAATCCAAACTCAAGGGTTTTCAAAGCGCTATAGAGCGGAGTATCATAGATATTAGGTAAAAATATAAAATAAAATATACCACCATCCACTCCCGTACTGTTGTTGTTTTTGGTCAAAACTGATGTGGCAATAGGCGCGGAATGTCTGCAGGATAAAGAACAATAGATGGACCAGAATTCGCGTGCCTGAAGACGATTTTCGCCGAACAGGAAGACCCAAGAAAAGGTGGTATGAAGATCTGGTCCATGTATCAAAGAACTGGCAAGTCCTAGGCTTGGATGAGAGCAATGGATGGTTTGAAGGAGACCTTTGCCCAGCAGTGAGATGATACATGTTAAGAAAAAAAAATTACAGATTATTGTACAGGAGGACTTTGATATGAACTTGAACCTCCTGCATAAAATTGTAACGCGCTAAAGTATCTCAAGATTATGATTTTGTGTTTTTCAACAGACACAAACATTAATTATGACTTTATGCCATATCCAAATCGTTACAATTTTTTTAGGGATTATTTAACATGCACTTTGAATGACTGACACGATCAAATAACTTTTTTCTTTCTACCGCTTGTTACCAGGCAGCCCCTTGTATTCATCGCTGATCCCCCACTAATAAAGAAAGTGTAATAAACTTTTTTCTGATTTAGCGTAATCTTTCGATTCAGATTCCATGTCGTTTAAGTAAGTGCAAATCCAGCTATTTACCTCCCCTACTATGACGTTTTTCTTAATAAAGTAGTCCGTATAGACTAGGACAGTCAGAAGGTTGATTTTGGTCGATATGTCGCAGTCGTATTGTATAATCCGCCGTATTACATTACGGCTAGTCGTTATCAAAAACAGGCCTGTTATGTATTACGGCGGATCGACGATTAGCCGGATTGTCATTACGATACGTTCTACATTTTTGCGACTCACGTTCAGTCGTATTGCACTTTATTCAATATTGTAGGGTGAACACGTCATGTGATAACAAAATAAAACAGGGTTTAATTGAAAATCAATTTTAATCAGAAAAATAAAGGTTGTGTACCTACTCGGTATGTATATTAGGTTTGTACTTTGTGTTGCGTAGGTGCGAAAGTATAATACCTAATATAAAAACTAAAGATTTTTATAGAAATTAAGAATTAGAAAATTCGCAGTTGGGCATAGGAAGACAAATATTTCAATAGCCTTTTTTTGAATATAAAGTTTGTTTTTTACGGTATACAGCATTTTGTCTCGCCCGCCGTGGCCAATTTTCTTATGAATTTCCATCAGAGTATCGAAATATTGCTCCATGGGTATAACGCGAATGCTACGGTCCTCAGAATTATTTTTCAAGATCAGATAATCTTCACCAGCAACATTCATGAGGTTATATTTTTTGCACCAATAATACTGTGTAGGATTCCGCCGAATACCAGAATCCATAGCCACTGTAGCAGTTTTGATATGCAATATAACCTCTACAACTCGTTCTTTGGTCCATGAGACATTGAGACGAATAGAAACAGTTCAATTGCATGTCCAATTTATTCTTAAAGTCACTATTTACACTCGTATTTTTCACGTTTATTTCTTTAAACCACTGTTAAAGTCACATTTTTGTTAAATACTTTCTGTATTCGAGGCCATTGTTGTTATTATGACAGGCAGCACCGCGAGCGATAAACATGGGAACTAAAAACTGCCAAAGAGGCGGTTAACGACCCGCACTTTGACATTACGGCTAGCCGCATTAAATAACGTTTAGCGCCGAACACATCCCGGCGGAATTTCACTCAGCCGTATTCAATCCGGCTAATCGTTGATCCCCCGTAATACATAAGGCCCCTGTTTTTGATAACGGCTAGCCGTAATGTAATACGGCGGATTATACATTCCGACTGCGACAGATATACTTTTACTATTTTTGTACGTGATCTAATAAAGTTAGATTTTTAACAATCCTACAGGAATTTCTGTGACTAAAAGTATTTAAGATCTTGACCGGGGATGTAAGGTACCACCATGCAAAATTTCATTTAAATCGGTGTAACAGTTTCAGAGATCAGTCAAATATTTGGGTTTTTTGAATATCCCACGGGAACCAGTTCACTGTCAGTGATTTCAAGTATCCTATGTATTTTTCCGGAATTTAAGTTACCTTCGTGCAAACTTTCATTTAAATTGGTTCAGCCGTTTAGGCGGTCAGTCGAAACAAACAAACAAACAGACAGAGAAAAAAATTTTTTTTGAGTATGGGGATGTGTTCTACTACTCTCAAAACATATCCCTGACTTGTTTTTTTTGCGTTTTTCAAAAAAGTACAAGAATATTCACCTCTACGTTTTTATTATAGTATAGATTAGGTGCAATTTAAATAGCCTATCCTGTGTGCCAGATGCCTATGTGTTTTTATACCAAATTTCATCAAATTCGGATAATTGGTTGAAGAGTTATGGAGGAACATACATACATACACACATACAGAAAAAAAATCGTGAAATAAGTATCAGTATCATATATTGAGCCGACCCTTACAGATTTATTATTAGTATAGATATAGATGAAGTCTATTGCTACAAGCGCATTTTTTATGAAACTACTATAGAAACACAACAAACATTTACTGTAACCGTTCTCTTTTGACTTTACTCATATATCTCTATTCAAGTCTAGTATATTAGGTATATGTACACAGTGATTATTAAAATTAGGTATATGTAGGTACAGGGGCCGAGTACCAAATTTTAGTTTGGTATGTATTATTATTATGACTATGCCATTTACTTCACTACTAAATTCTTACTTCTCAATATACCTATAAGTAGGTACCAACAATACATAGCGTGCGTGAAATAAATAACGCCCCGTGCAAAACAATCCAGCTCAATTAAAGAGAACAAATGAGCATAATATTTTATAAATCATAAGTTCTTTGGACGAAACGAAACTCGGCGCCGTAGTTGTAATATTGGGGGCAGCCTGAGGTCACACGATAACAATAAGTGGGCATTTGTCAACTGGGGACTGGGGAGAAACCTGACGCTGTATCGGTTAGTTTTTGGATAACATTGATATGATATAACTTATTTACATTTACCTACTTATGTTGAAAGAAAGAAAGAAGAAAAAAAGAAAAATATTTTATTTAGTCACCAACACAAATTGCAACACACAATTATTAAAAAAAAATAAACAAGTAATAATGATGATCTGGTAACTAAAAAGGCATTCGCTCAGCATGTGTCGCGGGGTCGGGTAGACTGTCTTCCGTTGTTTGTTTGCTTACAAAAATTTATTATTTTAATTTCTATACTTTGTTTAAAATTGTCTGGTGAAAAAGCTGATAAAGAGTTGTGTACCTATACGAACATTTTCGGAGATTTTTACACCATTCCAAAATCTACCGAATATCGACCGATCCGATCCTACTTGTGTAAAAATCATAATCAAAATTAATAGTAAAAAATATTGTTTAGAACAAATCTTCGCATCGCAATATAGCAAAACAATAAATCTCAAAATAATTTGTTGAAATGAATCCAGAACCTAAAGCAATAAATAAAATCCAAAATAGCGCCCTCTAGCTAAAATTTTTGGTAGCAACTAAGAACTGTACCACAGACAACATAATACCACAGATAACAATGGTACTGTAAGGAACTACGTCTAAACAATAAATCACAAGAAATAAAAGCTTAAGGTAAGTGAGAGCCCTTCTATTATAGTTTCTACTTCAATGAAAACCATAGCGGAGGTAGTAAAACGAAGAATTTACACGTTTCATTTATAATAAACTGATAATCTACTGGCACTACTATCAAAGAGAAAGAGTTTGAGTAAATAACACTAATATTACATCCAAGACAAAAATATACTTTCAAATTTCATGGATTTTAATAACTTAAATGTCAACTGGATAAATAGAAAAGGGTCCCGTTTTTGAATTTCCCGGTTCATGTTGAAAATACGCAGATGCAATTCTCAGCTATGAAAAATGAACCATAGACAATTTGTGAATTTGTAAACAAATGCTGTATTTTACTTAGAATTTATTTTTTTTAGACCATGCTGTATTGATTAAATTGAACGTCATCAACATAATATTTTTTATAGTTTTGAATCAAAAATATATCAATATTAGAACTGCTCCCGCAAAATCATTCGCATCTGAACCGAGAATACCATCCTTTTTATTTTGCCGCGCTTTTATAACTGTAGTACCAACATTATGAATCCATACAAACAATGCGTTCACTATTTCTTAAATTTTGAATATGTTCGGATACACACACGAAATATTTTTCTCGATTATAAAATGCAAAAATCAATCGATTATTAATCGATTAATAAATATCATAGGTAAATTGTGATCTATAATCTTTTCTCAACAAATTTTTACGCTAGCGAGCAGCACTACCATAAGCAGTAGATAATTTTAGCAGATACTTGAATTCACATATATTACGCAAAGCTCGTTGCAGGTGGCGCCACTAGCACATTAAGTAAATAAACCGCTGTCATTACGTATGCCAGCGATATGTTAACTATATTTTGTGCTTAGTTTAACATCATTAATTTTTTTGTGTTGTTTTGTTTACATACAGTCTTGTGTGCACCTCTAAAGGGTACATGTATGTACGTGATGTGTCCTTATGAATGTATTTAATTTTATTTTGTATTATACTGACTGTTGGTATGTTTAAAATCCTTACTAATATTATAAATCCGAAAGTAACTCTGTCTGTCTGTTACGCTTTCACGCATAGAGTACTGGACCAATTTTAATGAAATTTGGTACAGATATAGTCCAGAGCCTAGGAAAGGTTAAAGGCTACTTTTTAACCGACTGCGCTATAAGGAAGTAATGTTTTACGCGTTAAACGTCTCTACGCGGGCGGAGTCGCGGGCGGAAAGCTAGTAAATAAATATATAAAACATACATACGAAGAACCCTGTGATTTGTAGGTGCCTGTGCGCGCGATGTATTGCAGGCAGCTACAGATTTAATAGATCGTATGATGTGATGAACTACCTAATACTGTATCATCTATTATCCGCGAAAGCACCATGACTACTTATAAGGGTACAATGAGAAGATCGATCACCGTGTGTTCGAAACGACAAGTTTTGTTAATTTTTTTTTTTTTTATTTTTTTATTAAATGGCTAACAAGATGACCTCACTCCACCTGATGGTAAGCGGTAGTGAGATCCACATATGAGGTCGACAGGCACAATATACCATGTTGAGCCTGTCGCACTCACCCTGAAAGCCGTGAAAGAGGAGACCACTGCCGCGGCAACAACGAGACAAGGCGTGGAGTCTCGCATTGGTATTGAGCTGTGCGGGTCGGAGTTGGCCAGTCCGCCGGACGGAAGGGCCCCCGCACCGCCGGGCTGACCCGCTCCGCCCGCACAATACCGCCGCTAAGACTCCACTGGTCCGGCGCTTGCCGCAACAATGGTCCCCCCTGGCTCCGGTTCGTACAGTGCTGATCCCGGAACGCGACCTGACCAAGAGAGGTCAGAGTCACTTGGCGGGTTTTACACAACTGTATGGTGGTAACAGCAACCGGTCGACAAAATGTCTCCCACCTTTGTGTATATTATTATACGAAGATGTTTTGCAAAAAAAGTAGTTTTATTTCAAAAGAAAAATATACTTTGGTACAGGTTTAAGCGATTTTAAGTAACACTGTGAAAATCGCAACACTGATGCATTATTAATTATATTAAGAAACTCTTTTCCAGTGCTTTAAAACTCGATGTACTTAGACTATATCGAATTTTAAACGCGCATTTAACTGAAGGTACAATATGTATGTCTTTTGAACTAACTATATAAATATCAACCAATGACTAAGGAAATAATAAATTTATTTAGTCATCGATATCAACAACTGTTACTGTTTACGGTGTTGCTGCACTCTAGTGGCGAAATCTAGCAGTATTATATCCTCTTTATTCGTAATAATTATTTATTTATTGTACAAAGAAAGAAAGTCAGTTTAATGCACCAAAGTATTTTTTCTATTGATATAAAAGTACTTGTATGCATAAAATTCGCGTATCGGTTTGCATATTGTATTGCACATATAATTAGTAAAACCTATCGTTTCCAGTACTTCACCGCGATCGTTGTTACATCAGAGGGCCTACCATGAGTTAGCTATCGAAAACTTACTTACGTTAAAAACCTATCGAGTGTTTTTTTCATACGGCCGATTTTAGTTCTTCGCGTAACCACCAGCGGCGCTGTACAAGTTTTTCATAGACATATTCACGTAGGCGATATCGAGTGCGTAAGTTTTAAACTCATGTCAGCCACACTGGTCTTATAGCTTTATTCGTATGTAGTAATAAAAGGTGTTCGTAATAGTGCTCAAAGAGAATATAATCACTACGTGATAGTGCTCTGGAAAATAATATTGAATACTTTTCGATGAAAGTTAGGAAACATTCTTAAAAAATTTCTTAACGTCAAGTTTTGAAATAATATTTTTAAATTTCTGGACTACTGTTTAAACATGTTAACATTAAAATTTTAATTTACGTGGTACTAAATGCATCCTTTTAAATAATTACTAACAAACTAAACATAAAAATCTACCAAGACCTTAAATACTAAATCGATTCTTTAATCGATTATATTTTGTGATAATTCTTAACAAGATTCCTTACTCACGTATATTTATATTTGAAAAACATAATAATTCGATACCTTTGTCAAACTGCTTGTACTTTTTTAGTTTTATGAAATATTTACAAAAGGGATAAATATCATTTAGATAAATCTGGCCGAATGGAGATATTTATTTTAAAACTATATCCAAACATAGACAATATCTTGACGTCCGACGCCGCTCTATAAATTATCTGTTAGTTGGTAGCGCTGTTGCTAACGCCATTTTTGTTGTACACTGTAAGCTGCGTAAGGTGATTTTTTTTTACTCATAGACGTTTCATACTAGTGCGAAAGAGTAAGTGTAATAGGATTGGTGTACGTAGCTTCAACTGACCCGAATATTTTCTTCAAAGCTTATTTACGACGTTTCTCATTGTCTATGCCATAGATACGCATCCCGAGCGATACATACGGTGTTAGCTTTTAGTGACAAATGTATAGTAAAAATGAAGGAAAACGCGGTACTTAAGTGGCAAAAAGTCTTCAATCCCACCGGCCCTCAACCACGTCCCCGCCATGGCCATCGCGCTGTCGCCATAAAGGATTTGATGATAGTTTTCGGCGGCGGAAACGAAGGAATCGTTCATGAGCTTCACGTCTTCAACACCACCACAAACCAATGGTTCGTCCCTGTTACAAAGGGAGAAGTGCCTCCAGGATGCGCCGCCTACGGCTTCGTGGTCGACGGAACAAGACTTCTGGTGTTTGGCGGCATGGTGGAGTACGGCAAGTATTCTAACGATCTGTATGAACTCCAGGCCTCCCGGTGGGAATGGAAGCGACTGAAGCCTTTACCGCCTAAGCAGGGGCTCCCACCATGCCCCAGGCTCGGGCACAGCTTTACCCTTCTCAATGGTAAAGTTTACCTCTTTGGGGGTCTGGCTAATGAAAGTGATGACCCCAAGAATAATATCCCAAGATATCTTAACGATTTGTACACTTTGGAACTGTACCCAAATTCATCAATGACTGTATGGGATATACCATTGACTTATGGACAATCCCCGCCGCCGCGAGAATCACACAGTGGTGTGTCCTACACAGACAGAAATACTGGAAAATCTTCGCTCATCATCTATGGAGGCATGAGTGGGTCGCGTCTTGGTGACCTCTGGGTGTTGGATGTGGATAGCATGTCGTGGTCTCGCCCTGAAGTAGGAGGTCCAGCACCATTGCCCCGGTCTCTCCACACTGCAACGGTCATCGGTCACCACATGTATGTCTACGGAGGCTGGGTACCACTTGTACCAGACGAATCCAAGCTTGCGACTCACGAGAAAGAGTGGAAATGCACCAACACACTTGCTTCACTCAATTTAGAAAATATGACATGGGATAACATTGCATTGGACAAGTTTGAGGAGTGTGTGCCCAGGGCTAGAGCAGGCCACAGTGCCGTTGCTATCCAAACACGGCTCTACATCTGGTCTGGACGAGACGGCTACAGGAAAACTTGGAACAACCAAATCTGCTGCAAAGATCTCTGGTATTTGGAGGTGGGAGTGCCACCACAGGCTGGGCGCGTGGCTTTGGTCCGCGCCGGTACGACATCCCTGGAGTTGTGTTGGCCAGCTATGAATACAATAACAACTTATGTTCTTCAAGTACAGAAATGTGGCAAGGTGACACCTGCGCGGTTTCCCGCCGCCGCCGAGCCGGTCGCCGCGCCGCCCCCCGCGTCGCCCGTCACGCCGCAGCCCGACGCGGCCTCCAAGGCCTTCGGCCTCACGTCGCCCATCGCCACGGGCCTGCCGCCCACGCCTACGGACATTCCCGTCCGCCCAGTGGCAGCCGCCGCCTCCCCTATTGCTACTCCTATCGTGACCACCCCACAGAAAATTGTTCCCGCTTCTATCAAGGTTCCAGGACAAGCCGCCGCCGTCAAGATATCACCGAACACGCCAACGTTAAAACAAGCCACATATGCCGGTAAGACAGTGGTCAAATCACCGGCAGCAGGGTCCTCGCAGCAAATCAAAGTCGCCGCCGTCACACCGCAAGGCGTCACGAGGATCGTCAGCGGGGTGACGACGCCGGGCACGGTCAGGGTGTCGACGGCGCAGTCCAACGCGCAAATCGTACTCAGCTCGGGCACGGCGTCCGCGGGCACGCCCCGGTTCGTGCAGGTGAAGACGGGCGCGAGCGCCGGAGTCCCGGTCAAGCTGGGGGCCGGCAACGTGCCCGTCAAGCTGGCCGGCAGCGCGGTCCCGCTCAAGATCGGCACGGCAAACATACAAGGCAAGATAGCGACCAACAGCGTGCAAAAGGTCGGTCAAGTCGGCGCAGGAAATGTCCCGTTGAAACTCGGAGCTGGAAACGTGAAAATCGGCACGAGCAACGTCTTAGTGAAGACGGCGGGCGGAGTGCCCATCCAGGCGGGGGTGGCGAACCTGCAGACGAAGGTCGCGGCGGGCGTGCCCGTGAAGCTGGGCGCCGGGAACCTGCCGGTGATCGCGAGCAGCGGCGGCGCGATACAGATCGCGGGCGGCGCGCTGGGCGGCCAGCAGGTCAAGGCGCCCGTGTACAAGATCGTGACGGCCAAGTCCGGCGAGCAGACGGCGACGGCGGCCAGCGCGACCGGCGCCGGCGCCACCGTGCTGCGGCAGGCGGGCGGCAACGCCGGCATCCCCGTCATCATCAAGAAGACGCCCGGCGCCAACGCGCAGGCCAGCGCGGCGCCGCAGTACGTCACCCTGGTGAAGACGTCCACGGGCATGACGGTGGCGACGGTGCCCAAGATGGCGATGGTGCAGAACCGGCCGACGGCGCCGGTGAGCGCGGCGCAGGCGCAGAACATCGCGCCGGGCGCCACCATCGTCAAGCTGGTGTCGGCCAACACGGTGGGCGGCAACAAGATCATCACGCTGCCGTCCAACGTGCTGCAGCTGGGCAAGTCGGCGGTGGGCGGCAAGCAGACCATCGTGATCACCAAGTCGGCGAGCCAGGCGGCGCAGTCCAGCCAGCCGCAGTGAGGGGCGCGCGCGCGCCGCGGCCGCGCGGCCGCCCAGTGCCCGTAGCGACAGACTGTATCTGCCAGTTCCGAGCTCGCCGCCGAGTGTTCCAATGTTGTATAACGGATGCATACATGGTGGTATGGAATGTAAATTTTAACGTGAAACACTAATAGTGAGTTGGTTGAACTATAATTATAGTATATTTTAAAATCATAATTATTATAGTATATGAGTTTTTGTATGTTACATGGGTCTGTGTAGAAAGTGTCCTCATAGAGTTTTTTCTAAAATATTTTATTTACTCTCTTAAAATTAATATTATGAATAGAATAAAATTAATGTTCATGTGTAATGTACACGCCTCGTCGTAAAGCACCTCGTCTCTTGCGCTCACAATGTTATAAAATCATTTTGTATGTTTTTGTTTGTTCTCATAAATCTACGCGAAGTGCCTGTGGTGTGCAGTCCACTTGGTTATGAATAATGCTTAGATTGTAAATTGACATAGCATCAAAGTATATTACTGTAATATTTTTTTAGAAAACTACTAAGATCTTTTATAAAGATGAAGTGTATCATAGTAAAGCTCAAAATTCTAAATTATGGCATTAAAATCTTTGAACAAAAACACTGAAATATTTATATTGTTTATGTAATGATGTTTGATTACATATCATTGTGAACTTGGTTTGTCTTGAGTATTTGGTTGTCTTCCCGTGATTGGAGCTTTCAGAATTGCACTTTACCAGATGTTGGTTTTGCCCACAGCGGCTACTTATTTTAAACTGTGTGTATGTAACAGTTATTATTATATGCATGTATTTTATGTTTTTACTAGCTGTAAAAGAATTACTGATAGGACTTATTCACAAATATTTTTTTATATTGTAAAGGTACAATGATCATTTGGATGAACTTGCATAATAAAGTAAGACTTTGAAATATCCATGTATATTTGAAAGCACAACTATTGATTGTAGGTAGAGTGCTAAATACAATTTTATGGATTATAAAACACTGGTGTTGACAACATAATAGTTTTATGTTTTGTTTTGAAATACTGTTCATTCTGACTAGAAGGTGCCTGTCAGATTAAATTTACTAAAATGTTTATGAATAAGATACTATATGAAGAAGCACACTCCACCAAGTGCAGTGTGTATACAGCCACTAAGAACATTTTATACAGCCTGTTTACTAGTTTTAGTTTACATCATAAGCATTATTTAAGTTTTATATGACAAAATGTTGTTGATGTTCCATATTGGTGTTTGATGGGTGTCTGCGGGCCGGGCTGGGCCTGCCGTTTGTTGTCTCCTCCTCCTACCTCGGCACCTGAGGCTATTTGACGGGCAGCTCGGCCCCTGACACTCAATGCAATAATAATATTGATGCCTTTTTATTATTAATGACATGCTAAGTTATGCCCGCCTCATAGTGTCGTGTCATTATACTCAAAACCATAATAAAAATGGGCATAAAATAACTGACAATTTTATTGATAACTAATTTATCAATAATTGTTCTGTAAGAAATAATTGACATAAAAATGCAGAATATTATTCTGCCTCTAATTCTATATTGTAATCAGATAGAATGAGGTCACATGATTGTTTGTCAAATTTAGATTATTTGAAATATATTTTTTATTTTATTAATATATTATATCGACAGTCTTGTGGAATGGTATTCTGCATTTTTATATAATATAGGATAAGCGTCCTAGATGTGTATTGTAGAGTAATCAGTACTGAAGTAAGCGAGGTATGGAATGTAAATATCATTAAGTAGATAAATTTAATGTTATAGTTTGTTCATATTATGTTCATTTGCTTGAATAAACGATTTGGATAAATGTGGCTTTCATTTGTCTGCCAAATACCATGTGACGTTAATTAATAACTTCCAGTTTGGTTAATTACTTAGCAATGTCTTGTATGTGAAACACCTAGGTAGCTACATTTAGAAAGTATGTATTGGCAAAATAAGTAATTATAATTGCATGTATTTGACTGGCTCGGTGGAACAGTGGTTAGTGACCCAGGTTTACTACCTACGGTTCCAAAAGTCGTGGGTTCGATTCCCACTCAGAGATCTTGACTGGCTAATTATATAAAAATAATAGTAGGTACATAAAAAAGATACACACACTTAACTTCATCATTGTCCCATGAATCAGTTTCATCTAATATATGTCAAATTTTCATGATAGTCATTAGTGTTAGTGTTGTAATATTATTTGATAGGTAGGCTAGTAGGTTTAATTATACCTAGCTAAGTAGGAGGTAGGGTGTATCACACAAAGCACATCCGTACTCATACTAACAAATCAACGAATCATCAATCAATTTCGCATGTGCGAAAGTAGTTAGGCATGTGCCTAACTACTTAGTCGGATATCAAATTAACTCTAATGTTTACACACCGCAACACTTTTTTGTTGATCTTAATTTTGTTACAGACCTTGAACATTATGCTCGGTCGTTGTTGGTGAATATTTCCCGCCTGAAATTGAATAAATAGGTAGCGGTAGGTATACAATATTCGAATATTAGCTTACTGAACAATTTTAAAGGACTGACACCCAAAAATTCTTGGGTGGGTAAATCGTGAAATTGAGAAAAAAATTTAAAAAAAATGTATGGACCAACATAAAAATTAAGACATATACCTACGTGTATGTGTAGGTAAATCATTTAAACGAAAAATGAAAAACAAATCTTTGGCCTTATTACCAATGGTCGGGGTCAGCTTGTATTGTGGGAATACGAATCATTGCGTCATTGCCGTTGTAATGAAAGACTGGTTTGGATTGTTTCAAATACATATATAATTAATTAAGTTATTTTAAAGATTTCAGTAGATTACAAAACAATGTCTAATATAAATTATAAAAATTAAATAGTGTATATTTTGGAATTAGCGCCATCTATGAAATTCAATTGGAACTACATGTATTCACTCTGCTTGGAGTTACTACGGTGATTTATTAAATTGCTGCTAGATGTCGTTAGCCTCGGACTAATTTGAATTTAATAGTAACAATGCAAAATTATCATTGTCGAAACATTAAACTGTATGTATATTTTTCGAATTTTAATGGTATGACCATTTAAAAACGTAAATTAATTTTCTAAACATTATTTCATACATTATTTCACAACGTCCTTATAATGTAGATAAATATACCGAAGTACATACATTTATTAATCTTCATTATGCATGAGCACGAATCACAAACTTCAAAAGATATTATGCAGACTAATGCATTTAAACCATTTCTTTTGCTGTTTTTGGGATTACCCATTTTTCACCATTCTATCTACTTACCTACTTACGTAAAGGTTACTTTCCAATTTCCTTTCTGTATGTCTTAAATAAGTTGTATTTTCAGGCTCTAACAGGGTTATATTGCTAGGGTGTGTACGAACTATGATAATTATAATGAAGAACAATGTTTATTTGTTCTATATATAATAATATTGTCCAACTCGTGCGGCCAATTAGATTTTACTCTGAGGGCCTACCATGAGTTGGCTATCGAAAACTTACTTACGTTAAAAAGCTTACATATTTACGTAGGCGATATCGAATGCGTAAGTTTTTAACTCATGGTAGCCCCACTGGGTCAGAGTGGGGCAAATCAGATCTTTTGCTAGGTGACTACCGCTACCGTTTTGAAGACTGTAATAGATCAGATTCTTAGTTTTCTTAGGGACGTCCACAGTAACCAGGGGGGGGGCAGCAACCCATTACACCAGATGGACGGTCGATAAAAAAAGCCGCCGCATAAGTGTCCTTCATAACCACAGCGCTCGACAGCAAAAATGTATAAAGAGCTGCAGGGCATGACGTTTTAGCCGCGATACATGCCTCTTCTCTGAGTACTACGTCCAAACATTTTATTATATACAGTAGGTAAGTAAAAATGCTTGGACGTAGTCCTTGAAGGTAGAGTTACACATACATACATAAAATCACGCCTTTTTCCCAGAGGGGTAGGCAGAGATCACTTCCAGCGATCCACTTTTTCACCTCTGTGGGAAACGTGACGTGACGGGTTGTGAACCACGTCGCCGCCATCCTGCCTTGTGCATTGTTTTAGCAAGGTCATTGCGTTCCCACGAGAAGCAAGGATATATGACGGGGAAGGAAAAGGGAGGAAGGATACTATCGCCTCGGATGATTTGGACTGAGTCGATAGTAGCTCGAGGAGCCGGGGTCGCTTACCCGTATACCGTTCACCAACCACTGGACAGATAGGTAGATAAGGTAGAGTTATATTACGCTAAACCTACATGAGGTGTGATATCTTTATAACAGTACGATTCATTTTTGGCGGGATTTAGAAATAACTAAACATTACTCTCCCAAAGACAAGAAATATTTTTGTCTTTGGGGTATTCTCTATTTTGAAATGAAGTACCCTCAGGTAGCTCCGAAGAAGAGCTGATAAAGCACGAAGAATGTCAAATGTCCTCCACATTATACAGTCGTATCACAATACCATGTAGGAATGTAAATACATTATCTTTAGGATAGGAACAAACAAACACAGTCAAAGTTACTGTTACAAAATAATTATATTTACAAAAAATATGCCTAACTAACTTACATACAAAATACACAAATAATTAGGAATAGCTTTCATTCGTCACTCATTCGTTAAGTCCACAAATAAATTAACATAATTTATAAGTAGTAGTTAAGGTTTCCGAAGGTCAAAACTGCCTTCAAACTTGAAGCACAAAGCTTCATAAAATTAAGTTTTTTTCATGTGGGCGCAAAAATGTTTCTACTTAGGGCCTTCGGATCATAAAACCTATGCACAAGATGTTGATTAAAAAAAAAAATTATGCGAAAAGAGAACTTCCTTCTTTTGAAGTCGTTTAAAAATTAGTCTTTCTATCGTGCACAGGTCATCATTGCAAACTCTACAGTGGATGTAAGTAGTTGTCATTCTAGGAGACTTTTGGGTCTACTGTTCAGTAGGTTGGCCCATATTCTTGCGCCCTAGGTCAAGAGTCCCTGGTTCAATGCTCGGTCAGCCCACTAGGCCGCACGTGATGATGTTGAAGCAGCTCCTATTGTTCTTCTCTGGGGGGGCAGAGACGACCTTCTTCTTCTTCTTTCCATTGGCGTCATACCGTTTCTCCTCCTGGAAATGAAATTGTAGAGATTAGGTACTGTAGATGCTGTAATGGGCAACGAAGCTTTTTTAGCAGTCAGGGATACTAGTCACAACTATCTGTCCAGTGGTTGGTGAACGGTATACGGGTAAGCAACCTTGAGCTACGGTCGACTCAGTCCAAATCATCCGAGGCGATAGTATGATTCCCCCTCTTTTCCTTCCCCTATATCCTTGTTACTCGTGGGAACGCAATGACCTTGTTAGAACAATGCACAGGGCAGAATGGCGGCGACGTGGTCCATAACCCGTCACGTCACGTTTCCCACGGAGGTGAAAGGTGGATCACTGAAGGTGATCTCTGCCTACCTCTCTGGGATAAAGGCGTGATTTTATGTATGTATGTATGTAAGCTTTTTTTCGTTCGTTAACTCAATGACTCGGAGTCAGATGTTACCTAATTGCGCTAGGCAATTGGTAACTTCTGAATTAAGAACAAATAGGTTAAAACAACCTTAATCATTGTTTTTACCTTTAAATGAATCGTGATCATGTTTGCTTAGAGAGGAGGGAGGGCGATTTTATTTATTAATGTGTATTTTTCATCAGTAATAAATAATTGTTAAATACACTACTAAGAAATAAACCATTTCTTATTTTTCAAAATAAATGATAGAACATTTAAATACGGAATTGACAGCTTAGTATAAATGTGGGATAGGGTCACCTTGTTATTAAAACTCAATTCACCTCATTGATCCTGTATTTTGATCCTAGTCTCCAAAATGAATAATTTTGATACATTTATTGGATAGATGTGGTACTATTCAGTGAGTACTTAATACCTTCACAATGTATTTGTCTTGTCAAACAGGCACTAAATTAAGCGGCGATGTTAGTCGCCAGATGCCCCCCTCCCCCCCCCCCCCCCTCGCACTTACAGTAATCAGGCTGTCCTTACGTCATTATTGGCCTCATGTTTTCTATCAAGACAAGAGTGTTAAGCGTTTAGACCTGGAGCCATCATAAGTAACTAAGTAGCTCAATTGAGTAGTTCCACTAAGTAAGTGGAGTCCACTAAGAAGCCCAATTGAGTGGTTTTTAGCCAGCCAGCCATGGCGGGCTATCTCAATTGAGATCAGCCAAGTGCGCAGGACATATTCTAGTGCACAAGTGTGCGCGCAAACACAAGTGCACCTACTTTTCCCTTACTCTCATAAGACGGAAATCCGACATGACCGATGAGAGATCGGGCGCAGGACCACCGGCTAAACGTGCTTTCCAAGGCACGGGCGTTCAACCGCCAACTAGGAAGAACTCCGGGCTGAGTAATTTCGTTACAGAAAAACTCACACAAATTTTGCCCGACCCCGGACTCGAACCGGGGACCTCTCGGTCCTAACGCAGCACTTGCTACCAATAGACCAACGAGGCAGTTGAGTGGTTTTTACTAGTGTACCGAATGTCCCTAAACTGAGCGGAGACCTTTTTGGTATTGAATTAAATATTTTTTTAAGATTTGTTTTCAATTGTTTTGTTTTCATCTCTATTTTATTTTAGGTTCGAATTTTAATTTAATTTCATACCAAATAAATAATTTCTTTCTTTCTTTCGAATGACCTGTAGCGCTACCATGAGTTTAAAACTTACGCGCTCGATATCGCCTACGTAAATATGTCTATGAAAAACTTGTACAGCGCCGCTGGTGGTTACGCGAAGAACTAAAATCGGACGTATGAAAAAAACAATCGATAGGTTTTTAACGTACGTAAGTCTTTGATAGCTAACTCATGGTAGCGCTACTGTAGATCTGTCATCGGTCATGTCGGATTGCCGTCTCATCAAACTATCAAAGTGAGGGAACAGAGTGCCCTTTTCTGTGAACATAATGTTGTGCGCAGTATTATTTTTATTTCGTAGAGCCTAGCCCCGGGTGTAGAAGTAAATAAATAGCAGTTTGTCCCGGAGCGATGGAGGGGATTAACTGAACTTCACGCAGCCCTAATAAGTACATTTGCTTTGGCGATAGTCGGCTAAGCTGGCTTTCATTAGTCAGGACGTTTAACTTCCCAACTGTTTAAGCATTTCTACAAAAACTATGGACAGATTTTTAGTTTGCACTTGTAATCAGCTGATTTCGATACCAATTGATTATTTTTGAAAAAATTCGTCGCGTCTGTTGCACAGTAACAATATCGAGCTATTACTGAGTGGCTCGCCCTGGCTTCACTCGGATTGACATCTTTCTTCATCATCTCTCGCAACTCGGATAATCTTAGCTTACTTGTACTAACCTTCAGGTTACACTTTAGTAGAAGATTTTTTGAATCTGTGTCGCTAGCGCATTAAAAACGTTAGTGCTCCATTCATTTGGTAATTCGAATAAGGCCCGCCAGACACGGACCGCTCGAGCAGATAGCCAGAAATCAACATACACGGACCGCTCTTGCAGTCATAGTCAACAGTAGCCTGACGACTACTTGAGATTTTATCGTGCTGCTAACTGCTCGGAGCAGTCACGACTGCTCGAGCGGTTCCGTGTACCTATGTGTGAACGTAGAATCAGTAGTTTACTATGCAGGGGCAGCTCCAAGCTGTCAGGACAGACTGCTTGAAGCTGTCCGTGATCCTAAGCCTCGCTGTATCGTCTCTGGCCTTGCAGGAGACCAGGATAACATGGTTCCTCACCTCCACCAGCTCTCCGATCTTGAATTTGGCCATGATGACCTTCGCATCGGGAGAGTGTCCCGACTCGTCGAACGCCTTCGTGGCGTCCGTTCCTGCCTCATCCACGATCAGGTCACCGCCCGCTGGGTGCTGGAATAAATGAAAAAATAAAAAGGCGTCCGGCCGATTTCAGCCATGGCGGCCGATCTCAATTGAGATCAGCCAAGTGCGCAGGACATATTATAGTGCACAAGTGTACGCGCAAACACAAGTGCACTCTATTCCCTTACTCTCATAATTCGGTGAGACGGCAATCCGACATGACCGATGAGAGATCGGGCGCAGGACCACCGGCTTAACGTGCTTTCCGAGGCACGGGCGTTTAACCGCCAACTTCCTAACTCCGGGCTGAGTAATTTCATTACAGAAAAACTCACACAAATTTTGCCCGACCCCGGATTCGAACCGGGGACCTCTCGGTCCTAACGCAGCACTTGCTACCAATAGACCAACGAGGCAGTTAAATAATAATGAAAAAATAATAAGTAAAGATATAGGTTCTCCCATTGCTTACTTCAACACGCAGCTGAAGGTCTGGCGCCGGGAGTATATCAACCCTGCCTCTTGAGGTTGTGACACAATAAATGTGATGTGATATAGGTTATCAAATTCCTATAGATGACCTATGTTGTACTTAGGTATGTCCTGACCAATATTGTAAATGCAAAAGTAAATCAATCTTTGTAAATACTGATAAGATTAAAATAAAAATTGGTAGACTGAAGCATGAGAAAGGACAAAGGCTAGTTTCCTAAAGTTTGTTTGTTTGTTTGAACGCGCTAGTCTCAGGAACTACTGGTTCGAATTGAAAAAATATTTTTGCTTTCGATAGAACATTAAACGAAGAAGGCTTTAGGCATAATACGACGGTGAAAACAATACGAGCGAAGAAACAGAGGGCAATGTGCAAAAATGGGAGGAAGCGCCGGCTCGCTGACCACGCGTCATTCAACATTTGTTGGGCATTTTGTAGGCGCGGGCGCAAGTGCATTAAGAAATGCTGACTAAAGTCTCTTTTCCACGCGGACGAAGTCGCTGGATTAGCTAGTATAAGGTAGGCTATCCAAATGCATCCTTACCTCCCCTAGGTAGTTGGTGAGGTCGTAGACTCCGTCCCTGTACACGATCCACACGGGGCTCCCGTTCTTCCCGTTTCGCGTCTTCACGTCTCCCAGGGTATACCGCGTCACTTCGCCCATTGTGCTGTAACGTTACCAGGAATATTACTTAGACTGTGGCGACATTCGACTTGCAAGTTCGCATCGTAGCCAACAGATGGCGCCACAAGCAAGCCTGCATCTCGCTATCAAAATGATCCTGTTACTAAGTAAGTATATATGAGATACGATTATCCAGTTTGGATTAGGGGTGAGAGCCATCCGCTCCCCTGCAAGTCCGGTGATAATGACGTGGCTACTCCAAGGCCCAAGCCATCATCGGACATTAAGGAAAAAAAATCCAGTTCGCCGAATTAAATACTCTTATAAGTTGAACGTTTAGGCAAAGATGAAAACAGCTTTTGTTGGCCATTTTTAAAAAAGTGGTAAGAGGAGCTATTATACTAAAATAGAGTTTGCATCTGTGTTTTTAAAAAGATCGTCATAGCTGAAATCCTAGGACCTATGTTCCTATGTACCTAATATGAAATACAGATTATGATTCCCTACACTTTTATGTTTTTTTTACAACTTCGCTCATTCAGCATGGTTGGCATTTGAGAGGTAGATTAGGTATTCCTCATATCTTCACATTTCAACATATGTCTAATCTTACTGTTATTAACTTTTTTGTTCCGGGTGGGATTCGACTCCTTGATTAATATCAGATTACCAAAAACGCCATCGATCCAGTCAATTAACGCAATATTTACAAACGAGATATGACTACATTACGGCCCGTAATTGTTTCGTGCTAAAACTAAATCTTATCAATTATCAAACTGATACGATTATCACCATTTGTATGTATTGATAAAATTCGCAGACGCTAGTATATTTTTGATAGCGGCAGATTAAATGAAATAATAGGTGAAAAGACTTAGCCTTTTTATGACGATGACGACGGATGTGACGCGACTTCTTATCTTATTCTAATCTATAAGTTTTTTTGTATCAACTGAAATTAATTAATTTATTTGTTGCGAACAAATTGAGTTACCAACAGATTCTTCTCAACAGACACAACAGAGTCTTCTCGGTAGAATCGGTGTTCCGAACCGGTGGTAGAATCTTATTATTACTAGTGTGACGATTTATAATTGCATGTAAATTGCCTATATAAATAAAGACATTTTGATTTTGATTTTGATTTTTTTGATTTAATAAGTACAATGAGGGCTTTGAAATGTAAACCTATTGGCCAAGAAACAAGTATTTTTCTCAGCTTCGCTTTTTAAACACTCACATTAATTCATAATTATTATCATATTGACTTACTCTTACAATTATTCTATTCTATTATATTCTTATATTGATAAATGTTCAAATATTATTCTAATAAAAAAAATCCTTACATACGACCCGCAAATAGTGGTATTTGACATTTGGAGGACCTCATTCGACATAAGAAGCACTCTTAGCGGCCAATTCTCACGCGTTTCAAAAAAGGCAATAAGTATTGTAGCCGAATTAGTGGAATATAGAAATGGTCTACGAACAACTAAATTATGTAGAGACGTTTACCTACCTTAACTAGGCTGGTCTACTCATCGTCCTTTATGTGTGAGTCAATAGTTTACATTCCAAATTTTCATCATCATCATATCTCCTATACATGTAATGGTAAATACGTGATTTATCGGAAAGTGGTTTTGTGTAAGTGCTTACATTGTCCTTAGATTATTGTGTACCTAGCTCTGAATCATATCTGCTGTCTACATTTTGTTTGGAGTGCATAACCATTGCAAACTATTAAATGAATTAAATAAAACCTTTAAACAATGACTGGGAACTAGTACTAGGTACCTCCAACATAATTCTGCCAAATATACGTTATGATATTAATAAGCTTTAAACAAAATGATCATATTTGAATGCGCTAATCAATTTACTCCCGATTTCATAGTTTACCCTTAGTCTGAAATGAAAGCCCCGCGCAGAAACAAAGTATAATTTATTCGGTTTGCTAGTTGAAAAAGTCTTGGTATTTCACTAAAAATGTTATCAAACTCTTGAGGACACCGTCTCACAGACCAGTGAATCCATTATTAGAATAATTAGGTTCCACCGAAATAACTTTTACACGATACCTACTTAATTAGAAACGAATATTGTTCTTTGGAGGTAATAATTATGAGAATATATTTAAATTTCATTTGACCTAAAAAACTTTTACAGATTAAATAGGACAAAACAAGTCATACTACTAACACTGTAGTATAATGTAAGTAAATATTATGAAGGTACGTTGAGTAGTCAAAATGTCAGGCAGTAAGTAGCTATATGTATTTGCTACTGTTTTCTATCGTGTCAAGGCCCATTTATAACATTAGGTATAAAAACCTAAGGTAGTGAAATTCGTTAGGGAAACCTGCACACCAACGAATATATTCTAAGGTTGTGTAGTAGACCAACCCGCTCTTTTTTTTTTCTTCCGTTGGAAATCCTCATGGATACCACAGCGCCGGGGAGTGCTGTGGTTATGCCAGGACTTCTACCGGCTAAAACCCCGGGATCCTCCCACTCGGCCGCTGGTGGTAGGGCGACAGTGGTACACTTACGCATTCTTCACTGTCTCCCCTGCAGTTCGACTCACTTTGAATGGATTCACACAAAAAGAGACACCTTTGGATGATGAAAAGATGTCTCCTGCACGTGGACCTATTATGTGCCGGTATCGGAGGACCCCGCTCCAATACCTGCAGGCCCGTTGCCAGTTGCGAGAAGACGACGGAATTGCCATTTTCTCACTCCCAGCCTCTTTCTTCGAAGTGGAGCAGCGTCAGCATCTGTCTCTCTTTTCCGCTCCGCTTCCTCTTTTGCAGCATTACATCTTCACTGAAGAGAGCCATGGCATCCCACGCTTCCTCGCTATCAAGCATAGCTGCAATCACACTCGGCAGCGACAAGTCTCCCCCGATTACTGCTACCAGGCACTGGCGTTGTTGTTCCCCAGGCCGAACATTCTTCTAGCGAGTGTTGCGCCGTATCTTCGTCAGCACCGCAGTGATGGCATACCGGGGAAACCTCCCTTTGAGCGATTTTGTTCAGATACCTGCCGAAACATCCGTGCCCTGACAAGATCTGCACTAGTCGGAAGGTCAGGCATCCGTGGCGTCGTTGTACCCATTTCTCTAATTTCGGCTTAATTGCGTTGACTGTTCTGACACCCGCCGTAGGTACAGCCAACCTCTCAATCCACCTTTTTCAAGGCCGCTGCTTGCGCCAGCTCCGTGCGCGGCGTATTTCTACTGGCATGGGACGCTCATCGCGCTCTCTACTTGCGTCTACTCTGAACCTGTAGACCTCGGCAAGAACCTCAGCCTCTAAGTCCCATGGGAGGGTGCCGGCAAGCATACAGGCAGCATCATACGAAATAGTGCGATAGCCCCGTGTGGCCCTCGCAGCTATGGTTTGACCAACCCACTCTAGGCCAACGTGGTTGACTAAGGCTTGATCGCCCTAGTTAAGAGTAGTCCCGGGCCCCAGCAGTGGGGACGTATATGGGCAGATGATGACGTAGAGTAGGTGCCTTAAATCGAGTAGTAGGTAAGCATAGGCCAGCAAGAAATTATCTTTTTAAAAATCATAGTTGCAAAGAGGCTATGTGAATAATATGCCTATTTCTATTTATTACTATAAGCAAGTAAATTACGATAATCCAGACAGGATTTCCCGTAGATATATACGATTACTGACCTAGACTCACGTAATAGATTTAATCATTCATATAAATTATGATTCAAGTATCGTTTGGTACCTATTTATTTTGGATTTTGTTAAGCATATCTACGTAGAATCGCCAGACGTAGATAACATCAAATGTATAAATTAAAACCACGTGTAAATGAAAATTCGCGACATTATCGGTAATCAATGTAATTAATAATTCAAATTATGCTTGATTAGCTTTGATGAATTGGGTATTATACAAATCCTCGTGCGCGATATGAACTCTTAATAGGTTTTGAGATAAGTTAAACCTGTAACTTTTGTTCCTTTTGCCCGATGAAATACTCAAAAATGTACCTACATAAGACCACATCAATTTCAGGAAGATGCATAAATCTGCAATCTTTCAAAACAACTTATGAAAATAGACTTAAAAACTTGAAATAAAACTAATTTTATGGATTAAACTTGCGTGTATTGTTATTCAAAACATTATTTAGAGAGCCGACGTTTCGAGCACTTTCAGCGCTCGTAGTCACGGGCAAGATTAGACTTAAAAATATAATAAAGTGTTAAATGAAAATAAAAATCAGCTAAAAACGAAGGATTTATAAGGAATTGAATTGATCGAACTTGTAAAATCAAAATATTGACAAAACTGTTTTAATTTACAAACATATTTTTAAGTAGGTATTTATATATCTTATTAAATTTAGGTAGTTGTATTCTAAAAAGGTTTGCCATGCGATTTGTTATAAGTGTAAACAGGTTTAGGAGTACAGTTCTATTTAAAACTAAAAGCTGGAATGTCTGTATGTGCAATAATAATTTTAGTCTGTTGTGTTTTCCAATAAATAAATATAAATATTAAAGATTTATTTAGGATAATAAAAGAAATGTACGCTTATTCCCTATTACCTACCCAGATAGCCTATCCTAAACTACAGCTATCAGGCCTAATGCAATGTAATGATGATAATAAATATATTAAATCGTGATGATTATTCTAGTTCGCAACAAATTATAAAAAATAAGTGAATATTCATATAATAGTCAAAGTTAGGACAACTTTGAGTTTAAGCTGCAATTTGCAAACATTTCCTTTCTGAAATCATGGATGCGTATAAAATACAATGATTGATGAATACCAAATTTTGTATTATTTTAATACGTTTTATGAATCGTGGCCGTTGCGTAAGAATGTTTGATTTATCAGGAACGATGGATTATCGCATACGTGCATTATGCGTGTCGTCGCTACTCGCTGTTATTATTTTTATCTGGTTTGATACACAAAGAAAGAACGGCGATGGCCCAGTGGCTAAGGCTGTCAGTCTCCTAGTAATTCGGAAGGTCCCCTGTTCAAACCCGACCAAAAAAGTTTCAAATATGAAATTAATTTTGTTGTGTGTAGTCGACTAAGTTAAGACTAAATTAAGTAAGTTAGGCTCGTGCACCTCGGTGGAAACAGTGACGAAAATTTATGTATTCCACCGCACTACCCATGCTCTATATTTAAAAAAAATGTTTTGTTTCATAGAACTAATTTCTACAACATTTAGTACTACTTTATAACGACAACATGAATTTCACCGCCGACTGAGTCACCGCAGAACTCTGCTCTTATTATTGTGGAGAAATATGTATTTTGTATTTTTTTTTCTACCCAAGTATAATTTAGTCATTAATTAAATCTGACCAGTGTTATCAAACTACTGTTTCGGAAATTACTGCAATCATTCGCTGTGAGTCATCTCTGATTAAATCGAGAAATTTTACTAAACACTATGTGGTCTTGATGAACCTGTATTTAAACGTTTATAATAATTAGATATATAAATATATTATGTTTTTTTCATGGCTAAGAGAGACTATTTGATAAAAGGATTTAAACAAAAAAAAATATCCAGTTAGACTAAAATAACTTACTTAGATGATATTCGGGCGCCGTGGTAGATGGTCACTGCACTACTGACTGACTGACTTTATCGATACAGTCCCGATACCGATAGCAGCGCTCTCGGAGCTGTGACGATGATGATGTGACGTGAGATAAGAGATAGATTACGGCAACGTCGAAAGCACATTTGATCGATTTCCGGTCTAGGTATTAAATCGGATTTCTCAAACTTGCTGGTAAAAATATTCTTTCTTTCTTTCTCATCGTCTAAACACTTCCTACTTACTTGTTTCAATAGACATTATAATATAGATCGTATAGTTGTTCTCCTGACAGGATTTGCACAAAGAAAATACAATACTTATTTAATTTTATAATGCGCGTTTATTGAAAAAATGCAATAACATAAAATGAAACGTATCTTTGTTGCCGCTACAAATCCGCATATGTATGATTTAAAATAAAATCCAGTAGCAACATAGTTCATATTTTGGAGAACATGCGGAAGGTGTCATAAATAACCGGAATTAGTTGACCTGAAAAAAAATTAAAATATTTAGATTCCCGTCCGACTTTTATAGGATAGTTGGGCCTTGGGATTTTTCCCTCGTTGTTTTTTATGATATACATACAAGCGGCCGCCCGCGACTTTGTCCGCGTATTAATGGGCGTTAGTAGCAATGATATATTAAAATAGCCAGCTACCTCCATACCACGTTTTATAAAAATCTTTAAATGTAAAATATCTCTCATTTTCACCCCCCAATGACCGCCATGGGGGTTGAATTTAAAAAAATTGCGCTGGTGTCTCTCCGGAGTGCCAGCTACATCCATACCAAGTTTTATAAAAATCAGCAAACACGTAAAAATTCTCCCATACTAATTTTTCAGCCCCCAATGAACCACATGGGGGTTGAATTAAAAAAAAGTAGCCTATATGTTATTCCAAAGTGCCAGCTACCATCATACCAAATTTCATGAAAATCGGTTCAGAAGTTTAAGAGTAACAAACATCCATCCATACATCCATACATCCATACTTACAAACTTTCACGTTTATAATATTAGTTAGGGAAAGGATTCGCCCGACATTTTGTAGGATATGTGCGTGACCGATTGTCGGACTTTTGGGCGGGCAGTTTAAGTCAGATTTGCAAAACTTTAATCCCTTACTTTATTAAAATTTAATATTTATAAACAAAGTGAGCACAATTGATTGCTCACTGCACTTTTGATTCTGATAGCGGTAACACAAAGCACTTGTGTTACCGCTATCAGAATCAACAGTGGATACACAAATATCCTTAAATATATTAATAAACACACCCCACACAAACACCTATGTTGGTCACACTAATACGGTGGGAATTGAACCCACGACTTTTGGAACCGTCGGTAATAATTCTGGGTCACTAACCACTGTGCCACCTAGCCAGTCAAAATATAATAGGAGGGAGGGAAAACATGAGCTGGAAGGGCATTTCAGGCTGCTGCTGGTACTTACCATCCATCCAACGCGGAACCTGCTAAGGTAGAAATCGTAGGCGCAAGAGGGCACTCCGAGGGTATGGATGGCGGTGGTGGCGTCCTGACCAGCGTGCGCCCTCAGAGGATCTGGTCCTGCTGGATGCTGGAAGAAGGTAATAAGTTATTAACGGTTCCGTACCTTCAAACTTCGCAAAACTACCCGAAAAACAACTTTGCATAGCAACCAACAGATGGCGCTTATATACCACCTTCATACTATACTCTTTTTCAGCTAAGATGATCCCTGTGACACTTCATTGTGTTCTGAATCACGCATCTTACGATTGACAAACGAAAATAATTTTATTGCACACTTTTTTCATTTTATTGCGGCGTCATTAGGAAAAATATTAAATTAATAATTTTAAACTTTTAAAAGGGAAACAGTATCGTTTAGTTTAATTTAAAGTAATAGAATTTTTTTTAAAAATACCTATGCAGTTCGTATTACGTAGAATGGAACTTAGTCAGAGTTACTACGTTCCATTCTACGTATACGAACTGCATAGGTATTTTTTTTAAATGTTCTATTACATTAAAATTAAACTAAACGATACTGTTTGTCATTTAAAAGTATAAAAATATTTATTTTAATATTTTTCCTAATGACGCCGCAATAAAATGAAAAATGTGTGCAATAAAATTATTTTCGTTTGTCAATTGTAAGATGCGTGATTCAGAACACAATGAAGTGTCACAGGGATCATCTTAGGTGAAAAAGACTATAATTTCACAAGCATCCCATACTAGTATGAAAGCCTACTACTAGCTATTATAGGTATTCTGGCTATTAAGTTACTGGCTACGAACAAACAAAATGGTATGTCGGACCATGGTCCCCTAGCACGATCACCTAGCTCGACGGAGGATCTTCCCACTGTAGGATCACTCCTAAAAGAGTTAAAACGGGACCCTTTTACTATACTAAGACTCCGCCATCCATCCGTCTGTAGGTCTGTCACCAGGCTGTATCTTAAAAACTGTAAAAAATTCCACAAATTATGTAGGTATGTCTCGTACTTCTATGATAACAAATTATAATATATTTTTTTTGTATTTTTCACAAATGCAGGATGTGGTTAACTCTAATTATAAGTGCAGTTAAGACGTTAATGCTATTTCATTGTGTCAGAAAAATGTAATGCTGTAACATATGTTGATAATCCAATAAATAAATAAATAAACAAATAAATTAAAAACGAACTAAAGTGAATATTTGAGGGGGCCATAATATAATTCAAATTTGTAAGAACATATAGATTTCGATATAATATAAGTATCATAATTCAAATTTGAGACCATATTGATATGTGAAGCCTACCGCATGGAAAGCGATGGAATTAATCGCGCAGGGTCTTAGGGCATATAAAACGCAAGAAAATAAAATAAATGCTTTGAAAAATTATGTGACGCACATAATGCATAAACATAATTTTATTAAATCATAGTTAAAATAATTTAACCTAGATAAACACAAAACTTTAAACTGTCACTTAATGCGATATAAAGTTATTAATGTGTTAGCAAATGGCGGTTAGTAAATCTCTAAATACAAATTGAATTAAACCGAGGCAACGAAAGGCTCTTACAAATGACTTAAATCGCAGAGTTAGGCTTTCAAATTAAGAATTTGTGCGCCTTAAGCCTTTCAACTTTAAGTTTTATCGCGTTCTTGGCATTCAGATGAAGATTTACTTAGCCGTTGTATTTAGGCAGATGCCTTCAAGATATTCTGCTAAAGTTAATAGAAGCCGAGTTTGTAGATCGGTTATATTTCACCACAACACTTTGTCTTCTGTTAATAAATAAATATTACACAACAACATTGACCTGATAAGATGATTGGTAAGTAGCTTAAGCACTTGTGTTTCAAATATACCTAAAAAGACACCCATACACGGAACAAAGACCGACGTTCGTCTCACTAATACTTGTACCGAGTGGGAATCGAACCCACGATTCTTGGAACCGCAGGTAGTGAACCTGGGCCTCTAACCACTGCTCCACCGAGCCAGTTATGTATGAGGTATGTTGAAATGTGTCTTGCCCAGTCTTTTGCGAACAATGTGTAAAACATGTGTCTGGTTAGGTCATGAGCTAAATTCGTGTTATTTTTACAAACGTCGATCTAACACAATACAATTTTTTTCTAAGGCTTTCAAGTGGATAAACAAGGACTAGGGATTACTAAACAGCTGTTTCATGTATTTTGGGTACCTCCAATCGGGTATTCGAGTAACAATAGTGGTGTAGCTAAGCGAGAGCACAGTGGGCTCGCCCACAGAATCCCGCGAACTCCTTTTAACATAACAATTGTACAGTAGGTGTACAATTATCATCGCAGATGTGACTTCAAATGCGCCCACAGGTAGATTAGATTATGCTCTGCCACTGTGATATTTTAAGGAAAGGTTACGATAAAAATATGCTCATTAGTCGATAACTACAATCGCTCTATGTGATTACCGACCGACTTGTAATCCTAACTAATGTTATTTTAAACACGAAAGCAACTGCACTGTGTCCGTAATTATTACACGTGGAAACAGAACAGTTTGTCTAAACTCTGAGAAATGACAGAGGCAATAGAAAACTGTAACTGTCCGGGATATCTACCATGTTGTTTTGTTTTAATGAGCTCCCGATATTTCGGCACTGTTGCAAGCGCCATGATCACGGGTGAACATGGTAAATATCCCGGACAGTTACAGTTTTCTAATGTGTGTAACAGTTTAAAATTATAGACAGAGGCAATATTTTTTCCTACTTCATTATAACATCATCCATGCGGAGATTAGTCTGGGAAAAAGTCTCTGGCGGAAAGTTACATAACTAATAGTTGATATGAGTATGAAGAAAGGATAGTCATGAGTATGAAGGAAGCTATATCTTTCTTACTGACTATACTCTTTTTCAGCCAAGATGATCCCTGTGACACTGCATTGTGTAATTTAATGTAATAGAAAATTTAAAAAAAGTACCTATGCAGTTCGTATACGTAGAATGGAACTTACTACATTCCATACGAACTTCATAGGTATTTTTTTTTTATGTTCTATTACATTAAATTAAATTAAACGATACTGTTTGTCATTTAAAAAGTATAAAAATATTTATTTTAATATTTTTCCTAATGACGCCGCAATAAAATGAAAAAAGTGTGCACTAAAATTATTTTCGTTTGTCAAACGTAAAATGCGTGATTCAGAACACAATGAAGTGTCACAGGGATCATCATAGGTGAAAAAAACTATAAGTGAGGTCTTACCATGTCCGCGAAGGCGGTGACGTCATAAACCTTATTGTCAATGACGATGTAAAGCTTCCGGTCGTCGTGGCCGTCGTACTCCGCCAGCTCTTTCCATGTGAAACCTCGTTGAGGCTAAAAAAATATGTTATCATGTTAATTTAAGTTTTGTAATTATTTTTCATAACTAAACATGATAGTAGAAAACTGAAAGTGTCCGGGATATTAACCATGTTGTTTTGTTTGAATGAGCTCCCGATATTTTGGCACTGTTGCAAGCGCCATGATCACTATATGATATCCCGGACACTTTCAGTTTTCTAATGTGTGTAACCATGACAGTTTAAAATTATATATTAAATATGATAGTGTCCAAGACGTGGGTCAGAATCAACTTAAGAGGTGGAAGGTGCAAGAGTGCAACTTTGTTTTCGGATACAAATGTACACTAATGGATGGTGGCGCCATCTGTGGCTTGATCAGGTAATATGGCCCCAGTAGTCTCCAGTACATAGCTGCTGACTTTATTTAGGAAGTAATGCATGTCAGAGCACAATTGCATTCAAATTTGTAAGAACATTGGGTGCAACATTGGGCGGGTGTTCGAGCAGCTAATTTTTCTTCGTATTTCAAATTAAAAGTCACTGAAAATATTAGAATAGATTTAAATTATTTGCCAATAAAGAATTTATTATTATTATTAGCTACTTTAGTTTGAAAAAAATATATGTTCTCTTTACCTAATATGTCCTGATTGGAGATGTCGACCTCACCCTGAAGGCCTGGGGGTCTAATGTCATTCCCATACATTTTATGCTTTTCGAACTTCGTTATCGTTTTGATATTATTACTTTGTCTACGGCACCTGCTTAAATGCCGTTTCATGCCCCGCCTGAATAGCCCGGGATTATATGAGGGAATGTTATCACACCTACCCCTTTAGACTTGTCCGGGAACTTGTAGAAGTCTATGGCGTCCCGAGTCAGCTTCCTGGCTACGTCTGCAGGATGGAGAGCCATATCCCCGGTAGCCACCACGCCTGCAGCCATCTCGTTGAGGAGATCAGCTCTGACTGGAAACATATGATACTGGAGTTAGTTTATTATGGTAACTGATTTAACCCTGTACGTGCCCATCAAGGGACACGAGCCTACTCTAAACTAAGGCGATCAGGCCTCAGTCAACCATGTCTATCAAATACATGTTGGTCGATGCAACACAGACTTAGACCTTGCTTGAATGTCTAGATTATTTAATCTCCATGTGATTTGCAAAAAATAAGAGGGTTTTTCCGTGACTAAATGAGTAACAAAAAATAAAGCAAACATTTTTTCCCTCTATTTTCATTGACTTAGTTGATTGATATGCCTCAGGCATTTAGCTTAAAGCGAGTTTCTGAAAGCGTTCATCTAACAAAATCAATGATATTTCTGGGCTTATATGTATGTACAAGATATAGGGTATGTCGTGTAATTAAGTACCTATCTACCGTGACTACCTACTATTAATCATTATAATTATCAAGATGTACCATTAAATTAATTAAAAACCGACAAATCCCATACATTTATCTGATCCGATAAAAAGTTTATGCACGTCTTGTAATACCGAGATTCATACAACTAACAATCATTGTGCTGGCCCATTGACTAAAATTATTTTAAATGAAATGAAATTAAATTAAATTAATCTCTTTATTTTCAGAATACACAGATTCCATAAAATGTTAGTAGAATTTACATAAAAATAAATAAAATAAAAATAAAAACAATGTTAGTAAAACCTATACTTAATAATGGGTTGCACATGGATGGACCTCCAGTGATGAATTATTTTAAGAGCTTTGTTCTCATCGTTTGAACAAGTACCTTTCTTATCTGAACTTGTTATGTTTGACTTGATGAATGCTACGATTTAGTATTCATTTATGTAAACGCCTTCTTTTAGTCTTCCAATTATGCCGACGATTTGAAAATGTCAAAATCATCGCCAACAACAAGACATTTCGCTTCGTAACACTAAGTAAAGGCTGTATTCATGTGTTTATATTAATAGTAGAACTAATATAGAGCAGTGTGCAGACCAGAGTGCCTTTATAGGATTGTGGAGGCGGATCTTCATTCAATCTGCACGGTCAACATGCTCTTCAAACAGCCTAACATAAACAACGAACAGCGTGTGTACTCACCCTTACACCAACGTTTGCGTTTCAAAAATTCTAGGTAATCCGAATGTTACACGCTGTCTATACTTGGATTATATATGAAAAAAATATTATAGGAGACCTCAACCCAAAACAAGGTTTTTTTATTTTTGTCTTTACGTTTGTGCATATTCATCTCAGTACCTAATAGCTTATCTGATCTGAATGGGTAAATCAGTAATATATTGTAGTAAGCCTTACTTATTTTGTCGGTTCACCAATTAAAACACTTATAATAATTAAAAGAACCACGTCGAACTTGCTGAGCGTTTGTAGGCGCGGATTTAGTCAAAAAAAGTCTCTTTTCCACGCGGAGAAAGTCGCTGGAAGAGCTAGTATATAATATAAGGGCCATTCAGAGCTTCAAGCGCCCCTGGGGTCACCGGTAGGCGTTACTCTGACGTTATTGCAAAAAGTTTTGATGTAGGTATCGAGCTTACGTATGTATGTGTGTATGTATGTATGTGTGTGTGTAGAGGAGAATTTTTTTGCTTAATTTTGTAGCTTTTACCTTTATGTTCTCCTGGGGTTAGCAAAACATTCATAAATAGCTTTTAAAGATTAAAATGGGTTTCCAACAAGTTCTGCGTTAAAGTCGAAGTCAAAGGTAGTAAAGAGTACCCTGTTTTACTAGGGTGCCGTACTACTAATAAGGTTTTGCTGTCTGTCTGCCCGTCTATCCGTTTGTCAGTGACCAGGCTCGATCGCGATAGCTGGACCGTTGAAATTTTCACAAACGGTGTGTCTCTTTAACAAACCACAAATACCAAAAACTAAACGTAATAAATATTTAACGTTTAAAAAAGTGATGTGGCATCTCTCTCCATCACTCCCATACACGAAGGGTTTCATCCTATATATGTATACACCGTGAAATTTTAGTGCTTGTTTTCCCGCAGTAAAATGATTCTATCTTAGTACAATAGATCTGTGCAGTTCTTTTTTATTAAAATCAATAAATGCCGGTTTAACGAAAGGTTTAACCGAAACTCAAAAGCATGTTCGAACCGCTTTATTACTTAGGGCGTAGAGCTAATTTAGCTTTAAGCATCGATTTCATGCGGCAAGCAGTACCTGATTACGTACCATCTTATAAAATAACGGTAGCTTCTCTCGTTTTCGAGTTGGAAAATAATTATTTTGAAAAAAAAAAATTTTTTTTTCGCGGAATAATTTGCATGATCCGATAGTATTACTAAAGGCAAATCGTTCTGCCACGGGAAAACAACCATTCAAATTTCACGGTGTATATTCGTATGGAACCTTCCTCCGCGCGCCCGCCTTGCTCGTAGCCGTTTCTACTTTTCAATTCTCTCCATATCCAAACTAACACGTCAACTTGTGAACAATAAAACGAGCCATCATCTTTAGCGCCACTCAATTAGCCCTATATTAATCGAGTGTTTACGATACTCCGCCCCACTTTATGTCCAGGGGGGGGGGGATCAGCCAATTTGGATTTACAAGCCTTATAAACTTCCTGCCAAATTAATCACCACCATGTCGCGCCAACGGTTAAAAGAAACATGTTGATATACTGTTGAATGATGACGTTTATGCTTTGTCGAAAATAATAATAATAATAATAATGGTTTATTTTCCAAACTTTAACAATACATAATACATGATACATACAAACAGTAAATTCGTGATAGTTTACAATATGGTGGATCCCCTGACCTTCAAAATAGGAAAACCTTAGCTTTGAAGAGTCAGTGGTTCGGCTCTTATGGAGTGGGTATTTTACGTTAAACACCAAGTATAGTGGCCCTGTATCATATAATGTTGTGGAAATATTCCATAAAATTAGAAATGAAAATGAAAATGAAAAACACAATGAAAAATGTAGCGATGTTTTTGCATACTCTTTACAGTTTGGGTACAATTTAACTATGTTGTTCACTCTATTACATTAATAAAAGTCCTTATTGTACCAACAATAGTAATAGCTTGGACAACGCGTCTTATAAAATATGGAAAAATGTAAGAGAGAGTGTTCTAAAGCTTGTCTAGAATGTTATATGAAAAAGGATTTAATAAAGATAACGTGAGCGCAATAGCGTTATAGTAACAACATACCAAAGCATCTATTGAATACTGAGATGGCAGCCAGTTACCATCTTTTGCTTCCAATGATCAGGAAGTCCTATAGTTTAGATCTAACAACTGACAGTTTCTCTGGTCTCAGCCTGAACTACTGAACTCTAAAGAGTAACACAGATCGTACTACAGACAGTTAAGTTTACGATCAACTTAAGCTAACTCCGGTTTACGGCTCAGCAGAACCTTAACTGCTCATAATTGCGCTTTATTGTTGCCTTACGAGTTTTATTCCACTTGCAATAAAACATAACAAACAATGTGGTTATCATTCGATTAAACAGCAAATTGTAGAGGTCACAAGGTCATGAATAAATAAATAAACTGGTCGGTCCTAGAATTTAGGTATTTGCGACAAATTAGCTCATTTTTCTCAAGGTAAGTCAGGATAGTTAATAAATAACTGACCGTGCGTTTATGGAATTCTTACAACCGTCTGTCCACTGTAGATTTAATCAATGCAAGTTCTGATTAGAAGATATAGCACTACAGAAGCGCATTTAACGGCTAGTGTGTTTTTTTGTACGTATATATCTGCCCACGTTTGCTCTTCTATCTAACCTATGACGTCACAAGTAACTTCATATACAAACTTCTTCGAATAAACCCTATTCATAAATTTTGCAGCGACAGATTTTGTCAACTTTTAACCTTTACCCCTCCCAGGAATGGTCATTACCGAGTTTCTGTGACGTCAGGAGCTACGTCACTCTGCGTGCTGTCAAAAGTGGGCGGAGCTTGCGCGAGCAGGCCCCGCCCCTCGCCCTGTGTCCGCCGACTCGTATATAAGGCTTTGGGCTTCGGAAACCTGCCAGTGACCATCCGACAGCCAAGCCGGGAGTTTGCCGTTGGTCTCCTAAAGTTTACGTCGAGTAACATCACGGTAAGTAAAAATTTTGCTACATGGTTTCCCCGTGACAATCTCGACCTATGACGTCATGAAGGACGTAAAAATGTAGGATTTTCTGGGATTAATTTTTTTCGATGGAAATTGGACAAAATAATAGTATAAGGTCTTTAATGAAAGGTAAAAACTACCACTTACTTAGTTTGTTTCAAAACAAAAATTACTTCTACACTATAGTAAATACTGGATATTGAAATTAATATTTCCGCTCTTAAAAATACTGGTTACATAATAGAATCTGGTAGGTAAGGACTAAAACTTATTCTTTAATAGGAACAAAGGGTGAAAGTAGGTAACATGATAATGAATAATAAAGTAGTTTACAAATTACGATAGAGTATAAATAAAATATACCTTAAAATTTTCAAACATATTTTGTATTGATTGATTAAAAATATAATTATCATATTTGATCATCTATTTTCGAGAAATTAAAGAAACCACAAAATTAGACTTTATATTATTAGTTATAGCTAACTACAATATCATAATATCATTATGTATATTGTTCTAACCCCCAAAAAACGTCAAAGTAAATATTCAATAGTCTGACTTGTGGAAGTGTTTATTGCATATGTAAAAAACACTGTCTATATTTCATAATAGTTATAGATATAAAAGTATATCTTAGACGGAAAGGTTTGGACGAAATGGGTTTATTCTAAAACAAACTAAGGTGAATACAAACTATACTATACTAAGGTGAAATATACTATTCGCGATAGCACTCCACTCAAAACTAAAGATATATTAAATTTACAGAATGGGAACATGCCAAAAAAGTTATAATACTGTTGCGCGGGGTAGTATGCAAAAAATATATAGAGAAAGTCCTGTAAAATATTTAAAGATATTATCTGATCCTCATTAAATGTTAAGGAACATTTTCTGTCTAGATCACGATTTATGTAGATTATTAAAAGTATATTTTTTAGTATTATTTGCGCGAACACTACACATTTGAAATAAATCGAATTTTACGGTTAAAAATAGCGTGTATTGTTAATCTAAACATTATTATTTATACGTCTTACCCGCAACCACGAGCGCTGTAAACAGGTCGAAACGTCGGATCTTTAAATAATAGTTTTAGAATAACAATACAAGCGAGTTTAATCCGTAAAATTAGTTTAATTACAAATATTCATTTTTTATTTTTGCATCACCGAGAGTTACCTACGATTTTACAAAAACACGAAACGAAAATAAATACGTAAACCCAAACCTAATATTAAAAGTGGTCAGTGCAATATTCGAGTTTTAAAATGCGAGCTACAAATTACTTGTATAAGAGTATTGCAAATTAAATGAAAGCTTTCGATAAAAGCCCAGTTTCCCGGTGTAATCAAGTGCTCACTTTCAAAAGGATTGCACGTTGAAATTATTCGTGAGTGGAGTCCGCATTTTTGTATTTATTCGCTTTATTTATTGAATTCACTCACCCAACTTGTACAAATAAGACAACTGAGATGCATTTTGCATATGAGGCGGTGCACTGGCGGCCCTGGAGGCACTGCCATATGCAATTTCAGAACATCTCGAAATATCGCGCGTGAGGTAGATGCGGGATTGCAAATTTTATGTGTCTAAATGAATCTGAAAATTAAGTACTCGTAGTTGAATTAGAAATAGCGCTACATAATTTTGAATACTTTTATTTTTTTTAAAGTCTGTCTTAAGATAATTTATACAACTAAATAAAATTGAAATATCTGTTTGTAATATTAAAATCACTTATTTGGACTAAATGGATATTTATCTATATCGGGTACCAATAACAAAAACACAATTAAAAACATTTTTGTCTGTATGTCTGTTTGTTCTCGCTAATCTCCGAAACGGCTGGACCAATTTCAACAGGATTTTCACTAAAAAAATGCTATTTTTACAAGGTATATTATAGGCTATTTTAGTATGGTGTAAAGTTCGTAACTAGTTTTACAAATAAATATACTCAACAAAATTGATATTACTCACCAGTTTAGTAAAGGAATTTTAAATGAGCAAGAAAATAAACTTGCTTAAATATTAAACCTATTTTTGAACTAGACGTTCCAAGAGAGTGTTCATCTTATTACAAAGAGCAAACAATTTCATAACAATGAAATACACAAAAATGCATTTTATAAAACAGGTTAAACAAAGACGGTTCCACAAAGCGAGTGCGAGCCGTGGTAATTAAGAATACTGGGAAATATTTAATTTGCATCCCCATTGTGAGGGCAGTGTAAGTACATTATTTTTGCTAAGTGCAACTCAAAGGAACAAAGAGGCATCTAGTGGAATCTTAGGAATTTATTTGAGTAGTAGACACGGGTAGTTAGTTTGTTATTCGATGGTAAAAAAAATTGGCTTATTTTTATTCATTTATTTAACGATAGCCAACAAAGCATACACCATTACAATGAGATCTTAGAAGTATAGAAAACATTTTGAAGGGCTTGGTATGATACGCTTAGTTTCTTTATTGAATAACAGACACCAAATTTTAGCTATAGTAAACTTAGTACCTATAAAGTACACACTAAAATTAGATATACTTAATATATAAAAACGAATTCAATATAATGAAATTCGCGAAAGATTTGAAAACGGGCTAACACCATAGCATAATTCATGTCCGATTCGAATATCCGTTGCGTTATAAACGCTACGACAGTCGTAACACTTAATAACGGTACTACGTGCTACGAAATTTCGTAGAAGCTACGTTCGCGTGGGGCTCGTAGTTCTGTCGTCCTTTTAGTCGAAGTAACCGTGAAATATTTACTATGCCCATATATTTTTGGTTTTAAATGCATTTTAGGGTTCAGTATCCAAAGGGCAAAAACGGGATTCTATTACTAAGACTTCAATGTCCGTCCGTCTGTTACCAGGCTGTATCTCGAACCGTGACAGCTAGACAGTTTAAATTTTACCCACAAAATAACACTAATATTTATGCAATATAGCTCGGAACCCTTCGTGTGCCAGTTGACTCGCACTTGGCCATTTTTTTCTTGAAAGCGCAGGTTCTCTCGTGACAATTAAATACGCCCTAAACTTAAATGTGACACCCAAGTGAAGGTCGGCAGAACGAGAATTTGTGAACAATGTTTCAATTTCTTCATTATTTTTTGTATTGTTACTTAACAATTTAAAATGACTCGGTGTCTTATCTCACTTTGAAGATGGAAATTGGGCGAAGAAATTAAATGAATTAAATTATTTTGCAGACATTTTACTTTATTTAATTTCATCGCCTTGGCTCGCGTCAATTTGGATCCTTGAGTAGAGTCAGGGAAACAGGTTGGGGTGTCGGTAACTCTCTCTCGATTAAAGTAACAAGTCCCATTCGTTACGACCGTATTGACTTTGCTAATTCCTTCACTCAGGGCTACGAGATGAGGAAAATAGTATAAATGTAAGAAGAAATGAGCAAATTGTGCTCATCTCAAATTTACCTTTTTACATTTTGATGTTGTGAATAGACCTAAATAAACTCAGGTTATCTAATTTTCGGATGAACATTGTAAGATGTTTTTATTTTCGAGGATGATATTACTCCTCTACCACTTTAATCCACCAAATGACGATCACGAAGATAAAAAGAAAAATGTAGATAAAATGGCGGTAAAAGAGAAGTATAACAATTAAGGACAATGTCTGATGGTTATAAATAAAAATATATTGTCGCTATTAAAGAGTATTCTATGTACGACGTTGCACAGGTTAACCGACAAAATATTGCAGTTGTCAATTAAATAATAAATAAATATCACACAACATCACATACCTTGATCTGATCCCGTGGTAAGTGCTTAAACACTTGTGTTACGGAAATCAGGATCAACAGTGGATACACAAATAAACTTAAATATATTTAATAATACACCCAGACACGGAACAAACACCGATGTCCGTCACACAAATATTTGTCCCAAATGGGAATCGAACCCACGACTCTTGGAACCGTAGGTTTTGAACCTGAGTCACTAACCACTGTTCCACCGAGCCTGTCGGATTGACTTAATTAGAGTGGAAACTCTGAATGTAGAGGTTCTTTTGTTTTACGATTCTCTATTTGAAGAAACAAGTTCCACGTTTTTTCTTCTTTTTCCACTTTCTCATGGCAGCCCTGGCCAGCTAGTTACAGTATTAATACCGGTCGTTTTAGTATTTAGGCGGAAACGAGACAAACGCCGCCATTACCGGGATCGCTGTCAATTTGCCGAGCCTTTGATTAGCCGGTTTAGAATCAGTCGGGTATTAATTACGTAGATTCTCGACATCACTTTTTGCGTCGTGTTTATTTGAAATCAAAATGATCATGAATGATTTGATAGAGAAGTACATTTTAATGTCTTGGTTATCACGAAATTTGAAAAAATGTTTTTTTACTGTTTCCGCCTAGTGTAACTCAAAAACAAGTCAGTAAGTAGAACGTATTTATAAAGTAATATTTACTCTTCAATAACTCATATGGATTGTGTATACGTATTTCTATTCTGTATCAAAATTTAATTAGGTACTACGAAAACGAAATAAAGGAGTGAAACAGTTACTTTCGCAATAATAAGTTTATAGTAATGTCACTAGTATAGTGTTTATGTCTGACCTTCGCAATACAATTAAAAAAAAAAGAAAAAAAAACTAATTTCCAATCTCTTCAAAAATCCGTTCGCTGTATTGGAATCCATCCGTTGTAATGGAATCACCGTCTTATTTCTACATAAATACTTTTGTTTGTTGATTTTTTTAACACGCTTTATATTGAAAATAGAAATAACAATAGCTCACACACATGCTCAAGTATTTGTACACAGTACTATTCATTTTTTTCTTGTTTAACCCTTTGAAGATTCCTTTGAAAAGGTATTGGTAAATACATACATTTATCGAGTATTTCACATGAAAAGAAAATTAGCCTTTGAAAAACCTAATTCTATAAATAAGACTGATTTGTTTAGGAATTGAATCAGGAGGCCTGTATTTTTGTGGATTTTATGGGTATGTCGATGTGGGTATGTGTATGAATAAGTAGGTAGGTCTAGTTCACTATCATATATAATGTTAGTGCCGTAATTTTAAAGTAGCTATACTGCAAAAGTATGTAAGTATGTAATAATACTAGTGACGCGCAAAATAAAAATCCGTTGCGTACTTTTTAAAAACTTAAGCGTACATAAAGATATAGGGACAGAGAAAGTGACTTTGTTATATACTATGTAGTGATGTTTCTTGAGTTCCTAACTGCCAAATTAATAAGTGTGTGTAGGACTACAAGAGTAATATATATATTGTTCGGCATAATGTATGTTTATAATATTACCAAATCGATGTTTAAAAAGGCGAAATAAGTTATTATATAGAGAGGTATGCGACAAGATTATTTTATAATTGTATCTAATTGTAAAATTTTATCTTCCGCCTTCTCTGGAATGTAACAAAATCAATGGTAGTGTGTGATATTAATGCTTATTAGTTGCCAATGCTGCTTTTAAAATCGTTGTAACGTCAAAAAAGTAAAAAATGGTGAGTTCGCTCGCGACCGCGATTGGTGTAACCCAGTCGAAACGTCGGGCAGTAAGTAGCTATGTAATTTGCTACTCCCAATATCGCGTGTAGACCCATAAAGACTAATTTTAGTGTAATGGAACGCGAAAGTCTAAAATCTTACCGTTGTAACGTCGTTGATACAAGCATTTCGCGAGCCCGATCGCAATGGGACATGTAACTACTCAAATTGTATTACAATTAATACGATTTATCAACCAGGCAAACAATCCGCGCGCCGGAGAGCGCTCGTACGATTGCCTACGATACAATCAGATCCGTACATCAGTTACGTATTTCCCCGGAGTGGAGCCGATTTATACACAATCTGTTTTTATTGTTAATTTCCAAATGTGGGTCATGGAGTTCGCTAACAAAGTTAGACATTGACGCTTAATTGTTTCGAGGGTGTGAGGAAACAACAATGCGTGTGTACCAGTGTGTTTAGAACGCTAAGCCTGCAATTTAACATTTCTATTGTACGTACGCATATTTTAGAATTCATAATCTACATTCACAAGTTTTGACTTATTATAATCACGACTCACTCACGCAAACCTCCTTTTTAGATGGAAAATATACCGCGTTAAAATCATATTTAAATACTTAACAAAGTTTTTTTTAAAGTCTAAATATTTTTAAACAAATCTAGAAAACACCACACAAATAATTAAAATAAACGTTCTCCGTTGATATTTCTTAAACAATGTTTAAGCGCGGATGCCACCCGTAATGAGAGAATATCACGCGCCCTCCACTAACGACTGAGCTTGCACAAAAATGCGTTCAAAACAAAAGCTTTGCATACATTGCACTTTTTGAACCGCGCTGCGGGATTTCCATAGTAGAAAGCCAGCAAGTGTTTATACTCGCTGAAAACATCCAGGTTGTTTCATAGGGTCATTAGCAGCGCAGTGTTAAGGGGAGTCAAGTATTTCTCGCGGTTACCCCGACCGCCCTCGGAGCTTACGGTCAACCGACTACGAAAATGGAAAGATTTCCTCGGAAATTGCTTGAGATTAGCTTTGATTCGTTTCCGCGAGTGCTTAATTTGTTGCAGCCGGTGTAGGATTCACGATTTTATCCTGTTTTATATATTTTTAGTTTTGAAGTAATATCTGAGTGGACATCGCTTGTTTTTAGAAAACTGAATATATATTTACTTATAATATCAAAATATGTTAAATATCTCGGAATAATTATATTCATATTCTATAAACTGAAGTTTTGTTTGCAGTCTTGTTCTGCGAACTTATGTTGTAGAGTTATTTATCTTCAAATGTAGATATATAGGTAGGTTAATAAAATAAGTATTACACGTCATATCTTTCTTTACGATCTTAGCTCATGTTCAACTTCACTGTTATCACATTAAATTGTGTAACTTCACTTTAAGCCATCATGGCTTGGTAACAGAAGGTTGGGTCCTAAAAATAAAATAAAATGTATGTCAGTTAGGAAAAAAAGGCTTTTCATACTGTATTCTACAAAGATGTAAAAAATGAGGCTATAAATAGTTTGTAACCTAGATATTGTCTCATTTGGGATTTATTAATAGGTATAATTGGGATTTCCCTGCGGACCATAGTTCAGACGAGGGTTTGGAAACCGGAGAAGGGTATGCGAGGCCTTGGCTCCAAGATGTGGCGCAGGGCAGCCCTTTTAGGTCTTCGGCACGGTCAGTGGATCGAACAGGCTTTGTAGATCAAGCTATCTTTGTAATCTTAGGTTATAGGTTAATAATAGCTGGATCGAGTACGTACCTTTTTGATAAACTTACGTACTTTGAGTTACCTTTAAATGTTTTTAAGGTTATGATTTTGAATAGATGAAGTGAAAGTATCAACTTAGTGTTGAATAATCAGGAGAGGTATAAATAATAACCAAACCAAAAAGCAACAATCGCGGATGATAAAATAATTACATAAGGCTTAAGTTACATAGCAGGACAGAGGTGTCTCCCGAACCTTATCACAGCTTTATGTTAGTGCCCTGAAAATTATTAGAAAGTTTCGCGATGTCGTCCCACCATTTTTTTCATGCCTTTCCCTTTGGTGATAACGCTCAGTATTAAAACAATAATCTTAGTAGGTATAAGGTTATTTAAATAAATACAGTGCTAATATCACAAATCAAATCCAGCATAAAAAGCCGAGTGGTTAAAGTCGTCGCTTGCCGCTTGGTCGCCAGTTCAAACCCCGCAACGAACCATTGTGTTTTTCAAATTTGTAATTTTATTGGCGCACTTGGCCAACGGAGTTGACTAAGGCCCGTGGCCCAGTAGTGGGGACGAATATAGGCTGAGGATTTTTTTTTTATAAGAGGCTAACAAGATAACCTCACTCCATCTGATGGTAAGCGGTGGTGAGATCCAAATATGAGGTCGACAGGCACAATAGACCATAATATTGAGCCTGTCGCACTCACCCTGAAAGCCGTGAAAAAGGAGACCACTGCTGCGGCAACAACGAGACAAGGCGTGGAGTCTCGCATTGGTATTGAGCTGTGAGGATGATTACAAATCGACGCGCATACGATATTTGTATGTGGTCGTAAAACATTCAATGAATTAGCTATTGAAAAATCGTCCTATCAGCAGATAGAGTATCGTGACCGATAATTAAGTTCGGATGAGAACAGTATAACTGCCACATCTCACAATCAAACCGGCCGCCGAATAGTTGAGAGCTCGGCTCGGGTCCGCGATATTATTCGCTAATTGGACCGACTCACTTTGCATGCCGGCCCGCATAATGGCGCTATTCGAATTGCTAATTATTAACTTAGAGACCTTTTGTTTAATTTTTCGTTAACGATCCGAGGGTTTAGTTTGAAGTTGATTTGGAAGCTAGCATTCATATTGAGTATTAAGTTTTCTTACTAAATACACATGCATTTAGTGGCAGTTTGTTATTAAATCTACATTCATCATGTATTATATATTGTAAATAATAATATCACTAAAATTTTGTCTGTCCTTATAAAATAAGTCAAACAGTACGTGTAAATTTAAGGGAAATCTCACCAGGAAATAAAAAACAAAATTGCCAAATGTATTTGGTGAGTGACAAACGAAATGGAAGCCTTTATAAGAAGTTAATTAATCAAAGTTTTGTACGTTAATTGCCTAATTAATTACATGCCTGTTCATTATTTTAATAGTATGAGAGAGAAACGCTTTTGTTTAGATCCTTACTATAATATTATGAATGCGAAAGTAACTCTGTCTGTCTGATACGCAATACGCATACCGTTCTGGGTACCGATTTAAATGAAATTTGGTACAGATATAGTCCTATTTAAGGACATAGGATACTTTTTAATAATATGAGGCTTAATAAATTACACATATGCGAATATGTGTGTTTAGTTATTCATTTGTAAAGATGACTTTCAAAATAATCGTAACTGTTAGATCACAGAATTTACCTTGTCTCGGTTTTCTTCACTGTCCCATAGCATTCCGTGATTGCAGTCTCCGAGACGGAAATTAAACTGAACCTAATGTTCTTGAGACTTTAATAAAAGCTGCATGACAATTAAGTTAACCAATGAACTACTCTAATGAACGTAATATATTTTTAGAATTTTTTTTTAATCGTGACTGAAGAAGCTGATACTTTCTGATTTTTGAAATCGACGTTTTGGATTGTCTTCGTTTCTGACAATCAATATCATATATATGTTATAGGCAATGTGTATAATCCGGTATTGTATAGATTACCTAGGTATTCTATACAATGCCTAAAACGTTCAGGGCAATGTGTATAATACGATTAATTTCACTCATTGCCTAGGTATTGTATAAAATGCCCGAAGTGCATCAGGTAATGTGTATCCAATCAAAAACATAAATGTGAAATGAGAGCCAAGTTCAATATTATGATAATTTCCTTGGTTGTTGACTTCAACGACAAAGAAGTGAGATCTAAATGGGTGCCAAGTTCAATGGTCAACCCTGAAATTTATTTATAAGTAACACTATAACATACCTATCATATCTTCTTATAACATAAAGATAATGTATGGTGGTAGCCTATGAAGGTCTGTCTTGGCTAGTTTCTATAAACCTACCAACGTATTATTATGTTCGCTCGCTAGTTTCTACCAACAATCCAAATTTTCGGAATTATAAAATAAATACCGACAAATACCAAACTAACCAAGACAACTAACTAGACTACTAACTAACTAACTAAAGAAAACTAGCCAAGACAGACCTTCATAGGCTACCACCATACATTATCTTATGTTATAAGAAGATATGATAGGTATGTTATAGTGTTACTTATAAATAAATTTCAGGGTTGACCATTGAACTTGGCACCCATTTAGATCTCACTTCTTTTGTCGTTGAAGTCAACAACCAAGGAAATTATCATAATATTGAACTTGGCTCTCATTTCACATTTATGTTTTTGATTGGATATCATTACTTTTTGTAGAAAAGTATATATCATCGTAACGCCGTAGGTCCTTTGAAAAGGACAAATTCAAAACTAAAACTAGACTTTATAAATATAAAACAATTGAATCAGTTACTGTACTTTCCTACGTTTACGGGGTATAACCCTAAGTAATAAATATGAAAACCGACTATAAGTACCTACTCTTAATTGTAAATAAGTAAGTATACCTAAATATATACTTAGTGCTCTGCCTTCCCCGCTATATAGGCGTGATTAGGCACTAATTAGGTATTTATGTTAAGCGTTCATAATAGAACCTAACCGCAGCAGTGGTCTCCTTTTTCACGGCTTTCAGGGTGAGTGCGACAGGCTCAACATGGTCTATTGTGCCTGTCGACCTCATATGAGGATCTCACTACCGCTTACCATCAGGTAGAGTGAGGTCATCTTGTTAGCCTCTTATAAAAATAAAAAAAAAAAAAAACCTAATTATTAAAAAATTGCCAGTTTTTTATTTTTTCCTTTGTATATATGTAATTACCTATCTGCATACCAAATTTTAACTCTCTAGGTCATTTGGAACTGGGTTAGAATTTTGATCTGTCAGTCAGTCAATGATAAAAATGAGGATTTTTGGACATTAATATCTAAATAACTGTTTGAGATAAGCTTATGAAATTTAGAACACATATTTATCTCGCAAGTCACAATATATGAGCCAAATTTGATACGTTTATGTGAAATAGTTTTTGATTTATGAGGGGTTCAAAAGTGGTTCCAAATGGTTCGTGTAATATTACACACGGTGCGGCTCGCCAGTTCTGTTTCTTGAACTTGGCTTGACACGCTACCGCGTGTCTAGATAATGAACGACCACGGGTAGGACCTTAAACATTTTATTATTCAGACAGAGTTAGTCCATGTGTGGAACATTGCTGTCACCTCTGGGATGGCTCCGCAAAATACTTGCTCGACGCCCTCGATAGGTTGCAGCGACGTGCTATCCGTATTGTTGGTGGTGTAGAGGTGTCCGAAACCCTAGAGCTTCTACAACTACGTAGAGACATTGCCGGTCTAAGTGTTCTCTACCGTCTCTATGATGGGGAATGTTCTGAAGAGCTATTTCAGCTAGTCCCTCCCTCCCCTTTTCACTCCCGAACGACACGATCCACATACAATGCAGGCGCTGGTGGCTCGGACTAAGAGGTTTACCTCCTCATAACCCGATTTCAGGACAAACTCGTTTGGCATTGAAAAAACTATGTAGTACTTGCGAGCTCGGGACTTCCTGGCACCCTAGACCAAGTTAAAAAAAAGAGTCCTCTTTGTGTTATTTTTTTTAAACCACCCATATACATATACCTGTGACGGAAAACTTAGGCCAAACTAGTTTGTCCTAGAACTCCTATGTGACAAACGCTCTCTACGCAAAAACACGGTATACCAACCGATAAAATGCAATAAAATATGTTTAATCAGCGCTATCTGCTTGTGACAGTTGAAATTAGGATTTAAGCTCTCATAAGATCATTAGGTACAGATAGGTACCTAATGATCATATGAGAGCTTAAAACTAACCAAATTACGGAGAAGAAAAATCGATTAAATACATTACCTAAGCTTTAACCGGCATTCTATACAATGCCTAGGTATTCTATACCTTTCCTAGGTAAAGTGTAAAATAATTCAAACATTGAGTATTATTTCATACATTGCCTAAGCAACCTCGACATTCTATACATTTCCTAGGCATTGTATAGAATGCCTGCATTATACACATTGCCTATAACATATACTCTATCTGTGTTATATCTTCGTTCGAAAGGAAATCATCATCGTGATCATATACCAATAACTTGGTCCACAGTTGGACGTAGGCCTCCCCACAGTCAGTCTATCCTCAGCTACTCGCATCCAGCTCCTACCAGCCGTCCCGCGCAGATAGTCACTCCACCTCGCCTGAGGGAGTCCCACACTACGTTTGCCTAGACCTCAGAACTCGTAGATATTGAAATGGAAATATTATCCATTTAGTACTGACTCTCCCTTGTAAGGATGGGTTTAATGAATTTGAAGTTCCTCGCAGACCAATTTCATAGCCTTCTCAAATTAATATAGCCTTATTGTCCTTCGGCCAAGCAGGGCTATGACTGACAGGCTACGACATAAAACAATTTGCAAGTACTTTTGTCACGTCAGATAAAACTGGAGCCGCTGTCAACCGCAGGACCAATGATCAGTCGCCATTGTGCTTTTTGGGAGGCAATTAGCTTCATGTAACAATGTGACTGGCTCGGCTTTCGTTTATCTAAATTTGAATGGTTTGGGACGCTTGCATAGGATTTTATTTTATTGCTTTTTTATACATGAAACTTTAATTGTTTTTATTATTAGTAGTGGCTTAGCTGAAACCACTTTGATAAACTAACTATCCAATACGAGATAATATTCCGATGCCTAGCATTACGCACTACCTGACGTAACATATAAACCATTATAGCTATTTATATGAAAAATATCACAAATATTATGTTGCAATGTTTTTCATACACTTTATCATCTCTTACATTCTTCAACTTTTAGGTACCTACTCAAATAAATATCGCTAGTTTCCTGGCGAAGTTAATAACAATTCGGCAAACATCTGAGTACGAGAGTCAACACGCTCCGTGAATGTAGGCAACTTATTAAGTTGTAACGTAGCATAAGTTATTCAAGATCTTCCACTGCTTTTTTCGGTCTGTACGGGGTTTGCTCACCATGAATCCATAATCCATGGTCCTCATAATAGGGTATAATTCAGGTATTATTCAAAAAGTCGTTCTTACGATCATTGTCATGTAATGTCATGTAATCACGCAAGGGAAGCGTATATTATATGTTTTACATAGTCGAATTGTATATACTTTATAAATCATATAATATACGGTATTAACTTTCCCCCATATTGAGTAGATTATGTACAGTGTTTTCGCATTAAACAGCTTATTCATCAAAATCTTTCTTGGATACCTAATATTATTAAATGATTAAAATATGTATCCGCCTATTTAGACATAAACTTATTTGATTTACATGGATGTTGCCATTTTACGATTTGACGATATTCAATTTCCGAAGTTCAAAAGGGCAAATTACCCAATATTTGTAGTAGCCGGCATGTAGGGAGCTCTCAGTAAATAATTTGATCATTCCGTTTAATCGCGAGGACCTCCGGTGGCCTTTACTTGTCTACTTAGAAAAGTTTGGCTGGAAATATTTCGTTTATCAAATATGGAATATCATAAATAGACGTATTTATTAGGGAACTAGCTTTTCACCCATGACTGTAGTCGCGTTGCGTAATTGGCTGATTGATAAATGTTTTAATTTATAAAACGAATGAACATACACAACATTTTAAGTTAAGCTAATCGCAACGCATTAGTGATAATATGTAGCCGCTCACAAATTAGTTGAGCCGTTTCTGAGATTACAGTCTTCAAACATGCGACAAACAGACAAAAATTAAATTTGTTTTCATTATGAGTCTCAGGCGCCCATAGTGTATTATGCTAAGTTCAATGTCAAAGTCAAAGTATTTCCTTTGCTGAAGAAGTCCCAAATATTTTTTTAAATTTAATATTATATTCCTTCATAAAGCCTTTTATAATCTATTTATTCGGGCAACATAAGCCATAATTCTTATTAATATGAAATGTAAAAAAAAGCAGCTGCCAATTACACATTTGTTATAATTGACACGTTTGCGAATAGTTGTCTTTTTGAGAATCTTTTTGCCGCAAATCATATGTATTATCTCTATAAGGTCAGACTAAAATGAAATCCTCAAGACGAATGGGGAATACTTGTAAAATAGTTTAAAGCTGTAAACAAACGAATCTGATTGGTAAGCATTGGACGGATCCCAGTATTGTTTGATTCACATATCTCCTCATGCCTTATTCAGGCTGGCCTCTGACGCCTGTTGCCGCATTTCAAGAGATTGCCTGATATATCGCAGGCTTTACTTATTTAGCACGTTTAATACTTTAGCTGTTATGAAAAGTATGTGTATGTCGGTAGGGTGCCCTTTGATCTTTTATGAGCACCATAGACTGTTAATCTATACTAATATTATAAAGCTGAAGAGTTTGCTGAAAAATTTTGTGTTGGATATACCATTTATCGAGGAAGGCTTTAGGCATTACATAACATTACGCGACCAATAGGAGCAAAGAAACAATGGAAAATGTGAAAAGAAATGCGAACAAAGTAGCTGGCACAGCTTGTAATAACTATAAATTCTGATATCTGCGACTCATGTGCTTCAGTAATTTACTTCGAAATTGAAACAATGTATACATAATACTTATTTATATAGTATGTTTTATGATGATGAAGTACTAAATCATTGCGCACAGGCTTTGACTATCCACACAAAACGGTGATTATTACTATAATCCCCTGATTGGAATGGGTGACGTCACACGCATACGTCACGCTTAACCGTAGATTGATTGGTATTCTATTAACTAACACCGTTCAGTCACTCATTCCGATTATTTCCGTGATAGTGTAATCTCTTTTTTTAAATGTATTTTATTTTTAGCTAGGTGGAAATCTATTTCAAAAACTAAGATACAAGTATAAATTGCGCCGTGTGAGTATTGGGAAAATTAGTCGAAACTATGATACTTAGGTCTTAATGTTGATAAAATATGCAATGTAAATTAATACCTTTGAAAGTAATTACGAAAATTATCAAAACAAGTAGATTCATCATCAGCCCATATACGTCCCCACTGCTGAGGCACGGGCCTACCCGAAACTAGGGCGATCAGGCCTTACTAAACCACCCTGGCCAAGTGCGGGTTGGTCGACTACACTCCCTTAGAATTCCTTCAAAGGTGTGCAGGTTTAATCACGATGTTTTTCGTCGCCGTTTAATCGTCGAGTAATCGTATACACACATTCAAATATTTGTGGTGTACCTGCAGTACTAGCCAGCTTTAGCAACTTGCCATTTCAATTACAATAAAGGCCGCAATCACAATATGCAAGCCCATGTTTGCGGCGCGGCCGTCAAAAAGCGATAAAATCGGTAAACTAATTAATAGTAAAATTCGGGAACAGAAAAACAAATTGAATCCCATTCCGCGGTTGCAGGACAATCATGGTTTTGCCATAACAATTATGCTAACCTGAGCACGCCCATACAGGATAAACATCAGCAGGGAATATTTGCGTGAAGTTGTATTTTTTGGGTTATACACCGTGAAATTTTAGTGGTTGATTTCCCGCAGTCAAATGATTCTATCTTAGTAGCACAATAGATTTGTACAGTTCTTTATAATTAAATTCAATAAATGCCGGTTTTACGAAAGGTATAACCGAAACTCGAAAGCACGTTCGAACCGCTTTATGACTTAGGGCGTAGAGCTTCTTCAGCTTTAAGCATCGATTTCATGCGGCAAGGAGTACCTGATTCCGTCACATCTTATAAAAGAACGATAGCTTCTCTCGTTTTCGAGTTGGAAAAATTATTATTTTGAAAATTTTAAAAAACATTTTTTTTTGAGGAATTATTTGCACGATTCGATAGTATTACTAAAGGCAAATCGTTCTGCCACGGGAAAACAACCACTAATTTCACGGTGTATACTTAAATGGAGTAAATATAAATTTACTGTTTTATTGACGGAGTCCTTTCGATAGAATCAATATTCCATACTTAACTTAATTTACAAATGCTTGTGAAATGATATATGAATAACTTTTTTCAAAACTTTTAAACTTTGTAAAAAACATTCGCTAGCAATACTCGAGTTTTAATTTGTATGTATCTATTGAATTTAATAACCTATTCCTTAATCTTATTCTGCGAATATAAGATTTACCATCTCTATACGGTTTTAATGTTTATTCAGTAGGTACGCGTAAGGCCGAGTATAGCGATTGCCAATCAATACCTTAGTCAATGATTTGCAATTTTTTGGATCATGGTTAAAAAAATATAAATAATCAGGTTTTTTAGAGATATTTATACCTCTCTTACATTCCTACTGACAACCTTAATACTATGACAGAGGTAGCTACTAGAATACTGGAAGATTAACATACAAATTGCCATCAGCGTGCGAATAAAAAACTTTTTAATATCACACCGAATAACACAGCGGTATCATATTTTATGCATTCCACATTTTTGCATTTAAATCGTTTGGTAATTACACTGATATATTTACAAAGCATTTTTACCGAACGACATTCGTTATTCAAACAAATTACGGTTTAAACCGTGTTTGATATTGGCTCCTCGCTTCAACGTTTGGGCTTCGTAGTATTCTCTGAAATGTTTTTTTGTATGTTCGATCTATGCTATTTCATAAATGAGAATAGGTTCTAAACCAAATCAGTTAAGGTTACCTGACTGAAAAGGCTTTAATAGATTTCTCATAAAGGCTTCATTATTGCTTTGACGTTGTTAATATGTTATTTGACTTGCCTCCTTCGGTTTTTAAACTATTATAAGAATATAGGTTTTGTTGATTCAACATACATACCTATCTGTACCATTAATATACGTCTCTTGTTGAAATCTATTGAATTTTATATTAACACGCTTTTTTTTCTTTCCAGGTAAGTGAAATCAGCTTTATAGCATCTACTATGATACTGTGGTAAGATCTTTAACTAATTAAACTAAATACCGAAATATTTCGCGTTATTTTACCCATATTCTCAACAGACTTTAAGGGTCGATTACAAATACACGTCTAAAGAACAAAATTAAATATGACTTATAACTAACTACGCAGTAAAGTAAGTGCATAAGAAAAAAACTAAAAATATGATTAGGCGAAAATTAGCAGGCAGGACAACTTGGCCCTTTAGTTTTAGGTACATAAGCTTTTAAGTTCTTCTGTTAACATTTTATTTAAAATTTTGTGTAGTATGGTTCTACACGCGTTATATAGTAGACTAGTAACCCGCCCTCGCTTCGCTTCAAGTATATTATACACAGAATCCCTCTATCTATTAAAAAAACATATCAAAATCTGTTGCGTAGTTCAAAGATTTAAACATACATACATACATACAGACGCGGGAAGCTATTCTTTTAATCTTATATCATACGCTTTGAATAAGAAAAGAAAACACATTCCTTTTTCTTTTCTCACCAATACACATATATACTAAATCATCAATGATGATCTCCGATCACAGCCGCATTCCTCAGCTCCTCGGAGCGTGGTGTGCAAACAGCCTGCGCTGGCGGCGCGTCATTACTCGTGTTTGCAGAACTAGATTAAAACGCGATCCCGCCTATGACGCCCGATGGATGCGCGATGCCCAGTGAGGCAACTTCACCATGAACTTGAAACAACGAAAAGGATCTGTCATCGCTCGAAAACGATAGGATGTGGCTGATTATATTGGACAGATATTCTTATTTGAAATCAAATCATAATGTCTTTATTTACATAGGCAATTTACATGCACTTATAAATCGTCACATTAGTAATAAGGTTCTACCACCGGTTCGGAACGCCGATTCTACCGAGAAGACTCCGATAGTTACTCCTGGGTGTGCCATAGCAAAAAGTACCATATACTATATTAATAGCACATGTATAATACTTTATTTTATTTTGACAAACCCAAAATGTATTTGACTGTCAGATTATAATTTTGTAACATCGGCAAAAAATTTAGTTTAGAAAGTAACTTTCGAGTTTCAGAGTCATGCTTTTGCTGTATAGACAATTCTTAAGTGCATATGAAATCCTACATTAGGTAATTAGTACTTTCGATTTTGGTTTTGAGGATGTTTTTGGTATATCGTAAATCTCTGTATAACTAGGCTAGTACTGATACATTTTAGAATGTTTTACGCGTGGTTAGCTCGATGATTCAATGTCATTCATTTAAACATCAGATATTAAACTTCGTCTACAAGTGTCCCCACATCTTTCTATACTGTGGCCAGAACACGTCACAACAGTAATGGTATGTGAATAAATGTTTCACACATACATAAGTAGATTAGGGAGTCGCTACCCACACTGGCAAGTATCTTATTACTTACTCCATTTACACCAAAATGAAGATAATTCAATTTTACTTAGATGGAATTAACATCACCTAGTAAAATAGCGACAGGTACTGATGATAAAGGTTAATGTAACCGAGGACCGAAAAGGTCGGATGCTCTTTAATTTTTTTTGTGTTTTCATTTTAAAGAAATGATTACTGACGATTTCACTGTTTATAAACTGGTCGTAATAGCCACAAAAAATAGTGTAAATTCGCACAAAGCTCAAATTTTGTGATTTGTTCTTGATACTGAAGAGGTCTTCAGTAAGCCATTACAAAAATATTGATGTTTGCGTTTTTTTTCGTACAAAGCCAGTTATGCTAAATGTGGGTTACAACAAGTTGTACATTTTGTAGGTGACAATCGCCATGACGATTTCGAAACTTAAAGAAGTTTTAATAGTATGCTATTTGAACTATCAAGTTTCTTTAGTAGTTACTAACTTTACAGTTGTATAGTTTCTTGCCGGAGTCTTCTCGGCAGAATTAGCATTCCGAACCGTGGTTCCATCATATTGTTCCTCTTTTGACGATTCAGAAGTGCATGCATGTAAAATGCCATTTACTATAAAGGAATTTTGACCAAACTATTATTTTATTCTATCAGTGGCTGTCCACAGGGTCCATTGTTACTAACAGTTTTAATCATCTTGGCTCTTCCAGCTCGTCCCACAAACAGCGTTCCCTAGAATTATTCGTTGGAATCCGGGAGGAACGACAGCGCCCGCGGGAGCACGAGGAAAATTAAAAATTTCAATCGAAACCCCATTTGGAAACCGGTTGATGATTGATGAGGAGGGTTCGGGTCGAAGTACGGGTTCGGTGGAAATAACTGGCCGTTTTAGGGACTAAACGCTACTAATGTCTTTATTCGTACTAGGAGGGTACTATTGAGAAGTATTCAGTACTTTTATTGAGAAGCTAACCCCAAAGCTGTTTCGTTATTTTAAGAAATTTTACTTTCACTGAAACTAATAAAATGCAAAAAGGAATGATAATTGACTATTTATTATTAAAACAGACTGATTTCTTTGCTTTGGTTCAAATTTGAAAGACAATTTATGAATTAATCCGCAAAATTTATGTTCCGTAACAAATTGCGCTTAAATAAACATATATTTTTCAGATAACATATATTTACCTACGGATATATCGTAGTTGATTTTATCTCGGCGACCATTATCAATGCAGATTCATTCATGCCACAAAATATCTAGATGTAGGTACGAAAGTGCAACACTCAAGTTTAAGATGAAGTCATTGGCATCACAAATTACAACTACCGAAAAATGTACCATTTTAAATATAATTTCAATATATATTTTTTTAAATCACGAACGCAGACGAAATCACCTGAACGCTTCAAAAGAACATGGCAAGAATTCACATAAATCTCACTCCTTTTATTACCAAAATTTGCTTAGAAACTTGGCGTCTTTGGGAAGGTACTTACATGTGGTGTTTGATGGGATTATATTACACAACAATGCAGTATCTTTTCACCTCGACCCAAGAAAAGAGTTCCGAACATGTACTTTAGTGTACACAAAAGGATCAAAAGAAACCTTTTCATTTTTGATCTAAAAACGTCAGTACATCTTCGAGGCTAATGTTTATCTTCGGAAAGACTGCACTTCGCCCTAGACTCAGGGGTGACAAACAGTTTTTCATCACAACCCACACGGTCCCGACGATTGTTGAATATTTTTCTTGCATAAACGGTTTAAATGAAGCGCCTTCAGTGCTGTCACAGGGCTTGTCAACATGTTTACACGCCCGCTCCGTCAGCCACTTACGTGAAATATTGCTTTATAAAAATTGCCTGTCAACTTACGATGGGACTTCTACACTAGTTATAGCCGTTAAGCCTCGTGTACGCAGCATGTATTTATAGTCATTGTAAATTGTTGACGGTCGTTGAGAGTGGATAAATTGAGTTAATAATGTATTATTAAAAAGAAAACTGTTTCTTTCCTATCTTATCTGTCTAGAATTCTAGGCCATCAATCATTTATCTCATTACAGTAGTTTAAGTTTCATTAACTGACGATTATTTGGATTAACAGACTACTTTTCGATAAAAAAAAGTTCTAAACGTCGTGTTTCCATATAATTGTTTTTCGAGTTTGCAAATAATAGAAAATGTTATAGTACTGTTGAAATAATATTTGAACAGCTTCGTGTATACCTGGTGTCCATTTGTAAAGGATATGAAGCTCATTTATAGACCGGGCATCAAATATGATCAACACAGTGCCACCTCTTTATTACGTGATTAATCTATTAATGATCAGAGTCGGTTTTACGGGAGCGGAGCGGAGAGCCGCCTAATGGCGAAGCTCGGAAGATATTAAACAGGCCGTAATTTTAATATTATAGCCTTTGATCGAATACTCTGGCTAGATACGGCTGGTATTCAATTTAGTGTGTCAACGTTACGAGTTTATAGACCATCGGTCGTTTAGTTTTTTTGGCGTAAATTGTACTTTAAAGTATAATAAAGTAGTAAATAATATGACGAAACGCGTTGACCTTTTTGAATAAATTATACAACTTTTTGTCACGATTATCAAACGCATTTTTGCAAGCGTTTTCATTGATCCATTGCCGTGTGTATTGTTTGTTTGTAGAAGTACTTAAACAGGGCGGGCGCAAGGGAGTTTAGAACTTTATTTTAATTTCTTTATGGATATTATGAAAAATATGGATTTAGTGAAATAGATAACCGAATACCTAGATCATTTATAAAGATTTTTATAGTTCAAAGAATTATGTTTCGCAATTACTACCTCAGCGTGTATACATGTATGTCTCTCAGTTGTCAAGTTTATTACTTGGTTATCTGTCGTCGTTATGGCCTCGGTGGCGGCGGAAGGATGCTGTTAACTTTAACACCTGTTAACTTCGAACAGCGACACGACCTTAGCCTTTTACGCCATTATTGATACTTCATCCGCCATTTTGAATAGTATTCAATTATGTATCATTGTAATCTATGGTTAAGTTACTTTTGCTCTAATTATAAGTGTTTTAGCGAGTTCAAAGATAATAGATTTCTTTGATTCTATATATGAGGGTGACACGAGTACCAGATGCGTGTCTCCCTAAGTTCAACTTTCAAAATACCAAGAATTTTACCTAGTACCTACCTTAAATTATTCTATTACAACGGTATGTGTTTACACAGCAGTCTAATACTTATAATGATGTCCTTTGCTAATGGATTAATTAACGTGTTATTGAAACTAATACGAGAGCATAAAGGTTGTGAGGAAAATGACCGTCATTATTCTGAAATCTAACTGAAGGTCCGATCATTGATCCTTACAGGTAGAGACAGAGACTGCTTGTTAAGAAGCTATGACACCTTTATACGAGACTCTACGACTTTGCCCTTGTTAATGGGAACCCGAAGCTTTAGACATTACTGTTATTTTTTTCGTTTCATATCTCGATATCAAAAGTTCCTGTAAAAGTATTTATTGTAGTGTTAATTTGCAACAAAACGCGATTGATACGTGTAAAACCGTTGCTTGCCGTACGTGACTTCGGTGAAAAGTAGTTTACCGTGAAATACGATACTCACTTACGATACCAAAGTCGGTTAAAAGTACTCTGTCTGGTTTCAGTGTCCAAACAACCTCTGTACCAAATTTAATTTCAATCGGTTCAGAAGTTTTAGTGTGGAAGCGTGACAAACATACTTTCACATTTATAATATTAGTGAGGATTTATGATGAACAGCTAACGAGGTACAAATGTTATGTTAAAAAAGTTACATTGATTTTTTATACTATAGGCAAACTTTGTCTCTCGTTATTCTGAGGTTAGGTAAGATTTGATTCCATCATAAATTTAAACGCGTGAATCGCAACTTCAGCACAAATTAAAAAAAAAATATTGCGCATTTGACATTTCAAGAAAACCCACATTATCGCTGAATTACCCCAAGGATAAGCAAGCACTCCATTGATCAGTTTAATTCGTCATTCATCACCGTCGTCAATAGTCGCAGACGTCAATTTGGGATTAGCAAAACTATTTGGAGGGGGGGGGGGGGGCAGGGCCTGCTAGGGACTCAATCATTGCGAGGACACGACCCGTACTCGTAGACTCGGTTAGTTTGAGCGTAAATATTCCATTTCAGGGATTAATTTAATTGCGCCACTCTCCGTTACGAAATTAAAATTGTACAATGCAATTTAGATTACATTGTATCTGCTTTCTTTTCTAATGATTACTGGCACAACAGTATTGTCAAATTGAAGATGGTAAAAAAAAGAATTTTGCTATCCCAGGTCTCAAAACGAAACGAAAGCCAATATATGTAATGATGATGATAACGTTTATATTTTAGTCAGAAAATCAAAAAAAGAAGAATCTTTACGCTGAATTTTTTGCCTATTTAGAAAATTAACGAATACGTTCAATGTATGTTACAAAAGAAATAGCACACACGGAACAAAATCATGTAATTTACTACCTTATTAGGAACGGATTTGCTAACGCAAAACGTAACATAGGTTCATTTATTACACAAAGCACATAATAAATATTTAATTTTCTTCCGAAAATTGCTGCCTATTCATTTCACACTCTGATAAACGATTATTCAGTGTACAGGAAAAACGCGATGTTTTTCAAAACTCCCTCTAACTCACATAATATTTTCACGCCTTAATTTCGAGTTGAATAATTTGCTTTTGAATCGCCACGTCTCTGTTCCTGGGCTTGCTACGTGACTTAATATTTTTTGACTTGGTCTCTGGGTGCCCATGTAAAATTGCATACCGATATGATTTAAAAAAAAATCAAGTACCTGTAGATATAAATGTAGTTGAAGGTTTAAGAATGTCTTTGCAACGTCCACCAGTAATATTTGAAAACGTAATATAGTTAAATTGGTTTACAGTTAGATATTTATTTAATTAAATGACTATTATTTCGATGTTTATAATAATAAAGTAATCTTTAGTCCTGTGTAAAACAATAAAATGATAATATTAGGATATAATAATATCCAATCTTAACTATGTAGTAAAAATCAGGTTTAAAAAACTATAACCCGACTACGTAAAAAGAGGACGAAAAAACGAATTAATTCACGTACAAATCCAAAACTGCGAAGATACAAGAATTGTCTACTATACGCTCTGTATTTTGTACCTACCACGATTACAATCAACTGCACCCAACGACCCTTTACGTAAAGAAATCTCTTTCCACAATCTAAACGGCAAATTGTGGTATCACCTCAAGTAGATTCACAAAACGTGTTATCTCAATGCAAGTGGTCGCTGCAGCAGGGCACCTTCTGCAGGTTTCCGGGAAGTGGGGGGTGGGGGGGAGGCAATTTGCGGCCTCTCGCCAGCTCATTACCAGCTCATTAGGCACAGACGGCCAGGGCTGGCGAAAACGAAAGAAATTTAGGTCTCGCAGATACTGACACGTTATTTCACTTGTATTTTATGTGAACATGAAGAATGTTCCAAATTCATGACTCGCTATTTTGGATTTAGAACCTTCTCGGTGAATCGGCGTTTCGAAACGATGGTAGAATCTTATTATTAGTAACTAGCTGTGCCCGCAACTTCGTCTGCGTAGAATAGTAACTTTTGCCTGCATTTTTAATTTCAGGACGCATTTTTTTAAAGAAATTACAGGAAAAATAAATAAAGCTACATAAATTATAAAAACTATTACAAAATAAAATATAATGAAACGTAGTAATTGATTAGATTAATATCCATTAAAGAACCTGAAATTGTTTACAGATTAATAGGTGATAAACAACATATCACATTTTTCATTACAAATCGGCCAACTAAAAGATAATTCACTCGCACAATATGTTTTTTTGTCTAAGCAATGGTCTAGCCTGAGAGGAGAGTGGTAGCTAGGACTCACAAAATTATTTTTCACATTTTAGTACTAAAACCACGATAAAAACTTTAATTAATTTGACAGAAACAGGTTTCAATGGTTGCAAACAGCTTACTGTACCTATGTAGTTAGTACACAAAATTAGTGTTTAATATCAGAATAACTTCAAAAGGTAAAAAATACAAACTACCGATCCACCGTCTCAAAATATCTATAAAGGACGTGTGTCGCCATGTGACGAATTAATCAGTATTTGCTTTGCTACTTTGTTATGTGCCACTTTTGCGCATTGTTTTTGTATATTTCTCGTATATTGTATTGTATTCGTAATGAAACAATGAGATAATAACCCAAAGCGCAAGTTTAATAAAATACCTATAACTTATGAATTACTTTTAGTATTTGAAGCAATATTGCGAAATAATACTGCATAGTGACATCTCTTTAACTAACCAAGAACTAAACACTCATGTCATATCAAATCTGACACCATTTGACATGACTTGCCAGCTAAGAACGTGATAGTTGGGGAGCCCAACGGGAGTTTTTGGAGTCTTGATCAGACTCAGACTCAGTCTTGTAAGATTTTTAAATGGGAGACTCCTTGGACCTTTTTATGTACCTCTGCCGGATATGTACACTTTATAAGGGAGGGAGAGGGTGCGTGATCTTAAACAGGATAGTTGCTGAGGCTAATTACAAAGACATTATTAAAATAATTGGGCAGGATTATGAAAAACTAATAATCTCTGACGGTTTCCATGGGGTGATGACCATAGAATCGCGCCTATAACAACAATTACTAAAACGTTTGACACCACAAATATCCAAGGGGCACTTGACACGTTTTCTAATGAAATTACTTAAGCACTCTGCAGACTCTCAGACTCTTCATTTGGTGTACACTAGTTTAGGAGAATCACTTCTAAGCTATTGTATACCAGTTTGGGGTGGAGCTGGTGTAACCGCAATGTTAGTGCTGGAGAGAGCCCAGCGTGCTGTTCTGAAGACAATGTGCAACAAGCCGTTTCTATACCCCACAGTGGCACTATTTGCAGAAGCACAGGTTTTAAGTGTACGACAACTATATATTCTTAAAGCCTGCTTAAAATTCCACCGGAAGGTACTAAACTCTACGACGTTCATGGTCATGTCGCATAGAAGAGTGTACAAATTCCCAACGGTGACTGTGCGGACCTCTTTTTGCACAGAGACTACCGACATACATGCTGCCGCACATTTACAATAAAATTGCAAAACAATGCGATCTAAAGGTCCTTACTGTAAGGCAAGCAAAGTTTTCAATCTCCTCCCTTTTATTGTCCCAAACCTACCAACAGACTGAAGACCTAATAAGGCGATTAAAATAAAATAGAATAAATAAAATTAAAATAAGATAAATAAATACATTCATCAAAAACACTGACGGGCTCACAACAAACACAGACACACAAACTCACACATATAATACACATATACACACACACACACACACACACACATAGTTTCATACCACTTCACTCGCACACTTCACAGACAGCAAAATATAAATATAAAGTAATAAAAATATTATAATTTAAAATAATTTAAAACCTTTTTAATTTATTATTTTATGTGTAAGCACAGTTTTCAAATACATAGTTGATAATTATTTAATTTTTGTTTCAAATGTAATCTGTCGCTCTCCTGGTTTTGTTCCTTATACCAGGTGCCCACGATACAGGACCTTTCCTAGTGTGGGACCTACTGTAATGCTCAATATTTCACATGTTTTCTGGAAATAAACTATTTGTATTTGTATTTGTATTTGTATATATGTGATTTTATTAGTAACGATCTTTATATACGATAACTTTCTTTAATTTTATAATGTCCAACATTTTGACGTGAATGTTTATAAATTTCCCTTTATTTGCTTAGAATAGCGATATCCCTCTATAATAAACATTCAGATAATATCGAACAGTCTATCAATTGGAACAACACAAACCACCAATGTAAGCCAGCAAGCAAATATTGGACAACTGACCACCTCCATACCGAAAACCAGGTAATAGAGAAATGTAGCGAATTTAATAAACCTTTGAACCTGGCCTGTGGATTATTCAAAGGTCTTCGACGGGATCACCCACATCAACCTATTTAGCTTTCTTTTCTTCAGCAAAACGTCGAACCCACATATATAAAACTTCTCCAAATCATTTACCAACAAAGCACAGCCGATATCAAACTGCACACTGAAGGCCTGACATTCAAAATACAAAAAGAGTTAGACTGACGATGAATAGATCAAGACCAAAACCAAGGTCATGACCAACAGCAGCACTGGTTTGGTGGATTGCAGTCAACAGACAGGTAAACCAATATGTAGAGGAATACTTGGGCTAGGCAGTCTCCTTCGAAATCAGGCAGGACAAAGAAATAATCCGTAGAGCAGACAACGCCTGGAAAAGCTTCTGGTCCATGAATGGGTATATGAAGGGTGATCTTCTTATATCACTGAACCGCAAACTCATCGACGTTTTCATACTGCCTATCCTAACACATCTTGGTCCCCCACCGAAAGTCAGAAGTCCTAAGTCAAGGTTTTACAAAAAGCTATGAAGCGGAGTATCATAGGTATTAAGTTAAAATAAAAAATACCACCATCTACTCCCGTACTGGTACTGTTGTTGGTCAAAACTGATGTAGCAATGGGCGGGGAATGTGAAATGAAATGTGCGAGGATAAAGAACTATAGACGACGATATGAAGACGATTATCGCCGAAGAAGACCCAAGAAAAGGTGGTATGACGATCTGGTCCATGTATCAAAGAACTGGCAAGTCCTAGCATTAGACAGAGAGCAGTAGATGAGTTTGAAGGATACTTTGCCCAGCAGTGAGGCGATGAAAGTTAAGAAAAAAAATTACAGATTATTATACAGCAGGACGTCGATATCAACTTGAACCTCCTGCATAAAAATGTAACACGCTGAAGTATCTCAAGATTATGTGTTTTTCAACAGACACAAAGATTAATTATAACTTTGTGGTCCAAATTGTTACAATGTCACTTTTTAGGGATTATAACGTGCAACTTTAACATGGACTTTGTATGACTGACACGGTCAAATAACTTTTTTCTTTCAACAGCTTGTTACCAGGTAGACCTCCTGTATTAATCGCTGTCCCCCCACTTATAAAGAAAGTGTAATATACTTTTCGTAATCTTTCTATTCCGATTCCATGTCGTTCGAGTAACTGCAAATCTAGCTATTTACCTCCCCTACTATGACGTTTTGCTCAATAAAGTAGTCCGTATAGTCCTAGTCAGAAGGTTCATTTTGGTCGATATACTTTTACCATTTTTGTACGTGATCTAATAAATTTAGATTTTTAACTATCCTACAGGAATTTCTGTGACTAAAAGTATTTAAGATCTTGACCGGGGATGTATGGTACCACCATGCAAAATTTCATTTAAATCGGTGTAATAGTTTCAGAGATCAGTCATTTATTTAGGTTTTTTGAATATCCCACGGGAACCAGTTAACTGTCAGTGATTTAAAGTATCCTATGCATTTTTCCGGAATTTAAAATACCTTCGTGTAAACTTTCATTTAAATTGGTTCAGCCGTTTAGGAGGTCAGTCGAAACAAACAAACAAACAGACAGAGACACAATTTTTTTTAAGTATGGGGATGTGTTCTACTACTCTCAAAATATATCCCTGACTTGTTTTTTTTGCGTTTTTCAAAAAAGTACAAGAATTTTTGCCTCTACATTTTTATTATAGTACTAGCTGTGCCCGCAACTTCGTCTGCGTAAAAAAGTAACTTTTGCCTGCATTTTAATTTCAGGAAGCATTTTTTTAAGAAATTACAGGAAAAATAAATAAAGCTACAAAAATTATAAAATTGTAATTGATTAGATTAATATCTATTAAAGAACCTGAAATTATTTACAGATTATTAGGTGATAAACGACATATCACATTTTCGTTACAAATCGGCCAACTAAAAGATAATTCACTCGCACAATATGTTTTTTGTCTAAGCAATGATCTAGCCTGAGAGGAGAGTGGTAGCTAGGACTCGCAAAATTATTTTTCACATTTTAGCACTAAAACCACGATAAAAACTTTATTTTTTTGTTAGATACAGGTTTGAATTGTTGCAAACAGCATACTGTACCTATGTAGTTAGTACACAAAATAGATGTTTGATATCAGGATAACTTCAAAAGGTTAAATACAAACTACCTATCCACTGTCTCAAAGTATCTATAAAGGATGTTTGTCGCCATGTGACGAATGAGTCAGTATTTGCTTTGCTACTTTGTTAGGTGCCACTTTTGCGCATTGTTTTTTGTATATTTCTCGTAGATTGTATTGTATTCGTAATGAAACAATGAGATAATAACGTAAATCGCAAGTTTAATAATTTATAACTTATGAATTACTTTTAGTATTTGAAGCAATATTGCGAAATAATAGAGCATAGTGACATCTCTTTAACTAACCAAGAACTAAACACTCATGTCATAATATCAAATCTGACAGCATTTGACATGACTTGCCAGCTAAGAACGTGATAGTTGGGGAGCCCAACGGGAGTTTTTGGAGTCTTGATCAAACTCAGACTCAGTCTTGTAAGATTTTTAAATGGGAGACTCCTTGCACCCTTTCATGTACCTCTGCCGTGTATGTATGTACACCTCATACGGGAGGGGGTGCGTGATCTTAAATAGGATAGTTGCTAATGCTAATTACAAAGACACTGTTAAAAGAATTGGGCAGGATTATGAAGAACTAATAATCTCTGACGGTTTCCATGGGGCGACGACCGTAGAATCGCGCCTATAACAACAATTACTAAAACCGTTGACACAACAAATACCCAAGGGGCACTTGACCAGTTTTCTAATGATCTATGTGATTTTATTTGTAACGATCTTTATATACGATAGCTTTTTTAATTTTATAATGTCCAACATTTTTACGTGAATGTTTATAAATTTCCCTTTATTTGCTTAGAATAGCGATATCCTTCTATATAAACATTCGGATAATATCGAACAGTCTATCAATTGGAACAACACAAACCACCAATGTAAGCCAGCAAGCAAATATTGGACAACTGAACACCTCCATACCGAAAACCAGATAATAGAGAAATGTAGCGAAGTTAATAAAAAGGAACCTGGCCTTTGTGGATTATTCAAAGGTCTTCGATGGAATCACCCACATCAACCCATTTAGCTTTCTCTTCTTCAGCAAAACGTCGAACCCACATATATAAAACTTCCCCAAATCATTTACCAACAAAGCACAGCCGATATCAAACTGCACACTGAAGCTCTGACATTCAACATACAAAAAGAGTTAAACAGGGTGACTCCCTGTCACCAAAGCTTTCAGTAGCACGCTCTAAGAAGTCTTCAGGTCACTATGATATTCTAAGGCAACAAAAGGAATTGGTGTAGAGGATAGGCGACTGATAAACATTCGCTTTGCAGATTACATTTTCCTAGTCGAAATACGCATACATCGACAGAACTTGAGTCGATGCTCGAACAACTGAGCGCAGAAAGCGTTGACGTTAGACTGACGATGAATAGATCCAAAACCAAGGTCATGACCAACAGCCAGCACCACTGATTTGGTTGATTGCAGTCAACAGGCAGGTAAAGCAATATGTAGAGGAGTATATACTTGGGCTAGGCAGTCTCCTTCGAAAACAGGTAGGACAAAGAAATGATCCGTAGAGCAGGCAACGCCTGGAAAAACTTCTGGTCCATGAATCGGTATATGTAGGGTGATCTTCTTATATCACTGAACTGCAAATTCATCGACGTTTTCATACTGCCTATCCTAACACATGGGGCACAATCTTGGTCCCCCACCGAAAATCAGAAGTCCAAACTCAAGGTTTTTCAAAAAGCTATGAAGCGGAGTATCATAGGTATTAAGTTAAAAGAAAAAATAAAATATACAACCATCCACTCCCGTACTGGTATTGTTGTTGGTCAAAACTAATGTAGCAATGGGCGGGGAATGTAATGTAAAATGTGCGAGGATAAAGAACAATAGATGGACCAGAATTGTTACACATCCTCCACGGTGAAACAGGTTAAGAAAAAAATTACAGATTATTATACAGCAGGACTTTGATATCAACTTGAACCTCCTGCGTACAAAATGTAATGCGCTAAAGTATCTCAAGATTTTGTGTTTTTCACTTTGTATGGATTATTTAACATGCACTTTGAATGACCGACACGGTCAAATAACTTTTTTCTTCCAACAGCTTGTTACCAAGTAGTCCTCCTGTATTAATCGCTGTCCCCCCACTTATAAAGAAAGTGTAATATACTTTTCGTAATCTTCCTATTCCGATTCCATGTTGTTCGAGTAACTGCAAATCTAGCCATTTACCTCCCCTACTATGACGTTTTGCTCAATAAAGTAGTCCGTATAGTCCTAGTCAGAAGGTTCATTTTGGTCGATATACTTTTACCATTTTTGTACGTGATCTAATAAAGTTAGATTTTTAACTATCCTACAGGAATTTCTGTGACTAAAAGTATTTAAGATCTTGACCGGGGATGTATGGTACCACCATGCAAAATTTCATTTAAATCGGTGTAATAGTTTCAGAGATCAGTCATTTATTAAGGTTTTTTGAATATCCCACGGGAACCAGTTAACTTTCAGTGATTTAAAGTATCCTATGCATTTTTCCGGAATTTAAAGTACCTTCGTGTAAATTTTCATTTAAATTGGTTCAGCCGTTTAGGAGGTCAGTCGAAACAAACAAACAAACAGACAGAGACACAATTTTTTTAAAGTATGGGGATGTGTTCTCCTACTCTCAAAACATATCCCTGACTTGTTTTTTTTGCGTTTTTCAAAAAAGTACAAGAATTTTACCTCTACGTTTTTATTATAGTATAGATAGATAGATGTGAGGATTTATAAGTGCATGTAAATTGCATATATAAATAGAGACATTTTTGATTTCTCAATTGGCTTGTAAAAGTCAATTATTTCAATTGACGAGCATATGTGCATAGTCTTTTTTTAAGCTTCACAATATACTCTACGTAGGTAGAGATTATGAAAATAGAAACAATAATTAAGAAGAATACCATTTGAAAGTATATCTGCTTCCGTTTAACGAAAAAAATAATAGGCTATAAGAAAGGTTTAGAGAGAATAATTAGAATAAACTTTTTAGTTTACGCTGCCTAAACTGCATGTCAGTAGCTAAGCAACAAAAAAGTTTGAAGCAAAGTACACAACCCTGAGGAAGCCCTCTGGCCTGGAATAAACATCTCGACACAAACTTTCATCACATTTTTAATATTCGCAGCCGATGGCCGACGCATCGTCAAAGGCTTCGAGGGAGCGTCCGATGAAAAATCCTTGATTAATACGAAATATAATGTTGCTTGCTATTTGGATTACATTAAATGATGTTGGAAAAAATAATATTAGAGCGATAGATAGAATACTTAATTTCACGTAAAATCAAACCTATTTATAGAGTATATTAAAACAAGTAAAAAATGCTTGTAAAAATATTATTATTGACCCTCTTATCGCATTTAGTGTTATATATTTCAGATATCCGAGTGTGCCATATGTCTGTATTTGCTATTGCCTTTATCATGTGAAGAGCTATATTTACCCTTAAATGCATGAATTAACTATTGTTTCAAATCACGGAAATCAGAATCAATAGTGGATACACAAATAATGAACTTAAATATATTTAATAATACACCTAGACACGGAAAAAACACTGATGTTCGTCACACAAATATTTGTCCCGAGAGGGAATCGAACCCACGACTCTTGGAACCGTAGGTTATTATTCACTAGCCACTGTTCCACCGAGCCAGTCAAAATTTACTACAAAAGGTCCCTTCTAATTTGGAATCAATGGAACATGTGTAAAGTTGTCTGGCTATTTATACATTTTGGCCCACTTTCTGTTTGACACATATCTTGTCGCCGCTACACAAATACTTCACCGTCCCCCGATTGCTTCCAAAGGCAATAAGAGCCAGCGTGAGACATCGAGAGGGCACGAGAGATTTGTAAACAATAAGCTAATGGCGAGAAACAAAACGGTTTGTAGATAGTTGATGTAGCAATGTGTATGTCACGTCTTTAGAAACTGTAGAGGTCTCAAACTTTCATGGCCGTTTTTCTTCAAACGTATCAGTCAAGCAGCTTAATTTTTCTTACTACTGAGTGGTACAATATACCGATTGCGTTTGAGTCATCCAGGTTTATTGGAATACCTTAGTAAAATTATAAATGCGAAAGCAACTTTGTCTGTCTGCATTCACGCACATTCACACCAAAACTACTAAATCGACTTTGATTAAATTTGATGCTAAGTAAATTTACAGCAAGGCTGCCTATTAACCAATTGCGCTTTGAGGGATAAATGCTTAATGCGTTAAATTTCTTGCATACGGAATCACTTCTTCTTCTTATCGAGTCGATGGCAAAATCAAACGTGATCGGCCCAGTATTCGGCCACACGAATCGCGTTGTCTGAGGCATCCACTAGCGGAAAGCTAATAAGGTATAAGTGCTTCGTGTAACAAGTTTTCAAGGGCACCTGGATTAAACAGTAGAGATCTCTCAAGAAAGAGTTATGAGAATGAATGCGTCAATTTCGTTGTCATAAGTATGACGTGTCATTCCCATAAATAAGGACACTGGTGACACTACGTTGTGTGGCGTAAGCAATAGATGCCTAATGCAGATAGGATTAACCGCATTTGCATTTCCAGGGAAGCCTTGTGTGGCTTGATACTTGAACCTATTTATGCTTGATCGCACCGAACATGCCGTCCAGTTTGCTCTACAAATTTAAGTTCTTTATTTAAATTATCGTTAAAGATATATAGACAACATATTATGCCGATGAAATTCCTCGTTGGGCGATATTTTTAAATTTTTACCGGATCAAATACCCATAATAAGTACAATAATTTGTCAGTCCTTTCTTGTCAAGAAATTGTTTTGTGTTATTATGTTATCTGTGCTTTTGGGTAAAGTCAAGTCATAAAAGCTTTTTACTTTTAGCTTAAAAAAAACTAAAAGTAAAAAGCTATTTACTTCCCAAACTACAGATTTATGAATTAAGGCCTGGAAAAACGGTGAAGCAATTACCACTTTTACATTGAAATACTCTTAACTCCTGGCACGTATTGCGGGGGCATCATCACCATTTTACTGTAATCCTCGCTGTTTTAACCGCACGCGTGTAAGTTCCATGGGGCTCGGGGCGTCGGCGGGCCGGGTTGTTGGCGGGCCGGGGGGTCGGGGGGTCGGCGGGCCGGGGTGTCGGGGGTCATGTAAACAGTGCGTGCCTGCGGCCGCGCCGCGCGGATCACGGTACGCAACGCATTAAAATATTGAGACACGGATACACACAACTATTACGGGTAATGCATTTTTTTGTTTGGGTGTCGATTTATTTGTTTCTCATACACCTTTGGAATGTAGAGTCCGCTTACGGAGTAGATCGTAGTCCTAGGTATTATTATTTGGCCTTGTGCTGCTAGGGGTAGATTATTTTCCTTATAGATTAGCAGAAAACTTGATTACAGAAATAATAAAAATTACAATTTCCATAGTTGAAATAAAACTAATTTTACGGATTAAACTCGCTGCCTGCTTGCTACCTGCTTGGGATCCTATCATGAAGACCATAATATCCCAAGCCCGTCAAAAACAACAAAATATTGCAAGACCTAACAATGTTGTGAGTTATGTATGCGTGAATCGGAACACACAAAATATCACACCAAATGACGGTAGTAATTAAACTCACTTATGAAGACACCTGTCATCTTTAGTCTTAACCGTGACCACGAGCGCTGTAAAGAGCTCGAAACGTCGGATCTCTAAATAATGTTTAGAATACCAATACACGCGAGTTTAATCCGTAAAATTAGTTTTATTTCAAATGTGTAGTGCTCGCGCGCCGACTGCATCCGGCTTTTAGATATTTATTTGGACATTCATTTAGTGCTAATTTATAGTAAAACTTCATTGTAAAGATCAGAATCAAACAGTCCCCGCAGGTTTTACATCAAAATCCTTTTCTGCAGAATATGCAACTGTCATTACGATGTAATTGCAATTATTTGCGTTTCCTGGCCACTTGTCGCATGTCGCAAACGGGATTACGATTAAAACAATATTTGTCGAGTGGCGCTTTGTCTAGCCCCAGACGTTACACTTTTAATTTTTTACCGTCCTTACATACATACACACATAAAATCACGCCTTTTAACCAGGGGGTTAGGCAGAGTTCACTTCCTGCCAAGTGCTACGGTCCTGGTACACCACTCTCGCTTCATCCACATCCATCAACCTCTTCATGCATGCTCGTCGATTACCGTTTTTATGTCGTGGGTAAAGCTTGTATCGAACTGTGAGAGCTGTTGACCGTACATGAACTTGTAACTACTCTCGAAGTAAAATAATCTGATTGCATACATATTTTGGGTTCACTCTAAAGTTGTCGATATACGAGAAAAGTAAATGATTTGTTTGACATGTGTCTTTAAATGCTCGATTTGATTTGAAATATTAAGCACAGAGTGTTTACTTTAATGTTTGAAATACCTTTATTGTTTAAATAAAGTTAAAGAGATTTTGAATTACCTGAATGTTAAACAAAAACCTTTTCTTTTAACCTTTGAAGCAAATTTTTGCTTCAAATCACTTCTTTTATGCTAGCGTCATGGTAAATCTAGAAAAATGACAGATTGAGGTATTAATCTTTTCTAGATTTACCATTAACAAACAAGATTTTCCGAACAAGTTATGCAGGCTCTAAACTTAGCGCTTTCAAGAAAATAATTCAAATTCATGATTATAATATCCTGGACGTTCACTCGCCGATTCCAAATCCGAGATCCGGAAAATCTTTTTCAACAAAGAGCATCCAACAGGAAGATTTTAAAAGAAAATCAGTGTCGTGGTTCCGTTGGTGCCAAAGCACAATGTTGGTGAAAGCCTTTTTGGCACATTTTAGTCTAGTTTTAAGTTATTTTTTATTTTTATTTGTGTCACTGTGTGAAAATGTGCTGAATATTTTATTTCTTCAAAATAGTCATATTCGTTCAGCCGCTATTTTACGTAGAGCATTTCGCTATTTGCTATGCTATATAACTATTAACTATGCTATTTAAATTAAACTTCAGGTTCTCATTCCACACAGAAAAATATAGCGCCCACCCTATTCTAGTATTTTCTTTACTGAAGACAAATTGATTTTCAGTTTTAAAAATAATTTAATATGAAAAAAAGAAAATAAATTAAACCACACTAAAATGTGTAAATGCTGCACGTAACCTAACAAAGCCCTCATCCATTTTAAGGACGAGGAAGTCCAAAACCTTAACTCTTATTGTAGCAAGTTGTTCCATTCTGTAAACACAGTATATCCCCTTCGGTAATAAAGTATTCGTATTCATTCGTTCGCGTTGCCGGTGACAGGTCAATCACGGGCTTCAAGCGCGTCTTATCCGCAGACCTCATATCAGCGAAGGGATTGGTAACTCTATCGATGTTTGAAAACTGAAGATGTTCGGGATATTTACCATGTTGTTTTGTTTTAATGAGCTCCTGATATTTCACCCGTGATCATCCCGAACATTTGCAGTTTTCTAATGTGTGTTACAGTTTAAAATATATATCGATCTATCGATGTTTGGCTGGTACCGTTTGTTTATTAGGTTCGGTTCCCGGCCGACACAAAATTTGTGTGATGAATATTGGTATATTTAGGTGTAATTGTTACGTATATTCCACTGTTGATGTACATATATATGTAACACGAGCTGTGCTAGCAACTTCGTCCGCGTCTTTTTGCACATTTTCTATTGTTTCTTTGCTCCTTTTAGTCGCAGCGTGATGTTATAGCCCTTCCTCGATAAATGGTCTATCTAACAAAAAAATTCAATACGAACCAGCAGTTTCTGAGATTAGCGCGTTCAAACAAACAAAATTTTCAGCCTTATAATATGACTATAGATTGCGGGCATTATTACAATGATTAAAAGTAAGCAAAAAGTTTTATATTATGTACAATTTTACTTTATACATACATTTGTAATATAAGAGTTTTTTTGATTGATGAAACTAATAATCTCACACCAAAAGTAAACGACAGTTATCTTTACCGAAGCAAATGTACAAGGAACATCTGTTCAAACCCTCTCACCTTAAGGACTATCCGGAAATGACGTCATAAAGTGAATGTTATCGATAATGAGCCCGTAGGGACATCTCTACGTGCTTAACCTAGCCGATAAACGCTGCACTTTCCGATATTGCGGCGATCCATGCACGGACGAAGTTTGGTTACAAGACACCCCCCCCCCCACTCCCACTCCCCCCAGCTGTGGTAAAAGCTTTCGATTGCCTGATGATTATTTAAATATAATTTTTAAAATATATTAAAATTGTTGTTCTTTTCATTAACTTGCTTAGTCTAGAAGAATGATAACTGTACGTATATTATTTTGAATACAAAAAAAACGATAATTTTTCTTCACTTTGTAATATTACATTTAACAACATTTTGCATAAATTGTTGTTTTGCGTTATTAAGAGTTTAAAGATAAACTCTGTTATTAAAATTTAGTTGTATATAGTTGGATAGTGGTCGGGTAATAAGAAACTTGGGAAAACAGCAATTTTTAGAAGTACCACTTATACATTCCTCAAACGAGATTCTGAGTATTGCTAATGAACTACCTAAGAAACCAATTGTTCTTTTCAGTTGAATTTCAAGAAATGTGATAAAATCGTTTCTTGTTTACAGAAATCTTGAGTTATTTACTAAAGTTACTCATATCATTTAGATATATAATTTCTCATAGATAGATTAGGTCTTGTAGAAATCTATGATTATGTACATTTTTAATGTTTTGACATGTGTTACACAAGAGCAACATGTCAACATTAACACGATTTCTTTGTGAAACTAATTTTTTTAAAAACTATATTTCATTTCGATTTTGTTTTTTTAATATTCTGCAATTGTTTCCGATGATTTGCGATATCTATTTTTACTTGAAGTACTGTATTTGGCGTCCGACTTTTAAAACGGTGGTTATTTGTAGCTTTGAATGGGGTTTTCTCTCCATCGTGTGGCATGATCTATGAATAGAAACTGGAATTCCTTGTGAAAGCAAAAGAGTTGGTCTTTGAGCAATCAACTGCGTGATTGACGAGCGCTGGTTTCCATAAAACTTTGAACCGACTCAGATAATAACTTTATAGTTTTGGTTGGACGATTTCCTCCTTTCATTCTGTGACGATGATAAATGTATGGCTTCGAACGTCGGTGGCCGAGTGGTTAAGGTCGTTGCTTGCCATGCGAGAGATCGCCAGTTCAAACCCCGCCACGTACTACTGTGTTTTTCAAATTTTGAATTCATTTGATCACAATTATTCGACGCTTTAATGGTGAAGGAAAACATCGTGAGGAAACCTGCACACCTACGAAGAAATTCTAAGGTTGTGTAGTCGACAACCCGCACTTGGCTAGCGTGATTGAGTAAGCCTTATCGCCCTAGTTTATTGTGGGCCCGTGCCCTAGTAGTGAAGAAGTATATTTATGGGCTGATGATGATACTTATCTTATTTGTGACACGTTTTATAAAAATTTAATAATAAAGAGTTACAATTGTCGAAGAAATTAAAACCTACGTAATATTTACGTCAAAAGTTCCTTCTTAACTTATTGGAAAATATAAGGAACTCGTGCTGAACTCCTAATTAATAAATCCACGGTCATATACCTACTCTTATACAGGTATTTAATGAAGAGCATTCGTCTAAGAATAAATTTAAAATTAATTATACCTATTAAGGCCCCTGATAATTCTAAGCGTCAATAAAAGGTGATTCTCAAGGCATTAACGAGGTAATTATTTCAGGAGACTTTCCACATCCTATAACCCCATTGTTAAAGATAAATTCAAAATATATAATTACAGGTCATTACGATACAGTGCCGGTCGGACTATCGGCATTCATCGGAGATTAATTAATCCTTAATTACTGAATTAATGGGGTTGTTAGATTATCTAAATAGGTACCCTTTCGTATCCGAAACTGATAGGTAGGTACTGATGTAGAACAAGTATTGGGCTTAGCGATTATAATCTGAATACTGAAGCTTTAAAATGGCCCGTGAGACTAAGATGTTTCGAATTTTTATGTTATTTACGTAAATTTTGAAAGATTAATGTACATAAGTAACTTCAATTGCGGAAGAAGCGAAAGTGGTATGCCAGGACCGTAGCACATGGCAGGAAGTGATCTCTGCCTACCCCTCTGGGAAAAAGGCGTGATTTTATGTATGTGTGTATGTATAACTATAATCACAAGTAAAGTCACGTTAAGTCTTGTTAAATCTTTTGAAGAAACGCGACCATTACGTTCAAAGTGTGATTTTTAAGCTATTGCATAGCTTTTATCGCGGGCTTTGAGCGCGGCGACCGAACCAAGAAATTCCGTAACGAAAAAAACCTCACAATCCTCTAACGTCGTTTCAGTTCGGTAGACTTCGGCACGGTGTTTGTGTGCGTGCGGTTAGACGTATTGTACGACTCTACGAAACTCGCACGAATCGAGACGAGCTGCTCCGAAATCGGACGATGCTATGCAATAGCTATACCGCGGCAGTCCCCGAGTGCCACACGTCTTTTTTCTGTCGACCTCTGACCTACAGCTGGTTCGTGGTCGTAGGAAACTTATCAATATGTAATAGCAGGGTACAGATTCCCGAGTATTATGACTAATGCGGCCATAACAGCCGTTTGCCGCCGTTCAGACAACATTATGGATGTAAATCGGTAACATAAACTATCGGTCTATTTCATCGATAGCGCTTTAATCGAAAACGATTTCAACTTGCCTTCGGCCGAGTTTACTATGAGCAAACGTAATGGATAATTTAGTGTTCAAATACAATAATAACTTTGTTATACAAATCTTACCTTGGTTTACCACGAAGAGAAGGAAAATAGAATACCTCAGCATTTTTACTATCACTATTATTGATTATCCTTTACAAAAAAGAAATACTTTTAAATTAACACGGTGTCGAAACTTTATTAACAAAATCTAGATGCACCATTTATGTGATATACATTATATTTAATTTGACTAAACATGTGAAAGTATTCCGTACAAATGTTGCATACTAAGTAGTAGGGATTGGATGAAAAGTTCTGTTTTATATTTCAGTGAGTAACATGGGGTCATTATGTACAAACAGTTATCCGTTAATTAAACGATATGTACTTAAACACAATAGCTCAAAAGTCCCTTTATTCCTTATACAATATAATTATTATATTATAATTGCATTGATTCTGTGTTTGCTTCAATAAGTAAATAGTTTTAAATTCTTCTTCTTATCGTATGGTTGATGAACAACCTGGTGTCAGAGTTTTTAAACCGCCCGTAGGCCTCTGACATGGCTTCACACACCATAGAAAAATCTCTCAGGCGTGCTGGTTTCCTCACGATGTTTTCCTTCACCGTTAAAGCGTCGAATGATGGTACATATGAATTTCAAATTTGAAAAACACATTGGTACCTGGCGGGGTTTGAACTGGCGACCTCTCGCATGGCAAGCAACGACCTTAACCACTCGGCCATCGACGCTTTTAATGCTTTTAATTTTAAATTATTAATAGTATTGTTTTATTTATAGTTTTCACTGGCGGATCGGACCAAAACGACCGGTTTCTCTTTTCTGCCCCGTGCCATTAAGTAATGGAATGCCCTTCTTAGCTCTTCAGGCGGGGCTTGAAACTGTAGATGAAGTTCAGGCCTTCAGGGTGAGGGTGACGACCTCATAGAAGGACCTCACGCCTGCTTACCATCAGATACAATGAGGTCTTGAATAACCTTTATAAAAATATTTCAATTGCATAAGTATTACCCACGTTCACTCTACGCAACTGTGACGTTTCTTTAAACAACTGTTCCAAAGATAGAATTACAAAAGAAATGTTTATTATGAATTCGTTATGAATATTTAAATTTTAATTAATTCTCACAACGATACGTACCATACAATCATGTTTATTTATAACGCATGGCAGACATTTATATTCTTCTAATTAAATATTTTTTTTATTTGGTAGGTACGAAATTAAACTTAACATATGAGTGAACTTAAAATATTAATTGTTGTAATTATTTGTTTAAACAATAAAATGATAGAAACATGGCGTTCCATGCCTTAATGATACGTGGCAGAAAAGAGGAACTAAACCTCTTGGTCCGAGCCACCAGCGCCTGCATTGTATGTGGATGGCAGCGCTGTCCAGCACGTGTCGTGGTTTCTATTTTTCCGATTGAAATGTGTTCCGGAATACAATTTTTTTAAGTTTATTTACGTCGCATCGACGGGTAATCCCCGCCCGTCGCTAGGGTACTCGGCGTTCTTTTGTTCTATCCTCAGCTTACGTGTGTCCGGTGTAAGCCGGTAATCCCCGACGCAACTCCCGGACTATGCAGTTCCGTTTGAGTTGCGCTTTTGCTGATAGGCGATATTGACGCAAGTGTCTACAAATTTAATAATTGCTCGAACATTTTTTACCCGACTACGCCACATGGAGTTATTGAAGGGTTATTTCCATGTGTTTACTTTTTTTCGACTGTTTGGAAATAATACGTTTTATGCATGCACATATATTTATTCAATTGTTTCTATACATGTTATTTACTTTTTGATGAACTTCCCCTCCAAAATGTTACTTACACGCTATAAAATTGAAATTGATACTAAAGATATTTTTTATTTTCATTGCGATATTAATAGAACTAATAACTGCAGCATGTGTAAAATATTCACAACCTAAACCAACAGATCCGTCAGCTTCCAGATACTTGTAACATTAATCCCGACTCGACGATTAAGTAATACATAAGTTCAACTTGCATGCTGACTGTCCATTTAACTTCTTGGCCACGGTGGCCTCTCCAAACTATACCCGTAATAGTTAAATATTGTATTTGCAAATTTACGCAACGATCCTCTTCAACGGAAATGTAGCTCTTCCGAAAGTGAAAACTAAGCTTGAAATTTTGCTGTATATATGTATTAAGATATTTGTGTTTCTTATTCAAACTGAATTCGCGTAAGTTTATCATTAGGTTAATATATAAGACTACTAACCGATGTATGTTGGTATATTTGTATATCGCAAAAAACTAAATATAAAATTTAAGGATATTCTGTAGTCGTGGGCGTCAAAAGCTAGTTTTCATTATATTTAGACTAAGATTGGTTACTAACTTCTAAAACTATTGTTTTCTGTAGATATACCGGGTACTAATCCAGTTGGAGCTAAAAGTTTGAATAACTTTTAATAACTTAGTATTACAGAGAGACTTAAATACTTAACGGAACAAATATTTAGTAATCAATAAAAAAAAATGTAAGTTTGTGGACAAACATTTTCATAGTATTGTCTATAATTTGCACGAACAATACAGATTTGAAAAAATAATTATTTACGGATTAAAATCGTGTGTATTGTTATTCTAAACATATTACTCAGACACACGACGTTTCGAGCTCTTCAGGGCTCGTGGTCACAGGCAAGACTAAAGTTGACAGGTGTCTTTATAAAAAAGTTTAATCACTACCGTCATTTGGTGAGATATTTTGTGCTTTCCGGTTCACGTACATAGAACTCACAACATCCTTAGGTCTTAGTACAATATCTTGTTATTTTTGCCGGGCCCGAGGTATTATAGTCTCCATGATAGGTTATACTGTAAATGGAATGCAATTGTTACCTATTTAAAGATTTTGTTATGCGGCGATATCGCCAATTAAAGACACGTGAGTATAACATGGAGTATTGACTGTATCTTGGCTAATTTAATATATGTTTACACAGATGTCAGACTTTTAATGTAGCGTAATTAAAAACCTCGCAATTATAATAATAAGTGAAAACACCTTTTTCGCAATTTCTTAAGTAATTACTCATTATTTAATATAAAACAAATCATTCTTATTTTATACGTGGTACAGTCAGCTAAAAAATGTGGTCTACCACCCTACGGTTCAGATTCGTTTGAACGTCATGAAACAACATGGTCCAATTTTCCCTGGCAATAAGATTGTGTCAGTGACTATTGCTCTCTTTGTCATTTATGATATAACGTCATACCAAGTGTCAAGTTTGAATTATCGCATATAATTTTTCCTTCTGTCTAAGCACTGTCTGTCTCGATTGATTCGGTCAATTCAAAAACAGCCAAGTTACTATGGGTTTCGAAGTGACTTTAGTTATACTCAAACTGATGCGATTTTCATCTATAGTAATACAACTATTTGCAGACTTTTGAGTCATTTCGCGACTTATTCCGATATATTGGCCCGCTACAACCAAATTATATTTACACAAATAATACATCTCATCTTTTGATCAATCTTTATTTAACTTGAATCATTAGCTATTAACTAAAATATTATTTAATTCATTGAAATTGAAAAAAAAGAATGATGTTCCTACTAATATCTAGTGTATCCGCCGTTAGCGTCGATAACTGCTTGCAGACGGTCTCTCATTGATCCGACAAGCCGTTGACAGAGATCGGAACCGCCGGTTTCCTCCCATACTTCATTACAGTGTCGTTCAATAGCTTCCCGTGTTCTCTCGTGACGGTTCCACCATCTCTGAACCATAATTCCAAAGGTTCTCGATAGGGTTCAAATCGGGTGATTTTGCTGGCCAAGGTATTAAATTTATTTCCGGGTGTGCACGAAACCAGACACGCGTCACCAACGCTTTGTGCAAAGAACAATTATCTTGGCAGTAATTAAATTGAGGCATTTCATTTTCTGGATAAAATGTCCGGACAGCTGGCAACATTGAATTTTGAAGGACATCAACATAATCAAGTGCCCTTGCTCGCGGTGGCATACAGCACAGGTCACCAACTCCGTCAGCAGTCATCCAACCATATATATTGACAGAAATGCGGCCCGATTCCTTATTCGGTATGACATGGTCTTGTGCGTAACGCGTCCCATCCCGACGCCAAAGTTGTAATCGCCCATGCTGGCTAGACTGAAACGTTTTCTCATCACAGAACACAGTATTACTCCAATCGAAATCTAAGTGCTCCGTAGCAAAATTTAATCGACTGACTCTATAATATTCAGTCATATCAATTTTCTTAGCGTAATGTCTGTAATGTAAACCCATGTAATGTAAGTGGTTTCTGATTGTTTGAGTGGTAACATCAAACATTGCTGCGAAATGTTTAGTAGGAATAAATCCATTATTTTCATATTCACGTCTCATCATTTGTCTTTGATCGTCCGAAATTTCACGTCGGCGACCGCTTCGATGACGATCACTTAAATATCCCTCTTCGCCGTCACGACGAATCCATAAACGAACAGCTTGTCTCTAAAATTTTAAATTAAACAAACATAGGAATAAAAGAAGAATAAGTAAAAATAATATTTAATACGGCGTGACGAACTTAGTAACTTACAGACACATTTAGACGTCTCGAAATGTCACTTATATTGAAGCCCTCGTTATGAAGTGCTATAATATTAGCTCGTTCAGCTTCCGTTAAATTACGAGGCATTACAGCAGCAGAAAATCAAGCAATTTATAAGAACTAATATGAAAAATTTGATGTTACAGGATGGTATTATAATATTTCATTGACGGAGATACTTGACAGTAAAATTGTCAGTGAGATTTTCTTTTTCAGGAATAATAAGTTTCTCCTCAAAAAGATCGACATGGTTTTATATAGTTGAGTAAAATAGATTATCGCATTCAATGAGGTTAAACTAACCCAATGACGTCAAATATCAGGCATCTCAGGAAACAGACAAAACGTCAAACATAATTGTGCATGTGTGAAACTCTGTTAGAAAAGTCAACCTTAGCGATCTTTACATCTCGCAGAAACTTTTGTCAAAAGTGGTAGACCTCTTTCTTGGCTGACTGTACATAAGAAGTGAAGGCAAGAGGTCTAGTCGTTCAAAATAGATACTAACTATTTCCATCTTCTCCTTGTGGCTATGAGAATAAGATTACAGAGAGTGCACTTGTGTTTGTGCACACACATATGCAATACAATACGTCCTACGCAGTAACCGCGGTACCGCGCGCGCGCTCCTCGCTTACGGACGTGTCACAGAATTAGAAGTATTTTAAAAATCTTTGCGAAAATAGTGGCAATTAAATTTGAACCTTAAACCTACGAAGTTGTGTTGATTCTCTGTTACTGGTTACTGTGCGCTTGTTATCGTTTTCGCTCAAGCTCGGGACATCTTGCTTTTTACGTCACACCATAGACCTACTAAAGGTACGACTGGTCTCTACAGCCAAAATGCAACGATCACCGCCTTCAAACAAACGTTATGATTCCGACCCAGACCTGTCTAACATCACCGCCCGGAAACGGAGGCACGACTATGACTTCACGGAATCAATGAAATCATTCACAGAAAATATTATGACAAAAATGGAAGGATGGAAACTAGAAGTAAGCAACAATTTGGTTCAGATTAATGAAACCCTAAACAGCGTGATCAAAGAAGATCTATCGAAACTAAAGGAAGACGGTGCGGAGCTGAGAGCGGAGGTAAAGAACATTCGAAAAGAATATAGCGAATTCAAAATATGCATTGCAAAACTAGATAGGCAGCAGACGGAAATGAAAAAGGAAATAACGGAGCTCCAACAAGCGGCACAATTGTCGTCGAACATACATGATGATTCGAAAAATAAAATAGATCTCCTTTATACTGAAACTAAGAAGATAGAAAATTTAGAAGCTGAGTTGAAGGCTCTGAAAGGGCAAAATAAGCAGATTACATCACTCATAAACTCGAACGAACAAAGAGATAGACAACTGAACATTGAAGTAATTGGTATACCCGAAAGTAGTAATGAAGACCTAAGTAAATACATTTTGGATCTGAGTAAGTACATAGGAGTAAATCTAACACCAGATGACATTACTCAAGTAAACCGGGTATCTCCGAAGGTGAAGGTTCAAGGACGTCCGAGAGTAATTATCGCCAAACTAAGGACTAGGTTAATGAAAGACAACATGATATCTCTTGGACGTAAAAAACGTCCAACTACTAATGGTATTGGCATGCCAGGAGACTCTAAGCCAATTTATATTAACGAGCACCTAACACCGCATAACAAGCAACTGCTCAGGAAATGTAAAGAGGCAGCAATAAAGAAGGAGTATCAATACGTCTGGGCAAAAAACGGCCGAATATTTATGCGACAAAACGATACCAGTCCCGCTATCCAAATATCCGAAGAGGACGATCTCAGGAAAAAAATGGGTTTGGTGAAGTAACTGCTACAATGGATACACAAAGGTTTATTGTATTTCTTATTATACATTATATTCACAGTTTCTCTCAAACAGTCTTAAAATTCGCTCTTGTCATATTGTATTTGTGTTTATTGTTTGTCACTTCTACCGAGTTTCATACGTCTATGGTTAAAATCAGTCCGAGCCACTGCTTGGTTAACACATTAGGATTATTGTCTATGCGCTCATTTAAAGTGCGTTCATTTGTTACCGCTTGCTACACCAAAGTATTTTTTGAACAAAGCTATATTTTTATAAATTATATTGTTATTTCTTATATACCCTTAAATTATACATTGCATGTAAACATGAAATATTTCTATATAATGGAAAAAGTAAGTACTTCCTTGGTTGTTCTGAATATTAGTCTGGAAAAAATAAATAATAATATTTTTAATCTAAATAAATATATTACAAAGAATAATATTGCATGTTACATACTATTTTTATTCATGCACTTCTATGCTAAAAGAGTTTCTCAACAGGTTTTAATAAAAGCGTCATGCGTCGCACTCGCACCTATGTTTAGTGAACATGTCATTCCTAACTTTGTCTCTCTTGGCAAGTCGATATTGAGTGACCGCGTAGTAATGTTATATTACCCCAATATAATTATAAAAATGATACACAATCCGCGATCCTTGTGGTTGGTTTGTATTGCAATTATCTATGTTTTTTACGAAACCTTCCACGTCATACTATAAATGATGAATGTATGGTAGTAATTACGTTTATGAGATATAATTTTGCTACGACGTACAATATTTTGCTTCAAATTATTCAATATTTATGGTCTATTCTAAATTATTGTACAAAATCAATGAGTAAATCTATACGTTCAAGACACGTACTAATTGCCAATCTAAATTATAAAATACGATACTAAAAAAAAAACTGATTTGAATGTTTTCTATCAAAATGTGCGTGGATTACGTACGAAATGCTTAGATCTAAAACAGCAGATTTTATGCAATGAACATGATATTATTGTGATTACCGAAACATGGTTGCACCCCGGAATTTTTGACAGGGAGTTTTGTGATTGCCGTTACGATGTATTCCGTTATGATCGTAACCCTACAATGACCCGTAAAAAACTGGGCGGTGGCGTTATGATTTTGACACGTAGCGAGCTGGGAGCTTCCCGGTACGATATTCGCGATCAACCCGCGCAGCTCGAAATGTTGACAGTATGCATCCCGGCGCGGGCGCTAGGGACAACTGCTGATTTGTATTTGAGCGTGGTCTATATAGCCCCTGAACCTAATCGTATTCCATACGACGTGGATTGTGTAATAGGCATTGTAAAGGACGTGGTAGATAATTCTAAATCACAGAGTAACCAATTGCTGATTGGAGACTTTAATTTACCCTGCATATCGTGGAATGAGAATGGCCCCACGCATAATGGCACCGGTAACTCCGAGGTACAAATTGCAGCGTTAAAATTAACGGATGAATTAAGTTTCCTTGGACTAAAGCAATATAACACTGTTAAGAATTACGCGGGAAATACCTTGGATTTGGCGTTTTCAAATCTTCCACTTGATGCAACTAGATGCGTCTTACCTCTAGTCGGTCTTGACCGAGCTCATCCAGCTCTTTTGTTTAAGATTCTCGATCTGACGGTGTCGCCGTTGACAGAGGCCACTACTCCAAAACGAAACTATAATAAGTGTGACTACGGCGCGATAAATGAAACGTTTTATAGCATAAACTGGCAGTATATTCTAAAATCTTGTACAACCGAAGGGGCAATGGATATTTTTTATAGCGTTATAAATAAAACTATAGAACAACACGTTCCACAAAAGAAAGTGCAAGGCAATCGCAGATACCCTGCTTGGTATAGTCCGGCGTTAATAAAAATCATAAAAGAAAAGTATAAGGCACATAGGAGATGGAAAAAATTTGGTAATTTGTTAGATTACGACGAGTTTTCATTATTACGCCAACGGCAGCTACGTGTTCAGAAGGAATGCTTCGCAAGGTTCACAAATTTAGCCGAGAAATCCATTGCTCAAAGGCCAAAAGCCATCTGGACGTATATCAAGTCACTACGGGGTGGATCGAGCTATCCTAAAATGCTGTCGTACCAAGAAAAGAAATTTACAGACGGGGTAGAAATATGTAATGCCTTCAATGAGTTTTTTAGAAGTGTCTTCGGAGTACCTTCGCAGGAATCTATCAATACTGACTCCCGCAGAGCAACCAGCGATGATATACATGAGATTATTATATCTGAGAGTTCAGTCAAGAAACATTTAAACCTCTTAGATCCATGTAAAGGGGCAGGCTGCGATGGTATTCCACCGGTTTTCTGGCGGAATTGTGCCGAAACCCTTAGTCTCCCCTTGGCCTTCATATTTAATACCTCACTAAAAGAGGGCGTATTTCCCAACAAATGGAAGAAAGCACATATTGTTCCAATACATAAAAAGGGTTCTAAGGTAAACATTGAGAACTATAGGGGAATTTCCATACTGAACACAATTGGTAAAGTTTTTGAGAAGATAGTTTTTAACGCTTTATATCCTGTCATATGTAAGGAAATACCCGATAATCAACATGGTTTTCTCAAACGCAGATCCACAATTACCAATTTGGGATGCTTTTCAAATTACGTTTTACCTAATATGGAAAAGGGTGGACAGATTGATGTGATATACACGGATTTTGAAAAAGCCTTCGACCGTGTAGATCACAATATTCTAATTCATAAATTACAAGGGATGGGAATACACGGTGACTTACTCAGATGGATTGAATCCTATTTAAATAATCGTTCTCAAGCCGTGGTTGTGGGGGGATACAAATCCGATTTTATTAGCATACCAACGGGAATACCACAAGGCTCTCATTTGGGACCTTTATTTTACTGTGCGTATGTAGCAGACATTACATCTTGTTTCACATCAGCGCGACATCTAATGTACGCCGACGACAAGAAAATATTTATGAAGATAGCTGATGAACATGACTGTTTTAGGATGCAATCGGATCTGAATAGGTTATCAGAATATTACAAAAAAAATAATATTACGGTCAATATAGGTAAGTGTGAATGCATCACCTTCACCCGTAAACCCAAACCTATAATTTACCCTTATAATTTTGACGGCATTCCTATTCGCAGAACGTCTAGGGTTAGAGATCTGGGTGTGCATTATGATGATAAAATGCTTCTGAGAGACCATATAGGTATATCAGTGGACAAGGGGGATAAAAAATCTAGGACTTGTAATGAGAACCTGTAAGCCATTTAAAAATGTCAACACAATTAAAATGGTATATTTCGCCTATGTTCGTAGCGTTATTGAATACGCCAGTCCTATTTGGAACCCACACTACGATATTTACACAGACCGACTGGAACGACTACAGAAAATATTGATCCGCCATTTGAAGTACCGTTTCCCAAAGCCGGAGGCAAGGACATACAAAGAAAGCTGCAAACAATTCGGTTTAACCCCACTTAAAGACAGGCGAAAGGTATTAGACTTGTGTCTGTTATACGACATAGTTAAGGGCAACGTGGACTGCCCCGAACTAGTGGAGGGTGTTAGGTACAACGTACCATCCCGACGCAACCGTCGGTATCTCCCGCCACTGTTTGTAGCTCCGAAAGCAAGCACAACTACGCGCGTAACGCACCCATCTCCCGGTTGCTGCGGTCTTACAATGATACCTTTCAGAAAATTGACATGTTCACTCACAATAAACGTGCTGTGAAACATAAAGCGATGGAGATTCTTAATGATATGGTGGAATAGTGTATAAGTGTATGATTAATTAACTTGTGACTATGTAACTTCTTTTAATTTTTACGAAGGTACTTAAATAGAAATAATTTTATGTAGTAAATGCATACACATATTAAGTAACTATGTAGGTATTTATGTTTGTGTATGTGTAATTATATATATAAGTGGTACTTTATTTATGTATTTCTTTGTTTCACGCCTTAAGCTAGTATGTATTAAATAAAATAGGGAAACCTGTAATTAGCCTTACTCATAGTTATATAAGCAATAGATAAGAAACAATGTACAAATCGCTGTTGGTTTTCATAATAAAATAAAATAAAATAAAAATAAAAAGTAAGTTAGCTTATTAATACCTGCTGCTGGTCCTAATTGCGTGTAGATCGCGTGTAAACCCATAAAGATTAATATTTAGTTAGCTGACATTTATTTACATCGGCCGCCGTTACAGAAATCGGTCTGGAACCTTTTTATTTGTTCTGATACACTGATCCATTAAATTATTACTACTCTCCGGAATGTAATACTCGTATAAACAAGGATAGATATATTACAAACTTACATAAGCCATTACAATAGGTGCTAAGCACCTGGGATCAACCGGGAACGAACCCCGGCGCTAACCGCCCTGATCAACGGAGCGGATCGACTTAGAACATGATGCTAACTAGAGGAGATTTACAAGATAAAATATTTCGTCGATCGAATTAATTATAAAGATAAGAGATTCGTATCCATCACGGTGATCAATGAGTAAATCAAAAGATATTAATACACTATAATAAGTATCACAGAACATCACGCTAGCACATTGAGCTTAAGCACTTGTGTGACGGATATCAGAAAAAAATCCTACCCTTGACAAATATTTTTATAACGAACGTCGATGTTTATTACGTGTCTGGGTATATTACTATTTATTTAACTAAATGTAACCACGTTATAGCAAATAAACTTTCTTTATTCTTATTCTTAAGTACCTATATTGTATATCCACTGTTGATATCAGTAACACAAGGGCTTAAGCTACTATGTGATGTTGTGTGATATTTATTATTAACTAGTGACCCGCCCTCGCTTCACTTCGAAAAAGTTATACATAAAAACCTTCCTCTTAAATCCCTCTATCTATTAATAAAACAAAATCATTATCCCTCGTGTAGTTTTAAAGATTTAAGCATACATAGGGACAGACAGACGCGGGAAGTGACTTTATGTAGTGATTTATGTGTCCATACTCAAGTGAGTATGTGAAATATTTACTTAAAGAGAGGCCAATGATTTGAGCTTCTCATTTATGTGAAGTTTAAGTAGTTGAAGCTCCAATTGATGGTCTCTCTGTAGCGGTAATGCTCAAAGTTAATCATGAGATTAAATTTGGATATACCAACGGACGGAGTATTTTGAAAGGGTTTATAGTAAACTAGCGACCCGCCCTCGCTTCGCTTCGGGTATATCTCTATCTCTATATAATATATTTCAACCCCGTAAGGGATTTTACATACAGAAGTCCCGTTCCCATTGGAATTTTGTAATATCGCGTTGGAAATAAGCTTTACGTTCATTAGGGTACCTGCATGCCAAATCTCAATCGTCTAACTATACCGCGGTTTAGATTTTTTCATACAAAAGTTTTTTCACTATTACTCTCGTTCCCGTGGGAATTTTACAATATCCTGTTGCAACTAAGCTTTTAATTTATTAAGGTTAACCTGCATGTCAATTTCAAGCGACTAACTTATGCGGTTAGTATTTTTCATACAAAAGGATTTTCCCGTTATTTCCCGTTCCCGTGGGAATTTCGGGAAATCCTGTCCTGACGGATGCCTAATTGCCTACGTCATAACTTTTACCTGCATGCTAAATTTCATCTCGATCCGTCCAGTGGCTGTGACGACTTCGTCCGCGTAGAGATGTTTAACGGCTAAAACATTACTTCTTTATAGCGCAGTCGGTTAAAAAGTAGCCTATAACCGTTTCTAGGCTCTGGACTATATCTGTACCAAATTTCGTTTAAATCGGTTCAGTACTTTATGCGTGAAAGCGTAACAGACAGACAGACAGACAGACAGACAGACAGACAGACAGAGTTACTTTCGCATTTATAATATTAGTAAGGATCAAAGGTTTTGACCATTTTGTTACGTTAATGGCGTCATTATGTGAAGTGAATTTGATGATTGATTCGAGTCTAAGTTATTTTTACATGTAAATTATGAGAATAACTAAACTTGAAACTTGTAGATTTACAGAAAATCTTGACTTGAAAAAGGGAACGTAGGTAGGTATTTAGTAATTTAAAAGTCTTACGTAAATTTAATGTAAATTTTAAATGTTTAAGTGTTTAGCACTTGTATGTATTTAGCGCTTGCACTAGCTAAATATTTTCTAAATATTAAATACTAAAAGTCATAGTTGATAAGAATGACGACCACCTTTTCATTCTTGAAAGTCTCAATCAATTCTACGTTTGTATTCTTCATCTGTAAAACACCTTCTCGTGTCTTATCTCTTCTTTGGTTTCCATCGAAGGCCTCAGAAAGCAGCTGATTGGAAATTAAATTAATTTATAAGTGAGTTATCTCCGCCAATATCTAATTTATTGTTTTCCAACTTGATGAAAATAACAACGAATCCATCCATAACCGTCAATTTCGGCAAAATGACAAATGAATTCCAAGCACAGTGACGTCCGGAAAGCCGGAACAATCATCAAATTGATGAATTATCAAATAATTGCGTTTCCATAGAAGTCTATTATATACTTATTGATAAACATCGGCTTGTAGTCCGCGGAATTGATTCTGAACGAACAGCCTACGCTTTTAACGGGCCCTGTTTTCAGATAACAATAATTCATATTTTTGGTCCTAGCTTTAAATATTTTATAAAAAAAATATCTGATCCCGATCAACAATGGATACATAAATATACTTTAATATATTTAATAACACAAAGACCGATGTAGGATTTTAGATTTTCGCGTTCCATTACACTAAAGTCAGTCTTTATGGGTCTACACGCGATATTAGGAGTAGCAAATTACATAGCTACTTACTGCCCGACGTTTCGACTGGGTTACACAAATCGTGGTCGCGAGCGAACTCAAAGACCGATGTTTGTCACATTATTTTGTCTTGTGTGGGTATCGAACCCACGACTCTTGGAACTGTAGATAGTGAACCCGTGACACTAACCACTGTTCCACCGATCAAGTTAAAGAGTTCCGGCGTTAAATATTTAGCCAGTACGTCTAAACTAAAGCCCAAGCTCCTTCCTAAAAGAGTTCACGCGTCGTTTGAATACTTGCAAATACGAATATAGAGTCAGTCTAATGGGTGACGTGAATTATAGATCTCCTTCGATCGGTCGTGTATCGATCGCCGGTTAACTGACCTATTGCTGACAATGCAATGCCTTGAGAAGTGCAATACGTTGACGACTAGTAAAGTATTGCATTGACGTTGCTTTACCTTGCAACTGCGCAATAGGATATATATGATTGAAAACTTTCGCGTTCCTATAGAGTTGAACTTTATTAAAAGCGTAACTACCATATTATTTTTATAATTAAATATCCATAAAAGTAAATAAATTAATCTGTTACATGTTTCTTAATTTTGTCTTTTTCTTCTTTACAGGTAAGAACGAACGGCATTGTTTGGATGCGACTAAGTATATTGGGGGAACTGTAAGTCGATATAATATAAAAAAAAAAACAATTAAATGTATGAAAATACTTATTATATGTTGACACTACAATACAGTTGGATAGGATCAAGTTACTTTTGCATTTGTAATATTACTACGAGCATACAGTTTCGTATTTTATCTGATTGCATCAGTCACTTTCAATAGATTAGTCCCTAAATAAAATTTATGAGACTACTTAGAAATTCGTACCCATTAATATCTTCAGTTGCTTATTTCAAAACCAAAGCAGATATAGAATGTTGCCAGCTCATCGCAGCCTTCAACGCTTAGCCTCACCCCACCCTAATCCTGCCTAAAACCTACTATCAAAGTGCGAAGTCCCATTTCACGGTACAAGTCCTATCACTCCCGAATAGGATAACCAAGCGTACGAATAAAGTCGGACGTAGTTAGGCTTTTTGGTTTCGGCTTGTGTAAAGATTTCCACAATTCGTGTAAAACTTTATTATATACAATTTAACTGTGATTACAAATTAATAATAAGACTAATTCCTACTTATATTACTAAGATTTTAGACTTCGCGTTCCATTACACTAAGCTAGTAACTTGCTACTCCTAATAACGCGTGTAAACCCATAAAAACTAATATTTATTATATTACTAATGTCAAAGATTGTATGTGTGTTTGTTACTCTATCACGCAAAATCTGATGTCATGATGAGAATAGAATAACAAATTCACAATAATATAACCTACATAGAAAATAACAAATAAAGTACTCATAAAATTCATAAAACACATAATAATACAAATATTATCCAAAGTATGATAATAACTAACTCTACGCGTACGAAGTTGTGAGCGGCTTAAAGTCCTAAATAAGATTGCGTGTTCGTCCTTTTACCCAAATCTCTGACCAAACTGACAATGAAGTCCGGCTATTAGATTCGACCTGGTCATCCTACTCCCGACCGAGCCAGGTCTATAATCCGTTCACCTGTTACTTTGCAACTCGATACTAGTTAATCGATTTAAATGAACTCTTTGTTTCTCTCGATGAAATCTCTTTAGAACCCGGTTTTCATCCCAGCTTCAAAGACTTGTGGGGGATAGTTTCTTTCCAACGTCTCTTGTTTCATAAATTAAGCCTGAAACTAAATGTCTGGTTCTGAAACTTGCGCTAGAAGTTGTAAGTTCGATCCCCACAAGGATCGGATGTAGCTTATATTATCTGGCTCGGTGGAACAGTGGTAGGTGACCCAGGTCCACTATCTACGGTTCCAAGAGTCGTGGGTTCCATTCCCACTCGGGACAAATATTTGTGTGACGAACATCGGTGTTTGTTCCGTGTCTGGGTGTATTAAATATATTTAAGTTTATTTGTGTAGGTATCCACTGTCGTTTCTGATTTTCGTAACACAAGTGCTTAAGCTACTTACCACGGGATCAGATCGATGTATGTGATGTTGTGAAATATTTATTTATTTATGTCTGATATTGATAAACATTAACTTCTGTATACGAATTAATCTTGCAGATTTTTCATTAAATAAGCACTCTGTTCAGTAGAGAAATACTATTTAAATCCGTGTACATTTTATAAGTCCATAGAGTTCTGTATTAATTGACTCTACTCGTAAACCCATACCCGAGTATAAGTGCAGCATGCATACTTAATTAGTTCTTCATCGAGGCATTCCTAATCAAGTTGCTAGCGTATGACTGCAGTGCGTGAATGTAACTCAGCCGTAAGATATTGGCTGCTAAGCGCAATCCATATTAATACATTACCAACTTTTAGTTATTTATAAATTGCACATGTGACGATACTTAAATTTGTAACAACTTGTTTGTAACCATATTTCTTGCAAATAAATTTATTTCATTGCAGCTAGGGGACTTAATATCTAGATACATGGTAGTGTATGATAATAGTAACAAAAGGCATTTCTGCTGAATGCACATAATGTTTAAATTGAATTCTATACCTACATACATAAGTAACCAAAATAAGGCGTCCGACCGATTTCAGCCATGGCAGCCGATCTCAACTGAGCTCAGCCAAGTGCGCAGGACCACCGGTTTAACGTGCTTTCCGAGGCACGGGCGTTCAACCGCCAATTTTCTGACTCCGGGCTGAGTAATTTCATTATAGAAATATTTACACAAATTTTGCCCGACACCGGACTGGAACCTGAGACTTCTCGGTCTTAACGCAGCTATCAATAGACCAACGAGGCAACTAAACCAAACTATCAAACAGTTAAATCAGAGTTCCATTCGCTTTAATTTACCCTTATAACTTTGTAGCAAGGACTTCGTAGAGCTAAATGACGATTTAATTGGGTTTCTCTAGATAATGATATGCATTGCATTGATGATCATGCATTGTTGCTGCACCAAATAATGTTAGCAATTTGTTGCAAATAAATGATTATTCTATTCTTACAATGTGAAACTCCCATTTTGTACTTACAAATCTAGACTTTACAGTTATTCCTTTACGAATACTTCGGGCCTTATTTTACGCATTGGCATGACAAACAAGTGATGTTTAAAAGAAGATTAAAAAATGTACACCGCTATAAGTTGTTCATCCATATATCTATAGAGTTCAAACCTCACTTTCATACTGAGATTACCTTAACGCTTTAAATACAAGTATTATGTGTAACCACATAAAAGATGCCCTTTTACATCAAAGAGATGTGATCCCACATAGCATAATATTGATAACAAGTAGGTGCCTATACGAGTTATTTGTGGGATGGCTATTCCTTTAATCAGTATAATATTAGATTAGAAGTATAGCCTCGTGGTTTAGCTTTATATGCAAGCAAAGGTTAGTTTTATATTAAGCTTATTTTTAGCTTTCAGGGTTATAGTGGTAGAAATTATTTGAATATCTGTGTAGATTACATACCCTACCAAAATGTAATAAAATAAAAACCTACGAATTGTTTTAAATAATTTGTTTCGATATGTTTCTTTTGTATCGTCATACACCATGAATAAATTAATTCTGATGTTTAATTAAAATCAGTTCTTCTCCGCCTTAAAAAGCTGAATGAGTTTCAAAAGTCAACATGGTAAAAGATAAATGACTCCAAACCATCCTGTAGAAACCTCCATTACTTACAACCGAGCGATAAACATACCTACTTCATCATCATCAGCCCATATACGTCCCCACTGCTGGGGCACGGGCCTACCATAAACTAGGGCTATTTAGCTAGGACTATACCTATTTGTTATATGCCAAATTAATTTAGTTTCATCGGAGAACATAATCACAAATTCTTATATTGTTTGCTTAATTTAAATCCGAAAATTGAACGCTCAAGGGAGAACTAGTCGACGACCGAAAAACGGATTGACGCCGAGCGGCATAATGACGGATTACGGATTACGGATGACGGATTATGGAGATACGGCATTATCCGCGCACCTTCTCGGGCCGCAGGAATAATTGCTCCGGATTGATTGCTAATGGACGTTTGAAGACGGGCCTGGGTTCATGGAGACTGAACAGCGTCTTTTGTTAAATGAATGGTTAGAATGACCGATAGATTATTGCTTGGTGATTAGTATTTAATTGTGTGCTGCGAAGTGTGGGTATGATAGTCGGTTCAGATTATGTCGATACAGTAAAATGAGTATTTTTAATAAACTTAAGCAACCGTACCTTTATGTAGATTATGCTAACATGTTTTAATTTGTAATTGGAGTAGTTGAACTTTTCCGGCTCGAAAGTTCGAAGAGCGTTGACGCACGCAAGTGTTTTAATTCGAAAAGTTGAATAGTATTTCAGTAGTACGTTATAAGTCATTAAGTGATTTTTCTGTTTTTCATTATTTTTGCTGAAATGTTACGCAATGATTAATGATAGCAATGAGTTGAATGAGTAACATTGCAAAAGTTTTTGTGACTTGGATAGTACTATTATACTTATACTATTTCCAGCTACCTAACTGCAATAATACTACTTACTACTACTAGTAATACAGACATAAACTTACCTAAACGTGTGTTTCAGTGATCAGACAGACTCCTTTTACTTAACAGTTATAATATTAGTAGATACGTAGGATTGGAAATTAAATGAAATAAATGTATATTAAATTTGCTTGTGAATAAGTACAGCTTTTATGCCCAAATACGGTAATTCGCTGCATCTCCATAATCCGGTCCTGGGCGGTTGTCTCCTGTTTGCCCTTCGCTGCCCTTGAATTTGAATTAGAGACCTTTAATTATTTCTCCCTGTAAAGATTACTGGTGTGGACAATCCATTCAAATTTGGCATCCATTGAACTGCGGACATTTGCATTGGATAGGAGTACCTTTATATGAATTATTATTTCATTATGATACATTTATACGTCTAACTGCTAAAAAAATATTTTTATAGTGCACATTGAAATTCCTTTCCTTACAAGTTTTTAGGAAAATTTTGCGCTCCCTACCACCCTTTAAATCAGGTTTTAATTATGGTTCCTGCTAAAACCGCCTACTAGATAGAAGAATATAATACAGCAAGACACGGCGCAAACAGCCATATCCATAACACAAACATGTGTCCCGAGTTAAATTCGAACCCACGACTATTAGCGCAAAACACAGCATTATCCAAAGAGCCGCTGATCCAGTGAAGGAACTACTGATTGCTCCAAGTTTTCTACTCTTTAAATCGCGTAGCTATTTATCTGCAAGGATGCGCTGAGTGAGCGTCTGCAGCGCTTTACTGCTGATTGGCGGAGCACCTGAAAATCCTGAAATGCCATTTGTACCTGACGCTACATACCTGGCGGACGCTACCTCGTCAGCGCTTTGTTCGCTTCGACGCTGATTACGACGTGTAAGTCAGCGATAAATGTGAAGTGTGAAAATCTTAACATGTGCAATGCTCTGTCTTTGTTGTCTTCGTCATCTAATGCCACCTCCATCCCACCAATGGTTATGTACGATTTGTCATTGTAGGATTAACACTTCTTGAACTATTATTCACTCGATTCATAGAGCCAGAAATTGTAGTTTGTAGATAGGTATAAATGATTCTTCGAAAAACGTGTAATTTTCGAAATCACAGACCAAAGAAACTCTAATATAGTAAATCTCTAGTAGTCCAGTCAAAATAGACAAAAATAAGTGCTAACTTAGACAAAATTCGCATAGAGCTGAAAATTGCCAGAGACGTTAAATACATCATAATAAACGAAATATCAAAAATCCCCATCAATCCTACTTCTGGAAAAAATATTATTCAAGGTCAAAAGTATAAAATTAAGGATTTTTCCATTTATCTCGAAAATAGTAAGTATTATCGTAAAAATAGGTCAAAAAAAGTTGTAGATCATACAATTTTCTACAAAAATGGTCCAGTCACTTTTTCTTTTTCGACTTACCATTCGCGAGATATCGTGGTTTTAATCATTAGAAAATTCATATTTTACATAATATGCATTCATCTGTTGATATCGTTTTTGATCGATATGACGCAGTCGGATTGTATAATTGTATAATCCGCCGTATACATTACAGCTAGCCGTTATCAAAAACAGGGCCGTTATGTATTACAGCGGATCAACAATAAGCCGGATTGAATAAGGCTGAATGAAATTCCGCCGGGATGTATTCGGCGCTAAACGTTCTTTAATGCGGCTAGCCGTAATGTCAAAGAGCGGGTCGTTAACCGCCTCTTTGACAGTTTTTAGTTCCTATGTTTAGCGCTCGCGGCGCTGCCTGTTATAACAACAACAATGGCCTCGAAGGCTCGAATACAGAAAATGTTTCACAAAAATGTGATTTTAACAGTGGTTTTAAAGAAATAAACAAATACGAGTGTAAATAGTGACTTTAAGAATAAATTTGACGTGCAATTAAACTGTTTCTATTCGTCTGAGTGTGGAACAGTTAAAAATCCATGGACAAAAGAACAAGTTTTAGAGGTTATATTGCATATCAAAACCGCTAAAGTGGCTTATGGATTTTAGTATTCAGCGGAATCCTACACAATATTATTGATGCAAAAAATATGAACTCATGAATGTTGCTGGCGAAGATTATCTTATCTCGAAGAAAAATAATCCTGACGACCATACCATTCGCGTAATACCCATGGAGCAATATTTCGATACTCTGATGGAAATTCATAAGGAAATTGGCCACGTCGGGCGAGACAAAATGCTGTATGCCGCACAAAACAAACTTTATATTTGAAAAAAGGCCATTGAAATATTTGTCTCCTATGCCTAACCTGCGAATCAAAACGCAACTTACCAAAGATTTTGAATTATGTGTTCTAAATAAGTACTCGAAAATACTAAACCCAAATATTAAGAGTATTACTTACTTAGTTTCTAATTCTTAATAACTTAAAAAACGTTAGATTTTATATTATGTATTATACTTTCGCACCTACGCAACACAAAGTACAAACCTATTACATACCGAGTACTTAGGTACATAACCTTTATTTTTTTCATTAAAATTGATTTTCAATTAAACCCTGTTTTATTTTGTTATCACATGACGTAGTCACCTAAATTATTGAATAAAGTGCAATACGGCTGCTCGTGTGTCGCTAAAATGTAGAACGTATCGTAATAACAATGCGGCTAGTCGTTGATCCGCCGTAATACATAACGGCCCTGTTTTTGATAACGGCTAGCCGTAATGTAATACAGCGGATTATACAATACGACTGCGACAGATATATGACCTGGAATAGGTTCACTACGGTAACCACGTTCAAAACCGCCCAAGTGTGAGAAAAAAAAACATAGGTTTTGTATGAGAACCCACTTTACACGTTGGTTTCATGTTGTTTCTAGTATTAGATTTTATAGAGGCAACTGAAATACATCATTCGTTAAAATTTTAACTGTCTAGCACAATCGCATGGGGGCCTGGAAGCGTTTGAAAATACAACTTTTTCAACTTTGTGCATCGCTATATCTCTGAAATTGTGAATCTTAGGAACAAAGTGTTGAGACATTTTTTATAGATAATTACGTGATAAGTAATTTTGTCATACATACTTTTATGATTAAACTTACCGTTTCGCTCAAAAGTGCATAAAACTGATATTTGTGACATTTGACCTTGATTTTTTTTTTTGCAGACGTGGGATCGATGGGGACTTTTGACAGATTATTTGTAATAGTGTTCCCAACATTCATGCTAATTTTCAGCTCTATGCGAATTTTTCCTAGGTTAAATGTCTATTTTGACTGGACTATAGTAAGTTTTGATACTAATCTAATCCTATTTTAAAATTCCTGAAGTTTGTTTGAACGCTTTTTGCATCAATTCCATTCTGCAAACATTGAAGACGTGTGTTTTTTCTTTCTTATGTAGTCTTTAGTGTAGTTCACTCAACCCGAACCAGCTTTATAGAGTCCTACGCATCCATTTGTCCTCTTTATCATTAATGATTGGTGAAAGAATCGCTGCTAATCTTAGGTTTATCCGCTATAGTCCGCTTAATCCGCCCCTGTCTTGAGATTCCTTTTATCGCTACTATATTAGCAGGATAGCGATAATCGGACTCTTACACAACATATGATAAGCAGTGAGGAATCTCAATTTTACCACAAGGTTGTGCTTGAGGGATTGCAGCCGAACAGATGCCACTGTGATAATATCGTATCACCGATTACACGAATGTACTCTACCCTACCACTTTCATTAAGTGTGCTTCTCTCCTTTTTAATAGATTCCTTTAAACATTTATTAGATTTAGTGTAAAGCTCTCACTCGTGTATCCAGAGTTGCCTATAAACGAACATGAACACATACATGAGTATAGGTATACAAAACATTCTGCATCATTATCACTCCTCTTTACTATGAGAAGGTCTATCAAAGAGATTAATCTCTTGTATTGCTCGGGCATCTAGACTTGTTTCAGTGAACGATCCATTTATAAGCGCAAATATATCGCTGCCGAATATGAAGGGACGCAGATATATCAATAGTAATGACTCGCGATAGGACTGCGGTCAACTCCTAAGAGCAAAACTTTGAACATTCCTACGTACGCACTTACTTATTCATTTATTTATTTAATATTTTGGCAACAGTAAAAAAAGAAACAATCATTTAATTATGTCTAGACAGCAATCTATAAATAGTATACACAAAATTTAAATAATACTGATTATCAAATCAAGTAAAAAAACTGTCATGGTTACACACAAGTGCCAAAATAGCGGGAGCTCTTCTTCTTCTTATCGTATGGTTGATGAACAACCTGGTGTCAGAGTTTTTAAGCCGCCCATAGGCCTCTGACATGGCTTCACACACCGTTGAAAAATTTCTCAGGTGTGCTGGTTTCCTCACGATGTTTTCCTTCACCGTTAAAGCGTCGAATTATGGTACACATGGACTGTCGGGGTTTGAACTGGCGACCTCTCGCATGGCAAGCAACAACCTTAACCACTCGGCCGTCGACGCTTTTTCCAAGATGATGATGATGATGGGAGCTCATTCCAAGATGGTAAATAGCTCGGAGAGTTTCAGTTTTCTAAAGTAAAAAATCTATTTTAGACTTTCTCGGTCCATTACATTACCATGGGTCAACAGTTTAATAACTTTGTTAAGGACTAAGTGATCGATTTCATGTAACTATTCTACTAACTAGCGTTTGTTTGTGTAACATGATGAATCAAGTAGGTTTTAATCGAATATTAATTGGGTTAAGGCCTAAAATTATTGCTTTGAAAATATGCCGAACCACTAAATAATACCCAAACTTTACCAATTCATAGACCCACGTGTAGAGATTGCTCTATGGGTTAGGTGACCTCGGTCATCAAAAGTTCCAGCACAATAGGAAGTTTAAAACTTTTTATAGACTCAAGGCTAAAAGAATAAAAGTGTAATTGGCTACAAATTGGGATCTTTGTGATAGAGCTAGTTTAAGGTATTGTCTCAGGTAGATTATCTGAAGCAAATATACAGCTGAAAATAAATTGCAGATTATACTGATACTTTATCCCACGACCTGCATTGATTGCCACGAACTATAAATGTGAATGACGTATTAACCCCCTATTAACCCCCATTAGGTTATGACGTACTGAAAAAGTAGTAGATAAACTAGAATAACTACAGCTTACCGCCAAGAATACCGTAGTCTAAAACTAGTGTCCCTTGAACCATTAAATATTAAGCCGCTATGTGTGACGTCGTTGTTTCGCCCCCGCTACAGGGTGGGACCTATAGTTGTTTATAACGGTTTATTTGTAGCATTTTTTTATAAATTGCACACCCTAAGGTGATATTAATATGCACTGTTACTAATCTTTTATGATGATATTAGTAGATTATTTTTCTTGCGGTTGCAATCAATATTTTTTATGATATCTTAGCTTTATCTTACATTATGCAACATAACAATGAACACATAGAAGTTAGTTGAAAACTGATTATCTAAAATGTCCTAAAAAGTGATTGCAAAGCTGAATACCAAATTAGTAAACGTCAAAAGTTTATAATTTAAGATGTCTAAACATCTCCGCTAAGAATACTAACCAGCCCCGCTTGATAATTGGCGGTTGAATTAATATTCCAGGAATTGTTTACTGGTGCCTAAACAAATGAATTTGGTGTAAGTTTGTACAGCGTAGTGCACTTCGCCAGTAAAGAGGTAACGTGCGAAAATAGACCAGTTAAACTAAGTGTTTGTTTACACGGAAATAATCAGGCAGGAACAACATGTCGCCCTGTATACACGCCATGAATGCTACGGGGCAGTGTGACCAGATTAGCTAGAGCCATTCGATTTGAATGAACTGCCCAGGGTCGGTTCAATTTTGTAGCGGCGGGCGGCCAGCGAAGGGTCTTCGAAGGCTGGTTTAGGCCAGGCGCATCAAAAGCCTATTTATACTGCATTATCGATTGCAGCCCTCCGCCTGTAGTAGCTAATTGGATAAACGGATATTCGTATCGATGTACCTACTCATGAATTGTTGTATTTTTGCAATAGTATCTGTGTCCATATGTATATGTAGAGCGGCATGTTCACTTAGAGAACAAGCTTTTTAAATAAAGATTTAAAAAAAATCTATATGTATGCTGGAATATATAATAACATACGTAGTTCTTCTCTGCTTTTACTCCAAGTACGACTAACTTTTCTCCGTAACTTTTTAAACTTAAACTTCAACTGAAGTTACTTTCCTGTATGGTAGTAGTAAGTTTGTCGCTTCGCATTGTATCTGCGAAGATTGTTCTTATTACTTGTAAACTAGACCACGTGGACTATTTCTATATTCACAAACTTTTTCAACAGAGTTTGGATTGCACCATTGGCGTGGCATTTTACATGCACTTATAAATTCGTAAGTTTTTACAGCAACTGTAGGATTTTACCAGGGGTTCGGTAAAGTTGTACCGAGAAACCCGATATTTATATTCATTTTAATTTGTGATCAGCCACGCCTTACATTTAGCCAGAGCGTTTTCTTTAATTACATTTGCATCAGCTGATTCAGTGCACACACTGCGACGGTGCTAATTGCACCTTCGCTAAGATGCACCCTTACAAAGGTTATCTATTAACAGAGCAGTGTGTACATTTCCACACATAGTTCGTAATGAGGTAAGTTTCCGATCACGATGGCGGAATGCGCCCGACCGCGCGGAAGACGGGGCGGGTTAATCTGAGCGATCTGAACTATTGAGCCTTGAGGAAGTGGCGTACACTGGTTTGTAGGCTTGTTCCAAGGCTTCTGAAGTGTGGCGATATAGCACGTTTTTATTTGCAAGTGTGTCACTCTGTAGATAAAGAAGCAAGAGGTGAAAGATTTTGGAGAATCTTGGTTCTAATTTTAAAATTAACTAAAATTTTTTACCAGTATCTTTGCGAGCAATAATTTTCATTATAATATTCTTTAATATTGAGACACCAGCCTGGTGGACTGATCTTAACGCTTCTTCCCAAGGGTTAAGAACATACCAATATCCATATTTTTTTTTTATATTTACCTAAACCATGGTAGTTAACTGGAGAATATGAACTAATAATCTCGAAAGTCACACAATGCCACATAAAATAAATTATAATCTTAAAAATTGGTAAATATTTGGTCTTCTTGAACTGGCTGAATAGTTCTCAAGTTAATCTAGTCGAACGCCGCAGCGGATCGCGGGAATCACACCATTTTTGTTCCCAAGGCCAGACTCGCTAATTACTCAACTCCACGTTTGCCCGCGCCTTAATTAAATAACAACTTGCTCTTTGAAGTTCGCCGCGAACCTGTCAATGGAATTTGCGGAGAAACCTGTTATAGTTCGCACTAACTTCGCCTCCACTTCGGATCGGTTGGAACACTAAAAAACTTGGAATTAGCATTCGTCATTTTGAATGCGCAGTTCCAATATTAGTAGTCTCTCAACTCATAATTTAATTAATGCACGATTATATATCAAAACAATTTCCAGTTAGCTACAATAAAATTTTATTTGTGAGGACCTATAAGTGATTTCTTAATTGTTACTATATTATCCTATGTTAATAATGTAAATCCTGGTCTTCCTAAAATAAATAAATAATAAATAGATAAAATATAAACATTCCTCTTTGGTATGTCAGAAATATGCAAGGTATAAATATTACGAAACTAAGGATGAAGAAAAAAAAAACAATTTTATCTTCGGAACGTATCACATATTTAATAAAAACTAAATTCATGCATTCTCTATCTGCGGGATACAGGTGCAATAATATCCATTAGAAACCGGCCGTATTTCACGTCGGGCACAGAAAACGGTTTTATAGTAGCGCCGGCTGAAAGAATACCTACCGGTGCAAACTTAAAAAAGCGTCGATGGCCGAGTGGTTAAGGTCGTTGCTTGCTATGCGAGAGGTCGCCAGTTCAAACCCCGCCAGGTACCAATGTGTTTTTCAAATTTGAAATTCATATGTACCATCATTCGTGAGGAAACCAGCACACCTGAGAGATTTTTCAACGGTGTGTGAAGCCATGTCAGAGGCCTACGAGCGGTGTAAACTCTGACACCAGGTTGTTCATCAACCATACGATAAGAAGAAGAAGGTGCAAACTTGCATCGGGAAGACATTCTGTTCCCGATCACATTAAAACATTCGTTCGGATAAGCCCGTCCTGTGGGAGCCATTAGCCAGCGGCTGCGGGTTGGCATGATTCCGAAATGACAACGACGATGTTTCGGAGACGAGCGGCGGCAATATAACTTGTTGTTGTTCTTTTGTTTTAGCTATTTCTTTGTTCTTGCCCGCATTTGTCAGTACGTACTATCGGCAACGCTGGCGGTAGTACACTTTTCAAATAGATTTCTTTAAACGCCAATAGCCCCGCCCACTGGCCAATAGAAGAGCACTTAAAGAAAATCTGTCAAAATCCAAGCAAAAACGTTCCAATAGTAGGAGAGCTAGCAAGATTTTTTGGTAGGTATTTGAGGCAAGCTAAAAACTTATCCTGAACCTCTCCTATTATATCCCAGCACGACACTGCAGACCTGGCTGGTGAGTAGCGGGGCTAAAGCAAACCCCCAAAAATATTTTTCATCTTTTTATTTATAACTAAAAAATAAGACTCACGTTGTAAGACAAATTATTTCGATGGAACTTCTACCTGTCAGATGAACTGACAAAGTATATTTTTTTGGATTATAAAATATATTTTAAAATAAGAAAAATTGGGGGTTTGGTTTAGCCCCGGTACTCAGCCAGGTCTGCGGTTTTGTGTTGAGTTATAATATTAAAGGTATAGGACAAGTTTTCAGCTTGCCTCATATACCTACCGAAAAATTCTTGCAGGCTCTCGGACCACAATTTGGGCGGGGCTTGCTTTGACAGACGTATAAGCGCCAAGCGATTTTCACCTTATAGGTGGTCGACCGCCAAATACTCCGATAGTACGTAATGATTTCTTGCCTCTATGCTCTATTGAAGGCTGGGCCGGACAATCCCATTAAAATTAAATATTAATATTTTTTAAATGGTATTTCAGTCATTAACAAAGTCATAAGTCTAATCAAATCTGTTACGTACACTTTATTTTACGCTATATTTTGTGCAATAAAATATAATTGAACTATCGTAGTAGGTACAAGAAAAATAAGTACAAACAAAGTATCTTCAAATACAAGTTTAATCGGTAGAGTCAGTTTAATTTCAAACAAGTCCACAGACAAACGATATGTAAAGTCCATCTTATTGACTTGCCCCTTCGCCAGCAGAGTGTGAAGGCGGCGCGGATCAACCACAGTCCCTAACTAGTTGCAAACAGCCCGGAGTCCCGCCACTCCACCGGGCGTGAACTATCCGGGAATGCCAAGGTTCCCGGACAACTGGGATGAACTGGCACCAACGGGAAGGCCATCTCCGAGGCTAGACTGATTTGTTTCAATTCCACTTTTATCGATTGTGTTAGAAACAGTTAAAAACTAATTCACATAGATTGTATTAGGCTACAAATTATAAGTTTATATTTAAAAAATCTTCGATTTAATAGTTCTCATTAAACGGAGTATAAGTGGGAAACTGGGCAGGTATGAATTTTATTACAAACTTAATACTTCAAAAGAGGCGGTAAATATCAGTTACATTGTTGATACGTTTGTCCTTTTCGTATAAAATTTCACAACACTTTTAAAACTGATTAGATTTCCATATACTCAGAATCTAAAAACCTGATCGTGGTCATAACTTCTTAAGTATACAAGTTTCGCAATCTTACCGAGCCCTTAGGAAGATGAAATCGATAGGTATACTTAGTGTCATGATTGCGGCTTAACCGGAATCGATAAAAGTATTCGCCCACTCCAAAACTTATAAATGGATATACCAAAAACATTTTATATTGTCAAATAATATTTAATGTGAAGTTGCAATATTTAAAACTTTCTTTAACTTACTACTAAGGACGCTCTACCCACATATCAATTAGGAGGAGAGTCCCATTGGAGTCGATTTTGATTTGTTTGTGTTGAAAAGGGTTATTTAAAAGGGGTAAATGTGACAGTACCAATAAAAGAACAGCACTATTATTTTGTCTTGCAAAAACTTTTTTAACTTTATAAATCTTTCCTTAGTTTTACCTTAAAAGGTAAATTACACAAAATCTTTTCCGGTACATGTTTTTCCTACATCCTTTAGTTTGGATCTATTTATCTTACGTCATTACGTAAATAAATAACTTAGCATTTTAGTCATTAAGATACACAGCAGGTCACATCAGTTACTCAACTGGAACATGTCAGCTATTTATTTTATGTAACTATCAATCTTAAAGATATAACTGTTGAGAAGTCTGTTTGATTAAATGACAAATGTTTACGAACTCATTTCGGGTCTCTCCCGTCTTGATTGCTGGATTAAACGAAATTAATCCTCTTCGGATGGAGACTTAGCCCCTGACTAATTGATCGAGCCTTAAAGGATGCCTTTGCGATGACAAAAGTTTCATGAAGCAACAGCACATTAACTAAATCCTTACTAATATTATAAATCTGAAAGCAACTCTGTCTGTTACGCTTTCACACATAGAATACTGGACTGATTTTAATGAAATTTGGTACAGATATATTCCAGAGCCTAGGAAAGGTTATAGGCTACTTTTTAACCGACTGCGCTATAAGGAAGTAATGTTTTACCCGTTAAACGTCTATACGCGGAAGAAGTCGCGGGCGAAAAGCTAGTAAATAATAAATTGATAACTTGAGGACTATTTGAACATACTAACTAAATCATTCGCCCGAGGTGTAAAACGATTTATGGTTGTGCGGGAAATATATTCAATCTTTTTCACTTTTTCGTTTTGTGCCCTAGACAAGTTATTTTTAACCTACTGATATAATCTCTTTATATTATAGACCTTAACTAGGTCTATAAGGGGGCTAAGATAACATAAGCGACCACAAACTGAGGGTCCACCAAATATTTGCCATGTTTAGGCACTTTAAAGCCACAGTACTTTACGCAAACAGCCTAGTACCAATATCAATATTAGCCTTAGTCTGTCTAGATACCGACCTAAAAACAAGACCGTCTGCTGTGAGTTAGAACGAGGTTTTTCCCGTTAAGGGTAATCCCTCAGGATCAGGATCGTCACGAGGTCTCGTCAACTATTCCCTTTGTTGATTCCGACCCAATACCCAACTTGATGCCAGAGCAACTACAGGAATCGATGACAAGGGAGTTGTGGAAGCTTTGGCAAATAAATCACTTACTTTTGAAGCTTCTTCCTAGTGGTTTGGTGGTCTATATATCAAAGGAGATTGCTTGTTAGTCTATTCAAATCCTCCTCACCCTTTATGTGCATCCTAAATTGTAGTGAACAAGTATTTTTTATTTCGTTTCACTACCTAGAATTCGGCCAATTTCATAATCGTATATATTATAAATGTCTTGATGAAAGTTACATGACCTGAATGATAATTTTAAATTACGTGACTGAGGTGGCACAACAAGTAAAAGATGCACTAAACTAGCACAATTTTCATTTGACCAACATCAAAACACTCCACTGTCGAGTCAAACATCCAAAGCCGCAACCAGCAGCTATTTATCACAAACTACTTCACTATGCATTTAGCCGTATTAACGACGTACATCAGCCGGACAGCGCGTCCGCTCATTTGGCCGCCAAGTGTTCGCGGGAATGGCGGACAAACGATGACAAATGCACGCTTTTATTATAGTGGCCGGATATATTCTAATTATAGTGACAAAATGGGGGACAGGGTGAGTTTTTGTTTGAAAGGAACATGTATCACTAATGGAAATAGAAATACAACATAAAAACATAGGTCATAAAATGTAGGAGACTTTGACAATCGAAAAAACTAGTTACAAGTAAACTTACCGTAGTAGTTGCAGCTTTATAGCTCCGTAGCAAAATCGATATTTGGCACAATTTTTGGTTGAAATCGATATCAGACAAAAAACTAAATGCGGTTTCATTCTTTTATAACGCTCGACTGTTTACCTAAAGGATAAAAAATACCGGCGTCTAACAGGGGCCTTTATAAAAACTGCGTTATTTTCATCATCAGCCACAATAAGACCTAAGAGCTAATAGGTCAGGTCACCTAGACAGGTCAGTACCCACGCACGGGTCATGAGCTACCCTGCGAGCTATGTTTATACTATGACTTGACTCCAAAGTATAGTTAGGATGCATACCTACTTGTTAATACTAATAGGAAATGGGTTCCTCGCAGAACCTACTTTTTAGCAGATCTTTCTAGCACAACTGTTAGTCAGCCGCTGGTCATGTAACAGAATAAAAAACTAGCTAACAGGTTAATATGCGGGAAACATTCGACGGCTTCAAAAGCTGTTGGTTGGTGTAACGGTTCGCATTGGCGCGCGATTCCTGGAAGGACATGTGTTCTTAACCCCGGTCAACAGTGGAGCAATTGATTTTTTTCCGTTTTTCAAAATATTCTTTCTTTCAACAGTAAATGTATAAGTCCATCTAAGTCGAAGATGTAGATGTTTAATAGCGGGATAACATGACCCCGATATTGCTATCGCGACCGTTACACTGTACCGGGGCATCCAATATAATTTTCACTTTGAATGCTCGATCCCAAATTAATATTAGCGTAAGTCCCGGATTCCCGTCACGTGTCCAGGATGAATGGCCACGTGCGAAGCCCTGGGGGGGGGGGCACATGTTGGGTCTCCTTTGTACACAGTCGATTAGGACTTACAAGAATACGCTAGACAACATGATTGAAATACCTTTAGGCTGGAAATCTGATTGCGTAGGAAGATTTTGGATGACGTGCCAGCTTGTATTCTATACTTGAAAACAGTCAATTGTATCTCTCAGGATGATATGGTACGTGACGATCTGAAATTGTAGACACGCGAGTTGAGATCTTTGCAGTCTTATTATGTTGGACGAACTCAACACACGATTGATCTTCTATTTGGTAACTTCGTAATAAGTGTCATCATCATAATCAGCCCAAATACGTCCCCATTGCAGGGACACGGGCCTACCCTAAACTAGGGCGATGAGGATAATTTAGTCAATAAGTGTAATAAATAAATAGTTTAAGCCGATTATCTAATTTATTGACTGTATCTCGTCCTTTTCAGTGGCGTATAAATTTGTGCCTATTATCACAATATGCAAAGTCGACAAACTGTTAAACGATACTCTTCTCAAACTTTTTGCGTCCAAAAACGGCGTATCAACAGAAAGCGGTTTTACCCGCATTTTTCACGGTTTTTCAACGAAAATTCAGTTTCCCCGACAAAATATCGGGTTGCTCTCAAATATATCTGCGCTGTCCGCCTCGCTCCACACAAAATAAAGCAAGTCTGCGAAATTTACAACCGCCAGCTGACCAGGGCGTTCGTGGGGAATATGCTCTCTTTATAGTGTCAAAACACATTATAGCCGTATTATGCGATTGTGGGTAGCTATTGTTTCGTTTTGTTGGTGAAAAACTTTTGATTTAATAACAATGTCAATCGTCGAATTACATGTAATAACTTTAATGGATTTCAATTGTTTTAATTCTGTAGCGTACGCGGTGGGAACACACACTGTACTGCCGTTAAATTTAATACCTCATACGGATAATTCATTCAAAAAATCAATAGCTCTATTTCGTACTATGCCTCGTGTAAAACAATTTATCAAAACCGAAACGATATTACATATTTCAATCTGTAGTCTATTTCGTTACACAAAAACAGGACATCATAAATAAAACCACCGCTGTGGGCAGCGCTTCTCCCAAATATATTCCATTACAGCGCCGCTTGATTGATATGCGGGGCTGCAGCGACCATACGCCTGTGTACCATCATTTATGTGTAATGCATAATCTCTGGACCATGTTTATCTGGGATAGTGGGTCAGATATAAATAGGAATAAAATATAATTATATAGAGCACAATTGTGTGTGTATGTCCCTTAGGATACGCTTAGTATTGATTCCTAGATGGTCTGTTGACACTGATAATAAAAATCGAAAATTCTTGGGCTCGAATCCCAGTAAGGACTCAAATTGTGTTTGTTATTTGGTAAAACAAGTTTCGTTAATGAAACAGAACATCTGTGTTTAAGCACAAACTTGTTATATTAGCATAATGCAAAGTGTACCTATACCACATGTCAGACTTGCACTCTGTTTGCAGCTCGATTTGCTAATTTACACAAAACGAACACATAACGCTTTGTGTTAGAAAAGGTTTTGTCTATTACTGCGATGTTTTGTTACTAGATAACCATTGTTGATGATGATGCATTTGTTGTTGCAGATGCGTTGCTGCGTAGCAGCGCTGTGCCTCTCGGCGCTCACCACGCTGCAGCTGGCGGCCGCCGCGGCCGTCGACCCCGCGCACGTAGACCTTGCGCCCGCGCAGGTAACCACTCATCTCCCCCGTCGTAGCACCTAGACGTAGCACTACACCTCGTAGCAGCGCTGTGCCTCTCGGCGCTCACCACGCTGCAGCTGGCGGCCGCCGCGGCCGTCGACCCCGCGCACGTAGACCTTGCGCCCGCGCAGGTAACCACTCATCTCCCCCGTCGTAGCACCTAGTCGTAGCACTACACCTCGTAGCAGCGCTGTGCCTGTCGGCGCTCACCACGCTGCAGCTGGCGGCCGCTGCGGCCGTCGACCCCGCGCACGTAGACCTTGCGCCCGCGCAGGTAACCATTCACCTTTCACCGTCGTAGCGCCCACTCGTAGTAGTAGACCTCGTAGCAGCGCTGTGCCTCTCGGCGCTCACCACGCTGCAGCTGGCGGCCGCCGCGGCCGTCGATCCCGCCCTCGTGGACCTTGCGCCGGCGCAGGTAACCACTACCTTCCCCCGTCGTAGCACCTAATCGTAGCACTACATCTCGTAGCAGCGTAACAAATTTCCCATACTTATACGGTGGTTGCTTGGAGTGCTTAAGGTTATCGTCCTCTATAAATGCAAGAAGCATTGTACCAGAAGAAGCCCCTCTTCGTACTTATATATTCGTACGTATATAGGCTTAGCTACACAACAAAAGTATCACGACGCTAAATAGGTAAAGGTATAATTTTATATAATCAGAACCACTACAGCCAGCATATTGACTATTAGTCGTTTTCCAACACACAATACTTCCAATACAAAATGTGTTTAACAGCTTTGTTACGCACCAGTATCTAATACTTTTCACGAAAAGACGCTCACGTCCACACGAAAGTAGCCACAGCTACTAGACAATAGACATGTGCAATAACAAAGACATTCCAGGCTGACCAAACTTATGCAGCCCACACACAATATTAGAACTTGTGCCGTTCGTGGTGTGGTCTAAAATTGTTCGGCAAAGCTGGTATGTTTGACGGGTCTTCGAGCTTACTGGAAACCCTTGTCGGACATCAACAGCGAGTACGTGCGAGGAAACAAAGATATACAAGCATTTGGAAAACATTACACACATGATTGCTTAATAACACCCATTCACAAAACTTCACAAAGTTCTGTGAAGACTCAAACCCTTTGTGTTTAAAAAATGAATAACTGAAACTCTAGTAGATAATGTGAGCACACAGCACGCGATGTTATTTTTAAATTACTCGTGTATGTAAAGCATGTAAAAGAAAAGAACAAAATCCGTCCGCGCCTCTTCACTGTTATCAACAAAAGTTCCAACAATAGCTTTGACGCATACACTTCATAATTGGCTCCAACCGACTTGCTAAGTCGTATTAACTTCATTAGAATTCACAAACGGAGCGCTCGCCACAAAACTGTAACTTCTGAACGGCAGAAAAATACTTTTGTTGCCACTTTCTGTTTGCGGCTTGCGAGCGAGCGGAATGTTTGTTACTGTTGCGGGAACGGGGTACGTTAAATTCAAGATACGCCAAAAGTCACCAAAAGACAATTAATTTATTTATCGACTAACAATTACACAATTAAACACTTAAAAACACAATTAAAAAAAACACTTAATTACAACACTAAACACGGAACACTAAATTACACTAAAGCACTGAATCACACTAAAACACTGAATTTCACTGAAACTATTCGCAGGTAACGCACTCGATCACTTCTAGTTCGCAGGAGACTGATTCGCTTCGCTTTCCAAATCGGAACTGACTCGTCGCGTCGTACATCCCCCTTTTATACCCAGTGAGGACGCAGCTCTTCGCGTGGCGTCGAGAATCTTCTCGCGGGGATCGAAATTTCTAGAACTCGCTGGAGCTCGCTCCGACCGACCAGAGTGTGTGACGTAGTATCGTGCAAGCGAATATAGACCTTATCCATACGACGATAAGACTAATTCCGCTTGCACGGTCTCTCGTGGTCGTAACATTATCCCCCTCTTAGTCATGCTCGTCCCGAGCATCATTTGACCCATGGTAACGAGCCAATCGATCAATGTGAACAATTTTCGGCTTGCCTCTTGTCCCTTGTTTGATCCGATAGGTTAAGTCGTTCAGCCTAGTGATGATCTTGTATGGTCCTTCCCACCTTGGCTGGAACTTCGGTGATTTGCCCTTCTTCCTGAGTGGGTTGTGTAACCAAACCAGACTCCCTTCATCGAAACCGTCGGTGTTGGCTTTGCGGTCGTAACGGGTTTTCATTCTTTCGCTGGATTTTAGACTGCAGTCTCTAACGAGAGCATGTACTTCATCCAGGCGCTTCTGTAGGTCAGCTGCATATTCGGTTACTGGTTTCGGAGCTTCTGGCGGTGTCCCAGTCAACGCGTCTACCGGAAGCCGCATTTCTCGACCGAAGTTTACCATTGCTGGGGTTGCGCTGGTGCTATCGTGGATCGCAGATCGGTAGGACAGCAAGAAAAGCGGTATGTACTGGTCCCAGTCTCGTTGATGCTCGTCCACAACTTTGGCCAAGTGGTTTTCCAACGTTTGGTTGAATCTCTCGACCATGCCATCGGATTGCGGGTGTGCTGGTGTAGTACGGGTCTTATGCATACCCAACAGTTGACAGACCTCCTGGAACAGTGCTGACTCAAAGTTTCTTCCTTGGTCTGAATGTATTTCAAGAGGCACACCAAATCGGCAAATTACCTCGTGGACTAACTTCTTGGCGACCGTCTTTGCTTCTTGATTAGGCGTAGCGAAGACTTCAGGCCACTTAGTGAAGTAATCTTGGACCACAATGATGTACTTGTTTCCCTCGTCGGATTCTGGAAAGGGGCCAGCTACATCTACTGCAATTCTTTCCCAAGGAGCGCCGACGTTGTACAGCTTGAGTTTGCCCTTACTTCTGGTTTGTGGGCCCTTTACTGATGCGCAAGTCGTACATTTCTTGCACCAGTCTTCGACGTCCTCCCGACAGTGTATCCAGTAGAACCTCTGTCTCAGCTTCTCTAGGGTTTTCTTCACGCCTAAATGTCCCCCGGATACCCCATCGTGTATGTACCTCAGTAGAGAAGCAACTTGTTTACGGGGTACAATCAGCTGTAGTGTTGTTTGATCCCCTTTTGGTGTTTCCCATTTCCTGAAGAGTACTCCATCCTTAATCTCCAAACTGTCCCATTGTGCCCAGTAACTTTTCGTGATGGGGCTTGATGATGCTACATGGCTCCAAGAAGGTTTCTGACCTACCTCTTTCCATTCAAATATTTTCCTCAGGTCATTATCCTCTTTTTGAGCCTTTTTGATAGCGTCTTCGCTCCATTCATTATCAAGTCCCTGGGTGGTAATCATCCGGACTTCTTCTTTAGTCTCCGTCTTAGAACAATGACTGCAGGCCACAGGACAAGGTCTCCTTGATAGGGCATCGGCATTCAAATGCGTTCTACCACTCCGATGTTCTGTTGTGAAGTTGTACTCCTGTAGTTGCTCTAACCACCGCGCCACTTGTCCTTCAGGGTTTTTAAACTGCAAGAGCCATTTTAACGCAGCATGATCTGTCCGCAGGGAAAACTGTCTTCCAACGAGATACTTGTTGAAATGCTGTAGAGTCTTCACTACCGCCAACAGTTCCTTACGAGTCACACAGTAGTTCCTTTCAGGTTTTGAAAGTGACTTACTGAAATAGGCGATCACCACTTCTCGTTCACCTTGCTCTTGCGACAGAACTCCGCCTATGCCAGTATTGCTGGCATCGGTGTCCACGATAAACCTTCCTTCTCTGTTCGGGTAGCCAAGTATAGGACTGGTGCAGAGGTGTTCTTTTAATCTGAAGAAGGCTTGATCACATTCCGAGTCCCAGGCGAATACTCGTTTATCTTCCGTGAGCCGATGAAGAGGTTTCGCTATATCAGAGAAGTTCTTTACAAAGCGCCGGTAGTATGCGCATAAACCCAAAAATGATCTTACGTCGGTCTTGTTCACTGGTATAGGCCATTCTTGAACAGCTTTTATCTTCTCTGGGTCAGTCCTTACTCCTTTCGATGAAATAATGTGGCCTAAGTAGGCAACTTCTTCCTTGAAAAACGTGCATTTCTTTGGGCTGAGTTTCAAGTTTGCTTCTCGTATTCTAGTGAAAACCTTCCTCAGGTTACTGACATGCTCTGTGAAATTTCGACCCATGACAATGATGTCATCCAGATAGACCAGGCATGCATCACCCAGAAGTCCAACCAGTACCCTTTCCATCAACCGCTCGAATGTCGCCGGAGCGTTGCAAAGACCAAAGGGCATGACGTTGAACTGCCACAATCCATTCCTAGTTCCGGTCGTAAATGCCGTCTTCTCCTTGTCTGATGGATGGATGTCTACTTGCCAGTACCCACTCTTAAGGTCCACTGTTGAGAACCACTTCATGCCGCTCAACATGTCCAGTGTGTCGTCTATACGGGGCAGAGGGTAGCTGTCCTTCTTGGTTGCATTATTCAACAACCGGTAGTCCACACAAAACCTGGTGCTGCCGTCCTTCTTCTTTACCAGGACTACTGGCGAAGACCACGGGCTTGTTGAAGGTTCTATGATGCGGTTCTTCTGCATCTCAGCAACCATGTCTGCTACCTCCTTCTCTTTGGCAAATGGAAGGCGTCTAGGCCGCTGCTTTATTGGTGGCGCGTCTCCCGTGTCTATTCTGTGTTTAACGAGACCTGTCCTTCCCAAATCATGGTCACCCTTCGAAAATATGTCGTTGAAATCTAGCAACAACCCTTTAGCTTGCTGAAATTCCCGCTCAGATAGCTTGTCCTTACAATTTGCTAGGAGCGGCGTGACGTCATCTCGTTGACAGGATTCCGGTTCCCGGGCCCTTTTCAGCCTTCTGATGGATTGACCTGCATCGCACCGTCCGATGACACAGTTTTTACGTAGCTGCACTTCATCTCCGCTAAGATTGATGACTCGCACCAGCGCTCCTTTTCCGGTCATGGCCAGAGTTCTTGCTGTGATCCAACTCGGATGGTCGCCGCAGTTTTCTATGACGACGCTTCGCCCTTGACACATAGTGTACGGGAATCTAACTTTGACCAGAGTTTCAGATCTCGGCGGTAGGGTCGTATTTTTCAGGCAGTAAACTGCGCATGATCTCGCTCCCTCTAGGAATACTTCTTGTTCGGGGAAACTAAGTACTCCTTTAGCGACGTCTACCACACACTTCTGGTCTCTTAAAAAGTCTAATCCGATGATGCAGTCGTCCGTGATGTCTGCTATGAGAACGCCGTATTCAAAGGTTTGTTCTCCAATCGTTATCTTCGCCATCGTCTCACCGAAGACGGTAACTGGCTGGCCTGTTGCTGTTTGAAGCTGAACGGATGGTCTCTGATTCCACACAATAGTCCTTTTCAATAGCTCCGGACGCACTATTGTTCTTGAAGCACCGGTGTCAATAGTAAAATGACACGTTACGCTGTTCAGCTGTCCAACCACTGTAAGGTTGTTCCCATTACCAATCTGTGAAACAGTGACGGTAGGGGCTCGATGTTGACCAGCCAGCGCCCGCCCCACAGCCCTGGCTCCTTCTTTTAACGACAGCTCTTCTGCATCCACTTGTGTAGAGGACGCTACTGTCGTTCTAGGCGGCCATCTTCGCTTGGGGCAACTACTCCGAATATGGCCCCTCTCGCCGCAGCCATAGCACATCGGACCCAAAGAAGGTTTTTCCTTCACCACAACCTCCCGAAGTCGTTGAGTTCTAGCGTCTTGACGCACGGCTTCCACCTCCAAAGCATGGGCTAGAGCTTCCTGTAAGGTCTGATGATGGCTCAGTTTCACGGTATGCCTGACGTCTGCGTCTCTGATTCCATCACAAAAGGCTTGCGGGATCATTGATTCCACCATTGTCGGGCATGACACGTACGCACGTCTGACTAGCCTTTCGATTTCCGTTGCCCATTGCTGCAGACTCTCACCAGGCTTCTGCTGTCGATCGCGGAGTTGTGCTCTATACGCGTGTTCCAGGTGTTTGTCGCTATACCTGCCCTCTAGTGCTCTTTGGAGAGCACCTAAAGTTCTGTTATCCGAAGGCAGGTTTTCCAACGTGAGCAGGGCATCTCCACGAAGAGCCAGAGTCAGAGCTATCAAGGACTCTTCCTCGTTCCACCCCTTTCCTTTAGCCACCGTCTCGAACTGGTACCAAAATGCTGCCCAAGACGTCGTTCCATCGAAGTGGGGTACTTCGATTTTCGGAGAATCCGACACTACCGTAGCACCCCGGGTCCCCACTCTTGTCATTTTGGTATGCAGCTGTCGCATCTCAGCATCCACCTGGCTCAATCGATCCTCATGTTGGGTGAATCGATCTTCATGTTGGGTGAATCGATCTTCATGTTTCATCACATCATCCTTGAGAGCATCAATCTGCTTTTCTAGTACTTCGTGCTTCTTTTCAATAGCCCCCAACAAACTCTTGCTTAGCTCTTCCTTGAGTTCGACCAGTTGCTCCTCCTGGCGGCGGGCTTGCTCCTCCTGGCGGCGGGCTTGCTCCTCCTGGCGAAGGTCTTGCTTTTCCTGGCGAAGGGCTTGTTCTTCCCTCAGCTTAGCAAATTGTGCTTCCTGAAGTCGGGCTAGCTCCTCCTGGCGGCTGGCTTGTGTCTTCAGCATTTTAAATAAATCTGCAAGCTCCACAGGCCCAATCGGTGTTTGGATTGATCCCTCCGTTGAAGTACCTTCACCCTCTTGCAGGGCCGCGGTTTGACTCCTTGTTACTCGACCCTCACTGTCTTCTCGTGGTGTAAGAGGCATCTTGAATCCCACTTCTGACACCAATTGTTGCGGGAACGGGGTACGTTAAATTCAAGATACGCCAAAAGTCACCAAAAGACAATTAATTTATTTATCGACTAACAATTACACAATTAAACACTTAAAAACACAATTAAAAAAAACACTTAATTACAACACTAAACACGGAACACTAAATTACACTAAAACACTGAATCACACTAAAACACTGAATTTCACTGAAACTATTCGCAGGTAACGCACTCGATCACTTCTAGTTCGCAGGAGACTGCTTCGCTTCGCTTTCCAAATCGGAACTGTCTCGTCGCGTCGTACATCCCCTTTTATACCCAGTGAGAACGCAGCTCTTCGCGTGGCGTCGAGAATCTTCTCGCGGGGATCGAAATTTCTAGAACTCGCTGGAGCTCGCTCCGACCGACCAGAGTGTGTGACGTAGTATCGTGCAAGCGAATATAGACCTTATCCATACGACGATAAGACTAATTCCGCTTGCACGGTCTCTCGTGGTCGTAACATTACTTTATGTTGATAACTAAGTAACGCATTGAAAGCAAATCTTTTCCCGTGTGTTGCCCGTTGCGTAAACAGTTTTTCTTTATTCTACAACTGTATGTTGCTATTGTGTGGCTTTATACGTATGAAAATTAAAAACATTTCTCATTTCTATTCGTAGTCATTAAGCTAATGAGGTGAGGTCTAGAAGAATATGTTAACTTATTTACTGTACTTAAGTACATCAACTGAGAAATAATTGAACGTAGAGCTATGGCCTATTTAGACTTTCGCGTTCCATTACATTAAATATTAGTCTTTGAGGGCCTATTCGATATAGCAAATACATACTCATGTCAGTCATGGTCATGAGCCTAATCTCGCGTAGGCCCATAAAGTCAAATATTTAGCTTACAATATTCTTCCATTCTATTTCTAAAACAATCTCGAAACGCCTCCCTTCCTAGCCCATCTCATTTGCAAGACTTAATGCTCCACTCACATCTCAATACAATCCTGAACTAAAACTTATTCAAATTGCAACATTTTCTATCAAAGTTCAAAGCCTATCTCAAATCCTCACGAAAAGGCGAAGTTCTCATAAGATAACAACAAAACTAGGTACCTAATTGAATGGAAAGAGTATCGGAAACTTGTCCAAGCGAACGGGCGAAAATAAAAACTCGAACCCGGCTCGATAGCTCAATAACAGCGTAACAGATCGCGCCAGTCAAAAGCGAACGATAAAAACCCGTTGAAAGGAGGCAAGAGTGCTCGGAGAACTTAGAAAACCGCCTTTTAACGTAGCGGGCGGGGCGCCAGTGCCCGCGGGTGGCTAAAACTCTTCTTGTTTTGACTGTGTCTGTCTGTTTCTTCTTCTGTGTGACTTCTGTGTCTAGTACTAGCTACCAGCTGTATTATCGCGGCTAATCAGGTTTTAGAACGAACGACATGAGTTTACTGGAGATCACATGTTGCATTTGTCGGTGTAGCGCAACGTCATTAAGCTACGGTGCTACAGCGCTACGTCCGCTGCTACGGTCTCTACAAAAAGCTGATGGTAATTTGGTTATACCCCTATTTAGATTCGTTTGTTTTATAAATTTCAAAACTTTTGTCTTGCAAAAACAGAACTTAGAGTTTTTTACAAAATTTATCAATATGAATTGATAAACATTTTTTCTGTAAAACTATCAATACAGAGGAACAGTATAGAACAGTGTCTATTTTAAGTAAATACCAAATAGAAATAGACTTGTGCCAATCCCATCCGCTAAGACTGTTGCCGCCTCGTTTCCGAAGGCAACTCGCTCGCCACAACACATTGTGAGCCACATTAATCGGATTAGTCGTCAACAGGAACTCGGTAACAGTGCAAGTTAGGCCCGCGCGAGTTAGACCCGGCCTCGCGCTAGGTCTTACAACTTTGTTGATAATGAATCAACTTACTTGTATCATTAATGGTGGTACATTCTCTGTGACAGCATTCGCAGCATCTTACTCGATATGTCTCGGCTGACCTGGTACGAAGACTTAAGATCATTCGCAACGACAAGGACACTATCCACACTCTCAATTTTGACACTATCTAGGCGAGACTATACCTTCAAAGTTTAGTCGGTCGGTATATAATAACACGTGCCGTCGTTAGAAAGTTTTGAGATTCGCTTCATGTCTACATATTCACAAATATAATAATTTATTTTTAGATAAAGTTACCATTACTTAGACTTTCGTCTTCGATTTCTTTTTCACTCGCACTCACTGCAGCTCAACCCGCTCGGCCACAACACAATTAACATTCTAAGTCGAAACAAAGCCTTAATAGAATAATAAAACAAGTTGCCCACTCAGTCGCACCTTATAATGCCGGCGTATTGCGATCCGGCGCGAAGGACCAGCTTTGTTGCGCATTGTGGCCGCAACTTACGAAAGAAACTAGGCTTCAGTTTAATTGAATTCTAGAAGGTCTACTAGCAAAGGCATTGTGAAAGTAAATAGATTCTTAGTATTCTTACTTAAGCTAATTCAAGTTATTTGAATCGTTTTAAATACGCTTTGCTTACTGTAAGAACAATTTAAGTGATTCCTGCATACGATACCGGTGGTATTGCTCTCAGAATTAATCTTCCATGAATATTATCTTGTATGTGGCGTTCATAGTTATAATTTCAGTTCTCTCTATTAAGACTCTATTAAGGAACTAATTAGTTTGATCTTATTTGATTAATAATTTCGTACATAACCTAGAATAGATATTACATTTATCTTTAAACAGAAACTTGAAATTAAACAAATTCATGACATTCAACATTGAATTGTTGTATATTCTAAAGGTTTGTATTATTAATATTTATCTTCATCGCTCTAGTGCAAAGATTTGTAAAGCGTGGGCAAGTTTCGCTAATTAGGTGTGGTTGTGTCGTATCTCGTTACAAGCTAAGTTGGAAACTTGGCACCTCGGCGATACGGCGAGGAAACTAAACTTATCAACGTAAGCGACCTTTTCATTTGCTCATCGGGCCGAAAGGTGACCACGACAGTGCCATCCAGACAGGATAACTGTGTTTTAAGTCTGAACTTAGTCACAATCTGTCATCTTTCAGGGAGTTGAGTGAAAGTTTCCAAAGTTTAGGTTCGCAAAGCTAGAAAAGGTCAAAAATAAGTTTTGTCTTTTCCGCGGGACGTAAATGAACGTGTATATATTTATACAAATTTTACGGTATTGGCTTCATTTTATAAATAGATACACATTTGACTATTGGTAGCAAGTGCTGCGTCAGGACCGAGAGGTCCCCGGTTCGAGTCCGGGGTCGGGCAAAATTTGTGTATGTTTTTCTGTTAAGAAATTTCTCAGCCCGGAGTCAGGATGATTGCACGCCCGTACCTCGGGAAGTACGTTAAGCCGGTGGTCCTGCGCCCGATCTCTCATCGGTCATGTCAAATTGCCGTCTCACTGAACTATGAGGGCAAGAGAACAGAGTGCACTTGTGCACTATAATATGTCCTGCGCAGTTGGCTGATCTCCATTGAGATCGGCTGCTATGGCCAAAATCGGTCGAACGCCTTACACCGTATTGACTTCATTTTATCCGACGGTATAATACTATGAGTTGTGCCGTTTCCAATTCAACTTTTTCAGACATGCTTAAACTAAAATTTGCCTTCATTTTCAGAATGACAACGAAATAGAACTAACAGACGAAGAGAAGAGAGCATGGCAGAGCCTCCACGGAGGGTGGGGCAAGAGAGGCTGGGAGGACATGAGCTCCGCGTGGGGCAAACGAGCCTGGCAGGACCTCAACTCGGCCTGGGGCAAGAGAGGCTGGCAGGACATGAACCAAGCCTGGGGCAAGCGGGGCTGGCAAGACCTTAACTCCGCTTGGGGAAAACGCGGTTGGCAAGACCTGAACTCGGCGTGGGGCAAGCGCGCCTGGCAGGACATGTCGCAGATGCCCTGGGGAAAACGGGGATGGCAGGACATGAGCTCGGCCTGGGGCAAGCGGGGCTGGGAGGACATGAGCTCTGCATGGGGCAAGCGGGCCTGGCAAGACCTGAACTCGGCTTGGGGCAAGCGAGCGTGGCAGGACCTTAACTCCGCTTGGGGCAAACGAGGCTGGCAAGACATGAGCTCGGCTTGGGGCAAGAGGGGACCTGTAAGTACTTTTTTCTCTTATCAAACGAAATAACTTATGATATGGCATACTAAAAAAATGATAAAGTGTTCTATGATCATGCTGTCAAAAATTTTATAAACAGTTCGCATAAGAATATTTTATAATCCTGTTGATAAGTATATATATGCCTTCTTTTCTAATGAACTTTATGAAGTTTGATGATTTTCGTTTAAATAGATACTTTTGTAGATACGTGTCGCTATGGTTGGGACCCTGACTTACTCTTTTTATATATGTGAATAAGAAGAGTAAGTAAGGTTGTAAGCTTATATACTACCAAACCTGATATGTGTCGTCATTCGCAGGAAAAGTGGGCCAACTTCCACGGATCGTGGGGCAAGCGCTCCGGGCCTGAGACCGACTACGACGACTCCGAAGCCTCCATCGAGCAGCTCATCCCCGTACAACAGGTGACTTGCCTCATTATCATCATCATTAGCGTCAACATCTTCAAGATAACAGACAAAATACATCCACTGACGAGCTTCACTCATTAATGTCTCTTAAGATCGGTCGTGCTTGGCCTGTTCTACTTTTAGATTGACCGCGTCTAAGGAACTAAAGTGTACTTACTACTATTAGTAGTAGTAACCTCTTGCTTCTATACACCGTGAAATTTTAGTGGTTGTTTTCCCACAGTAAAATGATTCTATCTTAGTAATAAAGTATATTAGTGATGTTTTTTTTTTAAAATCAATAAATATAATATTTACGAAAGGGATAAACGAACCTCGAAAGCACGCTCGAACCGCTTTATTACTTAGGGGGTAGAGCTTCTTAAGCTTTAATCATCAATAACATGCGGCAATCAGTACTTGATAACGTCACATCTGTTAAAAGAACGATAGCTTTTCACGCTTTCGAGTTAGAAAATTATTAAAATAAATTCATGAAATAACTAGCATGACTCGATAGTCTACTTACTAAAAGCATATTGTTCTGCTACGAGAAAACAACCACAAAAATTTCACGGTGCATAGTATCCGTTGTAGGTACGCCATAAATACGAACAGGTACGAAATGTTTATATATAGGATTCATGCAAACCGTTTATAAATCGTCGAATAAAATATTTTAAAAACTTGTAAAAATCGCGACATCCTACCCACCGGTCCGGAATGCTGATTTTACCGAGCGGGTGTTCGGCTGCCTGAATGGAACAAAAAAACATTTGAAACTGAAAATAAACCCATATTTTATTGCATTCGGATAGGAAAATCATACTTTTTTCAATGTACTGCGTACCGACAACAACAATAGTAACGAAGCTATCTTTGACAGAGTTCTTAAAATAGAATTCACTGCGATGTGTCGGGGGAAGGCGCTTCCGGGTCTTAGAATGGGTTCCTACACATGACAGTTGTAGGAACCAATTTCTAAATGTAAGTTAAACAGACAGCTGTCGTTATAAATGTAGTCGAGTCATTCTAAGATTTTGATTTGAGGAATATTATTTTAATGGATGATTTACGGTGGAATTCTGTACTTAGAATACCATAGCCTTCACTGCTCACAAAATACAAGTAAAATATTTAATTTTAGTTTAAATAGTTTATTGTTGAACACTCTCTTACTCCTTCAATAGTTAGGTCCATAAACTCTACACGAGTCATTATAATCCACCTACGCTGTCTATATGTTTATAGTCTTTACCTATGGCCTGTATCCTCTTGTAGAACTACAAATTCACGTAATTAAACATTACAACCCTCAAATCCCTGCCACCACTTAACCCCGTTCTCGGATCCCGGAATGTACCCGGAGCCGTTCCCGAGAGTCCCGCATCCCGCGTCTCGTCAAATCGAATCGGGTTCAGTTGTGACGTGACAGTTGCACCTGGGCGCGTGACGAGCCTCCCAACGACCAGGTGTTGCCCTGTGACCGGGATAACATTCATGTATACATACTAACACAGCTGTAATGTGTTTTGCACTACATATCAAGTCCATCTAACTTTCTATTTAGTGCGCCCGGTCACTTGGATAAAAATGCTGCTACTTCCGGCAGAAGAACATACTGTCGTCATTTAAATGAGTATAAAGGACTAAACGTTTACCTAATAAGTCATTTTTAACCAATAAAGCTATTTAAATAATATATTGAATACAACACAATTTAAAATAATAAACTATTCTTAAGAGAGAATAAAATTACGCTTTTCAGTATTTCAAGCGTAACGCCGTGGGAAGCAAGCCGTAACAAATGAATTGAATCAGATAATAAAATACTTACCGAAGCGGTGAGTAGCGCCCGGAGCCAACTCAAATAATAAACTGAACAATTTTAAACTGGATTCAAATCACGCTAACAGGTGTTTTGCTTCACACCTACGGTTTTTAGTAATAAATGTTTTGCCAGTTAATATTTAACAATAGTTGGCTTAGACAGAGTTAAAGCAGCAAATAGTTTCTTACTCACAAGTCAATTAACAATGTAATATTTAATCCCTTAAAAAATGGTCCGCAGTTAATGTTGTAGTAGAACAGAATAGAAAAATACTTTGTACAAATTCTTCACGTCTTGTGAAGCATATTAAAATAGATACAAGACGACTTAGGATTACCACGAAAAGACACTGTAGATAATGTAATTCTAAGCAGATTTACACCGAGAGGCGCTCAAGGGCAAAGAAGTGAAAGCAGCGCTTGTTGCTTACACAAACTACAACTTTAATGCAGCTTAATGCTAAGTGAACTGTGAAAGCAAAGAAAACCAGCGTACAAAGCCTGTCAACAGCATACTTGTTTGTAAAATCAGCTGGATTTTGCGAACTAACTTGCATTAATTACTTTAAAGGATTGAAACTATATTGAAGAATTCAACTTCAAACGCTCAACTTGTCTTACTCCGTTATTTTACACTTGTCTGGTATATTTAGAGTCACGTGATAACCAAGCTACTCGCGAAATTCCGAGTTCAATAAAGTATAAAGTGAGTTCGCTCGCGACCATGATTGGCGTCACGGAATCGAAATGTCGGGCAGTATTTGCTACTCCTAATATTGCGTGTAGACCCATAAATATTAATACTTAATATAATGGAACGCGAATGTCTAAAATATAACGTTGAATAAAGTAGTTTATTCTTATTTGACATAGTTGGTAGAATCAAATTAAAATATAAAATATGCTGTCCGACCGATTTCAGCCATGGCGGCCGATCTCCATTGAGATCGGCCTCCATGGCCGAAATCGGTCGGATATACGTATAATGATTGCGTGAAAAATGCCTATAAGGCGGCCACTAGACGATCAATTATATTGCACAATATTTCGAATTGTGCAATAAAATTGATTGTTTTATTGAAGATTGCGCAGTGATTAAACAAAAGTTTGAGCGACTTAAATTTTTATTGTGCCATATTTTTTATTGCATTGTGAATGGCCAGGGTTGCGCAATATTTTTTAGTCTCGGTTTCAACCTGACGAGGATAACACACACCCGCGCAAAATGGCGGGATAAGATAATCTAAAAGTTAAGAAGAGAAAGAGTTTATATTCGGATGTATCGAATCGATTCGATTCGATACATCCGAATATAAACGATTGGCTGGCTCGATGGAACAGTGGTTAGACCCTGGCTAGCGGTGCCAAGAGTCGTGGGTTCGATTCCCACTCGGAACAAATATTTGTGTGATGAACATCGGTGTTTGTTCCGTGTCTGGGTGTGATTATGTATTTAAGTATGTATTTAATAATATATATGTATGTATATCAGTCTCTGACGAACATAGTACAAGCTCAGCTTAGTTTGGGGTCAGATGACCGTGTGTGGAAATGTCCCAGATATTTATTTATTTAGTTCGCACATGATGCACCAATAGGACACGAAAACATTGAGCAGTTCGTATTTTTGTGCACTATATTGATCGTCTGGATGCAAAGCACCATTCAATCTTATTGCACAATAAAATGTATTGTACAATGTTATTGTAGGTCTAGGGGCCGCCTAAGACTAAAGTACTTATATGGATTTTTGACCCCGAGTTGGCAATATTTCAATAGGTTCTGTTACCCAACCGTTCAAGTCTTTCATTCCTTTCGCCGCTAAGTAGCGTACAGAGATAACTCAGTTATGATAAGAGTAATTACGCCGACAATGGCATTCGCACCTCGCCCCGGGTAACCCGATCCGCCGCCATTAGTGACACCTGACGTTGACGGACGAGTGTGGTATCTGACAGACGTCTCGACACGTCACGGGCCTACACCTGAGGAGAGGGACAGGAGGGATTAGGGAGGCTGAGGCAAGCCTACGCCCATAGGTGATCACGGGAAGTCGTATTTTTTACTTTTATTTATTTTTTCTTAATAATATAATTTTCATTAAAGTACTATTTTCGTACTCAAATCATTATATTTAATTTTGTGCAACTTAACAGTCGTCGGCCAATAGAAAACCTAGAAGAGATTGCGTGTAAAAGCTCTTAACTGGGCATTTGTAGCTAGAGATCGGCAAACATTTAGTAAATTAGGGCCATCGAGAGAACCCCCTCTCAGGGTGAAGGTGCGTTAAAAAAAAAAAAAAAAGGGCCATCTTCTGCCAAGCAGTTACATATTACATGCTACAAAAAAAGTATGACTAGAAATACTCAACGGAGAGATTTTCAATTCGACGGGTTTTCAATACTCTTCTCCTTAACGAATATACTATTTTATTCGAGTGTTTCATTCAAATTCAAAGATCAATTAAGTATACGGACTCTCATGGAGCGTGAAGTGATTTGTTGTGCAAACAACTTACTTTTGATCCAATATCAATCTAACACCTTTAATCAAAGAGGCTTTTCGGAATTCAGTGAACTAAAATGAACTTGTCCAATTTCAAATTATACTGATAGAATAAATAGACACTAGCATCACAGATATTTTACAATGGCAAATATAATTTATGGAATTTTCTCTTTAACTGTGATTTTTAAAGCTAAGTTCAGTATTAAAAAACACCAAGAGCCCATACACGTCCCTAATGCTGGGGCACGGGCCTACCCTAAACTAGGGCGATAAGGCCAAGTCAACCACGAGCCAAGTGCGGGTTGGTAGTTAAGCAAGTTTCATCACGATGTTTCCTTCACCTTAAAAGCTTCGAATAATTGTACATACGAGTATTTCCAATTTGAAAAACACGTGGCGGGGTTTGAACCGGCGACCTCTCGCACGGCAAGCAACTATCTTAACTACTCGGCCATTAAAGTTTTTTAATAAAAAAAAATAAAAAAGCCACTCTGCTATAAAAAAGTGAAAATTCATTCAGCCATTTTTTCATAAGGAGAGCCAATAACGTCCTCATATGTTGCAAGCTGCAATATTGCAGTAAAGGGAATTAGTTCTGTAAAAGGCCGTTGCCTGTGGGGTCCCGAGGGACGCTCGCAATATCGGGACATGTCCGAGATTAAGAATCGATTACAAAAGGCTGGAAGATGCGATGCGATACTTTACTTACGGACTTTTGTAGTCTTGACGCGTTTGTTGGTGTGTGGTATTAGTAATTTAATTCCTATGTTATACATAGGAATTAAATTATGAGGCAAACAAATTATTGGGTGTAAATTTACTGTACTTTACATGCTTCACGTTCCTAAATTTGAAATAACACAACGTTTAACTTTTTATTGGATTGGTGGAACAGTGGTAAGTGACCCAGGTTCACTACCTACGGTTTCAAGAGTCGTGGGTTCGATTCCCATCTGGGACAAATATTTGTCACGAACATAGGTGTTTGTTCGGTGTCTGGGTGTGTTTTTAAATATATTAAAATATATTTGTGTATCCACTGTTGGTTCTGATATCCGTAACACAAGTGTTTACGCTACTTACCATGGCTGAGATCAGTGTATACGATGTTGTATAACATTAATTATTTATTTTTGTTTTCATCTGATTTTTTTTTCTGAACAATATAAAAATCTAATTTAAAGGTGCCCTCACATACCACATCTGTCAGCTGAGACAGCCCTAAACATCGCAAACAAAATGTAGGTTAGTACAATAAACTTTAGGGAGGGAAACACTCCCTCTGAGTACTCTCTAGTGCGCCTCAAACAACTATCTCTGTCGCCACTCAATTATAATGTAGAGCGACGTCGAATACCGATTAGGCACTCCAATAAGACTGAATCCTTTACATATAGTGATATGTATACTAATATTATAAAGGTGAAGTGTTTGTTTGTTTGTTTCAACGCGCTAGGAACTACTGGTTCGAATTGAAATAATCTTTTTGTATTGGATAGACCATGTATCGAGGAAGGCTATAATATCATCACGCTTCGACCAATAGGAGCAAAGAAACAATGGAGAATGTGTATAAACGTGGACGAAATCGCTTGCACAACTAGTGTATAAATATATTGACACAAATGTGAATTTACGTGTTCTGTTTAGAACCTTGTCAAAGGTAAACAGGTCAATAGAAAATATAAGAGGAATATATGGCCTAGAAATGAAAATGTAACGTGAATACAAATAATAACCTACTTTTCTTTTGGTTTCGTACAAGCAAATATAAGTTGAAACCTTACACCTTACAATCAAGTTTAGATATGTGATGTGTTTGATCTTCTTACAAAGGTGAAGCAACACTGTTCTGTGACTAGGTCATGTTCAAAATTGAGTCTACAAAGCCAAATATATTTTGAAATATCGCTATACAACTGCCCCTATTGAGTAGTAAGATTTTGACACAATTATTAAGTAAAAAATGCATAATACTTTAAAAAACTGAAAATGTCCGGGATATTTACCATGTTGTTTTGTTTTAATGAGCTCCCGCTGTTCACGCAGTTCACCCGTGATCATGGCGCTTGCATCAGTGCCAAAATATCCGGAGCTCATTAAAACAAAACAACACGGTAAATATCCCGGACATTTTCAGTTTTCTAATGTGTGTAACCATGACAGTTAAAAATTATAAAAATGCGTAATACTGAACATTTGTTCTCTCGGGCCCCTCGAAGTAATCCCCCCTTGAATCCTGAAGGATTTTAATAGGAAAATACTTCCAACCGATTTGCAACGGATCCATTAACCCGCGAATCCCACCGCAGCCGCGTCGGGTCGCACTCCCACATAATATGGAGCCTTACTCCGAAAATACCTTCACAATCACAAATCAATCGGTTTGTATTCCCGCAGGAATAGGTGTGCCGGGTAATCGGGATTTGGCAGGATTTTCTAGGTTTTGACCGAATATCGTCGGCTTAGAGTGTAAACCTGTCAAATCCATTTTTTACTTTAATACGTTATTTATACCATACGAAAGTGTGAAAATAAATTATACAATCTAATCGTCTGTCCTGAAAATGTACCTGATACGGAGTTAGCAGGTTTACACTCTAAGCCGACGATATTTAAACCTATTTTGTATATTATGAAACCTACAAACTACTGCAAAAATCAGTATTTTTATTTGGAGCGGTATAAAAAAATAATCTTTGTTTAAAATTATTGTTGTTGTAAGCAGCTGTTTTTTTAATCCAATTTATCCCATCAGGGAACGGCATAGGGAACCAGCCCGTAGAGCCTAGTCTTGAGTAGTTGCTTAGGTGCTGCGGCCGAAGCCAAGTCATCTGTGGTTATTTTTTCCATTCCATAGGCAGAGTTGCTAAGGCTGGAGCCAAGTCTTCTGTGGTTATTTTGTTCCATTCCATAGGCAGAGTTGCTAAGGCTGGAGCCAAGTCATCTGTGGTTATTTTTTTCCATTCCATAGGCAGAGTTGCTAAGGCTGGAGCCTTGATATTTTCATTACATATTCACATAACCTGCCTAATATAAGTTTGAGACCCGATCAAAATCCCAAAACCGAAATTAAATGTTTTTTTTTATCTCGTAAAAAGGTTAAATCGATCTGTCAACCCTACGCAAGTCACGGACGTCTCATCAGAGCGGCGATCGCTCCAGCCGCCATCAGCCAGCGATAACAATCATTTGAATGGGAATTAAACTCATTTGCATATTTCGGCTTGTTTGTGTTCGTAGGCAGGGAGAAGCTATTTACCAATAGTTTCTGTACCACCTTCGAGCATTTAGACTGTTTGTTGAGACGTGACAGAAGATAGTAGAGTTCTATTGACACATTAGTAGTCTTATTGTATCTGAAATTAATTTTAGAGACATTGTTCGAATCTCATTTATTTTGTCTTTTTTAACTTTAATTTCTTACTTTTTCTTAGTTGGATACTAAATTATCAAAATTAATGGTCAAAGAAGTTTTAGATAACATGTAAACATGTATCATTCCACTACAGGGCAAACATCTCCTCCAAACCTACCAACTGTTCTCTATTCACGTATAAGACTTGGCTGTTGGACAATATTACTTAATAATTATTTTAACACAGCATCATTTAAAGGCGCATCATCATTAAAACATCGGTATTAAGTACAATGCCATCAAAATTACGGCGGTAATTTAGCCGAAAGAGCATCGCGCCCGCACGACCTCCGAACAATAGGCGCGCCTTATGATAAATGTCTTGCTGTAAAGTCTTAAGCTCGGGATGAATTACACGCGCTACTTGTAGGATAAGTAACGGTTGAATTTGGGTAAAATAAAAATGTTCAATTTATACAATAACATCTTTTATGTAAAAAAATGTGTCTTTCGAATTTTTGGAATCCCAGGATGTGTATGTAATGTGCAACGTTATGCAGTGGTTCAAGAAGATACGAGTGTCCCCGTGAACCCTTGAACAGTTAAATGAACAGATGCACCGTAGCGTGGCTTTCAAAAAAAGGTGTCATTCTTTACGCAATGTTTACCGTAGCTAACCATTGCATCGTTACAAAGTTGGGCGTCTCTCCAAATCAGCCACATCGTACGCATTAGAGTTCGTAAAAACGTCCTTTACGTAAAAATCGGATAGACTGATCCAAATGACTTCTTATACCAATAATACAATAATTCAATTGACTGATCCTTAGGACCGATGCTGCGTTTTGCAGACGCTGTCGCCAGTTGATACACAATTCCCGGGATGTGTAAATTTTGAATAGGCCCGCTGTCCACATCCGCTTTTTTCCTAATTGATATACGACGATGGCTTGAATTAGCCTTGAAATCATCACCGGACTTGCGCAGGAGCGGATGGCTCTCATCCCTAACCCCGCATCCGCGTAATACAGAGTTACCGCCTACCAGTGGGCTACCTTTAGGGGTGAGAGCTATCCGCTGAGGTGATGGCAAGGCTACTCCGAGGGATCACTGTAATCAGTTAAAAAAAACTTATTTGGTGACTTGTTTTCAGCTGGAAGAAGCCGAGCGACTGGCTGCGGAGGCGCCGGAGAAGCGCGCGTGGTCTGCGCTGCACGGCGCCTGGGGCAAGCGGCCGGTCAAGCAACACGTCAACAGCGGTGAATACACCCCCCTTCCTCCCCCCTTCCCTCTGACCAGCGCGCAAGGACTCGGCTTCGATGCCTAGAATACTAGGATACTGATGATGGTACCCAAAATATTCATTTGATTCTATTTATCTACCCTGCACTGCTCTCTTAGTGCCTGTTCATACTAGCTATTTTTGGGCGATATCGCCGCGATAAAATAATCGCCGCGAGCTCGCTGCGATATCGCGGCGTTTACGCCTCATCCAACCTACCCGCTTAGCGCATGCGCCGCATTCTACAGCGCAGGTTCGTTCATGTTGGAAATATGAACGCGAAATCGCCCCAAAAATCGCTAATGTGAACACGCTGTTAGGGCCGACATACACGGATAGCTTCAAGCAGTCAGGAAGGACTACTTGAAACTGCGGCTGCATATTAAACTACAGATTCTACGAACATTTACTATGCAGCCGCAACTTGAAGCAGTCCGTGTGTGTCGGCCCTTACGTGCAAGGTATATAAAAAGAATACAATCTAACCTTCACTCTACGACCTAGGCGGATGGATGTAGAGTCTGTAGGACAGTAAAATTCTTTGAACCGTGACATTTAAACTACGTGGACTTTCCATTCAGTTGCAATACAAAAGCTTGTAAAATCACTAAGTTTGACCTAACTAGCCAACTACTACCTTGCCAACTTGGTTTCCACTATTAAGGGCATCCAAACCGATTCCGAAACGCGAAAAATCAAACTTAACAAGATTATTTTTACTTCCTTAACTTCAGGTAGATACTAGACAATGCATTAATCTTTTTAAAATTGTACAAAAACAACCCATAGATTGTCGAGTAGTTGCACTTTGTATGCGTTGGCACGACAGCACAGGTTCGATTCCGAGTCGGCACCGAACGCCTGGCGCCAAGTAACTCTGTATACCGATGTTGAAATCTATATCTTTTGAATTCGCATTCATTGTCTCGTTTCTACGTGTCTTTGGATGGTGTAAAAGAAATAGAATGGTTATTTAGCACGAATTTTAATTAGGAAATATTTAATCAAAAGTCACATCCTATTAAATGATTAATTGAAATCAGCATATATTTTAAGTTAATGCAAGTGCAAATAAATAAAAAATACACGTAAAATTCATACTTAACCGACACAGAATAGTTTTCTCGTCCTGAAAACTTTAAAAGTGTCTACAGTAGCAAGTTTATTGTAGAGTAACTTTATTTTTCTGTTCCTTTTGCGCCATCGCTAAAGAGAGTGTCTCTACATTTCATAGGAAAACCGTATACAGCGTTTTTTGGTACTGATAGCCTTTTTTTTTAAATACTACCTACTGATTTGAACAAATCATCCAGTAGGCAGCGTTTTCAATTTTAGCGGGGTGTAAGAGGGGATAACTACGGGTACATTAGCCAGTTTTGTCGCCCCAATGTCGAATTAGTAAAATATAGAGCCAAACTAGAAACAAAAGCAGCGCAAAAGTGTCATACTGTTAAAAAATACCATTTCCGCTCCACTCAAGTTGAAAACGCGGCCTCTCACTGTGTATTTTCTAGTATTTAGAGTTGGTTTTATTCTCTTCAACTTTATAATTCATACATTCAAAAACCTTCTCACTCCAGAACTCTAACTCACCTAGGAACCCACATGTCTCATAATGACTAGCTATGAAACCGCACGCAACTACTATGACTAAAAAACTAAACTTCCCAAATAACACACTAGTTATTTCCCAACAGGAAAATGCATTCATAAACCATGATAAAACTTAAATTCATATTATTGACATAAAAACTCAGAGATACAGTAATAGTTAGATCATTATCGTGATTAATCATTAAAGAAATATGCTGCAAAATATTTATTTCTCATCATAAGAGGCTAATCGGGTTTAGGTTACATACTCTAAGGTTTCTCCAAAGTATTTATGTCCTAAGCACGCTACATATTCGTATTAGTACAGTATCAATCAGCCGTCATAATTCATTAGTAACCTATTCATTACATATTAAGGTAATTATCTACAAGCTGGTTAGGTTTACATTGAGCCGACAAACACGTCACGTGATCGTTGATTTGCTCCTGTAAAATTAATAACCTGGAAAACGGTTTCAGAAACGGGTTGAGTAATAACCGGCTTGATTTAGTTTACTTAATAATACGGCAGTTTAACGTCGGCTGCGACTTGCCCACGTTTTAATATTGTGCTATTTATTATTCATTTACAACCGTATTTAATTATATCGTACGAGTATTACTGACTGCCTCGATAGTCTAGTGATTAGTTTGTAATGATAATCGAATGTTCTTATAATCGATTTGTCAAGTTGTGATATGACGTCGTTTCGAAATAGATACAGGGCTCTTTCCAAGAAATGACACAGTAACTGTAAGCCTTACAGGCATACGCATGAATACAATAATAACTAGCAGAAAATAAACTACGGTTATTCCTGTAGCGTGTATGCAATTGTAAGGAAATATAAAAGAGAAACGACTTTTAGTTGGGAACGGTAGCACCTGTGTCATGGCCGCCGCCGTGCGGGCGCAGCGCTGTTAGAAGCCATCTGCTGTCAATTATCACGTGTTTTTGTTGTGACAGCACCGCAAATAGCCAACTCGTTAGATATGTTAAAAATAAAATAGGCCATATTATGTACACATGTCATTTCAGGTCCTTGTCCTCAGTTGTTGATTCTTAGAATACAAGTTGAACATTGAGCGGAGTGACCCGTTAAGTTCATATATGAACTGACATGTTCATAACTCTAACCTGGATATATGGTAAATAAGTGGATAAGCACCATAATCGGTATTAGTAGGTTCATGGACCATACATCTGTGACCAATCTCCTTTAAAGTTTACCTACTACTCTGTCTCAGCTAAAACTGTCTACAAATTTTCCTTCGCATTTGTTCAAATAGCTCCTCCGTTTAAAACTGCCACGTCGACAGTTCACAAATGCATTTGAACTAAACAAAATACTCTCTTAGCGCTCCGCTCAGCTGCGAATAATGGCGGAACATTTAATATTCTAAACGGGGCGAGCAGTCAACTTGTTTATTGGTTATTTCAAACAAGTTGCCGATAGAATACAGCAGTTCCATTAGGAAAAACTTTGTACAATCTTATAACACTTTTAAAATTATAACGAAGACGTTCAAGTTGAAATGAAAATATTTTGTTTGAAAATTTATAACTTTCTTGACATACTTCGCGTAAGACATCGCGTCTTACGCAATGAGCTAAATGCGGCGCAATCTGTCAATTTATCAGACAGTCCCACTCAATGACCAAGACATTATGAACCAAACTAATACCTAAACATAATACCTAAACTTCGTCTTCAAGACGAGACAACTAAGTATTACATTTCTGATGGCAGGTACACAAATGTTTGTCAAAATATCGCGAGTTCAAAGTTTATCGTGATGGATTTGCTCACGGCGCGTCTGTTCGCGGGTTAAGTACACTTAATAGCGAAACGCCGGCAAATTGCCGCCCGTCGAAGCGCCTCAGCGGCCAATCCATCACCGGCACCGTCCCGACACTCATCTATCTACACAATCGACTGGAGACGTTCACGTCGAAGCGTCGACTTCAATTAGACATTATAGTCTAATAGTTGCTAGCGATTGGAAACCGTCCGAATTCTCCCATCAAAATTTATGACTTCGCCATCTTGTCGGCTATGGGGCGCGTCCCGCTTTAGATTTGACAATTTTAATTGCTTCAATATCAGGAAGTTAAGGTGGCAGTTAGTCAGGGGAAGTTAAGGTGTTGAAAATTAATTAAAGATGGGATTTTACGCAATTAAGTAAATCGTATGAGAAATACCTTTAACCTAACAATATTGTAAAAATCTTACTTTCCATAAATTACATAATGTTCAGGAGACACATATATATTTACATAAATGTGCACTAAGCATTGTTGTAAAACTTGTCAAGCTAATGGTTTACAAGGTTTGCATATCAGCAGCAATACACGAAACCGTGCTAACATTAAATAGACAGATATTTAACATTTAATCTGTATACAACATCATGTTCATCAAAATCTTTACTACTCATGAACATGAGATAATTTGAAAAATATTTTGCGTTAAATTGTAATATATTCATGTAAATTTAATGTTCCAAATAATACATTAAATTTACATGAATATATTACAATTTAACGCAAAATATTTCTCTAATTATCTCATTTTGCTATGGTATTTATCATTGCTATGAAAAAGCCTCGGAACACCGCACAAAAGCATACGCAATATTTACAATTTACATGTCCAAATTTGCGTCGAAATTGTATCTAACACATTGTTTACGCGCCGCTGTGTCCCGCGTCCCTGCCTGTTGTCCCGGATGGTTGTCCCGGCCGCCTTGGATCTTATTTGCATCAATATACACCCACAGTAACATCCGGTGTCCCTTTATAAACAACATACAAGTAACCGGTGAGCAATTGAGCATACTATACATACAATACCTACTTTAGCGCTTTAGCTAATCTTTAAAACGTCAAAAACTTAACTTTTCGTGAGAAAAACTTTGCATTCAATTTTTAAACCAGCCTAACCTATACTGAAATACGAATATGGTACATTATTAAATTAATAAAGTAATTAAATATTTGGGATACTCGGTCTTTCTGACACCGAAATGCGGATGACAGCACTGTCCACGCACGTTATTTCGGAAGACCTGGGGTAAAGCAGACCGAAACCGAGGAAAAGAGGAACCTTCTTGTCGCCGAGCTTGACGGGGTCTTGGACCGCATTTCCGAATGGGGCTCATGCAATCTTGTCGAGTTCAATGCCAAGAAGACACAGGTGTGTGTTTTTCTAGTAAAGTGTCTCCTTTCCTTTCCCATCCTACTCTTCAGAGCACCCCCTTACCAATACAGGATAGCCTTAGCATCCTTGGCATGGATGTTCGCCGCGACCTAAACCAGCGGGATTACATCGAGAGCGTCATTAGAACAGCCTCCCGCAAACTGGGGATCCTGAACAGAGTGCGGCGATTTTTCACACCGGTGCAACTCTGCCTTCTTTATAAGGCACAAGTTCGCCCATGTGTGGAATATTGCTGTCACCTCTGGGATGGCTCCGCAAAATACTTGCTCGACGCCCTCGATAGGTTGCAGCGACGTGCTATCCGTATTGTCGGTGATGTAGAGGTGTCCGAGATCTTAGAGCCTCTCCAGCTACGTAGAGACATTGCCGGTCTAAGTGTTCTCTACCGTCTCTATAATGGGGAATGCTCTGAAGAGCTATTCCAGCTAGTCCCTCCCTCCCCTTTCCACTCCCGAACGACACGTGCTGGACAGCGCTGCCATCCACATACAATGCAGGCGCTGGTGGCTCGGACAAAGAGGTTTAGCTCCTCATTTCTGCCCCGTGCCATTAAGGCATGGAATGCCCTTCCAGCTCATGTTTTCCCTCCCTCCTATGATCCCGGGCTCTTCAGGCGGGGCGTGAAACGGCATTTAAGCAGGCCTTCAGGGTGAGTGCGACAGGCTCAATACGATCTATTGTGCCTGTCGACCTCATATTTGGATCTCACTACCGCTTACCATCAGGTGGAGTGAGGTCATCTTGTTAGCCTTTTTATAAAAAAAAAAAAAAAAAAAAGAAATTCACATCCAGATACGGAACAAATACAAATTTTCATCACTTGTATTATTTCCCGGGTAGGAATCGAACCCACGGCTTAGAATCGTCAGGGTTTCTAACCACTGCTCCACCGAGGCAGTCAGTCAAATAAAATGTAATGGATGGCATTTGGCCAGTTCGTAGATTCATTCATTCTCTGTTAAATGGAACTCATCCGATGCTAAAAATATAGATTCAAAGTGTTCGCTTCTCTGGAATAATTTAAATATTCAATGAAAATGGCTTCAAATATACGTTCTTAATCTAAACAATTTTGCAGTCGAATAAAATCCTTAATTCGTATTGAAACAATGAAATACCTTTTAGTTGCAATGCTAAGATATTACTTGTCGGCAGATATAAAATTAATAGCTCTCTACAAGGTCTTGCGAAGTTCAATGGTTCAATTAGAAAGCGATTGGAAATGTATAAAGTTGAGCAATCCAATAGCAATTAATCGATACAAGTTCCATAAAAGTTTCGTAATAAATCGTTCGTTTTCTGTACAAATAAGGGGCTGGGGTATGCGGGCACCCCCTTGCTATTTAATTAACTAAGCACATTCGGTTATATATTTATGTAATGCCTACCCCTCTGGGAAAAAGGCGTGATTGTATGTATGTATGTATGTATTTATGTAAGAAAACGTAATCTTTTGCGATATCTGTACCGAATAAACAATTATTGTATTCTATTCTATTCCATTTTGTTGATTCGCATAATACCTACCAATTTGAAGTTGACAATACCTAATGTACTTAGCCTGTTATGTCAAATTAAATCCAACATGTTAAAATTTGTTATAATTTTGGTGTTCAAGTGCTAACGCTTGCACTAGGGATTTAATAATAATTTGATATTCGTAATATAAAAAATCACCTAGCAATTTACAATGTTTTGTTTCGAAAGAAAATTGAAATGAGGATTTTATATTTATAAACGAAAGTTGAATATCCTTTTATATAATGTTCAAAGGTACTTTGAAACAATTTTCCCGACCACTGCACGTTATGGAATCTTTTAGAACAAAAATTTACCACGAAATTAATCATACTTAAGATCAAAGTTGAATGACGTCATACGTGGAATCACTTTAATTTATCTTGCCCTTTTACTTCGTGTCGCATATATTAGTGTTTTTATGTATAGTATATGTTGTGGTTAAGCACTGTTCCCAAGATAAGTAAGCATCGTGGACAACTTTAGAGGTTAAATGAAACTAAGTTGTCATTGCGGTTATATTATCTTTGACATTAAACATAAACAGCGGAACGTAATTTAAATACCATAACTTAATAATTAATGTTATGTATTCGTTGAATGTTACCAGACAAGCAGTAGCTTTATTACAATAGAGAATTTATTTGACCAGCTTAGTCTCCGTGTACAGCATCCCTGAAGTTATTTCAGAATAATATATTTAGATTAAATAATATGTACCTAATTGTGTTTAAACTAAAACCAGAACCGGAAGTCCACTTCCGTTCCCAACCCACATTGTTCTTTAAAAGTTCGTACCAAACAAATTCCTCCCATTTCACTCATCTAGTTGAGTTAGCTCGTGTCCGAGGGGGAGCAAATTGTCGGCGCGGAATCTCTTCCCGGGAATTACATAAAATTGCGAGTCCACTTTCAAATTAAATGTCCCGAGTCAATATGCGGCCGCCGCGGTTGATGCCATCATTTCGCATTAATTTCCCTATAAAGTTAGAGATGGGCTGTGTTGAGCAAATTTAATACCTAGTCGTTCTTGTGATATTTGCTGGTGGTATAAATACTTGTTCTGTTCAGTTCGTGGCGTTTTATTGTGATTTTCTGACATTGGAGCTTTATCTTTGCCTCCTATTGGACTCGAATATAGGAAAGTAGACTTGAGGCTTTGTTCACTGGGTAAATTTGTATGGTACATTTAATTTTTTAAATAATAATTAAATATGGGAGTTCGTTTCAAAGTAAATCGTACAGTGGCCATGTATGAGAGGTATGTTTACCAAGAATTTAAATTTGAACAATGATGTAACGGTTCAGACGGGTTCATGAATATGATTATTTTAAATTTTAAAACTTCTTTCACAAAATTTTAAATATGAAAAAAAATCTTCTTTCAAAATTAACTTATACAATTATTATCTGCTCCAGTCTATGAAAATGCTTAATGAAAAATTCAAAGTCCTTAAGACAATTTGACCACGGCTCTTGGGAATGTTCGGGTTATATAATTACTCGTCGATCGGTCGTAAAACATCTTGAGCCGTCCCGACCTCTTCCTGCAAACAAGTCGGGACACGAATAAAAGAAAAAAACAATCGATCCTTAAGGTATTGTATAGCATTGATTTTTGTTGAAGTTGTTTCTTTGGTGAGAAATATGAAGCCTGTAAATTTAAACGAAAAGTTGCCAAATTGTTGGATTCAATTATGGTTAGAAAAAAATAAGCTGATAAGAAAATAAAATACAAATTCTTGATACATCATCACCACATATCTACATACATTTCATCAGATTCCGAGTGCTATTTTCAAAACTTATATGTTAGTTTGAATAAGATTACAATCTACTTATGTAGGTATCACGAACCAACAGTGGTTTTCCAACTGTACATGTACACCAAAACTGGTACAAACATAAACAGTTGCGGAAATAAACACAATTGTTTATCACATAGCAATTCCTCTCGCGTCAAGTCGTCTTACACTAGGCACATAAGATAGGGTCTACCAAATCGCCACCGATCATTAGTAAGACCAGACACGGGACAAGCACACAGATCTTTTTCGAGGTAGAACGAAGCCTACACCAGGCTTGGCAGATAGGATCTCTACCAAGTTCACCACCGATCATAAGATGACGAACACCATGGATTATTAGGACCACACAAATAGTACACACGAAATTATGTCAGCGTTAGGACAAAGCCTAACACTAGGCTCAGTGAGTCACCACCGAACATAAGACCAGACTTGGGATAGACACAGTGTCAGCGTATCTCAAACCGGTGTATGACCCAACAGGAGCGTATTACTGGAAGCGGGAGCCGGGCTGGACCAACCTAAGAGGCATGTGGGGCAAGCGCGCCGCGCCGGACGCCGCGCTAGAGCGGGACCACGGTAACCGCCTATCTCTGTCACGCGAACGCTGCATCATCTTTCTTCTCTCCGGCACTCTAGTACTCTATGGGCTTTGCTATGGATACTTTGCGCTCTACTATGAATGAGCTTTAATAGGTCCACCAGATGGTGGAACTAGTGGATACTTTACTTTATTGCACTCTCGTTTCTGAAAGTACTTAGGGTTGAGTATCATGTTAGTCTAATTTTTTAACGATCGGAAATACTGTCTACTCACCTGATTTATTAGAGAATCATCTCTTTATTTCGTGTGAACCATGAAGACTAAGTTACGAAAAAAAAATATTAGACTCAACTACGACTGATTAACAATTGGAAATATTATTGAGCATTTTTAACCAATTTATTAATAACAAAAACGTATCCATAGCAAACCATGACTCACTAAACGTATTCACCGTCTCGCATTCCTGTCGTAGTCATTTCTCTGTCCATGCAGCACTCACTGTCTTTCTTCCTCTGTCCACTGTAGCACTTCTTACCTTCACTGTTTGTGTAGTTAGAATAATCTGAGCTTTTTCTATGTAGTTATCTTTCTGTCACATGTATATATTAGTGTTTGGTATCACTCTTGGTATATAGTATAGTTAAAGGTATGTTTGTGTAATATAATCTATTGTACAATGTGTAAATATATGACATATGTGGGCCAGTTGCTGTGAGTTTAACACGAATCCACATAAACTAGCTAAAAGAAATAATTATTTAATAAGTAACGTAAATAAATTGCTCTGTAATAAAGACCAAACTTCCTAAGTTAACCGATCTGAATAAAAAATCTGCACAAAATGCTATTATTGTTTCAAAAACTGTCATTGCGTAGAAGTAATGACTTGTAAGTTCTGAATTAATTAAAATTATTCAAAGAATTTCGTATACTATACCATCACGATTGACTAAACAGTCAAAGTGTCCGCTGACCTTTTGAATCGAACCGTCGAAACGCACGCAGTCGACCGAGCGAATGAAGTCGTTTAAATAAGCACACGCTTGATTGGCAAAAACATCGTTTATTTAAAAGGCAAGTCAAGCGCAAGTCGGGTTCATGAAGCAAAGGGTCCGTACCTAGTAGGTGTACTTAAGTCCTAACAAATTCAAAATTAAATTAATATAATATATAATTACAAAATATATAAGCAAATTATTGTTTTTTAAATATCGAAAGCATTTCAAAATATTTTTTAATCCATAACTTATTAAAAAAACGCCAATGGACCCAAAACTTTCGGGATCACGTAGTTCCAAAAGCTACTTTTTTCACAGCTACGAAGAACCAAAAACATATTCCAATTACATTCACTTATCACTCCCAAAAAATAATTCTTCACAGACAGAAATCTGGGCCCCTAAAAAGGGCGCAATCGAAACAGACCCCTTGACACAATTTGGGGGTGAAAACTGTTCGCAAATGGAACCGTTGAGTTCACTGGGCACCGCGTCCCTTCGCCGGTGACACGGAAACAATTCTCGGACGGAATCGCCCTGAAACAATGTCGTCTCGAAACTACCAAACAACTTGTTTTCGAATAACGCGTGAAGCAGGAAATGAATCTTCGAGTTGAGACAATGCATAATAATGTTAACTTCCTTTATGGCTTCGATAGAGTTAAAAGGGGTTATAGGAATATGTTTCCATATGGAAAAATCATCAATCACGTCCCCACTGCTGGGGCACGGGCCTACCATAAACTAGGGCTATGGATATGGAATGGAAAATGTGTTACACAATATTTGTGTATATAAATATTATATAGCCATTCCAAAACAGTGTCTTTTTCATTGATACGATAAAAAAATTAAATTAGTAGTAATATCGTACGCAATGAAAATAAAATACCTACCAAAAATAGAAATACCCAATCATATAATATTTTTTATTGAAACTTCTGAAACAATAGTTTGTCCGAGTCCCGTAAAACAGTGCGGTGTCACAGATTCACTTCATAAGGGAGGGAAGGCTTCTAAACTTCTCCCTGATTTCAACTCATGTCTGATTGTATTGAAATCCTTCCCTTTCATTAGAACAAACAATCAATAATAATTAAACTAAATTATCGTAATTATTTGTAATTCAAACACCGTCATATTATTATCCGCTTGAGTTTATATACCTACCGCGATTTCAGATATGGCCTGTTTCCAACCGATCATATTGTAATGTACGAAATGTTTGCAGTAGTATTAATCCAATCAAAAACATAAATGTGAAATGAGAGCCAAGTTCAATATTATGATAATTGCCTTGGTTGTTGACTTCAACGACAAAAGAAGTGAGATCTAAATGGGTGCCAAGTTCAATGGTCAACCCTGAAATTTATTTATAAGTAACACTATAACATACCTATCATATCTTCTTATAACATAAGATAATGTATGGTGGTAGCCTATGAAGGTCTGTCTTGGCTAGTTTCTATAAACCTACCAACGTATTATTATGTTCGCTCGCTAGTTTCTACCAACAATCCAAATTTTCGGAATTATAAAATAAATACCGACAAATACCAAACTAACCAAGACAACTAACTAGACTACTAACTAACTAACTAAAGAAAACTAGCCAAGACAGACCTTCATAGGCTACCACCATACATTATCTTATGTTATAAGAAGATATGATAGGTATGTTATAGTGTTACTTATAAATAAATTTCAGGGTTGACCATTGAACTTGGCACCCATTTAGATCTCACTTCTTTTGTCGTTGAAGTCAACAACCAAGGCAATTATCATAATATTGAACTTGGCTCTCATTTCACATTTATGTTTTTGATTGGATATCATTACTTTTTGTAGAAAAGTATATATCATCGTAACGCCTAGGGGTAGGGGTAGGGTAAAAATATAAAGCAATTGAATCATTTACTGTATTTTCCTACGTTTACGGGGTATAACCCTAAGTAATAAATATGAAAACCGACTATAAGTACCTACTCTTAATTGTAAATAAGTAAGTATGTATACCTAAATATATACTTAGTGCTCTGCCTTCCCCGGTATATAGGCGTGATTAGGCACTAATTAGGTATTTATGTTAAGCGTTCATAATAGAACCTAACCGCAGCATGGTCTATTGTGCCTGTCGACCTCATATGTGGATCTCACTACCGCTTACCATCAGGTGGAGTGAGGTCATCTTGTTAGCCTCTTATAAAAAAAAAAAAAAACCTAAGTATTAAAAATTGCCAGTTTTTTATTTTTTCCTTTGTATTCATGTAATTACCTATCTGCATACCAAATTTTAACTCTCTAGGTCATTTGGAACTGGGTTAGAATTTTGATCTGTCAGTCAGTCAATGATAAAAATGAGGATTTTTGGACATTAATATCTAAATAAATGTTTGAGGTAAGCTTATGAAATTTAGAACACATATTTATCTCGCAAGTCACAATATATGAGCCAAATTTGATACGTTTATGTGAAATAGTTTTTGATTTATGAGGGGTTCAAAAGTGGTTCCAAATGGTTCGTGTAATATTACACACGGTGCGGCTCGCCAGTTCTGTTTTTTGAACTTGGCTTGACACGCTACCGCGTGTCTAGATTTATAGGTGACATTTTCTAAACACACATTGACTAGTTTTATAAGAGCCTAACAAAATTACCTCACTCCACCTGATGGTAAGCGGTAGTGAGATCCAAATATGAGGTCGACAGGCACAATAGACCATATTGAGCCGGTCGCACTCACCCTGAAAGCCGTGAGTGAGGAGACCACTGCTGCGGCAACAGCGAGACAAGGCGCGGAATCTTGCATTGGTATTGAGCTGAGCGGGTCGGAGTTGGCCAGTCCGCCGAACGAAAGGGCCCCCGCACCACCGTTTTTACGGGTATCCCTGGCCGGCGGGCTGACTCGCTCCGCCCGCACAATACTCCACTGGTCCGGCACTTGCCCCAACAATGGTCCTCCTTGGCTCCGTTGCGTACAGTGCTGATCCCGAAACGCGACCTGACCGAAAGAGGTCAGAGTCACTTGGCGGGTTTTACACAACTGTATGGTGGTAACTGAAGTCGAAGGAACGGCCACGAACAACAACACGTATTTCTTTGCTCCGCAATTTTAATTGAAATTAGTGAGAAATAACTCAAATTCCCGGCAGTGCTATATATCTTTTAAAAGCTCTCAGTGTGATCTTTGTAACAGTGTATAACACGATCCTAAACGACGCAGAAATTGTGAGTAATTTCAAAATTCATTACAAAAATATTCGTTAACCGAGCGGCGTCCATGACCTAGGACAACTCGCGCCCGGCCCGCTTCTACTCACACATACGCATCGCTTACACTGAGCGCGAGTCACCGCTACAGCGCTTTCGCCGCTTTAACGCTTTGCCGAAGATTTTATTTTGCACGTGCAATTAATTCGCTGATTATGGCGCCTACTGGAAATAAATGCACTGGATGCCGCCACAACATAAATAGCAAGGACTTTTTGATATGCTCAGCTTGCTCATCAAAATATGATCTCTTATGTGCTAATATCGGTTTGAGGAAATTCAACAATATGAACCAAGAGTTAAGGCTCAACTGGAAATGTCCTGAGTGTCACAGTAAGCTCCCGAAATCTGACAACACGAACACTCCGTTGCGCCAACTGACCCAGCCTACGCTTCAAGGTTCTGGTGACGGCAGCCTGCTGGAAGATCCGTTGTCTGATACGTGCAACGTTAATACCAGAGCACGTCAAAGACAACAATCGCAATCGGATTCAGTTCAAAACCGGTATGTGACCGAAGATACTCTCAGAAAAATACTTGCCGAGGAACTTTCACGCTCGGTTGAGAATATGATTAAGAAGTTAGTCACGGTGCAGCTTAAATCTATTAATGATCGCATTTCGGAATTCAATGAGTCCATTACATTTTTCAGCAAACAGTACGATGAGATAAGAGCAACTTTGCAGGATAAAGCAGATGCAATTTTGGCATTGCAGAAAACTAACGAGTCTCTCAAAGGTACTGTTAATGATCTCTCCCTCAGGCTTCAATCAGCTGAGCAGGTCATGCGAGAGTCCAATTTGGAAATAAATGGAATCCCTGAACACAGAAGCGAAAACTTGCCAACAATTATAGCTCAGATAGCTGCAACAGTTGATTGCAATGTTCGAGACGAGGATGTCGCTTTAGTTACGCGTGTCGCTAAAATTAACAAGGAAGGTGACCGACCACGCACGGTAATAGTGAAATTGCGGACCCCGCGGCACCGTGACGTTATGCTTGCCGCCGTGACTAAGTTCAACAAAAAGAACCCAAATGGAAAACTATCTACTCAACATCTCGGTTTCGCTGGCACACCTAAGCCCGTGTTTGTCGCTGAACACCTGACGCCAGCGAACAAATCGCTTCATGCTGCAGCGCGACTTAAGGCGAAGAATGAAGCTTTTAAGTTTACTTGGGTTCGTAACGGACGCATCTACGTCCGTCGAGATGAATTTAGCCCAGCAATTTTCATAAGGAATCTTGAGAGTCTTGACTTAATCAAACCTATACACAAATCCTAAATTTTATTTAGCAAAGGTTGTGTTTGAGATATACTACCAGAATGTACGTGGCTTAAGAACTAAAACTAGTGAGGTTTACAAGTGCGTCTTAGCTAACAATTATGACATTTTAGTGTTTACCGAAACTTGGTTAAACTCTAGCGTATACAGTAATGAAATATTTGATTCCAGGTATAAAGTGTATAGGAGAGATCGTAATTTTTTAGATTCCAATAAGAAGGATGGCGGAGGGGTATTGATAGCCGTATCGCGTAACATTCCATCAGTGCGAGTAGAACAATGGGAAACAAACTGTGAGGATCTATGGGTGTCTGTTAAAATAAAGATCGGGAATGAATTGTTGGATATTGCTTTATGTGCTGTTTATCTTCCTCCGCCAGTCAAACTGGACACTTTGTCATGTTTCCTGAATAGCGTCGATGATGTGCTGCGCCGCAATAATAATAATAATGTGATAGTATTAGGTGATTTTAATCTTGGTTTTATTGATTGGAATAGATGTATCGATAATACAAATGAAATGTATCCATCGAATTATAACTGTGATATGGGAAGTGCACTTATTGATTTTATGTCACTTAATAATTTAAAACAATTTAATTGTATACCAAATAGCGATAGTAGGTACTTAGATCTAGTCATGAGTGACATTCCTTCCATAAATGTAACAGAATCTCTAGACCGTTTAAGTAAATTAGATATTAAGCACCCTAGTTTGTTGATAACGTTGAATAATTCTAACACTAAGTTTCTTCAGCCCTTGAATCGTTCTGATTACAATTTCTTTAAGGCAGATTATGATGAAATTTTTTCTGATCTGGAAACGGTTGATTGGGATAATGAGTTTGAATTTTGCATGAATGTTAATGATATGGTTTCCAAATTCTATGATATACTTAAGATTGTAATTGATAAGTCTACGCCAAAACATCGTCCAAAATCAACGAAATACCCAACTTGGTTTACACGGAATCTGATCAAATAACTTTCAGAAAAAAATAAACTGCGCAAAAAATACCGCAAATATGGAAACCCTAGAGACCAGTTGGAGTACGAATTGTTACGTACTCGCTGTCATAAACTTATAGATAAATGCTATGGTGAATATAAAACAAAAGTAGAAAATAGTATATCGAGAAATATCAAATCCTTCTGGCGTTATATAAAAGATAAACGTGGTAATAAATCTAGCCTTCCATCTAAAATGTGTCTAAACCATTCAACGGCGGCTTCTGGATCAGAGATCGCTGGGCTTTTTGCCGAACATTTCGCATCCACATTTACTCCAGGCTCTCGCACTGTCCATCTTGTTTCTGATGAGGGCACATCGCAGTGCAATCTATCTGAAATTAAGATTTCCTTAACTAACATTTCTGAAGCGATAAAAGCTCTTGATGTACGTAAGGGAGCTGGTCCAGATCTAATACCACCCTTCTTCATAAAACAATGCAGATCTTATTTATGTCATCCGTTAACGCTAATTTTTAATAGATCTCTCCAGGAGGGCACATTTCCCGATGAATGGAAACGAGCAAAAATTATTCCTATCTACAAGAAAGGCGACACCACCAACGTCAAAAATTACCGCCCCATATCAATTTTATCCACTTTTTCTAAACTTTTTGAGTCCCTGATTAATCCGATTATTAGCAGCCATGTAGATAACTTCCTATCTGACTTCCAACACGGTTTTCGTAGAGGGAGATCAACACAAACCAATTTAATATCATTTCTTTCTAAAGTCGTTCATTCAGTTGACAGTGGATCCCAAGTAGACGCCATCTACACTGACTTTTCCAGTGCTTTTGACAAAGTAAACCATGAAATTCTCGTTAAAAAACTGCATTCTAAAGGTGTTCATGGTGCACTTCTTCACTGGTTTAGATCATACCTAGAAAGGAGACCTCAGGTTGTTGTTGTTGATGGATTTGAGTCAGATTTATATTATGCTTCTTCAGGTGTCCCCCAAGGCTCTCATTTGGGACCCGTACTCTTTCTTATATTCATCAATGATATTTCTATGCACATTAAGTACTGCGAATTTTCCCTGTTTGCAGATGATTTAAAATTATTCAGACCAGTAAACTCACTGCTCGATATGAAGTGCATTCAGGATGATTTGGATGGCATTTCGAATTGGTGTGACTTAAATGGCATGTCCTTAAACGTGAATAAATGTTTTTATATTCATTTCACCCGAAAAAAAAATATTTTACGTTCATCATACCATATCAATGAAATACCTTTAGCCGAGGTCGAAGAAATCCGAGATTTAGGTGTAACATTAGACAAACAGCTTAAATTCACGTCACATATAAATAAAATAGTTAGCAAAGCCGCTAAAATTTTAGGATTTATAAGAAGAAACACCCAAGGATTTAAGCAGTCTCGTACCCATAAAATACTGTTTAACTCACTAGTCAGGAGTAACTTAGAATATGCAAGCGTAGTGTGGAATCCTGTATATGTTGTTCACTCCCAACGGTTAGAGAGAATCCAACGTGCGTTTACAAGGCATCTTGCGTTTACTTCTAGCGGTATATCGCACAGGGTGCCTTATAATCATAGACTGTCTTACTTTAAAATGGCCACTCTTCGACAACGACGTTCTAGTCATGACTTGGTGTTTTTGCATAGACTTATCAACGGGAAAATAAAATGTCAAATGCTGTTAAGTGACATTAAACTCTCGGTACTGGCTCGTTATCCTCGTCATCCTATCAAGAAGACTTTCGCCTTACCTTCGGCTAGGACTAATTTGGGACATCACGCGCCTTTAGCCAGATGTTGTGGAAAGTATAACGAGTTTCACAATGCGGATCTTGATATTTTCCGCGACTCGTTGCCTAGTTTTAGATTAAAATTGTTGGAATTGCTGAATGTATCAACTAATTAATTGTAAGTGTAAGTTCTTTAGTTCTTTAATAATTATTAATTTAAGTAATATTTTGTACTATATTTTTTTTCTTCTTGTGTTATTTGGTTCAAAATTTTATCTGCAGCCATATAAGTTGGCCCAAATTGTATACTTTTACTAGTTTCATAATATAACTATACTTAATTTTTTTTTGTGTTGTTTCGTTTACAGTCAGTGCTGTGTGCACCTTTAAAGGGTATATGTATATGTTGTGTGTCCCTATGAATGTTGTTTTAAGTTATTTTGTATATGTATACTGTTGGTGTGCCTTTTTAAATAAATAAATAAATAAACTGCAACCGGTCGACAAAATGTCTTCCACCTGAAAATTGTCTAGATCGTCAAAAAATTTGGCACTTTCAGACATGTCATTTAACAGAGAACGTATATAGTAGTTTGACACTCAGTTCATAAAAATTTACATTAGACATACGTGTGCGCTTGTAATTCTACTCATATGGTCTGCATATAAAACCTTATTTTAGACACGTGTTTTACGGCGCGGATATTGAATTGAGAGTACGTCGGCGCATTTTGCATGTCGTAAAACGTCTATAAAAGTAGTAAAGGGGTTTTAACTTGCTACGGCTGTAACGGCCGCCACCTGACTTGATCACGCCACTAATCTTGGAGCCGCAGATGGCTGGAACGACTGAAAGGGAAATGGACAGGGGGTGGTGCCAACCGGAAACTGTTATAGAAAATGGTTCTAGTTTATGCTACTAATACTGTTTTATAATGAAGCTAGATCGTTATTTTTTTTTCAGTACTTACAGAATTTTATGGTACCAATGTATACAACACTGTGTCACTATAGGGTATTTCATGAAATATTTTTTTAGAGTCTAATGTAAAGACCCCGACGAACAGTTATAGAAAACCGCGTCGAACGTGTCAACTAACAGCAATGGTTGCACATATTACTAGTGAAAATATTCCAGAGACGTCACCATCTCAAAGCTATATGATCGATGTTATCATAAAAGCTCCTAAACATCTGCAGCTAAAAGTTGTCGATTAACGTAATCTCGGCACAAAGCCTGCGGGAGCGGATTACACCGATTAATAACTCCGATCATTGTCTTGCTCTCTCTCGCGAAGCCTCCCGCTCGAAAACAACGTAAATTGAATTTGTTTTGTTCTAAATTATCGCTCCAATTCAATCCCAGTGTGACTACGGCCGCCATTACACTCATTTGAGGCGATTTAAGACGACGAGTTGGCAACGTCGCTCTTTTAGAAACAAAATCGCAATACGTTCAATATTTCCCTCCGATTTATATTTTTATTGGTTTTTTTTCTGTTTATTTATACAACTGTTACCCTGGATTAATTTAATACATATAATGAATTATTCATATTGTTATAATAACAAAATTGATGGGTCAAATATTTTCAACACACCTGTTAAATTGGTCTAAATGAGAAACATAGAAAAAATATTTGTAAATTACATTGCAATTTTTGACTACCAACTACTATTGATTTAAATGTACAGTACAAAAATTGTACAGATTAATGTACATTAAATTTTATCGTCGTGATACATATGTATGAATGAAGCGGCCGAGCTCGATACCTAGCCGCCCCGATACTTGTAATGTTTAATATTGTCTGTAGGATTATTAGTCGGGAATTTCTTTTATTATATTGTCTGCTGTCAAATCCAACGCTTTATTGTTGTAGATTTTCCTTATTAGCTATGCTCAAACGGAGTTAAAACCCATCCAGATGCTCTTTTATCTTTGAAGTCAAACTCCGTAGTTAAGTCACATTGCGGATATTCTTTGTTTCACAAAGGAAACTGAATTAGCGTTGCAGTAACTGCTTGGTTTTTTTTTAAGTAATTTAATCAATATATTTATTTTTTGTAATACCTGATACTACTTCTCTTATAATTGTCATTATTTTAGTTGATCTATCAAAAATGTCTTTATTTGTAACAAGTAAATATTACATAGTGGAATGGGTTCTCCTGCTAAGTATAAAACTTGTATTAGGAATAACCCGCTCTTTATCGAGATCAATGTTAGTAAATAACTTGTTTTGTAATAATTAATGTTAAGTAAAATTTCATTAACTTATATATATAGATATATATAGAAGTTGGCTATCAGTTAACATCCTACTACTCGTTTAGCTTGAAATACACAAGTACAGCTAAGCAACTATATCATTATGTACGTACACACATTTCTTATTTATGCTTCTGGTTACCATAGTATTTATTTAATTCTAGAGGACATCTATCAGACTAAGTGTAATTACTATGCCGTAGTATACGGTACACTGCGGCGAGTAACACAAACATGAGTCATGTTATCCTAATCCTACTGCACCTAATGCATCGTTGATAAAATCTTACAGTTTCGTCAAAAAAAATCAAATACCGTTTCGTAAAATTGAATAACTTCATACATAACAATCCAAATAAAGCACTTATGAAAAATAAACGCAAACGAAATGTCGCAGTTAAGTATACATTTCCATTTCAGCTCGGAACGGTTTAAATTAATTAATCCTAGAGCAGAGCCGGCGCGCCGCTAATTATTCGGGTCGCGCTCGCTGCGGGCCGCAAGCGGCCGCAACGCATGAATTGAGGCAGGCCTATGAAGAAAGGCTAAGGCCTTCTTTAGTAGTAGCGGAGAAATTTTAATTTCCCATCAGGCAAATACAAACCATATAATGCCAACAAATTAAAATTATAACCTTTATATGATGAGAGTAACATAATTTGCAATTAACTCATGGTTAATACAAATCAGTTCCGGTTTTATGGCTTTAGTCAGACGTTATAGTTACGCCGACTCCTGTAGCTACAACCGTAGCTGATGCTACGAGATTTAATCTACGACTATTTCGTAGCTAGGCGATGACAGCGTCGTAGCGTGAAATAATTTTCAGAACTAACAAAGCCGATACAAATACAAATATAATTGCTTATACATACAAATAAAATAAAAATATTTAAGTTTAGGTGATAAAATATTAGAAAACTGAAACACTGCCATAACTGCCACACCAGTTCACCCGTGATCATGGCGCTTGCAACAGTGCCGAAACATCGGGAGCTCATTACAACAAAACAACGTGGTAAATATCCGGGACAGTTTTAGTTTCCTAATGTGTGTAACCATGACCGTTTAAAATTTGGTGAAATATTAGTTTGATTAATTTTAAAACGTTCTTAAAAGTTTTGTTTTTATTATTACTTCAATTCATAATTTGAAGGTAAAGTTTTAAGATAATATAAAATCAGTAGTGAACGATTCCAACGTTAATGAATAAACATAAGTTAATAATATTAGTTCCATTCCGAATGCGCTCCTGCCTTAACATTTGAATACGTGCGGCGGCCGACCCGCTGCCGCTTTGTCTAAACCAAACCAACTCCATCTAAAAATACAAACTTAGTCTGAATTAGATAATAGGCCGAACGCGAAATCGATATCATGCTGAATTCATTATCTATTAAATACCCTAGTAGATAACTGCAAACTTTAAAGCTTTGCTCTGCTCTCAGCTCTGGGTTAACATAATAAACTAGGGCTTAGACATAAGCATTATTTAATATTAAGTTCGGATTACGATAAGACTTATGTAACTTATCGTCCAAATTACTGGTCCTTTGGTAATATAACTTTTTGTAGTTGAAAGACTTTTTCAACTTCAATACAGAATTTAAATAGGCTCCAAAAACAACAAGTGCAAACCAAGATTTTTTGTTTTTTTATTCTTGATTATTCGAAATCGGAAATGTACGGTCATCATCATCATCATCATTGACTGGCTCGGTGGAACCCTGGCTGTCGGTTCCAAGAGGTGTGGGTTCGATTCCCACTCGGGACAAATATTTGTGCGATGAACATCGGTGTTTATGTATTTAAGTATGTATTTATAAATATATATGTATGTATATCAGTCTCTGACGCTCATAGCCGCTCTACCTAGTTTGGGGTCATATGACCGTGTGTGGAAATATTTAGATATTTATTTATTTAATTATCAGTCCATATACGTCCCCACGGCTGGGGCACGGGCCTACCCTAAACTAGGGCGATCAGGCCTTAGTCAATGTACATGTAATGTCGCTATTTTAAGATGTTTTCCTAAATACGACGTCGCAGTTATGTAGATCTGACGTAGAATTATAAAATTCAATAACATTTTGCATTGCATTTGCATTGCTAAAGCTTTTTATTATAGTAATTAATATAGATGGCTGATTGCATACATATGTTCGGGGACTAATAACAAAAAAAAATTAACATACGGACGTATTTGTTAAAAACCTTTGCATTACGTAAACAATTTGGGAATGGCTGTAACTTAAAGAAAAACTAACAATGTGTATTTCAGGAAAAAACATTACAAATTACTAATTTGTTTTTTTCTTTTCGCAGAAAACAGCGCGTCGCAAGATGAGGCCTAGACAACTGGATAACTGTATTATATAACTATTAAATTACCTACTGATAGCCACACCGTCACATCTCCTTCACTGTCGTAGCCTCTGTTCTGTGTTTCGGTTGGAGGCAATCCTTCTCACTTCCAACCAGTGAGAAGCATTGCTACTCTCTGACGGCTTGGGTTCCGGGCCTTCTGTTAAATCTTTACTCTCTGCACTCTTAGATACTGAATTTGAAATATTGTAACTTGTATTTCGGATCATAATTTGCCAAACTTTATTATTATTATACATCTTGTAATAGAATTGAATGTTTTATGAACTGTGTAATCATCGGCGTTATTATATCAGCATAATTAATTAAAAAATGTAAACATTTACATGTAATCCCACCTAAAACTAATATACTTATGTTTATATTATATCATGTTTTTTTAAAGAGTGCAGAGTTTCAGTCACATAGATATACTTCAATGTATATGTCACTATCCTAAATTTGAGATTACGTACAAATATAGCCCTAAAGTACTACGTCACCTTCTAGAGTATATGTCTGTTTGTTAGATAGTAAGAGTATAATTATTTGTACGATCTTTGATACGCCCGTGTAAGGGCAGGCGTAACATAATATGCTAGTTAGTTGAATTAATTATAAATTAATTGTATTTTATTAGAGATGTTGATGTAAATTGTACCGATACTCGAGGAGGCGTTTGTCCAATAAAAGTTTATTCGGAAGCCGAACTGGGTTTTACTGCACTCGTCGCCCTCCCCATTACGGCCATTGATTGATGGAACCATCGCAATAAACATCAAACAGTCTTGAAACCCTGAGCCGGAAAGCAGTAAAATAACAGACCTGGAATTCAGAAAAGAAATAATACCTTTAGATGATAAGAATACTTTAGTACGATAGCATGAATGATCTTGATAGTCTTTGACAATACAGTAATGGTGATGGCGGTTGCACGCCCGCGCCTCGGAAAGCACGTTAAGCCGGTGGTCCTGCACCCGATCTCTCATCGGTCACGTCGAATCGCCGTCTCACCGAACTACGAGAGTTAGGGAACAGAGAGTGCGCTTGTGTTTGAGCGCGTACTTGTGCACTATATATGTCCTACGCACTTAGCTGGTCTCAATTGAGAACGACCGTCATGGCCGAAATCGGTCTGACGCCTTATAATGGACTGGCTCGGTGGAACAGTGATTAGTGACTCAGGTTCACTACCTACAGTTCCAAGAGTCGTGGGTTCGATTCCTACTCGGGACAAATATTTGAGTGACGAACATCCGTGTTTGTTCTGTGTCTGGGTGTGTTATTAAATATATTTATGTATATTGTGTATCCACTGTTGATTCTGATATCTGTAACCCAATTGCTTAAGCTACTTACAACGGGATCAGATCGATGTATGTGATGTTGTGAAATATTTATTTATTATAATGATAATAGACAATTACTAAATTGGACAATACATTCACTCTGATCACATCACAATAATCCTAAATATAAACTATTCTACAAAGCTCGTGGTCACAACTTTAACAAATTAGCGCGCGTCCGCGTCATCAATTCAAATTTAAATTTGTGAATACGCTAGATTTGATGTTACGTATCGAAATCAATGCATTCGAAGTCAGCAAATAATTGAATTAGACAACTACCATTTAATAAAATCAGTCATAATGCGCGTACCTTCAACTCCTATCCTACATTCCTAAAAGTTCACGCCAAAATGTAACTCATATGGGTTTCCCGATTTGGGCTGTCAACTCATAATGTAATGTCACTTGAGTGGGACTGCTCCCTAGGCACCAGCCCTACATATTGCGCTGTCAACAACAGGTGGGACAACAAAACCACTTTCATAGTAAATGGCAAGAAAAAGTGAACCATGGAAACTTTTAGTGCTTTTCGTCGAAGTAGAATAGTAATATTAAATAGTACAATAATGTGGAAGATGAACGAAGACAGTTCGTAACAAGGACGGGAAAAATAATCTGCATGACCTTGTAAATTATAAATTTTGGAAGAGTCTCCCACTTCAAAACTGGTAGACCTATCTCATTTATTTATTTATTTTGCAAATCACGTTACATAATAATACACATATATAATTAGGTACACGTGATACCATTATTAAATTTAGTACACTGTAAGTTCTCACTTCATGTCTTGATTGGTAGAAATTGAAGAACAGAGAGTAGTCCACCTCTTTCGCTTACACACTACCTATCTAATAAAACATTATGACGTCAATTGCAAGACCTACGCAGGCCACTTGTTCCTATCGAAACATGCGGCTATGACAGGAAATTTGGTAAGATGGATGTTATTACATAAAAGCAACAGGTGTCAATATTAGCCTCGTGGCGCCATAGCCTTCCGCGGTTTTCCACAGCGCGCCCTTGTTTGTCTAATCTAGTAAACTGCTTGCCGAGATTGGTATGGACTGACTGCGTAGCAATATGTGTCTCAGTTAGATATTAATCCGGCTGTAACATCGCAATACAATCCTGTTTCAAGCAATGACAGTGTGATATCATCAAATGTTATTCCTTTTGCTATTATGATGCACTAGTACTTACGGTATTGCAGTATCTAAAATTAAAATAAAACAATTATGTCCTTTTCTCCTCTACGAATTGAAGTTACAGTTGTCAGTCCATTGGTGATGACAAGGCTACTCTAAGACATCACCATAGTGTACGAGAAAGAATTGTCCACTCCTGTAGCAGCGAGTCCACTCCTGTAGCAGCTACAACGCTAGGTCGTTGTAGCTTTTCTCTATAGACTTCTTGTTTCGATAGTGTTAATGTTACTCTACCAATATGAAAAATAAGGCTTTTAAAAAATTTTTAAACGAAATTCGCGAAACTTCCTTGACGCAGATTTCTGTGTTTTGTACATAAGTATAAAACAACAGTACGTTTAAACGCAATTCCACTTTTAAATAAGCACTTACTTGGAATTAGAGTAGTATAAAGGTAGCCTTTGTAGAACATTTTCAACTTTGATTTTGGATGTCTAAATGCTACTCAGTAACATAAATTTACATTAGCAGGGAACATATGATTCGTTCGCGGCGCTCGCCGTGTTTGCGCCAACATTCGCAACACAAACATACAAACACTCGCAGAGATTAATCCGCACGTTGTATATCTGTATATGTATTTAATTTGAGCGAGAGCATGGAGCCCGTCGCGGCGTGTTATGTACCAGAGATATCAAAATAATCATCTTGTATCCACTCAGTTAAAATTGACGTTTAAGATATTGTATCATATAGGTATGAAGCATATTTCAAACTAGCCCTTAAGAACGATAAATAAAAGACAAAATGTAAATAAATAAATAAATAAATAAAACCAAACATAATCAATTGAAAACTGGTAAACAAAACATCACTTAAAATATTCAACATTTCTGAACTAAACATATCCAAACTGAAATGAGCGCAGCCTTTTAAAATAATACAATTGACAAATAAATTGGCAATCAGCCACAATATGTTGTTACTTGTTACCCACTCTGATTGTGACGAAGTATGTAATTGGTAGCTTTGTTACCGTTTTAATTAATTTGGTAACAAAATAATCTCGAGGGTAATAAAATTCACTTAACAGGCGACGAGAGTAACACATTGGGGTAACAGCGTATACTTTGTTTGTAATGTTTCGGTCAGTGGGCTGGGACTACACTCGCGAAATATTAATTACTGGTCCGGTGGAATTCTGTCACAACAATGAAGTTATCATTTAAATGTAGATTATTTTATTTGTAATTGACATGTACAAATTAGTTCTCTTTGAAGCCTCGCGAAAACTATATATGTATAATTTTTTGTTTTAATTAAATTAATCAACCTACTACATCAGATTTGTCATCCATAAATCTCTGTAAATTAAAACAAACACTGATCCGCTTTCCACGATTTTCTTAAGTAAGAATCAAATCAACTGCAACTAGCGAAAAATCGATAACAATGATTATTTCTAATTACTTCTTGTAAAATTATTTTTAATACCTTTTAGTGCATCTTAAACAGACACGAGACTAGAAAAACGCTTATTGGATGCTGCAGATCTTCGGTCTGGTCTGTATTTTATTCCAATTACTGTTCTTAATATGAAACATAAACTACTCAGTTAATGGTATCTGCAAACCAGTTTAGGGGAATGGTGGAATGTCCGCCGAAGAGTGCGAATAGTCAGGTTCAATTCTGTATGGAACTGTTTATTAACATTAAGGAATGGGAATATGGATGACATGGATTTATAAGGGGTAAAAATAATGTAAATTCAATAATAATCTTATCAGAGCCTAAGCAATATTGCATAGTCATCTATTAATTAATATTTTATTGACCGTTAATTATTTTACACGTTACTCAATATCATGTATGTTATAATGATTACCATAATAAACTTCTTGTTTTATATTCCTTTAGTAGAGGAATAATGGACCTATAGATAAGGTAAAAGATAAAACATTATGTATTGTTCCTTATCATATTTTTTATTTTAATCTGGCAAGTAATGCAATCGATAATGCATAGGCTATAGTATATGCTCAATGCTAAAATAATAATAAACCATGGAGGACCGGGCTTCTTCTAAAGCTTACCATAATGCTGAGGGGATCGAATATACTGCGTCAATACAATTTTATTTACTTCAATAGTCGGCACTTAGAGGCACAGTGTATCGAGTGACCGCGTTTCCCTGATTTCATGTAGTTTGTGTAACTTGCGAAAGCTGGGGCTTTGAGAGCTTTCTTGTGTCGTAGCATTTTTCTAACTGTTCTCACCTTTCCGCTTGTGTGGTGTAAGCGGTGGCGTTGCTTACAGTGAGGTTAGGTGCACTTAACGGCTAATGAGCGTGGTTGACATTTTTGTTTTATTTTTTAAGAATACTAGCTCACAGACTGGCTCTGTCTATGGGCCGGATGAAGATCAAACAAAATGGGCTATGGTTAGGTAAAAAGGGTCGATGGTCGAGTGGTCAAGGTCGTTGCTTGCCATGCGAGAGGTCGCCAGTTCAAACCCCGCCAGGTACCAATGTGTTTTTCAAATTTGAAATTCATATTTACCATCTTTCGACACTTTAGCGGTGAAGGAAAATATCGTGAGGAAACCACCTAAGAAGAAATTTTAAGGTTGTGTAGTCGACCAACCAGCACTTGGCCAGCGTGGTCGACTAAGGCCTTATCGCCCTAGTTTAGGGTAGGCCCGTGCCCAGCAGTGGGGACGTATATGGGCTGATAATGATGATGATGAGCTAAGGTTATGAACAAATGTCACTACATAGTAAAAAGCATAGTCCCTTGCCGCGTCTATCTGTCCCTATGTAATCTTTAAAACTTTTCAACGGATTGTGATGCGGGTCACTATTTTAAATTATTTTGTAGTGTATGAAAAAATATTTAGAAGAAAACCACCATATTTATTGGTGTACAGAAAAATAAAAGAAACTTTGGTGGGCATAATGAACACGATTACACATTTAAACTCGCAAACAAACCCTAGTGTTAAACGAATTTATCGTTTTAAAATACAATGTGAAAAGGTATGCGTGGAAAACCTTTTTGCCCGGCGCGTGGAGCCGCGGGCGAAATCTAGTGTAAATGAAAGGTACCTTTTAATCTTCTCTTAATTGAGTGAATTTTCATCATGCAAGGGCGTGAAGGGACAAGTATGCCAGGAATGCGGCGGGCAACACTGGCTGACCCAGGGGTTATTCACGTTGGTTGGGAGCTTATAAAAAGAAAATTCGAAATTTACTTCCGGACTACTACTACTGTTGTTCTGCTTTTGCTTAAACAAATTGAAAACTTCTTTTCTCTTTCCTCCAATCACTATAGTCCCCGCGCGATCACATGTTATAAGAAGCAATATAAGATTTTAGACTTTCGCGTTTCATTACACTTAATATTAGTATTTATGTACAAATGACATTAGTGTTGGTTCGGGGGTGGATCAAGAAATTCACAACCGCTGTGGCAGGCGCTGTGACGGGCGGCGCCAGTTCGCTCGCGACCACGATTGGTGTAACCCAGTCGAAACGTCGGGCAGTAAGTAGCTATGTAATTGCTACTCCTAATATTGCGTGTAGACCCATAAACACTAATATTTTTTAGTGTTAAAAGAAGCAAATCTGTATTAATGAGTAAAACTGAGTACTAACGAAATATTCAAAAGTTTTCACGAAACTTTGAGTTTTATAAAAAAAATATTTTATCATCCTCAAGTCAATAATGTTGACTAACTAATGGAGAGCTTAATTTTATATCAGAGCACTGTAGTCGCAACTGCCCAAGTCAAGTGTCCGAGAGCCCGAGTTGAGGCAGTCATCAGTAAATTAAACAAATATTTCCTCCAAGCACAACACTACTATTTCCTGCCTTAAATGGAATCATTTATTCCTTTCGAATTGTCCCAGTTTGAGTTCATAGCATTTGATTCTCAAATGAAATCAGAATTTCGCACTTACCGCCTCCGGAACGCAGCGATCAACGCCGCGAACTAACTTCGTCGCAAATAAAACAAAGCCCGTCAAAGGGAGTGGGTCTTTCGCCTTCCCGATTATTAATAGGATTAATTATTAACAAAATTGATCATCAACATTTCAAACCGCCCGACAAGTTTTGTATTCTTTCGCGGTTGCCAATATTAACTTTATTACCTCCACACAATATCCTAAGTCGCTTTAAGCTAACTTTAATATTAAATTATGAACGGTAAAAGTTGAACATTCTTCAAACTTTTGTGTGTTGATATTGAATTGACACGACAGAGATTACCAATACTCGGGATCTCATTTTGAAAAGACCTGTTGAATGAACTCGCAGTAAACTTAATAAAAGAGCCCTTGAAATGAAGGATCAATAAAAGTCGAAATACTTGGGCTCACTCACAAGCTCGGTGTAATCTATTAACTGCAGAAAATATTTAATACTTACTTTATTATAAAATGAATAATTAGTTCTGCTCAAAATATTTTTATTTATGTCTCAATAAATAAATTGTAGTCCTACAATTTTAAACGTAAGTAGAACGTAACATAAACGTCTTACTTAATTAAGTGTAAGTTAGTATGTCATGACTTCAACCATAAAACGTATGTTACCCTAACAAAACAAATAAATCTTACTAAAGCAGCGTTCAAAAAAGAGATTTCCGCTGCCTTCTACGCAAAAAAGTGAAAGTTTAAATACATGCTAACGCATATAAATATTCATACAGATCGCTCCGCGGGTACGTTAGGTACGACCGATGACGGATGGGCGCCTGAATCGTAGCAATTTACAAAAAAACGCTGTTACATTTTTACGTTGTTTCGTAGCATTTTAAAAATGCTTAAATACTTACAATATTTTCGTAAATCTGGATTCGATTTTATTAGGCTTGTAGGAAGATCAGTTGATTTTAGATTTTCGCGTTCCATTACATTAAATATTAGTCTTCACGCCATATCACGATATCGCGATGGTTCGCTCGCCACCATGATTTGTGTAATCCAGTCAAAACGTCGAGCAGTAAGTAGCTATGTATTTGTTTTATTAGGTCAACAGAGAGTATTCCGTCAGTAAAATATCATACAAACTGTGAATGTACGCAACGAATGTGATAAGTTGAGCAATTAGTACAGGATCCGTGGTGTATTTTTTCACTTGATTACTATCAAGCTAATTTTCCGTGAGTAGCTTCATTTCGATAAGACCCCCAAAAAATTCCTGTGCGAAAATTTTTGATTGTGGTAGCTAACAGAGGTATCAATGATTAAATATTTAGGACCGTAGGACCGGGACAAAGTACCACGGAATTTGTAGGACAATATGACCGTTACATTATATAAATATTAACTAAGTAAAATAATAAAAATCAGCTGGTTAGTAATCATTTTTGGTGATCTCCTCCCCCTCCAACTTGTATCGATAACGAGATCACCAAAAATGATTACTAACAAGCCGATTTGTATTATTTTACTTAGTTAATATTTAGATAATGTGACGGTCATATTGTCCTACAAATTCCGTGGTACTTTGTCCCGGTCCTACGGTCCTAAATATTTAATCATTGCTACCTCTGTTAGCTACCACAATCAAAATTTTCGCACAGGAATTTTTGGGCGTCTTATCAAAATGAAGCTACTCACGGAAAATTAGCTTGATAGTAATCAAGTGAAAAAATACACCACGGATCCTGTACTAAATGCTTTCAAGCAATCGCTGTGCAATATCAATAAGCAATATCCACAGCGATTGCCGCGGTGTTGCGAGTGGCCGCGGGACGCAGCCCTGAGTGGGGACTCTTGTTCCAGTCCTGCAATGGTCTTACACGCCCTTATGAACCTTTTGAGGGAAGGGTCCCTGGTTATCGATATCTCTAACTTAAACTTGATTGAGACTGGTCAAAGTTGTCTGCATGAGTTTCATGTATCTTTAAGTTTAAAGAAAAGCAGCCCACCTCATTTATATTTTTTCTGGCCAATTTCCGGCAATCGACAACGCTTCCAACCCAATTTGTATAATAATTAAAATTTAAATACATCATTCGTAGACTGTAGCAATCCTACTACGAACATGCTACGATGTAGCCTTTTAATATTAAAGTGCAAGTGCAAGTGCATCCGCTCCCTCGCAAGTCCGCTGATGGTAATGAGGCTGCTCTAAGCCATCATCATAAGTCAGTTAGGAAAAAAAGTAAATACATGCCCAGACTACATTCAAACGCGACAGACATTTTATGACAAGATACGAAAAAGATTTCAGAAATTCTACTGTTATCCCTCATATACTCGTTACACTCGATATCGACAATATTGCGGTATACCATCCGCACTGGGTTCCCATCAACTCCGTTGGTGTAATTATTAAATATTCTTTTGCGTCGCGATTCCATTGTTGTAATGTGAAAGACTTCTACTGTATGTACCTTGTACAGTAGTATTATGGGCATTGCCAGTAGAGTTATAGAGTACAGATGGTCCTGCGGTCACTGTGGCGACAGGTCACACACAATCATTAGGGAATACGTAATATTTTATTTTATTTCAATAAACTTTTATGTATTTACATCGTCTAAAATAATATACTCTAAAATTAATCATTTGATTGTTTGACGCTGATCTTCACTGACAACATTCGCTCGAGTTCAAGTTATAAATAGATATACATTTGAGGAAACCAACTGCAAACCTTGTTGTATGTATGTTTGTATAGCTTAGTATATTATACTCCAAACACAATTGCACTTTGTTTGCTAGTATCACTTTATCACATGACATTCACAAAGCGTCCCCACTGGAAATAAATTTGAATACAGTATACATCATGCTACGACAGAAACACTTCCATTTTACGATCTCCAATCGACTGGTACCAAACATATGGGACGAGCGATCACTGCGGAGTCGGTTCACATATGAGACAGTTATTAGATCATATTCCTTGGAGAAAAATCATCAACATCTCTGATGAAACGGATCTTTTTTCCCTATGTCCAGCGGACGAAGTAAACTTACTATTCCATCTGATTGCATGTTTGGGTTAGATTATATCAAAATCAAAATTGTTTTATACGCTTGTAAATAGGGTAGGTTACAATATTGTGTAGATGTTAATTAAAAATAAAGTAGCTTAAAACCTATTTAGCTATCAATATAGCATGCAAATACTTTGCCTGTTATCACAAAATCTCTAAATTTATAGAATGACCTTTTTAAGCTCCACATGAAAGAAATATATAAACAGGAAGTTAAATTGAATCGGGATTATAAATAGTGATTTAAGTAGTCAATTATACAATTAGCCTTCCATTCGTATCCTTCATCGGTTGTCGAGGCAAGCATTGTTGTGCTCCCTCATAATAGGTCTGATGACAGATAATAGGACAATGCGTTGAAAAAGCTCGTAATGAGCTTTCAGCGTATCTGATGGAGCACGCGACCGCAAGCTACTTGTTACGTTCGTTAAGGGAAGTTCGATTTGTGAAACTTGAATAGACAGATTCTGAAGGCCTATCTACAGGTAGACCTATGCAAAAATTTGAAATCTGGACAAATACCTAAGCTATTCCACAAACAACAGCATTAGAAATGGTCAATATGTTCATCATCAGTCAGGGGATACCAGTCACAACTATCTGTCCGGTGGTTGGTGAACGGTATACGGGTAAGCGACCCCGGCTCCTCGAGCTACTATCGACTCAGTCCAAATCATCCGAGGCGATAGTATCCTTCCTCCCTTTTCCTTCCCCCGTCATATATCCTTGCTACTCGTGGGAACGCAATGACCTTGTTAAAACAATGCACAAGGCAGAATGGCGGCGACGTGGTCCACAACCCGTCACGTCACGTTTCCCACAGAGGTGAAAAGTGGATCGCTGGAAGTGATCTCTGCCTACCCCTCTGGGAAAAAGGCGTCATTGTATGTATGTATGTATGTATGTAACATGTTCATAAATATTTAGTCGGAATTGACAAGTTTTTTGGTGGTTGTTAATTTTGCGTGAATATAAGTGATGCCCAACTAAAGACAGCTCAATAATGTTAGTTCTTCCTGCTTTATTTTAGTACAAGTATTTAAGCTGCTTTTAGCATATTTGAAAGTTGTCAAGAATTAAGGAGTCGTTATTGCTATATACCAAATTTGATAGTGTTCTTTCTCGGGTACTTATAAGAACTTCAATCAACTACGAAAATAAAGCTTTTAGTAGACACTTTATAACATTTTAAAGGAACATATTTACGATTTTCATAGTCACAAAATAGAATACAAGACGTAATGCTTAAATTTGATAAATTATTTGTCACCATAGGTAGTATTGTTAAATTGACCTTATGACGGACTAGTATACATCGCCTTAAGTAACGCATTGTATTATCCCGGCGTGTTGCACCGAATGCAGTTAACGTAAGGTCAAGCCGGGCATTTGCGGCTGAGTGCCCGTGGCTAAAGGAATTAGCCTCGCTCTTAGGCTGCTCGTAACTAAGGAAGCAACTTGATTGGAATACAATATACTAGATGGTCTTACAATACTGATACCTACTACGCATGTTTGGTCAATTTGAAACTTGTATAATTACATACATACATACAATCACGCCTTTTTCCCAGAGATCACACCCTGCAATGTGCTACGGTCCTGGCACTCCACTTTCGCCTCATCCATATCCATTAACCTCTTCAGTCATGCTCGTCGATAACGGTTACTTTTGATTTGACCTTTCTTTAAGATTTGACCTATTTGTATAATTAGTTATTAAAATTGTTATTAACTTCATTTTTCTGGTTCATATCGTGGTTCACGTAATAATCAACGAATCTGTTAATTTTGTTTTCTAATTAAATATTTTAAGAGCAAAAGTTTGTACACGCTTTTTAAACATTTAGAAAAACTGAAAAATACAACGTATACAACTGCTCCTTCGTAACTATCCCTGAGCTGCGGTGAAACAAGTAATTTTTCATTTATTTGTTTCTTGGTGTTTTATTTATTTATTTATTGCACTCCATACAAAATATCTTAAATCAAGTATCTAAAACTAAGACTCGATTAATATGGACCCTGCTGGCCCTGCCTTTTTCTGAGGCAGCTAATATAAATCAGCACAAATTTAATGGATTTTCTAAATTCATTATTGCAAATAAAATAGCACATAGACAAAACTAAATAAAACTGTAATAGTTTAACCCAACACAATGATTAATCGCCACTATCATACACACATACGCCCTACCACACTCCGCTACAGTCCTCTAAATCCGGAACCAATGCATTTAAATCCATATCCGCTGCAATAAACCGATCACTAGGGACAACGGGCCGTAACCACAAGCACGCAATACGAATAGTTCTTATTTCAAGGACAGAGGGTTCAAAATAGTTCCGTTTGAGCTCAAAACAGTGGCGAGGGCGGTTTGCAAATTGTTTAATGGGTGCATCATAAATCTATCACGGATCGCTGGCCGTGCACCTGCTACGACACAGCTCACTGCAGGGTTTGGTTAAACAAAGAGTCAGGTATTTTATCTGCTCGCAACACTGGCCACTTTTTGCGTGGTAGAAATAGTAACGTAGAAAAAATTTTTATTTAAAACTTTCGCGTTCCATTACACACAGTGTAGAGCTAGCTCGCGACCATGATTGGTGTACCCCAAGCGAAAATTCAAGCATTACGTACTGTATTTCTGCTAGTCACTAGGTTAAATTATAAAAGTTAAAAATAAATAAATAAATATTACACAACATCACATACATTTATCTGATCCTATGGTAAGTAGCTTTAGCACCTGTGTTACAGATATCTGAATCAATACACATCGCTAACAAGATGATCACTCCACCTGATGGTAAGCGGTAGTGAGATCCAAATATAAGGTCGATTATATGCTTAAAAATATTCAATAACACACCCAGACACGGAACAATAACCAATGCTCGTTACACAAATATTTGTAATGGGTAGGAATAGAACCAACGACTCTATTCCAGTTAGACCACTAACCACAGTTCCACCGAGCCAGTCATTTAAATTAATTTGTAGTATAATTTTATTTCATTCATTTTATTTGTAAGCACAGTGACTATTTATAGATCTCACTTCCAAAATACAATACAAATGGAAAATTAAATATACACAAACAAATGAGAACATGCTCTAGCTTCCTGGTGTTATATAAGGCGCTATACATCTGGGCGCTCATTTAAATTATTTTGAATGTATAATGGCGGCGTTGTTTTGAGCAAATTAAACCGCGTAGATAAATATTTGAAGGGACAGCCGCAGGGCCGGCGCGGGGCGCCTCGCGGGTCTAAATAAAATAAAACAAATTAAACTCCAATTGAGACATTCTGAGTAGAAACCTTTTCAGTTGCATTGATGTGTCTTATGAAAAAAATTGATAAGTTTTATCAAACTGAAAAAAATTAATAAAAATTTCATTGGACTTACTCATACATTTTCGAATCAACGTTATTTAATTTAAGTCAAAGTATTAATTGCGAACTAAGTGTTCTATATAGGTCTTAACATTAATAACTTAGTTGTTCTTTCCAGGCATTTACGTGATCTATCACGTCTGCGTCCTTTCGAAAATACATTCTTCTTCTATAAAACACCATTATTCAAATAACAACAGAGTAGGCACCTAAAGGTATTTAGAAAAACAGAAAAATATATAACAGCTGCATAGCCGCCATTACAATTCAACCCGAGCCGCGGTGGAGCAGGTGATTGTTTCTGTTCGTGCAAGCTTTAGCACTTAAAATATAAATAAATAGAGTATCCGGTGGTGTAGATTCTAAATACTGAACCAGCCCTGACACCTCATGAATACGGAAGCGGAAGTGTGGGACAGAGCAGTCGCCAATAAGCGCTGGCGCCGGCCGCGCGAGGCCTCATTGGACAGCCGATAAGACCTTATTAATCGCCAGAAAGCCTTTACTTTAGACTGTTACTTAACTGCTGCTATGTTTAAAATACACAACGTTATAATAATAAACAGATGCTTTGCTATGCATAAAAAGCAATGAATGAACTGATAACATTCGATCTTACGCGAAACCAAGTAATAATCTGTGTTTGTCGAGAGATTAAGTATACTTATCAAATAAAACTACTATCGCGATATTTATAAATAAGTAAATGATGCATATTTTTTTAATATTTTATAAAATTGACATATGTAAGCAAGGTTTCACAGGAGTAATAAGAAGACCACAGAGCTTAAGAAAATAGTTGACTATTCTCTCAATTCATTATGCCAAAGAACATTAACAGACAGACAGACATCTTCGCAGTACCTACAATTTGAATATAAAACGTCATAATATGAAATGAAGTGAGTGTCACTCCAGCGGTGTAACGAACGCACGGCGTGCCCCTGGCAGCCCTAATAGGGCGAGTGACATGACAGCTGTTTAATCGCTTAAGCCTTCTCAAAATTGTAAAAAGAAAATAACATAGCTGTTTTATTATTAAAAATATCCTTGAAGATAGAGATGGAATTATACATTTTTTTGAGAAATTCATTTTACGCTTTAAATCTTATGAGCAAACTTCTACTTCATAAGCTACATTTTATGTGTTAATTCATGTAAACGTTAAAATATCCCAGGCTAATAACTACCAAATTTATTAATTGTTGTTCTGCATTAACATGTTTGGTGTTTGTTCCGTGTCTGGGTGTGATTATGTATTTAAGTATATATTTAAAAATATATATGTATGTATATCAGTCTCTGACGCCCATAGTACAAGCTCTGCTTGGTTTGGGGTCAGATGACCGTGTGTGGAAATGTCCCATATATTTATTTTATTTTATTTTTTAACATATAAAAATACAGGTAATACGGTTAATAATGGTTTGCACGTTTTTCGCTATGCGAAGTCCATCTGCTGATTGCAACATCTTACTGGCTCGGTAGTTAGTAGTGTACGTGTGATACGTAACAGGCTGTCAGACAAAGAACTTAAGGGCAGATTAAAAACATAATAAGCATTTTGTAGAGCAGCCCTTTAAAAAAAAGCCAAATTGTGCTCTTCGAGTTGAAGTATCGCATAATATGTCGTGATTAATTATAGTCGGTGTATGTGTGGTCAGCATTTAGCCCCACTGTTGTATTTCAAAGCTCCCGTTATCGCCCCACAGATAAAGCGTTTATTCGATACTCAGGCCGAAGCACCCTTTTACAGTCTGCATTTAATCTGGAGGTGAGCTTTTATGATCCCTTGTGGTCGCGTACACGCTTTCAATACGCTGCGATGTAGAACCGCTTTTGAGTTCAATACAAAGAAGCACTCATGATAGTTGGGTATTCACTTGAAGCATACCTTAATATTGAAAATAATAGAGTCGGGTAATTAATGTGTAAGTGGTAGGTTAATTAATATCATGAGAGAAAATGTTTGCTTTAAGTCATTCAAGTATGAGAATGTAAATTTCGACTTACTACTGCAATAGCGGTTTGGGTTTGTCAAAAAGTTTAATTAAAGTTTTTTATACAAACATGATAAGCTCACTCCACCTGATGGGGGGCGGCCGTAAGGATTTTAAATTAAATAACTTTGGCCTCTAATAGCATCAGAATGAGACACGTCACTAAAACAGGATTAACTTTATTGATTAGATTACTCGAATTGTCATAACGCGAAATACTAATTCCTACAAGACTACTGTCGTAACTTTGAACAATCTCCGTCGAAGTATAAAAGATTTTGTTTACGACGGAGAAGTTGCCAAATTAATTTGTAACGTATTAATCACAAAACCAAATCAAGCGTAAGGCCCTGATAAGCCACGCCTTTGTGATTCTTCGTTCGGTTTCGCGCCTGAAGTTTCGTCTGTATTAGCATTATAATAACTCGGACTGTAGAATATGAAAATTACTTTTTTTTGGGAAATGTAAACTTTAAAGCTATTTTTGTCAGAGAATTTAAAAATCTCCGTAAAACTGAATTTTTTTGCAATGTAAGACAAAGGTTCCTATCTAGACAATATCTGATGAAAAGTTTTTAATGTAGTATCAATGAAGGTTAACGTCTATGAGAAATTCGCTAGATGGCAAAACGTAGGCGTGTGGTCTAACATGGTCGATATTCACCAATCATGCTGCAGTTGAACTTCACGTCTACATATTGCTATCTAGTGAATTTATCACACACGATAGCCACCATTAAAATATTATTTAAAGCTTTTAAGTATCATCGTTGGTGCCTGTTGCTTTAAACTTTTAACAAACCAACCGAATACGAATAAACAACGTCCAATAGGAACAAACGCTTTAGATTCCTTTTTTTTATAATTATTTGTGCAAATGCGATGAGCAAGGCAAAGCACATATTAGCGCAGGTGTTTAATCCCGTGTTTGCGGACGCGGAGACCGCATCACGTTCGTGACGTCACGGGCGCGTGACGTCACGGTTGCGGCACGAGCCGTCGGATCCTGCGATATTATTTACCATACGGATTGTCCGATGTTTTTTTTTCACTCAGACCAGCTGCAAATATTAAACTAATCCGGCAGCGCACCAAACGCAACGCAAAATCTGTGCGCGCAAACAGTGTTTTCCTTTATTTTCATATTGCAGACATGAACAATAAAAAGCGTCGATGGCCGAGTGGTTTAGGTCGTTGCTTGCCATGCAAGAGATAGCCAGTCCAAATGCTGCTACGTACAACTGTGTTTCTCAAATTTGATTTGATTTTTCGACACTTTAACGGTGAAGGATAACATTGTGAGGAAACCTGCACACTTAAGACTAAATTCTTAGGTTGTGTAGTCAACCAACCCGCACTTGGCCACCTTGGTTGACTAAGGCTTTATCACCCTAGTTTAGGGTAGGCACGTGCCCCAGCAGTGGGGACGTATATGGGCTGATTATGAGACAAGGACAATACATCCTAGTTAGGTCGAAGGTGGAAAATAGTAATACTTAATCACTAGTTAAAATGAAGGCACATCAATTCCAATCACACAATAAAACAGACATTAGTAGTGTGTCAAGAACTGTCCAATAAGCGTTCGAACAAGCCACTTGACAAGATAGCAGCGAGCCACGTGGCGATAAATCAACACTAAACTGAGTACACACTCGACACCAAACGCATTCGATAATAAACCTTAACGCAATGGTTTACGATCTAAAATCATTAATGCACGTGACTGTACAGCAAACGCCAGAAGTGCAGCAAATTAGTAAATGTTATTTGTTAAGTCGTAGAAGGCAAACGCTTTGTACATATTGTTAGTTTGGATGTAATGCATTCTATCTGCGATCAACGCCAGCGCATTCTAGATGCAGTCGATAGATCATTCGCTATCAATGCGTACTATCGCCAATCAACTAATGGACTATAGGCTAGACAATACTCAAATGCACGCAGAATGCATCCGGAAACAAATGCAGACCAATATGATAGATGCAACGATAACTTTTGCGGTCATGTGTGATATGAACGTTATCGAACAATCGCATCGTAAGTCGTAAATATCTCACCAAACCATATTATACAACCTATTGGTTCCGAGATAAGTGGCTTTTATACGCGTTTATAATTTACCTGATTCGTATATTTGGTTTTGAAGACTACGACTCGTAGCACATTCGCCGGATTGCTACGGACTACGCAAATCGTAGTCCATTATGCACGACGCGTTTAATCATACGCAATACTTCAACTATGATCAAAAATTTAAAAAAAAATAAAAAATCGTCTGTATTAATAACAAATTAATATTACATAGTGAAAGGGGTTCTCCTGTTAAGTATTACTGGCATTATACTGCGTGTACAATCATTAGTCATATACATTGCCTAAAAAAGCAAATTAAATAGCAATAATAGATGGTTTTTCAGGAACAGATAAAGTTCCGTAACACTCTTTTAAATACAAAAGCACACAGAATCATCAGTGTCCCAGCAGCAAAACGTTTGATCTCGCGCGATGGGGTTTGTTCGCAGCTTTTGCAGCGACGCTTTCGAAGCGCTCTGATTACTTTTTGGGCTGCTGTGACTTAGCCGTAAGCTACATGAGGGTACGTATATATTATTATCAAATCGTTCTTAGATACGACAAGTTATTAGGTAAATGCGAAAGCCAAAATAATTTCTTTTTTCGTTTTTGTAGAAAATTACAAACATTTAACATAATTAAACATTTAAATTTTTTTTATTTTTATTTCCCACCCACCGTGTTGAAAAATACAAGATAAAACATGAAATAAATAATATGAATTAAAATACTAATGATTTGAAAAAAAAAGGTTTTATTTTAAATTTTTAAAGAAGAAAGTAGGTGTAACCCAAACTTTTTAAATAATAAAGTAGTAAGTAAATCGTAAGTAAAAAACGACACTAAAAGGTTTCATCAACAAACATGTCGCAATACAAGTTCCCACCGGAGGGCTCCGTGGGCCCGCGCCGGTCGACCCGACTCCACTTAACGTCTCGTTATTTGTTTTGGAAAAGCTATTCCGTTTAATGCACGTGATGAACCAGCTGGGACACATTTTCACAGTTAAACGATGTCTATATGGGATTTAATAGTAATTCGATCTTGGCAAAAAATAATTTCATTACGAAAAATAACCCAAATCCGTTAACGAATGTCCATTGACGGCACCCTCATTGATATTTAAGACCAGCAATATATACAAATGTAAATTAGCCTAAGAAAGGACCCAAAAAACCAGACAAGTAATACAGGGCCGGACTCAGGTCGTATGGTAATCGCGACCCGGCTCATGGTATCAGCGGCTACATAATTGGCATTTAGGTGATATTGTGCTTTTTGCTATCTCTCGCAATCCCCTTTACTCCAATAAAGCTGGCTGTCTGATGAGAAATTGGTTTGTAAAGCAGTAAAGTTTATTTGTCGGATCGTATCAGTGAAAAAATCGATTTGTATGTTTTAATTTGATTTTGAATTTAAAGAGACATCTATACTAATATTATAAAGAGGAAAGATTTGTATTTTTGTATTTTTGTATGTTTGTAATGAATAAACTCAAAAACTACTGGACCGATTGCAATAATTTTTTCACCATTAGAAAGCTGCATTATTCAAAAGTAACAAAGGCTATATTATATTTTTTTTAAAAATTAGGCATCCTTACTAAAACTCCAATAATGTAACCCAAGGTGTAAAAAATAGACCTGAAAAATTCGTTACGTCGCCTGCGCTGCGAAAACTATTGAAGATAGAACAAAACCATTTACTAAGACTTTGCAGAACTCATCATTATCTACAAAAAATGTCGCGACAGCATATGTCTAAATATTATAGTTATGTCACAGCAAGCGATTTTTTATTATAAAAATTTAATTTATATGTCGCCGCTTGAAAGGGATCTTTATTTGTACCTTGGTATTAATCCTTAAAAAAATAAGTTACTTTATATTCAAGACGGCTTCAATACCTTTTTATATCTTTTTGAATTATTCAATTCGGACATTTAATTCGGAAGATATCACGAGTTTAAAAATGCAAGTATTAGAAAAAAGTCGCGTGGTTGCCGCCACCGCGCTCAGCTAGCCAGCATGCGATGTAGGCTCCATGTAAGCGTCACTGGGGTACGGGGGAGTCAATGTAATATGTTATATAATAATAATAATATTATAAAGAGGAAAGGTTTGATTTTTTGTTCGTTTGTTTGTTTCGAATAGGCTCCGAAAGTACTGTACCGATTTGAAAAAATCTTTCACTGTTGGAAAGCTACGCTATCCCTGAGTGTCATAGGCTTCTTTTAGATAAAAAAAATAGATTTCTCTCACGGGGTTAAAATATATTACATAGAGATAAAGATCTCCCCGAAGCGAAGCGAGGGCGGGTCGCTAGTCATCTAATATTACCAACTCAAACACTAACGTAAGTAAACTACTGTATAATTTATTTACAGGTTTGAGGTGGATCTTGATCCATGTTTTCTAATATTTTGTTTCAATAATATTCAGTTCAAACGTGGCAAATAAATTAAAAGTACCGATCGAACCTCATTACTCATCAGCTGAGACGGACAGACAGTCCCTCGCGCCGCTTCCGCGGGCGCCTCATCTGACGCGCCTGACGCAATTTCCGGCGGGAAAAACTGACAGATTACTGAATACATCTCTGTAATCATGACATTATTTATATTTTGTAATAGACATTTTATTTCCCTCGCTTTTTAAAAGGTAGATTTTGTTTACCTAACTGTAGGTACTGTGGAAATGTCTTCATGATTGATATAATTAAATTTGAAATATTTCTTAACTCACTAATTTAATACTCGTATAAGTCTACGGAATTCTATAAAATCGAACAACTTATAGAAAAATTTGTTCCCAAGGTTCATTTTTCTGGTTCTCGCTCATATCCTATCTGGTATGACAGAGCTCTCATAAGTATGATCAAGGAAAAGGCTAGACTTCACAGAAACTGGAAACGTCACGGTAACCCTTTGGATTACATTGAATTCTCAACATTAAGGAATAGGATGAAGAAATTACAGCAAACGTGCCTTAAAAACTACTTAATGAATTCTCAAAAACAGATTAAATTTAACCCAAAAGCTTTCTGGTCTTACATAAAATCCTTCAAAGGTGTTCGTTCTAATTATCCTAACTCAATGACACTTGGCGACGTAACACATGATAATCAGTTAGACATTTGTAATGCTTTTAATGATTTTTTTCAGAAAAACTTCAGAAGTCCTGCGTCTCATTACCCTGGCCCCACGTATAGAAATAATTTAACTTTAAGCGATAATATATCTATACTAATCTATACTAATATTATAAAGAGGAAAGATTTGTATTTTTGTATTTTTGTATGTTTGTAATGAATAAACTCAAAAACTACTGGACCGATTGCAATAATTTTTTCACCATTAGAAAGCTGCATTATTCAGAAGTAACATAGGCTATATAATATTTTAAAAAAATTAGGGATCCTTACTAAAACTCCAATAATGTAACCCAAGGTGTAAAAAATTTACCTGAAAAATTCCTTACGTCGCGTACGCTGCGAAAACTATTGATGATAGAACAAAATCATTTACTACGACTTTGTAGAACTTATCATTATCTATAAAAAGTGTCGCGACAGCATATGTCTAAATATTATAGTTATGTCACAGTAAGCGGTTTTTTATTCGAAAAATTTAATTTATATGCCGCCACATGAAAAGGCTCTTTATTTGTACCTTGGTATTAATCCTTATCAAAATAAATTACTTTATATGCAAGACGGCTTCAATACCTATTTATGACTTTTTGAATTATTCAATTCGGACATTTCATTCGGAAGATATCACGAGTTTAAAAATGCAAGTATTAGAAAAAAGTCGCGTGGTTGCCGCCACCGCGCTCAGTTAGCCAGCATGCGATGTAGGCTCCATGTAAGCATCATTGGGGTACGGGGGAGTCAATGTAATATAAAGAGGAAAGGTTTGATTTTTTTGTTTGTTTGTTTGTTTCGAATAGGCTCCGAAACTACTGCACCGATTTGAAAAAATCTTTCACTGTTGGAAAGCTACACTATCCCTGAGTGTCATAGGCTTTGTTTTAGATAAAAATAGATTTCTCTTACGGGGTTAAAATATATTACATAGAGATAGAGACATCCCCGAAGCGAAGCGAGGGCGGGTCGCTAGTACGTGATATAAGCGTTTCCTCGTCATACATGGAATTATTATTAAAAACTTGACGTATCCAAAGGATCTGGTAGTGATGAGATTCCTCCGCTTTTTTACAGTTTTTGTTCTAAGTCCTTAGCAGCTCCAGTAGCATTAATTTTCAATAAATCCTTGAAATCTGGTTGCTTTCCCTACATTTGGAAGGTTGCTCATATTGTACCCATTCATAAAAAAGGCAGCAAGACTCAGGTGCAAAATTATCGCCCCATATCTATTCTGAACGTATTGAGCAAATTGTTAGAGCGCGTCGTACATAATCATCTTTACCCAATAGTGTCATCCCTAATACCGTCGGAACAGCATGGCTTTTATAAGAACCGATCCACAACATACGAACCTATCCATATTCACAGAAGATGTTTTGAATGGAATGGATGGTGCATGTCAGGGAGATGTAATCTACACGGATTTTGAGAAGGCGTTTGACCGTGTGGATCATGTCTTACTTCTCAGAAAACTAGAAGAACTAGGAATAAAAGGAAATCTTCATAGATGGTTTGAATCTTATTTGAAAAACAGAAGTCAGGCTGTTGTTATTGGTGGATATCGGTCAGATTATATTACAATTCTCTCTGGCGTGCCCCAGGGGTCAATATTGGGGCCATTGCTCTATGCTTGTTACTTATATGACATCACTAAGTGTCTACGGTTCGCAAAATGCTTAATGTACGCTGACGATACAAAAATATATATGAAAATAAATAATGCACAAGACTGTCATAATTTACAAGATGATTTGAGCAGGTTAAGTTTGTATTACAATGAAAATAGAATTAATATTAATGTTGATAAATGTTCCTATATGTCTTTCACTCGAAAATTGAAACCTATCAAATTTGAGTATTGTATTGTTGCGGGAACGGGGTACGTTTAATTCAAGATACGCCAAAAGTCACCAAAAGACAATTAATTTATTTATCGACTAACAATTACACAATTAAACACTTAAAAACACAATTAAAAACACTTAATTACAACACTAAACACGGAACACTAAATTACACTAAAGCACTGAATCACACTAAAACACTGAATTTCACTGACTATTCGCAGTTAACGCACTCGATCACTTCTAGTTCGCAGGAGACTGATTCGCTTCGCTTTCCAAATCGGAACTGTCTTGTCGCGTCGTACATCCCGCTTTTATACCCAGTGAGGACGCAGCTCTTCGGGTGGCGTCGAGAATCTTCTCGCGGGGATCGAAATTTCTAGAACTCGCTAGAGCTCGCTCCGACCGACCAGAGTGTGTGACGTAGTATCGTGCAAGCGAATATAGACCTTATCCATACGACGATAAGACTAATTTCGCTTGCACGGTCTCTCAAGGTCGTAATATTATTATTACTTTAGAACACTCTAGAGCTCGCTACAACCTACCAGAGTGTGTAGCGTAGTATCGTGCAAGCGAATATAGACCTTATCCATACGACGATAAGACTAATTCCGCTTGCACGGTCTCTCGTGGTCGTAACATTATCCCCCTCTTAGTCATGCTCGTCCCGAGCATCATTTTGACCCATGGTAACGAGCCAATCGATCAATGTGAACAATTTTCGGCTTGCCTCTTGTCCCTTGTTTGATCCGATAGGTTAAGTCGTTCAGCCTAGTGATGATCTTGTATGGTCCTTCCCACCTTGGCTGGAACTTCGGTGATTTGCCCTTCTTCCTGAGTGGGTTGTGTAACCAAACCAGACTCCCTTCATCGAAACCGTCGGTGTTGGCTTTGCGGTCGTAACGGGTTTTCATTCTTTCGCTGGATTTTAGACTGCAGTCTCTGACGAGAGCATGTACTTCATCCAGGCGCTTCTGTAGGTCAGCCGCATATTCGGTTACTGGTTTCGGAGCTTCTGGCGGTGTCCCAGTCAACGCGTCTACCGGAAGCCGTATTTCTCTACCGAAGTTTACCATTGCTGGGGTTGAGCTGGTGCTATCGTGGATTGCAGATCGGTAGGATAGCAAGAAAAGCGGTATATACTGGTCCCAGTCTCGTTGATGCTCGTCCACAACTTTGGCCAAGTGGTTTTCCAACGTTTGGTTGAATCTCTCGACCATGCCATCGGATTGCGGGTGTGCTGGTGTAGTACGGGTCTTATGCATACCCAACAGTTGACAGACCTCCTGGAACAGTGCTGACTCAAAGTTTCTTCCTTGGTCAGAATGTATCTCAAGAGGCACACCAAATCGGCAAATTACCTCGTGGACTAACTTCTTGGCGACCGTCTTTGCTTCTTGATTAGGCGTAGCGAAGACTTCAGGCCACTTTGTGAAGTAATCTTGGACCACAATGATGTACTTGTTTCCCTCATCGGATTCTGGAAAGGGGCCAGCTACATCTACTGCGATTCTTTCCCATGGAGCGCCGACGTTGTACAGCTTGAGTTTGCCCTTACTTCTGGTTTGTGGGCCCTTTACTGATGCGCAAGTCGTACATTTCTTGCACCAGTCTTCGACATCCTCCCGACAGTGTATCCAGTAGAACCTCTGTCTCAGCTTCTCTAGGGTCTTCTTCACGCCTAAATGTCCCCCGGATACCCCATCGTGTATGTACCTCAGTAGCGAAACAACTTGTTTACGGGGTACAATCAGCTGTAGTGTCGTTTGATCCCCTTTTGGTGTTTCCCATTTCCTGAAGAGTACTCCATCCTTAATCTCTAAACTGTCCCATTGTGCCCAGTAACTTTTCGTGATGGGGCTTGATGATGCTACATGGCTCCAAGAAGGTTTTTGACCTACTTCTTTCCATTCAAATACTTTCCTCAGGTTACTATCCTCTATTTGAGCCTTTTTGATAGCGTCTTCGCTCCAATCATTATCAAGTCCCTGGGTGGTAATCATCCGGACTTCTTCTTTAGTCTCCGTTTTAGAGCAATGACTGCAGGCCACAGGACAAGGTCTCCTTGATAGGGCATCGGCATTCAAATGCGTTCTACCACTCCGATGTTCTGTTGTGAAGTTGTACTCCTGTAGTTGCTCTAGCCACCGCGCCACTTGTCCTTCAGGGTTCTTAAACTGCAAAAGCCATTTTAACGCAGCATGATCTGTCCGCAGGGTAAACTGTCTTCCAACGAGGTACTTGTTGAAATGCTGTAGAGTCTTCACTACCGCCAACAGTTCCTTACGAGTCACACAGTAGTTCCTTTCAGGTTTTGAAAGTGACTTACTGAAATAGGCGATCACCACTTCCCGTTCACCTTGCTCTTGCGACAGAACTCCGCCTATGCCAGTATTGCTGGCATCGGTGTCCACGATAAACCTTCCTTCTCTGTTCGGGTAGCCAAGTATAGGACTGGTGCAGAGGTGTTCTTTTAATCTGACGAAGGCTTGATCGCATTCCGAGTCCCAGGCGAATACTCGTTTATCTTCCGTGAGCCGATGAAGAGGTTTCGCTATATCAGAGAAGTTCTTTACAAAGCGCCGGTAGTATGCGCATAAACCCAAAAATGATCTTACGTCGGTCTTGTTAACTGGTATAGGCCATTCTTGAACAGCTTTTATCTTCTCTGGGTCTGTCTTTACACCTTTCGATGAAATAATGTGGCCTAAGTAGGCGACTTCCTCCTTGAAAAACGTGCATTTCTTTGGGCTGAGTCTCAAGTTTGCTTCTCGTATTCTGGTGAAAACCTTCCTCAGGTTACTGACATGCTCTGTGAAATTTCGACCCATGACAATGATGTCATCCAGATAGACCAGGCATGCATCACCCAGAAGTCCAACCAGTACCCTTTCCATCAACCGCTCGAATGTCGCCGGAGCGTTGCAAAGGCCAAAGGGCATCACGTTGAACTGCCACAATCCATTCCTAGTTCCGGTCGTAAATGCCGTCTTCTCCTTGTCTTCTGGATGGATGTCAACTTGCCAGTACCCACTCTTAAGGTCCACTGTTGAGAACCACTTCATGCCGCTCAACATGTCCAGTGTGTCGTCTATACGGGGCAGAGGGTAGCTGTCCTTCTTCGTTGCATTATTCAACAAACGGTAGTCCACACAAAACCTGGTGCTGCCGTCCTTCTTCTTTACCAGGACTACTGGCGAAGACCACGGGCTTGTTGAAGGTTCTATGATGCGGTTCTTCTGCATCTCAGCAACCATGTCTGCTACCTCCTTCTCTTTGGCAAATGGAAGGCGTTCAGGCCGCTGCTTTATTGGTGGCGCGTCTCCCGTGTCTATTCTGTGTTTAACGAGACCTGTCCTTCCCAAATCATGGTCACCCTTCGAAAATATGTCGTTGAAATCTAGCAATAACCTTTTAGCTTGCTCAAGTTCCCGCTCAGATAGCTTGTCCTTACAATAGGCTAGAGCGGCGTGACGTCATCTCGTTGACAGGATTCCGGTTCCCGGGCCCTTTTCAGCCTTCTGATGGATTGACCTGCATCGCACCGTCCGATGACACAATTTCTTCGTAGCTGCACTTCATCTCCGCTAAGATTGATGACTCGCACCAGCGCTCCTTTTCCGGTCATTGCCAGAGTTCTTGCTGTGATCCAACTCGGATGGTCGCCGCAGTTTTCTATGACGACGCTTCGCCCTTGACACACGGTGTACGGGAATCTAACTTTGACCAGAGTTTCAGATCTCGGCGGTAGGGTCGTATTTTTCAGGCAGTAAACTGCGCATGATCTCGCTCCCTCTAGGAATACTTCTTGTTCGGGGAAACTAAGAACTCCTTTAGCGACGTCTACCACACACTTCTGGTCTCTTAAAAAGTCTAATCCGATGATGCAGTCGTCCGTGATGTCTGCTATGAGAACGCCGTATTCAAAGGTTTGTTCTCCAATGGTTATCTTCGCCATCGTCTCACCGAAGACGGTAACTGGCTGGCCTGTTGCTGTTTGAAGCTGAACGGATGGTCTCTGATTCCACACAATAGTCCTTTTCAATAGCTCCGGACGCACTATTGTTCTTGAAGCACCGGTGTCTATAGTAAAATGACACGTTACGCTGTTCAGCTGTCCAACCACTGTAAGGTTGTTCCCATTACCAATCTGTGAAACAGTGACGGTAGGGGCTCGATGTTGACCAGCCAGCGCCCGCCCCACGGCCCTGGCTTCTTCTAGTTTAACGACAGCTCTTCTGCGTCCACCTGTGTAGAGGACGCTACTGTCGTTCTACGTGGCCATCTTCGCTTGGGGCAACTACTCCGAATATGGCCCCTCTCGCCGCAGCCATAGCACATCGGACCCAAAGAACGGTTTTCCTTCACCACAACCTCCCGAAGTCGTTGAGTTCTAGCGTCTTGACGCACGGCTTCCACCTCCAAAGCATGGGCTAGAGCTTCCTGTAAGGTCTGATGATGGCTCAATTTCACGGTGTGTCTGACGTCTGCGTCTCTAATTCCATCACAGAAAGCTTGCGGGATCATTGATTCCACCATTGTCGGGCATGACACGTACGCACGTCTGACTAGCCTTTCGATTTCCGTTGCCCATTGCTGCAGACTCTCACCAGGCTTCTGCTGTCGATCGCGGAGTTGTGCTCTATACGCGTGTTCCAGGTGTTTGTCGCTGTACCTGCCTTCTAGTGCTCTTTGGAGAGCACCTAAAGTTCTGTTATCCGAAGGCAGGTTTTCCAACGTGAGCAGGGCATCTCCACGAAGAGCCAGAGTCAGAGCTATCAAGGACTCTTCCTCGTTCCACCCCTTTCCTTTAGCCACCGTCTCGAACTGATACCAAAATGCTGCCCAAGACGTCGTTCCATCGAAGTGGGGTACTTCGATTTTCGGAGAATCCGACACTACCGTAGCACCCCGGGTCCCCACTCTTGCCATCTTGGTATGCAGTTGTCGCATCTCAGCATCCACCTGACTCAGACGATCCTCGTGTTGGGTGAATCGGTCTTCATGTTGGATGAATCGATCTTCATGTTGGGTGAATCGATCTTCATGTTGGATGAGTCGATCTTCGTGTTGGGTGAGTCGATCTTCGTGTTGGGTCTTGACGCTTAGCACATCATCTTTGAGAGCATCAATCTGCTTTTCTAATACTTCGTGCTTCTTCTCAATAGCCCCCAACAAACTCTTGCTTAGCTCCTCCTGGCGACGGGCTTGCTCCTCCTGGCGACGGGCTTGTGTCTGCAGCATTTTAAATAAGTCTGCAAGCTCCACAGGCCCAATTGATGTTTGAATTGATCCCTCCGTTGAAGTGCCTTCACCCTCTTGCAAAGCCGCGCTTTGACTCCTTGTTACTCGACCCTCACTGTCTTCTCGTGGTGTAAGAGGCATCTTGAATCCCACTTCTGACACCAATTGTTGCGGGAACGGGGTACGTTTAATTCAAGATACGCCAAAAGTCACCAAAAGACAATTAATTTATTTATCGACTAACAATTACACAATTAAACACTTAAAAACACAATTAAAAACACTTAATTACAACACTAAACACGGAACACTAAATTACACTAAAGCACTGAATCACACTAAAACACTGAATTTCACTGACTATTCGCAGTTAACGCACTCGATCACTTCTAGTTCGCAGGAGACTGATTCGCTTCGCTTTCCAAATCGGAACTGTCTTGTCGCGTCGTACATCCCGCTTTTATACCCAGTGAGGACGCAGCTCTTCGGGTGGCGTCGAGAATCTTCTCGCGGGGATCGAAATTTCTAGAACTCGCTAGAGCTCGCTCCGACCGACCAGAGTGTGTGACGTAGTATCGTGCAAGCGAATATAGACCTTATCCATACGACGATAAGACTAATTTCGCTTGCACGGTCTCTCAAGGTCGTAATATTATTATTACTTTAGAACACTCTAGAGCTCGCTACAACCTACCAGAGTGTGTAGCGTAGTATCGTGCAAGCGAATATAGACCTTATCCATACGACGATAAGACTAATTCCGCTTGCACGGTCTCTCGTGGTCGTAACAGTATAAATAGTTCCAAATTATTAGAAACTAAAGTAGTTAAAGATTTAGGTATCCTACTTGATTCAAAATTGACTTTTACTGACCACGTTAATAATATAACAACAAAGGCCTTCAAAAATCTAGGTTTCATTTTGCGAGTGAGCAAACCCTTTACTGATGTGCATTGCCTAAAAGTCTTGTATTATACATATGTCAGAAGTGTCCTCGAGTACTGCAGCAATATATGGAATCCACAATACTCGACTCATATTCAGAGCATTGAGAAAATACAAACCAAATTTGTTAAGCATTTATGCTATCGTGATTTTCGTACACATTTGGATTATCAGGACTCATGTAATTTCCATCGTTTAATGACACTTCAGGATAGGCGCTGTCTTCTTGACATGACCTTTTTATATAAAATTTGTAACGGTAAAATAGATTGCAGTGAGTTAGTAAATAAGACCTTAAACCTGTGCACTCCTTTAATTCGAACCAGACATACCAAGCTCTTTAGTTGTAAGTTTGTTCGCAGTAGTTACGCCCAAAATTCTGTGATACATCGCCTGCAGAAAACTTACAATGATAAGTTTACTTCGTTGGACTTATTCTGTCTGTCACTCCCTTCTTTCAGGGAAGGTCTTGGGAAAGTTATGGCTGATTCTAAATGATAATATAAATTGTATTGTATATTTACTTATATACCTACGATTTCTTTACACATATGTAATGAATAATAAATTTGTTTACTTATTAGTTATTGTTTATATATATATATATATATATATATATATAAACATATATTTAAACCTACCTGTGTCCATTTGTAGCGTGTGGGTATGTTTTAGTGAGCTGTGTGAGTTTGAGTCTTTAGAGTAATCTTTTTAATTAATTTAATTTTAATTGTTCGCCTGTGTATATAATAGTGTTATATTCTGCACTTTGCACCTTCTCTAATTGTAATAGCGTAATATAACTTAAAACTATGTATTTAAAATCCGTCATTTGCTTTATTATTTAGAAGATTATCTGTAATTTTTATTTAAGAGCTGTGGATTTTGAATAAACAAATAAATAAATAAATAAATAAGTCTTATAGCAGTCCGTCCGTTGTAAAGTATGCAGTTTAGTGGAGTTTTCTTGACACAATTGCCCGTTGTTTCATTGTGGTCATCGTGTAAGTAGCGAACCTTATACGCAAACAGTACCGCAATGTCATTTAAATGCATCACTCGGACACTCGTCGCCATAATGAGTGCCTAAAGTAACATTTAAATAACACTTTATTTGATTTCGACCCTCCGAGCACGTTTTATCTCATCCTACACGACCTACTGAATGTTTGCCAACTTGTTTTCGAATAATTAACGGTAATTCAGCTTATTAAACACACCTAATTTGCTCTCTGAAATATTACGAGTAGATAAGCCCCAGAAATTGGCTAATTTGAGGCATTTTTCATAGATCCTTTCACAGCAATATCACAGATTACAGCAATAATATTATAGCAGATAATAATCTAATACTGACAATTCGTGTATTTGCTTTTGCTTCATTGTTTGCTTGTTTTAATTTTAAATGTAATAGGATATGCTATGCAGATTTTCTATAATCACGCATGACATGCTATTTCAACTCTCACCAGTAAATAGTTGAATGATGTTATATGATTATTACATTTGTTCATTTTTGAAGTGCTCTCTGCCTACCCCTCTGGGAAAAAGGCGTGATTTTATGTATGTATGTATGAAAATTCATACCTCAAGTCTGTGACCAGATAAATGAATAATATCACCATAATTTTAACAGCAAAAGTCAAACAGAAAAATCGAAATAAGCACGACTTGGCCGCGACGTTGTACATTTCCTCCGCGTCGCTTTTTCACCCTCTCCCTCTGTACTCTGTAAACCACCATACCTGGCGGCGACAGAGTTTAATTTCGAATGCCAAAAAGTGTCTGAAGGTATCAATACGATCTCTTTATGTACTCTCATTGCGGCGACACCTGAACGCGCGTGGGAAAATATTGGTAACAAAATAATACACCCTGTTGCCGCGCGAGATAAAGGCATTCCTGCGATGCCAGCTGTCGATGTGTTGTACAGATGTTGATAATCGTTGCCTAGTTTAAAGTAGGTCCAACCAATTCCTACCTACATTTTATCAATCAATCATATACGATTTTAGACTTTCGAGTTCCATTACATTAAAAACTATATAGGCTAGTTACTGCCCGACGTTTCGATTGAATTGCAACAGTCAAGGTCGGTCGTAAAAATGTTTGTTGTAGGATCTACATGAGTCTAACGATCCTTATTAACAAGCGAATATGTATATGGATATTAATTTGTTTATAAACTCGTTCCTTTAAGCGATATTAAAAAATGTCACATGACTTCACACTGAACGAATAAAGATATCTCAAAAATGAATCGCAATTTCATCTCGAAATGTATTTATAAACTGGGCACAAAAGTATGAAAGCGATAGCGCCAGATAAGAACGGACACCATTTAAGGAGCGAGCGTGCCCGCCGGAGCAGAATCGTGTGAACGCAAGAATAAATACCGTCGCACGCCAGCGCGCGCAGGGTTGCTACTACCACGTATTTCAACCCACCCAAACAAAAATAAGATCTTTGTAGAGAAGCCATTCAAACCAGAATAATTTTTATGTTAGTTTTTTTTCGTATCGATGGCATAAACACTTTAAATAAGTTCATCCCAGAATTCTGCCACCTGGACCGCGCTTGCTGACGCTCAGTTTGCGTGCAGGAGTAGGGGCATGAAGAGTTGTGTTACTGAACAAATATTTATGTAGTACCGTAGTCCCAAGCCAAATACAATACAGATTTAAATTCGATTTAAGTAATCGGTACACAAAATCGGCTTTTCACCTATCTAATTATTTTAAGTAAGTATGGTTAGTAAAGTAGTAAAGCGAACTGCAAAAAGTTTTAAAAAACCTTTAATTCCTGGAATATTTATTGTTTTAAATACAGTCAGAGGATACCAGTCACAACTATCGGTCCGGTGGTTGGTGAACGGTATACGGGTAAGCGACCACGGCTCCTGGAGCTACTATCGACTCAGTCCAAATCATCCAAGGCGATAATATCCTTCCTCCCTTTTTCCTTTCCCCGTCGTATATCCTTACTACTCGTGGTGGTCCAAGATCCCAGAGCTGCCAGACATCACTTATTTTCTAATGGACAAAATATGTACGATTGAGTAGTGTTGGGGTGTACTATCATCATATGACTAGTTGCTACCTTGACCAGACGGCCATTTTTCAGATATCAACCAATCAAGGTACATAGAAACACTGCTCACCTCACTTAAATTCTGATGGCTGATTTTAACATATATTTCACACAATATCATTAAAAATCAGGATTCATTACTCCCAGACACATGCGGTCGGCGGTTTTACCTTACATGCGCTTTAAAGCTACGAAAAAATTTTACTTTTACTTATTTTCTGATGCTTGATTTTTATATATGTTATTCAAACAACTAAAAAGTGCTCATCTGACCGCAATAATTATAGAATTGTACCTTACAAACTATTCTATTGGAAAAGCTTAGCTAAATTCAATTTTTAAAAAAACCAAAAAAAGTTGGGTCTGGTGAATGTTTGGCCCCTTGGATCGGTCTGTCCGTTTGCAAAACGTTTTAAAATAGTTCTTTGAATAACATATGTAAAAATCAAGCATCACAAAATAAGTTAAATTAAGTAAAAGTAAAATTTTTTTCATAGCTTTAAAGCGTCTGTAAGGTAAAACCGCCGACCGCATGTGTCTGGGAGTAATAAAACCTGATTTTTTAATGATATTCTGTGAAATATATGTTAAAATCAGCCATTAGAATTTAAGTGAGGTGAGCAGTGTTTCTATGTACCTTGATTGGTTGATATCTGAAAAATGGCCGTCTGGTCAAGGTAGCAACTAGTCATATGATGATAGTACACCCCACCACTACTCAATAGTATATATTTTGTCCATTAGAAAATAAGTGATGTCTGGCGGCTCTGGGATCTTCCTCTATGGGAACGCAATGGCCTTGTAAAAACAATGCACAAGGCAGAATGGCGGCGACGTGGTCCACAACCCGTCACGTCACGTTTCCCACAGAGGTGAAAAGTGGATCGCTGGAAGTGATCTCTGCCTACCCCTCTGGAAAAAAGGCGTGATTTTATGAATGTGTGTATGTATGTCTAAATAGCCTGGCAGCCCTACTGCAAGGGAAGGAGTTCAAGAGTTGGAGCGCGAGTGGCGCCCGGGACCCGCGGCCAGCGAGGCGGCTCCGGTCAGCTGTGACACATCGTCACTTGGATTAATATGAACCAGCCGTACATGAAACTGGTTAGACGTTTTACAGAAATGATAATTCATAGTATTGTCTATCATTTGCGCGAACACTTGAAATAAAACTACTTTTACGGATTAAACTCGCGTGTATCGTTATTCTAATCATATTACATATTTAGAGAATCGACGTTTTGAGCTCTTTGCCCATAGCGCTTATGGTCACGGGCAAGACTAAAGATGACATTATTAGTATAATATGTTAAAAATAACAATACACGCGAGTTTCATAAAATAAAAAAACGTAGCACCTGAAATACTGAACCAATTTGAACATCTAATATTTTATATTATAATGGCTTCACTGACATTATCATCTGTGCCGGCTCTTCTCAACTTTAATTGACACCCGCGGACCGCGCCTGACCGACTTCATCCAATAACTAAGTCTAAATACACGACAATCACTTCTCTCGTATTTGTTGATACTGGTATACTATTAAAACATGGAAAAATGGGTAAAGGCATTGTAAATGACCTAGATAGTTATTAAAGTTAAAGCTACATATTTACTAGATTTAGAACATAGCAGAACAAGTAGATATATACAATGAAATAGTGGTTGTTTTCCCGGCAATTATTCTATCTTAGTAGTAAAATAGATATGTGCAGTTATTTTTGGAAAAATTCAAAAAATACTCTTCAAGAAATAATTAGTATGATTCGATTATACTACTAAAGGTAAATCGTTCTGCTACAGGAAGACAACCACGAAAATTTCACGATGTATATACGATTTCCTACGCTTCATGCAGGTGATCACGTAATCAAAAGTTCACAAATGTAACACAGCTCTGAATAATAAATTCGAACAATATAACACGAAAACAAGAGGAACAAAGACAACTTCCCACGACTTGCAAGAATTCGGCTAAAGTGAACTCAGTCGGGAGTAAAGTTGGTTGCATTCGCGTAACTCCGCAGACTGCGGGGCGGACGTGAATCGCGTCGTTACGAGCCGCGCGTGCCGTAGCGCTCGTAGCGCTCCGGAGCACGCGTAGCTAGGCTCGTAGCAAGGGACTACGATAACGTTACAACGAATATTTTGACGTCATTTAAGGTCATTTCGAAATAAAACGGTGAAAGATGATTATTGAATAGACGATGAGGTAAGTAGGTTTAACAAATTAAAAAATAATTATTCAAATTCAGCAATCTATACCAGTAGGGATAAGTGGGAAAACAATCTAAGTAACCCTACCTGTGGGGATATGTCGGTAAGAATACTTATATGGATCAGGCAAATCTTCTTTCAGCATTTACTTTCGCAAAATCAGCAAAGATAAATACATCGTTTTAGAATAATGTCACTGTTACAAAGAAGTCATTTTCAAATCGTATCCATAAAATATATTGTACGCCCTAGGTCCGGACCGAGCGCGTGTGAAGAGGGTTTGATTGAGTCCCGCCGGACATCGCGTGAAACTGATCCATTCCTTGTTCGCGTCACATTCCCTTCCAGCTATCATAGCTCGTGCTGAATTCAGGGAGAGCTTTTGCATGACAATGTAAGCAAATTACCACACAAACAACAAAGGCCTGACGAAGGGGCTAATCATAGATTTTGTGAACGCTTTAGAATAAAAAATCTTACATAAGCAAGAAACTCCGTGCATAATTGCATATGCGCATTTTTACACAAAGCTACGATATGGAAAACAAATAATACTTCGCTGAAAGAAAACGAAGCAGTTGAAAATATGTGTAACCATAAAATCATAAAACATTTGTTTGTTTAGTACGAGTTTAAAATTATAATGGACTTACTTGTTATAGCGTTTTAAAAAGTGAAATAGGAGATGCAGACAATAAAATGGTATTTTTATTCTGTACAATGACTTGAAATAAAAATAAAATATCATAGTATAAATGCGCAAACACTGTTCCGTTGTTTTCTTCAATTGTACAACAATTCGACGAGGATCTATGGCTAAATTATAGTGTTACTAGTGTTAATACTTCGTTACCAATCCACCCAATGTGATAAGGAAGCCAGATGTGACTCCAAACTGACGTAAAGCCTTCGAGGCCACAGGACGGCACAGGTGCACGTTCACACCATTGTGTCGCGAGTGACCCTTACGTAACATCTGCACGTTGTCGTCATTCTACTACCGTGCAGATAAAGAATGGGATTGGAAATGGCGGCCACTCCGACACTGAGTCGATAATGTTAGCAACGACGACACTGTTGATAGTGGTATCGAATTGAAGTAATATTTATTTGTATAACGTATAGCCTGTAAGGATTATGCATTTATGTTTTAAATAAATAATTTATTTTAGTATGATAAAGAACGGTTTAATAATATAAAAAAAAATACATTTATTTTAAGTATATTGACTTTATTTTATGTATTTTTTAAATTGAATTCTATTTTACAGCGAACAGGCACTTGAGATTATTTTTACATGCCATGTTCGGTTCGCCATACATGGCAAGTAAAAATAATCTTGTTGATTTCACAAATGTACCGTGTTTCTAGTAAATAAAGATATTCTATACTATTTTATAGAATAAATCTATTCTATAATTTAATAATACGATTTACTAATTACATTTAGAATTTCTTTTTTGTGATCAGTACCAACAAGTGTGAGTTTTGACGCAAAAAGTGTGCGAGCGGGAAGTTAGTTAGTTTAGCTTCAGCAATCTTTATCTGCTACTTGAGCTTATACCTTACTAATGTGGTATACTTAACATTATCCTCGATCAAGATACAACATTGCCAGGCGGGTCAATGTAGGGAATGACAAACTGATTGATCAACCTTGCTTGCTCTCTGACACTCCATCTACTTAAATAAATAAATGATGATGATTGATTGATGATGACACAATTACAGATTCGAGTTGGCAGTTAGATATAATTTATGTATGAATAAACTCGTCCTCACAGAACTAATCTGGGTAAGCACGCGCCAATCAATAGATTAACTTCCACTTATAACGAGTGGCATAAACTGTATGAACTTGACATTTTTCACGACCACCCCAAGGCTTTTAAGAAAAAACTTCTGCCTAAATAACGTTTTACTGTTTATAAATATGAAAATGAAATCTGTGTACCTGCTTTGTTTTAATTTAATTTTTTTTTTAATTTGCTATAAATTTTTAGAATACCTACCTAACTAAAATGTTAACTTTAACCATGTTGTGCATATCTGTAATAGATGTAAGCACTAGAATATTTATAATGCATGCTTAATTTAAGAATGTTTGTGTTTACATTGTTGATGTGCCTTAAAAATAAAAAAAAATAAAAAAATAAAGTTAAGTTCACAATGTTCGTGTAAACCTGCTTATTTAATAATTTAACAGCGGCCACTGCATTAGGCTCTAGGACTGTATCGCAGGAACCAGAATTGATTACATGATAAAATTGGTCGGGTTCAGTACAGATTAATATTTATTACAAGCAAAGAGAGTACCTACTTAAATGAAAAATTGAAAATAGAGGTAAATTTATTAATATATTGTTATGAATAGGTATAGGTTTAAGTTTTAGGTACCCTGTGTCCCCTAAACTGCAAGTATAATTTTATTGAGGTTGTATAATAAGTGATATAACTACAAGTAGGACTTGTTAGCTACGAAAAATACTCGATAATATTATGCGTTCTACATAATATAAGTAGCTATCCCAACCTTTTAACTAAATTGTACGAGGTAAGTCCAGCTCGCCTCCGACATGAAACAAATAAAGCGAGGAGCACCTGCTCCTAATCAAATGTCACTGGGCAAAAGTACAGTCAGCAATAGAAGTAGTACCAAAAAATATGTATATAAAAAAATACACAGCGATGTTTTAAGTAACATGAAGTTGTCACTAAATTATAACAGATTTAAATGTGATTCCACTTGCGGTATATTTTAATAAATTATGTACGTTTACATAATAATTTATTTATTATACAGTGTACATAAGTGATTTTTTATTAATAATTATTTTATCGCCAAAAAAATCGTGTAAACTCCTAATCCTGGTCCTGATCTAATAATATTCGTGTAGGTATTACAGATACTGCAGTTGTAGGTGTAGGCATATTTCGCTAAGTAAGTAGCCAAGCAGACCGTTGCTTAACGAAGTTCTTATCCCGTCGTCACAAGCCTTCATAATTACGCTGCCTTCGGCCGAGCAATATGCAGGGATCAGGGCGGTGCGGCGACCGACTGGCCTCGAGATAAATCCTACTTATAGTCCAGTCAAAATAGACATTTAACCTAGGAAAAATTCGCATAGAGCTGAAAATTGGCATGAATGTTGGGAACACTATTACAAATAATCTGTCAAAAGTCCCCATCGATCCCACGTCTGCAAAAAATAATCAAGGTCAAATGTCACAAATATCAGTTTTATGCACTTTTGAGCGAAACGGTAAGTTTAATCATAAAAGTATGTATGACAAAATTACTTATCACGTAATTATCTATAAAAATGTCTTAACACTTTGTTCCTAAGATTCACCATTTCAGAGATATAGCGATGCACAAAGTTGAAAAAGTTGTATTTTCAAACGCTTCCAGGCCCCCATGGGATTGTGCTAGACAGTTAAAATTTTAACGAATGATGTATCTCAGTTGCCTCTATAACATCTAATACTAGAAACAACATGAAACCAACGTTTTTTTTTCACACTTGGGCGGTTTTAAAGTGGTTACCCTAGTGAACCTACTTCCAGGTCATATATCGATCAAAAACGATATCAACAGATGAATGCATATTATGTAAATTATGAATTTTTAATGATTAAAACCACGATATCTCGCGAATGGTGAGTCGAAAAAGAAAAAGTGACTGGACCATTTTTGTAGAAAATTGTATGATCTACAACTTTTGTTTGACCTATTTTTACGATAATACTTACTATTTTCGAGAAAAATGGAAAAATCCTTAATTTTATACTTTTGACCTTGAATAATTTCTTTGCAGAAGTAGGATTGATGGGGATTTTTGATATTTCGTTTATTATGATGTATTTAACGTCTCTGGCAATTTTCAGCTCTATGCGAATTTTGTCTAAGTTAGCACTTATTTTTGTCTATTTTGACTGGACTATTAAGGGATACTCCGAACTAGTACAGTTCAATTCTATAATGTTTTCTTTGACAATTTACACCTGAGCGCCGTTTTTCTTCTGCTGTAAATTTTACAAGAAATACAAAAGTTTCGTAAAAAAAAGATCGCTGACTTTAATGTAACTGTTTTTTTTCCTAACTGACTTACGATGTTGGCTTGGAGAGAGATGACGAGGCTTCGTCATCATCACCGGACTTGCGGGGGAGCGGATGGCACTCACCCCTAAATACATGTGACTGTTGAAACACTATACCTATAGGTAAGCGAATTCGTTCGTTTGTGAGAATTTCGGCACCACAACCACACATAACGTCGTCAAACTTTTTCTGCGTCGAGGCCAATAAATAATACGCTCCGTTCAGTTCAAAGAATCCTGCTCAGTTCCGTTCCTCTGCGACTCGGCCCTATTCCTCTCTATTACTCGATCGCCTCCGCGGATTAGCGTTCCCGAGGACTTTGGGCCAAAAGTCAAAGAGCAACTTTGTTTTAATAAATCAATCCATAGGATAGCCTTCACTCCGCTGTGAGCGTTTTACGTGCCGCAAGACCGACACATTAGATTAAACTAAAAGGGAGTTAATCTTATATCTGCTACAATTAATAAACACACATCTAATCGTAGTTGGATTTTCTCGCCGCTTAAAAGCATTACGTACAAAGCTTTCTATGAAAAATTAAAGCTTTGTATGAAAAAGAAAGACCGCATCTAAATAACTTTGCAAGTCCCTTGGTAACAGCGCAAACCAACTTAAGTAGCTAAGTATTTTTACCAATTATTTTATCTCACGAGTAAAAAGCTTCAAAGCGTAGGTATTTTTATCGAAACGCAAAGTGTTCATAACAAACAATGTGTGGAAAGGGCTACGATACTTCGGAGGGCAGGGAGAGGGTACCCACGCCTCACACGATAATTTGCTCGAATATTGAGTTAGACATATGATAAATTTCATTTGTAAGTATTTTACCTGCGTTTATTTATTCGTTATCGTAAAGAAGGTAATTGAAATTTGCTTTATCGAGATCGTAATATCGTAGGCATGTGTGTGTATATGTTATACCTACTCATATAACATATCAATTTAATTTTGTTTACAAAATGAAGGTACAGGCACGCAATAATAACGTAGGTATGCGTGACCTCAATTTCAGAAACATTGATTTGCAAATGGGGCTACTGACTGATTGCAAATCTTAGGAATCCTTACTTATAGTATAAATCCGAAAGTAACTCTGTCTTTCTGTCTTTTACGCTTTCACGCATAGAGTACTGGACCGATTTAAATGAAATTTGGTACAGATTGGACTATATCTGCCTAGGAAAAGATATAGGCTACTTTTAATCGACTGCGCTATAAAGAAGTAATGTTTTACCCCTTAAACGTCTCTACGCGGACGAAGTCGCGGGCGGAAAGCTAGTATTATTAAACAAAGTAACAATATCGAAACGATAACGAAGTTCGAAAAGAATAAAATGTATGGGATTGACATTAGACAGACGCATTAAATCATTCCCATACATTTTGTTTTTTCGAACTTCGTTATCGTTTCGATATTGTTACTTTGTCTAAGCCCCTGGATCCTCAGATGATAAAACGTTAAACGCATAGAAGCATAGGCGACCATGCGGCGGGCGCTTCTCATTTCCATTAATCAGCCTCTCTTTGAAAATAGTTAAGCGGAAATAAGAGTTGTTTTTGCACACATTCTTATTTTTGATAGATAATATTTTTTTATCTTCATAATAATATTTTTGAACTCTATAAATTGTAATAACATCCATGTGATAAATTTTAGTAAATAAATGTGTACCTATTTAACTAAAATAGACTCTTAGGTGGTATTAAGGGTTTTAAAAAAAACGTGGTATTCTTATCATTTAGTTTTATTTAATAACTATTGTAATATGTACAAAATATAGCTATCGATCTATAAATTAGACGTTGCATTTTAAAATTGGCGGCAGGTGTTATGTATTATGGTTGTTACATAAATTAAGTAGTAATATTTGTTAACAAAATAGAAAATCGTGATCACACACATGTCAATTAAATATATTATTATATAATAATTCATCATTTTGTTCACAGCTAATCATACATTCACTGGACTTGAACACACATGTTTATCAAACATACATTATCTGCAAAAACATCGGAAACATTAAACCACATAACACAATATGCACCAAGAACGGTAGAACAATGTCGTGGAGAGGACCTACGACATTTATACTTAGACCGGGCTGCTGCAACTGCTATAACTACACTTATGCTGTGGAGCGGAGAGCGGTGCTATAAACATAGTATTGTCTTTGCAGCAAACCCGGGTGACGGTGAACTGTCAAATAGCATTAAATAAAGATATGCCCTCCTGATTTCTGGACCTGACAAAGTTAGAATACAACACAATAGCTTGATGATTATGAATTAAGTAAAAGTAATGCAGGAATACCTATATGCATATGATGCCTACTGTAATAGCTACACTACTCTATGAAGCGCTTGAAATATGTAAATAAATATATTTTTATTTGTTGTTTTAATGCTATTTAAAGATCTAATCATGAGTCCCCGTTCAGGCGGGGTCATGAATGCGATTTTTTTCAAATTTGATGTTTCAATTTTTTTCGTCATTGAGCAAAGTGTAGTTATTGCAAAAGGGCACATCTTTAAAGCTATTCATCAGTTAACCGTTCCTCATGGTATCCTAAAGACTACAGTCTTTGGTGAGGATCTTTGAGCACTCCTTGCCGCCCTGCCCTAGCCTGCGCGGACGCCGAGTCACACGCGTCTGCTGATCGTTATGCCGAAACTAGCGGATAACGATTACATAACTAACTTCATAAACATCTCTAACATTTCATCCAAACATACGTAAGTTTAATTGCAAGCATGAACCCAAACTTCGGACCATAATTCCGCTTTATGATTGCAAGTGACAAGCACAGAATTGAGTTTTTATTATATTAATATAGAATAGTGAAATCAAAACTGTAAAACATTATGAAATTATGATCCAAACTTATTATGACATGGATTTAGGACTCGTATCGTTATAGAAGCCAGAAACCCAACAATTTTACGATTGTAATTTCCCTCTTAGTGTAGGTAGGGGAAAATGCAATACATTCTGTTACTACATTAGACAAACGAATTTAATTTATAAATAAGCTATGCTAAAGCATGTGGAAAAACTACATCTTTTGATAAATATCAAATACTGGTCTAATCTACGCACTGTGATGGTTGTGTCGATTCTATATTATACAAGACAAGCTCGTTTATGAATTTCGTAGCAAAAATATTTCGTGTATGAGGCCTAGTATTCATTTTCACATTATTATACACACATCAACATCACTCCACACATACTAAAATATATCCTACTCTTTCCTGAGTAAATGTGAACTTAATAAGATATAATCATAAGTCACATTTTGTTTAACAAGGATTTGTTAGGAAACAAAGACTTTGTCAATCAAATTGATTTAGTTTTTTATTTCACACAACTTTAATTTTTATTACTTACTGATAGATTATCAAATTTATTTATAAGTTATTTTGTAGACGTATTGTTCACATTTACTCATTAATAAAAGGCTAAATGTACATGTGTACAGAGTGTACACACCGGCCCTACCGAAACAGAATCCCAGCACTGTCCCAGCGAATCGCTCCAATTGTAATTGATTCAGTAAAAAATCATTATCTTTATCGTTAACGTACTTTATAAAACTTTTGTACACTGACTAACTTGAGAATTATAACCACAAACGGTTACAGGGCGTATTCGCCTTTAGCTATGACCGAAGCATTTTACTCACACATCTCATATTATAAATAGTCGGATGGACCATGATTGGGCTGGCAGATGAACTTATGAATGTGATGTGAATTCTTAAGAACTCACAATCATGAGAAAACTTGCATCGTAACCAGTTTCAGTTAGACCCCCGGGCTGACGAATGATCTTATTCTTCAGACCGCTCGTTCATGAAAGAACTCACACCACAAATGATCTCACGATTGGATTGACAGATGAACTTATGTGATGAGCTTATGTGATGGGAATTCCTTAGAGTACTCGGTCGTGTGAGATCTCGCATCACAAGTGATCTCAGTGATGTGACGAGGGTTACCGGCACTCGATCAGGCACGCTAGACGATTTTGCTACCGTTATTGGATCCCTTGCGCACCTGACGCACGACTTGTAGCAGGACCCGCATCTTATGCCCTTGCTTGTGTTCCTCGTGGAGAGAAGGCCGGAGTCGTCGCGAGAGAGTGACGTCCCAGGACCCGCGCGGGGGGTCCCGAGAGCACGGGGGTCCTCGGTGCACGCGTGTGGTGTCCCGAGATCGCAGGGGGTCATCGGTTCACGAGGGGTGCCGGAATCGCGGGGGGTTCTAGGAGTTCGGGGGGTCCTCGGTGCCCGTGGGGTCCCTGCCGGGCGCGGGGGTCACTCCGCGTACGAGCAGGTCACGATGTAGAACTGGCTCGGCGCCGGCAGCTTGGACACGTACTTGGTGAACGAGGCGGCGCCCGCGTCGCAGTACACGAGGTTCAGCGCGTTGTTGGTCGGCGGGAGGCACACCAGCGCTTCACCCTAGAGAAAGGACAGTAGTAGTCAGAAAACGCGTAGATTAACTTTTGGTGACTGATTATGTATCTGATTATTTTAATGATTAGAAAGAAAATCAGAGACTTATTTACTAATCATAACTCTTGCTAAGAGCCAGATGACGCTATCAACCAAGAATTCAACCATTCTATTACTCGTACAATTCGCTTACATTCTATTAATTCGTTTTACACGATAACCTGGGCGTATACATATACTACATGGCAAGTTTAATGACGATTTCTATGAAGGCGAAGGTTTCAAACTTTTGAGTTTCGATCGCTTCTCATTTTAAATAATGCAGAACTTGTGGAAGGTTATCTAAATATATGTGACTCCAAGGTGACTGACTGACACAGTGATTAATCAACTCACAGCCCAAGCCACTGAATGGGTCGGGCTAAAATTTGGCATGCAGGTACATAATATGACGTAGGCATCCGCTGAGAAAGGATTACCCGAAGCGAAGCTAGTGTTACATATAGCGCCACACATCTGATCACGTATACCGATGTCGTAGTTACCTGCGCAGGCGCACCAGGCGCGTCGGGAGCGTCGGGCTCCTCGGGCGCGACGTAGGCCGTGGCGCCGCCCGCCAGCGCGCGCTCCGGGACGCCCAGGTACATCACCGCCTCCAGACGCGCCGAGGAGTACTGCTCGCGCGGCGGCAGCAGCTGCACAACACAGAAATAACCAAGCTTAGTATACATAAACTCGAAACAGTGAAAAGTACAATGGAGTAGGCAAAAAAATAACCTCAAAGTGCAAACAAAGTCAAACTCTCGTGAACTCAGACACAAGAACATTGTTATTGAGTCAACCTGCGCACGCGCAATTAATATTCAAAAACGCCGATAAATACGCTAGAGTCATCAGATATTGACGCTGCTAGCTTGACGACTTGGGAAAAAGATGCTTAATGCCAGCCGCTGCTCCTGAGCAGAGTGCAATGCCCAAGGGGTTCACAACACCGCGATGAATACCAGGATATACCTCATCGCCGTTTGGCGGCGTCGTGGGACTCTGACCTAGTCTTTAACCGTTACGACGCCACCGGCGATTGTCGATAGCAAGCCCTCATGCGAGGCAGGATATACGAGACCCCCATCCTTCAGCGGTGACCGTGTATCTTCGGCATATAGGATGCCGATGGGCTCCGGGCTCACCGTGAAGTCCCCGGGGCTCCACCGCTGCAGCTCGAGGCCCCGGTGCTTGGCGAGCTGCAGGTCGGTGCAGTCGGCCAGCAGCCGGCAGAAGGCGGCGCTGGTGAGCAGCTGCGCCAGCTCGCGCAGGCTCGAGGCCTTGTGGTCGTCGCGCCGCGCCAGCCACGCGCGCGCCACGCGCCAGTAGCGCCGCTGGTGCGCGGGGCCCACCGGCTCCCATTCTACGTCTGGAATCAATATCATACATTAATACCTCATAACTTCACTTATATACTTCTTGCTCGGATATAAGGGGCATAAGAACATGTGTTATCTGAAACACTTGCTAATGACACTCTTGTAAGAAACATTGCACATTAGGACCAAGAGGTCCCCGGTTCGAGTTCAGGGTCGGGCAAAATTGATTTCCGGGGGCCTAATGGCCCTAGTTGAGAGTAGGCTTGTGCCCCAGTGGGGACATTCATGGGCTGATGACAATGATGATGGATATAATTAAATAAATAAATAACACACCAGGAGCTAACATCGATGTTCATCACACAACTTGGTTTGTCTTGGGTGAAATTGGGGAGAGATCAGTTGCAGATTGCATGTTATTACAGACTATTGTAACTTCCAAAGGCCAGCTGGACTTTTGGCCATACGTCGTTGCTAGTTCCATCTGCGCCTGGACCTGCCGCTCCTATAGCTCACGGACCTGGATGGCGGAGCGCGTCCAGCAGCTGCTGGTACTTGTGGGGCGGCAGCAGCTCGCGCAGGCACACCTCGCTCCATCTGCGCCTGGACCTGCCGCTCCTATAGCTCACGGACAGTCACCTGGGTGGCGGAGCGCGTCCAGCAGCTGCTGGTACTTGTGGGGCGGCAGCAGCTCGCGCAGGCACACCTCGCTCCATCTGCGCCTGGACCTGCCGCTCCTATAGCTCACGGACAGTCACCTGGGTGGCGGAGCGCGTCCAGCAGCTGCTGGTACTTGTGGGGCGGCAGCAGCTCGCGCAGGCACACCTCGCTCCATCTGCGCCTGGACCTGCCGCTCCTATAGCTCACGGACAGTCACCTGGGTGGCGGAGCGCGTCCAGCAGCTGCTGGTACTTGTGGGGCGGCAGCAGCTCGCGCAGGCACACCTCGCTCCATCTGCGCCTGGACCTGCCGCCCTATAGCTCACGGACAGTCACCTGGGTGGCGGAGCGCGTCCAGCAGCTGCTGGTACTTGTGGGGCGGCAGCAGCTCGCGCAGGCACACCTCGCTCCATCTGCGCCTGGACCTGCCGCTCCTATAGCTCACGGACAGTCACCTGGGTGGCGGAGCGCGTCCAGCAGCTGCTGGTACTTGTGGGGCGGCAGCAGCTCGCGCAGGCACACCTCGCTCTCGCGCTCCATCTGCGCCTGGATCTGCGCGCGGCTGCGCGGGGACATGTACGTCGCCTCCACCCATTGGTTCAGTAACACCTGGACACAAAACACATTACATTGTACACTTTTAAATTTGAAAAATTTGGACTGGCTTGGATAGGGGATTGATCTTTAAATATCGCGCTAGCTGCTCTAACCGACTGAGCTATCCAGGTGTTGTGTCATTAATGCGATTTTTAGCACATGGCAGGAAGTAAGCTCTGCCTACATCTCTAGCAAAAAGTCATGATTGTATGTTTATATGTATCTAATGAATTAGTAACTGACCACTTCTGTGTGCGGCACTTCCGGAGGGTCCAGGGGGAGCGCGACGGTGGAGTCGGGCGCGGGGTCGCCGGGCGGCGCGGGCCCGTGGAACCAGCCGTTGATGGACAGCCGCGGCAGCTCCAGCGACAGCACCTCGTCCACCTGACACACAAACATGTCGTTTAACATGCATCGCGTGTGAATTGGCCGCTAGGGGCGCTTGTGTCGAGTGAGGTCGTCTAAATATCAAACGCCACTGTGTGCGGGTCGCTTTTGGAGTTTTTTTACTATTCAAATTAGTATTTCAACATTTTTAAATATGTAAGAGCCAGTATGACCATAAATAATGTGAATGTTTCAAAAGCGAATCTGAGGAAAATACTTTCGTTTTACCTTTTTTTGAGCAAAATGGTACATATTAAGAAACCCTGTTGCTTGGCCAATAGTTTTACTTTTCAATGTACAAAATATGATTTAAACGTACATTTCCGTTATGGCTCCCGTAGCAAGTTTTTACAGTCATATATTCAGACCTCACTCAACAGTAGCCTTGTCTAGTGAGCACAAAAACAATAGCCCTTGTTGAATTCCCCAGAATATATATTTAGGTATGTTAGGTCCGTCGTTGTGTTACCTGGTGGTAGGAGTCCGGCCCGACCTTGAAGAAGGCCAGCATGTTGTTCCGGGGCAGCACGCGGCGCGCCACGCGCGTGGGCCCGTCCGCGTCGCGCGCCAGCAGCTCCAGCGCGCCGCCCATCGACGACGTCCAGCCGTGGCCCTCCTCCGACGCTAACTGCACGAATGATGGATTTATGTTGTGAATTTTTTTTTAACTGTTATAGTCTAGGCCGAACCAATGGCACATATTTTGGGCACGTCGCCGATCATAACAACGCAACAACCTTTTTAAAACGGTTTTATTTAGCTCACCCCGTTTGTTTTATTCTTGGGTCAAATTTAGTCATTCAAATTTAAGTACCTTCCTGTTAAAATAACAACGCAACAACCTTTTTTTTTAGAAAGAATGGCATGTTGATGCCTTAAGGTTTGGCAACACTGGTGGCGAATGATGGCTGATCGGAAGGCGCGGGGAGTATAGCTATGAAGTTTGTTTTCTGGCTCAAGACTATCTGTACCAAATCCATCAGTAAATAACTTACATTACATGTACCCGCGACTACATTCGCGTCGACTATGAATTCACACATCATTTTGTATTATAAATAAATATTTTCTATATGGTTTGGAACCTAAGAAAACACATTTAGACTAAAAAGTAGTATGTTACTTATTTACTTTACAAAAGTATTTTTTTACACGATAAGAAACTTCACACAAATGAATTTGAAAGCAGAAACTATTGAATATGTTTGTTGCAACCATTAAATTCTGGAAGAAGAAGTAACCATACCTTGGCATCATCATGGTCCCCGGTGCCGTTCTCAATCCGGGGCGGCGCCCGCGGAGTCCAGGGCGCCAGGTACAGAATGAAGGCCACGCGCCGGTCCGCGAGCAGGTCGTCGTGCACCAGCAGGTGGTCGCCGGGCCCGTACAGCGAGCATGATGCTGACACCGACGACAGCGTCAGCCCTGTCACCTCTGACACCTGCGGGCAATGGATAATCTTTTCATCATCAACCCATATACGTCCCCACTGCACGGGCCTACCCTTAACCAGGGCAATCAGGCCGCAAGTCAAATGTTTTCATAACAGCAGTAAAAGTTGTAGCTTTAAAATATTGATATACTTAATCAATCTGTGTGTAATTATTGTTAGCATTAAAATAAGTAAACTTTCATAAAATGGAATTTCTATGATTCCAGCACACATTAAATTTAAAAATAATTTGTTCTGTAAACTATTTATAGCTGGTAAATAATGGATCTACATTTTTGGACAATTTGCAATATAATGAGACAAATTTTAATCTGTATTTTACAGTGACACATTCTAACTATACAAGCCCTGTTAATTTTTGTGGTATATATCTTACCAAACTCATAACTTCAGTCTTTAACAGCTCATGTATCCCTCGTATGCTCCGCTGCCACGTCAGGCTGCACAGGTCTGTGGTCTGGTGGAACTCATACAGGTCCATCTTCTTGCGCGACCACTCCAGGGTATTCATGTCATCCACAATGTTGTTGATGATCTCCGGATTGGCCAACAAATTGTGAAGCTGGCAGAGCCTGAACGGTTCGCATGTGAGTGTCACCTGATCACTTTCATGGTCTTTTAATTCTTGCCAGTGTGTTTTCAATGTGTCTTTTAATTCTGTTGCCTGAAATAATAACAGATGTACACTTAATAGCATTTACTTGAGACACTAAATAGACCAGTCCTGCAGCATAATCTTTAAAATTAAAAAATTACATTAAACAATAATGTACAGTAAAACCCGCTTAATACGATTTCTTAGGGACCCTATCAAAAACGCGTATTATGCGGGATAAGGAAAATAACACGAACTATGTATAATTATGTATTATTTTAAATCAGTCATACCTAAGCCCGATTTAGTGGACTTCCCTCAGTCGAAACAAGGCATTCGGGGACTCCTTCCCATGCATAGCACCTCCCTCATTAGACCCTACGGCATGCGTTACAGTAAGTTTCTACGACGCGGGCCCTGTGGCATGCGTTTCAAAAATAAAAATGCGCTTTTAGAGCGCTCGATCTGTCGGTTTTGGGCGTATTAAACGGGATGACAATCGTATTAAGCGTTAAGAAATGTATGAAAATATATCTTAAATTGCTGGGACTGGCATAAAGTGGCGTATTATGCGGGAAATCGTATTAAGCGTGATCGTCTTAAACGGGTTCTACTGTATATCATTTAATTGTAGTCTTATTTCATTACAGAACACTGTTTCAAGGGAACATGAAAATAAATGTTTATATACCTTCAGTGCCTCGTTCAATTTGGGTTCATCCATCCGGTTGGCGCGGGGGTTCAATTGTGCTTTAACAGGTACTTTGTCTACAATGTCATCCTCTATGAGTACAGAGTCGTCCTCCCAGGGGGACTCCGAGTCTGAACTGTAGTCTGATGAAGATGATGAAGAAGAATAATCCTCTATAAACAAAATGAAGACATACTGATGATATGAGATAGTAAATTTGGTTCAGCTCAAATATTGGAATTACTTAGAGTAATAAGTTAGTCTAGTCCATTTATTCTATAATATGTACAAATTTACTAACAATTCCTGTTATACGTACTTTGTAGACTACTATTTCAAATTAAAATTTGCTTTTCCCGCGCAAAATCAAAACAAGCAGAGGATATCTCAAAGAGTCTTGCTCGACTTACCTCCACGGATCCGCTTGACCTCGTCGGCCGAGGCCTGGTAGGAGTTGACGGCGCACACATCGGAGTCGTCGGTGTCCGTATCAGATATTTCTATCACAGTGCTGGAGAGCCGTCTCTTGGCGGGCGGCCGCTGCGGCCGCGAATCGGACGAACCCTCGCCGCCGCTGCCGCCCGGCCTGCCCGACTCCACCGCGGTGCTGGACGACGGCTCCTCGTTATCGTTGCTCGGCGAACTCATTTTAATGCATTTACCTACATAATACGCCGCAAAAACAATGTAAACGAAAATGATGCGACGCCTAACCTCAAAACTTGTTGACGTTTGGACTGACAGCAGGGCTGCCAATATAAAAAAAGAATAATGCTCCAAAACGTTTTGTTTCATCACTACCACAACCAAAATTATACCTGCTAACAAAACGCAGGTTCTAGTGCTGTTGGTTGTCGCTGTCGAGCATCTGTCATTGGGGTTACGTTAAAAATCAAAACATTGTTTTGGCGGAATTTATTAGTTTGCTCTATGCTGATTACTGTGTGAGAATAGGATAGAATTACCATTACATTCAATTTATCGATCACTTGTCGATGAGTATTAATAAAGTGTCCGTTTACATTTAATAGTTTTCATCATAATATTCGCCTGTTTCCCTCATACCTAACCAAAATGAGTGACGAAGACGTTACCATCATGGAAGTGGACGAGCAGGTGCCCCAAACGTCGAAATCCACTGTCAAACCGGTCAAATCGGTAGCTCACCTGCCTTGGATCGAGAAGTACCGTCCCCTAGTGTTCACCGACATCGTTGGTAATGAAGATACAGTGTCGCGCCTGGCGGTGTTCGCGCGCGCCGGCAACGCGCCCAACATCATCATCGCGGGCCCGCCGGGCGTGGGCAAGACCACGACGATCCTGTGCCTGGCGCGCGCGCTGCTGGGCGCGTCCTTCCGCGACGCCGTGCTGGAGCTCAACGCCTCCAACGACCGCGGCATCGACGTCGTCCGGAACAAGATCAAGATGTTCGCTCAGCAAAAGGTTAATATCTTGATTTGTTGCTTTGTGATTGGATTATAACTATTTCCGTCTAGAGATCATAAGGTAGGCTTCTGTCCCAACTATGGAGACATATGCTAATAAAGATAATTTACTATTTGTGTGTATCTAGTCTGTTAATCTGTTGTGCTTTCTTAATATCTCAACCATATCTTGTACAACATGATTCCAGGTTACATTACCAGCTGGCCGTCACAAAATTGTAATCCTAGATGAGGCAGACAGCATGACCGAGGGTGCTCAGCAAGCTCTGCGGCGCACCATGGAGCTGTATTCAAGCACCACTCGCTTTGCGCTTGCGGCCAACAACAGTGAAAAGATCATCGAGCCCATACAGTCCCGCTGTGCTGTGTTGCGCTACTCACGACTCACTGATGCACAGATACTTGCAAAAGTAAGACAACAGTAAATATTTAACTCTTTTCTCCAAATTAGGATTCACACAAAACCTTCCAATTCTTATTAGATTTCAATATTTATTTTTTTTTACTATGGAAAGGAAAAGGAATGTTATGAATGGAAAAAAGTAAATTACATAGTGATATTTTAAAAATAAATGATTTTATGTTTTATTTTATTACTAGCTGTGCCAGCGACTTTGTTCGCGTTTCGTTTTTTACACATTTTCCATTGTATCTTTGCTCCTATTGGTAGCAGCGTGATGTTATATAGCCTAAAGCCTTCCTCGATAAGTGGTCTATACAACGCAAAAAGATTTTTTCAATTCGAACTAGTAGTTCCTGAGATTAGCACATACAAACAAACTCTTCAGCTCTATAATATTAGTATAGATTTTTATATTCTCCACTTGAATAGTACATGCAAAATTACATAAGTTAGATGCAGCAGACTCTTCAAGCAATGAACATGTTGGACTTAATTATCAATATTTTGATCATCCCTCCAAATAATATTTGCATTTGTATCATAGCTGCATAGTGTTTATTCTCTCACATTTTTGCAGGTGGTAGAAGTATGTGAGAAGGAGCAGCTATCCTACACAGAGGAAGGCGTGAGCGCAATAGTGTTCACTGCTCAGGGCGACCTGCGCGCGGCGCTCAACAACCTGCAGGCCACGGCGCAGGGCTTCGGCCACGTCAGCCCGGAGCACGTGTTCCGCGTGTGCGACGAGCCGCACCCCATGCTGGTCCGGTCCATGTTGGACGCTTGCATCAAGCAGGACATACATGCTGCTTACAAGGTTTGTATTTTTGATTCAATTTCACAACAGATTTTGATACGGTTTTTAATAGATAGTGAGATTTAAAAGGAAGGTTTTATGTATAATATACCTGAAGCGAAATGAGGGCGGGTCACTACTCAATGATAACTTGTCTATATTTATGCAACATGAATGTATCTATATTTTGATAGCGGTTTTATGCCACGCCAGCCTAATCACATGCAGTGTTTAAAATGTGGATCCTCCATTATTTATACAAGTAAGACAAGAAACAAAGCTCTGTTCCTATAACAGACAAAAAGTCTGCTCAGTTAATCCAAATTGATCTTAGGCACATATTTTGATGTTGGTAAACCTCTCAGGTCACAATGTTTTGAGTCATTACTTCGCTATTGTACCATAAACCATAGAATATTATATAGTAGTATATCATATATAGGGACGTATGATATGGGTCGATGATGATGACATAAACCGTTGCGACGAGGCGACCTTAGGAATATGGCTTGTCTACTCTTCCAGATAATAGCAAAGCTATGCAAACTGGGCTACGCAACGGAAGACATAGTGAGCAACATCTTCCGCGTGTGCAAGACGCTGGAGGCGCCGGAGTCCACCCGGCTGGCGCTGGTGCGCGAGGTGGGGCTGACGCACATGCGCGTGGCGGACGGGCTCTCCTCGCCGCTGCAGCTGGCCGGGCTGCTCGCGCGCTGCTGCCGCGCCGCCGCCGGGCATGAGCCGGATTGGTGATTTAAAGCTAAAAGTGCTATTTCCATCTGTGTGAGGCCGTTCTTCGGTAAAACAAAGGAGACGACAATACTAACTGTTACATACATACATAAAATCACGCCTTTTTCCCAGAGGGGTAGGCAGAGATCACTTCTAGCGATCCACTTTTCACCTCTGTGGGAAACGCGACGTGACGGGTTGTGGACCACGTCGCCGCCATTCTGCCTTGTGCATTGTTTTAACAAGGTCATTGCGTTCCCACGAGTAGTAAGGATATATGACGGGGGAAGGAAAAGGGGAGGAAGGATACTATCGCCTCGGATGATTTGGACTGAGTTGATAGTAGCTCGAGGAGCCGGGGTCGCTTACCCGTATGCCATTCACAAACCACCGGACAGATAGTACTGACTAACTGTTAAACCGCATGATATCAATCGGCTAAAATATCAAGTCAAGATAATGACTTACAGATATCGACTTTACTCCCTTATAGCATGGTCAGTCAGTGCATTTCACTGCAGCTCAATGTTTGATTCACTGCATGGGAAACAGAACCCAAACATGATATACAAATCTTAAAAATATCATAGTTACACAACTATGGACTGTTTTGAATAGTTTCCATTGGCTCGGCACTGTTTAAACTGCTCATGGGTTAGTTAACTCGATATATTTTGTTTGTATGTAATAAATGAAAAGAAAATTGTTTCATTAAATACATCAATAACTTCATGTCTCGTTTATATGATGCGGGCTGGTAGGCGCGAAAGAGTACTGTGCTGAAACATTCCATTTGTATTTGTGCCTTTATCCTATTTTAATAATAAGCTGTAAAATTTACTAATAATGTTAATTATTTAATATTGTTATTAGAAATAAAACCAAGTTTTACATAATATAAAAATGTATTTCATTTATTCATAATCATAATATACAAAGTTTAGTCTTAACATGAGTGAGGGGCGGCGTCGCATGAGGTCACATGAGGTCTCACCGCTTGATCTCGAGCATCTTGTTGTGCTCCCCCATGAGGCTCTGCAACCACGCGCTCATTAGCAAGTATATAAAACTATATTTAGGGCACGTCCCCATTAGCCGTACAGTGAGTGCAATGTCGCAAACTGCGTACATAACTTTTGCATAGACACTCCATTCAAAATATACAGGGAAAAAAATGGTGGATGTAACTGGTAGCAAACTGTTAACCATTCACTGTTTTTCTAGTGGAGACGTACCCTTATTTTTCAACTTGAATATGGCGATAGCACCAATGATATGCCTTAAACTACTTGTGCCCTGTGACTTTTAAAATTTCATGACTACGACCGTAATAAGGTATGAAATCTTTTAACGTAAGTACAACGAATATATAGTTAGGCGTTTGCTTAATCTCAGTCGATAATTTCCTTATAGGCCTAAAATAAAAAATATATATTCATAGAATTCGAGTGCTACGCAATGCAAGCTCGCGAAAATAACAATTCAATATATAAAATGTATCAAACGGAATGTAACTCAGCTTATAAAGTACCTACGCGTAAAATAACGGCTAGCCCTCGTTAGGTGTGAGAAAAGCGATGCTGTATCCAAATACCGATGAGATGAATCCAAATTCATAGACGATTTGGAGGTATGAAGCTCAGTTCTCATCATCTCTATAATGTTTAAACTACGTCGTCTAACGTCAGGTTAGCCAATATTCTACTAGTAGCTAATAATGATTATATAATCGATACGTTGTGCTTAGCGCGAGTTTTACTTGATCAAAGTCATCCAACTCAACAAAATATTAGGGGTGAGAGTCATCCGCTCCCCCGCAAGTCCGGTGATGATGACAAGGCTACTCCAAGCTTAGGGTTGATAGCCATACGCTCCCGCGCAAGTCCGGTGATGACGAGGCTACTCCAAGCCATTATCGTATGTCAGTTAGGAAGAAAAAATCAACAAAATTAACGTTGAACTATTATGTGAGTTGAACGTCTGGATAAGTAAAACTCGCAGTAAGCCGATAGATGTCGCTGCACGGCTAGTGGATGACGCGCTGCGCGTCCACGGGCGCCTCCTCGATCATCTTCTGGTGCTCCTCGCTCAGCGCCTGCGCACACGCACACCTCAGACCTCTATCGACTACTACCACTCAACAAAATATATATTATCAAGTTCAAACAAAATCTCGGAAACTTTAAGCAAAATTCGAAAAAAATCCATAAAATTCAATAAAAGAAAATCATGCTTAAATCATTTTAATTACCATAAGTAGATACAGATTAAGAAAAAGCGGTTGAAATTTTTTGTAGGGTTAGAGAGGAAGTTAACCGATAGAAGGCCTGTGCGTCCCTCATGCCACCTTTTATACATGCCTCATACACTCCTCCGTATTGTAATGTCAACTCATTATCACGTAAACAATAAAATATGTGTTGAGTGTACAGAAATATTTAATACCAAGTACTTTTAGTAAAAATAAACTATTTAAAAATAATTGTTTTTAGGTCCTTACTTGATTTGAGTCTTTTAGGTTCGAGATGAGTGTTTAGAATGAGAATAAGGAATTCGTTTAGATTCGAGTCCTTATTTTGAGGTCAAAAATCTAATTAAGAGTTAGTTTTATTTTTTTGTTCGGGTCCTAATTTAAAATTATTTTTCTCTGTAAGAAGTGATTTTTCGAGTCCCAGTATTTATTTTTAAATCGAGTCTTAATTGCTAACCCCAGTCTACATGATAATGAGTGGACATGTCTCTCGCCTCTCTTACCTTGAAGTACTTGACGGTCTTGACCCGCAGCTCCAGGGTGGCGGCCTCGTCGCACACGAACAGCGTCTGCGCGTGTTGCTGGAACGCCGACACCGTCCACATGTGGTTCACGCCTTCCTCCACCGCCTTCGCCAGCGCTAGGGACTTGTGCACGCCCGTTATCAGGATCATCACCTGTCGGAAACATGTTACTGTTAGGTGTGATTACGGGATTTTGAAATTAGGCTTAAAGTGCTTCACATCATCATCCAACATTCGAAATCGAATAAGGAAATATGAAATGTGTCTCAAATATGTGACGTTTCCTTAAAGAGACAATGTAATCTCGGATTTCCATTCGATTTCCGACACGTTAAAATGAATATGGGGGCTGATTTGTCTAATTAATGAATGAGATAGCGCCAAGCACGCCACGTGCGAGCGAAACGGCAAATAGTTCCGGAAAACGCTCTTTAATACATCATTTACTGGCAACTGTATCTTGGGGCCGTCACGAAGGCCGAAGAAAGGGCCTCCATTATATTTTTTTGTGGAAAACAGTCATTTGGTACCTCCTTAGCATCCATGACGGTGCCAACGCCCACAGTGAGCGCCTGCCGCGGCACCTTGCTGATGTCGTTGCCGAAGAAGCGCTTGTTGGCCTCCAGCGTGTCGTAGGCCAACGTCTTGACGCGCGTGCGCGACACCAGCGACGAGCCCGGCTCGTTGAACGCGATGTGCCCGTCAGGGCCGATGCCTGAGACAACGTGTGATGGACTTAGTGAAGACTTTGAATTAATATATTATGCTGACTTTTATGATTATAAATATTCAATTAGAGTACGTTATTAGAGAGTAGGTATTCTAATATACAGTTTGAAAGTTTTATTTTAATTTGAGTTTGCATAGAATAAAAACTACAAATAAAATTAAAGGTAATTTGATTTGTAGTGTTTATAACTAAATCCAATCAAAAACATAAATGTGAAATGAGAGCCACGTTCAATATTATGATAATTGCCTTGGTTGTTGACTTCAACGACAAAAGAAGTGAGATCTAAATGGGTGCCAAGTTCAATGGTCAACCCTGAAATTTATTTATAAGTAACACTATAACATACCTATCATATCTTCTTATAACATAAGATAATGTATGGTGGTAGCCTATGAAGGTCTGTCTTGGCTAGTTTCTATAAACCTACCAACGTATTATTATGTTCGCTCGCTAGTTTCTACCAACAATCCAAATTTTCGGAATTATAAAATAAATACCGAAATACCGACAAATACCAAACTAACCAAGACAACTAACTAGACTACTAACTCAACTAAATAAAGAAAACTAGCCAAGACAGACCTTCATAGGCTACCACCATACATTATCTTATGTTATAAGAAGATATGATAGGTATGTTATAGTGTTACTTATAAATAAATTTCAGGGTTGACCATTGAACTTGGCACCCATTTAGATCTCACTTCTTTTGTCGTTGAAGTCAACAACCAAGGCAATTATCATAATATTGAACGTGGCTCTCATTTCACATTTATGTTTTTGATTGGATATCATTACTTTTTGTAGAAAAGTATATATCATCGTAACGCCGTAGGTCCTATGAAAAGGACAAATTCAAAACTACAACTAGACTTTATAAATATAAAACAATTGAATCAGTTACTGTATTTTCCTACGTTTACGGGGTATAACCCTAAGTAATAAATATGAGAACCGACTATAAGTACCTACTCTTAATTGTAAATAAGTAAGTATGTATACCTAAATATATACTTAGTGCTCTGCCTTCCCGGTATATAGGCGTGATTAGGCACTAATTCGGTATTTATGTTAAGCGTTCATAATAGAAGCTAACCGCAGCAGTGGTCTCCTTTTTCACGGCTTTCAGGGTGAGTGCGACAGGCTCAACATGGTCTATTGTGCCTGTCGACCTCATTATGTGGATCTCACTACCGCTTACCATCAGGTGGAGTGAGGTCATCTTGTTAGCCTCTTATAAAAATAAAAAAATAAAAATAAAAAAAAACCTAATTATTAAAAAATTGCCAGTTTTTTATTTTTTCCTTTGTATTCATGTAATTACCTATCTGCATACCAAATTTTAACTCTCTAGGTCATTTGGAACTGGGTTAGAATTTTGATCTGTCAGTCAGTCAATGATAAAAATGAGGATTTTTGGACATTAATATCTAAATAACTGTTTGAGATAAGCTTATGAAATTTAGAACACATATTTATCTCGCAAGTCACAATATATGAGCCAAATTTGATACGTTTATGTGAAATAGTTTTTGATTTATGTGGGGTTCAAAAGTGGTTCCAAATGGTTCGTGTAATATTACACACGGTGCGGTCCGCCAGTTCTGTTTCTTGAACTTGGCTTGACACGCTACCGCGTGTCTAGATTAATGTTTGAATTGCTGTTAAATCTATACTATAATAAAAACGTAGAGGTAAAAATTCTTGTACTTTTTTGAAAAACGCAAAAAAAACGAATCAGGGATATGTTTTGAAAGTAGTAGAACACATCCCCATACTCAAAAAATTTTTTTTCTCTGTCTGTTTGTTTGTTTGTTTCGACTGACCGCCTAAACGGCTGAACCAATTTAAATGAAAGTTTGCACGAAGGTAACTTAAATTCCGGAAAAATACATAGGATACTTGAAATCACTGACAGTTAACTGGTTCCCGTGGGATATTAAAAAAACCCAAATATTTGACTGATCTCTGAAACTGTTACACCGATTTAAATGAAATTTTGCATGGTGGTACCTTACATCCCCGGTCAAGATCTTAAATACTTTTAGTCACAGAAATTCCTGTAGGATTGTTAAAAATCTAACTTTATTAGATCACGTACAAAAATAGTAAAAGTATATCGACCAAAATCAACCTTCTGACTAGGACTATACGGACTACTTTATTAAGAAAAACGTCATAGTAGGGGAGGTAAATAGCTGGATTTGCACTTACTTAAACGACATGGAATCTGAATCGAAAGATTACGCTAAATCAGAAAAAAGTTTATTACACTTTCTTTATAAGTGGGGGGTCAGCGATTAATACAAGGGGGCTGCCTGGTAACAAGCGGTAGAAAGAAAAAAGTTATTTGATCGTGTCAGTCATTCAAAGTGCATGTTAAATAATCCCTAAAAAATTGTAACGATTTGGATATGGCATAAAGTCATAATTAATGTTTGTGTCTGTTGAAAAACACAAAATCATAATCTTGAGATACTTTAGCGCGTTACAATTTTATGCAGGAGGTTCAAGTTGATATCAAAGTCCTCCTGTACAATAATCTGTAATTTTTTTTTCTTAACATGTATCATCTCACTGCTGGGCAAAGGTCTCCTTCAAACCCATCCATTGCTCTCATCCAAGCCTAGGACTTGCCAGTTCTTTGATACATGGACCAGATCTTCATACCACCTTTTCTTGGGTCTTCCTCTTCGGCGAAAATCGTCTTCAGGCACGCGAATTCTGGTCCATCTATTGTTCTTTATCCTGCAGACATTCCGCGCCCATTGCCACATCAGTTTTGACCAAAAACAACAGCAGTACGGGAGTGGATGGTGGTATATTTTATTTTATCTTTTTACCTAATATCTATGATACTCCGCTCTATAGCGCTTTGAAAAACCTTGAGTTTGGATTTCTGATTTTCGGTAAAGGACCAAGATTCTGCCCCATATGTTAGGATAGCCAGTATTAAAATGTCGATGAGCTGGCGCTCCAGTGATATAAGAATGTCACCCTTGATATACCCATTCATAGACTAGAAGCTTTTCCAGGCGTTGTCTGCTCTACGGAGTATTTCTTTGTCCTGCCTATATTCGAAGGAGACTGCCAAGCCCATGTTTATACTCCTCTACATATTGCTTTACCTGCGACTGCTATCCTATCATTGGTGCTGTTGGTCGCGACCTTGGTTTTGGGTCTATTCATCGTCAGTCTAACCTCAAAGCTTTCTGCGCTTAGTTGTTCGAGAATCAACTTAAGTTCTGTCGAGGTATACTTATTTGCGATGAGGAAAATGTCATCTGCTAGGCGAAAGTTTGTGAGTCATCTATCCCATACACCAATTTCTTTTGTTGCCTATAATATCATAGTGACCTGAAGACTTCTTGAAGCGTGCTACTGAAAAGCTTTGGTGATAGGGATTCACCCTTATTAACTTTTTTTTTTTTGTATTTTGAATGTCAGGCGTTCAGTGTGCAGTTTGATATCGGCTGTGCTTTGTTGGTAAATGATTTGGAGAAGTTTTATGTATGTGGTTTCGACGTTTTGCTGAAGAAGAGAAAGCTAATTGGGTTGATGTGGGAGACCAGTTAGAAAAGTTTATGAAATTCGCTACAATTCTCTTTTATCTGGCTTTCGGTATGGAGGTGGTCAGTTGTCCAATATTTGCTTACTGGCTTGCATTGTTGGTTTGATTTTTTTTTAATTGGTAGGCTGTTTGGTGTTATCTGAATGTTCAAATAGAGGGATATTGCTATTCTAAGCATATAGAGGGGAATTTATAAACATTCACGTAAAATTGTTGGATATTATAAAATTCCATTTAAAAATCTTACAAGACAGAATCTGTGTCTAATCAAGACTGCAAAACCCCCGTTGGGCTCCCCAACTATCACGTTTTTAGCTGGCAAGTCATGTCAAATATTGTCAGATTTGATATGAGTGTTTAGTTTTTCGTTAGCTGAAGAGATGTCACTGTTCTCTATTACTTCGCAATATTGCTTCAAATACTAAAAGTAATTAAAAGTTTCCATTTCATTAAACTAACGATGATGAAACAATGAGATAATAACGATAAAACTTATTATCTCATTGTTTCATTACGAATACAATACAATCTACAAAAGTGGCACATAACAAACTAGCAAAGCAAATACTAATGTAATTCGTCACATGGCGACACACGTCCTTTATAGATACCTTAAGGCATTGGATCGGTAGTTTGTATTTTTTACCTTTTGAAGTCATCCTGATATCAAACATCAGTTTTGTGTACTATCTACATAGGTACAGTACGCTCTTTGCAACCATTGAAACCTGTTTCTGTCAAATCAAATACATTTTAGTTTTATAGTTCTAAAATGTGAAAAATAATTTTGTGAGTCCTAGCTACCACTCTCCTCATTTGGCTAGAGCATTGCTTAGCCATAAAAAAATTGGGCGAGTGAATCCTCTTTTAGTTGGCCAATTTGTAATGAAAATGTTGTTTATCACCTATTATTCAGTAAACAATTTTAGGTTCTTTCCTGGGTATTAATCTAATCAATAACTAAGTTTAATTATATTTTATTTTCTAATAGTCCTGTAATTACTTTAAAAAATGCTTCCTAAAATCAAAATGCTGGCGAAAGTTACGATTCCACGCAGACGAAGTTGCGGGCACAGCTAGTTACTAATAATTAAACTTGCGTGCTCGGGGACTCGAACACATATGACTTCTGCAGTTTCATATCAAATTCGAGTCCCCGGCCATATAGTTAGGTAGGATTTGTCCTTTTGCATTTTTGATTAACATTTTATGTCGGTATTGGTCTATTGGTCTGATCAGGCTTCTAGGGTCTTATAATCAGACGGTATTGAACGCTGCTCGCCATTAGGTAGGTATCCCTCTCGTACATTACAGTATTGGTCTGATCGGGCTTCTAAAGTCTTATAGAGATCAGAGTCTATTAAACGTTGCTTGCTTGCTGCTGCATTAGGCATCCCTCTCATACCTCCGATGAAGAGGTGCACGCCGCCAGCCTCGCTGATGAGCTGCTCGAAGCGCGCGCACTCGGCCACGAGGTCGGGCGCGTTCCCGTCCAGCACGTGCGCGTTGCCCGGCTCGATGTCCACGTGCTTGAAGAACTCGTTCCACATGTAGTAGTGGTAGGACTCAGGGTGATCGCGCGGGAGGCCTGCGGGCATATTGCTGTTATGGACTCGAAATGTTATAACTTGTACTCATTTGCTGAATGTGTTCCTTTGTTGATATGACAACCTGCTTAAGTACTTATATTCTACTAAAGTATTTTATATATCTGGGTGCCCGTCTGAGGAACATCCATCGAAAGTAGATTTGAATACAGGACAACTGCCTATGCTTTAGACTGCCGAACCAAGATATTAGAGATTATTTGTTGAGTAGAAACAAGTTGTAGCAAAACATAACGTTGATAACTTCAAGAAGACTCGCTAAGAGTTCGTAACTTTTCAAAAAGGCAGCATTAAAAGGATACCTAGTGTTCAAAATTGTAAGAGACAAAAACATCGTTATACGTACCAACATACTCATCCATGTTGAAGGTAGTAACGTACTTGAAGGAGATCTTGCCCTCCTTGTAGAACTGTATGAGCTTGCGGTACATGCCGAGCGGGGTGCCGCCGGTGGGCAGCCCCAGCACGAAGCGGCGGGTCGGGCCCGGCGCGAACTGCGTCACGCGCTGGAGCACGAAGCGCGCCGCCCACTCCGCCACCACGTCCGCGTCCTCTAGGATGATCAGGCGCATGGCTGATGCTGGATAATAACCTACAATATAAGTTTAAAGTCATTTAAATTTCAGCATAAGAATTATATTATAAACTCTCAAAAATATTTACCTAGAATCACACCATAATTACCAGAAGGCCCACTATCCCGTACCGTCTTTTACCTTTTACATCCGACTAAAAATTTTCCAATTCAGTGGGGTGAAATGGAATGACGCTGTTTTTACAGGATATTTACTAGATGTCATCATAAATTAAAATGTTCACGAAAGGGTATATACGCATAATTAGCATTAGTAGGTACCACAATGTAAGGTACTGGTTAACTCTTTCGGATTCCCTTGTCTATTTCAAAGAAAATACAATCACTACGTATTAGACCATTTAAACTCACGACTACCTACTGTTGATGCACCCGAAACCTCGGACAATAAGAAGAGTATTTGCTAAAATTGGCATAAAACGTGCTTAATTACTGTTAAATATTTTCCTCCCCGTTAAAAGGTCTCCGTAATCACCTATGCAATATTCACTTCGTGTCTTAGTGAACATGCAAATGGCATGTGCTAACTATGACCTAGCAGTAAGGTCAATAAGAGGTAAAATGTCCAAGGGTAAAAATCCGACCTACGGCGGTAATAATATAAATTATTGAGGAACATCTAATTTCAATTCCCTCATTTCAAATTAGGTACCTACCTACTGATTCGATAGCGTAATGTGTTCAATGATCGACACTTGGATTGCATAACAATAAATTTTATTATTAGGACTTTACACAGACAATCAATATAGTGAGATAAAAAGTCGATGACCCAATTACAATGCAAAGAAACTGATACCTTCGAGTTCAGTGCACTCGCAGGGCAACTACGATCACATCGTCAATAAATTGTAATTCATAATCATATTTACGTACAGATACCTACTTCGAGTTTAACCAGAATTTTTGTTTTATTTTCCTAACTGACACCGGACCTGCGGGAAAGCGGATGGCTCTCATCCCTTATTGTCAATTTTATTTAAGTTCTGACTAAAAATATGGCCGTTAAAGCAAAATTAATATCAAACACTACTGTAAGTAGGTACTAAAGGGTCGGTATAAAATCCTACTAATATGTACTATAAACGTGAAAGTTTGTATGTGGCTGGATGTTTGTTACTCTTTCAAGCAAATACAACTAAACCGATAGCGATGACATTTGGTATGCAGGTAGCTGAACACCCAGAATAACACATAGACTACTTTTTATCCCGGAGTTCCCGCGGAAATCGGGTTTCCACGCGGACGAAGTCGCGGGCGGAAAGCTAGTCTTTAAAAAGAAATACTTTATAGTACCTAATAAATACAAGTATGTTGGGTAGATAGATGTAAACTTGAAATAGGTACCTATTGTTGCTTCGTTTGTTATTTTATTAATAGATACATTTTTTTGCGGTGTGGTGACCGAAGTCGTGGCCAGCCAGTGATATTGTCTGGTGGCGATACAACCAGAATGGATTGATAATATAATTAATAAACAACAATAAAGTTATTATAGGTCATTACATTGAAAGCATACAAAAACACAGATACATTACCAGTTTTGTTATAATACGGTTATCTACCCAAAAGTAAATACTAATAAAGGTAGTATCTTACTGTAACTACTAATTGTGATTTGTGCAAAACGAGCTGAAGGCCGGCGACAGGGACGAGTTGCTAGGTACGAGGTGCATAAAAATAAAAGAAAATGAACCGGTTTTAGCTCATAACTTTAACACAATATGTCTGACATTGCGAAAGAGACGATCATACCTAAGTTCAGATTTAAAAACGATATGCTCAATGATTTTTTATAGTACGTAGGTACTAATAACATAATTTACATAATAAATAATTGTTTAGTTGGTTTAGTATACCTATACTAGAGTAGGTATGCAGAGTTTGTCAGTACTAAATGCGCATAAAATAAAGTTTTGGACCCATTTATTTTATTTAATAAAATAAAACAAATGCAGTTAGAATATAAGACAACATGTTGCCTAAATTTGTTTATCCGCAGATAAGCATAAACATTGAATAGGAACTAACAATAATGTCTCATCCCAATAGTGCCCTAAATAAAATACCTAACTCCCAAAGTGCACTTGACAAGTTGTCAATGTTTTCGGCAGGTCGTTAACCTCCGCGGGGTCACTCACCTCGTCGAAGGTTGCGGGCACACGATTGTTCTCACAGCTCGCCGGTTCGCAGCTCACTGAAGCTTTAGTTTAGTGAAAACAAAACAAAATCGGGGCGATAGATAAATGCTGGTACGTATTGTGACACGCCTGATAACGGAGCCGCGCGCTTATCACCGAGCTGTCACGCGCACTGACAGGCCGGCGAGTCCGGCGTTGCCACACTATAAATAATTATGCTATACCAAAGCCGCTCTAAGTTGGCCGATTTGCTACATGTCAGACTGACTGCACTAGTGAGGACAACGGTAAAATTGCCGAAGTATATAAGTAACAGTTATTTCCACTTTATAACCAAGCAAGGTCTAATTATAACAATTTTATTAAAAACATTAATTCACATCCAAAAGATTGAATTTAAGTTCCTTATTTATAAATATATTTATTTTTAAAATACAATACTTATTAAATCCTTCATCCTATTTTAAAAAATACCTGGTGAGTACCTATTACCCACTACGTCACTATGAAAACGTGTCAAACGGCGTAACCTTGTAAAAACGTAATACAGAGTGGAAATTTTACGTTTTCTTTTTACAATTCAATTAAGGTAATAAAAGACAAATAATTTTGAAATAACGTATTATTTTTAAAAGTTGTTCTTTATAATTCGCGTAAATATGTTCCTCTTAACAAGGATAAATGCAAAATATAAAATAAAAAGTGTCAAATCAGTCTTCTAAGAACGGCTCCGGTATAATTATCTAGTTATTTGTCTTTTATTACCTAACATAATTGAATTATAAAAAGAAAACGTAAAATTTCCACTCTGTATTACGCTCTTACAAGGTTACGCCGTTTGACACGTATTCATAGTGACGTAGTGGGTAATACTCACCAGGTATTTTTAAAAATAGCATGATGGATTTAATAAGTATTGTATTTTAAAAAATAAATATATTTATAAATAAGGAACTTAAATTCAATCTTTTGGATGTGAATTAATGTTTTTAATAAAAATTTGTTATAATTAGACCTTGCTTGGTTATAAAGTGGAAATAACTGTTACTTATATACTTCGGCAATTTTACCGTTGTCCCTCACTAGTGCCTTTGAGTATAAAGCCACTGGAGATGCCATAACGTCAACGCTTCTAACAAATTTTTTCGCCACTTTTAGCGGTGGGCGAGGTAAACACGTACAGCACACCACCAAAAAATTAATAACTCAACAGACACAAATTTTGCTGTAACGAAAAACGCACACTACAAAAATGTTCAACACTTCAAACAATACACGCACACAAACAAAGTTTTCACGTAACTACGCAACACACATACGAAAAAAATTGATGACACAAAGAATAAAATAAAATCAGTTTGGTGAATGAACTGAACTATCTTGTACTGATTATTGTAATTCAATAACATTTTGTGGGATCTTATTAAACAATTTTGTGCTTAAACCCAAGAACGACTTTCCAGTCTTTTGAAGCCTGAGCCTTGAAACGGCAAACTTATGTTTATTACTGGTGTTAAAATGGTGAGGATCCGATATTAAATGATTGTATGTTCTTGTAAACATATAAGATACAGTCCAAAATGTACTGAGAGGATACAGTTAAAATATCTATGTCTTTAAAAATATCTCTAAGGGAGTCACAGAATTTCTTTTTCATTTTCAGACTAAATTTCAATATCGTATGACCAGAGGAAAGAAAAGTAATTTTTCTAATTCATCTTACAAGATTTAAATATAACATATGTTTAGACCTTTTATTTAATTCAAAATTAAAGTAAAAAACGGATTATACAACTAACTGCAGGGAGTGAATGATTCATTCAAATGTCGAGTCGCTTTTTTGACTTTGTGACATCACTAGCCCCCGTACCACTGTATTCTTGTTTATTTTTTTCTGTCGTTTACGTATCGCAACGACTTTTTATTTAAATGGCAATTCTTCTTAAATACACGTTTAAAAGTTAATAAAAACACTTAGATATGATACTAAACGCGCTCTTGTTGCGAATTTGAGCTCTCGATCGCCTTTTACATGAGAATACTGCACAACTAACCATTTTTCAAGAGTAACGTCACGCGACAGGGATCAATGCAAAATGGCGGTGGTGCAGCGACAAGTAGTTTTATTAAACGTGTTTGAACAGTTGACCAATGTACTTTGCCGGAGGGGTCGCCCGTGTAAGGCATCTCCAGTGGCTTTATACTCAAAGACTAGTGCAGTCAGTCTGACATGTAGCAAATCGGCCAACTTAGAGCGGCTCTGGTATAGCAGCGTTTAGTTTGCTCGCAGTGAACATGTCGTCCCTCGTATATTTTATTGAAACAGCAAATCACAGTATAATATTGGTCTGATTGTACTCAATTTGATTAAAATACATTTACTTACCTCTACTTTATTACTACTAATTTGCAGGGCAATAAAATAAATAAAAACACACTTCCAATAAATGATTTTTATTTCTAATAATAATACTTAATGGGAGATTATCCAAAAAGTTGAGAATTTCACTAGAAGAATTATATTTAAGACATAGAACAACATTTTAACAGTAACCATACTGTTACGACCACGAGAGACCGTGCAAGCGAAATTAGTCTTATCGTCGTATGGATAAGGTCTATATTCGCTTGCACGATACTACGTCACACACTCTGGTCGGTCGAGTTCTAGAAATGTCGATCCCCGCGAGAAGATTCTCGACGCCACGCGAAGAGCTGCGTCCTCACTGGGTATAAAAGCGGGATGTACGACGCGACGGGACAGTTCCGATTTGGAAAGCGAAGCGAATCAGTCTCCTGCGAACTAGAAGTGATCGAGTGCGTTACCTGCGAATAGTTTCAGTGAAATTCAGTGTTTTAGTGTGATTCAGTGTTTTAGTGTAATTTAGTGTTCCGTGTTTAGTGTTGTAATTAAGTGTTTTTAATTGTGTTTTTAAGTTTTTAATTGTGTTTTTAAGTTTTTAATTGTGTTTTTAAGTGTTTAATTGTGTAATTGTTAGTCGATAAATAAATTAATTGTCTTTTGGTGACTTTTGGCGTATCTTGAATTAAACGTACCCCGTTCCCGCAACAATTGGTGTCAGAAGTGGGATTCAAGATGCCTCTTACACCACGAGAAGACAGTGAGGGTCGAGTAACAAGGAGTCAAACCGCGGCCCTGCAAGAGGCTGGAGGTAGTTCAACGGAGGGATCAATTCAAACATCAATTGGGCCTGTGGAGCTTGCGGATTTATTTAAAATGCTGCAGACACAAGCCAGCCGTCAGGAGGAGCAAGCCCGTGAGCAAGCCCGCCGCCAGGAGGAGCTAGCCCGACTTCAGGAAGCACAATTTGCTAAACTGAGGGAAGAACAAGCCCTTCGCCAGGAGGAGCAAGCCCGTCACCTGGAAGAGCTAAGCAAGAGTTTGTTGGGGGCTATTGAAAAGAAGCACGAAGTACTAGAAAAGCAGATTGATGCTCTCAAGGATGATGTGATGAAACATGAAGATCGATTCACCCAACATGAAGATCGATTCACCCAACATGAGGATCGATTGAGCCAGGTGGATGCTGAGATGCGACAGCTGCATACCAAAATGGCAAGAGTGGGGACCCGGGGTGCTACGGTAGTGTCGGATTCTCCGAAAATCGAAGTACCCCACTTCGATGGAACGACGTCTTGGGCAGCATTTTGGTACCAGTTCGAGACGGTGGCTAAAGGAAAGGGGTGGAACGAGGAAGAGTCCTTGATAGCTCTGACTCTGGCTCTTCGTGGAGATGCCCTGCTCACGTTGGAAAACCTGCCTTCGGATAACAGAACTTTAGGTGCTCTCCAAAGAGCACTAGAAGGCAGGTACAGCGACAAACACCTAGAACACGCATATAGAGCACAACTCCGCGATCGACAGCAGAAGCCTGGTGAGAGTCTGCAGCAATGGGCAACGGAAATCGAAAGGCTTGTCAGACGTGCATACGTGTCATGCCCGACAATGGTGGAATCAATGATCCCGCAAGCTTTCTGTGATGGAATTAGAGACGCAGACGTCAGACACACCGTGAAATTGAGCCATCATCAGACCTTACAGGAAGCTCTAGCCCATGCTTTGGAGGTGGAAGCCGTGCGTCAAGACGCTAGAACTCAACGACTTCGGGAGGTTGTGGTGAAGGAAAAACCTTCTTTGGGTCCGATGTGCTATGGCTGCGGCGAGAGGGGCCATATTCGGAGTAGTTGCCCCAAGCGAAGATGGCCACGTAGAACGACAGTAGCGTCCTCTACACAGGTGGACGCAGAAGAGCTGTCGTTAAACTAGAAGAAGCCAGGGCCGTGGGGCGGGCGCTGGCTGGTCAACATCGAGCCCCTACCGTCACTGTTTCACAGATTGGTAATGGGAACAACCTTACAGTGGTTGGACAGCTGAACAGCGTAACGTGTCATTTTACTATTGACACTGGTGCTTCAAGAACAATAGTGCGTCCGGAGCTATTGAAAAGGACTATTGTGTGGAATCAGAGACCATCCGTTCAGCTTCAAACAGCAACAGGCCATCCAGTTACCGTCTTCGGTGAGACGATGGCGAAGATAACCATTGGAGAACAGACCTTTGAATACGGTGTACTCGTAGCAGACATCACGGACGACTGCATCATCGGATTGGACTTTTTGAGAGACCAGAAGTGTGTGGTAGACGTCGCTAAAGGAGTACTTAGTTTCCCCGAACAGGAAGTATTCCTAGAGGGAGCGAGATCATGCGCAGTTTACTGCCTGAAAAATACGACCCTACCGCCGAGATCTGAAACTCTGGTCAAAGTTAGATTCCCTAACACTGCGTGTCAAGGGCGAAGCGTCGTCATAGAAAACTGCGGCGACCATCCGAGTTGGATCACAGCAAGAACTCTGGCAATGACCGGAAAAGGAGCGCTGGTGCGAGTCATCAATCTTAGCGGAGATGAAGTGCAGCTACGAAGAAACTGTGTCATCGGACGGTGCGATGCAGGTCAATCCATCAGAAGGCTGAAAAGGGCCCGGGAACCGGAATCCTGTCAACGAGATGACGTCACGCCGCTCCTAGCAAATTGTAAGGACAAGCTATCTGAGCGAGAACTTCAGCAAGCTAAAGGGTTGTTGCTAGATTTCAACGACATATTTTCGAAGGGTGACCATGATTTGGGAAGGACAGGTCTCGTTAAACACAGAATAGACACGGGAGACGCGCCACCAATAAAGCAGCGGCCTAGACGCCTTCCATTTGCCAAAGAGAAGGAGGTAGCAGACATGGTTGCTGAGATGCAGAAGAACCGCATCATAGAACCTTCAACAAGCCCGTGGTCTTCGCCAGTAGTCCTGGTAAAGAAGAAGGACGGCAGCACCAGGTTTTGTGTGGACTACCGGTTGTTGAATAATGCAACGAAGAAGGACAGCTACCCCCTGCCCCGTATAGACGACACACTGGACATGTTGAGCGGCATGAAGTGGTTCTCAACAGTGGACCTTAAGAGTGGTTACTGGCAAGTAGACATCCATCCAGTAGACAAGGAGAAGACGGCATTTACGACCGGAACTAGGAATGGACTGTGGCAGTTCAACGTCATGCCCTTTGGTCTTTGCAACGCTCCGGCGACATTCGAGCGGTTGATGGAAAGGGTACTGGTTGGACTTCTGGGTGATGCATGCCTGGTCTATCTGGATGACATCATTGTCATGGGTCGAAATTTCTCAGAGCATGTCAGTAACCTGAGGAAGGTTTTCACCAGAATACGAGAAGCAAACTTGAAACTCAGCCCAAAGAAATGCACGTTTTTCAAGGAAGAAGTCGCCTACTTAGGTCACATTATTTCATCGAAAGGTGTAAGGACCGACCCAGAGAAGATCAAAGCTGTCCAAGAATGGCCTATTCCAGCTAACAAGACCGACGTGAGATCATTTTTTGGGTTTATGCGCATACTACCGGCGCTTTGTCAAGAACTTCTCTGATATAGCGAAACCTCTTCATCGGCTCACGGAAGATAAACGAGTGTTCGCCTGGGACTTGGAATGTGATCAAGCCTTCGTCAGATTAAAAGAACACCTCTGCACCAGTCCTATACTTGGCTACCCGAACAGAGAAGGAAGGTTTATCGTGGACACCGATGCCAGCAATACTGGCATAGGCGGAGTTCTATCGCAAGAGCAAGGTGAACGGGAAGTGGTGATCGCTTATTTCAGTAAGTCACTTTCAAAACCTGAAAGGAACTACTGTGTGACTCGTAAGGAACTGTTGGCGGTAGTGAAGACCCTACAGCATTTCAACAAGTATCTCGTTGGAAGACAGTTTACCCTGCGGACAGATCATGCTGCGTTAAAATGGCTCTTGCAGTTTAAGAACCCTGAAGGACAAGTGGCGCGGTGGCTAGAGCAACTACAGGAGTACGACTTCACAACAGAACATCGGAGTGGTAGAACGCATTTGAATGCCGATGCCCTATCAAGGAGACCTTGTCCTGTGGCCTGCAGTCATTGCTCTAAGACGGAGACTAAAGAAGAAGTCCGGATGATTACCACCCAGGGACTTGATAATGAATGGAGCGAAGACGCTATCAAAAAGGCGCAAAAAGAGGATAGTGACCTAAGGAAAATATTTGAATGGAAAGAAGTAGGTCAAAAACCTTCTTGGAGCCATGTAGCATCAGCAAGCCCCATCACGAAAAGTTACTGGGCACAATGGGACAGTTTGGAGATTAAGGAAGGAGTACTCTTCAGGAAATGGGAAACACCAAAAGGGGATCAAACGACACTACAGCTGATTGTACCCCGTAAACAGGTTGCTTCTCTACTGAGGTACATACACGATGGGGTATCCGGGGGACATTTAGGCGTGAAGAAGACCCTAGAGAAGCTGAGACAGAGGTTCTACTGGATACACTGTCGGGAGGATGTCGAAGACTGGTGCAAGAAATGTACGACTTGCGCATCAGTAAAGGGCCCACAAACCAGAAGTAAGGGCAAACTCAAGCTGTACAACGTCGGCGCTCCATGGGAAAGAATCGCAGTAGATGTAGCTGGCCCCTTTCCAGAATCCGATGAGGGAAACAAGTACATCATTGTGGTCCAAGATTACTTCACAAAGTGGCCTGAAGTCTTCGCTACGCCTAATCAAGAAGCAAAGACGGTCGCCAAGAAGTTAGTCCACGAGGTAATTTGCCGATTTGGTGTGCCTCTTGAGATACATTCTGACCAAGGAAGAAACTTTGAGTCAGCACTGTTCCAGGAGGTCTGTCAACTGTTGGGTATGCATAAGACCCGTACTACACCAGCACACCCGCAATCCGATGGCATGGTCGAGAGATTCAACCAAACGTTGGAAAACCACTTGGCCAAAGTTGTGGACGAGCATCAACGAGACTGGGACCAGTACATACCGCTTTTCTTGCTGTCCTACCGATCTGCGATCCACGATAGCACCAGCGCAACCCCAGCAATGGTAAACTTCGGTAGAGAAATGCGGCTTCCGGTAGACGCGTTGACTGGGACACCGCCAGAAGCTCCGAAACCAGTAACCGAATATGCGGCTGACCTACAGAAGCGCCTGGATGAAGTACATGCTCTCGTCAGAGACTGCAGTCTAAAATCCAGCGAAAGAATGAAAACCCGTTACGACCGCAAAGCCAACACCGACGGTTTCGATGAAGGGAGTCTGGTTTGGTTACACAACCCACTCAGGAAGAAGGGCAAATCACCGAAGTTCCAGCCAAGGTGGGAAGGACCCTACAAGATCATCACTAGGCTGAACGACTTAACCTATCGGATCAAACAAGGGACAAGAGGCAAGCCGAAAATTGTTCACATTGATCGATTGGCTCGTTACCATGGGTCAAATGATGCTCGGGACGAGCATGACTAAGAGGGGGATAATGTTACGACCACGAGACACCGTGCAAGCGAAATTAGTCTTATCGTCGTATGGATAAGGTCTATATTCGCTTGCACGATACTACGTCACACACTCTGGTCGGTCGGAGCAAGTTCCAGCGAGTTCTAGAAATTTCGATCCCCGCGAGAAGATTCTCGACGCCACGCGAAGAGCTGCGTCCTCACTGGGTATAAAAGCGGGATGTACGACGCGACGGGACAGTTCCGATTTGGAAAGCGAAGCGAATCAGTCTCCTGCGAACTAGAAGTGATCGAGTGCGTTACCTGCGAATAGTTTCAGTGAAATTCAGTGTTTTAGTGTGATTCAGTGTTTTAGTGTAATTTAGTGTTCCGTGTTTAGTGTTGTAATTAAGTGTTTTTAATTGTGTTTTTAAGTGTTTTTAATTGTGTTTTTAAGTGTTTAATTGTGTAATTGTTAGTCGATAAATAAATTAATTGTCTTTTGGTGACTTTTGGCGTATCTTGAATTAAACGTACCCCGTTCCCGCAACAATACATTTAATAAAATAGTTTAAGATAAAAATGATCACCTTAATTTAAAATGTCAAGTACTTAAAAAGGAAATGAAATTGGTGCAATACTAACATCAGGGGCTGGACTCGGGTCCACGGACACGCTTATGTCTCGCGCTGTCTACTGGCACAACATCCATATCAAACAATACACTAATGTGTAGTAGATAGCACGGGAATAATCCGGAAACTTCTAACAGCAGCATTTTAATTACTAATACAAACATTCCAAGCTACCAACAAAATGCTACTTATAAAAGTTCCCAGAACAATTATAGTAAAGAATCAAGAAATGGGCAAACATATAATTTTATGACATCATAAATACACATTATCGTAGGCTTACCAAAGGATCAAATAGTGACAATGGTTTAAACCATATAAAAGTAATAAGAAAGGACAGACTGGCCAATATTCTCAATTTAATTTTGTGAGAGAGCGAGATAATGAAGGACGAACTTAACTTAAACTACATAACCTTATGTGATACCATGTAATTGTTAAAATATCCGTTTCACACAATACCCACGTCACCGAGTGGCGCAGACTCGCCGTCTACATACCCGTCTAAAAGGGCTGACAGTGTCGAATCCGAAACCAATTTTTCACCAGATCATTATCAAACAAAACATAGCCTCACTTTGCGTGGTCTTCATCAAGCGCTCTTAACAATCGAAGTCGAAATCCGCATCCACACAGCGGATTTTACTAATATTACAATACAAACGAAATTCAACATACCCAATGGACATTGTGTGAAAAATGCTCCCGTAACACTTTGATACAAAAAGGAACCAACAAATCCACTCCGCCACTCGGCTCACGCCGTAATGTGCAACTACCTAACTATAAAAATATCTTCTACAGTAAAATAAAAATATATATTTGCGCATCGACCGATATATAATTATATTCCTTACATAACTATTGTAGTTACCGCGAAGGTAAAAAGAGTCTCAGATATACAATAAATTAACCGACATTTTTACGTTGCGCCGTAATCATATCACAGAAACTGATTAATAACAAAATTTTAAACAGTACCGACCGCGATACATTAACGTTTGGAAGTTTAAATAGTCTGTCTTCTGAGGGCGGCTGCGTTCTTCAATGCCTACTCTGAGCATCCAGCACGACACGGGATGGTCATTAATACCAACAAACTACACAGATAGTGGTCAAATGGGTATGCAGTAGTCATTGAAGGCGCAGGCCGGTCGTTAGCCACGATTCGAAAGTTGCCCCGGGTCGCTCACGGTCGTTCTCAGCGATGCCAACAAATAGTCGCCGAAAGGCACTATCTGTAGTTTTGGCACACACGTTCCAAAATTAGAAAATGATTTATATAATCGCAATAAATATCCCTGTGCTTATATTCCATACATGATTAATATTCCAATTTTCATAATATTTAAAATTCTGTAAACGACTATTTGTTAGCATCAATATGGAAAATGATAAAATGCTGCAAGTACTAGCTTCACGAACACAACAAGATACTTATAACCTATACTTAGAAAATTAACAAAACCGGATCGCGTGCGCGCGCGCAAGAACTCCGGCTCAACTCAATAACCGCTCCAGGAACTTTTACAATCGTCATCGCTCGTACATAAAAACATAGTCATGACGGGACGCCGGCACGTCGTCATCTGATAAGTAAGTGCCAATATTCCCAAAATTTAGATACGATTTAGATATGGAAATCCATCTGAAAGATTCAGAATAAGCAAAAGAATGAATTCTTAACCCGTTTCCGACGTATGTAAACAGAGACCCCCATCTTTAAGTCTGGTCTTTTATCGAAAATAAAATCGTAATTATAAATAAATATTTCCATCCCTCACCGCTACCCCCGCCGAGCAGAAAATAATTTCTGGCAGCTCATTTATTTCGCTGCCACGGCGGTTTCCGAACGGAGACTAAGTCTCCGAGATAATCCCATTGCAGGCCGCGAGCCGGACCGGTGACAGGGAGAGGATTGAACGACCCTGATGCGGCTGGTACAGTCCTCGGGTCGTGGAGTGGCTGCGTCCAGTTGGCTTCGAGCTGGGGCATGGGCGCGGCGTTGAGGCGGGAGATCAGCTCCGGCGTGGGCGGGGAGGCGAGGCCGGCCGCCGCGTTCAGCTCGCGGTAGATGGTGGGTCGCGGACGGCCCGGGGGGTCCCGGGGCGGGGGGTCCGGGGGGTCCCGTGCTCAGCAGTCGGTGCGCGCGCGCTTGGGCGGGGGGTCGCCGTCGCCGCTCCAGTACGCGTACTCGGGCAGCCATTTCAGCAGCTGCGCGTCGAAGAACTCCTCGAGCCGCTTTGCGTCCTTGTAGATCGACGAGTCGGGCTGGAATGTTTATACAATTAGTATACCTTGGAATCATATAGTTTCAGATCTATTTTTAATAATAAATAAAAAATAAATAGTTTATTCTCTCTAAAACTAACTGTCTTAATCCATTCAATGCGCGAAATGGTAGTTTATAACAAAACAGCCTTTTTAGATCAGCCAACAGAAAATACAAACAATGCTTTCGATTAAACCTATATGAATAATCAAAGCAAGTTAACTATCTTCGAACCAATTTAGCTTTTGTGAATTACGGGTTACTGAATACGACCTTTCGGTTACTTTTGACATGTCATAAGGCAACATAGTCGCTTAGTAAGTAAGTTTTGACTGGCTCGGTGGAACAGTGGTTAGTGACCCAGGTTCACTACCTACGGTTCGAAGAGTCGTGGGTTCGATTCCCACTCGGGACAAATATTTGTGTGACGAACATCGGTGTTTGTTCCGTGTCTGGGTGTGTATTAAGTATATTTAAGTATATTTGTGTATCCACTGTTGATTCTGATATCTGTAACACAAGTGCTTAAGCTACTTACCACGGGATCAGATCAATGTATGTGATGTTGTGTAATATTAAAAAAAATATTATTTTAAAAAAAAAAAGTGTAAAGGTGTTAGTGTACCGGGTTGTAGTGGTAGGCGTTGCGGAACAGCAGCCGGCAGTCGGCCACGAACTGCGCCACGTGCGTGTAGCGCTGCGGGCTGCGCGGCTGCAGCTTCATGCGGATCGCGTCCAGGCACATCGGCCGGGAGATCTGGGATAACACAACACAACTTTAATGCAACTAAGTCTTAAATTGATGCACAATATTAGTAGGTACTAACACTGAGACAATAATGTTACTACATAGTATAAAAGAAAGTCGCTTTCTCTGTCCCCATATGCCTCTGTATGCTTAAATCTTTTAAAGTATACAACGGATTTTGATGAGTTTTTTTAATAGGTAGACCCGAAGCGAATCGAGGGCGGGTCACTAGTTAATTAATAAACGGCTCGCCGCTTTGCACAGGTGGATATATTTCTTTTAACTTTTGTAACCCCTACTTCCTAAATTTTTTGGACACCTGGTACTTATCTGGTAGTTTCGCGGAGTGGGAACTAACTTTAACATTAGATTGGATAAAATCGATCGAATCGATCGATCTGTCCGCGTGACAACTTTCTTTGTGTTTTCTAGTATAACCAGCAAGTAAGGAGTACAATTGTTACCCACTTTTTCCGACCTACACATGCGTGTAACCACCTGACTGAACGCCACTCTCACCTTGGAGTGGTAGTGCAGGTTGTCCGCGGGCACGGGCTCGCGGAAGGGCAGGCTGGGCTCGTACTGGCAGTACAGCTCCAGCGTCAGCCGCTCCACCAGCCGCTGCTGCCTGACTGAACGCCACTCTCACCTTGGAGTGGTAGTGCAGGTTGTCCGCGGGCACGGGCTCGCGGAAGGGCAGGCTGGGCTCGTACTGGCAGTACAGCTCCAGCGTCAGCCGCTCCACCAGCCGCTGCTGCCTGACTGAACGCCACTCTCACCTTGGAGTGGTAGTGCAGGTTGTCCGCGGGCACGGGCTCGCGGAAGGGCAGGCTGGGCTCGTACTGGCAGTACAGCTCCAGCGTCAGCCGCTCCACCAGCCGCTGCTGCCTGACTGAACGCCACTCTCACCTTGGAGTGGTAGTGCAGGTTGTCCGCGGGCACGGGCTCGCGGAAGGGCAGGCTGGGCTCGTACTGGCAGTACAGCTCCAGCGTCAGCCGCTCCACCAGCCGCTGCTGCCTGACTGAACGCCACTCTCACCTTGGAGTGGTAGTGCAGGTTGTCCGCGGGCACGGGCTCGCGGAAGGGCAGGCTGGGCTCGTACTGGCAGTACAGCTCCAGCGTCAGCCGCTCCACCAGCCGCTGCTGCCTGACTGAACGCCACTCTCACCTTGGAGTGGTAGTGCAGGTTGTCCGCGGGCACGGGCTCGCGGAAGGGCAGGCTGGGCTCGTACTGGCAGTACAGCTCCAGCGTCAGCCGCTCCACCAGCCGCTGCTGCCTGACTGAACGCCACTCTCACCTTGGAGTGGTAGTGCAGGTTGTCCGCGGGCACGGGCTCGCGGAAGGGCAGGCTGGGCTCGTACTGGCAGTACAGCTCCAGCGTCAGCCGCTCCACCAGCCGCTGCTGCCGCGGGGAGAGCGCCCCCGCCGCGTCCGGCGCGCCCGCCTCCGCGCCCGCGCCGTCCGCGAAGTTCACGCATAGCAGGCATTGCCACGTCTCCGTCTCACTGGGAACCATATCATGCCATCATTAGACAAATAAGTTATTGAAGATAGTTAGATTACCTAATTTCAACACAAATTTTAAAAAACACATAAGAGTAAGCACAATATAAACAACTGTAACTGAGTAAAATCACTCTTCGTCTCAATAGCTGCAAAGGTCAAGCATTTGAACATAGACAATTTTTTGATAAGCAATAAAGACCCCATAGTGTTCAGGTTCTATTTTACACTGCAAGATTGTATGTCGAATGTTGCATTGTTGAGTAAATTTCTGAACAAAGTATCACAGATGCATCATAGTCAGTGACTTTTTTTCTATCTGACATATAATGATAACTTGGAGTAGCTCATGGGTGTGTATTAGGAAAAATGCAAATTACAGTCAAAGGATGTATACTAACTCCGGCAGCTTCTCGATGGTGGGTATGTGGCAGTACTGGTGGAACACCTTGGGGCACTTGTCGCAGCACATCAGCTCGCCGCCGTCCATGCACACGGCGCACCAGTCCTCGTTGGGGTCGCCCGCGCCGCCCGCCGCCTCGGCCGGCTTGCCTGCGCCAAGATAGGTATAAGATAAACACTCTAAGAACTTCGCACACCAATCAATAGATGGAGCTTACCAGACTAGTATGAAACCTACATCTCACTTCAAAGTTATCTGGGCCACTAACTATATATAGGGCAAGAACCAGAATGGTATACCGGACCATGGTCTAGCCCTAGTTTAGAGTAGGCCCGTGCCCCAGCAGCGGGGCTATATAAAGGCTGATGATGATGATGCCTGCCATAGCTCAGTCATCATGAGTTAAGTAAAATTGAGTGATAGAATTAGAAATGAAAACAATTGAGAGTGTTGTGGTGTGAAAGAAGATGTAGAACGAGAGTTGAGAAAATGTATGCTTAGATAGTTTGGTCATGTTGAGAAGATTAACGAAGGATATATGAGATGTCGATAGGGAAAGACCAAGATAGATCTTCCATGACTAAATAGGTCAAATCAAAAGTAAGTAGCATGCATGAAGAGGTTGATGGATGTGGAAGAAGCGAAAGTGGTATACCAGGACCGTAGAACATAGCATGAAGTGATCTCTGCCTATTCCTCTGGGAAAAAGGCGTGATATATGGGTCTCGTTGCTCGTTGGTCTATTGCTAGCAAGCGCTGCGTAAGGACCGAGAGGTCCCCGGTTCGAGTCCGGGGTCGGGCAAAATTTGTGTGAGTTTTTTTGTAATGAAATTACTCAGCCCGGAGTTAGGAAGTTGGCGGTTGAACGCCCGTGTCTCGGAAGGCACGTTAAGCGTGGTGGTCCTGCACCCGATCTCTCATCGGTCATGTCGGATTGCCGTCTCACTGAATTATGAGAGTAAAGGAAGCACTGCAATATGTCCAGCACACTCGGCTGATCTCAATTGAGATCGGCCGCCATGGCTGAAATCGGTCGGACGCCAGGGTCATCATGGGTTAGAGTCTTGGTCCAGTAGAATCAGCACTCCGTTGTCTCCTGCTGGGGACGTACCGGGCCGGGCGTCGGGGTCGGTGGAGGAGTGCACGTGCGGCGCGGGGTCGGGGCGGACCCGCTCGGGCACCGCTCGCACTCCGTTGTCTCCTGCTGGGGACGTACCGGGCCGGGCGTCGGGGTCGGTGGAGGAGTGCACGTGCGGCGCGGGGTCGGGGCGGACCCGCTCGGGCACCGCTCGCACTCCGTTGTGTCTCCTGCTGGGGACGTACCGGGCCGGGCGTCGGGGTCGGTGGAGGAGTGCACGTGCGGCGCGGGGTCGGGGCGGACCCGCTCGGGCACCGCTCGCACTCCGTTGTGTCTCCTGCTGGGGACGTACCGGGCCGGGCGTCGGGGTCGGTGGAGGAGTGCACGTGCGGCGCGGGGTCGGGGCGGACCCGCTCGCACTCCGTTGTGTCTCCTGCTGGGGACGTACCGGGCCGGGCGTCGGGGTCGGTGGAGGAGTGCACGTGCGGCGCGGGGTCGGGGCGGACCCGCTCGGGCACCGCTCGCACTCCGTTGTGTCTCCTGCTGGGGACGTACCGGGCCGGGCGTCGGGGTCGGTGGAGGAGTGCACGTGCGGCGCGGGGTCGGGGCGGACCCGCTCGGGCACCGCTCGCACTCCGTTGTGTCTCCTGCTGGGGACGTACCGGGCCGGGCGTCGGGGTCGGTGGAGGAGTGCACGTGCGGCGCGGGGTCGGGGCGGACCCGCTCGGGCACCGCTCGCACTCCGTTGTGTCTCCTGCTGGGGACGTACCGGGCCGGGCGTCGGGGTCGGTGGAGGAGTGCACGTGCGGCGCGGGGTCGGGGCGGACCCGCTCGGGCACCGCTCGCACTCCGTTGTGTCTCCTGCTGGGGACGTACCGGGCCGGGCGCCGGGGTCGGTGGAGGAGTGCACGTGCGGCGCGGGGCCGGGGCGGACCCGCTCGGGCACCGCTCGCACTCCGTTGTGTCTCCTGCTGGGGACGTACCGGGCCGGGCGTCGGGGTCGGTGGAGGAGTGCACGTGCGGCGCGGGGTCGGGGCGGACCCGCTCGGGCACCGCTCGCACTCCGTTGTGTCTCCTGCTGGGGACGTACCGGGCCGGGCGTCGGGGTCGGTGGAGGAGTGCACGTGCGGCGCGGGGGCGGGGCGGACCCGCTCGGGCACCGCTCGCACTCCGTTGTGTCTCCTGCTGGGGGCGTACCGGGCCGGGCGTCGGGGTCGGTGGAGGAGTGCACGTGCGGCGCGGGGTCGGGGCGGACCCGCTCGGGCACCGCTCGCACTCCGTTGTGTCTCCTGCTGGGGACGTACCGGGCCGGGCGTCGGGGTCGGTGGAGGAGTGCACGTGCGGCGCGGGGTCGGGGCGGACCCGCTCGGGCACCGCTCGCACTCCGTTGTGTCTCCTGCTGGGGACGTACCGGGCCGGGCGTCGGGGTCGGTGGAGGAGTGCACGTGCGGCGCGGGGTCGGGGCGGACCCGCTCGGGCACCGCGCGCACTCCGTTGTGTCTCCTGCTGGGGACGTACCGGGCCGGGCGTGGGGGTGGGGGGAGGGGTGCACGTGCGGCGCGGGGTCGGGGCGGACCCGCTCGGGCACCGCTCGCACTCCGTTGTGTCTCCTGCTGGGGACGTACCGGGCCGGGCGTCGGGGTCGGTGGAGGAGTGCACGTGCGGCGCGGGGTCGGGGCGGACCCGCTCGGGCACCGCTCGCACTCCGTTGTGTCTCCTGCTGGGGACGTACCGGGCCGGGCGTCGGGGTCGGTGGAGGAGTGCACGTGCGGCGCGGGGTCGGGGCGGACCCGCTCGGCACCGCTCGCACTCCGTTGTGTCTCCTGCTGGGGACGTACCGGGCCGGGCGTCGGGGTCGGTGGAGGAGTGCACGTGCGGCGCGGGGTCGGGGCGGACCCGCTCGGGCACCGCTCGCACTCCGTTGTGTCTCCTGCTGGGGACGTACCGGGCCGGGCGTCGGGGTCGGTGGAGGAGTGCACGTGCGGCGCGGGGTCGGGGCGGACCCGCTCGGGCACCGCTCGCACTCCGTTGTGTCTCCTGCTGGGGACGTACCGGGCCGGGCGTCGGGGTCGGTGGAGGAGTGCACGTGCGGCGCGGGGTCGGGGCGGACCCGCTCGGGCACCGCTCGCACTCCGTTGTGTCTCCTGCTGGGGACGTACCGGGCCGGGCGTCGGGGTCGGTGGAGGAGTGCACGTGCGGCGCGGGGTCGGGGCGGACCCGCTCGGGCACCGCTCGCACTCCGTTGTGTCTCCTGCTGGGGACGTACCGGGCCGGGCGTCGGGGTCGGTGGAGGAGTGCACGTGCGGCGCGGGGTCGGGGCGGACCCGCTCGGGCCCCGCTCGCCCTCCGTTGTGTCTCCTGCTGGGGACGTACCGGGCCGGGCGTCGGGGTCGGTGGAGGAGTGCACGTGCGGCGCGGGGTCGGGGCGGACCCGCTCGGGCACCGCTCGCACTCCGTTGTGTCTCCTGCTGGGGACGTACCGGGCCGGGCGTCGCGGTCGGTGGAGGAGTGCACGTGCGGCGCGGCGTCGGGGCGGACCCGCTCGGGCACCGCTCGCACTCCGTTGTGTCTCCTGCTGGGGACGTACCGGGCGGGGCGTCGGGGGCGGTGGAGGAGTGCACGTGCGGCGCGGGGTCGGGGCGGACCCGCTCGGGCACCGCTCGCACTCCGCTGTGTCTCCTGCTGGGGACGTACCGGGCCGGGCGTCGGGGTCGGTGGAGGAGTGCACGTGCGGCGCGGGGTCGGGGCGGACCCGCTCGGGCCCCCCTCGCACTCCGTTGTGTCTCCTGCTGGGGACGTACCGGGCCGGGCGTCGGGGTCGGTGGAGGAGTGCACGTGCGGCGCGGGGTCGGGGCGGACCCGCTCGGGCACCGCTCGCACTCCGTTGTCTCCTGCTGGGGACGTACCGGGCCGGGCGTCGGGGTCGGTGGAGGAGTGCACGTGCGGCGCGGGGTCGGGGCGGACCCGCTCGGGCACCGCTCGCACTCCGTTGTGTCTCCTGCTGGGGACGTACCGGGCCGGGCGTCGGGGTCGGTGGAGGAGTGCACGTGCGGCGCGGGGTCGGGGCGGACCCGCTCGGGCACCGCTCGCACTCCGTTGTGTCTCCTGCTGGGGACGTACCGGGCCGGGCGTCGGGGTCGGTGGAGGAGTGCACGTGCGGCGCGGGGTCGGGGCGGACCCGCTCGGGCACCGCTCGCACTCCGTTGTGTCTCCTGCTGGGGACGTACCGGGCCGGGCGTCGGGGTCGGTGGAGGAGTGCACGTGCGGCGCGGGGTCGGGGCGGACCCGCTCGGGCACCGCTCGCACTCCGTTGTGTCTCCTGCTGGGGACGTACCGGGCCGGGCGTCGGGGTCGGTGGAGGAGTGCACGTGCGGCGCGGGGTCGGGGCGGACCCGCTCGGGCACCGCCCGCACTCCGTTGTGTCTCCTGCTGGGGACGTACCGGGCCGGGCGTCGGGGTCGGTGGAGGAGTGCACGTGCGGCGCGGGGTCGGGGCGGACCCGCTCGGGCACCGCTCGCACTCCGTTGTGTCTCCTGCTGGGGACGTACCGGGCCGGGCGTCGGGGTCGGTGGAGGAGTGCACGTGCGGCGCGGGGTCGGGGCGGACCCGCTCGGGCACCGCTCGCACTCCGTTGTGTCTCCTGCTGGGGACGTACCGGGCCGGGCGTCGGGGTCGGTGGAGGAGTGCACGTGCGGCGCGGGGTCGGGGCGGACCCGCTCGGGCACCGCTCGCACTCCGTTGTGTCTCCTGCTGGGGTCGTACCGGGCCGGGCGTCGGGGTCGGTGGAGGGGTGCACGTGCGGCGCGGGGTCGGGGCGGACCCGCTCGGGCACCGCTCGCACTCCGTTGTGTCTCCTGCTGGGGACGTACCGGGCCGGGCGTCGGGGTCGGTGGAGGAGTGCACGTGCGGCGCGGGGTCGGGGCGGACCCGCTCGGGCACCGCTCGCACTCCGTTGTGTCTCCTGCTGGGGACGTACCGGGCCGGGCGTCGGGGTCGGTGGAGGAGTGCACGTGCGGCGCGGGGTCGGGGCGGTCCCGCTCGGGCACCGCTCGCACTCCGTTGTGTCTCCTGCTGGGGACGTACCGGGCCGGGCGTCGGGGTCGGTGGAGGAGTGCACGTGCGGCGCGGGGTCGGGGCGGACCCGCTCGGGCACCGCTCGCACTCCGTTGTGTCTCCTGCTGGGGACGTACCGGGCCGGGCGTGGGGGTCGGTGGAGGAGGGGACGTGCGGCGCGGGGTCGGGGCGGGCCCGCTCGGGCGCCGCTCGGACTCCGTTGTGTCTCCTGCTGGGGACGTACCGGGCCGGGCGTCGGGGTCGGTGGAGGAGTGCACGTGCGGCGCGGGGTCGGGGCGGACCCGCTCGGCACCGCTCGCACTCCGTTGTGTCTCCTGCTGGGGACGTACCGGGCCGGGCGTCGGGGTCGGTGGAGGAGTGCACGTGCGGCGCGGGGTCGGGGCGGACCCGCTCGGGCACCGCTCGCACTCCGTTGTGTCTCCTGCTGGGGACGTACCGGGCCGGGCGTCGGGGACGGTGGGGGAGTGCCGGGGCGGCGCGGGGACGGGGCGGCCCCGCTCGGGCTCCTCTCGCACCCCGTTGTGTCTCCTGCTGGGGACGTACCGGGCCGGGCGTCGGGGTCGGTGGAGGAGTGCACGTGCGGCGCGGGGTCGGGGCGGACCCGCTCGGGCACCGCTCGCACTCCGTTGTGTCTCCTGCTGGGGACGTACCGGGCCGGGCGTCGCGGTCGGTGGAGGAGTGCACGTGCGGCGCGGGGTCGGGCGGACCCGCTCGGGCACCGCTCGCACTCCGTTGTGTCTCCTGCTGGGGACGTACCGGGCCGGGCGTCGGGGTCGGTGGAGGAGTGCACGTGCGGCGCGGGGTCGGGGCGGACCCGCTCGGGCACCGCTCGCACTCCGTTGTGTCTCCTGCTGGGGACGTACCGGGCCGGGCGTCGGGGTCGGTGGAGGAGTGCACGTGCGGCGCGGGGTCGGGGCGGACCCGCTCGGGCACCGCTCGCACTCCGTTGTGTCTCCTGCTGGGGACGTACCGGGCCGGGCGTCGGGGTCGGTGGAGGAGTGCACGTGCGGCGCGGGTCGGGGCGGACCCGCTCGGGCACCGCTCGCACTCCGTTGTGTCTCCTGCTGGGGACGTACCGGGCCGGGCGTCGGGGTCGGTGGAGGAGTGCACGGGCGGCGCGGGGTCGGGGCGGACCCGCTCGGGCACCGCTCGCACTCCGTTGTGTCTCCTGCTGGGGTCGTACCGGGCCGGGCGTCGGGGTCGGTGGAGGAGTGCACGTGCGGCGCGGGGTCGGGGCGGACCCGCTCAGGGCACCGCTCGCACTCCGTTGTGTCTCCTGCTGGGGACGTACCGGGCCGGGCGTCGGGGTCGGTGGAGGAGTGCACGTGCGGCGCGGGGTCGGGGCGGACCCGCTCGGGCACCGCTCGCACTCCGTTGTGTCTCCTGCTGGGGACGTACCGGGCCGGGCGTCGGGGTCGGTGGAGGAGTGCACGTGCGGCGCGGGGTCGGGGCGGACCCGCTCGGGCACCGCTCGCACTCCGTTGTGTCTCCTGCTGGGGACGTACCGGGCCGGGCGTCGGGGTCGGTGGAGGAGTGCACGTGCGGCGCGGGGTCGGGGCGGACCCGCTCGGGCACCGCTCGCACTCCGTTGTGTCTCCTGCTGGGGACGTACCGGGCCGGGCGTCGGGGTCGGTGGAGGAGTGCACGTGCGGCGCGGGGTCGGGGCGGACCCGCTCGGGCACCGCTCGCACTCCGTTGTGTCTCCTGCTGGGGACGTACCGGGCCGGGCGTCGGGGTCGGTGGAGGAGTGCACGTGCGGCGCGGGGTCGGGGCGGACCCGCTCGGGCACCGCTCGCACTCCGTTGTGTCTCCTGCTGGGGACGTACCGGGCCGGGCGTCGGGGTCGGTGGAGGAGTGCACGTGCGGCGCGGGGTCGGGGCGGACCCGCTCGGCACCGCTCGCCTCCGTTGTGTCTCCTGCTGGGGACGTACCGGGCCGGGCGTCGGGGTCGGTGGAGGTGCACGTGCGGCGCGGGGTCGGGGCGGACCCGCTCGGGCACCGCTCGCACTCCGTTGTGTCTCCTGCTGGGGACGTACCGGGCCGGGCGTCGGGGTCGGTGGAGGAGTGCACGTGCGGCGCGGGGTCGGGGCGGACCCGCTCGGGCACCGCTCGCACTCCGTTGTGTCTCCTGCTGGGGACGTACCGGGCCGGGCGTCGGGGTCGGTGGAGGAGTGCACGTGCGGCGCGGGGTCGGGGCGGACCCGCTCGGGCACCGCTCGCACTCCGTTGTGTCTCCTGCTGGGGACGTACCGGGCCGGGCGTCGGGGTCGGTGGAGGAGTGCACGTGCGGCGCGGGGTCGGGGCGGGCCCGCTCGGGCACCGCTCGCACTCCGTTGTGTCGCCTGCTGGGGCCGTCCCGGGCCGGGCGGCGGGGGCGGTGGAGGAGTGCACGTGCGGCGCGGGGTCGGGGCGGACCCGCTCGGGCACCGCTCGCACTCCGTTGTGTCCCCTGCTGGGGACGTACCGGGCCGGGCGTCGGGGTCGGTGGAGGAGTGCACGTGCGGCGCGGGGTCGGGGCGGACCCGCTCGGCACCGCTCGCACTCGCTCCTGCTGGGGACGTACCGGGCCGGGCGTCGGGGTCGGTGGAGGAGTGCACGTGCGGCGTCGGGGCGGACCCGCTCGGGGCACCGCTCGCACTCCGCTGTGTCACCTGCTGGGGACGTACCGGGGCGGGCGTCGGTGAAGTGGGAGGAGTGCTCGTGCGGCGCGGGGTCGGGGCGGACCCGCTCGGGCGCCGCTCGCACTCCGTTGTGTCTCCTGCTGGGGACGTACCGGGCCGGGCGTCGGGGTCGGAGGAGGAGAGCACGTGCGGCGCGGGGTCGGGGCGGTCCCGCTCGCACTCCGCTGTGTCTCCTGCTGGGGACGTACCGGGCCGGGCGTCGGGGTCGGTGGAGGAGTGCACGTGCGGCGCGGGCGAGGCGGCGGAGGGCGCGGGCGGCGCGGGCGGGACCTGCTCGGGCACCACCTGCACCCGTTGCTGTCGAGCTTGGCGATGGTCGCCATCAGGTCCTGCACCGACTCCGCGCACACCTTGTCCAGCTCGAGCGCGCCAGAGCCGCCGCCCTGAGTGGAAACAAACATACAAACTCATGTAGCTGTGCTAGCGACTTAATTCGCGTTTTTCCCAAAAATTTTGAAATCTAGTCGCCGTCAACACGTAATAGTAAAATGTCTTTTTTTGTGATTTTAAATTGGCGTGGATTCTTTTCAATACCTTATTTAAATCACATACTACGTATTTCACTCTTATTCTTAATCCAAAATAATTAATCACTACGTCTATTGTCCCTGTCGACCTCATATGTATGCTTTTCCAGTTCACTACCGCTTAAAAATCACACTGTTAATTTTTTTCAATTGTGGATTAATTAGGCTAGGGCTTACGTTGAGGCTGGGGCTGGGCGTCTTGGGGTTGGTGGAGGTGACGGCGGCGGGCGGCGGCGCGGCGGAGGGCGGGACAGCGTGATCTTGTTTGTGTACTCACATTGAGGCTGGGGCTGGGCGTCTTGGGGTTGGTGGAGGTGACGGCGGCGGGCGGCGGCGCGGCGGAGGGCGGGCGGGCGGGAGGGCGGGACAGCGTGATCTTGAAGTCCGCGCCCGCGCCGCCCAGCGCGCCCAGCGCGCTCGCCTCCAGACCGCCTACGAAACAAACTGCTCTTTAGCAACCTACGACCCTTGTCTGAGGTAACAGTTGAAATGTCTAAAATAATACATAAAATAAAATACTTGTCGGCAGATTGCAACGCCAGCTCCACCTATCGGCTATTTCGAGCAACGGTACGCCAGCGCCACCTATCGGCTATTATGAGCAACGGGACGCCAGCGCCACCTATCAGTTATTTCGAGCAACGGGACACCAGCGCTCACTTATCTCCTGACCGCCGAGCGGTGAACACGTCAACAAACTGAGGACCTTTGATACTGAAATTCAGTGTACCTACCTGATTAATTAGTACCAAGTACCAAAATGGCCGTCTTTAACAGCCGGCCATTTTTCAATTTACTTGGTACCCTCTTATTCCGACATACTTTATTTTTGAGCTATAACGATCTTTAATGTGTTCAGTTTAGATTCAGACATATGTGTAATGTTTCGTACGAAAATATGATAATAATAAATAGAATTACACATATCGATTCAGTTCATCAAAGATTTCAAAGCTGCATAATTAACTATAATCATCAACATTCTCCATTATTTAACTAAATAAGTAGAGATAATTGACGGTACCGTTGGGCTGGTGGAGCTGCGGGATGTGCCACTTGGCGGGCGCGTGATGCGTAGGGTGCGTGGGGTGCGTGGGGTGCGCGGGATGCGCGGGGTGCGCGGGGTGCGGGTAGAGGTGCGGCGGCGCGGGGGACGGCGTGCGCGGGCCCGTGGAGCGGCGCCCCGTGCCCGCCGCGGCCCCGGCGCCTCCGCCCGCTGCGCCTGTCACCCCGGCTACTCCGGCGCCGCCCGCGAACGCGTTCGACGCGTACGCGCCCATCACTACAAACAAAACACTGATCATTATACTATTCATGCATACATCATCATCGGCCCATATACGTCCCCACTGCTGAGGCACGGGCCTACCCTAAACTAGGGTACATGAATACATAATTATGTACATAATACGAAAATACTGTACAATTTGTACATGAAAAACTACAAGTACAAAACGTAACTGAGTTTTGAATATGTGAGAACTAGAATTAATGGGACGATTCAATAAGGTAGCCTGTACGGATTATGTATCTATGTTTTTAAATAAATTAATAAGAATGGACTACGAGTCCATTCTTATTGGGAACACGAATACTATATGGGCTAAAACTGCTAGTTCCATCGTGCTCCAAAACTAAATAAATAGACTAAGCAGTCATTAATTCAATTCGAAAATCTGCACATAAGAATTTAAATAACAAATGTCAGTATTTAAACAACATACATACATAAAATCACGCCTTTTTCCCAAAGGGGTAGGCAGAGATCACTTCCAGCGATCCACTTTTCACCTCTGTGGGAAACGTGACGTGACGGGTTGTGGACCACGTCGCCGCCATTCTGCCTTGTGCAGTGTTTTAACAAGGTCATTGCGTTCCCACGAGCAGCAAGGATATATGACGGGGATGGTAAAGGGGAGGAAGGATACTATAGCCTCGGATGATTTGGACTGGAAGTCGAACGTAGCTCGAGGAGCCGGGGTCGCTTACCCGTACACCGTTCACCAACCACCGGACAGATAGTTGTGACTGGTATCCCCTGACTAAACAACCCTGACAATACTTGTCTTATTTAAAATTATTATTTTTTCCTCTAGGAAGCCTCATAATTATCGAGTCCCTAAAGACTATTGTTGAGGTAAGCAGTCACACGTTTGATGCGGTACACACTCACTCTGCTGGTAGGCGTGCTGCATGGCCTGCTGGTGCGCGTGCGCGTGCGCGGGGTGCGGCCGCGCCGGCGCCACGCCGCGCGTAGCCTGCGCGTTCAGCAGACCGCGCAGGTTCATCTCGTTCATACCTCCGTACAACAATTAAAAAAAAATCATATAGGCAACGGTTGATATCACGCCACTGAGAAGACCAGCAAGAAATTTGTTACTAATTTGTAAATCATGTTGGAAATGTTCAACTAGTCATACTATTAACTAGCTGTGCCAGCGACTTCGTCCGCATTTCCCCGTTTTTACACATTTTCCATTGTTTGTTTGCTCTAATGGTCGCAGCATGATGTTATAAAACCGCAAGAAGAATTCTTCAATTCGAACAAACCAACAAACTCTTCAGCTTTATTATATGAGTTTAGATGTGTAAACTATCTTGTTTAATTCAAGAAGGCTAGAATGTCCCAAGCTTACTTATATCAAAAATAAATCAATATACTAACCATGTAGATGGTGCGGATGCGTAGTGGATGTGACGTGCGAGTGCCGCAGCGGCGTGTGCGGGCGCGAGCGAGACTGCAGCGGCAGGTACCCCGCGCCCGCGCCCACCCCGCCCACGCCGCCCACCCCCGAGCCGACCACCCCGCCTACCCCGCCGACCCCGCCCACCCCGCCCAACGCGCCGCCGGACACTGACTGCACGTACGACTGGAATCAGATAACGCATTCATTATTTCATACACTGGTTACCTCAAATATAAGTTTAAATAATAAACGTACAGCATAATATTATACGCAACTTAAATCGTAAATGCACATAGCACGTGCAAGAAAATAATCACACAAGTGTCCCACCTTGTGCTCATCCTTCTCTTAACATTGAGAAGGTTAAGTCGATTACTAAATGGTTTATTGACAAAAATAAATTTTAGAGTATAGAGGTCTGAAATCTGAAAGTACTACTGATATTCAATAAGCAGTTATATGATAAAGAGGCATAATACCTAATAGTATAATTTATAATTCATATGCATAAAATAGATTAAATAAGCATAAACAATTACACTTCTGTCAAGTAAAATATTACATAAGTAAAAATTTAGTTTCAAGACAGTTATTTGTCTTGTATTTAAAAATGTACTACCTATGTAAACATCAATTCATGCAAAAAATTATATTCAAAAGTGAATAAACAACGACATCAAATGATTCTACGACTGACCTGATACCGCGCCAGCGTCTGAGACATGCGGACAAGTTGGGACATGCCGTTTGTATTATTATTTTAAGATGTTCATTAATTATGTGTACAGAAACTTTAGTTTTAAAGGTTTATTATCTCAAATAATCGCAAGCCGTAAATCTCAACGTACAGCTATACCCGTAGGTTTATAATAATATAGTCTTCTAAAGTATTACCGCTTTCATCGATACATCAATATTCTCGATCCCCAAATTTAGAATCAGGGTATCTCTCATTAAAGTGTTCAGTGGATAAAACGACGCCGATCAAGTCTTTTCCAACCTTTGAATGAATAAAATCGTATTTAATCCGTAAAACTTAGTCTCACCTGGTGCATAGCGACGTGCTGCAGCGCAACGACAGCGGAGTGCGCAGGAGCGGCGGCGGCGGCGGCGGTAGCGGGCGCCTGGGCGGCGGCGGCGGCGGGCGCGGCGCTGGGCGGGTGGTAGGGCCCCTGCGCCGCGCCGCCCGCGCCGCCCGCGCCGTCCACCTTGCCGTCCACCACGATCGCGCCGATACTCGACAGCACTGCGACACAGGGAACTCCACTTAATATTACTATGTTTCGACATCGCTCGACCGCGCGGTCGTGTGTTTGGAATCGACGGATTCGATAGAAGCCGATGCAACCCGAGGTCCGCTCGACCGCCGACCGCGGTGGTGCGCGGTGCCGTGTTACAAGTGTTAATCGCCTTACCGGAGAAAGATCTTGCGCAGTTCCTATCGCTCAGAGAGGTATCTGGCCCGCTAGGTCCCTTAATTTTTTAACATACATTTAAAAGCTGTACGTTATGATAGTGATGATAGCGATCGAACTGTATTTCCAGAACATAAAAATGTTCATGATTTGACGAACAGCCATAATTGGTCAAGTTACACGTGATCTATTTCACATCACTTGCGCTGCTCAAACGAAATGGATGTTGTTATTGTCGAAGATTATTTGCGCTAACACTAAACATTCGAAAAAAATTATTTACAGATTAAACTCGCGTGTATTGTTATTCTAAACATATTATTTGGAGATCCGACGTTTCGAGCTCTCTGCAGCGCTCATAGTCACAGACAAGACCAAACCGAGGCCAGACCAAGTCTTGCCCGTGTCAAACACGCGAGTTTAATCCGTAAAATTAGTTCTATTTCAGAAATGGATGTTGTTCTTTATAGTCCAAATTCAAACAGACATCATATTTTACTGTGCAGTACATTAATTCCTTCTAATGCAATTTAAATTAGTTTTCAATGGAATTATATTTACACAAGCCAATGCACAATGTTACATTACGAAATGGAGACTAGTGACTTTGTTAGCACAATGGCGCACCCATATTCTAAGTGTATGTGTTGTTTTGTCTGTTAGGGTACCTCTGACGAGGTCGGGCAGCTTGTCGAGCGCCAGGCTGATGCGCACGGGGATCTCGGGGTTGGGGATGTCGGCGCGGCGGCTCTTGATGCGCTGCAGGTGCGCGCACACCGCGCGCTTGCTGTACAGCACCGCCGTGTCGCTGCCCTGCACAATATACATAGAAATAAATACAAGGTATAATAATACGATAACATTGAGCGTTTTTCGATCTTTATTTCCTTTAATGACAACTATGGTAGCTGGAGTAGCCTTGTCATCGTCTAGTGACGATTTGCAGGGGAGCGAATGACTCGCGTGACTCTAAAATGTTTGCCGACTTAAATGATGGCAAGGCAACAATGGCAGCCATTGAGGCTTTAGGTAGGAAGATCAACATGTGACATCAGGAGCACGTAATCGGGAATTAGTGTCCGACCGAAGGTTCGCATTCGGCCGGAAAACTAGTTTCGGTCGGACACTATCGGGAATATCATCGAATGGAATATGAGCGTTAATCGCTGAACGCTAGATTCGATCCTCTGACCATTCTCGACGCAGTAGTCGGTGATGTGCAGAGACAGCAGGGGCTGCAGACACAGGGGGGGTCAGACCTGGTCGAGCGCCGCGTTCACGAACTCGACGCAGTGGTCGGTGATGTGCAGACACAGCAGGGGCTGCAGACACAGGGGGGGTCAGACCTGGTCGAGCGCCGCGTTCACGAACTCGACGCAGTGGTCGGTGATGTGCAGACACAGCAGGGGCTGCAGACACAGGGGGGGTCAGACCTGGTCGAGCGCCGCGTTCACGAACTCGATGCAGTGGTCGATGATGTGCAGACGCAGGGGGTCAGACCTGGTCGAGCGCCGCGTTCACGAACTCGACGCAGTGGTCGGTGATGTGCAGACGCAGGGGGTCAGACCTGGTCGAGCGCCGCGTTCACGAACTCGACGCAGTGGTCGGTGATGTGCAGACACAGCAGGGGCTGCAGACGCAGGGGGGGTCAGACCTGGTCGAGCGCCGCGTTCACGAACTCGACGCAGTGGTCGGTGATGTGCAGACGCAGGGGGTCAGACCTGGTCGAGCGCCGCGTTCACGAACTCGATGCAGTGGTCGATGATGTGCAGACGCAGGGGGTCAGACCTGGTCGAGCGCCGCGTTCACGAACTCGACGCAGTGGTCGGTGATGTGCAGACACAGGGGGGGTCAGACCTGGTCGAGCGCCGCGTTCACGAACTCGACGCAGTGGTCGGTGATGTGCAGACACAGCAGGGGCTGCAGACACAGGGGGGGTCAGACCTGGTCGAGCGCCGCGTTCACGAACTCGACGCAGTGGTCGGTGATGTGCAGACACAGCAGGGGCTGCAGACACAGGGGGGGTCAGACCTGGTCGAGCGCCGCGTTCACGAACTCGACGCAGTGGTCGGTGATGTGCAGACACAGCAGGGCTGCAGACACAGGGGGGGTCAGACCTGGTCGAGCGCCGCGTTCACGAACTCGACGCAGTGGTCGGTGATGTGCAGACACAGGGGGTCAGACCTGGTCGAGCGCCGCGTTCACGAACTCGACGCAGTGGTCGGTGATGGCGGCGAGCTGCTCCAGCGCGTCCTTCTTCTCGGCGAGGGTGCGCTGCTTCGCGTCGCACACCTCGTTCAGCCGCAGCACCAGCTGCTTGCCGCGGGTGTTTATCGCGTTCGTCAACCTGACGACAGAACACCATCATTACAGCGTTCTCACATTTAGAAAACTTTGACAGCGCTGTTCAGCCCTAATAGCTATGTCTGGTCCTTCGAGCCGGACCAATGGTTACTTCGTCTACAATATAATGGCAACAGCACTTACTCCTTATAGGAGTACAGTTAACCAATGTAAATTAAGCCATTGGAACGGATTAATTTATTTCTATTTCTTAAACAAAAAACCTTTTTTTATACACAAAAACTCTCTGACACACACATATGGAGCCGACACAGTGCGGTACGTACTTGACGACGGTCTGCGTGATGTCGTGCACGAGCGCCTTCTTCTTGTCGGCGATGAGCGCCTGGCGGTCGCGGATCACCTTCATGGCCGAGCCCAGCAGCACGCGCTTGTACGACACCTCCGACAGCAGCCCCGAGATGTTGCTTCGCGCCTGAGTGCAACAGAGATATTTACTACCAACATTTTGGACTTGGAATATTAACACACGAAATATGGGCTGGACCTTATGTTAATTATGGTACATAAGGTCTAAAACATGTTGTCTGTTAGAAGTTTAAAATTTCATAAGGTACAGTAGCAATAACATAGCTACATACTGCCCGATGTTTCGATTGGTTTACAACATCGATCATCGGCGTCAATTAAATCTAATAAAACATGAAAGATTTCAATCTTGTCCAAGAGCTCCAAATTTGAAAACGAACAAAGACATTACTTTTTTTTTCCTAACTGACTAACGATGATGGCTTGGAGGAGCCTTGTCATCATCACCGGGTTTGCGGGGGAGCGGATGGCTCTCACCCCTAATAAAAAAAGAAAAAAAAAAGACATTACTGTTCATATCTAGAGCTACATAAAACACTAAAAATAATCTCACAATTCGGATATCTGTTATAAATTATCGTGATAATAACTCGGTGATTTTATTGTGTCCCTATACCAACAATATTCGTTGCAGCCCGCTAATGAAGCCTACATGTAGTTAGAGTGGCGAGTGGTACCTGCGCCGCCATCTCGGTGCTGAACTGGTACTTGTGGTCGCGGTGGTGCTGCAGCTGGCAGTCGCGGCACGTGAGCCGGTCGCACGTCTCGCAGAACAGCGACAGCCGCTCCTGACACAACGCAACACACTGACATTAAATAACGGTACTTATGAGGTGGATGCAATCACAGAGTAATTGACTCTACAAAGCATGCACGTGTAAAAGGGTTTACAGGTGATGAGGGGCTATTTTTTTTCTACCTCCTTGGGCACAGCTTAATAAGCCAGGCCTACTAAAGATTTAGAAGAGATAACGTCAGGACTTCCGACTCAGTCAAGAATCACAGTGCACAGTAACTTAGACTGATTCCTCTTTGTACCTACTTGTTTCGTAGGTAGATGGTGCAGAAAACACCATTTCATTAAAATTGCTTACACTTAAGATCAATCAAAATGTCCACCAATTATAATTAGGCTCCGAATGAGAATCTAACTAACAGCTAGCGCTAGAATAGTCTAGCGCAATAGATCTAGGCTGTTACCTGCACGTGGTCGCGACAGAACATCTCGTGCGCGCCGCGCGCCGAGCCCTGCGCCGCCTGCAGCTCCGCCACCGCCTCCTCCTTGCTCTTGATCGTGTGGTCCTTCGTGATCTTCAGCCTGTCAAACACAAGTAACAAAGGTTGTGGACATGTTCAAGAACAGCATTCTTTGTACCCCCTCCTGTGGCCGTTGCACATACAGTTTCCTCATTCACATATCCTCATTTTGGGAGTACAATTCACATTGACGGTTAAATGTCAAACCCAGGTTATTTGAGGCACAGGCACACAATGTTACGCGCTTTCATTTCGTCCTGAATAATAGTAACAAACACGCGTAACGGCCGCGTTGCGGACACACGACGGCAGCTCTACGGACGCGCGTTGATATTACTATGGGACGTCGGTGAAGTGCGGTTGCAGCGCTGCAGTCACACTGCGGCCGCGGGACACTTTGCGGCTAATTTGAATGAGCCATAATAGTTTCTGATCCAGCAGGCGAGTGAGCTGCCCTTTGGTACCGACCTCTGGTGCGCGTGCACGCAGTTGTCGCAGATGAACTCGGCGCAGTCGGCGCAGTAGCTGGTGGCCGGCTCCGTGTCCTCGCAGCTGTTGCACTGCTGCTCGCCCGCCGCCGCGCCTGAGTCAACATAACATGCTCAGAAACCATCGACAATAGGGTAAAAATAGGTAAAAAGAAAGAAAAAAAACAACTCAATATTTTCTTTCCTTTGTTTTGTGTGGAAAGTTCCTTCAATTATTTTGTATGACATATTTGATTTTTTGTAGGACGTATGCGTAGCTCAATTGCAATCAGAACGTAAAATTTTTCTACGACAAAAAATTACAATATAGAAAATATTATCAAAATCAAGTTTTTGATACAAACAAACCTAAGGACAAAGATCATCTCTTTCACAATTTACCTCTTCAATGTAAAATCCCCTCAAATTGAATAAAACGGGTCATAGCCCCAACTGATAAATCCGGTTTTCCTTAATACTTACACATAAATACTGACTCATTCACAAAGATGTTTTATTTCCTTTCAATCAATGCCCAAAATATAAAAGGTCCAAAACCCATGACCATACAGCTGATAAGCACACCGCAACCATGGTAATAGATACCCGTAATATGAGTGTGTAGATGAAGCTGATAACATGGCACTGTGATTGGTTTTGACGCCATAAAATATGTAACAGATTTGAAAACACAGCTTTCCACTCTTATCTGCATCATGCTCATTCTCATGCTGTATTCATGTATGCAGAGCTAAATTAATATCCGTTATAACTTTAAGTAATTAAGATAGAATAGAAAAATATAGGTAGGAAATAATAGGCAAAGTGAATGGCACTCGAATGTTAGTGTATGTTGGCACAAACACCCAAACACCTTAGCCTACTTAGCACACTCAGCCAAAAATGTGGTCTACCACCCTACGGTTGAGATTCATTTGAATGTCATGTAACAACAAGGTAAATTTTCCCTGGCAATAAGATTTTCTCAGTGACTATTGTCAACTTTAGCGATTGTTACATCTTGCAGAAACCACAAAAGTGGTAGACCACTTTCTTGGCTGACTGTACAAGTACTTACTATTGGAGCCGGTGGTGTCTGCGCTCATCTTCTCGAGCACGAAGCGCTGGTCGATCATGTTGGCCACCTGGCACTGCAGCCGGCACGCCGGGCACGTCACCGTGATGCGCTCCGCCCCTGCAACACGAGTCAGGGCTTACCACCACACTAAACACACCACTAAGCGCTGAGTTGGGTTGTCAACTATAACAACTAACTAAAAGAAGCACTCATCCCCAGTCACCAACCCTGTCTTTTAATTAATAAAGTGCATCATTATGGGTTAAGGAATAATATTAATAAAGGTTAACCTTTCAATTATACAAGAATTTTTTTTTCTTCCTTCAGTTAAATCCATTGTTTCAGATCAATACACATTGTTCAGAATCTAATTGCTCAGAAACAAAGGCTTCCAACCTATGTTTAAGAACATAAGAGAAACAAAGCAGGATATTTTTTTGGTAGCATACTGGAACAGAATAATTAATATAATAATTTACTTTAGCAATTTTCTTACATGGACATAATTCCTCATATAAAATATAAATCTAAAGCTCATCAAAATGTTTAAGTGAAAATAGACTGTCAATTACTCCTTAGAGATCATTCTGGGCCACTTATGGAAAGTCAGTAGAAAGTTAAAGCCACTTTTATCTTATAAAACACTCCTCAAGGGAGCACCTCAGAATACTGTAGAACCAGCATATTCATTCAAATTTTAAATTTTCATTGAGCTTTAAAAGCATTAAAAAACAACAAATAAAAAAAAAACAGCATATTCATTTTTATTCTATATTTTTTTAACTAACTACAATATAGGCTTGCAGAGTAGCCTTGTCATCATGACCAGAATTGCAGGGGAGATCTCACCCCTAATACCAGAATACTTAGAAAGTTAACTTTAAGTTAAAGAAAGCTTTTTATAAAATTACCCAAAAAGTCCCTAGAGTTGGCCTGCCGCTCCTCAACTTTGGCATTGATGCAGGGCTCGCAGGCGGAGTGCAGGCACTCCATGAGCTTGGGCGTGCCGTCGGCCAGCGCGAGCGGCGCCTGGCACAGCACGCAGCGGGCCGCGGCGGGCGAGCGCGCGGCCGTCGGCGAGGCCAGCGAGTCCGCGCCGCCCTCGCCCCCGGCCTCTGGCTTACCGCCCGCGCCGCCGCCGCTGCCCTCCGACACGCCGCCGGCCACCACCTGCACCATACATTTTTTTTTTTTTAAATTAACCTATATGATCCCACAGCTAGGCAAAGGTCTCCTCCACACCTGTCCACCTCTCTCTTTCCAAGGCCAGCACTTGCCAGCTCCTTGATAGCTGGGCCAAATTGTCACACCATCTTTTCTTGACTCAATAATATTTCACATTGATTTAATAAAACAAAAATTGGTTTCTTCACAGAGAGTTATTGGGGAGACACCCCCAACTGACAAGTCACCAAAGCGCTCTGACAAGCGGACAACAGGCAGGCGTGGAGACGGCTCACCAATTCCTTGATCAGGGCTTTTCAAAACGGGCATGATCTTCAGTAATGAGGAGCATGACTGCAGAAGAAGTTCTTCACAGCACCAACAGTCATAATCATGTATAGTATCACTTTGCTTTTAATGACAATTTTTAAGTGTATGTGAGATGCCTCTACATCCAAATAATAATAATTCATCCTATCATTAAAACAACAAAAAAATTTATCTCAAGGTCAGTGCATATGCATGAATAAACTCTCAATGCCTGAGTGGTTAAGGTTATTGCTTGCCGTACGAGAGGTCGCCAAATCAAACCACATAAGATACCACTGTGTTTTAAATTTTTCATAAATTTGTATGATTATTCGACACTTAAACTGTGATGAAAAAACATTGAGAGGAAACCTGCACACCTATGAGGAAATCCTAAGGTTGTGTAGTCGACCAATCTGCACTTGGCCAGCTTGGTTAACTAAGGCCTTACCACCCTGATTTAGGGTAGGCCCGTGCCCCAACAGTAGGAATTTATATGGGCTGATTATGGTGATGTCTATTAGCCATTATTTATATATTTACCACAAATCTTAGTATTGATCACCAATTAATTATTATTTCATTGTTGAGGAAGGACTGCTCATGAACAATTAAACCACCAACACTTCTATCATCATCTATGGGTACATGATGTGGGTGATTATATTCAAAGTTTTGTGTTGTTAAATAAATAAATTGATTACAAATCTTATAGGTGCTTTAAGTAGGATTTCTAATTTCAGACCAATATTCTACAAAATGCAGGCTGATGATGATGATGAGGGAAAAGATTATCAAATATTTTTTAAATATATTACGAGCCAATTTTGTCAATGATCAACCAATACCTATTTTTAAACCACAGCTATCAGCATATTACAGTACTAATTTAATTACAAGGTTATTTTATTGCAAATAGATTCAATAGGTAGTAAAATATAATTTTTAAATCATTATACACATAAATTGAATTGCTAAGGGAATATTACGGAACATTGTAATTCCTGTTGACGTACCAGCTGAACACATATCTCAATAAAGCAAGAGAACTCAGTGAAAACAAATTTCACCTGGCATGTTTACAAACTTTCTAACAAGTTGGAAGGCGATATCGTCCATGTTTACTGACATTGAGCCTGGCGGCGGCTGCGGCGGCGTCGGGCAGCTCGTCGGGCGCCTCCTCCTTGATGGAGACGCCGAGCAGCGGGCCCAGGTCCATCAGGGCGCGCTCGATCTCCTCGCCGCTCGGCTGAAAGTTCTCGGTTTCCATTCACACCACTGTTTTTGCACTTTTATGTTAAAACACCCGCGTCATACGCATTTTCACAAATCTTCCCGAGGCCTTAGGCTCACAACTTTCACTCGCCAGCCTGAGGAGCTGGGCACGTACACATAATTAGGCACAAATCGTCTGATGTAGCAATGTCAGCGTCCTTCACCACTATCGGTGGAAAGCCGGACTGGCGACACAAATGATTTGTCCAAAAAACACCTTATTCTTATGCATCTGAGATATTTTTTTCTTGACCCCTAATTTAATTCTACAAAAAAACCTCGAAAATTATGACATGCGTCCCTCCGCAAAAGAAAACCGAAAACCATTAATAGTGTTGTATGTATGACATCAGAAGACGATAATAATATTGAATCGATGTTTCACTTTTATTTAAAATATTATTTATTACAATGCAAACTGGTCATCAAAATACTGAAAAAAGGTCAGGGAATTTCTGTTTGGTTTTGAGTTCGTTTATTTTTACCTAAATCAGTTTCGTGAAATCGCAATGCATTTTCGTAGATTTAAATTGCAAAAGTGAATACGTTTTAATTTCATTCTACATCTATCTATATCTTTTCCTAAGTATTGGCAATATTATTGTTCATAAATTTTATAGTAAATTTTGACTTTTAAAGTTTAATTAAACTATATTATAAACTTATAAGAAAGCAAATACATTTACATTTTTGAGTTTGTTTTTATGCACCTTATAAAAATTTTAACTTTTTATTATTGGATTTTTCAATTTATTACAAGTACACTACATATTGGAGTAATTTATTAATTATCAAACATTTCTCATTGCTGTGATACTATATCGATACATACTATCGACTATCAATGACATCACTATCAATAGTGGCCTTCAAGTAGCCATAGACAATATAGAATTTATGTGAATTATATGGATTTGCCGTAAAATATAATTATTTTTATACATATAGGCAATATATGTGATGGTATATTTTACATTCTTTATGTTGTGTGGTTTCCTACGATGCCATATTGTTCATAAATCATGCTACTTTATAAATAATACCCATGACTATGGTTTGTTTAATTTCCATGCAAACACTCTCCAGTGGGTGCGTTTAGCCGATACAAAATCTTGTCAGCACAGAAAGAAAAATGGCGATTGCTGAGTAGCATAGGCTGACGCGGCTGAGGAATGTTAAGTGGCGATATTCAGATTGATTGATTGATTCGTCATATGACGGAATATCAGCTAACTTCACTTCTCTCATTTCCACTCAGCATGGTTCTGGCCGATACTGTAGTCAGAATTGTCAAATGCTGTTCAGCACTCTCAGATTCTGACCAGTCTTTTTATCGGCTAAACGCACCCAGTGTGCAACACTATAACTTTTTTAATTTACGATTGACAACTTCATATATGACATTTGTGTGACAACACGTCGAAAATGGCTGACTCGGGGCCAAGTAAAAGCGATATTGAATCAGTTTTTCAAAGATTACGGTCAATTGCTGCTAATAAAGTGTGTATCGCTTGATAGTTAATATAGAGCTTTAACTTTTTTCAGTTAAACTGACACTGTGACATGTTTGCAGGTATGCTTCGATTGCAACGCCAAGAACCCTACGTGGTCGTCGGTGACGTACGGAGTTTTCATATGTTTAGACTGCTCAGCAGTGCATCGGAGTCTCGGAGTCCACCTTACCTTTGTCCGTTCTACACAACTTGACACCAACTGGACATGGAAGCAACTCCGAAATATGCAACTTGGCGGGAACGTCAACGCTGTAAGTTAAATCATTGATTCAAATTTTAAATCCTACTATCTCATTTGAGCATGAACTATAGGTAGCATGAGGCACCGAATCCTCGATACCAAGTGGCATATGTGTTAAGTGAGAGCCACCACCCTTAAACTTTCTAAAATGGTTTCCTCGAGATTTGTAAATAGACCATCCTCGTGAGTGATTTTCAAACAAATGGTATTCTTTTCAGACCCAGTTCTTTCGGACGAATGGGCTGGTGACGGAAGATGCACGGCAAAAGTACAGTTCACGTGTGGCACAGATGTACCGTGACAAACTGAGTGCACTCTCAGAACAGGCTATGAAGACCTATGGAACTAAGGTATTCATTTATAAATAATGTTATTTTAAATGTTTTGTTTTATCCATTATTTAGTTCTTAACACACAACACTTGATTAATTGCAAGTGAAAACCTTAGGCCAGTTTACAAGTACTACTTTTTAGATATATATCATGAAGCTACTGAACTTTTATTCAAGTATATTTGGTTCTGCCTTGGTGTATATTCTATGTTTTTATTCTGTTCCTCTTTATACTTTCAGCATAATGTAAGTTTATTTGGAAGCATTATTTTACATAATATCTTATGAAAAGGAGAAGTGCCCTTTTCATGTTTTGGTTTCTATTTAATTTTTATTGTACATGACTTGAAAGTTTTATAAAAATTACAAAATAGTTTTATGCAACATTATTAATTGATAAGCACATGTACATGTACATTGTATTGCTACTCTAAAGATATGTCGCAAATTACTTTGATCAATTTATGAAGGTATATTGCTGTGGATCTAACTGTGTGTTACTCATGAATCTTTATCCATACATAGTTGAATCTGTCCCCATTAGGTTGAGTTGCTGCAACCAACCCATTTTATCATTTCTATCTGTCCCAGCTGCACCTGGACGCCGCGCCGCCGGAGAAGGAGCCCAAGGAGGTGGAGGTAGACTGGTTTGCCGCGCACGGCGACGCGTTCACTAACACTAACGCGCATGCGCCCGCACAGGTATGCGCCGCCTCATACACGCACCCACACACTATTCAGTCTTTTATATTCAAGATTCTCAGAATGGTCAACCTTATAGCAGCAGCAGAATCCATTTCTGGGTAATAGCCATTCCCTCCCCAGGCAAGTCCGGTGATGATTACAAGACTACTCCAAAAAAAGTAGAATCCATAAATGATTCAAAGCTGCACAAAATACTATTAATAAAGAAGTAAACAATTTACATACATTATATCTCTAATTACTTATTTATTTTTGAATCTAGTATAATGCTGTTCCTTAAACTTGTACATGGATACAATGGTATGTGGGCTTATTTGTCACACTTTTGAATATGAATATGTCATAGTTGATTCTATACTTACTACACAATATCATATCATGATGTAAATTGATGTTCTTGTGACAAACATTTCCTTACATTTTGATTTTTTTTTTGTTGAGTTGCGTGAAGTGGACTATGTTTTTGTTGTGTTTTTTAAATCATGCTATAGCTTTAGCACATAGGCATATTTAAGCAATTGATTAATATAACATCCAGCCATATGTAAATAAAATTTGAAGGTGTTTTGTATTGGTTGTAAAATAATTATTGATATTCTGTAACATACATATAGCCATGAGTCATTTCCTGACATGTGCTCACTGATAATAACCTTGTGATGATAACAATGTGTGTAAAATCGACTCATTCAGCACTTACGATTTGCTTGCGAAAGTTGTTTTTGATTGCCTAAATTAATTAAATATTCCCGATTTTACTCTGACAATTTATTTGATAGTGTAAGATATTTGTACTTGATAAATTCTCAAGATAACTAGGTATATGATTGGTTTTATCACATTAAGATTATCCACTAAAGTAAATACAACAGGTATTAAAAGATTATAGTATTTAGTGATAATGATAAGAATAATAATAAGATAGGCAATTAAGTTTACTCAAAACTGAAGAAGTAGTATGTGTACAATAAATAATTAGTATTTTTCGAACTATCTGTTAAATTGTAAAATCGTAAATTATATTTATAGATAAAGGGTTGATGATGATAGATTGATAGTTGTTTATATCATAAGTCAATATGAGTTTAGGGGTGAGGAGAGCCATCTGCTCCCCGCAAGTCCGGTGATGATGACAAGGCTACTCCAAGCCATCATCGTAAGTCAGTCAGAAAAAAAACGTCAATATGAGTTGTTCTTTTATCTAAGCACACTTAAGAGTGAATCGGTGACATACCTAATGGTATTAGTGACATACTTACCGCGTGTCGTGTGGCAGGCGGCGCCTCCGCCGGAGCTGAGCTCGGAGGCGCGGCTGTGGGGCGCGCCGGGCGGGGACGCGCCGCGCGCCGCCCTCGGCGCGAGGAAGGCGCCCGCCAAGCGACAGGGGGTGAGCACGATTCATTTTCATTCTACTATTACCTTCTTCTTCTTCTTATCATATGGTTGATGAACAACCTGGTGTCAGAGTTTTTAAGCCGCCCGTAGGCCTCTGACATGGCTTCACACACCGTAGAAAAATCTCTCAGGTGTGCTGGTTTCCTCACGATGTTTTCCTTCACCGTTAAAGCGTCAAATGATGGTACATATGAATTTCAAATTTGAAAAACACATTGGTACCTGGCGGGGTTTGAACTGGCGACCTCAACTATTACCTTGATACATTATAATTAAAAAGCGAGTGGTTAAGGTTGTTGCTTGCCATGCGATAGGTCGCCAGTTCAAACCCCGCCAGATACCAATGTGTTTTTCAAATTTGAAATTCATATATACCATCATTCGATGCTTTAATGGTGAAGGAAAACATCGTGAGGAAACCTGCACACCTAAGAAGAAATTCTACGGTTGTGTAGTCGACCAACCCGCACTTGGCCAGCGTGATCGACTAAGGCCTTATCGCCCTAGTTTAGTGTAGGCCCATGCCCCAGCAGTGGGAACATATATGGGCTGATGATGATGATAGGGATTTTTCAACTATGTGTTGACAAGCTTTACAGATAATTCTATCTTGCAAATAGCTAGTAATTATAACTATTACTTTGAACTGCAACGATAGAAAAGGAAATGACTTGTTTATTCGCAAAAACAACTATGAAAATAAAAAAGAAAAATCTTTATTGCTGAAAAAAATAACATCTTTGTTATCTCCTATGAGATATGTCATATAGTAAACCTCTTCATAAAGAGGTTTAATATGACTTATTGTTTGTGGTTTAGCTGGGCGCGCGCAAGGGCCTGGGCGCGACGAAGGTGGCGGCCAACTTCGACGACATCGAGCGCGACGCCATCATGGCTGAGAAGCTCAAGATGGAGGTCAGTACACTATGACAAGTTCTGAAGCATAAATTGTTACACCACCCATGCAATCTGCTGTCCTTTCAGAAGACAAAAATTAACACGTTCACTGCTGAAAACACACGGTGTGTTTTCGTCATCGGAACGCGTGTGCTGAGCCAACACGCCAGGCGTGAGCGCGAAATTCTCAATACATCGGTGCGGCCGGACACACTACGCGTGTTTGGTGGCGCTACCCGCCGTGCGGACCCACACACCGCGCGTGTTTGTCCATACACGCGTGGCGTGTTTGGCCGCCCGCGGGATCATCTTACACGCCAGACGCGTGGCGCCGCACCGGCGTCTTGTCTTTCGAAATTTCGCAACGTCTGTGCGGGCGACACGCTGAGCGTGTGGACATCCGCCCAGCGGGTTCGATTTTAGGGCAGCAGTCAACGTGTTAAATTATTATCCTAGTTTATGTCTCACATTCTCGAATCGAATTGTCCTTTCTCTGTGTCTTATATCATAAGTGACTGTGTCCGCGACTTCTTTTTTTTTTTTTTTTTAAATATTTATTTATTTAGAGGCTTTTGGCTTACGACATGTCAGCCCCATCGAATCCTAATCTTAATTTACTTACATTTTTACTTAATTACTTACTACGGGGCGAGGAAATTAATTATGCAAAAATATTTCAACTAGTTTTTGAGCAGCCTCAGATGTAGGTTCTGCTAAGATTGATGTAAACATTCCCAAATCATAATTTTTTACTTTATACTTTTGCATAAATAGCTCCCTTTCCCTTTCATACTTTTTACATTCCGTAAGGATGTGTTGCACATCTTCTAAGCTACCACAAATCTCGCAATTAGGAGAAGTAGCTTTTCGCATTAAATATGCGAATTTGTTGGACGGATAGTGTCCAGATCTTAACCTATGAAGCAATACAATATACTTTCTTTTTAATTTAAAATTATAAAACCATGGTATTCGAGGAGGTTCACATTGAATAATCTTAAACCATATGCCTTTTTCTGCACTTCTTTTATCGAAATATTCCTTGAAAAGTCGAAAACAATCATTTTTAAATTTTGGTAGCGTTTCCGAATAAAATGGTCGAATCAAGTACGGTGATCCAGACAATGAAGCTATTTTTGCTAGTTTGTCAGCCTCCTCGTTGCCACGTAAACCTATATGAGACGGAATCCATTGCAATCTTAGCTCAATATCACATGACATAATTAATTTGTAAATGTGGTTCAGCACCTCATAGGCAATCGGAACACCTCTGCTTGATCCAGAGGCGCAGCGAGCCAAGTGTTGAAGGCCACTCTTGCTATCTGAAAGTATAACACATTTTTTAATATTATAGTTTTCTATGTACTTAAGTGACCCTAAAATTGCAACAAGTTCCGTCGTCATGATACACACATTTTGTTGAATTTTGTACGTTCCAGATATTTTGTTTGATGGATCAATATATGCGGCTCCTATACCATTATCACTCTTAGATCCGTCAGTAAACAATTTATGCCAGCTCGAGTATTTAATATTTAGCTCTCTAGTAACATCAAACTTCAAAGTATGTCCTTGTTTATCTTTTGCTCCCTTAACACAGTCGAGATTACAACATATAATGCCATCTATAGGTATATTAGTTACCCAGGTATCAAGATTAAATATATCAATAGGATCTGAACAATGAATATTAAGATCTTTACATTCGTTATATACAGACCTTAGTAGGGGTTTTTTTAGTCTTAGCCAATAACTATCATTACACGTTACACACAGATCCTTAAGAAGCTTAATAGTCAAATTATTTGATAAGGACATACTTTTCAAACAGTATTTATAGGCGAGATATAATCGTCTTAGAAATAAAGGTTGAATACATACTTCGGACTCCATTACATGGATCGGTGTACTTCTAACAAATCCTCCTATAACTCTCAAAGCCTGATTCTGTATACGATCTAATTTAAGAAGATTGGTCTTTGCCGCATTGTCATACAAAAAGCATCCAAAATCAAAACGGCTTCTTATTAAAGATATATATAACAAGCGAATGTGGTTGGGATGCATACCCCAACCTGGACCTGACAAAATTTTTAGGATATTCAAAAACCTAGATGTTTTTTGTGCCACCTCATTCACATGCTTGTTTCCATCGCAGTGATTTATCTAGTCAGATTCCAAGATACTTAATGGTGTTTTCGTTTGCTAATGTTTTATTATTAATATTTACGATTAACTGAGTCCTTCTGAAACCTCTACTAAAAATACATAATTTTGATTTATCGCTTGATAATTGAAGGCCGATATTATCTAACATGTTAACCATTATACTGATTGCTGATTGTAAGTCATCTTCACATTTTTTAAATCTTTATGACTAATATATAGAACATAGTCGTCTGCATATTGAGATATATGAACACTATGTATTTGTAGGCAAATGTTATATGTAACTATATTAAATAGCAATGGAGAAATAGGGTCTCCTTGAGCAAGCCCTTTATTAGTATATCTGACCTCATAATTATTTCCACCATTTTTCTCCTTTTATTAATAAATGTCTTTCACTTAGATAAGACCATAAATACTTGCAAACTGTTTTTCCTATTTTTAAATTATCCAAAATGCTTACCACTTTCTCTATTAAAATATTATTGTAGGCATTTTCGATATCAAGAAAGCAAGCAGCAGTTGGGCAGTTTTTAGAAAACCCTACTTGTATATATGTTACTAATCTAGCTAAACAGTCTAAACAAGATTGACCTCTTCGAAAGCCACATGTATCACCCGATACAATTTTATTTTTCTCTATATACCACTCAAGTCTTTTACCTAGCATAGTGTGAAATAGTTTACACAAGCAAGAAATCAGTGATATAGGTCTTAATTTTATTTCCGAGTTATTGTTACCCCTGTTTTAGGTAATAGTCCAGTCATTTAAGCTTAAATTAGGTAAGAATCTCGGAATTCGAGATACCCAGCTGTAAGTCTGTAAATACTTAGATATTGACACCCTAAAAGTGGTCTCAAAACCTACATATGGTAGGGTGTACGCAACTATTAAATTTTCAATGTCAAATGTCACAAATATCAGTTTTATGAACTTTTGAGCGAAACGGCAAGTTTTATCATCAAAGTGTGTAGGAGAAAATTGCTTATCATCTAATTATCTATAAAAATTTTCTCTGCGTTTTATTCCTAAGACTCACCATTTCAGAGATACAGCGATGCAAATAGTTGAAAAAGTTGTATTTTCAAAAGCTTCCAGACCCCCGTGCGATTGTGCTAGACAGTTAAAATTTTCACAACTGATGTATTTCAGTAGCCTCTATAACATCTAATACTAGAAAAAGCTTAAAACCTAAATATTTAAGTGGGTTCTTATACAAAACTATGGTTTTTTTTTCTCACACTTGGCCGGTTTTTAACGTGGTTACCCCAGTAAACCTATTCCAGACGACACCTTTTATACGTGAAGAACACGTTGTTTATATGGAAGCCTAGTTAAATAATTGTTTTATGTTGTTTTTAGTACTATACATATACGTTTCAGTACATTTAAACTGCTTATTATGGGTCAAAAAGTACGAAATAACCAATTATTAGAATTTCTGTTTGAAGTATAACTGAAAAAAAATACATTTTAAAAATGTTAACTGTCCATCTAACTCGATTATGAACGTGAAGATCCATATTAACCAAATTTAATTTAATGAAACGCAGAAATCTTAAATCTTCTGAATACTGAAAACAACACAAAACAATTATTTAACTAGGCTTCCTTATAAACAACGTGTTCTTCATGTATAAGAGGTGTCGTCTGGAATAGGTTTACTGGGGTAACCACGTTAAAAACCGGCCAAGTGTGAGAAAAAAAAACCATAGTTTTTGTATGAGAACCCACTAAAACATTGGTTTTAAGCTTTTTCTAGTATAAGATGTTATAGAGGCTACTAAAATACATCATTCGTGAAAATTTTAACTGTCTAGCACAATCGCACGTGGGCTTGGAAGCTTTTGAAAATACAACTTTTTCAACTATTTGCATCGCTGTATCTCTGAAATGGTGAATCTTAGGAATAAAACGTACAGACAATTGTATAGATAAATTGAAGATAAGTAATTTTTTCCTACACACTTTTATGATAAAACTTCCCGTTTCGCTCAAAAGTTCATTAAACTGATATTTGTGACATTTGACCTTGAAAATTTAATAGTTGCGTACACCCTACAATATGTAGGTTTTGAGAACACTTTTAGGGTGTCAATATCTAAGTATTTACAGACTTACAGCTGGGTATCTCGAATTCCGAGATTTTTTCCTAATTTGACTGGACTATAAAGGAACTATCAAGATTGTTCTCCATTGGTTTGGTATGACACTTAACCGAAACATTGCATTATATAGATGTAATAAAAATGTGATTCCAGAGGGTGGAAGATTGTAAACCATAGAGTAAGTCACACCGTCTATACCTGGAGAAGTATCTTTTTTTTTTAATACATGTTTAAGTTCGTTAATTGTGAAAGGAGACTCTAGTGCATAATTAGTCGAATTAAGTTCAGGGCAGCAATTTGCTACCGTGTCTGGTGAGAGGGATCGAAGTAGTTGCTTCTTCTTATCCTCTGGAGCTGTCGATTTAGTTTGACGATATCCCTTGTACCAACGCATCCTGCCCCACATATCATGAATAGATGTGCATTCATCAATACTTGAACAAAACTTTTTCCAGCTAATGTTTTTGGCTTGTTGTATTTCTTGCCTAGCAATCGCAACCTTTTCTTCAAATATTTTTAAATTTTTCAGGCGTAGGGTTTTTCCTAAACCTACTTAATGCCAATCTACGTTCGCCAACTAATTTAGAGAGAGAAGGATTCCAAAATTCCTTGGGTTTGAATGTTTTTGTAGGACTATTATTTACTTTGATTTTGGGAATACTTTTATTCGCAGCAAAATTGATTTGGTCTAATAGATACGCATAATATTCATGAATATTTTCACTAGTGCAATTACTACTGTCAAAATTAAAGAAAGAGGATTCAAGAGCTTGTCTATATGCTTCCCAGTCAGCTTTTTTGTAATTACGTCTATTAGTAACATTTTTGCCATTTTCTTCTATAAACAATTTAATAAGTAGATGGTCGCTTCCTAAGCTTTCATTTATCACTTTCCAACCATAATCTATAGCAACATCCGCTGATACAAAGGATATGTCAGGCGAAGATTTTTGTAAATTACCGCTAACTAATTTAACTCTAGTAGGTTGACCATTATTAATTGACGTAAAACTATGTTCCAAAGAAGAGTCTAATAGTTGAAAACCTCTTTGATCATTTTTGTAAGACCAGTTTGTGTGATGGCCATTAAAGTCGCCTGCAATTAAAGTTTTTAACCTAGCTATATTAAAAATTTTATCCCAATCTCCTTGGCTTGTACGTATTGAGGAAGGACAATAGATAGCTATAATGTTTTGAATATACTTACAATTGTTAATCCTGATATGTACTGCTTCAATACCTGTATTAATACCACTAATGGGGCAAGCATGTGAATTCAGAGACCTATGGACAATGATTGCCACTCCTCCATAAGAATCGTGCCTGTCCTTTCGATATACATTATAACCGCGTAGATGTAGAGGTGTATCTTCATCCAACCATGTTTCACTAATTATTGCTACATGAATTTTTCTTGACTTAGTAATAAATCAAAGTCTGCCAACTTGGGTTTCAAACTTTGTGAATTCCATTGCAGAATATTAATTTTAAAGTCCTTGGCCATCAAATAAATTTAGAAGTCTGTCCAACAAAATTACCACTAGCTACAAAATTCGAGACAAATAATTTCAGTTCTACAAATATGAGTCTAATAACCATATATATCTTATCCTCAAATTTATCTTCCGAAAAAATAATATTTTTCAGTTTAAATATTAAGTTCCAAATATCATATTTTCTTTCTTTTCTCTTTTTTGATTTTTCCGTAATTAGTTCATCCTGGTTTATGGTATCTTCACTTTCTGATTCTACATTTTCGCATTCCTCCATTAATGTACTTTGTTCCTTATTTATTTTCTCCTTTGTCCTTTTATATCTGCTTTTTTTAGGGGTACTTTGGTTCTCCATTACTAAATCATTGTCTCTTCTGTCATGGCCGAAGCTGTTGTGTATTTCTTCTCTTGATTTAACCACGCTACTGTATGTTCTTTGCTTTGCCTTGGTGATGTTTAAGTCAGATGATAATATCGGTGATTTAAACAAACTTTCCTCTTGACTAATCCTTGTTTCTTCTTCTTTGCGAGTCTTTAGTTCTTTCAAGTATATATCTAAAGCTTTTTTGTAAGTTATATTCTTATCACTCATTATGGCCCGAATTTCTTTTTCTTTCTTGAAACTAGGACATATTTTACTTAACGCCATATGTTCACCTTTACAGTTTGAGCATTTGTAAGATTTTGTTTCGCAGTTGTTGTGTCCTTCACCACATTTCGGACATATAACTTTATTCGACGAACAAAACTTCTTCGTATGCCCAAATTTCCAACAATTGGAACATTGCGTAACTGGGAAAACAAATTTCTCTACTTCAAACTTACAGCCATAAGCGTCAATACTTGTGGGGATCAAACAACTTTTAAAACATAAACGAACTGTCTCACAATCTTCCCATTTATTATCGTAGTTTAAGCGTTTCATTCTTTTGACAGAAATTAGGTCGTAGGGCGCGTTTATAATCTCCATTAATTCTTGTTCACTTAAATCAAGATCCACTCCTCTTATGATTCCATAAGATAAGCTGCTTTCATTGGTCAATTGTGCCCGTATATCCATTTCTATCAGTTTTTTATTCTTCATAAGATCTTCAGCTTGCTTCTTATTATTAAATGTAATAAATGTTTTATATGCACTTTTATACATAATCTTGCATATATTAGTAATACCTTCGTTTCTCAGAAATTTCGCTAAACCCATCTGCTTAGGAAGAACTCGAGTTGAAAACAAACATACTTCATAATTATCTTCTTGGATCTCATTCAAGTTTCTTATTTCACTATCACCAGATATACTTCTTATTAATCGTTTTGGTTTCCGACATACCGCTATAAACCCCTCCTCGCTACTTTCTTCACTTTCTCGAGGGTCTCTTATCGCTCATTCTCTCCCGCTCGCATTCCTTTAATTTGTTTAATTCGCGTTCACATACTTGCAATACTTCCGTATCACTTTTGTCCCCGTCGCTTAATTCGTCACCATCCATTATCAAAGAAAAAGTGGGTAGTTGATAAAAATACGCAATAAATAGTCGATACTACTGCTACGTGCGTTCGTCACCGCGTCCCGCGCGCAACTGCCCGCGACTTCGTTCGCGTGGACTGCAGGATTTTTCATTCAAAAGCTTTTTCCCAATAACTCCGGTTCTCGAGGAATTTTGCAATATTGCGTTGCAATTAAGCTATAAGTTTACTATGGCATGCAGGTAATGCCAAATTTCAAGCGTGTAACTTACCCGGTTTAGATTTTTCATACAAAAGGGTTTGTCCGCTAATTCCCGTCCCCATGGGCATTTCGGGAATTCCTTTCTTAGTGCACCTCTAAGGAACCTTGAAATTTGGAAGGGAAGTACCCTTCTAAATTTCTTGTGCATGCGTTTAGCCGTTCAGGATGTGCATGTGTTGATATGTCAGTCAGTTAGATATATGAATCTCTCAGGCTCGCGCATCGGAGTCGGCGGCGACCCTGGAGGCGGTGGAGCAGGAGGTGGCGTCGCTGCGGCTGCAGTACGAGCCGGCGCGCGGCCGCGACGCCGACCGCCTCGGCATCGCCGCCGCCAGCCGCGCCGCGCGCGAGTGAGTGCCTCGCCAGCTACGGCTCCTCTAGACTCAACTACTGGGAACACTTATACTCAGCATGTCACATTGTATGCACATTACGAATATAGTGATTCATACATACATTTATCACACGAATCACCCCGAAAGTACACTCACAATGACATCGATCTCTCAGAATCACATGAACCTCCCAGAAGCAACACTCGCAATTAAATGAACACTCACAAACACATGAACCTCCTAGATTCTAGGACCTAAAAGCAACACTCGCAATTAAATGAACCCTCACAAAATAACACTCACAAACCCCAGAAGCAACACTCTCAATGAAATTACCCCCAAAAGCAACACTGACAATCCATGTAATTGTTACATTTACATGAATGGTATGTTTGTGTCGTGCAGGGGCGTGTCGCACTCGGCCACGTCGGACATGACGGCGATCGAGCAGGAGGGCGTGGCGCCGCCGCGGCACCTGGACGACGTCGACGACTTCAACTCCGTCTTCACCATGATCAGGTACGGGCTGTCCACCGAATAAACTATAGACGAGTACAGTGAAACGCTACAGTGGCGTCACTGTTGCTAGCGTATACCACTTCTAGGTTACGTACAATTTTTATATGCAAGTATTTATCTGTTAACTCTTTACAAAGAAAAGTAGCAAAACTGTATCAATTTTTATATTTAATTATTATAATGTGTTTTAAACACTAATAAAACTAATATCTACTTCACAAACTTCTAGTTGTGTGTAAATAACTAAATTCATGGATATCCTGCTTGTATGAGTAGTCATCGACTGTAATCGACGAGCATGCATGAAGAGGTTGATGAATGTGGAATGAAGCGAAAGTGGCGTGCTGTACTGGCAGGAAGTAATTTCTGCCTATCGCTCTGGGAAAATGGCGTGATTTTATGTATGTATGAGCAGTCATCATTCTGTTATACGGTGGTTTGTTGTCACGTCAGGAACGAGCCGTACAGCAACAGCCGGGGCCTGGACAACCTGCTGGGCGACAGCTCGCGCAAGCTCGGCGCGTCCTGGGAGAACATCGAGCCCGAGGCGCCGCGCGGCCTGCACACCATGTTCTCGGCCGACGCTGCTGTCAACAACAACAACTCCAACAACAACAACACCAGCAACAACACTAAGGCGCGGGGCGCCCGCCGTTCAGAACCTGAGGATGACTCCGCCGTCAAGAAGTTTGGCTCGGCGAAAGCGATCAGCTCTGCACAGTTCTTTGGGGAACAGGTACGTTTGAGATCGCTGTAATAATGGTTGAGATGGCATAAAAATGGTATAAGTCTTAGTGGTATTTTAAAGTGATATCATTTAGCTTGCGCTGTTTTTTATGAACCGTTTGTATCTGAGGATTTGTCTTATAAAGATAAAGCAGACTATTTAACTGACGTTTGGTTGTAATAAAATTTAATCTTCTTGGTAGTCATCATGCGTCTCCTGGAAATCATCAAGCCTTACCTTCAGTTTCATTAAATGTGATAGCTAAACGCACACTTGCATTTCTTGGTCATTCAGTCTTAATCTTGGTCCTGAGCATTTGGGCATGTGTGGATTAGATTACAGGCTAATGATCTCGGTCTAGATATAATTTGGAAAATTTTCGTAATATTCATACTACTATACTATTTCCCTCTGGGAAAAAGGCGTGATTTTATGTTTGTATGTATGTATACTATTCTACGGTACGGTACTAACAATTTTTGATTTTTTATATGTATGTTACAATTTAACTAACAGTAAGTGTCTACTAGGTATATTTAGTACGAGTAGTGTTGTCATAACATGGTCGTTCTGCAGGACGGGCGGCAGGAGCGCGACGCGGGGCTGGGCCGGTTCCAGGGCAGCTCGAGCATCTCGTCGGCGGAGTACTTCGGCGAGCGCCCGCGCAACGCGCCCGCCTCCTTCAGCGTCTCCGCGCCTGACCTCGATGAGGTAACCTATGACTGCTATATCATATTTTGATTACGTGTCAACTTTTATAGAAATGAAGATATATGGCACTTATATTTCATTCTGTTACAAGTTGAGTAATCTTTTGAGAGGTCCTAATTAACAAAAAACTTTTTAATGCTGCTGGTGTTGCCGACGAAACGGTCGAAATAAGCTTTTTTCCCCTGAATACCGAAATCCATTGTCTAAAAAAACGAGACGGTCTTTCCGAAGATACAATTTTTCCCCTGAATTCCGAAATCCAAAGTCTATAAAAACGAGACTGCATCATGCACCTCTGCCCGAACGGTTTTCAAACTAGGACAAAACCGTGGAAACTCGGACGGATGGCAACACTATTTAAAGCTAATGTAATTTTTTTTTATTCGCTTTCATGAATCCATGATTTTTTTAAAATTTTAAATTTAAACTTACTAGATCCTTACCTATCTATAAATATGCCTATATTTAGCATTTAGAAATGCCCGAGATGGTTAAATTTTTAAACTGGCCCTCTAGAAATGCATGTTTGGAACCTCAGGAGTACTCATTTTAAGGATAGGCCAAATTGCAATCGAGTGTTAAGTATTCCCTCATCGGCAGGTGCGCGAGTCGGTGCGGCTGGGCGTGACGCGCGTGGCGGGGCGGCTGTCGTCGCTCGCCAACGGCGTCGTGTCCTCCATCCAGGAGCGCTACGGGTACTGATGGCCGGACCAACGCTCTACTGTATCTCTACGCATTATTTGTTTCCGTGCTATCTCTTGTTACCCCTGTTCCAATTGTGTTCTAAAAATATTCTTCCTTTATTTTCGTTAGGTTGTTTTCTGGACTAAATTAACATTTCTCCGGCGATCGATTACCCCGGGAAATCTTATTTATCTACCCACTTGTTTTGCTCTATAATATTTCATAGATAGTTCTTTTTTAGTCCAATTTTGTATCTGTTCATGTGTAAAACAAAGTATCGAAATAATTATAGCATTTGTATTCAGTTTTAAATAAATATTGAGACAGATTCTAAAAACTTTATGTTTCAGTTGTAATAAAATTGTAGCAATTGTTAATGGTAACTGGTAACTTACGTTTTTTTATCTAATTAGGACTTAATTTTCTTAACTGAGTTTATCCATTCTGTTTGCAATTCATTGAATGGATTTGCACGATCACTGTTTTTTTGCACTGTTTGTTTCATCGTAACTACTTATAGTATTTAGAAGGCGAGTGTTCCCGGACGCAGTATCCTTCGCCGCGAATATTATCTAGATCGTGTAAATATTGTATTATATAAATGTTGATATCGATAGCGTATGCTCCTTGCACCAATTATATGAACAATTAGGTCGTTAGGATCATCCATAACCATTAGCGATATCGTTCTGACCTGATGTGATGGGGAATCTGCAATTTCGCAATATTTTATCGAAATACATAATAATACTTCTTGTAAGCACTAAGAAAGGCCAGACCTCACCATGTATCTTATCGGGTGTGAGGACGCGCAGTCTGGAGGCCTCACATTCCTCTTGACCGATCACACGCACGTATTTTTATTTTAACATAATTTTGGTGATAAAACAGTATAAATCATTCCTGAGCCGGCGAGCCGCACAACCGTCGGCCACCGGCCTCGTGCTCGCCGCGGAGCATTTAACATTCAATAAATTATATTTATTTTTATGTTGTCGTTCGGCTACGATGTGTTAACGTTACATAATTAATGTTGGTTCAGCTCACGCGCTACTGTGGCCGGGCCCCGCTGATACTGCTCGGCGCCGCGCCACATAGCTATGTGTTATATTTTATAGAATTTATTTTTCATTGTGTTAGATAAGTATGTTATAGTTTATAGGCCTATGCGGCGGCTCTCACTCGAGTAACAGGATGTTCTGGAAGCTGTCAGAACTAAACAAAATAAGTAATGTCAGCGAGTGAGGGTCGCCCGGCTAACTGCTAGCTGTAAGTAGACAAGTTAGAGCTGTCGGACGCAACGATTACGAATAGTTGTTGCGGGTACCACTGGCGTAGTTCGTAACTAGTGTAAGGACTCGAGGCGCTGTGGGACGCGACGAGTGTAGCGCAGCGTAGTGTTGTCCGCGACGCGAATCCGCTGATCGACGTTTGTATAAATCAAATAACTATAGATTTTGTTTTAGATTTTAATTATTGATATAAATATACAAAACTATATTTGCAATTGATTGTTTTATTGGAACATTCCCTCTTAGAACATTTAGGATAATAAATAGTCACTTTTGAAATACATGGTTTGTTTTGCAGTAAAATACAAATATTTTAACAATTCTTATTCATTTCATTTATGTTATTATTAAGTAGGTAGCAAGCTAACGAGATATAATACTTTATTACACACAAAACAAATCGATTTACCGAACTGGCTTGTAAAAGTGTGAGTTAGAACACAAAATGTGATGAATAAGAAATCTCCCTCACCCAAAACTATCATATCTTAACGAGATTAAATATAATGTCAATATGTAACAAAGATTCAACACAAAGCATTTCTGCAGAAATAATAATGATACATCTCTCATCCTAGTCACATCCTAAAATTCGAAGTATTCTTATTTATTCTTAGAAATCAATATGTGTGCCGAAGGTACAAAGGGCTTCCACACTTAAGCGATTTCACCAGCGAGACAACAACTTCACACATTCGCCTAAGAAATTTTAAGCTGTTTATGTGTGCATGTGCTCTATTAGGGCCTTTTCACCTACTTACGTTGATCTTATCCAGTGGTAAGCGATTTATGAAAGATATCATGGCAAAGGGATCTCGCTGGGTTATCCCACTTTGTCCCAACCAGTCGACTGAAAGCGAAAGTAAACACTTTGAGGCTCGGTGGGTCAAAATGTTATATCGAGCGAGCATGCCCAAAAATATCCCTAGTGTGGCAGATTTTATTGTACCTACGCCTCCGCGCAGAGACGCGTCTACAGTGTGTATTACCGCGCGTGTTTATTAAGATATTTTCATACTATTTTAACGCGATCCAGTGTGTTAACCGCCTAAGAGGCCCCACTTCTGTCAACGATTCAGCTTTCGTAATGGATAGATTCGTCATCGCAGCGCAACATCCTCCCCCGCTTCGTCTATTGTCCGTCGATCCTTCGAAACGTGCGCGACAAAATTTGCCTCTGGCCGAAAAAGAGTAATTTTGCTATTTTTTGGGCTCCACCGGGATACCTTATTTCAATACAGGACGTCACGATAGGCATCATAAAAAATGGAAAACGACACAGCGATGACACAAGCGGGGCCTCGCTCTAAACCTCGTCACGGTCAGTCCCTGGTGGCGACGATGGCGAGGTTCTCCGGCGAGACGTGCGCGGGCACGAAGCGCACGAGGCGCGCGCGCAGCCCCCGCGCCGCCAGCGCGCGCGCGCGCCCCCAGTCCACCAGCGCCTTCGCGCGGAGCCCTATCACCTCGCGCGCCGCCCGCGGCAGCCGCAGGCCGAACGCTTCCGCTCCCTCTGGTATAGAAAATAGTAATTATTATCGTATTTATCTAAAATATAAAAGGAGAAACTGACTGCCTGTCATATCAACGCATAGCGGAAACGGCTAAACATAGACATTTGAAATTTGGAAGGGACGTAGAGTTGCACTAAGAAAGGAATTCCCGAAATTACCACGGGAACGGGACTTAGCGGGAAAATCATATTGTATCAAAAATCTAAACCGCTTATGTTAGACGTTTGTAATTTGGCATACAAGTACATTAGTCAACTTAAAGTTTAGTTGCAACAGTCCCTCGGCAACGGTAGGTAGTTATTGGCAAAAAGCTTTTTGTATGTAAAATTCTGTAGTCTACGCGAACGAAGTCGCGGACACTGCTAGAAAATACATAAACCTTAAAAATGTGCAGTCCGGTGCTTTGTTTAAGGAGTGATCATCGTCTTGAAACGATCAAGACGACGGCAAGGTTCAGACAGTGCAGGATGCCAGATTTTTTCTGGCTGCTGATTATTGGAGCATTAAATAACCAAATGAAGCAAAGGTAATCTACCTGTGGTAGTATCGCCCGTCGCTTCCCCTGCCGCGTCCCCCGCCGTGTCCCCCGCCGCGTCCCCCGGGCGGGCGGCGGGCGCGGTGCGGCTGCGGCCGTCCCCGCACGTGCCCCACGACACCACCCCCAGCAGCACGTCCATCTCCTGCTCCGTGATGCCCAGCTCCTATCAAGTAAAGTCAGTTTCTTAGACAATGGGGCACTCATCCGTACATCGGCGCTGCTGTAGCACCTGTCATTTGAAATGTGAGAGGAAGCTTCCTTTGACCAACCGACGATACCTATTATACCTATATCCTACCCGTTTATATGATTTCCAAAGACCCAGACCCCGTTATTGAGAAACTGCGTGCATAAATGCGCGAATTAACTGAGGCGCGACTACTAAGGATCTTAGATTAGGGTAGGCCCGTGTCTGAGCATAACCCACCACCTTCCCGCCGTGGGGATGGGCTGAAGATGAAATGCACGAATTATACAGATTATAGATAAAAGGTATTATAGCAGACCTTGATGTATTCAACGCCAAGCATGGAGTGCGGCTCGCAGCGGTGGTGGCAGCACGTGGCCAGCACCAGCCCGCGCGTCTTCCCCACCACCTCCGCCGCCGTCACGCAGCGCAGCGCGAAGTCTGCAACAACACCTCTTGGATATTATAATATTAAAGGCAGTGGCGTAACTACAGGGTGGCAAGTCGGCAAAATGCCACGGGCCCCCACCCGGTAGGGGCCCCAGCCGAAAGGGGTCCCCGGTCATAGGAGAATCTCATCTGCCAACCCACATACACATTAAGATAAAAAAAAGAACGGGGGATGAATTTTGCCACGGACTTCAACGGGTATAGTTACGCCACTGATTAAAGGGGTGTGAATGCAAACGCCAGTAATGTCTTGACTCGATGTTTATTTATAACTTCTTGTTGGTACATTAGTGCATACTTAAAACCTAACAGGTTGACCCACTCTAATGAGTGGGTCTGCAGGAAGCTGTCCGGCTCTTAACCTATACGTTAGCTAATGAGAAACCTAGCTTGGCTCAGGAGTGGGTCTGCTGATAATTATTTCATTTATACACTTTCCAAAGACGACCTTTAAAAACATCCTTTTTTGATTTGTTTACATTTTATCTCTTGCCATTATTATAATATAGCTAGTAGATGAAATGTAACCAGGCACAAGTAGCTGGACTTTTTGGATACAAATTATTGCGTAGTTCTGAAACTAAATGACGAAATCAACAACATCACAGGCATGTTGCTATTTACCCAATCAAGAGTGCTACATAGACTAAAGTTACCAGAGCCTTTGGGGAAATTCCCAGCAGTCTACTCTTAATTTTTCCCTCTAGAATTAAGTTAAGAGGCTACACTACTACCGTGAAATGTGTAGTGGAATGGTAAGTGGTTGCTTTACTGTAGCAGAACGGTTTACCTTTAGTAGTAAGTACTATCGATTCATGAGTTATTTCCTAAAAAAGTCGACTCGAAAGCTTGAGAAGTGATAATATTTCTTTTCACACACGTACCTGAGTACGTTGTCGTATGCGGCAAGCCGCATGTAATTGATGATTGAAAATAATAAAGCGGTGTTAGCGTGCTTTCGAGTTTCGTTTGTCCATTTCGTAAAACTGGTATTTATTGATATGAATAAAAAAATACTGCACAAACCTATTTTACTACTAAGATAAAATCATTTTAAACGACTACTCAAATTTCACGGTGTATAGGGCCTACAGTTCAGTTAGTGTCAGTGTACCGGTGGCGGCCCCGCAGAGGTGCTTGGCGAGCCCGACGACGTGCGCGGCGGCGGCCACGGCGGGCGCGTGCGCCAGCGACAGGTCCGCCAGGTCCGCGCGCAGCCGCGACGACACCGCCGTCGGGTCCGAGGGGTCCGCCGGGTCAGCTGGCTCCGCCGACTCCGACTCGGGGCCCCCGCCTTCCGTCTGCACACAGATTACATTTATCATTGACAGGCCTTATCGCCCTAGTAAGGGTAAGCCCGTGCCCCAGCAGTGGAGACATATATGGGCTGATGATGATGACTTGAGGGCATGGGTCTACACGCGTTATTAGGAGTAGCAAAAACATAGTTACTTACTGCCCGACGTTTCGACTGGGTTACATCACTCATGGTCGGTCGCTCGCGTTTTTTGATAGGATTATAAGCCCCATAAATATAAAGAATTAGAAGAATTATTATTAGCTACTTCATCTAGTTCAGTAAGTGACCTGTAAGTGCTGTGGCTCCGGCGGCGAGGTCTCGCAGCTTGTTGTCTCGCTTGTGTCGCAGCGAGGCGCGGTCCAGTCCCTAGTTCAGTAAGTGACCTGTGAGTGCTGTGTGGCTCCGGCGGCGAGGTCTCGCAGCTTGTTGTCTCGCTTGTGTCGCAGCGAGGCGCGGTCCAGTCCCTAGTTCAGTAAGTGACCTGTGAGTGCTGTGTGGCTCCGGCGGCGAGGTCTCGCAGCTTGTTGTCTCGCTTGTGTCGCAGCGAGGCGCGGTCCAGTCCCTAGTTCAGTAAGTGACCTGTGAGTGCTGTGTGGCTCCGGCGGCGAGGTCTCGCAGCTTGTTGTCTCGCTTGTGTCGCAGCGAGGCGCGGTCCAGTCCCTAGTTCAGTAAGTGACCTGTGAGTGCTGTGTGGCTCCGGCGGCGAGGTCTCGCAGCTTGTTGTCTCGCTTGTGTCGCAGCGAGGCGCGGTCCAGTCCCTAGTTCAGTAAGTGACCTGTGAGTGCTGTGTGGCTCCGGCGGCGAGGTCTCGCAGCTTGTTGTCTCGCTTGTGTCGCAGCGAGGCGCGGTCCAGTCCCTAGTTCAGTAAGTGACCTGTGAGTGCTGTGTGGCTCCGGCGGCGAGGTCTCGCAGCTTGTTGTCTCGCTTGTGTCGCAGCGAGGCGCGGTCCAGTCCCTAGTTCAGTAAGTGACCTGTGAGTGCTGTGTGGCTCCGGCGGCGAGGTCTCGCAGCTTGTTGTCTCGCTTGTGTCGCAGCGAGGCGCGGTCCAGTCCCTAGTTCAGTAAGTGACCTGTGAGTGCTGTGTGGCTCCGGCGGCGAGGTCTCGCAGCTTGTTGTCTCGCTTGTGTCGCAGCGAGGCGCGGTCCAGTCCCTAGTTCAGTAAGTGACCTGTGAGTGCTGTGTGGCTCCGGCGGCGAGGTCTCGCAGCTTGTTGTCTCGCTTGTGTCGCAGCGAGGCGCGGTCCAGTCCCTAGTTCAGTAAGTGACCTGTGAGTGCTGTGTGGCTCCGGCGGCGAGGTCTCGCAGCTTGTTGTCTCGCTTGTGTCGCAGCGAGGCGCGGTCCAGTCCCTAGTTCAGTAAGTGACCTGTGAGTGCTGTGTGGCTCCGGCGGCGAGGTCTCGCAGCTTGTTGTCTCGCTTGTGTCGCAGCGAGGCGCGGTCCAGTCCCTAGTTCAGTAAGTGACCTGTGAGTGCTGTGTGGCTCCGGCGGCGAGGTCTCGCAGCTTGTTGTCTCGCTTGTGTCGCAGCGAGGCGCGGTCCAGTCCCTAGTTCAGTAAGTGACCTGTGAGTGCTGTGTGGCTCCGGCGGCGAGGTCTCGCAGCTTGTTGTCTCGCTTGTGTCGCAGCGAGGCGCGGTCCAGTCCCTAGTTCAGTAAGTGACCTGTGAGTGCTGTGTGGCTCCGGCGGCGAGGTCTCGCAGCTTGTTGTCTCGCTTGTGTCGCAGCGAGGCGCGGTCCAGTCCCTAGTTCAGTAAGTGACCTGTGAGTGCTGTGTGGCTCCGGCGGCGAGGTCTCGCAGCTTGTTGTCTCGCTTGTGTCGCAGCGAGGCGCGGTCCAGTCCCTAGTTCAGTAAGTGACCTGTGAGTGCTGTGTGGCTCCGGCGGCGAGGTCTCGCAGCTTGTTGTCTCGCTTGTGTCGCAGCGAGGCGCGGTCCAGTCCCTAGTTCAGTAAGTGACCTGTGAGTGCTGTGTGGCTCCGGCGGCGAGGTCTCGCAGCTTGTTGTCTCGCTTGTGTCGCAGCGAGGCGCGGTCCACGAGCAGCACGCGTCCGCGCGCGCCGCCGCACCACGCGCGCCACGCGTAGTACGACAGGTGACCTGCAGTGACAATAACAATGGAAGGATAGACATGCAAAAAAATATCTGGTATATTTCCACACACGGTCAACTAGCCCAAACTAAGCAGATATTGTACTATGGACGTCAGAGACTGATATACATAGATATTTTTTACACCCAGACACGGAACAAACAATATATTTCAAACTAGCTTTCCGCCCGCGAGTTCGTCGGCGTAGAGACGTTTAACGGGTAAAACATTACTTCCTTATAGCGCAGTCGATTAAAAAGTAGCCTATAACCTTTCCTAGGCTCTAGACTATATCTGTACCAAATTTCAATTAAATCGGTCCAGTACTCTATGCGTGAAAGCGTAACAGACAGACAGACAGAGTTACTTACGGATTTATAATATTAGTAAGGATTTAATATTAAGGGGAATCCCAGTAACCAGTTTTATTGAAAATATAAATGCTAATTTTATATTTAAACATTGAATGTGATAAGGTCTCGAAGAGGTCTGAGTGGCAAAATGCCACGCTGTCAGTCAGTCAGTCTACTTGCACACAACTACTTTTTGTATTGATGCTTTTTCACGTTTGTTACACGCGACATCATCTCTACTACACGCTGCAAAAGGGACTAGTATCACCAAGAACGTTTAAACGGCTGTGGGAAGATCACCCACCTTTCCCTGCGCCCAGCTCGACGTAGCAGGTGCCGTCCCGCACCAGCCCCGCGGCCTCGGCCAGCCGCAGCAGCGCGGAGGCCTGCCGCAGGTGCCGGCGCGAGCCCTCCGCGCGGTCCGCCGCCGCCAGGTCCGCCGCCACCGCCGCGTGGACCGGCTGCTCCTCCGCCGAGACTATGTGATCTTTTATGTGTTCTGAAACATAAAATGTGAAAGCATAGAAGTCTAAAAACGTATTTATCTAGTACTAGCTTTCCGCCCGCGACTTCGTCCGCGTAGAGACGTTTAACCGGTAAAACATTACTTCCTTGTAGCACAGTCAGTTAAAAAGTAGCCTATAACCTTTCCTAGGCTCTGGACTATATCTGTACCAAATTTCATTTAAATCGGTCTCGTACTCTATGCGTGAAAGCGTAACAGACAGACAGACAGACAGACAGATAGACAGACAGACAGACAGAGTTACTTTCGGATTTATAATATTAGTAAGGAAGTAAGGATTGTCTATTATTTTCGCAAACACTACAAATTTGTTATAATAATAGCAAACTAAGTTATAATAAATAGCAATACACTTTATACACTCACATTTTATCCATAAACATCAATAACTCATGTGATATTTAAATTAATGGGTTTGCAAAATGGCTTAAATAGATTGATTTGATTTATAAGAGACAACAGGCTATGCCTTATGTAAATACTTTCAAACTGAATATGTCTGAAAGATCATAGTGCCACTAAACACCTTCATCAAGCCACAACCACCCATTTTATTTCCCATTATCACCCATTCAGTAAAATTATATGTCTTCACTAGTGGATAATCTCGAAAGAGATTGTAAGAGTGATGTTATATTTTTAAATAAATTACACAACTCTCTGTAATTTTTTTTGGTGGAATACTCATCCATTTATTTCAATAGTGTAGTTTGTATCCTTGACTCATCCTGACACTCACCATCATAAAGCCGGTTGACCTTCTCAATGAGGCGTAGGATCTCGTCGCGCGGGACGCGGTGGAGCGCGCGGCGCGGGGCGGCGCCGGCGGGCGGCGGCGGCGCGTTCACCCCCGGCTGCTCGTAGGGCGGCCGCGGGCCCGCGCGCGCGTTGCAGATCGACAGGTGCTTCTGCAGCTTGCTGGCGTAGCATGTGCTGGGGTAATGACATAAGTGTTACTTGTTTGATGCACAGACGTATATTGCTTCAAACCGAACATGAGAATGCCACACAATATGGAATTTAATTGAAATATTTTATTAAATTACTTACTGTTTGGGATCATTTGGACAAGGAATTCGAGTATCATTCTGTAACAATTAACAGAAATATTATGACCGCAAAGAATCTAATAAACTAATAGAATAAAGCACTCATCAAAATTATGTCTGTTCATGCTATGTTCTTTGTCAATATAATTTACTTAATTTTCTGGCTCAGCTACCTAAACGATATTGGCACCTGACATGAGAATTCACCACTTAACATGTAAATTTTATAAGTATGATGTACTGAGTTATTAGTTCAACAATATGTGATCCATCCATATGGCCCAGAATTAGTACACATAAGTTGAGCATTTGAATATAGAAAAATTATAACTGAAAAAGCCTTCACCATTACTAAGGAACCATACGAATTTTATGCATACTGTCATTCTGACTGAGTAGACTTTAAGATATTATCAAAGCCAGAAAGCTAATTACTTGTCCCTGTTCGACTCTAGGCTCCGGCTCGTGCTCGCCGCAGTAGTTCCGGCCGGGGCGCACCGTCATGCGGCACAGGCGCTTCTTGCGCACCACGAAGAACTGGCACTGCGGGCTCGGGGGCTGCGCCGCACTCGCCGGGGGAGATTCCTGGCAGACGAGCATCGCTGGTGTTTGTTTACTTTTCTACTATACGCGATTTTTTAGGTTATGCCACTTGACGTTGACGTGTTAAAGTTTGACATGTGTCAACATCAGCTGTTGATGATGTTTATAAATTATTGATCAGGAAACTCAAATAAAATAAAAGTGGATTAACAAAGAAATTTGCAATAACATTTTCTACTAACAGTCGTTATGAAATCAACAATTTTCAATTAAGTTTTCTAAAGATATTTTTGTAAACTCTAGTCTTGCGTTCTTCATCCGAGAGGCTTTACTTCTAAACTGAGTGATGTCATTTCCTAATTGTCAATGTCAAGTTTGTCAAGTCAAGCTCTAATTTGCTCGACAGCAATCAGAGAATATTGTTTTGTTTCATCATTTGTGTGTTTTACAAGTATTTTTCATAAACATAACTGTATTAGGTTGACTACTCTAACTGGGAACAGGGATGCATTAAAAGTTGTGGCTCAACTCAAGGCAAATCTGTAAGAGTAAAATCAAGCGAACTTTTGTTTGTATTGTATTTTACCTGGTGAATCATCATTCAAAAAAGGTAAATTAGGGTGTCTTTTAACTGATGTAATAATTAGAAATAAATAGGCCAGGCAAAAAGTCACGGTTTAGAAAGCTTCTAAGTGATAATAAGTGTTGTTGCCTCTTCTGACTTGAATCACCATAGAATTGAGTCTATCAATAGTACCATAACATTTTTTATGAATTATTTATATTGTGCACTAATTATTTTAGTAATCAATTATGACTTTACTAATACTGTGTACTGACTGCAATTTTTCAATTTTAAATTCACATAAGTGCTTTAAGTTACATTAAGACTGATGTTGGTCGCACAAATATTTGTTCAGAGTGGGAATCAAAACCCATGACTCTCAGAACTGTAGGTACTAAACCTGGGTCACTTACCACTGTTCCACCGAGCCAGTCCTCCAGTTGTATTGATAGTAAGTGCTGTATAAGGGACCTTCTTATGTAGCACTTACTATCAATTCCAGGAACCATAATAGTAAAAGAACAGAGATAGCACTTGTGGCACACCAAGATCCCAGTGCTGCCAGACCTACATAATTTTAGCAAAGCTAATATTTCCATGGCTTGTAGCCTATTATGTAGTTGGGAGAGTATCCATACTTTTACAGGTAGCGCAAACTAAAGGTGTCTCAAATCGGTACCCACCTACACGTAGAAGGCTCATATTTAAATATATCTTTGATAATATTATCAGAAATAGATTATTGTTATTGCCAGACCGTTTCTGTGGGCCTATACTTCTGCCAGACATTATAAAGGTTATTTGAAAATTTGGTAAACTATGTCATTTTAGCAAGCCTAAATTATACATATTCAACTATGTGGTACTATTTCCAGATTTTTGTAAGCAGCCAGACCTAAAATGTTCTATATTATAAAGCCATATAGTGATCTCACTAGAAAGCGCATGAATAACAATTCAATTCATTTATTATTTCAGATAAACAAGATCCAATTATGGTTAGTAACATTTATGCTTATAACTATGTTAGTAATTTATTAAATTTCATGTCGATTACAATAAAATATTCTATAACAATTCTAAAACAATATTTTGACGGTCTGTACGTACAACATGCATCATGTTACAATGATTCATGTACACACCGTCAAAACGCTCGGCAAACACTCGCAGGTTACTGTTTGGGCTGGCCTGCACCATGCGCACCAGGGATGTGCACCACTTGCGCATGGTTGTGTAGAAACAATCCACGTGCGCTTAAACGAACGAATAACGTCTGGGAGAATAATTGGCCCAATGGGCCATGGGATTGGTCTGGCTGCTTACAAAAGTCTGGAAATAGTGCCACGTAGTTATATATGTCAAATTTAGGCCTGCTAAAATGATGTACTTAGTTTACCTAATTTTTAAACAGCCTTTATAACATCTGGCGGAAGTAATTTCAGGTGGGAGACATTTTGTCGACCGGTTGCTGTTACCACCATACAGTTGCGTAAAACCCGCCAAGTGACTCTGACCTCTCTCGGTCAGGTCGCGTTCCGGGATCAGCACTGTACGAGCCGGAGCCAGGGACCATTGTTGCGGCAAGCGCCGGACCAGAGGAGTCATACCGGCAGTATTGTGCGGGCGGAGCGGGTCAGCCCACCGGCCAGGGAGACCCGCAGAAACGGTAGTGCCTTCCGTTCGGCGGACTGGCCAACTCCGACTCGCACAGCTCAATACCAATGCGAGACTCGACGCCTTGTCTCGTTGTTGCCGCAGCAGTGATCTCTTTCACGTCCCCCTTTCCCTCTAATATCAATGTTCCGGGGGGAGGTGCCTGTCGACCTCATATTTGGATCTCACTACCGCTTACCATCAGGTGGAGTGAGGTCATCTTGTTAGCTCATTATAACAAAAAAAAAAAGTAATGGCCCACAGAAACGGTCTGGCAATAACGGATATATCTATTTTTGATAATATTGTCAAAGATATATTTAAATATGAGCCTTTCTACTTTAACATAGGTGGGTACCTACCGTTTTGAGACACCTTTAGTTCGCACTACCAATGAAAGAGCCCCGCTTTCGAGCTAGTTAGTACGCGTACTCTCCTAACTAAGTTCTGGCAGCACTGGGATCTTACTCTATTGTGCAATGACTGAATGCCATTGAAGTGGGCCACTATGACCGTAATAAATCAGACACCTTAATTATTAAATTAAAGTTGTGTCATGGCATGTACTAGCTACATACATCTATTATTAATTACTCTCAGACATCAAGATGGAGTGGCTGTTCGGGCACCGCATGACGCCGGACGAGATGCTGCGCAAGAACCAGCGCGCGCTGAACAAGGCCATGCGCGACCTCGACCGCGAGCGCATGAAGATGGAGCAGCAGGAGAAGAAGGTCATCGCTGACATCAAGAAGCTCGCCAAGGAGGGACAGATGGTATAGTGAAATTACTTCATCAGATATTATCAATTATTTCTTTAAAATATTCATATTTGCATTTCATGCAGTAGTAACCTGCTCTAAAAACTTAACAGTTTTTATAGTATAGACAGATGTATAAGAAATGTTAAAGTTCACGAAGTAACTGACGATTGACACTATTTTAAATTACAAAATATTTAATTTTATATGAGCTTTTGCAAACACCTATAAATCATCAAACACAGAATGTATTGTATAAAACACAAAGATTCCTTTTAAAAAACCTTATAAATTGCAGGATGCAGTTAAAATAATGGCGAAAGACCTGGTCCGGACGCGGCGCTACGTGCGCAAGTTCATGCTGATGAAGGCCAACATCCAGGCCGTGGCGCTCAAGATCCAGACGCTCAAGTCGCAGAACACCATGGCCGAGGCCATGCGCGGCGTCACGCGCGCCATGGCCACCATGAACCGGCAGCTCAACATGCCGCAGATACAGAAGATATTGCAGGTGCGGTTTTGGACCACATTCAATAAAAAATGGAATATGTATTCAATGCAAAAGTCAGTGTCCGTTTTTCGTACTTTCTCACCAAAATACTAATTTACTTGTTATTTGGTACACATATGACGCCTTATTTATTTATTTAAGGCACATCAACATTGTAAACACAAACAGCCTTAGAAAAGGCCTTGACTATTGTAAACAGATATTTATTATTAAGTAAACAGATAATTAAATTTAATTTGATACTGTGTACCTGTAATTGATACATATATTTTGTATGTGTTCTGTTGGTGTACCTTGTTAAAATAAGTACTAAAATCAATAGAATATTTCACTCATTCATGTCCTTATGTTATGCAATACATACTGTGCCATCAGGAGTTCGAGAAACAATCCGAGATCATGGACATGAAGGAGGAGATGATGAACGACTCCATCGACGAGGCCATGGAGGGCGACGACGACGAGGAGGAGAGGTGAGCACGGGGACTGAAAGGGATAAAAATTCTTTAACTCTTCAAACATTGTTAATGAAATGCTAAATCATTAAACATATCACTGAGGTCATAAAAAAGAAATTAACAAAAATTTTATTGAGTTGTGCTCGCGACTTCGTTCGCGTGGTCTGCAGGATTTTAGATAGATTTTTTTTCCAATAACTCCCGTTGTCCCGTGGGAATTTTGTAATATCGTGATTGCAAGTAAGCTTTACGTTCATTAGGGTACCTGCAAAAGTTCCTTCACGAGATCGAATCCGAGTTAAGATATTAAGGACATGCGCATTTGTTTGTAGTAAATAAATAATGATAATGTTGTGTTGCAGCGACGCGCTGGTGGGGCAGATCATGGACGAGCTGGGGCTGCAGATGAACGACACGCTGTCCGGACTGCCGCAGGCCACCGGCTCGCTCTCCATACCCGGTCAGTGCCAACCTCGTAACGATGACATCTATACGTTATGTATTAGGATACCTGAAATTGCCATTAGTCAGGGTGGATGACATACTTTACACTCATGTGTTAGCTTCAAGTCGATGCACACCTTTGATTATACACTAATGTTCCCGGAAAACAGCATCAAATGTATTGAGGTACCTCAAACCTCTTTTGTACTCGAAATGTCGGATGCAATGAGGGTGCTTCAGATCAAACCGACCACCAGATGGCGCGGCGTAGGCGTGGAGTAGCGTCGAAATAGTCATCGGTCCATTTTAACGCTCGTCGCCTATGGTGACTTTCGATGTTTCTTGTAACTAATGAACAGATGCGTATGTCACGCCATCTGTTGCTCGGTTTTATCTAAAACACCTCACACGGGGTGTGACATAACCTGTGTCGTGTGTTGCAGCGAAGACGCCGGTGGCGGCGGGCGTGGCGGCGGGCGCGGGCGGCGCGGGCGCGCTGCCGGACGCCGACGCGGAGCTGCAGGCCCGACTCGACAACCTGCGCCGCGAGTGACCGCCCCGCCCTCACCCCGCCCCCCACGCTCCGTAGCCTCCCCCGCCCGCCCTCGTGGCTTCGCCTCCCCCCGCCCACGCCTCTCCCCTCCCCCGCCCCACGCACCGGGCTCACCGGGCGCCGCTCGCAGCCGACGGAAACTGTCTTTTGTTCTCACTTCTTGGGTACGACTCGCTCCGGGTTCACCGTGGTCGGTCCTCCTTGCTGATATTTTAGACGGACGTTCGAACCCTTATACGTCCGCAACTAACGTCGAGTCAGTAGTATACACACAAATTTACAAAATTTAAGTATTCGGGCCTGATATAGTAACGATGCTTTGTATATAATTTACACATACTCTGGCGGGCCCTGGATCGTTTACCTACTCGGTCTGAACCCTCAAAAAAATTCAGTAGGACCGAAGCGGCGCTGCGCGCGCGCAGACTTGTTATTGTAATTTAATTAAGTTTATCTAAGTATATTTTAATAAATATTTTTATAGTATTAAAGTCGTTATTTATTTCTTTATTACAAGAACAGAGCGGAGCAAACAGACCTACCTACATGTGTTTATTATATGTCCTGATTTAGACATATTTTTAAGATAAAAAAAAGACATACTTAGATGTACTTACATATCTGTACTTATTTATTACATGGGTATAACTAGGAGTACAATAGGATGTATAACATTTAATAAAATATTATTTTACATAAAATAACATTGAATAGATTGTTCTAAAAATTACATCACCTACACCGAAGGTTGTATAATACGACACAATAAAACAACTACCCACTACTGAACCGCGAGGATATGTCTGCTGAGACTACGACACGACAGCCCGGAGGCAGCGGCACAAAAACAAACATGCTATTGATGATTAAGTATAAATATTACCTGCAATACACTGGTATTACCTGCTTTGGGGTGATAACCACACATAACGCCACTAATACTATACCTAATATACATATGACCTTCAGCAAGTGATTCTATTCAAAATCAAGAGAGCAAATATAAAATAGTAGATAACGTAAACTACGACACTAAACAGTTCTAAATACAATACAATTTCATGAAGTAAAATGACAACAATGTATTCTTTTTGTTAATTCGCTACAAATGACCTACATCATAAAAGACTGGAGTGCTGATTACGACCACGAGTGGCTGACCAGCGCTGGGTGCCTTGCCACTGTAACTATAAAAGGCTTTTGCTCGTTTTTGCAACACACAGTAGATTACATTTACCAACATTCAGTTATTATTTCAACTGCCTCTATGTATAAATAATTAACATTCAATAGACTTCAAACAATACCCTAGGTATTTCCTAGACAGACATTTTCTTCTTGGTATTACATTACAAATAGAAAAAAATAGGTAAAGTTTAGATACATTCAAATCATACATCAAAATCAATGAACAAATGTACTTTTGCACAAGTATGACCTTCGCATCTTTTAAAGCACACTTTAATTCTAGTTATTTGGCTACTTTTGTTTCAATGAACAGGTAGGTAAATAAAAGCAGTAAATGCTGCCAGATCGCTCTCGTCCAGCCAGGGAATACGAAAACCAGTCATTATGAGCTCCCAGAGTATCCAACCAACCCTGAGTCCCTGGTAGAATACACCTACATTTCCCACAACCAATAATAAATACATAGTAATACTTTAAAATTTGTTATGATATATCATGTTGAGGGATATCCACATTCTATGTGCCTCTGGCGCCGGATAACCGCACCATTTTAGCGTTGTCCTAATCAGAGACCTCATTTATATCGAGCACTTTCAAGAGCTACTCTCAACGCTTCCATCATATACAATTAGACTCATAGCCTTTATCACTGTGGCATCGCGCCACCAAATGCATTGCGACGTGTGTAAATATTATATGTTAATTTAAAGATCAACAAATGAGAAGACAGTAACTGACACATATCACAGACCGTTTCCACAATGTGTGTGCTCCGCGCCCGACACACGCACATTTACCCTTGCCTTCCTAACTTACTTTACGCTCCTTTCGGCAACATTCGACGAGCCTACAAATCTGTTAGTTCCATAAAAGGAATAGTAAAAGATAACTTACTCACTAGGTACAGGAAGATTGATCATTATTATAAAAGAGACACTGTCGCGACCGACCGCCCTGCAGACACGCCGCTCCTTGAGCCGGAAACACGTCTTGATAACACTAACCCCTTTTAAGTAGCAATTGATAGAGTATTGCCTTGTGTTTAAAACTATGTTAGTTATCTATGAATTATCAAGGGGGTCATTGTTCCCAAACAATAAGGGTCTGTCCTGTTATAATTGAAACTGTGCCATCTACTCGTACGGATTACGTGTTTCTATGTATCTTTTAGAAAGTAGATAGTGCTGTCTACAGTGAGTGCGGCAGGACTGCCTGATGCCGCAGGAGGCTGGTCGGGGTCTGCAGGGGTTTGGGGGGGGGGAGGCGGAAGACGGCGCTCAGCGCGCGGGCGTCTCGTCCAGCACGCTCAGCGCGATGCCCAGCTGCCCCAGGTAGTACGTCGACATCACCAGCAGCTGCAACACACACACATCCCCATCATTACACCAAGCCCATATGATGTGCCATTGAAGTATGGGAGTCTACTTTGATTATTCGCCAAGACGACACTAAACGTTTGTGTTGTATAATATTGATGTACTTACAATAGAACACAAAACACTAATACGTTCAGCATTTACCTAATAACAGCTGATTTTCTAGTCACGGTGAATTACTAGCTATGTGTGGTTCACCGGACGTGAGGCGGTAATTATGGCATTTTGGTATGGTTGGTTTTATTAGGTTCGTTCGGCGAAACTGATACGTTGTGAGGAAATCAGTGGTCCCCTCGTGCACGAAGCGTGTACTGAAACAAGATGTCGCTGAAAGAAACTCTCGGAGCATGCAGTATGGGAACAAGAGGAAACAAGGGACATAGACGTACCGTGCGGTAGGGCACGGGCCCCGCGAACAGGCTGTAGGCGAGCAGCGCGTCGGACGCCAGGAACAGCAGCGCGCCCGCCGCGCCGCGCCCGCCGCGCGCCGCGCCGCGCCACGCCGTGCCGCCCAGCACCAGCCCGTACAGCGGCACCAGGTAGCGCAGCACGCCTGAGGTCGAGCATTGAGCTGAGATAAGCAGTGTCGGAACTAGCCTTTTAAACGAGCACCGGGCGTTTAAAAGGCTAGACTCGATGCCTTAAAAAATTGCGCCCTTGCGAAATAAAACTTGACAGGTCTGGTAATTTCAGCGCTGACTCCGCCCTAGTTACAGCGCTGGCTAAGAGCAGGGAATTCCTGTCTTTACATTAGATGATTCTAGATGATCCATCACGACACCTCAATTTTTCTCATTTTTAGCACGCGTCTTCTTGTATCTCCAAATCGTACCCCGGCCGCGTCACTACTCGACGAATGTGTGCAGTTAATTATTTTGATTGAATTCTACAAAAAATTCTAAAGGGACGATAATATTCGTAGTGCGGTACGAAAAAAGCTCTTATCCTTACTTTTTAGATAAAAAAGCCCTTTCACCATAGGTTGAAACAAGAACGCAAGCAAGCAATCGGTTTGAAAATAGCAGTAGGCAAGTAGTTAAATCAAGCCGTCAATTGTTATCAAACCAGCAGCAAATTAAAATGAAACAGGCGTCGTGTCCGTACCCGGAGGCTCGAGCAGAGGCAGGTAGGCGGCGACGGCGGCGTAGCACGCGAGCGCGAGCAGCGGCCGCGCCGGCCGGAAGCGGAAGGCGGCCAGGTACGCGGCGTGCGCGGCCGCGAACGCGCCCATGCCCGGCACGAACTGCGCCGGGAACACCAGCAGCGCGTCGCCGCACGCCGACAGCGCCAGCCCCAGCGCGATGCGCCGCGCGTACCGCTCCCTAGCGACCAGAGCCCACGACTCAGGCGATTAGCACGCGGCACCGCGCGACGCCGCGATCTTGCTTCAATAGAAGCCAATGCAACCAGAGATCAGCTCAACCGCCAACCGCGGCGGCGCACGGTGCCGTGTGTTAATCGCCTTAGCCGCACACAGGCCACACACGACAAACACGTTTGTGTTTGTCGTGTCGTGCCGCCACAAGATGCTAGTGAAGGCCACAAAAGTAGCTAAAGCGCACGACAGCCACTTGTGTCCGATGGTCAACACTTTCAATGTATGAAATCAGCAGGAATTATGCGGCGTTTTGTAGTTGTGGTCGGTGGCCTGTGTTCGGGGAGACTAGGCCTTGCCCAGGCTGTAGTTATGTTATATGTGCCCAGGCGTGCATCGAAGCAGCGAATGCACCGCGAATCTACTTGTCTTGTCTTCTGATTCTATTCTAGTTGTCTCTCTTAACTCATACGAGTCGCACTATATCTTGTCAACGCGCGTAGGACTTCACCTTCCTGGGCAGGGCCCTAGGAGTGAGAGCCATCCACTCCCCCGCAAGTCCGGTAAAGCTGACAAGGTTACTCCAAGCCATCATCAGAGTCAGTTAAGAATAAAGCTACTTAGAGGCTCTTAGAGCCAACAATGTGTTGCGGGAACGCGGGTACATAATTCCCCACAAAGTGCGAAGAGTAAATGTGTTTGTTTATATAAGCCCGCAATCGCGTAACGCAAGCGTTTACCCTAACCGCACTGTTGACGAATGGTATAGCGTGAGGAGACGGAGTTCATGACCTGGGGCGGCAATGGATTTGTAATTTCGGTTCTTTATTCTAAAACATTATTATCGAAATATGTCAGCGGAATTTCAGGCATTAGTTGTGTTGGTGATAAAACAGTAATTTTAGTTTAGGTAGGTATCTCAATATCACATATAATGAATTCGTATTTAAAATATCCGCTGCTTTTATTTACTATACAGATACATACAGACAGTACCTACTCAGATAGAAATGCAAAAAATACGACATTTGATGCGGCGGTAATGACTTATGCCTATGAATAAATGACCTTGCGAAATCTGTGTCCTCTATAAACAATAACAATAATTTCGTATCATGTTCGATCATGAGTTGGGCAAATAGCTAGGGGCATTTAGATGACATTTAGTGGAGAGGGAGATTTTTGTTTATTATGCACGTACTGAGAAGCGTTATAAAAGATACGGGAAGCGACGCCGTAAATCTAGCTCGCGACGTCAGGCTAATGTGAGTTAGAGGTCGTTAAGTGCGAGTGGACTGACTGTTTCTCGTCGACGGTGGGCTGCATCAGCACGAAGAGCAGCAGGCACAGCACGGGCGCGCACTTGGCGGCCACCACCGCGGCCGACGGCGCCGCGTCCGACGCCGCCAGGAAGTACACGCACACGCACTTGAAGAACGGCACCAGCCCCCCGCCCACGCCCAGCCGCTGCATCTGCGGGCGCACACAATGTAATACTTCCGCGCATATCGATGGTAATTGCTCTACAAGATATAAGTCTGACACAAATAAAAAACTTGTCCTTAGTAGGGTAACCCACTAAGAGATAATGCAGCCTCGGTGTGCCTGTTATATCCGTAGACACCCCCCCTGCTCAAATTGAGACTTGTCCTGGATGCATCATTTTAAAGACGGTCACCCTACTTTGTGGAGCAAACGGGAATAGTTAGTAGCTATTATTATTATAATAGTAATATTTCACTACATAGTAATGAAATTAAATTAACATAATATAGTTGTTATAAGATTTTTTTACTTTGCAAGCATAATGTATCTGAATTTTCATTTGGCCTAGTCCTGAAACTTTCTTACCAGCTGTGTAGGGGAAATCATTACTGCTATTCGATTAGTAGGTATCCTGTGTCACTTGTTTGTGTACCTATTGCGACGCAGTTCGCCCGCAACAACAAACACAATAACTTAACTAATCTAGAGTTGCACGAGTAGAGTCGGAGACTCCACGATTATAAATACCTAAACATTTGTTTTGTTTATGTGCAGTTGCGCATATTGCAAAGTCAACGTGATTTTGACAAATACGTATGGATTTCGGTAGATTAAAAAGGCACCTTAAATTGGTTGGGTTATATCAAAATTTTATTTCCAATACAAGGAACTTTTCGTAATAAAATCTTTAGTAACGAATATTTTTATTCTGATTATCCTATTTAGGACTATTTACATAAAAAAAAATATTAAGACAAAGATGACACAGATGACGGTCGGATGGTGACTGAATCAAATTTCTGGACGAAGCTTAAGCTTTGTCCACTATCTATACTATGTTTTACACTCAATAATAAAGTATTAATCAATTAATATTTGGATTGCATTGCAAGAAAAATGTTTTTGATTAGAAACCCTCTACTTTAGGATCCCTTTATAATAAATAATGAATAAATAATAATAAAATCGTTTATTGTCTCAAAATCTGCTACAATAAGAAGTACACAACATAATGCAGTAAGTATAATGAAAACAAAATATAAGTAGGTCTTAACAGGGATGTAGGTACATACAATAAAATTTTTCAGTATCACGCACGAGACAAAGGGATGAAGTTCAGCTTATGCTGCCTCGAGAGTCACTCTCGATCAGCGCTGGTTTTCAACTTCTTCCGGCTCTCTAAGGCGGAATTTGAGAGCTTATGTTTTGGCTGGTTGACATCTAAGTATTAAACATTTAAAATTTAAAAAAACTAAACCAAAAAAAAATAATAATAATATCCGTATTTAATTAAACTCCAATTAAGTAAGTAATAAATAATCTATTTCTTAAAACTATAAAAAGTGTGTGTGTGTAGGTGTGTGGCAGTGTATGTTGTGTGTGTGTGAGTGTGTGTGTATGTGTTGTTTAAGCTACTTAATAAAGGGAAGAGAAACAGAAGTAGGACTTTACGGATCAAAGAAACCTCTTAGGGCTACGGTCTTATGAAAAGGCTGTTTCAAATTTTGAACGGCACGTTGTTTTTTTTGAAGAGCTGCTTTATATTTTATTCTTAAACATTTTTCAGACAATATATTATATTTATACCATTGAAGGAGCCCCGGAAGGGCTACCCCTTCGGGAGACCAAACGAAGTGATATTTTATATAATTTTCACTCTCTTATCTATCTCCTTCACATTATCTTACAAACTTAACGAGTAATCTATACAAGGTCGAACAGAGGGCCTACCATGAGTTGGCTATCGTAAACTTACGTACGTTAAAAACCTATCGTTTTTTTCATATGGCCGATTGTAGTTCTTCGCGTAACCACCAGGCGGCGCTGTACAAGTTTTTCATAGACATATTTACGTAGGCGATATCTAGTTTTAAACTCATGGTAGCCCCACAGGTGCGACTGTGCAGCGAATGTTCGTTCGTGTGATTTTACGAGGAATGTGAAGTGTGCCTTAGTTTTACTTGTCAAAATGTCAACGTGTCGCTGTCATTCATTTAACTGCTGATTTTGACATTTCATTATTTAGAGCAGTTTTTGCATTTTGATTCTGTTGAAAATCCTGATAATATAAGAATAAAATGCCTAAGAAGAAGACAGGTCAACGCAAGAAGGCGGAGAAGCAGAAACTGCGGCAGAAGGAGATCCGCAACGCGCGCGGGCACGCCGACCTGGCGCAGCACCCCTGCAACCTGCCCATGGAATGCGACAAGTGCCAGAAGTGGGTACCGCTATCCGGCCGCTAGCCCTAAACCTTCCTGACACCTCATTGAACATTTTCATACTGACCGACCAGTACTACCACGAAAATAGTGTACACTACGACACCAGAGAGGTTAAAGCCCGACCCGTTAGTTGGGGGTTACCAGTCGCTTGGGACAAGTTCTTTTGAGGCTCATAAAGTTTTGTGATTATTTTCTAGTGGAGCGTTCGGTTGGGATGTAGATAAAGGTGTGGACGGTACAAATTAATTTGCTATGTGTCAGTGAAAACCTCAACTTGCTGTTGCAGGAAGCAGAAGAGCCGCGCGTTCTGCTACTTCTGCCAGGCGGTGCAGCGGCTGCCGACGTGCGCGGCGTGCGGCAAGGTCAAGTGCATGCTCAAATCTGGTGACTGTGTGGTGCGCCACCCCGGCGTCTTCACCACCGGTCTAGGCATGGTGGTCAGTATATACTTCTATTCATAGTATTCATTCCCCAATTGGGTCATTGTTGTGAACTGCCTCGTTGCTCTATTGGTAGCAAGAACTGTGTAGGGACCAAGAGGTCCCTAGTTAGATCTGGGGTCATGCAAATTTGTGTGAGTTTTTGTCAAGAAATTACTCAGCCTGGAGTTAGGAAGTTGGCGGTTGAACGCCCGTGCCTCGGAATGTTAAGCCAATGGGCCTGCACCCGATCTCTCTATCAGTCATGTCTGATTATGAGAGTAAAGGAATAAAGAGTGCACTTGTGTTTGCACACACACTTGTATACTATAATATGTCCTGCGCACTTGGCTGATCTCAACTGAGATCGGCTGCCATGGCTGAAATTGGTTGGATGCCTTATTTTTATATTTTTTTGTGTCATTGTAGCTGCCTACATCCTGATGTATTTGTGAGGAAAGACCAAGTAATTCCTACTTTGAGAAATTACTCAGTCTAGAGTTAGGAAGTTGGTTGAAAGCCAAGGGTTCTGTCTAGCTCTCTCATCAGAAATATCAGATTGCAGTTCACCAAACATAATTATGAGTGAAGGAACAGAGATTGTGCACATGTGTTTGCACATTCACTTGTTCAATCTTCTTTTAACTTTGGGTAAAAGCTGTAACTGAAATTAATCATACACAAATTATTGATAGGGGTGTGAGCCTACCTACCACTCCCTCCGCCAGCCCGATGAAGCTGAAAAGCTTTCGGAGGCTAATAGGCTAAGTCCTCCCAAAAAAATACACATATTATTATTAAACAAGATATTTGATGAAAGATCAAGAAAAAATATATTTCAACATTTTATAATTTATTTATTGAGGATCTTTGACGCCATTATCATCATCATCATCATCTTTGCGTTTTCCCGGTTGCATCCTTGCGGAGCCCGGGGTCCGCTTTCCTACTCCTAACTCTCCACTTCGCACGGTCTTCGGCATCCTTTATGGAGAGTTTGTTAGCACGCATGTCATCCACTACGACGTCAAGCCAGGCCTTCTTGGGCCTTCCCCTTCTGCCGGGACGCCATTATCATCATTGGTTATCAAAAAACGATGTAATTAATTAGTGAATTAATTTCGGTGTGTGTAGGGTGCAATCTGCGACTTCTGCGAGGCGTGGGTGTGCCACGGGCGCAAGTGCCTGCAGACGCACGCCTGCTCGTGCCCGCTGGCGGACGCCGTGTGCCTGGAGTGCGAGCGCGGCGTGTGGGAGCACGGCGGCCGCGTGTACCGCTGCTGCTACTGCCAGGGCTTCCTGTGCGAGGACGACCAGTTCGAGCACCAGGCCTCCTGCCAGGTCTTGGAGTCGGAGACCTACAAGTGTAAGTGGTGCATTCTACCTTCTTTGATGGAACAATCCATCTCATAACCTTTTCAACTACTTAATTACTTACTACTAAGGGTCTATACGCGATAAAATCAGATACATGTATGTAGTTATTTACTACCTGATGTTTTGATTGGATTGCGCCAGTAATGGCTGCCTGCATAATGACTCATGATCTTTTTAATTTATTTATTTTATTTATTTTAAAGACTTGCCAACAACACTATCTTTATACATTTAAATTATATATTACATACATTATAGATAAAAGATATGTCTATTACAGGCGAATACAACAAACACGGAAGAATAATCTTAAATGATTTTTAAATTATCGACAAAATAAGGTACCAACTAATACAATTAATACAATAATTAATACAATATTACTTATACTTTTAAAAACAGAGTAGGAACTATGAGGCACCTTTCTTGTTTCCTTTGAGCAATTCCTTACACTTCCTTTTAAATGTGTGCTCGGTGTTTTGAAAGATGTCGATGCTGCTATCATCAAGATCGGAATTTATACCATCTATTGTCTGCTTCTCTAAGATAATGTAAAAATTTTTATTTAATATTAAACACATTTGTAGAGCTATGTACTGGGGCGAACAAGACTTATGAAGCAAGTATGTGTGGAATGTTTCAGGTCAATCGTGCAACCGCCTGGGGCAGTACTCGTGCCTGCGCTGCAAGACGTGCTTCTGCGAGGAGCACGTGCGCCGGCGCCTCGCGCGCCCCGCCGCCGACCGGCGCCAGGCGCCGCCCTGCCCGCGCTGCGGACACGCCACGCACTTCACCAACGACCTCAGCGTCTCCAGTGAGTGCAAGCCCACCGATACAACATATTCTCATCTTAGCAGTTTCACAGTTTATTGTGGTTGTTAACTGCATTTTACTGACTGAGCATTGAGTAGTATTTTATGCTAAAAGAAATGTATAAACCCTTTATGGGTCAAACATTCCTGAGAAGAACATTTTCAGCATTGATGTTTTAATATCATCATTCGATGCTTCAAAGGTGAAGGAAAACATCGTGAGGAAACCTGCACACCTAAGAAGGAATTCTAAGGTTGTGTAGTCGACCAACCTGCACTTGGCCAGCTTGGTCGACTAAGGCCTTAACGCCCTAGTTTAGGGTAGGCCCGTGCCCCAGCTGTGGGGACGTTTATGGGCTGATCATGATGATGATGTTTCAATATCCATCAGGCCAAAGTGCTTAATTACATTACATTCTTACATGTTCAATTTAAAACTTAATTTAGAATGTTCTCAATTGCTTTGAACTATGACAATTAAAGCTTATATCGTGTTGCAGCGCGCACGCACCGCTACGGGCGGCAGGGCGCGGCGCAGCCCGACGACGACGGCGACGGACCCGCCTACTCTGGTCAGTAGCAATTCCTTTATTTAATTATATCCATAACAGTTCAATGGTCTTCCAGGTAAAATTATAATATCATTTTTTACGAGTATATTCTTCCTGTGTCGAATTGTTTCGTGAAAAAAAGTAACATTCAGACGAATTGATAACCTCCTAATTTTTAAAGTCTGTTAACTATGCCTTATCTAACAAATAAAAATCCGATGTCCGCAGGCGATTACGGGGGCTACGACGCGGGCTACGACGCGGAGGGCGGCGGCTACTCGTACGGCTCGTCCGACTCGGAGGACGAGTCCGACTCGGACTCGGACGAGGAGGACGACTCGGAGGAGGACGACGACGACGAGGCCGAGCCCGCCGCGTCCGCCGCCGAGCCGCGCCCCGCCGCCTAGCCGCTCAGCTTACTGGCGGACGGACTCCTTGAATGGTTTCAACTGTGCTGGGCACATTTTATACAACAATTATACAATGCCTACTTTATATCGAAATTTAAATTCAATTACAATTTACGCACTATTATATCACAATGAGTGTTGATGATCGACATAAATGGAATTATCAACACTGAATAACCATTGAGATCACCTCAGTGGTTTTGCAATCTGCATTCTTCTTAAACTTGTAAGGGGCTCGCTTTGTGCAATATATTTGCAATAACTTTGTTGATGTTATATTGTTTGATTGGGAGAACTTGTAGAGATGCGTATTTTAAATGGGGAAATAAAGATCAAGCTTTAGGGGAAAAGGCGAATTTAGAGAGTATGATATTTTATTTGCAACTAAATTTTTAACAACCCCTCTCGAAAAACTAAAGTGGCTTTGACGCTCCGGAGAAGTGGTATTGTTTTATCTAAACGGAAGTACGTAGTTTGTACACGAGAAATGTAAAGTGTGTCGTGATGAGAGGTTGGTATTGATGACACTGGTTTTTGTGAAGCAGTGGGCTGGTATATTGTGTGTCTGGTCGCTAAATCACATATAAACAATTATAACTCAGCTTTTATGGGTCTCAAAACATTTTTAGTTTGAACAGACTATTATGAAATAAATATGTATCACAAAATATATTTTGTGTAATATTGATACTGTGTTTCTCTTATTCATACACGTTATTATGGTGTATGGGTTGGGTAATCTATAAAATAAGATACAGATATTTCATAAATGTATATTAATGTTTGTTTAAAAAGCGTCGATGGCCGAGTGGTTAAGGTCGTTGCTTGCCATGCGAGAGGTCGCCAGTTCAAACCCCGCCAGGTACCAATGTGTTTTTCAAATTTGAAATTCATATGTACCATCATTCGACGCTTTAACGGTGAAGGAAAACATCGTGAGGAAACCAGCACACCTGAGAGATTTTTCAACGGTGTGTGAAGCCATGTCAGAGGCCTACGGGCGGTTTAAGAACTCTGACACCAGGTTGTTCATCAACCATACGATAAGAAGAAGAATGTTTGTTTGCGCTTGTTAGCCATGAATAACAAAGGATACTGGCAGTTCCCGTTCAAGTGTAGTGGTTACACCACTGGTGTTAAATTGATTAGAACTGATTAGATCTTTCAAAGTGTGACTGCGCGTGTAAGAGCTGACCTACATAAAAGTGCAATATCAGGTCTTTCAAGTATTTTGTTACAAACAAAAGGAGCTTGTAATCTATATCTTAATAGATTTCTGTATCCACGTTCTCTCTTCTTTTCTCTTATAGATTTCTGTATCTGTATTCACGTTTTACATTTACGCGTTTTACCTAATTATCCACAGTATAAAATTCGACAATTAAGCAATTCAAATCCGCAGTATACAATCCATATTAAGTTTTGTGTTTTTTTGTGGTGTATGTGCATTTTACGGAATATTATCACCGCGAATACGAAGGTTTTAGTGTCCCCGCACACGGGTCACGGGCCACAACCACCACACAGTCTTCATACATTGCAAGTGTCGATCGTCGGACACAAGTGACTGTCGCGCGCGTCACTACTATTGTGGCGTTATCTCGCGTGTGTATCGGCGTTTGTGGCCCGTGTGCGGCGACACTACCGGCAGCAGTGTAGTGTGCGGTCAATCAGTGGTGTTCGTCCTCCGCGAACTCGGTCTCGAGGCGCACGCAGGTCAGCTCCGCGCCGGCCCGCAGCGCCGCCGCGCGCACGCCGAACGCGCCGTAGATGCCCTCCGGCGGCAGCTCCGCGTAGTTGTACACGAAGTCCGACACAGAGAACGTGCCCTGCGCAACGTTACACACTTACACCATTAAAACCTGTCTCCTCTTTATACAAATAAGCACATCATTGTATAACATTAGGGATATCACATCAAACAAATTATTAACGATGTTTATCCGGAACTATACTTTGTGTTTGTCATGACCAGCCCTACATCTAAAGGGGGGTAAATTGACCCAAAAAACCTGTCTTTCAGAATTTAAAACAGGTTTAAATTCTGAAAGAATTTAAATTAATTTCCCGCGCCCCGAGAGGGGGGTTAAATAACCTACGCAATTGTAGAATAAGTGATATCATTTCAAATTCTTATCGCTAGGGGTGCCCCAGTTAGATGCGGGCCTTGCACGCGGTGGCCATGGCGGTGGCTCGCGCGGCAGAACAGACGGCTCGCGCCAGAGTCACCGCACCGCCACTGCATGCGTTCAGTTTGTGCCTTTATGGTTCATCAAATCCATCATGTCACCTCCGGCACGGGGAAGTCGGGCGGCTCCACGCCGGCGCGCTCGAGGAAGGCGCGCACGTTGTCGCCCACGTACCGCCGCACGAAGCTGGGCAGGTTCGCGTCGCCCATGCTGTGGTACGGCTTGCACCCGCCGTCCACCTTCTTGCAGATGTCCAGCTGGATCTGCGACATACAACGACTACACATGCCATTGACATCATTGAGATGCCATTGCTGTTGATAAAATGCCCAATGCCCATGGTAGCTCCCAAACTCGGGAATTAGGAGAACAGTTGAAACAGTTTGGAACATCTCGCATTGCCCCAGCATTGAACATTTGTTATCCCACATCTATCATCGAGTTGATGATATTTATCATAACAACACACATAGATAGATAGCTTTTGGAGGTACCGAGGTAGGTACCTACCTGTTCAAAATCAGAGTAAGTTATCATGATTGACTTAATTATAAAGCTGATTCCTGAACCTAGAAGTACTTAGTCGTACCGAAAAAGAGTCGTCGACGGCGGTCGGGAAGTCGTAGAGCACGTTGAACCCGTCGTGCGAGCGGTTGAGCTTGTGCCGCGTGACTTCGAACTTCGCCGGGAACTCGCCCTCGCACGAGTCCACGCTCAGCACGCTCCACACGCCCGGGCCCTGCGGACACCAACCTCACATTATGAACACATACTAGGAGCTGGAATGGAGCCTTCGTCCTGCTCAGATTAAGATCAAGGTACAGGGTCACTACCAAATGCACCATCGAATTAGTCCCATGGCCCTCTAGAATGACGTTTGTGGATTTGACTTCGCTCTAGCCACAGCCCTACCCAGTTAGGTGTTTTAGTAGGCAATCAAGTCTACCAATACTGCAAACGCTTTAATTATCAAAACTTCTCTTACTATCATAGAGTCACCGAAAGCAGACACAGTAGGACACGCTAGTATAAAAATAAGAATCGGTAGAAAACCTATTATTATCATTATTCCTAAACGTATAGACCGTAGCCACAGAATGAGTGCAATGACAATAACTCTGGAAATATATGCTTTTTATTTCCTGAATAGTTCTGAATGCATAATGTCGATCTATAGATAGCTCGCTAATAATTGTAAAATATTTAGATTTCCAGATACGCATCTTTTCTAAGCCTGGTGCACATGCACCATCTATTTGATAGGCAGTAGACACTTTTTTGTGCTGCTTTCTTTTATTGCTGCGAATAATCTAGACTATAATAGAACGGTGGAAATAAAGGGGTTTAAAAAAACTAAGACCTACCTTATCAAATACATTTATCGATAGTCATCTACCAAAAAATCTAACAAGCTTCCACTCCATGGCCCGCTACTTAAAATCTGTTCCTCCCCCCCCCCCCCCCCAAGTCCAGATTCTGGGTGGATATACATATAAGTTATAGTTATATTTACAGTAAGTAGTAGGTACATATATCTAAATAACCAAACAATTCCCGCGCAGTGTGTTCCGAGCCGTGTGACGACCATAATAGTCATTGCGTGTTAATCGTGTTATATTTGTTTAGGTGTGATAGCAACTGATGACAAGATGTGCATACCTACAAGCCGGGCTCTGCGAATGGATGGGAATCTCCCAGAAGGTACCTACATTGCCTATTGGTTTGATCACAACCAGATTTCCACCTAATACATATAGATAGGAGAAATCCACCTAATTGTAATTCCACACTAAAACAGAAACAGAAAAGCGTTTGCAGCACCTGTACCTACGTGCTTGCATGACTCTTGTACCTATTTGAAAGGAAAATTGCATTTATTTTAAGGTCTTTTTGATTTCCATTAAAGTATAGTAAGTAAGTATGCTGGTATGAATCGCGAACGCAATATTTTGGAAATATTGTTTCAACACCAACATGGAGTACTGATCATATACAAGTTTTACAACTACCTACACCTATCATAGAGATTTAGAAATAAACCTTCTATCTAGACATTGATCGAATTGAAACCGGCTGTTGACCAACTATAGTTTAAGTAAATAAATATTTAGACCTCATGCACGGTAAACTAATAGGTAGATAAAATAGATTAATGTGCCTTGTCCTCCAGCTTTATCGTGCCTTGTCCTTACAAAACAATTTGCGTATAATGGAATTTTTCACTGGGCTGCCATATAATAAAATATACTGTGTGTTAGGTAGTTTCTACCTTTCTTAAATCGTCAAGCTAGCAACGCGCCTAAATAAATAAAATTGGACTATCTTAAAATAATTACCAATAAGACCAAGCTTATACATAAGCCTATCAGTATTCCAAAAATCTTTTTGTTTTGGTAACACTTTAATTTGAAAGCGATCGCGATAGAAGTTCAGAGCCAATAATGTTTATTAATCTTACCTTAACATTACGGAACACTGTTATTTTGCTGATTAGGGTCAGATAACCGTGTGTGGAAATTTCCAAGATATTATTTTATTTACTCTACCAGCTAGGTGAGCCAGGCCCACTTCATAATAACACTATTCATAAAGTAGTATTTCATTTTGTAAATATAAATAGTAGTAAATATAAATGGTAGAAAGTAAATTCTTATGGCAACATTAGTCACTATCTGACAGCTACGCAACGATTGCATATCAGTCTGACTAAATCGAATTAAATAATTTTTATAATTTATACTGTTTAGTGTAGAGTTGTGTGTGTTGTGTCCGTCGATATTTGTAATTGTATTCCGTCCCTGGCGCATCGAGGGCGCGAGTCGCGATGCCCCGGTCGGCGCGCGCGGGCGGGCGGTGAAAGTGGCTGGTGTTGTGATTGTGACCGTGATCGGGCCCGAGCGGCGCGCCAGCATGGGCGTGGGCCTGCAGCCGCTGGAGTTCACTGAGTGCCTGGCCGACAGTCCGCAGTTCCGCGAGAATCTGCAGCGCCACGAGAAGGAGCTCGAGCGGACCAGCCAGCAGATCAAGCGCCTCATCAAGGAAGTCAAGGATGTGGTGCAGGCGGCCAAGCGTGAGTCCACCACTAGCACCATGTTGTCTTTTGCTCACGAGTTGCATGTTTATTGTGACCATTTAAGTAGCCAAATGTTATCAGTACCTATAAGAAAAATAACAAGGCCAAGTGATTGGTAGATAAGTTGCTCTTCAGACTGTTTTCAATGCTATCTTGGTTTTTCTCATTCATATTGCTCTGGTTAAATATTATTGTCAAAATATTGAACAAAATCATTAGGTACTTTTCCGATAGTTTTTATTCTTATGATAAGAATGAATGAATAAACAAAAAATAGATTTTAGTAATGAAAACTCTCAAATTGAGCTGTATCAGTAGTGTATCACGTACATAGTCGCTTTAGTAACAATACAAATTGCATGTATTGATCTATAAGTGTATTGCTTACATCAACATGAAGTACTTAACTCACAAACTGTTTAATATAATAAATTTGCACTTTACATTGCTGTCATTGGTTTTCATCATATAATTTTTTGTGGTTCATTGTGATGTCAATAATTTATGTGTGGAGGCGTTGAGCAGACAGCTTTGCCCAATTTGTCTAATGTTAGTGTGAGGCATGAGTCATAGAATCAGGCTTGCCCATAATGGGCTCCGCTAGCTGAGACAATCACAAGTGGCACAGCTCATTAGTACATCACCTTATCAGTGCCGCCTACCAGCTGAGCATACATAAGGAAGGTGTTGCCACTTTAGTCAATGAGGTATTATGGTCCTATGATGAGGAACACTAAATGATTTCCATATAATGTATTCCTTTTGTTTTCTCATTTGGTTAGCTTGCATTATAAAGTTGATAACAAACCTATTGCAAAGGGTTGTGAGCATGCAAATAAATTATAGGAAATTTTTTAAAGGGACTTCTGAAGAAATTTTCTTTAATTGGTGTTTATTTATGAATTTCTAGTTTGTCCTTATCAGAAGGTGATATAATCAGATAAAGATGTATGTCCAACGTTGGTTATCTTTATGGCTTTAATCAGTGCTGAGGTGACACAATACACACACATCTTACAACATAGCAGTCCTAACTGTAGGCATTGCCCTTTACTTTTCTAGCCCAGTAATCACAGTTAATGTGGTGTTGTTTGATACGGGAGTATTTGAATAACTAGTTTTTAATACAATAAATTCTTGTCTCAATAAGCAAGTAGGAGTACTGTATTACACAATTCCTTCTAAATTCATAATAAGCCATTCACAATGTTATTTTCCATTTCCACTGGCATTTGTTGTGTTGTGCCTATTATCAGTCCATTGTGTGCCATTCATTGCTGAAGCTGATTCATTGATTGATGTCACAGGCCTCTACTGTGAACTGTCCAGCCAATTAGGCCAATGTACCTTTTGCATATTTAGGTGGTTTCAATCTTTTTAGGTGACCGAGCAAACAATAGGTAGATTAAGACAGTTCAATATTATACCTATTATTATGGTCTTTTGAAGAATAAAACCATTAGTATTGGATCTAATATAATATGATAGACAAATAGTCTAGACAACTGCCTCGTTGGTCTATTGGTAGCAAGCGCTGCGTTAGGACCGAGAGGTCCCTGGTTCGAATCTGGGGTTGGGCAAAATTTGTGTGAGTTTTTCTGTAATGAAATTACTCAGCCCTGAGTTAGGAAGTTGGCGGTTGATCGCCGTTAAGCCGGTGGTCCTGCACCCAATCTCTCATCGGTCATGTTGGATTGCCATCTTACCGAATTACGAGAGTAAGGGAATAGAAAGTGCACTTGTGCACTGTAATATGTCCTGCGCACTTGGCTGATCTCAATTGAGATCAGCCACCATGACTTAAATAGGTCAGACGCCTTATTAGTATTTTTTTATTTATTATTAATACACATGACAGACAGGCAATATTGATCTAGATCATAATCCAAATATATGTGTATGCATAAAAATAGTACATAAGAATTAATACTAAATAATTTTAACAATACAAAAAAACAACAATACTCAGCATATATGCCAGTCAGGCCCAGAGCTGGGTCCGACGGGAGCGGGATGTTTTAATATATTGCTTAAATCTTGGTTCAAAGACATCAATTTCTAGTCTAGACAAGATGGGGTATACATTCTGTAAACTTTATTGAAAATATATACTCTTGAATGACCTCACTCCACCTGATGGTCTGCGGTCGTGATGTCTGCATAGGTAGTCAGGCACAATAGACCCCATTGAGTCTTTCAATTTAGTCAAACTAAGGATGACTTACTACTGAAAACTAGTCGAACCTGTGACGCGAACCTATGCACGAGAACAAAAAGTTCTAAGCACTACCATTTATCTTTATCAAGCAGTTCAGATACTACATACATTGGTTAATATTAATTATTATTATTGAATCTGCATTTAGCTCTTGTTCTATGTCACATATCTGTTGTATTTGTTTAGTGTAAGATTTGTTGGTTGTCCTTAATAAATAAACTAAATTCTGGATGTGGATGTTGACCTGCTGGGTGTGTGGGCAGGGCTGGGCACGGCGCAGCTGGCGCTGGCGGCGAGCATGGAGCAGTTCGAGTTCGCGTGTATCGGCGCCTCCATGACGGAGGACGAGCGCGTCATCAGCCGCTCGCTGCACCACTTCGCTGCGCTCATCCGCACCATCGAGGACGAGCGGGAACGCATGGTGAGTGCCTCTACCCGTTTTTTTTTCACCCGGGGGAAATCTTCATGGATACCACAGCGCTGGGGCAATGCTGTGGTTATGCCGGACTTTTACCGGCTCAAACCTCCAGGATCTTCTTGCTCACCGCTGGTGGAAGGGGACAGTGGTACACTGGCGCATTCTTCAAAGTGCCTCTTCCCTCCCCAATGCACGCTGCACGCTGGCCAGGCCAAACATAATATACCGAGCGAACCCACGCATTCAATAAACGGACTAGCTTTGTACTAATAAGGATATTGGAAACTGTTAGAAAGTATAAACTCTAATGTTATGGACTCTGCCAGTTTTGAATGTACTACCTCTAAAGGTGGCCCTGATAATAGTTTAGGAAAATGTTGACATTAATATACTAAAAGACACATACAAAGCATGTTCGATGATAAATGCAATTAAGGTGATAAGAAATCGATTAGGGGCTGAATCTTACCTTGTGTATAGGTACTATACACATCGCATTTTGTTGTGTTTACGATGCGTGCGAACGCTACATACGGCTATGACAAATGGACCCGCGGAGCACTCGTCTCGGCGACATTCACGTTCATTACAATTGCGACTTGCTTTGATGGCGCTCTCGAGTTTACAAGACAAGATAACATGGCGCGATGGTACATTTCCGGAGAATTTCTTGACACACTTGTTAAGTATCTACTGGAGTGTAGATCGTTGAGTTATGTTTCAGATATCAAAGATACCTTATGTGATATAAGGAATCAACAATTAATTTCTTTATTCCTTATTTTACTTATAAGGTCATTTATCTCAGAATCAGGATCAAACACATATGAATATGTGTGTTATTTAGGTTCTGAGATATATAAATATACTTTAATGTTCATAAAATATACTCATAATTTGAATATAGATTGTATGCACAGTCTCTTTATTATTTTAAGATAGGCATATAATTATTGAAAGAATCTTCAGATGGGTATGAATTTCCACGTGTTGGTTGCGTTTGTTACGGTTTGTTTACAATAGACGCGAGCGAGCCGCGCCGGTCTTCCGCACCTCCCAAAAATACATATAAAGTAGCACAATCGGGGTATGTTTTTTTTCACTAGCTAGATGCCAAAGTTGTTAAATAAATACAGGTCTTGATAGTTAGGCGTTAACAAATAGGTATATCTTTTAGGTGCTCTACATAGCAGAAAGTTTCCTGCTTGTTTGCATAATTCGCTAAATTTAACAAGATTCGCATGTTTTTAAGTGGCTTCTTGAACGATCGTTGAGTAAACTTTGCGAGAGATTTTTCCTTTTATTATTGCGGATGTTTCGCTGATAAGTAACGTTGACATTTACCGATCCCACCTCGAAGATGTCAATATACGTAATCAAACCAATAGCAGACTTGTTATTTGTTGTCGGTAGCTAACGGCTAGTAGGTGCATGTCGGCAGGCGGCAGGCGATGGGTCCCCGGGAGGCGTCGGGAGCGGGTCGGAGCGTGCGCGGGCGCGGCCTGCGACCTTCGCAACACTTTCTCGAGTCCGTTATCGAGCACTTTTACTAGCGCGCGCCGGACGCGGTCATCGCTCGGCGGCGCATCGCCGGCGCCTCTGAATATTAATGAGCGCGCGAACATAATTACTCGTTGTATAACACTATGTAGGTAACGGTGAGGTCGGCGCGCCCGCCGGAACGGACCTTGAATGTCAATGTGGATATCGCGTATCGGAGCATGATACGACACCTATAAACGGGACGGCATTAGAATAGTAAACACCATACCCTATCGCAACCTCGTAAATGTTGTCGGACGGGTCGCGATCTCACGAGATATCGGGCGGTCGCCGCGGTGACGTCACGTAACACGCGCCGGGAGCAACGCTCGCCGGACCTGTTCCAGGACGCGCCGCCGGGCTCATTACGGGCTTACCTAACTAATGCCCACTCGCTTTGCATATCGACGCGCCTGTCCCCACTAGGAACTCTTTACACTACTTAAGTATTCATATTTGCATTATCGTGTTGCCTAATCTTTGATTTCTACTTGGCATCGCTTTCTTCGGTCGGTGCAGCGCTCCCGGCCCCGGCGGTGCATCGATCGCGTCACACCCGTCCCCTGCTGATCACAATTCGCGTTTGCTATTTACATAATAGGTATTACATCAACATATTTATAGTTTTCGTGTCGTCTGCGGTGCAGACAGACCGTGTGGGCCATTCGAATCGATATTTGAACCGTTGTTGAACTTTTTAAATCATGCCTTTGTAGCATGGCCACTAATGACATTCAATGTATAGAGCCAGTCGAGATTAAATCTCGCGTGTGTAAACGTGATCTATTTCGGCGTAGATTTGTTTACGGTAGACGCGAACAAAGTCGGGCGGCTGATAGCGGCCTGCGATGACGAAACGCTCATAAAACACGTGCGGGCGTTACGTGTCGCGGTGGTGACATTGTGCACGCCTGTTGTGTGCGGCGCTGTGCGATGTGCGATGAGCTGAACGCGGTTACTTTAACCTACTTTATTGGTATCACCTACGCGCACTACCAACATAAGCTCCAATAAGATGATTGAATGTTACATTTTAACAATGACTGATAAGCTAGCAATAAAATTAATTTTCAATGTTAATCAGCTCACTCGCATTGGATTCAGGGAATTTGTAATCAGAATATGTAATTACGTAGGTACTCTTTTCATTGTTATAATATTTACTTACCTAGGTTCTGAGAATTGATACTGCGTAAAGCAATTGTTTGTGATAGGATTGTGTAAAAGCTCGATAAACACGTAATTATAATTTCATAATGTTTAGGTTCACATAAGGAGTCGAGGAAATGAGATGGTTTATTTTATAACATTGTCAATGTTTACACTGTAGAGTATAATGTATGTGTGTATGTTGTGTGTTGCAGCTGGGGCGCGCGCACGACCAGATCATCAACCCGCTGGAGAAGTTCCGCAAGGAGCACATCGGCGCCGTCAAGGTACGATCGCCTTTGTACTCTGTACTTCCGCCTCTGCACTGCCGCCTCTGTACTCGCTAACGACGGAACTTATAATTAACACTGGACACAACAACATCTACAGCATTTAGTAACTAGACACATAATTATAAAGGGTAATTATTAAGTTAACAATAATAATTAACAATCTCAGTTTGTCAGTAGAAGAAATCAACGTTACGGATCAATAGCAAACTAAATAACATATTTTCCTATTTTATCTGTTGGACTTTATTCAATTGTTTCGTCAAACTCTCAATTTGAGATCTCGGGTTGTCTAATTTAATCTTAACTACAGCAAACCTACGAGGCGAACTAAAATAACTAGTGGTTTTCAGTAGTACCAAGAGTCTTTAAAAATTTTATTAATTGATTCTGTAAGTTTATTTGGAGAGTTCCAAGTACATTAGTTGAAAGTAGTAGCCTTGTAGCCGCATACGTACTTAACCTTAGGATCTCTATCAAGTTACAAATGCTTTTTCGCACACTAAGATAAAACAAACAATCCTTACTCGTGTACCAGACTGTAGGTCACCAACCAATTTCCACTCCGACGAAGTGAAAGCCATCGCAATGGGTTTTTATTTCATAGCACACATGTGCGTAAATTATGCTGAGCAACGGGTTACGGCCGTCCGGGGCTCCGGCCGTAGGGGCGCGCGGTAATGCGCCTGCGCCTTTGTGGCATCACGTGCGAACCTGGAACTAACTGCCAAACTATCTATACATCAACTATGAATTATTACAATTTATGAAGAGAATGAAAATTATACTGAGACTTCACATTTGATACGGTTACTATACTTGATCACCTATGTATTAAGAAAGTTATTAGTTACTTGATTTACATATTATTGACGTTTGACAAGTATGAATTCAAGTGCTTGGCCTAATTCATTAGAATCTGCTTTTAAATAGCAATACTTTTAAAGATTTTGGAAAACCATTCCTAAATTATATCTATATTGCTGATGCTCTATGCTATGCTCTTGGAGATACCTCAGGGCTATAAAAGAAAGAGCCTAGTTTTCCTGTCGTTTGTTCTGCATGTCTAACAGTAGCGTATTAGGGGGCGGACCGGCTGCGTAGCGCCGTGATCGCGCATAATGTCCTCCGTTCTGAATGGCAACGACGATTCATACTACTTTGTTTCTATTTATTGCAACTTCGCTGCGTAACCTAATTTTAAAGCTCTACGTAGGTAGTTCAATTTAGAGTAGGTTATCAAAGCAATTGAAAACCCTTCAATTCAATTAATACAAAACATAAATATCTACAAGCAGTTTATACCAAAGTATTGTCTACTCGTGCGAAACCGAGACAGGCTGCCAGTAATTTAATAAAAGTGAACATGATAAATGTAACGCAACATTAATTGGTAAATTACATTTGTCAATCAGACTGTTATTAAAACAGATAAGAGCGGAAACGCGGACAATAAATAAGTTATCTGTTATTTAGAGCGCAGTGAGTAAATAAACACCAATCGAATGGTTGGTTTATCGGCGCGCGCGCAGGACGGGCGGTTCCGGCGCGGGCGCGCGCGAGGTGCGCGGACTCGGTTAGAACCTTGCATCTACATTGCACCAACGTACACGTGCGAGAATATCGCACATTAGCCGATATACTAATAGGTAGTACATCTAGTAATACCTGAGCAGTCATTGGTGGTCCTCCGCAAACGCTAATGCAGATCAGACCCAACCTGATAAAATTTATATAAAATACACTGATCCGACCCCGAAATAAATAGCCCGAGCTCACATATGTATTACGGATATCAGAATCAGTAGATAGAAGACATATACATTCGAAATATTGTACTAGTTAGTACCTTATTTAGTCGATAAATTAAAAATAATTTAAGATTATTCTTTCGTGTGTGTTGTATTCGCCTGAAATAGACGTATCTTTTATCTATAACTAGTAAGTATGTATAATTTAAATGTATAAAGATAGTGTTGTTGGCGAGTCTTTAAAATAAATAAATAGAAATATGTAATCTATATGCTCTCGAAATAATCTGTTTGCTTCATGCATACTCTATACCTATTGTAGAGCAACAGTTGGATGCACAAAAATGTAGTAGGTTTGTCCAGTGAAAACCTCGCGGACAACCTTCAGCTGCGTGGTCACCGCCGGCACATGCGTTTATCATGCGCCGTCAGCCTACTACTTACTTCTTTGGATTATGCTCCATTACTGAGTCGCAAGTCAACTTTCTAAGTAATAAAACCTCGCATTAACTTTACTTCTTAGACCGGTATCTCCGAGTTTTACCTCCACATTTTATGTTTACTGGCTGATTTTCTTATGTTTCTACAAAACGTACATTCATAAGCCATGAAAGCATTGAAAATACATCTAACTCAGCCTGATGTGAAAGTCTGAGACTTTATGTACGAGTATTTTATTCCTAACACAATGTGTCGCACTAGAGTTATCTTACGTTTGGAAAGCTCCTCGTGGTACGTAGGCACGTATGGAATCAATATTTTTCCAGGATATTGTTGCAAGATTACATTTGTTATTTAAGCCATAATATAATAGTAGTATGGTTGTAGCTCCGGCCGCGGGTCCGTGCGGCACGGCAGCTCGCGTGCGGAAACGCCGGTATTCGCTAATTAGGAAAAGTTTAGCATTCGTCCACCGCCGACGCGCGCGGCGGCCATCGTTCCTCAAATAACTAACAACAACTATTGCGCGGTTTCTCTTGTTTCTTCACGCACCGCTACAATTTACACGAGTAATTTCATATGTCATGTTAATACCTAAACATTTCCCCAAGCAATTTACTTATGACGCACGATTGCCTTTTTAAATAGAGAGCTGATGTAAAGTCCGTTCGAGACTGTAACGTACTGTAATAGTCGTCAATAGAACCTACTACTAATAGGTTTTGCCAATGGCGCACACTGCCGCGGCCGCTATGCTTCAATTTAGTTATGTCTCTGTGTATCTCAATTGGATTAATACAAGCACCTGAAAGACTGAAGAAGTCGAATGAATTAACGCTTTTTACGGTCACGATCAGTGTGGTATCTCAGACGAATGCCTCCGCTGATAAGATACGGCTGATTCCGGCGACCTTGCGCGGGCGCATTGTGCGCGACGGACAATAGCGCCGCGCCGCTCGCACGCCGGTGCATTAGCTACGACAACGCTAATATTTATTTGGATTTTTCCTTTCATTATTTGATTTGAATCGTCTACCAACATATGCCTTGCACCGGGCTATTTTCGTGATCTAATGTCGTGTTCTATGTAGGCATTTTATCGCCATTCTTTATTGGTTATTTTTGAGTCCAAGACAAACGTTATGATTTTGTTTGTTTAGATTGATGACACCGTTTGTATGCGTAGTCGGGCAATTTATCAGTAGTATTTTAATATGACTAGGGCTTTCCTTTAATTTTGTATTATTATAACTTTGTGTTTGATGATTTTGCTAATTAACAGTTCTTAGCGTTGTTCGAAATACCAAAGTCGTTTGACACAAATATTTCAAAGTTTTCCTTGTTCTACACTGGTACTTATTACTTGAAACAAGTAAGAACAATGCGAATCTACGAACGAAGTAGTCCTATAGATGTCAGTTCATTCCCAGAAAAGGACACGTATGCGTAGTAGGAAAATAATTTACATTTTATATGAATTATTCAGACTTAAACGCACCAACACGTACAAACATGTACTAAGTGATTTATTAAAACATCAACATCGCATGTTTTGTCCTAACTTTTATATTTAGGTATGTATTCGTTAGTGGACTTCTTGATAATGACTTCCAGTATGTTGACTCATCATTACCTCATCTCATACGTTTGTTTACGTCACACTTACCAATATTGGTCCAATAAGTCGTTTGTTTGCGGATGTACCCAACATGTATGGTTTCAACACGTCGTACACATGAATGTGCGAAGTCGGTTGTGCACACCTGTACGAGTAGGTGAGGTGCAGGCCTTGCCTTGCGTTGTAGGTGATGTAGTTGTCGTGTGTCGTCACGCTGCAGCGCGCGGCGGTGCGGATCACGGCCCGATGCCCTTGCTGATTTACTGACAACGTAAACAACATTATTATCACCTTTAATTGAAAAAACTCCGACTAGTTACTTAACTGACGGGAACAGGCGGGTTTCTTGTTGGTTAGCAAGCCTGTCTGCTTTCAGAGCTAAGGACGTAAAAGAAAATCTAAAATTATTTAGCTTTCTTTTCATAACAAAATTAAATGTCTAACGTCAAATTCATACTACCTAGTTATCATATCCGTAACTATACAGTAGTAATAAAGTTATGGGCAGTAAATAGGCCACGCAACATTTGGACTGCAAATTGTTCTGACGGCCTGCAACTTTCATGTTATTTTAATTATTATATCTAAAGAAACATCGTACATCTATTGCAGGAGGGCAAAAAGAAGTTCGACAAAAAGACTGCCAAGTTTTGCCAAACGCAGGAGCGCACGCTGTCGCTCTCCACCAAGAAACAGGACAATGTCTTCCAAGAGGTGGGTCACTATCTAGTTTTATATTATTGCATATTCTAATGCACTTTGTTGCTATGAGTCGCAATTTACGTAGCGACTAGAGCAACAGACTAGTTCTGTAATAATTTTACATTTAGGTAATAATCTAACGGATACATTGCACCTCAGAACACCAATTACCTTCAAAGGTGCAGCATAGAAAAGAAGATTTGAGATGACATGTGCATAACATAAGTTTTATGTGTAAAAATGACTACTGCATAAGGACCGGTCGGGCTAAAATTTGTGTGAGTTTTTCCGGTAAAGAAATTACTCAGCCCGTAGGAAGGTGGCGGTTGTACGTTCGTACTTTGGTCTTGCACCCGATCTCTCATCGGTCGAATTGCCGTCTCACCGAACTATGAGAGTAAGATAACAGAGAGTGCATTTGTGTTTGCGCGCACGCTTATGCACAATAATATGTCCTGAGCACATGGCTGATCTCAATAGATATCAGCCGCCACGGCCTAAATCGGTCGAACGTCTTATTATTGGTATATGTTACTTGGGTTGGTGTGAATGTTGTTAAGATCTGAGCCATGTGTCTGTCGGCAGGCTGACGCGGCCATGGACATGGCGGAGCGCGACTTCTGCCAGGCGTCGCTGGAGTACGTGTTCCAGCTGCAGGCGGTGCAGGAGCGCAAGAAGTTCGAGCTGGTGGAGACGCTGCTGGGCTTCGTGTTCGGCTGGTGGACCTTCCACCACACGGCGCACGACGTGCACGCCGACGCCGAGCCGCGCGTGCGCGACCTGCAGCTGCGCATCCAGCGGGTGAGTCCACCACCACCACCACCAGGGGGACCACACGATGATAGGTACAGGAGTACAGATTGCTTACTCTTTCTACCAATCATAAGACATAACACTATTTATTATTTGGCTATACTTATTGGGACACAAGACAAATAATAATGCCAACAAAAGGAAATCATTCTAATAACTGTCAATCTTGACTGATAGCTGCAAAATTATCTTTATTATTATCGCGACATTGAGTCACATACCAATCCTTTAATAATGTATAGAGTAAAAGAAATAGCACTTATTTGCAAATATGATTATAATCGCATCAATCACAAGCTCCAGTAAAGATAAATTCATAAAATCAACTACTTCACTTCCAAACGCCTTTGCAATTTTGCCGATCAAATTATAATATAAATTTAAAACCAGTATAAGCTAGATACATACCTTAGCCTCTGTTTGCCTCTTACTTACGTGCTAGCTGAGTATCGAAAGTGATGCTATTGCGATATTAGTATGAGCTCACGTAGGCGCACTAGATAGACTTAGGTACTACGTTTGACAGCACAATTTGTAGCCGACTAACTTTTGACTGTGTATGCTCCATCAGCCACCAGTGGTGGATTATTGGCACAACCACTTGCAGCGCCGGCCGGGCCGCGCGCCCGCGGCCGCCGCCCGCCCGCAGCTCGACACCCGATAAACGATATTTGCTTACAAGGTTTCGATTGGTTTTGCTGTGGTAACACATTCGCTCCCAAATAGACTAAACCCATTTTCATTTTATAAAGATACTCCAATTTTACGTCTGTAACTGCTTTGTTTGATTTGTTAAGTAACACATTTTTTTATCATAACAATATTTCGATTGAACCATCTCGTACTCGACCGATCAAATAATTGCTTTCAGGTATTTGTAAGATTGAACTATTTGTTTGGAAGTCAAACAATATACATACAGCATTATTCTCATTATCTCTACTTCCAGTAAGATTCGCGTCGTTCACTCTGTTTTTAGTTATTTTAAGTTGTGGAGTTGTGTGTTATAATGAAATAGCTTGTCAAATACTGTTTATACTTGTGTTATGTACTTGGATATAACGTTATTACCGAAGTAATGATTTTAAAGAGCACATAATGTTCGATTTTGATTCAATAAAGTTGAATTTATTTGACAAGTATAATTGATAGACCCGCAACATCCGCTTGTAGAGTATTTTATTGTAATTATATCACCTGTTTCGTGTTTTACCTTTGATAGTTTACTATATTCGTTCTCGCAATTTAGTGTTAAGAACCGATCGGTGAAGAGAGCCGCGTTAGTGCATGGCGTGTGGATCACATCAGTTTTATCTGCATAATTTGAGTTTTCTTTGAGTGAAACATTAAGATTTAAATCATACATCAATCATAAAAATAACATTAAGCTGTGTCATCCCATATGAATGGGTAGATTTGTTGAGTAAATGAAAGCCCGACTGCAGCCTGCAGATCCTATGTAGTTAAGCAAGTACCTATAGGATTTACTATTAATTAGTATTTGGTAGTTTGGTTTTACCATTTTTAGAGGAGACAAAATGCCTAATTGTGATGTTCCCAATAATCTAATCTGTGATGACAGCTAATAGGGTAGTTTCCTATTTTTTTATTTTTTGATAAATGGATGGACCACACAATTGCAAAGGTGCTGTTAAAAGAATGGTTTGATATTTCAAAAACTCTCGGAGATATTGCAGTTTCAACAACACATCATTTGTCCGAGCTCAAAACACTTCATACAAATGACGCACAGAGCTATGACGTCACCGCTCTGTATACTGTACGCACATCGTAACAAATTTGATCAGCAGCTATATCGAATGTTGCGTTTACGAATATGTTTTCATAGTGAAAGTTACTACTAATTCTGTAATTTATAATATGGCATAGTATTTTAATTGAATTTTCGCACTTTAGAAATGGACTTTCCCACCTAACTTCAAATGCCTATTATTGTCTCATTTCATAAGAAATTTTATTTTCGATTTCACTAATGTTATTGATTTACCTATATGTTACTGTTAATTGTGAAATTGTATGTAAAATCAGACTTAGGAAACTACCCTATTGTGTCTGTGGAATTTGTCTCTACGCCATATGATCCGGAAAAACGCATGGGTGGCTCCATGGTGAGTTAGGACATTTCAAGAAAAAATTAATAGGGGGGTCGGGGGGTAACTCAAATATTTACAGCTGGAGGTAATTATTTGTAGCGGTTATATAAATATCAACATTCATTTTGATTGAAAATGCCTCCTGAACTGAACTGTTTTAATAATAATATAAGATTTATGACACCACTACATAATTATAGATTTAACATCAAAAACTCAGAGTAGGTATTCCAAATGACATCCACGAGTAAGGTTGCGTGTGTAACGACTAGAGCATGTTGTGTGCGAGTGACGGCGCGTGTGTGTGTGCGTGTGTACTAACGACCGGCCGATTGCAGACGCGGAGCAACTTCGAGGAGACCAGCAAGCAGACCGAGTCGCTCATGAAGAAGATGATGGAGGTGCGCCAGATGGTGAGTGCCACTAACAGCCTCCAAACAGCCACCGTGAGTTTTTTACTACCTATTATAAAACATTGCATGTATTTGAAGCTACTAAAATCTTACTCCTTAAAACGAACTTGACAATGGCTTTTATTGCTTGGAATGACGCAGGTGATCATGAGCTTGATAGACGGCGACTCTATGTGGTTATTGTTTGCAGAATAAAGAGGAGGAAGGGGTGGAGGACGGCGGCGGGGTCTCTCGCGCCGGATATTTGTTCCTATTGGAAAAGAGTAAGTGCGGCTGTCTGATTGATTTAAACATGTTATATTTTTATGTGCAATACTTAATACAAATGATTATCTTTCCGCAGAGGCGTTCGGCACGGCGTGGAGCAAGCAGTACTGCACGTACGAGCGCAGCTCCCGGACCCTGTCGCTCACGCCTTACAACCAGATCAACGTCAAATCGGTGGGTTCATTGTCTTCCTTGGGATCAGAAAACTTTTGACCCACTATTTATCTACCTTCTTTATCTTTATTTAGGCTAATACGCACGCTAATGTAAATGAGTGAAAATTAACAACGTGCACTGAAATATGGTACTAGTGGCCGTGCTATATATTTTTAGAACTAAGCTATACCTTAAGTTACGAGGTTAAACAAAGCGTTCTCACCGACTCATAAATTAATTATTTGCTTCATTACTTAGTAAGTGTCCCTGCACACGGCCACAGCCGCAAAATGCCGCTACCGGAATATGTCCTGTAGTTTTCATGCATTGCAAGTGTCGAACACGAGTGGCTGTTGCGCGTCATCTACTTTTGTGGCCTTTTCTTGCATCTCGTGGCGGCGTTTGTGTCTGTCGCTCGTGGTCCGTGCGCGGCATATTGTTCCTTCGCTGTCGTTGAGTCCCGATGATGAACTGGTTGTGTCGTCGCAGGGCGGCAGCGGCGAGAGCGTGTGCGTGTGCGGCGGGCGCGGCTGCGCGGAGCCGCTGGAGCGCCGCTTCTGCTGGGAGGCCGTGCCCGCCGACCGCGAGCGGCCCCCGCTCACTCTGCAAGTCAGTACCTACCCACTTTATCATTCAATATGTAATCAGGGCATTTTAGATCGATTTAACGACCAGGTGCGAGTCATTAGTTCATTAATATTGATAAGAAACGGCATTGGGCTTCATGGGCGTTAAAATGAATAACGTTTAGCCGAACCAAACGCATACGTTGCGCCAACTGGTAGTCAAATAGGTTCGATCTGAAATACTCTTAATTTTCTAGGCTGTAATGTTGCCTTTTAAGGGAGATGAGAAAGAGAGCAATATAGTGTAAAAGTGAGAATGTGTATGTGAGAAAAGACAGAAAGTGTGAGAGATAAGGTAGGTTTACTGTTTTTGTTTTGAGTTGCTATATTGATGCTCCATACTTGTAGGGATTGCAATCCGGAAAAACAGATCCGGTAATTCGGCGGATCCGGCATTATTTAATAGTTACCTGATCCGGTACCAATATACCGGATCCGAGGACCAGATTCAGTGCTAGCAGTTTGTGTGGGAGAATACTTGTCTGCTATTCATGATTATTTGCTGACGATAAAGCCGATAAGTGTAGAAGTCGAAAGGGCCTTTTCGGCCGCAGGCTATATTTGCAGCTCTATTAGAAGTCGTTTAGCTGATGACACAATTAACAATATTTGTTTTCTACGATCTTATTTTCAAAATCCGGGAGGAATCCGATCGTATCCATTATCATTATCATCGGCTCATTTACGTCCCCGCTGCACAGGCTCACCCTAAACTAGGGCGATAAGGCCTTAGTCGCCCACGCTGGCCGAGTGTCGAGTCGGTCGACTCGTACAACCTTAAAACGGTCAACGGTCGCGGCAACAGTCGTATCCGGCCGGACTGATGTATAATGTCTAGTGTGTGTGTGTGTGTGTGTCCTTAGGCGCTGTCGGAGCGCGACCGCGCGCTGTGGCTGCGCGCGCTGGACGCGCCCGCGCCCGCGCCCGCCGCGCCGCCGCCCGCCGACCCGCACGCCGCCGCGCTCGACGACCTCGGCTTCGCCTTCGTGCGCCGCCTCGTCGGCACGCTCGAGGCGCGCGGGCTGGAGGAGCAAGGTATACTGACTCCCTAGGGCTGGACGCGCCCGCGCCCGCGCCCGCCGCGCCGCCGCCCGCCGACCCGCACGCCGCCGCGCTCGACGACCTCGGCTTCGCCTTCGTGCGCCGCCTCGTCGGCACGCTCGAGGCGCGCGGGCTGGAGGAGCAAGGTATACTGACTCCCTAGGGCTGGACGCGCCCGCGCCCGCGCCCGCCGCGCCGCCGCCCGCCGACCCGCACGCCGCCGCGCTCGACGACCTCGGCTTCGCCTTCGTGCGCCGCCTCGTCGGCACGCTCGAGGCGCGCGGCCTGGAGGAGCAAGGTATACTGACTCCCTAGGGCTGGACGCGCCCGCGCCCGCGCCCGCCGCGCCGCCGCCCGCCGACCCGCACGCCGCCGCGCTCGACGACCTCGGCTTCGCCTTCGTGCGCCGCCTCGTCGGCACGCTCGAGGCGCGCGGCCTGGAGGAGCAAGGTATACTGACTCCCTAGGGCTGGACGCGCCCGCGCCCGCGCCCGCCGCGCCGCCGCCCGCCGACCCGCACGCCGCCGCGCTCGACGACCTCGGCTTCGCCTTCGTGCGCCGCCTCGTCGGCACGCTCGAGGCGCGCGGGCTGGAGGAGCAAGGTATACTGACTCCCTAGGGCTGGACGCGCCCGCGCCCGCGCCCGCCGCGCCGCCGCCCGCCGACCCGCACGCCGCCGCGCTCGACGACCTCGGCTTCGCCTTCGTGCGCCGCCTCGTCGGCACGCTCGAGGCGCGCGGCCTGGAGGAGCAAGGTATACTGACTCCCTAGGGCTGGACGCGCCCGCGCCCGCGCCCGCCGCGCCGCCGCCCGCCGACCCGCACGCCGCCGCGCTCGACGACCTCGGCTTCGCCTTCGTGCGCCGCCTCGTCGGCACGCTCGAGGCGCGCGGGCTGGAGGAGCAAGGTATACTGACTCCCTAGGGCTGGACGCGCCCGCGCCCGCGCCCGCCGCGCCGCCGCCCGCCGACCCGCACGCCGCCGCGCTCGACGACCTCGGCTTCGCCTTCGTGCGCCGCCTCGTCGGCACGCTCGAGGCGCGCGGCCTGGAGGAGCAAGGTATACTGACTCCCTAGGGCTGGACGCGCCCGCGCCCGCGCCCGCCGCGCCGCCGCCCGCCGACCCGCACGCCGCCGCGCTCGACGACCTCGGCTTCGCCTTCGTGCGCCGCCTCGTCGGCACGCTCGAGGCGCGCGGCCTGGAGGAGCAAGGTATACTGACTCCCTAAGCGCTGGAGGACCATACGTGGAAATATACTTATCCTTAACAATACCGTGGTCTACTTTAACAGTAGCCGTTTTAAAGGATTTTTTAGTCCGTTCGATCTGCCGGTCGAATACTAAAATAGATATTTCATGATTTGCCGATGATTTGCAGTCTTAAATAGGTTACCTAATTCCAAATCAAAAAACGTCGTAAAAGATTTTAATTTACGCGTAGCTTGAACTGTCATGTATTCGATTGGTGTTTGAGTGTAACGCAGGTATTAACGGGGTAATCTCCTCCGCAGGGCTGTACCGCGTGGCGGGCGTGGCGTCGCGCGTGGCGCGGCTGGTGGCGCACGCGCGCGACGCGCGGCCGCCGGCGCTGGCGGACCCGCTGGACTGGGAGACGCGCACGCTCACCTCGGCGCTCAAGGCCTACCTGCGCGCGCTGCCCGACCCGCTGCTCACGCGCGCGCTGCACAAGCAGTTCATCGCGACGGCCAGTCAGTATCACAGCTCGCTATAGATACATACGCGCCCCGCCGCGCTGGCGGACCCGCTGGACTGGGAGACGCGCACGCTCACCTCGGCGCTCAAGGCCTACCTGCGCGCGCTGCCCGACCCGCTGCTCACGCGCGCGCTGCACAAGCAGTTCATCGCGACGGCCAGTCAGTATCACAGCTCGCTATAGATACATACGCGCCCCGCCGCGCTGGCGGACCCGCTGGACTGGGAGACGCGCACGCTCACCTCGGCGCTCAAGGCCTACCTGCGCGCGCTGCCCGACCCGCTGCTCACGCGCGCGCTGCACAAGCAGTTCATCGCGACGGCCAGTCAGTATCCCCGCTCGATATAGATACGTACGCGCGGCGGACCCGCTGGACTGGGAGACGCGCACGCTCACCTCGGCGCTCAAGGCCTACCTGCGCGCGCTGCCCGACCCGCTGCTCACGCGCGCGCTGCACAAGCAGTTCATCGCGACGGCCAGTCAGTATCCCCGCTCGATATAGATACGTACGCGCGGCGGACCCGCTGGACTGGGAGACGCGCACGCTCACCTCGGCGCTCAAGGCCTACCTGCGCGCGCTGCCCGACCCGCTGCTCACGCGCGCTGCACAAGCAGTTCATCGCGACGGCCAGTCAGTATCCCCGCTCGATATAGATACGTACGCGCGGCGGACCCGCTGGACTGGGAGACGCGCACGCTCACCTCGGCGCTCAAGGCCTACCTGCGCGCGCTGCCCGACCCGCTGCTCACGCGCGCGCTGCACAAGCAGTTCATCGCGACGGCCAGTCAGTATCCCCGCTCGATATAGATACGTACGCGCGGCGGACCCGCTGGACTGGGAGACGCGCACGCTCACCTCGGCGCTCAAGGCCTACCTGCGCGCGCTGCCCGACCCGCTGCTCACGCGCGCGCTGCACAAGCAGTTCATCGCGACGGCCAGTCAGTATCCCCGCTCGATATAGATACGTACGCGCGGCGGACCCGCTGGACTGGGAGACGCGCACGCTCACCTCGGCGCTCAAGGCCTACCTGCGCGCGCTGCCCGACCCGCTGCTCACGCGCGCGCTGCACAAGCAGTTCATCGCGACGGCCAGTCAGTATCCCCGCTCGATATAGATACGTACGCGCGGCGGACCCGCTGGACTGGGAGACGCGCACGCTCACCTCGGCGCTCAAGGCCTACCTGCGCGCGCTGCCCGACCCGCTGCTCACGCGCGCGCTGCACAAGCAGTTCATCGCGACGGCCAGTCAGTATCCCCGCTCGATATAGATACGTACGCGCGGCGGACCCGCTGGACTGGGAGACGCGCACGCTCACCTCGGCGCTCAAGGCCTACCTGCGCGCGCTGCCCGACCCGCTGCTCACGCGCGCGCTGCACAAGCAGTTCATCGCGACGGCCAGTCAGTATCCCCGCTCGATATAGATACGTACGCGCGGCGGACCCGCTGGACTGGGAGACGCGCACGCTCACCTCGGCGCTCAAGGCCTACCTGCGCGCGCTGCCCGACCCGCTGCTCACGCGCGCGCTGCACAAGCAGTTCATCGCGACGGCCAGTCAGTATCCCCGCTCGATATAGATACGTACGCGCGGCGGACCCGCTGGACTGGGAGACGCGCACGCTCACCTCGGCGCTCAAGGCCTACCTGCGCGCGCTGCCCGACCCGCTGCTCACGCGCGCGCTGCACAAGCAGTTCATCGCGACGGCCAGTCAGTATCCCCGCTCGATATAGATACGTACGCGCCCCGCCGGCGCTGGCGGACAAGATATTGATACACACTTGGCTGATCTTAATTGAGATCGGCCGCCATGACCGAAATCGGTCTAACTCCTTATTTTATTTATTCATGAAAAATTTTATACTTAACGTCGTTTGGTAGGGAGGGGGTATACCTATGAATGATAAGAGGAAGTAATGTGTGTTGTGTGTGTGCAGAGTGCGAGCGGCGCGCCGAGCGCGTGGCGGGCATGCACGCGCTGGTGCACGCGCTGCCGCCGCGCAACCACGACATGCTCAAGCTCGTCGTCGAGCACCTGCGCAAGTGAGTACCGCCCCCGGCTCTAGGAGTAAAATAAACATCTAAAAAAACAAAGTAAATAATTACATAAATTTAGCTAAGAACTATGTTGTATAAGGCGGGTAAATTTTTTTTCGATTTAAATTTTTGTATAATTGTTTACTGATTAATACCTAAAAAAATCTTACAATTGTATTATTAGGTAAAAATTTATCTACCAATTGTATAGTAAAATTAGCTTAGCCATGTAGACCAATTTTTTACGACCACCTGTAACAGTTAATGTGACATGCAATAAATTATTTGATTTTATTAGAACAGGTTTCAACTGATAAAAAAAAATTAACAAACTGTCGTATGAAAGAAAACGAATAAGCAACAAAACAGATAATTAAGTTACACATGGTCCTTCGAGCCAGACACTAACTATAGCTTGTTCGCAGCGTGGCGGCGAAAAGCGACAAGAACCTGATGTCGGTGTCGAACCTGGCGGTGTGCTTCGGGCCCACGCTGCTGCGCGCCGAGCGCGAGACCGTCGCCTCCATCCTCGAGCTCAAGTTCTACAACGTCATCGTGGAGACGCTGCTCGACCACTACCACGAGGTGAGGGCACATAGAAACTGGCATCTTTCTTTTTAGAGAACGGATCTCTATTAATAGAGGTTTCTGTCCGTCTGTAACCAAGCTGGTATCTCAAAAACTGCAATACCCAGAGAGTTAATATTGTCAATTTGTTTGCAATTTTGTGACGAAACTCTTCTTGCGCGAGTCCGCCTCGAACTTATGAGGGTTTTTTTCTTAAACTGTTTAGGTTAGGAAAAGTCGTCAGACACGATATCTGAAGATCGGTGGTTCAAGTCCCCGTTCAAGCGGGGTCATTAATGCGAATTTATTCAAATTTTAAATCTATACTATAATAAAAACGTAGAGGCAAAAATTCTTGTACTTTTCTTAGAAACGAAAAAAAAACCAGTCAGGGATATGTTTTGAGAGTAGTACAACACAACCTCATACTTTAAAAAAAATTGTATCTCTGTCTGTTTGTTTGTTTGTTTCGACTGACCGCCTAAACGGCTGAACCAATTTAAATGAAAGTTTACACGGAGGTAATTTAAATTTCGGAAAAAATGCATAGGATACTTGAAATAACTGACAGTTAACTGGTTCCCGTGGGATATTCAAAAACCTAAATAAATGACCGATCTCTGAAACTATTCAACCAATTTCAATGAAATTTTGCATGGTGGTACCATACATCCCCGGTTAAGATCTCAAATACTTTTAGTCACAGAAATACCTGTAGGATAGTTACAAATCTAACTTTATTAGATCATGTACAAAAGAAGTAAAAGTAGGTATATCGACCAAAATGAACCTTCTGATTAGGACTATACGGACTACTTTATTGAGCAAAACATGATAGTAGGAGGTAAATAGCTAGATTTGCAGTTACTCGAACGACATGGAATCGGTAGAAAGATTACGCTAAATAAGAAAAAAGTTTATTACACTTTCTTTATAAGTGGGGGGACAGCGATTGATACAGGAGGATAAACAAGCTGTTGAAAGAAAAAAGTTATTTGACCGTGTCAGTCATTCAAAATGCATGTTGAATAATCCCTAAAAAGTGTCATTGTACCGATTTGGACCACAAAGTTATAATTAATCTTTGTGTCTGTTCAAAATCTTGAGATACTTCAGCGCGTTACATTTTTATGCAGGAGATTCAAGTTGATATCGAAGTCCTGCTGTATAATAAACTGTAATTCTTTTTCTTAACCTGTATCACCTCACTGCTGGGCAAAGTATCCTTCAAACTCATCTACTGCTCTCTGTCCAATGCTAGGACTTGCCAGTTCTTTGAAACATGGACCAGATCGTCATACCACCTTTTCTTAGGTCTTCTTTTGGTGGTATATTTTATTTTTGCTTTTAACATAATACCTATGATACTCCGCTTCATAGCTTTATGAAAAACCTTGAGTTTGGACTTCTGATTTTTGGCGGGGGACCAAGATTGTGCCCCATGTGTTGGGATAGGTTCAGTGAAATAGGAAGATCACCCTTCATATACCCATTCATGGACCAGAAGCTTTTCCAGGCGTTGTCTGCTCTACGGATTATTTCGTTGTCCTGCCTGTTTTCGAAGGAGACTGCCTAGCCCAAGTATGCTCCTCTACATATTGCTTCACCTGCCTGTTGACTGCAATCCACCAAATCAGTGGTGCTGTTGGTCATGACCTTGGTTTTGGATCTATTCATCGTCAGTCTAACGTCAACGCTTTCTGCGCTCAGTTGTTCGAGCATCAACTCAAGTTCTGTCGATGTATACGTATTTCCACTAGGAAAATGTCATCTGCAAAGCGAAAAGTTTATCAGTCGCATATCCTCTACACCAATTCCTTTTGTTTCCTAAGAATATCATAGTGACCTGTTTAACTCTTTTTTGTATTTTGAATGTCAGGCCTTCAGTGTGCAGTTTGATATCGGCTGTGCTTTGTTGGTAAATGATTTGGAGAAGTTTTTCTATATGTGGGTTCGATGTTTTGCTGAAGAAGAGAAAGCTAAATGGGTTGATGTGGGTGATACCTTCGAAGACTTTTGAATAATCGACAAAGGCCAGGTTCAAAGGTTTATTGAATTCGCTACATTTCTCTATTACCTGGTTTTCGGTATGGAGGTGGTCAGTTGTCCAATATATGCTTGCTGGCTTACATTGGTGGGTTGTGTTGTTCCAATTGATAGACTGTTCGATATATCGGCGTCGGGGGTGGCCGGCGGCGACATCAGAGGGTTAACACTGTCGTTAGGTTCACTACTCTTCACTCTGTGGGCTGCGTAGGGTCTTCAGGCAATGAATAACACCACATATAATAGTTACAGTTTTATTCTTGTTCGGCGATCGTAAGTTAACATCAACGAAATAACATTATGGTCGATATAATCACGATAACCAATACTGCCCGGTCACTAGACAAGTCCCATGGACGACCTAATCGAATCTGAATCTAAATCGTAACCGTCTTCTCAACTCCATCATTTCAACTCAAACTAAATGTGACGGGCCATGTCCAAACGAAATCGACTGTCACCTTTTTGACAGTCGCGTTTGAGTGACCGGCCAGTATTTTTCGAATGGAACAAACATCATTTAATCAAGTAATCATTGTTAATGACTTCCTAAAATCAAGTTAGGATTTACAATAATATTACAACATTATTTAGCACTACTTAATACAATTTCATAAATCAACCTAAACTTCTTGCTACCAAGCGCCATCTAGCGAAGATCATAGACACTTATTCAAAAGCGCCGCTCCCGCTACCCGCTATCCTACACGGCCATTCTGACGTTTCACCCGTCCTCGGGTGTTGTACCTGAGAACAAAATGAAACCAAAAGAGTAAACCGTTCGGCCATCCCGGCTAAAACTTATTCAAGAGCTTCTGAGCTTACAAAATTTCATTTTACTTAACATTGAAACGTTTGACCGACAAGTTCCCAAGTTCAAATCTGCAACTAAGGCTTTACTCAGCATATCCAATTCATTAATAACACAAGTCTAGACACACACCACCCCTGACGATTGCAATACTCTATTCCATGTCTCAATCTCATATCTCTCTATTCAAAGACCGGACAAATGCCTTAGCTCGATCAGCATGCAGTGATCAATTAAGACCAGCCTACTGCATCGAGCAAAACCATCCCTCCCACTTTGAAATAAGTCTCATAAATTCCAACCAAGTGCGTCCCTTTAACCAGTCATGTAAGCAACTCACAGTGACCGTACAACACCAGTGTGTCCCTTCGACCAGGTTGGACCGGACGACATCTGTGTCCCTTCGACCCACAAACTCAATTAATCCTTGGTGACTTCACAATCTGGAAGAGTGCATCCCTCAACCAGCCCCATGTGCATGGCCCGGATGACACTTTCCTCTCAACCATTTCAATAACCGAACACATGACCATCAGTCGGACCAAACGAGCGTGTCCCCTCAACCAGCCGCCTACAGCTGCATGGCCCGGACGACGCTGTCTCTTCAACCATAATTACAAGTACTACCCAGTCCATCGGATACCCGTACCATCAACATGTGTCATTAAACAAACCAACAATCATCATCATCATCAAAGTAATTATCATTAGCATTGTCCAACTATTTGGGAACCTATCGTTCTATTAGAATTCAAAGATGTCAAAAAGCATCTATCGCATTTGCATAGGGAAAACCAAAACCAAAACCTCAATTACTTTAATAGGGCCTTTAAACTTAGGGTCTAACTTGGTCTGATTTCTTTCCTCATTTTCATACTGTATGTACATAAAATCACGCCTTTTTCCCAGAGGGGTAGGCAGAGATCACTTCCTGCCATGTGCTACGGTCCTGGCACACCACTTTCGCTTCATCCACATTCATCAACCTCTTCATGCACGCTCGTCGATTACGGGTACTTTTGATTTGACCTTTCTTTAAGATTTGACCCATTTATATCATGAAAGGTCTTTCTTGGTCTTCCCCTGTCGACATTTCCCATTACACCCTCATATACCTTTCGTTAATCGTCTTTCACTCGTCCTCTCAACATGACCAAACCATCTAAGCATACCTACCTCAACCTTAGTCACTACATCTTCTTTCACACCACAACGTTCTCTAATTATTTCTGTTTCTTATTCTATCACTTAGTTTTACTTCTAGCATACTTCTAAGTGCTCGCATCTCCACTGCATTTATCCTACTCGTGCTGCTTCTGCCATACCTATTTTTCACTTCCGTACATTAGTGTCGGGACCAACACTTCTATGAACCGCCAGACGCGCCTTTTTGGACACTTACTGACTGCTCACAAAAGGTGTGCAGCGCTCCGTTCACCATGTTACCAGCATTCACTCTGCTTTCAATATCGCTATCACACTTACCATCTTTTGTGAGCTTGGATCCCCAATATACAAATTCTTTCACTTGTTCTACTTTTTCACTTCCAATCATACCATCGCAAACTGTCATATCATCACCTTTTTCAAAAAAAACCATGACTTTCGTCTTACTGACATTCGCATTTATTCCTTTCCCTTTTAAAGATTCATATAGAACAGTCATCATATCCTGCAACTCCGCAGCCGATGAAGCAAGAAGGACTTGATCATCAGCGTAACGGAGACACTGGACGATTGACTCATTCATTCTCAAACCTTTCTCAGACTCTCTCAGACTAGTCAAGCAACTATCTAAGAATAGGTCGAACAGCCATAGTGACGCTACACATCCCTGTCTAACACCTTTTTCGTGTTCATGTTAAACCAATCAGTGCATGCCCCATTCATTCCCCCCGTTTATTCCCGTATATATTCCTTTCTTGCTTCACTCATATCATCATTCGTCGCTTTTTGCATACGGTGATTAGCTTTAATTGCTAACCAGTCTTGCCAAGCCTTTCTTTCTATTTACAACATCTTATCCTACACGGCTTATCCTATACGGATCACATCTTGTACGCTTTTATCCATCCATACCTTTCTATCACTCTTTCCATTTCTCATTTTAGATTTCCCACACGCTTCTGTGGCAACATTGTCTCATTTTTCAAGGACAAACATTATGTTCAGAGACCACTACATACTGTGACTCGACATCACACTACCGTTAATCGACCACAATGAATGTCTGAAGTCCAAACATAAAAACAATGCACCTGAAGTAAGATATCCTCTCAGCATCTGTCTTGCGTTCATGGTATAAGGAGTTTGTTGCTCTTCTGCGGCTGCTCCGTAGTAGCCGTCTGTTGTCCTGCAGCTCAATTCCCATTTATTTCCACCGATATCTGGAGTACAAGGCATGGCTTCTGAAACAAAGATTTCTCACAGTAGACAACTGACTGGTAAAGCGTTAAGAATCACCGTTCAATTACCTATCTTAATTGAAGTGAAACCAACAATTAATTTACTTGTTCGAGAGACTAAAATTATTAATTGCTTTCTAATGACAAGCGAGCTTTTTTGCTCTGACATTTTTTATTGTCTCATATTGGTCTAATGGCCTTGACAAAGATCATACAGCCAAATCTTCGGTTTTATGATTTATTTTTACTAATTTTAACCAACATACACCCACACACCCACACACACACAGATTCACACTCCCTGTTTTTCTGTTGTCAGTAGCCACCACAAGTTGCCTGAGGTCTAAAACTTCAGCACTTAGTGGCATCAGGCACATAATAGGTAGCTAGGCATTTCACATAATCTTTCACACTTTTCATGTGGTAGTAATTTACCAAAACACAATTTTAGCCATTACTATAATGAGAGATACCTGCATTGAAACCGACTATAAGGCGTCTGACTGATTTCAGTGCGCAGGACATATTATAGTGCACAAGTGTGCGCGCAAACACAAGTGCACTCTCTATTCCCTTACTCTTATAATTCGGTGAGACAGCAATCCGACATGACCGATGAGAGATCGGGCGCAGGACCACCAGCTTAACTTTCCGAGGCACAGGCGTTCAACCGCCAACTTCCTAACTCCGGACTCGAACCGGGGACCTCTCGGTCCCAACGCAGCACTTGCTACCAATAGACCAACGAGGCAGTTGAAACCGACTATATTGACGCTTCAATAAAATCACAACAGTATGAAAAAGACTCACAATTATTCAGCGAATGATCCCATGGTTTGCTTAAAAAAAAGCAATATCCACTCGACGCTGGCTGGGAACGTTGGTTGAGGCACCGTTGCTTGCCAATCCCTGGCCGCCGTTGGTTGCACGACGACGACTTGATCCGTAGTGTCCCTTGCCACCACATTTGAAGCATGTCACATCCTGCTTTTCACGTTCGGTGGTAGTTGCAGGCTCCGTCGAGGGGCCGCGGCTGGTACGCTTCTTATCAGGTCGCTTGTCAATTCGCCGATAGTGAAGTCATCACACAAGAAGCGCAAACGGCGAAGCATTCGCCCTCCTTTAGACGGTCATTTTGCAGGTTAATAAGTGAAGCAGCTGACGTCTCAATGCAGCGATACAGAGGTCAACGGTGTCATACTAAGCACGCAGGTCGTTGTTAGACTTGTCCGGGTCAAATTCGGGCAGTGAAATCTCATCCACCGATGCAGTAGGCTTGATTGCATCGATCAGGCTCATCATATTGCGGTTCTGCGACTCCAAGTACACGCAGGAAAGATTCATCTAATCCGGGTACACTCGTGGTGTTTCTTCTAGCCCGAAGTGAATCCCACTTCTGATATCGGCGTCGGGGAGGCCGGCGGCGACATCAGAGGGTTAACACTGTCGTTAGGTTCACTACTCTTCACTCTGTGGGCTGCGTAGGGTCTTCAGGCAATGAATAACACCACATATAATAGTTACAGTTTTATTCTTGTTCGGCGATCGTAAGTTAACATCAACGAAATAACATTATGGTCGATATAATCACGATAACCAATACTGCCCGGTCACTAGACAAGTCCCATGGACGACCTAATCGAATCTGAATCTAAATCGTAACCGTCTTCTCAACTCCATCATTTCATGGGGTAATCCTCAAACTAACTGTGTGGGCCATGTCCAAACGAAATCGACTGTCGCGCTGTCGCGTTTGAGTGACCGGCCAGTATTATTCGAATGAAACAAACATCATTTAATCAAGTAATCTTTGTTAATGACTTCCTAAAATCAAGTTAGGATTTACAATAATATTACAACATTATTTAGCACTACTTAATAAAATTTCATAAATCAACCTAAACTTCTTGCTACCAAGCGCCATCTAGCAAGATCATAGACACTTATTCAAAAGCGCCGCTCCCGCTACCCGCTATCCTACACATATTATCTGAATGTTTATATACATAGAGGGGTATCGCTATTCTAAGCAAATAAAGGGAAATTTATAAACATTCACGTAAAAATATTGGACATTATAAAATTAAAGAAAGTTATCGTATATAAAAATCGTTACAAATAAAATCACATAGATCATTAGAAAACTGGTCAAGTGCCCCTTGGATCTTTATTGGGTCAAAGGTTTTAGTAATTGTTGTTATAGGCGCGATTCTACCGTCATCGCCCCATGGAAACCATCAGAGATTATTAGTTCTTCATAATCCTGCTCAATACTTTTAACAGTGTCTTTGTAATTAGCATTAGCTGCTATTCTATTTAAGATCACGCAGTCCTTCCCTCCCGTATGAAGTGTACATACACGGCAGAGGTACATGAAAGGGTGCAAGGAGTCTCCCATTTAAAAATCTTACAAGACAGAGTCCGAGTCTGATCAATACTCCAAAAACTCCTGTTGGGCTCCCCAACTATCACGTTTTTAGCTGGCAAGTCATGTCAAATGCTGTCAGATTTGATATGATGTGATGAGTGTTTAGTTCTTGGTTAGTTAAAGAGATGTCACTATGCTCTATTATTTCGCAATATTGTTTCAAATACAAAAAGTAATTCATAAGTTATATTTTATTGCGCTTTACGTTATTATCTCTATAGCGAATACAATACAATCTACGAAAGTAGTAACGAAAGTATGGTTATCGTTTCAGATCGATTCACAATTATGATAGTAAAAAAAATGTGTATTAACTTTTTATTATAATAATAGTATATTTAAGATTGCAAAAAATCTAAGAAAATTTGAATTTAAATCCTGTAGTCTACGCGAACGAAGTCGCGGGCACAGCTAGTTTACATTAAAGTCGTTACAGTTTACTGCCCCATTGAGTACTTATTGATTTAGATCAATTGAACCAGTGGGCGCTAGCGGGTTGGCGTTTAACATCAGTTCCATCTAGTAGCGCTCTCATGAGTTAGCCAACGAAAACTTACATACGTTAAAAACCTATCGAATTGATTTTTTTCATACAACCGATTTTAATTCTTAGCGTTACCGCTAGGAGCGCCGTACATTTTCTCAGACTTTTTACATAGGCGATATCGAGTCGGTCACTTTTAAACTCATGTTAGCGCTACAGATAGTAGATATGGACGTTGGAAACAGTACCGATTGCCTTGTGTGCAGATATTCGAGTCGGGCCCGCCGCCGCCGCAGCCGCCGGCCCCGCCCGCGCCGCCGCCCGCCGCGCCGCTCTCGCTGCACAACGGCGCCGTACGGTGAGTCGTGTCCACAGGTCCGCACCTGCCGAGGTGAAGGGATGTTAAGGTTGTTGTCCGATCTGACAGACAGACTGTCAGAACTCGCGAAAGCCTGGATGTAGCACGTTGAAATTTATTGGTAAAACGTATGGTAGAGGTCTCTTGAAGGTAGAAGGCAGAAATTTTAAATTTCCATTTTATAGGTTAGACTTTTTTTATTTGACTGTCAATAAAACGGACTTCCAAAGCACTGGGCGCACAATGGTGGACAAAGGTAGGTAAATCGATCCGACTCTCTCGCTCTCTCTCGATAATACTATTATAATGAGGGTTTTCGTTCCTGGAATCGAGCACCGATTGGCTTTTAAGGATAAGACTTAAATGACCGCTGTTCCACTAAACACTTAAGCGGTTTCGGCAAAAGAACATATTGTGACTTTTTGCACACATTGTTTAAAAAAAATGCTACCATCTGTGAAGTGATGAATTGTCACAATGACATGTACACCGTTTGTTTGTTTACTGGCGCAGCGTGCGGGACGATTAGTTGCGGCTGCAATACTGTTTACACTTTTTGCGATGCCTGGGCCGACCTCGCCCTTTGTCCGAAGACTGCAAACAACAAAAGACACTATCGTCCACACTAAAACTAACTACGCTAATCACTCGTAGTTTAGACAAAAGCCATTTTTCTTTAAAATATATATCTTTTAAAACATATTTTACGAGGTTATAAACTAGGACTAAAATTTATTACACAGACAGCAAAAATAGATAACCTATTGTTATTTACAAGCTCTTATCTATGGTAAGAAGAATCATTAAATAGTGGAGCATTAATTTAGCGTTAAACAGGACACAGGTTTTATAACAGCTGCGATACAAGACTTCATGTGCCTTATTATTATTGCCTAAGACAAAGAGCGAACTATCCTAGTATCCAAAATTATTGAGTTGTTTTATTTTTTCAATAATAGTGAAAAGGTTTGGTGGAACAGTGGTTAGTGACCCTGGCTGGCGGTTCCAAGAGTCGTGGGTTCTATTCCTATTTGGGACAAATATTTGTGTGATGAACATCGGTATTTGTTCCGTGTCTGTGCACACAAAAACGTCATAGTCGTTTCCGATTTAAATATGTAATTTTATGAAATAATTATTTACTTACAATCACATAAAATAATAGATACCTTTTAAATAGAATCGTAGTATCTTCGGTATCGTACTGTCTATTCTTCAAGTTTATACTTGTAACTTAACAATAGCTTTGAAAATCCTGTCGATTCATGTTTTCAAGGAAAGACCTGGTTGATGTAAAACGAATATTTACGAGTGACAGCATTATCCCCGGAAGCCTCACAGGTCCGCTTTGTGCACGGAGCTTCAATTAGCACCATATTTCATGCGCTCCGGGGACCGCATGACGCGGCCGATGGTCAACACACCGTTGTTCGCCCAATCAAAGTGCAGCGATATTGTTACCGGGAACAGGCGATGAGTCTACGAGCGGCGGCGGCAGTGGGTCGCAGGGCTTGCGCTGCGGTGACCACCCTACACGCTCAAGCACGGACATTCTGATAAAATGGCTGTAGGGATTTTGTTTCACATGGCTACTGTGTGTGGCATGCTTAATAAATAATCTAGGCTAGTAACATCATGTCAATTGACAAAAAAAATATACATGTATATTTTACAGTAGTAATATGTGTTGCAAGTACCTGATTATTCTGCGTCGATGACCTAGTGGTTAAAGGCATTGCTTGTCATGCGAGAGATAACCAGTTCAAACCCCGCCACGTACCACTAAAATTTGAAAGACGAAGACATTCTAAGGTTATATAGTCGACCAACCCGCATTTGGCCAGCGTGGTTGACTAAGGTCTGATCGCCCTAGTTTAGGGATGACCCGTACCCCAGCTGTGGGAACGTATATGATGGTAGATGATGATGACCTGATTATTCTTAAATTATATTTCGTACAACATTTTGTACAAAACTAGAAACCCGCCTTCCTCGCTTCGCTCCGGATGATATTTTCATATAAACCTTCTTGAATCGCTCTATCTATTAAAAAAGATCGCATCAAAATCCGTTGCGGTGTTTCAAAGATTTAGGCATACATATCCCTTAGGGACAGAGAAACCAATGTTTTAGTATGTAGTGACGATGTAAGGAGACGCTTTTTTAAACTGTTCGGGTACATATTTGTACCGCATGCTAGGTTGTACCGCGCAGTGTCCGGGCGCGCGCGGCCGCCTGGCGCTCCTACCCGCAAGTGTCGTACCGTGGCGCGAGCCAGGTGCGCGTTTTTTGTGCCTCCTTGTGCGCTATCTACGGACGCACCAGGTGTCAACCGCGCCTGCATCAATCTCACCCCTATGTCCTCTACTCAAGGGCCGTAATCGCACACTCGATTATCCCTATGCAATTAACTCGATGCAGATGTTCAACTATAAGTCTTCGTTCAGCCGAGATCGGGATTGTCTGCTTCGAAACTCTTCAACATTCAATAAGAAATTTTATGCAATATAACATTTTTTTTTCAACGGTCATAACAGTTTTTGGGATTCTGGAGTGTGCCGCTTTTGAATTGATAGATAACAAATGATTTTCTTTCACAGTTATCGAATTACTTATTTTGCCTGGATATTTGGCTGTTTGTTTGGTATCGCTATTTTAAACCAAGATTGTTGGTTATATGCACATTTCGAGAAAGATTCGTTATTGATGTGTGGTTGTAAGGTGATGGTTAGTGCGTGTGCGTAATGAGCAGGTCGCTCCGCGGCGCGGACACGTGCGTGCGGAAGTGCTTTGTGCCTCACCTGAGCTGGCTTCCCCTGCCTCAGGTCCTACGCATCAAACAATGCTCATTGCTCACCCCTTTATTCAACCATCTGTATGATCACGATGACTCCAGGTGGATGAATAAATCACATTTCTCTAGCTAGAGTCACTTTTTGATTCTGAAACCGTTATTTAGAAAAGTTATGATACTAGAACCGAAATAATGGATATAGATATTGACAATACACCTAGACTACATACTTATTATGTATTTTGTAGGAATTCGAAGTAAAATGGTCCCCTATTCTTATCAACGTAATGGTACATCCATAACCTAAGTTCACTTCACTTCCGTGGTTAAACCCTGATTAGGGGGTTGACAAATCCACCTGGCCTGTTCGGCTAGTCTGCAATTCATTTTGAAACGTCGATTAATATTTAGTAATTGATATTTTGTATTAATGAAAAAGATTAATAAGTAGCTAAATAAATCAGAATAGTGCAATATAATACATATTTTCCGTACTTGCAGACTTAGCCTTAGCTTAACCTTTTTGAGATTCGAATAAGATTGTAATAACATGGAATTAAAATGATAGGATTTTTTTGTTATTCTTCCTTATGTTCTTGCGTCATGCACGTGGACCAGTTTTTGTGCGGAACAAAGCGGCACCCGCTGCTACAAAAAGCCCAAATAAACCCTCCGTTTCTCTGATAAATAACTAATATCACAACGACCAAAAAAAGAACACGTCCCCGATTTCGACCCAATGAAAAAGGAATCGTAACGGATGTCTTGACAATACCGGGTGGAAAGGGCGCAACGAGATAATGCGAAGGAGCGCGTGGGGGGGGCAGCGCGAGGCTGCGCGGCGACAGCTGTTCCCGCAAAAACTAGCACAAAAACAAAATAAAACCTCGCCCGGAGCCGCGCGGCCTGACTCGTTTACCTACTCGTTTGATTGCAATGCGTTTATATTATCTGGAAAGCATATGTCCTAAATTACTTTCAATATAATAATGCCTTGGTCATCATTGAATTATTTCTCATTTTGTACGTTTTTTCTGTGTCTTCGAAATGTTTTTAGCCTCATAAAAAATAGCCTTTTATACCGAAGGTTCATTAGCCACCCAAGTGGTTATTATACCTGTAGTTACTAGGAAAACAAGTACGGACCCGATTAGTTATTCATTGAGAATGCAGGTACTGAACCTGTGGCGGAAAAACAAAGGCTGAGCGGCGTTCCGGACCCTCGCGGGGGTGATCGGGCTGCGAGTGCTGCGACTGCGGACCTTTCTCTAGGGGTTACTTATTATGACACCTAGAACAGCCTTTTCACGCGCACAATAACGCACTCTACCACTACACCGTCTCTATTCAATTTTATTACCACATCATTGCTGATTACCGTAATATTATTAACGTTACAGTTTTGAAAAATAGCACGTGGTTTAATAAGTTAATCTTTTTATTGTGATTACCAGGCCTGAGCGCAAAAAGTAGGATAATAATACTAGTGCCAAATAAACGGTTATTCTATTCTATTCCATAGTAGGCACGACGAATTAATAAATTTTCTGCCTATTTTACATTTAAATTATCATCATCTTTTTATATTACCTCATACATGCTATATGTATGTATATTTGTTAGAAGAAAATAATTTTAAAGATAGACTTAAAATAAGGTTTCATTTCTCGGGGATAGCGTAAGGGTACGGGGATAATAACGGTTATCTATTGTTTGCCCGAAAGATATATGCCATAATATTCATATGCCCGAATTTCATTTGCCATAATTTCATTTGCCCGAATGTTATGTTTGCCATAAAATACAAATGACATAATTTTAATTGCCCGAACTTCAGATTCCATAATGATTCGAATGCCATACGTATTGTTATCCATATTTTTAATTTGTCTTTCATGTTTCTAACCTAACCTAACCTATTTTTTTTATCATTCTTCTAACCTATTTTACAAGCTTTTTCGGTGGGAAATGATGTAATGGCACGGAAACAAAGTTTCTAACACGTAACTAATATAGTAAACAATGAGCATAATATTATTGCAATTAAAATATGGATAACAATACGTATGGCATTCGAATCATTATGGAATCTGATGTTCGGGCAATTAAAATTATGTCATTTGTATTTTATGCAAAACATAACATTCGGGCAAATGAAATTATGGCAAATGAAATTCGGGCATATGAATATTATGGCAAATAAAATTCTGACAAATGAAATTATGGCAAGTGGGGGTATACCGATAATAACACGGCGGCTAATTATACGCAGCGCGGTGTTGCGGGCAGGGCTGGGCCGTTTTAGCCCTTTTAAATACTTACAAAACAATAAAAAAATATTTGTAAGTCAAATAAATTTAAAGTTAATACATAATTTATCCATAAATGCAAATGATTGTTCGATGACTCTTCGTAAGGACAAGGGTTTTATAGCCACTTCGTTAATGGGTGATACTTTTTTCAAGCGCTATAAATACCATGACGGACGGAGGTGTCGGTTCCAAAAAATCTCGGAATGATTGCATAAGAGTATGTAACTGAGGCCTTGATATCGGGGTAATCGTAGTAATCAATCAACAAGGTTCGGTTGTACGAATATTACTGGCCTAGTCACGAACTAGGAACTATTCGCGTTGGTGCTCTTCGTGGACTACCCCCGTGATATCAGTCCTGCCCTGGTTGTACGGCGGCAGCCCTAGCGCTCGGTGAATCCGCACAAAGGCGCGGAGGCTGCGGCAGATAGCGGAATGCGCAGCTGCCGCCGGGAATGTCCACCTGCCGGCCGACCTGCCACCCCCAGACATGCCCATTATGCAGCACTCCAACCATTCCAACCACCACTCTACCATACAATTTGGTACAAAAATCTTTGCTCGTCGGATAAGTTACCTATACTTACTTATCAATTGATGACATTATTATTTACATATCGGGGACAAGTAATGTTTTTTCTATTTGACCAATAAGAAAAGAGATTTTTCTATCTTACGGTTTTGATAAAAAAAACCGTAAATTTTCTAAATATCTTTGTTGTAATTTATACGTACATCTTTTAATTGATTAATGAAAGAATAGTATTCTCCCGCTACTACCCAACCAAAAATATGAGTACATTATAACAATTTTCTGGGTCAATCACAAAACATTGATTTGAACGAATTAAGGTTTTGGTTATTTTTGGTAGGATCAGCAGATATTTAGCATAATTGATTTGAGTGTGATAAAGGAAAGAAATCGGTAGAACGGGCCGCGCGACAGGTGCGCGTGTCCGCGCGCTAGGGCTGGCGCAGCGGAAATAACCTTGTCATGTTATTTTAAGTTTCGATAACATTAACCTATGCTATTAATCTTAAGTCCGATTAAAGAAATGTATAGGTAACACACAAATTATACAAATAAGTCGAGGCAATGATAAGGCACCAAAAAATAAAATTTTTAATTGTTTGGTACTAGATGATTGCTCGGCCTAAAGGATCGAGTAGTTTTGTAGAATTTAATTAAAACAGCTTTGGGTCTAGGATCATGGTGTTTATTTAACGTAAGATTTTGGCCTCTCTCGTTTTATTGCTCTAAATGTTAGTTTTTTTGGGTTTAAACTCGATACATTTATACACCAATCAGGGTCGCGAGCGAATACGATGATTTTTGTTATGGTTATTTGACTCAATCCATATGTGATTTAGGGACATTCATATATATAAGTATTAGTGAGAATTTGCTCAGTATTGGTAGTGGTCAGTGGGCTGTAGTGTTAGTGGAGGCGTGCGCAGCCCTAGCGGTGCGTGAGCCTGTATCTGCGCGTGCGGCGCGCATCTGCCCGCGCGGCCAATCCCGGCGCGGCGCGGCGCGTATATAGCTGCGCGCGCGCCGGCCGCGCGCACTGCCTGCGCGACCCCGCCGCGGCCGGACGCGAGCCAAGCGCTCCTGCGATCAGTGCTAGTGAAGTGTTGTCTTTATATTCGCTCAAAGTTTTCTGAGGATCGAAACCGTTTTAGTCAACTCGTGATATTCTGCTAGTGAAGTGTGCCAAATAGAAAAGATGATTATCTGCCTCTCAGGATTTGTGATTGCCGGGTTGGTATTTTGATTTATCTACTTTCGTAATTCAACAAATATTATATTCGATGATAATGGCGAGGAGTGCTATACTATAACCGATTTTAAGTCCCCAAATTTAATTATACACAAAATAATTCTTTCCTGCCGTAAATATTTGTTAGTCCAGGTAAAAAGCCACAATTGTTAAAATTGCACGTATACAAGATTCATTTTATTTACCTATGCAATAGTATTATCTACTATTGGAATGGCAACAAGTCGCCATTGTGAGCCCTGTGCCCTCGGCATAAGAGCGGGCCGATCAGCTGCGCGCGCCAGGTGCAGCGCTAGGGACGACACTTTTTCTGATCTATAGAATTCGGGAAGGGTCTATGCAATTTATTTATAGGTACCTATTTTACTCTATTCCGGTCGAAATGAATGTGTTGTAAATAATAAGATTTCATTCGCAACGTCGCGAACGAAAAAATGGTTTTGTGCGATTTGAAAAGGAATGTAAGGCTTAGGTAGGCAATAAAAATGGTCACATGCGAATCAAGAATTTTGTAAATGATCATCTTTCTTAAATATCGTTGAAGTCTTAGTAAACAATCCATTACTTTTATGTACTTTTCCATTTTTTATGTTTTGTGTAAACTGTATAACTGTAGCAATAGAGCCCCTATATGAAGCATTTGCGAGTCGTAGTCTCAAAGCATGTTTGTGTCGCAGCACGTCGCCGCCCGCGGGCGCGCTGGGCCCCGCGCGCTACTCGCCGCACCAGCACCAGCTCCTGCACCACTTCGCGCCGCCCATCACGCCAGGTACATACAAACCTTTATCTACTTCACACTATAGGGAAAAGTACGGTGCAAAACTATCTGCTTTCCCGCAGAGATAAAACAAAACAATGTAGGTAGTATTTATCTTAATATATATAATTCTGCTGTACGTGTGTATGTCATTGAACTCCTCCTGTTGGTGGTGGCGCCCTGAATGATTTTCACAAATCAGCCCGGCAGATGGCGCTTGTTGTTTGAAAAAGTTGTTATGTATAATACTCCTACCCGAAGCGAAGCGAGGGCGGGTCACTAGTATGTTATACTTTTCAAATACTCTCCATAAATCTCCTCAATGGTTATGTTAACCGAGTGTCGTCCCGTTCGCAGGCGTGGGCCGGTCCAGCAGCAGCTCGGCGGAGTCGGTGTCGTCGCACAGCGCGTCGCCGCCGCCGGCGCTGCTCGCGCGCCCGCACCTCTACCCAAGATATACGTGAGTACACGCACCTACCATCTACTCTCCTAAATCTCGTTGTGCCGTAGGTACACACCAAATCATTTTCCGATAAAGATCCGCCCGAGTAATAATGTCCTCGGATCCAAAGATCGTGATTTGAGTTTTAAATTAATCACTTACCTATATCGATGTATTTTTTGTATTTGAGTTTCAAATTAAATACTACCTAGTATCTATGTAGATCTATTGCATAGTTTTGCTATCGATTGACATGGCAGCATTTTTAATCACAATGTTGCTATAGAATGACTTATGCAGTAGTGTATGAAGACTAATATGTCGTGTTGTTTTGGTTACAGGCGCGTGCGCACGCTGTACGCGTGCCTGGGCGAGTCGGAGGGCGAGCTGTCGTTCGAGCCGAACCAGATCATCACCAACGTGAGCGCGTCGGGCGAGCCGGGCTGGCTGCGCGGGACGCTCAACGGCAAGTCGGGGCTCGTGCCCGACAACTACGTGGAGCCGCTGCCCTAGCACCCCATAGTATTACCGAACCTTGTTGATTGTTTACTACCTATTTGTATATTGTGTACATTGTAAATAAGAGTCTGTTGATATTTCTATTTATATTATACTTATGTTGTGAATTTTGTACCAAATATACTATAATGTATTATTATCCGATCGTGGATTAGTGATTATAAAGATTATTTAGAGTTATGCCTTTTCTTTTCGCCTGACCCTGCCGTGCGATGACGATGGATCGTAAGTATACCATTAATTTCCTGAAAACGGTTAGTTAGTTTAGTCGTTAGTTCTGCCGGACTCAACATACAAAATTAATTGCACCATCGATGCATAAGTATTCTTACTCTTTAAGGTCATGAATAGAATTAAAAACGAGAAACTATTACATAATCGCCACAGGATATAAATTCGAATTTTATAATAAAGCTACGGGAAAAAGAGATAGCCTCTTTAGGAGTGATCTTAAGAGAAAAGATCTTCCGCCGAGGTGGGTGATCGTGTGATCGTGCTCGGGGACCACGGTCCAATTATCATCTTGTTTTTTGCCTTATATGTATATAGTTAGTGGCCCGAATAACTTTAAAGTGAGATGTAGAATTCATACCTTAGACACACTTGTGGAGTGATCTAAGCGCCATCTGTTGGTTATATTGCGAAGTTCTTTATCGGATGTCGCCACACTAATAAACTATGTCTGTATGGATTGAGGAGCCACTTTCGATTTAAGAAGGAAGCTTGCCCCCTTATTTAGTAGGGAAGAAAATAATGTTGTAGACCAAATCCTGAAATTTGTAGTATAATATCTAAAGTTATGTAACTGAATGTGGCTCCTCAATCCAAACATCTGAATTGAGGAGCCACCTGGAACACGGAAAGTATTTCATGTATATGTTTGAAATTTTTGTATCATTTAGTAGCAATTGTGTTTAGTGTCTACTAAAAATTTTAGCCCAATACTGTTTATATTCAAGAATATACAATACTTTTAATGTGGCTCCTCGATCTATACACAAGAGAATGAATTGCCATGTAAGTTATTGGTCAATTTATATTCCACTCTAAAGACATTTAGTAGTGTGTTCGAATTTGTAGTATATGGACAAAGTAGTAGAACTGAGCAAATTTAATAAATAAATGCATTTTATTTGGCTCCTCAATCCTGACGTCTGCATAATAAATAATTGACTGTACCTACCTGAGATTAAAACGGAATAAAATACCAGAGACACCAACATTTAGTATAAATGTCTACTAAATACAAATGCACAAATCAACATTGTATTATACAATGTTGATTTGTGCATTTGTATTTGTATATGTTCGGTATCTGGAAAACAAATCACTTCTGAATATTCCTTATAATTCACTATTTAGGGTGACCATGTTATATGAATTAAACTAGGACGATTCATTTTTTGAATCTATATAATTTAATCGCCTTCTTTACAACGCTGCCTAGATGAGATGCTTTCTTTGAATTATCTAGTAAATAGCTTTTTCAACTAGTCCCTCCCTCATCTTTCTACTCCCGAACGACACGTGCTGGACAGCGTGCTGCCATCCACATAGGAGCAATTTCTTCATTCCCCCTAGTTCTATAGCGGTACATTTAGAACAACTAAATGTAAGTAAGTGGAACAACGTAGAAGAACTAGTGGGAATAAACCATACAATTCAGGCGCTGGTGGCTCGGACCAAGAGGTTCACAGTTCCGCGTGTCTGTCTTTCAGGCATTCATTGCCCTTCCAGCTTATGTTTTCCCTATCTCCTATGATCCCGGGCTCTTTAGCGGGGCGTGAAACGGTAAATTCCCACTAATTCTCCTATTCAGTTCAGGTTTAGAGGCCTTTTTTTTTATCTTAGGCAAGTAAGTGTCAAGTGACAAATTGCAATAAAATAATTATATTCCTCACAAATGTGTAAACAATCAAACCTTCCCTTTAGGGAGCGTAGTACCTACGTACTATATGGATGGAACAGAAGATTCTAGCTATCCCTACCGGTAGCGGAAAATAAAATCAGAGCGTCCCTACCAGTGGAGGTATATCGGTAGGGATATGTGGAACAGTGGTGTTTTATTGGGGGTGTCGAAAGTGAAATCAAAAGGTTATTCAGAATAAATTGTCACATTTTATTTATTACACTAATGCGATACAGTACTCGACATCACAGATTATAAAAATATATATTCACAACGATCACCTTACCACAAAGCCTTTCGGCGTTAACAAAGCTCCCAATGGTTGTAGGTATAATATTCCGACCATGACACTTACTAAGGAATAGTCTTAGCTATGAAGAGCAGGGACACTCGGAGACTAGTTACAATTTAACTGTTTTCAACATAATGTTACATTTGTATGGTGTTACACAATTAAGAAGTAAACGAGATTTTCATGATTTTTCCTAAATTTAAACAGCGACACGATGGAACAGAATATATATTTATCAGTAGGTACACATACCACAGGCACCGAATGTCCCAGCCCCTACAGTAAAGCATGTATTACTTACGATTATTTAACTTTAAACTAAATTTTATGAAACGTAACAAAATGACGATAAAGATGACTGCCGAGCCGTGGCTCGCGTGATTATCGAGCAACGGATAGGGAATACACAATTGATATTAATAATCAGTTTAGTAGTAGTTAGTAGTTCACTTTTCCTAGATCGACAAGTGAAATTGGTTGATGCGAAGATTACCAATTTATAAAATCAAGCATATTCCCTATTAGGTATATTATTTATTAGACATAAATTATAGGTAGGTACTACAAACAGGACCTGACCAGAAGCACAGGGAAAACATCGCCGCCTTAATAATTTAACACTTCATGCTCTCGTGGCTTTCCCTCTGTCCCGCGTCAGGAGCTACATTAGACTTACAGAAGCGGAGCGATAAATGTGCTTGTGTTTGTATGCAAGCGGGTACAATCGAGACGCTTCTACATAGCATGATTACAATATAATACTTATTAACCTTTCATCAAATCATACAAAAGGCGAGTGTAGGTATTATAATTAGCTCATGTAATTAATTTTCGTAGACAATAACAATTTTATTACCTATACAGTCGTCAAGATACTGGATATGTGCTTTATTTACAAAGATGGTACACACACTTTCAAAAAGGTTTTAGTCATTACCTACAATCACCTATCTTCATTATTATATGTAGTGCCTAAAACCTTTGTACTCTGAATTATTATCAGCATCTCTTTAAATATTGATGTTTCCAGCAATGTGTGTACGTCGGAATTGTATGCCAACAATTATCAATGCCGTGGTTAAAGATTATCATATTAATATTAAAAATCTATTGATCAGGCCAAAGCAATTTATTTGCTAATGTACCATAGGTATGCATTATATGGAGCGCCTAAAAATAGTATAGATACGTTGCCCGAATTAGACACATTGCCGTTATTATTGACAAAATAAGTTTTCTTGCCAGGATCGATAGATGCAATGAGTACTATTGATTTAAATGGTGGCAATAAAATTACTCTGTAGCATACAAACGTGCACATTTTGTTAATGCATTATTTATATTAGACTAAATATAACAACATTATATGTATAGGCCAATCTGAAAGCAAACTTTATTTATTAAGCCAAGCCTATATACATGCCAAAAGTATACTGTCGAAATCTTATTCAGAATACATACGAATGAAATAGTTAAAAAAATATTTTATACATATTTTATCTTTACCGAATTACAATAGCTGAGCACCGGCGACTTTACGATGTGTAAGCTTCGAAATGTGTAAAATTGCATTTTGAGATCGAAAGCACGGGAACGCCATCATAAAAAATTTAGACTAGAGCAATGGTGTAAAATATACTAAATACAGTATTAAGCGAGTCTGGAACTGGACTCCGACACTCGTTTCTTCACAGAACCGCTAACCGACAGAACATTTCGTATATCGCCGCTTCGCCAACAGAACCTTTCGCCAGCGTACGATTCGTCGACAGCACCGCTCGTCATCAGACCTTTCGCGTACGAACGATTCACTAAGCGATTCCTCGTCAATTAACGACTATTCCTCTATGCAGATTTTTAAATTTAGCACTAGGGATACATAAAGTAATATTTACTTAACTACTTACTTTACTGTACATTTTTCTCCATAAATAAAAACAAAAACCGTACAATTATTGCGGATTTACTTGTATAAATTAGATTAAACGTAGAACTTTCTTTTTTGAACTAGGTTTAAATACAGAAACCTCCGGAATGTGAAAAATATTCATATTCATATTCATACATACATAATTTGAGAACATCCTTTTTGAAATCTCAAAACATTTATATGTATTGATCAAATTACTATTCAAATCATCGAAATTAAAAGTACCTATTTTAATATTTTAATTATTAGGTACTACTTTAAATCCCTCGTGCTAAATTAAAAAATCATATAAATTTATTGGAATATTTTTCTAGAGGCATAGTTAATTGACGAGGAATCGCTTAGTGAATCGTTCGTACGCGATAGGTCTGATGACGAGCGGTGCTGTCGACGAATCGTACGCTGGCGAAAGGTTCTGTTGGCGAAGCGGCGATATACGAAATGTTCTGTCGGTTAGCGGTTCTGTGAAGAAACGAATGTCGGAGTCCAGTTCCAGACTCTATTAAGCCGGTACAATGACTGTATTACGATCGCCCAATATTATGATCTCGGCGACTCGAAACTGACCGTCGTGCGCGAGGGGCGTCGCCCTCAACACACCCCCGACCGGCGATACGCCCACGCCCCGTCCGGGCCCCGCGCCACGCCTCAGACGCGCTCCGCCTCGTCCTCGTCCGGCTCCAGCAGGCGGCGCACGCGGCTGCAGTCCGCCAGCTGCGGCGGCGACGCGGCCACGCCCCCGCCGCCCCCGGCACCGCCCCTGCCGCCCCCGGGACCGCCCCTGCGCGCGCCGCCCCCGCGCCCCGCTCCGCCCGCCTCCGCCGCCGCCAGCCGCTCCAGCCGCCGCGCCTCCGTCGCGCGCACCACGCGCAGCAGCGCCGAGTACTTGTCCCGCACGGCGCGCAGCCGCGCCTCGCTCTCCTCGGCCGCGTGCCGAGCCGCGCGCTTCAGCTCCGCCGCGGCCGCGTCGCGCGCCGCCAGCGCCGCCTCCAGCTCGTGCGCGCGCGCCGCCGCCGCGTCCGCGCGCGCGCCCGCCGCCTCCGCCTCGGCCTCCGCGCGCGCGCACGCCGCCCGCAGCGCGCGCGCCTCCGCGCCGCCGTCGCCCGCCGCCCGCGCCGCGCCCGCGCGCGCCGCGCCCGCCAGCCGCGCCTCGCGCTCGCCCAGCACCAGCAGCTCGCGGCGCAGGCGACGCACGCACTCGGCGCGGCGCTCGGCGGCGAGCGCGGCGCGGGCGAGCGCCTCCACGTGGCGCGCCGCCTCGTGCGACTTCCGCCGCGCGTGCGCCGCAGCTCGGAGGCGTCGCGCGCGCTGCGCCTCGGCCTCGTGCAGCGCGGCCTCGGCGCGCAGGCGCGCGGCGCGCTCCTCGGCGAGCGCGCCCTCGAGCCGCGCCTCGCGCTCGGCGGCGGCGGCGGCGAGCGGCGGCGCGGGCGGGTCGCGGGCGAGGCGCGCGCAGCTCGTCGCGCTCGCGCTGGGCGGCGCGCGCGCGCTCCCGCAGCGCCTGGTTCTGCAGCTCGAGCGCGCGCGCCTGGCGGCAGCGCCCCAGCAGGCGCCGGTTGCGCTCCGCGTGCGCCTCGCGCCGCCAGCGCTCGTACATGAGCTGCGCGTGCGCCAGCGCCAGCTGCTCCGCGAGCTCGCCGCCGGCGGGGGTGCGCCCGCGCCCCTTGTACAGTTCGCAGAGGTACTCGTCTAGCTTCTCGCTTGGGGAGTTTGTGATTATTTTTCCTTCGTAGGTCAGCTGGAAATAAATTAATATTATATTTTAAACTAGCGCCTTCAAAAACATATAAAATTCCTACCAAGATAATTATAAATGTTCGTATTATATTTAGTGCAGTCATTGAAGCGTAAAATAAGGTCAAACCTCCGATTTTTTTACTGTGTGTGTACCGATTTGCATGATTTTTTTTTCGGCTCATATTACCCTTAACTTCAAAAGTGAAAATGATCCGAACCCCGCCAATTATTTTTAAAGGGTAAAACGAACCCTTAATGGAAAAAATTACATTGAGCCATTTTATCACTAGAAAACACGTCTAATAATAAGTGGTAAAATTTTAAAGTATTTTCTAACACAATTACCTCATATAAAAATAATTTTGAATATCTTACAACCCTTGCAAACAACCCTTAAATTGAAAATCACAACGAAATACTTTGGTATGACATGATAAGATGTACCTAAGTATAGAGTAGTAATATAAATAAATAAATAAATATCTGGGACAATTCCACACTCGGTCATCTGACCCCAAACTAACTAATATTTTATATTCTTTATAATAATAATACGTATACTGCCCGTCCTAACCTATGGTGCTCAAACCTGGTCTTTGACAAATCATCAAAAGTCCAAGCTCAAGGTATGCCAGCGAGCTATGGAGCGGAGCATTCTGGGGATAAAAAGAACCGACAGAGTTAGAAATAGCATTATCCGCTCGAAAACAGGTGTAACCGATGTTGCTGAAAAGTCGGCGAAATTGAAGTGGGGCTGGGCTGGTCATGTTTGTCGAATGAACTCCGAGAGATGGGCAAAATTGGTCACCCAGTGGCAGCCGAGCGGTCGTCGGCCAAGGGGAAGACCAAAAAGAGATGGCGAGATGAACTCGACGCCCAACAACCAAACTGGCCATCTCTTGCCACTGTTCGACAAACATGGAGTGAATTGAAGGAAGGCCTTTGCCCAGCAGTGGGACATCACGGGCAAGATAAAAAATAAAAAAATAATGACATTTTAACCCCCTTTCAATCCATGTAAACTATGCCTTGAAACCTCGAAAACTTCCTCTTGAAACCTTGAAAAATCTTTTGCATGAAAAATTTTAAGCCGCCTTAGATAGATGATTGAAATTTTGTATGCAGGTACTATAATGAACGTTAAGCTTACTTGCAACGCGTTATAGCAAAATTCATACGAGAACGGGAGTTATTGAGAAAAAACTTTGGATGTAAAATCTTATAGTTCACGCGAATAAAGTCGCGGGCACAGCTAGTTATGTATATTTATACACATAAAAGTAGTTTTGGGTCTCTGTTATCTATATATACTGCGTACTTTCACGTTGCTCCAAATATTCACACCCCGAAAATGTTCAGTAGAAAAAGAAAACTGAGTGGAAAAATATATGATTGGTTTTTGGACAATAATTCCTTAAATTTTTTTGCTATCACAATTTGTAAATTACCATTGTAAAGGTAATTAAGAGAGCTACAACATCCTGTATTGCAATATGTAGTAAAAAACACTTTACACAAACGGGTTAAAGGGCTTAAGAGAGGCTGTGATTGCGCTGCCACGCGCTCTTTAAACAATCATATCTCCTTCATATTTTCAATGAAATTATGAAACCCTTTGATTTCGGAGAAAAAACCTTAGATGCTCCGCTTATTTGCAATACAGCTCACTTATTTTAGGTGCAAAAGACTTAAAATAGTACTCATTTGAAAGCTTATTTTATGAACTACAAAACCCTTTTTTATTAGAACGCATAAAATGCATTTCCTCGCCGCTAGATGGCATTGATCACATCGATAAAAGTTCAGACAAAGTGAAAAACGACTTTGATCTTTAATATCTAGCTTAATATTGAACTTAGAATACTTTATAAATATTCAAATTTTCCATTTTTTTACCTGCTCCAATTTTGTTTTTAGAAAAATTTTCGAAAGATCGTATATTTTTGGAGATACATATTTGCTAAAAACCGTTGAAAAACGTGCAAAAATTGCGAATTTTCAATGGATTTTTTGAAAAACTTTTTAAATTATTTTTGCTTAAAATTAGGCCTTCTATCGATAGCTGAGGTTATTTAAGAAAAAAAACCATCCACCGCCGAGAAGGGTCAGCAACCACCCCCAGAGTGGTTGCGGGGTCCAAATCATTTTCACTTTTGATATTAAGGGTAATGTGGACCTAAATCCAAAATTTCATGCCAATGGGTTCACAGTAAAAAAATTCGGACCTAAAATGCTTCAATGACTGCACTAATTATTTTGTAATTTTTAGTGTGTCGGGTTATTGAAGGCGCATTTTCGTTTAAGTGTTAAATTTTTTACACCCTAATAATTTTTTATTCAGTTCACCTGAAATATTACTGATATTATTCATGGATGCCTGTCAGAACTGAACCAAATTGCTAATAATCCAGTCCGCAGGTTTTAGCTCTGCAAAAGGTGGAGTAGAAAAGGTTTAAGCATCCTATTGCTTGGATGTGGCTGCCTAATTAGAATCCAAGTTTTCGACCTTTGGCGGCGCATGCGCGAGCCGCCATCTTGAATTTAAGGTGCCGAAATTCGTTTTTTTCTAAATAACGTCTAAACAGTTTACTTTATGACTAAAGTGTCCATGAAAGAAGACAAAATTACTTACATTTCCATCATACATATTTATTCTGTAAGTCTTATAGGTAAAAACATAAAAGCAAGTTGAAAAATAAAAAGTTACAAAATCATCAATTTAATTAAAATTTTGAGTAAAATTTTTACTAATTATTTTTTAAACCTTTTTGATGGCCCAGATATATAGAATATATATAGAATAAATATGTATGAAGGAAATGTAAGTAATTTTGTCTTCTTTATGCTTTTCATAGACACTTTAGTCATAAAGTAAACTGTTTAGACGTTATTTAGAAAAAAACGAATTTCGGCACCTTTAATTCAAGATGGCGGCTCGCGCATGCGCCCTTCGAGGTCGAAAACTTGGATTTCTATTAAACTGCCATACGTAAGCAATATAACGCCAAAACATGTTCTACTCCACCTTTTGCAGACCAGAGGCTTTTATATGTCCCCACAGACTGTACTATAATAAATATTCAATGTACAACTCAACTCTCATTATGAATTCAACGCTCTACTATTTGATATCAGTACAGATCTTGAATGAAAAAGTAAGGCAAAGCAAGCAGCAAGGTTTTGATATTGGAATCAAATATAGATTATTACCTGTTTGCGGGATTCCATGGGTAAGCATCGATAAAAATCGGACACCATGAACTCGTAGGGCGCCGGCCAGACGTCGAGGGTCTGCACGGCCACGCTGCAGGCCGTAGCTTGGGGCAGGCGCGGCGGGCACGAGGCGGCGCGGCGCGGGGGCGGAGCACGGCGCGCGGGCGCGGGGCCGGGCGGGGAGCGCGCGCGCGGGTCCCCGGGCGGCGCCGGCGTCGCGCACGCGCCCCACTCCGCCGCGGGGGCCGCGCGCCCGCCCGTCAGCTCCAGCACCTCGCGGTCCTCGGCCGCCAGCGGCTCGGGGCGTCCGCGCTCGCCGACCGCGGCTCCGGGCGCGCCAGCGACGCCCCGGCCGGCGGCGCCCCGCCGAACGGCACCGGCGAGTCGGCCGCGCGCCGCTCGAGGGCCACGCGCGCAAGCCGCGCCACGTAGGCGTCGCCGCCCGCCGGGGACGTCTCCTTGCGGCGGCCGATGGCGCGGGCCGCCCCCGACTCCGTCGGGAACCGGAACTGAGCGCGGGTCTCCCGGGCGGGCGTGTTCTCCGGAGTGGCCTCGACGGCGGCCTCCGGGGCTCCGCCGCGTCGGCCTCGGCGGGCAGCGGCGTGTGCGGCGCCGAGTCGGCCCGCAGCGCTCGCCCAGCGGGAACCAGGGCTCGGCGCCGGGGCGCAGCGCGGAGGCGGCGCGGGCGGCGTGCGCGCCGGAGCCGGGCGGCGCGGGCGAGGCGGGCGCGGGCGGCGCGGGGGACGCGGGCGCGGGCGGCGCGGGCGCGGCCGCGTGCAGCGACAGGCGGCGGCACTCGGCGAGCACGTCGTGCGGCTCGAGACGCGCCCAGCGCGCGGCGTCGGCCTCGCGCTGCCGGGAGCCCGTGACGAGGTGCGGGGGCAGGCGCACGGAGGCCAGGAGCGGCGCCACGTCGCGCTCCCAGGCGTCGCGCTGCGCGGCGGGCGCGGCGGCGAGGTCGGCGCGCAGCGCGTCCAGCAGCGTGCACGGGTGCGTCGCGTACAGCGCGTGGAACAGCGCCAGCTGCGCCAGGTGCAGGTGGTGGCGCGCGGGCGGCGGCGGCGGCGGGTCCAGCAGCGCGGGCCGCAGCAGCGCGTCGGCCAGCTCGGCGGCGAGCGGCGCGGCCAGCGCGGGCGCGGCGGGCAGCAGCGCGGCCAGCGCCAGCAGCGCGTGCAGCAGCGGCAGCGGCTCGCGCTCGAGGCGCGCGGCGCGCACGAGGTCGCGCGCCAGCGGGTGCGCGGGCAGGCGGTGCAGCCAGGGCGGGCGGCGCGCCAGCAGCGGCGCCAGCGCGGCGAGCGCGTGATGGCGCGCGGCGCGGTCGGCGCGCAGCTGGTCGTGCAGCGCGTCCAGCAGGTGGCGCGCGTGCGGGTCGGGCGCGCGCGCGAGCAGCTCGAGCGCGCGCGCGGAGCCGGTGCGCGCGTGGTACAGCAGCAGCGCGCGCGTGAGCCAGGGCTCGCGCACGCTCTGGTAGACGGCGGCGAGCGCGTCCACGGCCTCGCGCGCGCCGCCCGCGCCGCCGCCCTCCAGCAGCGCGAACACGTCGCCCGTCTCACACGCGGCTAGCATCTCCGACCACCTGTCATCATTCATAACATAGCTTTAGCTCATTCATATTAAATGTGTTTTGCTATTCCTATACCAACCAACACATTTTTCCTCCAATTACTACTTGAACATTTACACTTTTCTAATAAAATTTCCTGTGTTCCTTCCTTCAAGAAATTCATTATAATTTTATATAAATATGTACATATTCAATAGTTTGTATGAATGTGGTAACTGGATGGGTCATACATATTAGACACATTCCCTCTGCCAATGCAGCTACCTCAAACAGCAATTTGAGGTGATGACATGATGATAGAGATCATAAATACATTAGTAGAAAATATCACCATACAAATAGAACTTCTGTAGTAGTGTTGTATGGATGGAAAATATAGAAAATGTAAACTTTAGGTTACTAAGTTTTTTCCTTGATGGACCTAACATTAATTTCAATGTTATATGATGATAATCAACCTAGCATTTCCATATTTTGTAGGTTTAACTCTTATAATGTTATAAGTGTGTATACATATATTGTCTGTTAATGTTTGTTTTGGTCTGTGTTTTTAGTGAATCTATTTACATAATAATTTTACCATATTTTAAAAAATGTTAAAAAAAATTATCTTTATATTGGTCAAGGTGTTCACAAGAGGTGATCTTAGAGAGGAGGTGTTAGACAGGTGAAATCATCAAATGTTATATTAGCCAAAAGCATTAATATCTAACCCTACTTCACCAACTCCTCTTAATTAGCAAAGATTTCAAGCGTTACAATAAGGTGTTAACAAATAGGTAAAACCAGGTAAATAAATATTCTGCAGAAAGGAATGTACGCAGTAATTTTTTGTTAATTTTAGAGATATTACAAGTATTCAATGTGTCAAGAGTAAACTGAACACTAGTAGAATTGAAAAGTATATACATAAATTGGCGTAATATAATCCTAAATGCTTGATTAGGGAGTTTTGATACTAAATAATTACCAATTAGCAGTTCGGAGAGATGATCCTTGTGGCACCGAGGCTGGAGGAATTTTGGTTTCGGGAGTTGGCCGGCTCGGTATTTGCGATCAAGATCGTGTTGTAAATGTTTGTATTATAAATTAGGCGATTTATTTTTAGAAGATTCGTTGGGTTCAAGATTTAGACATGGCAAATAATAAAATCAGCTCGGTTTAGATGTTTTACGAGTACACAGCTGACAAAGAAATTTTTCAATAGATTATTGAATAGACAGCTGAGTTGACACTTGACAGTCGCCGCTGACACTGACAGTTTGTTTTATTCGCGTAAAAATCTTAAAACAGCACCAGCTTCTGAGAATTTTTATTTCTAAATAACAACAACTTGAATAATATCATCATAAATAAAAAAATCTGAAAAAGAATTCGTGAAGAGCAAAATAAGAATTACATTTCGATCAGATAGAGATACATCTAATTGGTTAAAGGTAGATTCTTAATAATTGGCTCGTACGTGATCTTACCCGTTTGCCTTTACTCATTTTATTTGATCATGTACAGAGCATGATTTTTTTATTACTTGTCTTGTCCTGCTTGTGCATCAACAAAATATAAAGACTTGGAAAAGGTCTACCATACCATACCAAACGTAAAAATAAAAAGAAAAAAAGAACTGTCAACTAGACAAGAAGAGGACATAACCTATTAAAAATTATAATTTTGAATATAATATAATTTATACATAAAGTTGTTATTTCGAAATGTACGGGAATGAATTTGATAATTAAAGTTAAATTAAATAGTTTAATTGTGAAGGAGCCCAATTCCCATATTTTGCATTTATTAAGTTAGGACAATGCTTCGGGCTGTATCCAGTATTTACATCGAGACACAGGCACTCGAGCTATTTACCACTGCCAGAAGAGATGTTTTTAAATTATTCCGTGAGTTACTTTATTTTATATAATTAAAGTGCTTCGAAATTTTGTTTCAAATCGTGCATAATAAATTTTTGTTTATGAATTATTGATTTTCTTATATTTTGATACTATGAATTTTTTTAGTAATATGTATGTTATGAATTCTTGCAGGTACCGCCTCAACTACATCAGCGGCCAGCCAGGTACTTGCTTAGATGTGATGCAAATTAATATTTGAGACTATAAATAACCAATATTTTTATTTACCTGTACCATGACATGAAGTATTGCATCATATTATTATAATGGCAATATTTACTTAGATATTTTACTAATCAAATATTTCCCATGCAGCAAAAATGTGATTGAAAATGACAGCTACTACCCCCTGCACTAACTTGGTAATCTCAACAAACTACACAAAAAAAAATGATTTATTTTAACTAATAACAAATAACTTTTGATGATAGTAGTAAATAATTATTTGTATATAAAATAATATTGACTGGCTCGGTGGAACAGTGGCTAGTGACTCAGGTTCATAACCTACGGTTCCAAGAGTCGTGGGTTCGATTCCCACTCGGGACAAATATTTGTGTGACGAACATCAGTGTTTGTTCCGTGTCTGGGTGTATTATTAAATATATTTAAGTTTATTTGTGTATCCACTGTTGATTCTGATATCCGTTACACAAGTGCTTGAGTTATTTACCACGGGATCAGATCAATGTATGTGATGTTTTGTAATATTTATTTATTCATTTATTTATTTATTATAGTAGGATAGATCGAAATGTGTCAAAATAGACCAATTTACATTTATAATTTAATAATTTATAATTTATTATAACTAGTATAGGGTATTTTACTGTGGTTGTTATGCTTGCCATTTTATGATAAGCAGTAAGATGTAAATCAATATTGAATGAAATCGAAACTTAAATTTTTGGACATAAAATGATAAGACAACAAAAGACATTTAAAGTTGGGTAGGCAAGTCCATTTCAAAAGTGTGAAAATGAAAATCTTACAAATAACAGAATTAGTATCTTTCATTGTGAAAACATAACCATAAACACAACTTTTGATGAATCAAAGTCAAAGTCAAAGTCAAAATTTCTTTATTTATATAGGCATTCACATGCACTTATAAATCGTCATTGTATTAAATAAATAAGTAATTCTACCACCGGTTCGGAAAGCCGATTCTATCGAGAAGACACCGCAAGAAACTCGATAGTTACTCTTTTTAACCGATTATCACATAAACTTGTTAAATATAATTGCCATGTCGTACAGTTTGAGTATGTCACAGTATCAAAGAGAGAAAATAAAAAAACTTATACTACAATTACTGTTAATAATAAAAATAGAAAAAAAAAGGTAAGATCGAACAGTCCAGTGCCCAAGAGTAGCACCTGATCCGAATAATGACAATTCGAGCCTTTTGGACAATAATTAAAATCATAAAGAAACAAAACAAATCAATAAAATAACTACAACAATTCCAACCTGCATGACATAGCTTACATAGAGTATAATCTTAATACTATATGACTGTATTACAACAATAAATTAAAATACATTATTTATAAATAAAAAAAAAAAAATATTAATAACAACAAAAGTTCATAAAAATGTCAATGATTAAAATAATTTATATATTAGAAAAATGTTTATTGCAAATGTCAAATTTTAGTTATCGTAATTTTTACAAGCATTTTTATCTTTAAAATAGTCTTCTACTTTATAGTAGTACTTCATAAAAAGACACATCTTAATACATTCTTTGTATTTTTGCAAAGGTAATTTAGTAATACTTACAGGTAACTTATTGAACATTTTTACTCCTAGTCCAACAAAGGAGCTACTAACTTTATTAAGTCTGAAATGTGAAATAGCAAGTTTATGCTTATTTCTAGTATTGAATCGGTGAGTATCTGATTTTTTAGGAATGTATTGTATATTTTTATACACATACCTGCTGAACAAACTTCCTAGGCGCTGCATACAAAAAACTTGAATTTTCTATGGAGCATTTTTGAGCTCACCCTTATAATGTGCAGTTAAAATTGTTATATCTCATCGAATGCCTTAGTGTTCGAGTGGTCCATCCAACTATAAAAAATAAAAAAAAATGTTGATTACCCTTTTATTTTTTTGTTACCGGAATCAGCATATATGAAAACGGGCCCCAATAGTGTGCGAGTGATGTGGGAATAGTTACAATTTTCAATCCCATTCTTTATTTGTATGGATAGTAATAATATTGGGTATAAAATATATTTATTTCTTGAATGTAGTCACTGGTTTGAACAATTATTACATGTATTCCTAAAAATCTACCTATCAAATGTTTTTTTTTTTTTAAATGTTACATCATTTCTCTAGTCAAATTGTAGTGCATAATTTTACTTTAAAATTTGTGTTAGTTTCTCTTCTCTACTAAGTAAATTTTTTTTTATTCTGAATTTCAAGCGGCCAAGGAAAATAAATCCATATAGAACGGTAATGCACATTTGTACATAATGTTTTAATTTTAATGCATAATATGCATTATGCTGTTGTTTGAAAGTATTACATTTCATTTAACTTTATTTACTATAACAAATATTAATAGTGGTTAATCTGTAACAGACTGTATTAACATCGAGTAGCAGCCAAGCGGAGGGCGGGCGCCGCGCGGGCGGCTCGCCCCCGCCGCCGCCGCCGCCGCCCCCGCCGCGCCGCCCGCCCAATGCGCGCCAGGGCTGGACCGTGGCCGCCACGGCGCTCGCGCTCACCGCCTCTATCGGAGGGGTCAGTTATGTTTGCAATCAGGACAAGTTATTCAATTTATAAAATATTGATTATTCCATAATTATTATACAATTGCTTTTTATTTATTTTATAATTAAGGGGGTTCTCATCATTTGTTTGAATCAAATAAGATCACATTTGATTTAATGTGACTTAGGAAGTCAATGTATTACAGAATTTATTTTTGTAAATTATATTTAAAAATAGAAAAAAATGGGACAATATATTTGTATCACAAAATCTATTTGGAATTTAAGAATAAGAATAAGAATAAGAATTTGTTTATTGCTCACATGAAAATTTTTAATTTTAAATTTAAAATGTTTATAGTGCTTTTATTTAAAAGTAGACATTTTTTAAGTTGTTTTTTTTCATTTTAGGTATACTTTTATCATAAGTTAAATGATGATGAAAAGGAGCGACCAGCACAAGACAAAGGTAAGGAATATAAATCTACTGTAATAGATAAGTTTATGATTAGTATATATAAGTATTTTACATAATATTTTATGACCTTTTGATTGGTTATTGTAATTGGTTAATGCATCGAACAGAAGCCGCCCCCCCGGCGGAGGCTGCGCCCGCGCCGGAGTCGTACCCGGCGCGCGCGGCGCAGCTCCCGGCGCACGTGCAGTACCTGCTGGTGGGCGGCGGCACGGCCTCCTTCGCCGCCATGCGCGCCATCCGCAGCGCGCGCCCCGACGCACAGGTACGATACGAACAACGATACGAACTCTGCAGTTAGATTCATGTACCTCGCATCAAACACAATGCCGCCCGCAGGTGCTGATCGTGGGCGAGGAGCTGGCGCTGCCGTACATGCGGCCGCCGCTCAGCAAGGAGCTGTGGCGCGAGCCGGAGCTGGCGCGCGCGGCCGCGGCGCTGGACTCGCTCTCGTTCCGCCAGTGGAACGGCAAGCGGCGCAGCGTGGTGTACGAGCCGCCCGCCTTCTACGCGCCCGTGGAGGCGCTGGCGGCCGGCGCGGGCGGCGCCGCGGCCGCGCGCGGCTGGCGCGTCGAGCGCCTGGACGTGCTCAAGCATGAGGTCACTAACTATATTACTTTAAACTGTCATGGTTATACACATTAGATAACTCAGTATCTCCGAGTTATGTAGTGAGCTTAAAAACAAAAGAACATAGTAAATATCTTGGACATATTGATTTTTCTACTGCACTGTACTCTTAAATTTTGTAAAGTATCATTCTTGTTTGAGAAATATATTAATGTGAATCTTATTAGATTTGAAATGATGTGTCAATAAGATATTGAATAGGCGTAATGAAATATGTATAAGCAATTATTTATAAGTATTACATTAAATCGGTTCTTATTGTTTATGCTAGTGTAGGCATTTAAAAATCCGAAATGACGCTAAATTTGAAATATGATGAAGTTGTAAAGTTTTTCGGCAGGCACATATGGTGAGCTTGTCGGGCGAGCGGGCGGTGGTGCGCTACTCGAAGGCGCTGGTGGCGCCGGGGCTGGTGGCGCGGCGCGCGGGCGCGCTGGCGGCGGCGCGCACGGGCGGGCGCGTGCTGGCGCTGCGCGGCGCGGCGGACGCGGCGCGGCTGGCGGCGCTGCTGGACCGGCCCGACGTCACGCGCGTGGCCGTCGTGGGCGGCGGCTTCCTCGCCTCCGAGCTCAGCGCCGCGCTCGCCGACCGCCGTCAGTACACCGCTCGATGCTAATGCTTCACTCGTAGGGAGAATGATTTCAATCTCTCACCGTATTCGATCGGTTCCAGTGCGCGGCACGGGCGCGACGGTGACGCAGGTGTTCCGCGAGGCGGCGCCGCTGGCGGGCGTGCTGCCGGGCTACCTGGCGGCGGAGGCGGCGCGCCGGCTGCGGCTCGCGGGCGTGGCGCTGCGCCCCGGCGAGGTGGTGGGCAGCGAGGCGGACGCCGCGGGCGCGCCCGTGCGCCTCGCGCTGGCCGACGGGGACGCGCTCGACGCCGACCTGGTGGTGCGTGCTCGGTCCGCGTGACGTCTGGCGTGGCGAGGTGACGCTCGGAGCGCGGTGGAGTGACCCCCGGTCGTGTCGCAGGTGGAGTGCGTGGGCGGCGCGGTGGACCCGGCGCTGGCGGAGGCGTCGGGCCTGGAGCTGGACGCGGCGCGCGGCGGGCTGCTGGTGACGGCGGAGCTGCAGGCGCGCGCGGACGTGTGGGCGGCGGGCGACGCGGCCTGCTTCTACGACGCGGCGCTGGGGCGGCGGCGCGTGGAGCACCACGACCACGCCGTGGTGTCGGGCCGCCTCGCCGGCGAGAACATGGCCGCCGTGCGCCCCGCGCGCCCCTACGACCACCAGAGCATGTTCTGGAGCGACCTCGGGCCCGACCTCGGCTACGAGGTGACTTACGCATTCTTTATTGATCACTAATATACCATCAATATTTACTCGCATGTATGATTTTGAATGTCGCCTTAAGACGAAGCTTTACAAACTTGCGATCTAAATCTAACCTGTATGTGCGTTCCAGGCGATCGGCATCATAGACTCGCGGCTGCCGACGGTGGGCGTGTTCTCCGCCGACGCCGTGACCGACGAGGAGACCGAGCGGGTGGCTGTAGGTGAGACGCGCACATGCCGACGAACGCCTTCGGAAGTGTGTGCTGTGCTGTAGTCTGATCGCCCGTTGGTGTTCCAGTGAGCGCGGGCGGGTCGGAGGCGGCGGACGAGGCGGCGGCGCGGGGCACGGACGCGGCGGCGCGGCGCTACGAGCGCGGCGTGGTGTTCTACCTGCGCGAGCGGCGCGTGGTGGGCGTGCTGCTGTGGAACCTGTTCAACCGCATGCACGTCGCCCGACAGGTACGCACTGCCTCTGCGGAACTAATCCAACCACATTAATAGTCTGTAAATGGAACGAAAGATGGGAAGATATATTTTATTGTGCACAATTACATAACTAGCGTTACAATAACAAAATGAGAAGGAAAGTATGTTTTATCGGAATAGCTAAATATTGTGCTGGCAATACCAATTCCATATTATTTCCCTAGTCTGCTGCATGGTGTGTTACTAACGGAAGGTATCGCTTGCAGGTGCTGAAGCAGGGCGAGTTCGAGGACCTGTTCGAGGTGGCGAAGCTGTTCGCGCTGCAGGAGGAGGAGTGACGGCGCGCTGTACATAGTTACTAATAAACATTCACAACACTCCGCGTGTGTTTCATTGGCGCCGCGCGCTCGAGCGTCCCCCTGTACTTGGCGAAATGAGATTTGCTAACAATCAGATATGCCTATTTCTCCACTCTCCCGTCATCTATTTATTAGCTCTTGATTCAATTGAGTTACACGAAGGGTGTTCGTCGATTATCTTCTGTTACGTCTATGAGCATAAAAACCGATAGCTAGATTAGGTTAGATCAGTTTACTAGTAGTAGTAGTAACTAGCGACTTCGTCCGCGGGGAAATGGTTTTCACACGATTGCGCATTTTTCTTTAAAATAACATTTTATTTAAAACAAGGGGCGCTTAAAACATAAAGACTAAGTAAAAGTGTACTGCTCATTACACCAATAAATGAAAAATTTAATAAAAATCTTGTTTTATTGTAACATAGACCACAGACGCCAACAGCGAGTACTACACCAGCCCGGCCCTACACCACCACACAAGCGGCCCTAAATAAAATTTCGCACAGGTGTGCGTGAACGATTGCGGGGCCCGCGCTCACGCGCGGCCCCGCAATCGTTTTAGTAAGGTTAGGTTTCTAACCTAACCTAACCCATACAGTAGATTTTAGTAAGGTTAGGTTTCTAACCTAACCTAACCCATACAGTAGATTTTAGTAAGGTTAGGTTTCTAACCTAACCTAACCCATACAGTAGATTTTAGTAAGGTTAGGTTTCTAACCTAACCTAACCCATACAGTAGATTTTAGTAAGGTTAGGTTTCTAACCTAACCTAACCCATACAGTAGATTTTAGTAAGGTAAGGCTTCTAACCTAACCTAACCCATACAGTAGATTTTAGTAAGGTTAGGTTTCTAACCTAACCTAACCCATACAGTAGATTTTAGTAAGGTTAGGTTTCTAACCTAACCTAACCCATACAGTAGATTTTAGTAAGGTTAGGTTTCTAACCTAACCTAACCCATACAGTAGATTTTAGTAAGGTTAGGTTTCTAACCTAACCTAACCCATACAGTAGATTTTAGTAAGGTTAGGTTTCTAACCTAACCTAACCCATACAGTAGATTTTAGTAAGGTTAGGTTTCTAACCTAACCTAACCCATACAGTAGATTTTAGTAAGGTTAGGTTTCTAACCTAACCTAACCCATACAGTAGATTTTAGTAAGGTTAGGTTTCTAACCTAACCTAACCCATACAGTAGATTTTAGTAAGGTAAGGTTTCTAACCTAACCTAACCCATACAGTAGATTTTAGTAAGGTTAGTTAGGTTTCTAACCTAACCTAACCCATACAGTAGATTTTAGTAAGGTTAGGTTTCTAACCTAACCTAACCCATACAGTAGATTTTAGTAAGGTTAGGTTTCTAACCCAACCTAACCCATACAGTAGATTTTTAGTAAGGTTAGGTTTCTAACCTAACCTAACCCATACAGTAGATTTTAGTAAGGTTAGGTTTCTAACCTAACCTAACCCATACAGTAGATTTTAGTAAGGTTAGGTTTCTAACCTAACCTAACCCATACAGTAGATTTTAGTAAGGTTAGGTTTCTAACCTAACCTAACCCATACAGTAGATTTTAGTAAGGTTAGGTTTCTAACCTAACCTAACCCATACAGTAGATTTTAGTAAGGTTAGGTTTCTAACCTAACCTAACCCATACAGTAGATTTTAGTAAGGTTAGGTTTCTAACCTAACCTAACCCATACAGTAGATTTTAGTAAGGTAAGGTTTCTAACCTAACCTAACCCATACAGTAGATTTTAGTAAGGTTAGGTTTCTAACCTAACCTAACCCATACAGTAGATTTTAGTAAGGTTAGGTTTCTAACCTAACCTAACCCATACAGTAGATTTTAGTAAGGTTAGGTTTCTAACCTAATCTAACCCATACAGTAGATTTTAGTAAGGTTAGGTTTCTAACCTAACCTAACCCATACAGTAGATTTTAGTAAGGTTAGGTTTCTAACCTAACCTAACCCATACAGTAGATTTTAGTAAGGTTAGGTTTCTAACCTAACCTAACCCATACAGTAGATTTTAGTAAGGTTAGGTTTCTAACCTAACCTAACCCATACAGTAGATTTTAGTAAGGTTAGGTTTCTAACCTAACCTAACCCATACAGTAGATTTTAGTAAGGTTAGGTTTCTAACCTAACCTAACCCATACAGTAGATTTTAGTAAGGTTAGGTTTCTAACCTAACCTAACCCATACAGTAGATTTTAGTAAGGTTAGGTTTCTAACCTAACCTAACCCATACAGTAGATTTTAGTAAGGTTAGGTTTCTAACCTAACCTAACCCATACAGTAGATTTTAGTAAGGTAAGGTTTCTAACCTAACCTAACCCATACAGTAGATTTTAGTAAGGTTAGGTTTCTAACCTAACCTAACCCATACAGTAGATTTTAGTAAGGTTAGGTTTCTAACCTAACCTAACCCATACAGTAGAATTTAGTAAGGTTAGATTTCTAACCTAACCTAACCCATACAGTAGATTTTAGTAAGGTTAGGTTTCTAACCCAACCTAACCCATACAGTAGATTTTAGTAAGGGTAGGTTTCTAACCTAACCTAACCCATACAGTAGAGTTTAGTAAGGTTAGGTTTCTAACCTAACCTAGCCCATACAGTAGATTTTAGTAAGGTTAGGTTTCTAACCTAACCTAACCCATACAGTAGATTTTAGTAAGGTAAGGTTTCTAACCTAACCTAACCCATACAGTAGATTTTAGTAAGGTTAGGTTTCTAACCTAACCTAACCCATACAGTAGATTTTAGTAAGGTTAGGTTTCTAACCTAACCTAACCCATACAGTAGATTTTAGTAAGGTAAGGTTTCTAACCTAACCTAACCCATACAGTAGATTTTAGTAAGGTTAGGTTTCTAACCTAACCTAACCCATACAGTAGATTTTAGTAAGGTTAGGTTTCTAACCTAACCTAACCCTAAATCTACTGTATGGGTTAGGTTTCTAACCTAACCTAACCCATACAGTAGATTTTAGTAAGGTTAGGTTTCTAACCCAACCTAACCCATACAGTAGATTTTAGTAAGGTTAGGTTTCTAACCTAACCTAACCCATACAGTAGATTTTAGTAAGGTTAGGTTTCTAACCTAACCTAACCCATACAGTAGATTTTAGTAAGGTTAGGTTTCTAACTTAACCTAACCCATACAGTAGATTTTAGTAAGGTTAGGTTTCTAACCTAACCTAACCCATACAGTAGATTTTAGTAAGGTTAGGTTTCTAACCTAACCTAACCCTAAATCTACTGTAAGGTTAGGTTTCTAACTTAACCTAACCCATACAGTAGATTTTAGTAAGGTTAGGTTTCTAACCTAACCTAACCCATACAGTAGATTTTAGTAAGGTTAGGTTTCTAACCTAACCTAACCCATACAGTAGATTTTAGTAAGGTTAGGTTTCTAACCTAACCTAACCCATACAGTAGATTTTAGTAAGGTTAGGTTTCTAACCTAACCTAACCCATACAGTAGATTTTAGTAAGGTTAGGTTTCTAACCTAACCTAACCCATACAGTAGATTTTAGTAAGGTTAGGTTTCTAACCTAACCTAACCCATACAGTAGATTTTAGTAAGGTTAGGTTTCTAACCTAACCTAACCCATACAGTAGATTTTAGTAAGGTAAGGTTTCTAACCTAACCTAACCCATACAGTAGATTTTAGTAAGGTTAGGTTTCTAACCTAACCTAACCCATACAGTAGATTTTAGTAAGGTTAGGTTTCTAACCTAACCTAACCCATACAGTAGATTTTAGTAAGGTTAGGTTTCTAACCTAACCTAACCCATACAGTAGATTTTAGTAAGGTTAGGTTTCTAACCTAACCTAACCCATACAGTAGATTTTAGTAAGGTTAGGTTTCTAACCTAACCTAACCCATACAGTAAATCTACTGTATGGGTTAGGTTTCTAACCTAACCTAACCCATACAGTAGATTTTAGTAAGGTTAGGTTTCTAACCTAACCTAACCCATACAGTAGATTTTAGTAAGGTAAGGTTTCTAACCTAACCTAACCCATACAGTAGATTTTAGTAAGGTTAGGTTTCTAACCTAACCTAACCCATACAGTAGATTTTAGTAAGGTTAGGTTTCTAACCTAACCTAACCCATACAGTAGATTTTAGTAAGGTAAGGTTTCTAACCCAACCTAACCCATACAGTAGATTTTAGTAAGGTTAGGTTTCTAACTTAACCTAACCCATACAGTAGATTTTAGTAAGGTTAGGTTTCTAACCTAACCTAACCCATACAGTAGATTTTAGTAAGGTTAGGTTTCTAACCTAACCTAACCCATACAGTAGATTTTAGTAAGGTTAGGTTTCTAACCTAACCTAACCCATACAGTAGATTTTAGTAAGGTTAGGTTTCTAACCTAACCTAACCCATACAGTAGATTTTAGTAAGGTTAGGTTTCTAACCTAACCTAACCCATACAGTAGATTTTAGTAAGGTTAGTTTTCTAACTTAACCTAACCCATACAGTAGATTTTAGTAAGGTTAGGTTTCTAACCTAACCTAACCCATACAGTAGATTTTAGTAAGGTTAGGTTTCTAACCTAACCTAACCCATACAGTAGATTTTAGTAAGGTTAGGTTTCTAACCTAACCTAACCCATACAGTAGATTTTAGTAAGGTGAGGTTTCTAACCTAACCTAACCCATACAATAGATTTTAGTAAGGTTAGGTTTCTAACCTAACCTAACCCATACAGTAGATTTTAGTAAGGTTAGGTTTCTAACCTAACCTAACCCATACAGTAGATTTTAGTAAGGTTAGGTTTCTAACCTAACCTAACCCATACAGTAGATTTTAGTAAGGTTAGGTTTCTAACCTAACCTAACCCATACAGTAGATTTTAGTAAGGTTAGGTTTCTAACCTAACCTAACCCATACAGTAGATTTTAGTAAGGTTAGGTTTCTAACCTAACCTAACCCATACAGTAGATTTTAGTAAGGTTAGGTTTCTAACCTAACCTAACCCATACAGTAGATTTTAGTAAGGTTAGGTTTCTAACCTAACCTAACCCATACAGTAGATTTTAGTAAGGTTAGGTTTCTAACCTAACCTAACCCATACAGTAGATTTTAGTAAGGTTAGGTTTCTAACCTAACCTAACCCATACAGTAGATTTTAGTAAGGTAAGGTTTCTAACCTAACCTAACCCATACAGTAGATTTTTAGTAAGGTTAGGTTTCTAACCTAACCTAACCCATACAGTAGATTTTAGTAAGGTTAGGTTTCTAACCTAACCTAACCCATACAGTAGATTTTAGTAAGGTTAGGTTTCTAACCTAACCTAACCCATACAGTAGATTTTAGTAAGGTTAGGTTTCTAACCTAACCTAACCCATACAGTAGATTTTAGTAAGGTTAGGTTTCTAACCTAACCTAACCCATACAGTAGATTTTAGTAAGGTTAGGTTTCTAACCTAACCTAACCCATACAGTAGATTTTAGTAAGGTTAGGTTTCTAACCTAACCTAACCCATACAGTAGATTTTAGTAAGGTTAGGTTTCTAACCTAACCTAACCCATACAGTAGATTTTAGTAAGGTAAGGTTTCTAACCTAACCTAACTCATACAGTAGATTTTAGTAAGGTTAGGTTTCTAACCTAACCTAACCCATACAGTAGATTTTAGTAAGGTTAGTTTAACCTAACCTAACCCATACAGTAGATTTTAGTAAGGTTAGGTTTCTAACCTAACCTAACCCATACAGTAGATTTTAGTAAGGTTAGGTTTCTAACCTAACCTAACCCATACAGTAGATTTTAGTAAGGTTAGGTTTCTAACCTAACCTAACCCATACAGTAGATTTTAGTAAGGTTAGGTTTCTAACCTAACCTAACCCATACAGTAGATTTTAGTAAGGTTAGGTTTCTAACCTAACCTAACCCATACAGCAGATTTTAGTAAGGTTAGGTTTCTAACCCAACCTAACCCATACAGTAGATTTTAGTAAGGTTAGGTTTCTAACCTAACCTAACCCATACAGTAGATTTTAGTAAGGTTAGGTTTCTAACCTAACCTAACCCATACAGTAGATTTTAGTAAGGTTAGGTTTCTAACCTAACCTAACCCATACAGTAGATTTTAGTAAGGTAAGGTTTCTAACCTAACCTAACCCATACAGTAGATTTTAGTAAGGTTAGGTTTCTAACCTAACCTAACCCATACAGTAGATTTTAGTAAGGTTAGGTTTCTAACCTAACCTAACCCATACAGTAGATTTTAGTAAGGTTAGGTTTCTAACCTAACCTAACCCATACAGTAGATTTTAGTAAGGTTAGGTTTCTAACCTAACCTAACCCATACAGTAGATTTTAGTAAGGTTAGGTTTCTAACCTAACCTAACCCATACAGTAGATTTTAGTAAGGTTAGGTTTCTAACCTAACCTAACCCATACAGTAGATTTTAGTAAGGTTAGGTTTCTAACCTAACCTAACCCATACAGTAGATTTTAGTAAGGTAAGGTTTCTAACCTAACCTAACCCATACAGTAGATTTTAGTAAGGTTAGGTTTCTAACCTAACCTAACCCATACAGTAGATTTTAGTAAGGTTAGGTTTCTAACCTAACCTAACCCATACAGTAGATTTTAGTAAGGTAAGGTTTCTAACCTAACCTAACCCATACAGTAGATTTTAGTAAGGTTAGGTTTCTAACCTAACCTAACCCATACAGTAGATTTTAGTAAGGTTAGGTTTCTAACCTAACCTAACCCATACAGTAGATTTTAGTAAGGTTAGGTTTCTAACCCAACCTAACCCATACAGTAGATTTTAGTAAGGTTAGGTTTCTAACCTAACCTAACCCATACAGTAGATTTTAGTAAGGTTAGGTTTCTAACCTAACCAAACCCATACAGTAGATTTTAGTAAGGTTAGGTTTCTAACCTAACCTAACCCATACAGTAGATTTTAGTAAGGTTAGGTTTCTAACCTAACCTAACCCATACAGTAGATTTTAGTAAGGTTAGGTTTCTAACCTAACCTAACCCATACAGTAGATTTTAGTAAGGTTAGGTTTCTAACCTAACCTAACCCATACAGTAGATTTTAGTAAGGTTAGGTTTCTAACCTAACCTAACCCATACAGTAGATTTTAGTAAGGTAAGGTTTCTAACCTAACCTAACCCATACAGTAGATTTTAGTAAGGTTAGGTTTCTAACCTAACCTAACCCATACAGTAGATTTTAGTAAGGTTAGGTTTCTAACCTAACCTAACCCATACAGTAGATTTTAGTAAGGTTAGGTTTCTAACCTAACCTAACCCATACAGTAGATTTTAGTAAGGTTAGGTTTCTAACCTAACCTAACCCATACAGTAGATTTTAGTAAGGTTAGGTTTCTAACCTAACCTAACCTAACCTAACCCAACCTAACCTAACCTAACCTAACCTAACCTAACCTAACCTAACCTAACCTAACCTAACCTAACCTAACCTAACCTAACCCCAATTTCCTAACCTAACCTAACCTAACCTTACTAAAATCTACTGTATGGGTTAGGTTAGGTTAGAAACCTAACCCATACAGTAGATTTAGGGTTAGGTTAGGTTAGAAACCTAACCTTACTAAAATCTACTGTATGGGTTAGGTTAGGTTAGAAACCTAACCCATACAGTAGATTTAGGGTTAGGTTAGGTTAGAAACCTAACCTTACTAAAATCTACTGTATGGGTTAGGTTAGGTTAGAAACCTAACCTTACTAAAATCTACTGTATGGGTTAGGTTAAGTTAGAAACCTAACCTTACTAAAATCTACTGTATGGGTTAGGTTAGGTTAGAAACCTAACCTTACTAAAATCTACTGTATGGGTTAGGTTAGGTTAGAAACCTAACCTTACTAAAATCTACTGTATGGGTTAGGTTAGGTTAGAAACCTAACCCATACAGTAGATTTAGGGTTAGGTTAGGTTAGAAACCTAACCTTACTAAAATCTACTGTATGGGTTAGGTTAGGTTAGAAACCTAACCTTACTAAAATCTACTGTATGGGTTAGGTTAGGTTAGGTTAGGTTAGGTTAGGTTAGGTTAGGTTAGGTTAGGTTTTTTTTTTTTTTTTTTTTTTTTTTGTTTGAATCTTTTCTCCTCGGACGTGATCCGAGACATTTTTTACTTTTGTTCAATTGTTTTGCGATCTTTTATATTACTGTTACATATTTGAAATATATATGTGTATATATAATAAAATAACTACGCTACTTATCTTTATTTCTTTTAATGGATTGCAAAGTTATTTCTTTGCAATATTGCAGAAGATGAGGTCGAACCTTGTCGTCCGACATCATCTCCTGCAATGCCTCTCTTTCTATCTTCCGCTGGATTTTTTGCTCTAAGTCAAAACGCAAACGCCCGTTTATAGGGCACTCCAGCAGCAGGTGTTCCACTGTCTCTTCCTTATCCGGGTCACATATGCAGGATGGGCTCCCGGTGCACTTAAAGCGGTGCAGGTACTCCGAGAACCCACCGTGACCCGTCAAGACTTGCGCTAGAGTGCCATCCATATCTACAGACCTCAGCGTCTTGTAGGCTTCTATAGCGTCGGGCAGGAAGAGCTTCGTCGTCTTTGCAGTCGTTCCTTGTTGGTATCTCCGGTTCCATTCGTCAAGGGACTCCTTGCGAATGAGTCTCTTGACGAATGACACCGGGTACTCATCAAAGTCCGCCTTCTTCTTTATGTTTGTGGCTGCGCTCTTCGCCAGCTCATCGGCTCTTTCGTTGCCCTCGAGACCCGCATGCGCCTTGATCCAGAAGAGGTGCACGTTTTTGCCTTGCTCTCGTGCGGCTTTTAGTTCTTGGCGCACCTCTTCTGCGATGATGTTGAGGGTACACGGGTTGCTTACCGTCTCGAGGGCCGAACGGGAGTCACTATAGATCCCATGAGAGACTTCCCGGGAGCGCAGCACTTCTGTTGTCGCTCTTTTGATGGCCAGGAGTTCTGCTTGAAACACGCTGCAGTTATTATCCAGTTTGAGCTTTATGCTTCTGGATTCTATGTCTCCTTTCCAGATGGAAAGGGCAGCTCCCACCTGGCCATCTATTTTGCTTCCGTCCGTAAAAATACGGACGGATTGTGTGTTGTGCAGTTCGACCGAGGCCCGGGTTTCCAGACACACAAATTGTTCCGTCCTTTGTAGTGCCGGGTGGGGTTTAGAGGCGAACGGTGTTCTCTGCTCGATGTCCCTGTCCGGTACCAGCTGGATTTCTCCCTTTTTTGCTTTGTATAGAGCCGCGGATTCCTTTATGCGGAGGTCAAGGGGAAGAATTCCAGCTAGCACTAATGCCGAATGCAGAGACACCGTTCTATATGCCTTACAGATTTTTTGTGCAAAGCCTCTTTGGACTGCATCGAGATGTTTTCGGACGCTTATCTTCTCCACAGCGGGTGCCCAGATGTTAGAGGCGTAACAGATAATAGGTTCAATCACCGCTGTGTAGATAGTTCTAATAACATCTGGATGCAGTCCCCAGTTGGTTTTCGCAGTCCTGGAAAGCTGCTTATATATGTTGAGCGCCTTTACACATACAGCGCTTATATGGGAGTTGAATGTGAGTTTGGAGTCTATGATGACTCCAAGTATTTTTATTTGTTCCACCATGATAATATTGGTACCTCCCATATAAATTTTTGGCAACTCATATTTTAACTTCCTTGTCATGACCATGGCGTTAGTCTTGTGTGGGGCAAACTTGAGTTTATTCTCAATACCCCACACATGTACGTATTCCTGGGCTTTATTGGCCTGGACCTCTACTTCCTCGGCATCCTTGCCGTCGAACACCAAGACGATATCGTCCTGCAAAGGCCTGGCAGTAGTACCCTCTCTTCTCCAGGTCTTTGAGGAGTGGGTCCAACAGCAGGTTCCATAGTATTGGCCCGCCTACAGAGCCCTGTACACAGCCTTTTTCTGCGGCTCTCAAGTGCTCCTGTCCAGCATATCTTACTCGCACCGCTCTGTTATGCAGATAGCTGTCCATGACCTTCCGCAGATTTAATGGGCATTGTTCCTCAGCTAATCTTAATTTTATTTTTGGCCACCAGGCACTATCGAAGGCTCCCTCTATATCCAGAGAGACCATTGTGATAATTTTCTTCTCTTGTATCTTTTCCATGATATGCTTCGTTAGGATATAGAGGGCGTCTTCTGTACTTCTCTGCGGAACGAAACCGAATTGGTTTTTGCTTAGTTTTGGAACGATGTGGAATTTTAGTCTGGCCATCAGCATTTTTTCGAAAAATCTTACCTAGCACTGGCAAGAGACCTATAGGCCTTAACGATTTGGGAGTGCTGTAATTCTCCTTCCCGGGCTTGCGAAGTATGATGGTGGTGGCTTCCTTCCACAAGTCCGGGAAATGTCCGAGTTCAAGGCATTTGTTGGTCAGTGCTAGGAAGATTTCCGGTCTCTGAGCAATGGCTCTCCCGCAAATGTCCGCGGTAAGACCGTCTCTGCCCGGAGCCTTCTTTGGGTTAAAGCTTTGAGCTGCCCTCAATAATTCGTCCTTGGTAAACTGAGGGTCTGGGGCCTCATCGCTTTCAGCTTGGTTTATTGCCAGTGCCAGTTGTCTAACCCTTTGATGCTCCGAGTTATCCGCCTCCTTGTCATCGATGGGGTAGAAGGTTTCTGCCAACAATTTCACCGATTGTTCGGCGTTCAGAGAAGTGCCTTCTGTAACGAGTAATTCATCCTCTTGCCATTTTGATGTTCGTCTTATCACCCTGTAAATCCCTTCCCACAGTCCCTCCCTGTCTTGCCTTCCACAGAAGTTTTTCCAGCTATCTGTCTGTGCTGTTTTTGCTGCATTCTCATAGATTTCCTTCTGTTTCAGGTAATCCAGGACGACTGCGGGTCTGCGACATGGTGCGGCACATCTTATGCGACGCTTCATTGTAGCCACCTTCTTCTTCATTTCGTCAAGTTCCTCCGACCACCACGGTAAGGTAAGCGTTCTTTGGTTTATTTTTCTAGGTATTGCAGAGTCACATGAATTTACTATGGCGTTTGTATATATTTCTAATGTGTTATTTAATTCAGTTGTATTATCTATGTTATTAATGTTTTCTTCCTGTATGTTATGCTCTAGTAATTGTTCTTTAAATGTTTCCGTGAATAGCTCCCATTTAGCTTTTCGTGTATTATAAATTCGTGTTGTACGCTTGATTTCAGTGCCCTGTGATTTTTCTAAACTGATATTAAATAAAAATTGCACAGTGGTCGGAACTCGTGACGCCACTTGCCACTTCGCCATCCATCGATCTTGCTGAGTATGTTCTCGGAGCAGGTGGTTACGTCGACACAGCTGGTCAGTCTCCTGTCTCCTCTTATGGTGTCAAATGTTGGCTGTGTGCCACTGTTGAGTATTTGTAACCCCTGCTCTTCGAACATACCCGCGATCGCCTCTCCTCGGTGGTTAGTCTCTCGACTGCCCCACCAGATATTCCAGGCATTGATATCTCCACCCAGTATCAAGTCTTTTGTTCCAATCTCTTTGATTATTTTCGTCATATGCTCGATGTCTCGATCTATTGGCTCATCCCCATGTAGGTAAACTGACACTATCCCAATTTCCCACTTTGTGGTTTTAAGTTTTGCTACGGTCATGTTTTCAGTTGTTAGGTCGGGGCAAGGGGTAATGTCAATTTCACTGTTAAATAGGACGATGGCTGATTTATTGTCGGTGTGTGATGGACGGTTGCATTGGATGATTCTTGTTCCAGTGTATGTCTTCATTTCAGTCATCGCTCCTACATAGGGTTCCTGAACCATAGCCAAAGAGATCTTCCTTTTTGTCGCTTCTAGCATGAGCTCAGATGTTGCGAGCTGACAACGTTGTAGATTAGCCTGAATGACTCTATACTGAGTGGAGATGCTTGTTGATTGTGTGCCGTTTCCATTGTTCACAGGGACGCCCTTAGCAGCGGTAAGCGACGGCGGACCTCGCTAACGAGTCCCACCGCCGTCTGATCGGGCAGTCACTGTTGAAGGCAGTGTGCTCCACGCTTTCCAGTTTGGCATTAGTGCAGTTGCAGCACTTCGGTGCCTCGCCGGACTGCCTGCTGGTGCACTCTGCTCTGGTGTGCTTGCCTCCACAGTAACCGCAGATTTCTGCTGGTTGTTCACAGAAGCGTCTGCTGTGCCCGTAGCCCAGACATTTAGAGCACTGAACAAGAGGCGACTGATCAGCCTCAATTATTTTTTGCAGGTCGACGTGCAGCACTCCTGCTTCGGTGAGGCGGTTCCAGAGAAGCGGCGAGAGTTTGACAACGATGTGGGTGGTAAGGGGGTTCCTAGTAGGTTTCCTGTACCGAACTTCCATTCTGTCATCATCCTTCCCCACTCCCTGGAACAGCTCCTTGTTCTGCGATCGAATGCCAGAGAGAATTTCGTCATTGCTGTTATAGCCCATGACGTCTTTCAAGATTACCAGGGGTCTTTGTTCTTTATCTCCTCAACTTTGAGGCTCTTCCCTGATGACCTTATTTTCTCTGTCACTTTTCCTATTTCCTCTTTGGATCTGCAGCCAATAATGACTTTCCTGTCTTTCGCCTTTCTTATCTTTTCTATTTTCATGCCTTCTTCTTTTGCATTAACCGCCTCTCTTATCTTTTTCAGGACCTGGTCGCCGGTTTCCTGGTCATCGGCTGAGGTGATAACCACCGAGTGCATCGCCTCTGCGGGCTGGACTTTGCGAGTGGCCGCCACGACTACGCCGGCGTACGTCCTAGGTCCTTCTGCTAACAACTCCTTTTGTTCTTGCAGCATTCCCTTAAGGCTTTCCATCTCTTCCTGATTTTTCCTTATTAAAATGCTATGCTCTCTGATTGCTTCTAACATTTTCCTTTCCTCTTCCTCTCTCTCTCTAACTCCTTCGCTGCATCTGCCTTCAGCGACAACGATTACATCCTCCGTCTTCCCACTCTTCTCTTCCGCTTCCTTTACAAGCCAAAACAGACGCTCCACCATGCGGGAGACGGTTACCTTAATATCCGTCCTGGTGTTCCTGCTCTCCTTTAGACTCTCCCTGATCTTAATCAGGCATAACTCTGCCTCTGATACCCGACTGGCATTTTGTGGGACATGAGGGAGCCTTTCGGGGGGTTGAGTTGGTGTATGGGGAAGGTCTGTCCCGGGTTTAGGCCTTTTGGGGGCAGGTTTTGTAGCCGCAGCTGAAGCAGAAGCTACCGGAGAGGCAATGATGGTCTTTGCCAGAGACTGTGTCGAGACGGAACTCGACTCCATCTCCCCAGCACTTGCCCTCCTCGGGGTGAGACTCTTGTTCTTAATAGGAGAACGCAACATTGTCACCCGTAACAAAAACAACGTATAGACAGCTATAAAACAACTTTGTAACAAATTATAACTAAATTTCAAGATGCAATCGGCGTAAAAAAGGTTAATAAATTTGCAGTAAAAAGGTTAAATGATATGTAGATACGGAAACAAATATATGGATTAAGAATAAACTTAATTAAGAAGCTATTTAAAGAGATATAAAATAATTAAGATGTAAGAATATACTAAATGGGGGGCAGTCAAAAGGTTAAGAGATTTGGGGGGGGGGAGAATATTTCAAAAGATGGGGAGGGATATTACCTCTAAAATGATATGCTATAATTTACGGTACTATGAGAAATGACTGAGTTATGACGGAAATAGTGATTTTAGGTTCCAATGATATTCAAGAATCGACGGGGAAAAAGTTTACCTAAGCGCAGGATTTTTACTATGGAACTTTTGCAAGTCCAAGTTTGTGAGATGATATCTTAGCGACTATCAACCTTAGGAAAACGGGAAAGGTACCAAAAGATGGGGCAAGACAAATACTAAAAACGATATTAAGAGTGCAAAATGGTAGGGATGAAGACTAATTAACTATCAATTAAATACTGAGACTAAATTTTGTATGGGAAATCGACGATGAAAAACGCTAAGTCCGAAAATGGGAAAAAATTAATTTCTGAAAAAGTATTGGGGATAGAACCCTCGGGTTTTCGGCTATTGCTAGGGATAAATTAGAAGCTATTTCGACAGAAGTTTGGACAACGTAGGTGCTCTCTGAGTGATCCGAAAATCCGTTGGGTTAGGTTAGGTTAGGTTAGGTTAGGTTGTGTTGTGTTGTGCAGGTTGTGCTGTGCTTGTGCTGTGCTGCAGGCTGGTTGTGCTGTGCTGTGCTGTGCTGTGCTGTGCTGTGCTGTGCTGTGCTGTGCCAGTGCTGTGCTGTGCTGTGCTGTGCTGTGCTGTGCTGTGCTGTGCTGTGCTGTGCTGTGCCAGGCCAGTTGTGCTGTGCTAGGCCAGTGCTGTGCTGTGCCAGTGCCAGTGCCTGTGCCAGTTGTGCTGTGCTGTGCTGTGCCAGGCTGTGCCAGTGCTGTGCCAGGCCAGGCTGTGCTGTGCTGTGCTGTGCTGTGCTGTGCTGTGCCAGGCTGTGCTGTGCCAGGCCAGGCCAGCTGTGCTGTGCTGTGCCAGGCTGTGCTGTGCTGTGCTGTGCCAGGCCAGGCCAGTGCTGTGCTGTGCCAGGCCAGGCTGTGCTGTGCTGTGCTGTGCTGTGCTGTGCTGTGCTGTGCTGTGCTGTGCCAGGCTGTGCCTGTGCCAGTGCTGTGCTGTGCTGTGCTGTGCTGTGCTGTGCTGTGCTGTGCTGTGCTGTGCCAGTGCTGTGCTGTGCTGTGCTGTGCTGTGCTGTGCTGTGCTGTGCTGTGCTGTGCTGTGCTGTGCTGTGCTGTGCTGTGCTGTGCTGTGCTGTGCTGTGCTGTGCTGTGCTGTGCTGTGCTGTGCTGTGCTGTGCTGTGCTGTGCTGTGCTGTGCTGTGCTGTGCTGTGCTGTGCTGTGCTGTGCTGTGCTGTGCTGTGCTGTGCTGTGCTGTGCTGTGCTGTGCTGTGCTGTGCTGTGCTGTGCTGTGCTGTGCTGTGCTGTGCTGTGCTGTGCTGTGCTGTGCTGTGCTGTGCTGTGCTGTGCTGTGCTGTGCTGTGCTGTGCTGTGCTGTGCTGTGCTGTGCTGTGCTGTGCTGTGCTGTGCTGTGCTGTGCTGTGCTGTGCTGTGCTGTGCTGTGCTGTGCTGTGCTGTGCTGTGCTGTGCTGTGCTGTGCTGTGCTGTGCTGTGCTGTGCTGTGCTGTGCTGTGCTGTGCTGTGCTGTGCTGTGCTGTGCTGTGCTGTGCTGTGCTGTGCTGTGCTGTGCTGTGCTGTGCTGTGCTGTGCTGTGCTGTGCTGTGCTGTGCTGTGCTGTGCTGTGCTGTGCTGTGCTGTGCTGTGCTGTGCTGTGCTGTGCTGTGCTGTGCTGTGCTGTGCTGTGCTGTGCTGTGCTGTGCTGTGCTGTGCTGTGCTGTGCTGTGCTGTGCTGTGCTGTGCTGTGCTGTGCTGTGCTGTGCTGTGCTGTGCTGTGCTGTGCTGTGCTGTGCTGTGCTGTGCTGTGCTGTGCTGTGCTGTGCTGTGCTGTGCTGTGCTGTGCTGTGCTGTGCTGTGCTGTGCTGTGCTGTGCTGTGCTGTGCTGTGCTGTGCTGTGCTGTGCTGTGCTGTGCTGTGCTGTGCTGTGCTGTGCTGTGCTGTGCTGTGCTGTGCTGTGCTGTGCTGTGCTGTGCCAGGCCAGGCTTGTGCTGTGCTGTGCTGTGCTGTGCTGTGCTGTGCTGTGCTGTGCTGTGCTGTGCTGTGCTGTGCTGTGCTGTGCTGTGCTGTGCTGTGCTGTGCTGTGCTGTGCTGTGCTGTGCTGTGCTGTGCTGTGCTGTGCTGTGCTGTGCTGTGCTGTGCTGTGCTGTGCTGTGCTGTGCTGTGCTGTGCTGTGCTGTGCTGTGCTGTGCTGTGCTGTGCTGTGCTGTGCTGTGCTGTGCTGTGCTGTGCTGTGCTGTGCTGTGCTGTGCTGTGCTGTGCTGTGCTGTGCTGTGCTGTGCTGTGCTGTGCTGTGCTGTGCTGTGCTGTGCTGTGCTGTGCTGTGCTGTGCTGTGCTGTGCTGTGCTGTGCTGTGCTGTGCTGTGCTGTGCTGTGCTGTGCTGTGCTGTGCTGTGCTGTGCTGTGCTGTGCTGTGCTGTGCTGTGCTGTGCTGTGCTGTGCTGTGCTGTGCTGTGCTGTGCTGTGCTGTGCTGTGCTGTGCTGTGCTGTGCTGTGCTGTGCTGTGCTGTGCTGTGCTGTGCTGTGCTGTGCTGTGCTGTGCTGTGCTGTGCTGTGCTGTGCTGTGCTGTGCTGTGCTGTGCTGTGCTGTGCTGTGCTGTGCTGTGCTGTGCTGTGCTGTGCTGTGCTGTGCTGTGCTGTGCTGTGCTGTGCTGTGCTGTGCTGTGCTGTGCTGTGCTGTGCTGTGCTGTGCTGTGCTGTGCTGTGCTGTGCTGTGCTGTGCTGTGCTGTGCTGTGCTGTGCTGTGCTGTGCTGTGCTGTGCTGTGCTGTGCTGTGCTGTGCTGTGCTGTGCTGTGCTGTGCTGTGCTGTGCTGTGCTGTGCTGTGCTGTGCCAGTGCTGTGCTGTGCTGTGCTGTGCTGTGCTGTGCTGTGCTGTGCTGTGCTGTGCTGTGCTGTGCTGTGCTGTGCTGTGCTGTGCTGTGCTGTGCTGTGCTGTGCTGTGCTGTGCTGTGCTGTGCTGTGCTGTGCTGTGCTGTGCTGTGCTGTGCTGTGCTGTGCTGTGCTGTGCTGTGCTGTGCTGTGCTGTGCTGTGCTGTGCTGTGCTGTGCTGTGCTGTGCTGTGCTGTGCTGTGCTGTGCTGTGCTGTGCTGTGCTGTGCTGTGCTGTGCTGTGCTGTGCTGTGCTGTGCTGTGCTGTGCTGTGCTGTGCTGTGCTGTGCTGTGCTGTGCTGTGCTGTGCTGTGCTGTGCTGTGCTGTGCTGTGCTGTGCTGTGCTGTGCCAGGCTGTGCTGTGCTGTGCTGTGCTGTGCTGTGCTGTGCTGTGCTGTGCTGTGCTGTGCTGTGCTGTGCTGTGCTGTGCTGTGCTGTGCTGTGCTGTGCTGTGCTGTGCTGTGCTGTGCTGTGCTGTGCTGTGCTGTGCTGTGCTGTGCTGTGCTGTGCTGTGCTGTGCTGTGCTGTGCTGTGCTGTGCTGTGCTGTGCTGTGCTGTGCTGTGCTGTGCTGTGCTGTGCTGTGCTGTGCTGTGCTGTGCTGTGCTGTGCTGTGCTGTGCTGTGCTGTGCTGTGCTGTGCTGTGCTGTGCTGTGCTGTGCTGTGCTGTGTTGTGCTGCTGTGCTGTGCTGTGCTGTGCTGTGCTGTGCTGTGCTGTGCTGTGCTGTGCTGTGCTGTGCTGTGCTGTGCTGTGCTGTGCTGTGCTGTGCTGTGCTGTGCTGTGCTGTGCTGTGCTGTGCTGTGCTGTGCTGTGTTGTGTTGTGGTTGTGTTGTGTTGTGTTGTGTTGTGTCAGGTTAGTGTTGTGTTGAAGAAGAAAGAAGCAGTTGTGTCAGGTTGTGTTGTGTTGTGTTG